>OZ010796.1:355644902-356990527 GCA_963932465.1 Maratus speciosus | reverse complement strand
AATCAAATCCTAGAAATGTTTAAAAATATTAAATGTTTGTTAAGCTAGTTACAATTAACGTCAAATGTTTGTTAAGCTATTTACAGACAATGTTAAATGATTGCCAAACTATTTTCGCTGACTATCAGGTAAACAAAAATTAAACAGCTATATTAGATGAATTATGATTTGTAGAAATATGAATCCTGCAAGTCATCAGGAATTTCGAAATGACTTGATAGATTCGCGTTATTAATACACAATAGAATATATCATGGATGGCATCATATATCAATTATTTTGATAAAGGTAATATCTACTTCCAGTTTATGAAATAGAAGCATATTATTGCAAAAATAAAATATTTTCTCTGTCATAATAACTTTCGGTTAAAACGTTAAACAATTATGGCAAATTATTTAGCTTTATATTATAAAGATCATGTAATATTGCTGTTTCTGAAATAACAAGCACTGTTAGCGTTACCAAAATTGCATAGTCATCAAAATTAATAAAGCACAGTCTCTAAATGTAACCCGTAATAGGGATTTTACCAGTGATGTTTATTCTTCATGGTTACTTTTTGCACAACTCATTTTTCTTTATTGCATATTTCTGTGCAATATTTCCTGTCGTTGCAGGACATTTTTTTACTGTAAATAATGATAAACTGTATATCCAAATATCTGAATCATTCCCTAGTAGTAAAAGAGTATTCGCTATATAGGTTGTACTGGAAACGAATACAGCGCTAATAACTGCATTTGTCGAAAATATTTCCAATGAAATACAATAATGGTTGAAGATTGGTTTTACTGTAGAAATATATGCAATAAAATGCTACTGTTAGAAAGATATTGACTTCATATTGTAAATATTTGCAATGAACGCCAATATTGCAGAAAAGTTGAATTTATATTGAAAATATTGCCAATGAGATGCCGATATCGGCGTAAGTTTAGACAAACGGAAACACCGCAATATTGAGGCAATATTCTCTTGCCAATATTGCACAGATTGATCAATATGTAACCAACACAAACAACATTTAACCATTATTGCTTGGTTACTAGGGTCCTCAACGAAAAAATATTATTCAGTACTCTAAAAGTTTACAATTCTATTATTTGTATTAATATAATACATTATTTTTTATTAAGTAGAAGTCAAGGTTACTGTTAAATTTGAAAACACAAAATATCTTCGTTGGTAGTTGGTCCAATGAAGGGACATATTCGAATGAATTCTTCCGAAGTATTTAGGTTTTATCTGCAGACAGTAACACACAATATTGGATTTCTTGTACAAGAGTTTTGAAATTTGATAGGGAATGTGACGAAATTGAAGTATGAGGTGCCTTTGGGTTTTGACGCTACTGGTGAAAATAAGAATTACAAACAAGCAGTATAAGCAGATTTTTAATAGAACGGTCCACTGATATTACAGCACCTAAAAAGAAGTGGTTTTTCTGGCTGGTTTTTTTCATAACTATGCAAAAATATCAACAAAATATTTTAGATAGAATCACAATAAAAATTCCCGATTGTGATACGATTATATAAAGTAAAATAACAACAAAAAAAAAACAAGTAAAGTTTTTTCTTATGTTTGGGCTTCATTCCTCAATAGAGAAATTTATGGAATAGGACACAATAAATATAATACCAGGGTGTATCAAATCTAAAAGAGACTTTTTAATGTCAATAGATATTTTTTGTATTTATTGTCGTGGCAATAATGATAAAATGTTTACGGTCTAACAAAGTGCTTGTCATCGTTTTATTCTTCATACATTCCTTTATTTAGTCTCTAGCATTATGAATAAACACAAAGTACCGAATGTGGTTATACAAAATATAGCTATAAAACTTTCAACAAATGAAAATGTGAAAGGTATTGAAATTTTGCACAGATTGGATGTAATTAGGAAATGATACCCTATTGAGGTCTCAGGTATCAAAATGGCACACATTTTTTAAAAAATTTAAAAATGACCACGAAGAAGGTGAAACAAAGTGATTCTGTATGGAATACCGCACAAAGAGTGAAACTACTAAGTGCTAAAACTGACAAAGTTTCTACAAATATGTTTGGCGATTTATGGCGTATTTTGTACGTCATGAACGATGCACATATTTTGTATTTTGATTCATTTGTTGAACGATGTACAATTTTTGAAATTTTTGCTCAACTAAAAATTTCAAAGTTCATTGCAATTTGAAAAATACTTAAAATTTAGGGGACATTTTTAAAAATAATATATTGCAAAACAGGAATGTAAATTTCGTAAAGCTGTACATTGGCCTTAAAAACGTTCTATTCGGACCCGAAGGTTCATATTCACCGAGACAATGGAATATCTCACAAAACAAGTATAACAAAAATTTCACTATAGATCAATCGATTACCTTCCTCACAGACCGAACATATCATATTCTGACTAACATATAACTATCTTTTTAAAGCGTTAGGAGGTACAAGATTTTCATCAGATAAAGAAGGCAAAGAATTTTTGTGCAGTATGATTCATACATGTCCTAGTTAATATACAAGAATTTAAAAAGAAAACCCCAATGTGTTGTATAATGTGTTTTTAAGGAAGCTGTCTAGAAAAATAATATTGGTAATATTTTGGTAAATAATATTTCAAAAATATATTTAAAAATTCCTCATTATATTTGATACAACCCCGTAGAATGACATTGTTCTTGAATAATTGAAATAAGTGATAATTTAACACCATGTGATAATTTAGCAAATACTTCCTTACTTTTCAAGAAGTGAAAGTAAAACTAAAATTTTAAAATGTTTACTAACATCTTCAATAAAATTGTTTTTTTTTAATGATATACACTTTTTAAATGACCAATTGCTATTATGTTTTGGGATTATTTTTAGCGCAATTATCAAGGAAATATGTCTTTACTTACGTTTATGAAAATTGCAGATATTCAGATTTAAATAATCTCAGGTTTTACGCATCCATGCAAATAATAAGTATTTGATTGATATAGACTATTCGTGGTTAACCTTGATCGATTTTAGTGCTTTAAATATTTCTTTTAAAGCTAAATTATAGAAATATCTTATGAAAGTTCCATTACTTTTAGCTTTAAAATATAAAAAAGGGAAAAAATGGGAATAGGTATCCGCAATTTAAGCTAGAATAATTAAAATTTTTATCTATAGATGAAGGAAATTTAATAACTCGCTGTCTTGTCTTTTCAAATCTATATGCTATTTTTTTGTTCCACAAAAAAAACTACACGATTTAACAAAAAGAAACACTGAGCTGTTAATTCATATCACTGTTCAAAATCTTAAAAAAAAGATTTTCACTTTAAATCATTGCAGAAATTCTGCGCATTTTGTACATTATTAAAATTTTGATTTCAAGAAAGCAATGATATTTATTTATCTTAAGTTTTTACAAGGTGAATTCGCATCAGATTAATTTTTTTAAACGTTGTCAGCATTTTACTTTCTAATGCATAAGGGGTACCGGTTTCTTCACCGTTCCACGCCAAGCGCAAAATCCCATTTTATTTTGAGCCATGTAGAAATTTAAACAGGTGATTACGCATTAGTCATTACCTAATATTATTAACGAGATACGGTTTTCACCTCCAGAAAGTAGGCACTCGATTCCAAAG
This sequence comes from Maratus speciosus, assembly GCA_963932465.1. NCBI lineage: Eukaryota > Metazoa > Arthropoda > Arachnida > Araneae > Salticidae > Maratus > Maratus speciosus. The sequence continues at coordinate 356,986,895 of OZ010796.1, read as the reverse complement.
TACTGAGTTTTTAACATTTGTTTTCTTAAATTTTTAGAATTCTATAGAAAATGTTAATTTTTGAAATTTTTGCTCAACTAAAAATTTCAAAGTTCATTGCACTTTGAAAAATACTTAAAATTTAGGGGACATTTTTTAAAAACGTAGTACTATGGCATCGAGTGTCTATTTTCTAATGGTGAACATCGTATTTCTTTAATTATGTTAAGAAATGAGTAATTGCCTATTTAAATTTTGCTTGCTTTAACAAGGGATTTCGCAATCTGCGAGGAGAAAATCTGTATCGTCTCGGTTTCCTTAAAGATATCAACAATTTAAATGGTAATAAATAAATAAATAAATAAATAAATAAATATATATATATATATATATATATATATATGAATTTTATTATTTACAGGGTGTCCACAAAATCTCTTTATAAGATCAAGCTTTCATTATAAGCACAAATGAACAGATGCATGTATGAAAAGTAGTACAATATTAGGAGTAATATATATATATATGTGTTTTTTGCATTAATTAATAAACCTCTGTGTATGCACCATTAGTTTCAAGAAGCACGTCAAGGCGATAATCGTCGAACTTTATACTCTTTCCTCCTATTACAATATTAGGAGTATATGGGGCATTCTCACAATCTTTTGACTTTTAAGTCCCTGAATAATAATTTTTATTTTAGTACATATTCTTGTGGTTTTTTATTTCATATACTGGGGAACATCCCATTGCATGAATGCATAACAATATCACGAGATAAATAAGTTTTGGACGATGTTGGGGGGTCCAAATACCAGGAAAACTCCCATACTGCCCCGTGTCCCTGATGCTGATTTTTAAGTTTGGAGCTGATTGTATAAAATTGTTTCAATAAAAGTAATTCGATGTAATTTTTTTCCGAAACTGGGACAATTGTTTTATATAAATATGTAGCACAAAGTTAACCTGCACACATTTTTATGGTTGATATTATTTTCTGAACTGTGCACCTGGGTTTTAGATTCCTTACCATCCATTTGCTAAACTTATACAGAAAATCACTTCAGATGCAGCCACAGATTTTTTTTCATGTTTTTTCTCATGCAGAAGTATACTAGATGAAGAATGTCTAAAATTCTTTGACAAAAAATTTACTGCAGAATTTAAATCGGCATTTAAATATCCATTTCAAGCATCGTGGCTTTATTGATAGTCTTACCGTCCCCAGGGTTTATTTCTGCACTTTTCGAGGTAAATTAATTTTTTTTAATTTAATCCAATGTAATAACTGTTTCTAAAAATCAATGAACATTGTGACTATCATTTAGTCTTAACATGATTTGCCTAAAAATAGTGGTAATTTTCCTTACCGTCCCATCCTTACCATCCCTTTTTTTTTCATTACCGTCTCTTTTTTTCCTATACCGTCCTCTGTTTTTCCTTCCGTTCCTTCTTTAACACCCCTTTTAGACAATGTTATACCAAAATTTTGTACTAAAAATGCTACATTGTTATTATTTCTTATTTGAATGTCCTGTGGGTACTATGCAAATTCATTATAAGTAAAAATTTAGAGGAAAATAGAAAGTTATAGTGGTAAAATGATAAGTAAAATTAAACTTGCAAGTTTAACTTAAACCTCAGTTAAAAAAAAAAAAAAATTCGCCGCTGACCATTTTTTCTTTATTTTGAATAATTATGGCATTCGTCTATCAGATTAAAATGTTATTTTAGCAAGTTTAATTTCACCAGATTTCTATTCCTGAAAGTCAAAAGATTGTGAAAATGTAAAAAATGTGAATATATATATATATATATATATATATATATATATATACAATTTTTTGCATTAATTAATAAACCTTTATATGTGTACCATTAGCTGCACGAAGCACGCCAAGGCGATAAGCGCCGACCTTTATTCTCTTTTCTATGATATTTTTTTCATCCACTCCTTGCTTTACCAATATTAAACAGGTCTCCGTGAATTTCTTGTGCTATTTACGAAGTGGTGGACTTGGGCACCAGAAATTCATGGAGACCAGCTCAATATTGAACAAAACAAGGGGTGGACGATAATGAGTATCAGAGAAAAATGTTGACGATTACTGCCTTTACGAGCTCTTCGTGCAACCAATGGTGTACATATAGAGAGGTTTATTAATTGATACAAAAAAAAAAAAAAAAAAAAACTCCTGCAATATATACTCCTAATATTGTACTACTTTTCATGCATATATCCGTTCATTTGTGTTTGTAATAAAAGCTTGAAATTGCAAAAATCTGTGTGACCCTATATTTTTGCAATTGAAAACACGAAAGTTGAACAAATTACAGCAAGTGAACTTCTTATTAATATTATTATATGTTATGTTCATTTGATAATAGGAATCCTTTTCAGTACGTCTGCCGATTTATAGAAGGATAGTTTTTCAATTTTAGTCTTTCGTAACTGAAGTGTAATTTCTATAACAAAGAAATTAGCTGTCTTTCTAATGCATCTGATATTTTTCTCCATATGAATAAAGATTTTTTTTTATTGACTTTTAATTCGGTGTTCCTTACCGGGTATACTATATGCCTGTGGAAGATTAAGATTAATTTTAAATTAAGAGAAAATAATGCTTATGAACGACTAAACAAAACTTCATTCCAAAATTCATACAAATCGATTCTGTATTATTAATAATTTGCATTCAATTATCAATTTTTTAAATTTACTTGAAAAGAAACAAATTTCCTTTTTTTTTCTTGTGGTTAAAATTTTATCTATTGAATGTACATTTGATGCATACTTAAGCGTATATTTGATGCAAAAATGTACACTTAATGCATAAACGTTCACTGTTAAAAAATATGCAGTAAACTGCCCATTTTTTTTACCATTTTTATACAGAAAACGATTACTTAACTGTAATTTAACGTTATTATGACCACATCATTGCCCATATTATGATCAGAATTCAGTTAAATTACACAGGGCTCGCAGCGTTCCTAAAATTTTCGCACTTTGTTGCCAATAAATTAAAACGATAACCTTTGTTGTATAATTCTATTATCGATGTTAAAGGAATCAACCAGAAATACTTCTTATTTAAAATACTGGTAGCAAAGTGCGAAAATTTTAGGAACGGTGCGAGCCCTGATTACAATCGTTTCTTGTAAAAGCGGTCGAATTACTGGACAGTTTTCTCCAAACTTTTAACAGTGTTCCGAGAGATTATCTCTCTCTATATATATTTAATTATGAGAACATTTTACAAGTAAATTCAAATACAAAATATCGCACTTCCGTATAAAGTGATTACAGAATATACTCGCGTATAAGTCAACCCCCAAATACGAGACAAATCAAGTTTAGTACCATTTACATAGAATGCTTTCCCACGCGTTATTTAATCACATTTTTTTCTGAATTATATAAGGCAAAGAAAATTGTTGTAAAATACTGGTATTAAACATGTGTTCTTCTCGTGTGTGGAGGTCGACTTATACGTGGGTATATACGGTATATTAAGATAGCATAAAACCCCATAAAACTGTTTCTTGGCTGTAAAGGCATAAATTCAATTTTCCCTGATCCATTCGGGTAAAACGCAGTTTTTTATTACATTTTTAAAAAATTAATTTTTAAAGCTGCAACGAACTTGTTTTTGAAGCATTTGGTATTCATTTTCCCCCCCCCAATTCCATACAAAAAAAAAAAAGGGGTAAATGTTTTAACAATTTTAAAACAATTGTTATCGCATTCTATGTCTCAAAGATTCCAAATGAAAGTCCATCCCAGACAAAAAGAGTTCATTATAACAGTCTCTTTTTACGTTTTTTTTTATCATGCAATCAATAATAATTATGTTATCAAATTTCTTTTATATGAATTTTCATGACTAGGTTGACTTCAGAATTAAGATACATAATTTTCATGAATATATAATTAGCTCTTTGTATAGGTATCAGTTTTATTTCAAATATTTGAAAAGGTTTGTTTATCTGTAAGTATATTTGTCTATCCTTTAAAAACGTATTCATGCAAATTTCTACATTATTCATTAAGTTTTATTCACTAATGATTACTTTTACTTCTATGGAGATCAATTAACTGTTATATATGAGAAATATATCAAAATCCTTAGAATTTATGATTTTAAAATTATGACACAGTTGTAGAGTCCTGAAAAAAAAAAAAACCCGCACCAGCTCCTACTAATGCTTCCACAAATCATGCCATAAAAATGTACCAATCAATTAGTAATAGTGTATACTACTTTATGCTATACTTTAATTTTGTTTAGGACGTCATACTTGAAACGAAAATTCTGGCCAAAATTATTTTTCATGTGTTTCACAATTACAATCATTAAAATCATTGCTGTTGACTTACTATTAGTAAATACACATTATTAATGTTATATACACATAAAAGTATGCATTTAAGTAACAAAAAAATAAATATATAGCACAAAGTTTACTTAACTTTTTACTGTTTCTAAGAGGAAAGTAATTGTTGATGGAGTTGTTTTACTTACAAGTAATGTTTAATTAAATGTGGTTAATTTTACTATATGTAAAATTTAATTATTTATATAAACCAATGTATTAATATATATATTATTTGCATTTAGTATTTAGCGAAATTGAGTCTCTAAAGTTGAGTTGTAGGATAGAGATTCTGGTTTTTGAGTGTTATTAAGAGATTACCAAAACAATTTATAATTTAAAATAACAACTATATGCGGAAGATTTTTTTTTAAATTGACCTTCAAAACTTTAAGCAATACGACTATACTTCAAGAATGGTCCGGCAAACACCGGCACACCTTTAAAAAGCTATATATCTAAATCAATATATCTAAATTAGAGCTAAAAAGACTTAAAAAGAACACATTTTTATTTTTATTTTTTATTACATTAAAAATAAAGCTATTGAGTTCAACAATTCATGAAGCCACAAAAATGGGTATTTAGACATAACTGAACATAATAACAAAGTTGAAACGTAACAATAAAGTACGTCTTCTCGCAAAGAAACCGCCTCTTTAACTAAGGCTAGTAGCCGCCGGATATGACTCATGCTCCTGGAGTAGACATAGATCGTTGCACTGGTTAGTCAGCTATTTAAAAACATGCTTTTTACAATTGTTGAGAAAATTTTAATTTTTGAATTTTTGGCCAGGTTTTTGGGTCGTCGTTTAGATATAAGAAATTGTAAGGAACTTAAACATTTTCAAGATTAACACCTAATTTTGGCATTGTTATTTGGATTTTTCGGTAATTTTTACCTTCGGATAACAAACGGGAAATAATTCTTTCGAGCAGTTTAGAAATAATGCAGGTTTAAAGTTTGGAACTTCTAAAGTTAAATACATTTTTATTCGTACCAAAACACATTGTAATGCGGGTAGATTTTTAAGCGTATCTCAAAACCTATTTAACAGAATGAGCTGTAATTTTGAATTTCTACGTTTCAATCTTCTAGAAATTGGCTTCTGTTGAAAAAAAAGGGGGGTTTCAACTCATATTTTTCGCGGAAATTAATTTCGAAAAAATATATTTTTTAACAATATTTCACTTAATTTTGTAATGGGAACTACGCGTCTGAAAGTAGTAGTTTAATAATTATCTATTTTGTCACTGATAAAAAGGCACACTCTGTATATTTCCATATCTGCCGTGCATTTGCACAATGTGAACCCTGTTCTACATCTATAAAGCATTCAAATGTATTAAATTATACCAATATAAATGTACTTAGTCGAACTCTAATGATAAACATTGTACATTTAAAAAAAAATTAAAAATTTGAATCAGACTATGAAAATTAATTTAAAATTTCCCCCTATATATAGAAAGAATGAAAACACATTTTTATCGAATAAACAAACATGCTGTCTTTTATTAGACAGAGGGGTCATTTTACCATATTTATCACATTGCTTCAACTAGGTAAATTTTACTTTGTGTATAGCATTTGTGTCAAGGGCGATAAAATTGAAAATTTTGACTGAAAATTAGAAGTAATATTTTAAAAATATTTTTCACTTCTTTTGCACTCTTCAGATACTATCAAATAATACTTAAAAAAAGAGATTTTTCAAATGTTGCAGTAAAGAGCTGAACGCTTTCCGATAAATATTCACATTGCAAAAATATCCTATTCACCAAAAATCTACTCTTCACTGTAAAAAAAACCCGTTCTATGTTGAACCATTTGCTGATGCTAAAAAAGGGCAGAAGAATCAAAATATGGTTTGTTTGATTTTTCAAAACTCCTAATTATGGCGATACTTAAACAATGATTCAACTTTTCAGCATCGTATACCAGTAAGTAACAACAACAGCCTATCAGAATAAATAGTTCTATGTACACCGTAAAATTATGAAAAAACTGAAAATGTACGGGCAGCAAAGTGTCCGTCAGTTCTCCGTTTTGGTATTCCCCAATTTTCAAGATGGAAATTTTTCGCTATTCAAGGCGGAAATTTCTGTTTTTAGAAATAAATGTGAGCAATAGCGCAATGTTTTTTTTAAAAAAATCTATATAAAAAAAAAATCGTGAAAAAACGAAAAATGTACTGACAGAAAAGTCTACGCCTGTTCTCCATTTTGGTATTCCCCATTTTCAAGATGGAAATTTTTCGCTTTCAAGGCGGAAATTTCTGTTTTTAGAAATAAATATGAGCAATAGCGCAATATTAAAAAAAAATCTATATAATAATTATAAATACTGATGTGCATTTAAGTATTTGTATTGCACATTATCATACTCGTTTTTTTAATCGAATTGTCTTCTTCAGGATTTGAAATCGCCATTAGGGGTGAATGCTCTGTCCCCTTCACCACAGGGCCACATCCGACAACTTGGTTATAAGCCAAAACATCAATTACGAAAATTTAACTGTATATTTTCCTTTTTCTCACAATTGAAAAGGAACATTTCCGTTTGTATGCCCTTGGAAGGAACATGTTTGTTTTCAGCATCCAAAAAGTACTGATAAAAAGGAATTTTTCGTTTATTCCGGGAAAATGTGCGATTTACTCTCAAAATAAAACATTTATGTTAAGATAAAAATTTCGTATAAAATCACCCATATATATAGGAAATTTTTTTTATAGTATACTTTTAATATACCATTTTACAGAAAGGTGATATCCACCTGCTTGTCCAGTGATTAGAAACTTGGCTGTGAGTCGTAAGATAGCAGTTTCGAATCCCGGCTCTAGCTTGGATGTCCGTAGTATGTAGTATGTGCAAACATACTAGTGTCCATACATACAAGTAGTATGTCCATACATATATATGTCCAAACATACTACTTAGTCCGTTTTTCTATTTTAATTAGAGGACCCGTTCTGGCTACCCCTTGTTTGTAAAGGCAGCTTTATGGCTCAACAGTTTATTGTTCGACATTTTACAAGTTTAGTTTAAAAATTTGACTCTCATGCTTCAACATTTTACAATTTCATGACTCAACCTACACAAGTTTGTGGTTCAACCGGAGCAAAGAATGTTGGAATAAGGTTTCAGTATCACATGGTGGCGACTCTTTTGGCAGCATGTTTTAGTTGAAATGTTGAAGTAAAATTTTAATGGTGTATATTACCTAAAATAAGAATTTTTTCACATAATAAAAGTTTTTTCATGTAATTTAATATATATTATCAACTAGGCCAACTATGAACATTATTTTTCAACGTTATTCTGTTATTGTAATTATAATAATAATCAATAACGTCATCATGAAAATGTATCACTATCATACAGAAAGTAAATCATTTTTCATAATGAATTAGAAATCAAATGTTTGGGCTACATCCTTTAAATATTTAAAAAAAGAAGCTCGTACTTTTATGAACATTTTCCGTGAGGCTTACGAATTGTTACACCAAGTCTAAGATTTTTTTTCTAATATTTGTTTTATATTTCGACGAATAGCATAATACTGAAAGCATATTTGACTTTCTTCATCTTTATCACATGTAATAACAATAATTATCAATGTCATCATTATCACTCTGAAAAAATGTTTTCTTATAATGAATTAGAAAAAGGTGTGAGGGATAGATATTCTTTACATATTCATAAAAGAATCTATAACTTTAAAAAATGTAAGATAAATTTTCAAAAATATCAATTTGATTGATTGAAATTTAGTGTAATTAGAGGCGTCCACCCATTTTGAAAATTCTGGGCTGAAGAAAACGCTCTTTTTTTTTCATTCTTACTTACTGTGACGCACCTTCCTGTGTTCCTTCTATAACTCCGAAATTGCCCTTTTACTGACGATATCGATTGTTAACTAATAAAATATGTTTTTTTATACATATAAGAAATACTTTAAGCAGCAGAGAAAATTCGAAATTTTGAATCGGTCAAAGTGGTTTAAAGAATTTTGGGAGATTTACAAGTTGTTGAATCACATTTAAGGGAACCGGGAAAACAAAATTCAACTAAAAAATCGATTTTAATTTTTTTATATCATTAAATAGCTTAAACTTTTATCTTTCCAACGATGTTTCACACATGTTTATATATATAAAAAAAACTAAATGTTGAAATTAGTCATTCTTTCTAATATTACTTCACAGCTTAATGGCCATTTAAATCTTTCATTGACTTTTTCTGAAAACTTGGATTTTTCATGTTTATGTTCCCTTTTTTCAATATCTATTAAACTTAAGAACTCAGATTTTTATTTAACCCTCTGTCTACCAGAAGGGTCCAATGGACCCGACATGTACATTCAAAATATTTATTCAAACCAGAAATTTCTTCAAAACAAACTAAATTTATAAATCAGACAATAATAAGTTAAATAAACAAATTAAATAGTTTTAAGTAAAAATTCTGGTGTAAAATGTTTTTATAAAACTTGAGTAAAATTTTCGGTAGTTCTAGGGTTAATACTTATATTATGATATATTGTATACTTTAACGCAGGGATTTAATGATTTGTTGAAAATTATTTATTTTAAGCCGTGAAATCTTACCAAAAATGCTACTTTAAAAATGATTTTCAATAAATAATTAATAATTAATTTTGAGTTTCACTTAGAAAGAAAATGGTCTGTTAAAAAACGTAAATCATGTCATTTTAACTACTCTAAAAAACCTAGACCTCTATCTTTCACCATTTCTGAGAAAAAGGTACATAAAATTGGTGAATTTGACATGGCGGAGATAGGGCTTTCCCGATCCCCTTAAGGAATATTTATTTTTGATTTCGCCGAATACCGCGTAATATGAAAGCTAATTTGACTTTCTTCATTTTTCTAACATTTATTAATAATAGTAATAATAATAATAATAATAATAATAATAATCACCAATATCATCATGAAAATCAGCGTTTTTATCACACAGATGAAAACGCATTCTTTAACCCTTTTCTTTCTTTCTTTCTAACCGATGACCAGGCCCCTACCTGCCGGGATGCATGTAAACTCTGTTTACTCGATTAGAGACCACAGAGAAGTTTCCGGCCTCCTGATTGGTTGGTTTCTTTTAAGCGATTTGTTTTAGCGCCATTATGAAAACGCAAAGCACTAACTTAGAAACAACTGCTCATTAACAGTTTTTTATTTCCTTATTTTTATAAAATGTCTGCTTTTGGGGAAGTTAATCTTCCGACTTCATATTTTCATGAAATCGACTCAATTTCCCAAAATTTAATTTCAGTTTGCAGCAGTGTTAAAAATTTAGCAGATTGCAATAAATGGGTGAAAGAATTCAGAAATTTGAATAATAGAAAATGGAATTCAAGATCATCAAAGCCTTGTGGACAAGATTAACTTGATCAAGCAAAACAGGGAAATATTCCTTGGAAAAAAACGCTAAATTAAACCAGCCAAATGCAAAACGTATTAGATTTTTCTATTATAGGCATATATTTACTAGAAAATGTGCCACAATTTTATTTTATTCTGAATACATTTTGTTTAAAATTAATTTTACCTTCTAATATTTTAAATTTTTATTAAATTGCTTCATGCGAAAACTATTTTGTTATTTAATAAAAGATTTATTTATTTCCCTAATTAGTTGCAGATTTAAATAATAATGATAAAGAGAGCAGTTCAAAGCACACATAAAAAAATATACGTTTTATTCCCGTTTTCGTTTGTTAAAATAAACGATTTGAAATACCCTTCTCATTTAAGCTTACGGGAAGATTTAAACAAAAATAATCGATTTTATCTATTAAACACTAATTTTAAGAACCCTTTATTCAGATAAGAGAGAAAATTAACAACATTATTATTATTATTTTTTTTTTTTACAAACGTAATATTTTTACAAGCTATAAGGATTTTTTTGGTGATATTTACGTCTTATAGCATATCTTACGTTCCTTCCTCCACTCTTCATTAAATTAAATTTTAAAAAATGTACATCTTCGTACTCCCAGCTTTTCTTAGTTGTTAAAATGTTTTTGAACATCTCCAAGGTAAAAATCATCAAAACATTAATGAAAAAGTACAATTATAGTATGATGCATACATGTACAAACATAATTTTTTTAGTTTTTACATAGGACTTTTTTTAGTCCCTTTCCCACCTAAAAATTCTGAATATCTCATTAAAATTGTCAAAATGGAAATGAGAACAAAAGTATTATTATTATTATTTTTTTTTTATAAAAAATACAAAGGAAAATTTTATCGTGAAAATAAAATAAATCACAAAGTTACTAAATGGTGTATACAGAATGTTGTAAAGTTGAAAACTAAACTAACGTCAACACCGTAAATGTTGACCGAAACGTCGATTTTTAACCTTTAGATTTAATGTTTGTTTAGTTTATAACGTTACAACATTCCGAATTCATCATTTAGCAAACTTGTGATTTATTTTATTTTCGCGATAAAACTTTTAGTAATATTTTTCATGATGGAATTGTTCAGACTATTTATTAAAAAAAAAAAAAAAATTTCGTTCCCTGTATAAAATACTAGAATTTTAAAAACTTTTTATAAGTATAAATGTGTATATTACATAATATAAATAGATACAACGCAAAACGTTTTCGAAACTGATAATCAAAAATCAGATTTAATTCCTTAAAGAAAACAATAGTCACAAAAGACAAACGTTGACTAAAAAAACAAGCTAAAGTTTAGTATAAGAAAAGAAGATGGCGCCATTACATATATTTTTTTAATGTGTTTCCTTTAATTCATGTTTTCTAACCTAAGAACATTTTGCGGAAATCTGGATTAATTAGTCATTTGACAAGAACTGAGTTAGATTAAAATGTTGAATGTTAAATGCTTCACTTATATACAAAAAAAAAAAAAAAAAAAAAAAAAAAAAAAAAAAAAACGAATTAAAAGAATTGTGCAATGGTATATTACTGTTGTCATTAGAAATTTCAATTTCCAAAGACCTTAAGCATTAGAAAAGACGAAAGGGAAATTAACCAATCAGGATGACGGAAACTTCTATGTGGTCTCTAATCGAGTAAACAGAGTTTACATGCTGCCGGGATGCCCTAGCTTAACGGGTTTAGTACCTGGCATCGGGGCGAAAGACCGCCTAACCGCCGCGAAGCGGCAATAAACCTGACATCATTGCCTCAATCGTCATCCTATTTGCAGTGCCTACTGCTCGTTTGTGTATACTATGTTTTGCCGGTAACTTAACGTTATAACCTGTTGTTCGGCACCTGCACATTGCTCATTCTTTAACCCTTTATCTACTGACGGTACTTACGAATTCTAATATTTGTTTTAACCCTTTATCTACTGACGGTACTTATAAGTACCACTCACTTTAAACTTTCATCCCATAGTGAATATTACTAATATTCAAATGGTACTTTGCAAAAACACTCTTTTAACTCCACTTTATCCGGTTACATGGCAGCAGTAGTTCTAGGTTTGTTATTTTAGCGAGGAAGGAGGCTATCTTTGACACAGACGATGGGTTTTGTGCCGACATTTTATACAGATTGTCACACTCGTCTTTTTATTGCTGCAATCACAGTAAAAGATATAAGATAAGTGTTGGATTTTTTTTATGTGTTCATTATGATCTTAGAATACAGTTTGACTAGATATTTTAGGTGAACGGTGTATGTATTTGATTTAACAGTTGAATTACTCGGTGGTACTTATAAGTACCGTCAGTACATTGGGTGTTGGAAAAAAACTTCTTGTTTACTTTTCTTCTGTGTAGTTATCCATCATTTTCATCTGCTTTAAAATGTAATTACTAAAATGTAGTGTAGTAATGATTTCCCTGGTATTTCGTTTCTATTTCATTGTTAATTTTGATAGAAAATTGAAAAAGTTGTGGCACCGGGTCGTTTTTGCTATGCTAGAAAATGTCATAAGTAAATTCATATATTGCATATGAGGAGATGCGAGAGAACATGTTGTCCCTGGAATATAGACGTCGCATAACTAAAGGACTGATAACAATATCGAAACTGAAAAAAAAAATAGTTTTTTTAAAACCTTTTCAGGGGCAAAGCATTTTCAATGCTAAAGTGTTGAAATAAATGATTGGCACCGGAATTTGCCAAAAGATTTATTTGTAAATACGAAAAAGCCTATATTTCACGTACCTATTAAATCAAAAATATTTTCTGGTGTCATTTGAAATACCTTGTGGGTTATCTGTTACGATATTTTAGACATAGTGCACTGACATTACTTTAAAGTACCACTTTAATTAATTACCTTTAAATAATTAAATTTCTCAAGGGTGAGTATTTTTTTATTGTTTATCCTTTAATTTTCATTGTAGTAACTGAAAAAAAAATATCACATGAAAAAAATCGCAGTAGATCATAATGCAGTTGATAAAGGGTTAATGAATTATAGCAAAAAGGCTTGAGCAATTTCTTTTGCATGTTCCTAAAAGAAGAAAAAAATCTATAACTTTCTGAACTTTTAAAAAGTTTTGCGTCAGAATTAAAAAATTTTTTGTTGTTGTTGTTGTTGTTTTTAAATATATGTTTCTGATTTCTAAGAATAGCGTATAGTTCAAAGCCAACTTGACTTTTTTCATTTTTCTGGCATGATATAATAATAATTATTATTATTATTAATATCATCATGAAATTCTGCGTTCTTTTAAGACTGAAGAAAATACATTTTTTAATGAATTAAAATAAAAAGATTTGAGCAATGTCCTATGTATATTCATAAAAGCAGAAAAAAATCTGCAACTTTCGGAATTTTTGTGAGTAACCAATTCTTGTAATTAAAAAAATAATAATAAAATCTGTTTCTGATTTCGAGAGATAGTATATAGTTAAAAGTCAAGTTGACTTTCTTTATTTCAATTATTATTTTCAATTATTATTCATGCAATTATAATAATAATTATCAATAGCATAATAATATCGCCATTGTCATACAGAAATAAATGCATTCTCATAATGAAAAAGAGCAAAAAGGTTTGATCAATATCCTTTGCATATTCCTAAAGAGAAAAATCTATAAGTTTCTGAACATTTTAGAGTTCTGTAGCAAATTTTTAAACCAAATGTTCAATGTTTTCATCCAATACTTCCTTCTCATTTGCACGAATAGTACAGTAGCTTAATGCCAAATTAATTTCACTTTCTTGATTTTCCTCTCAAGTTTCAAAATTCTTGTTCAAGAAATTTAATAGATGTAAGATAGTATCTCTATAAGTGTAACTCGAGTACTTGATACGTCTCATTACGATATTATATATGAGTGGTTCACAACTATAGTAGACCAAGTCCATTTTGAAAAAAAAAAAAAGAGATAGTCCATTTAGAAGGTGCATAAAATGTTTTTTATCTACTGTCACAAAGAGCCAAGCCGGTTTTCACATACTTTCTCATATATGTCATCTGTTTACAGACTTGCACTGTGAGAGTGAATAAAACAGATTTTATGCACCTTCTAAATGGACTATATCTTTTTTTTTTTTTTTTTTCAAAATGGACTTGGTCGACTATGTTTGAGAGTCCCTCATATAATCTTTCATGTATCTATGGTAATACTAAATTTCAAATCTGTACAAATATAGAAGAAATGTATTAATTTAAAATGATAATTTTAAATATTATTTTTTTCTTCAACTTAAGAATTTGTAGCTTTGAATTATCGAGGAATATTAAAATGTGGTACTTGTCGAAATAAATGCAACTTGTTCAGTGGCTATTCAGCTATCTATCTATCTGTCTATCTATCTATATATTTGATTTTGTATTACTTCTTAAAGGTTCCTTTATTAATTTATTAATTTAATTATAGTAATTGGAAATAAATGATGATTTGTAATTATATAATGGTTATATACAGTGCGTCCTCGTATAACCTGACCGACCTTTATTTTCGCAACCGTTGGTCCTAGATGTATACTTCCAATTACAAAAGTGGTCAAAATTAGGTGCAGAGTTAAGATAAAAAAAAGTTTGGAGCGAAAAAAGAATTTAGCGAAGAATTACAGAATTTAAATTTTTATACGGTCCCCCGGTCCTATAAGTTATATTTAGTAAAATTTTCCTGTTACACTGACAAGTAAGGACAAAAAAAGTCCCGTTATTCTACGATTAAAATTGACCGAGTAATAGCTGTTTAAAGTTGGAGCATATTTTTTGCTGCAAATTAGGGGTCATTCACAAATTTAGTAAAAATATAATTATCGTCAGTTATATTAAAGAAATGGTTGAGAGTAAAATTAGCATTGCAATATAAATTTGAAATCTTCAATCATTCTGACATACAACTGCAAAATACACAATTTGTACTGAACATATAAGAGGATAAACATAACTAAGAGGAAATTTTCGTTAAATAAAAGGATGAAAAACAACAACCTCAATTCTTTACAAAAATGATACATATTTTAAAATGCTGTTACATCGCACCGTCTTTCAAATTTTGGGTTGTGCCACGTTTTTTAGCTTTTGAAAATTGATTCACATGTATTTTTTAGCGCTGAATCCGAAAATGACTCTCATTTTAAAGCATCACGTCAGGATTTTTCTCAAATCGCAAATTTCAAAGTTAAAATTGATCTCCTCTCTCCTCCCAACCTCATCGGATTCCTGAGCTTTTTAGCTGTAAGAAACCCAGTATAAGTCACAAAATTGAATAAATTATTGAATTAAATAAAATTAAAATGAATAAAATGTCTTACATCTACTTTTTAGTATCAGATTTTTCACTAATTTTTAGCCTTTTTATTTACGGTTTGCGCAAAATCCTGACATGATGGTTAAAAGTGAAGGTAATTTTTTTTTATTTAGCAGTAAGAAATACATAAAACGTAATTATAAAAGTTAAAAAACACAACCATCGCAGGTTTATGTTATCTAATCTAAAACCATTTCTTAAATATGTTGACGGTAATCTATCAGAATTTTTTTATGTTATCCTCTAATATAAGTATGTATAAGATGGTAAGCGTCGGAAATCATAATAATATTACATTATAATCGGATTTAAGTCAGTATGTAAAATTTTAACTTCGATCAGACATTTGAAAGGCAGTTAAAGTTCGAGCACAAATTTTAAACTGGAAAGACGATCGTTGCATGTTAAATAAAACCTTATGAAAATAACATAATTTTTGTTAAAAGAAGTCATAGCCTCAAATCCTTACAAAATACAACATATGGTGAAATACAAATATTTTAACTAATCTGAAATTTAACTAATAAAGTTAACTCAATCGTAATAGTTGTACGATTTCTTTCAATCCGCAGATACCTTGAAATAAGTTTAAGTACTTTATATACGACCCCTGAAAGCATGGTCGAAATCATCTGTTTTGATATGTAAAAAAGTAATATAAGTCATGCATTTCAAAGTTTCATAAATCGGTCAATTTTAATGTTAGATGAATGGGACTTTTTCTGTATTACTTGTTAGTGTCACAGTAAATTTTTACTAAATATCACTCATAGGACCGGGGAACCGTATAAAAATTTAAATTTCGTAATTTTTTAATAAATATTTTTCTTGACCGAAATCGCTTTAAAAATAATTCTTTATCTTATTTAAACTATTTTTTGGAAGTAATTGGAAGTATGCATCTAGGACCAACGGTTGCGAAAATAAAGGTCGGTCAGTTTATACGTGGACACACTATATATATATATATGTGTGTGTGTATTTATGTATTTATGGATACATATATGTAGGTGGGCGGCAGCACAATCTAATTTTATGTTCCATGTAAAACGATTTATGTATTAATTTCATTTAATTCTTATAATGAATAGGAAATCATATCCTCAACATAGTTAAATTAATATTACGTATTCATAGTGCAATTATTGTAAAAAGTTTCAGTTTTCTCTATAAAGATGCAGTGACTTTATTTTCCCAGATGAAACCACTTCATCCTTTGAATATTTGGCCTGTAGTTTTGGAGCTGATGGAATGAAAAGGCTTTGAAAATGGCATCACTGTGACAAAATTATAGAAGAATATTGCAATTATTTTTAATTAATATTTCGCACTTTTTCGTTTTAAATTTGTCAGTTTAACCCGCAAAAGCATTTCACTTTTTAGAGCCTTGAGAGCAGTTTTAAACACTATCTATTCAAAATATTTTTTCTTTCAAATTTTAATGAGAAAATGGCATTAATAAAAACATAATATTCTTCATCATTACCCTTTCATTCCCCCTTTTTTACAACAATGGAATAATCCAACAGACACTATTTCAATTTCTTACAAAAACTTAGAAACTTTAAAAAATAACTGATATCCTTGAAATTAATTAAATTCCAAAATTTCGAGTGCCTTTACAAAATTCTCAGTAAGTTAAAGATAAATCATTTCCGTTTCAGTCCGTAATTTCTACTATTCTCAGAGGAGTAGATCACGGTGCTGCAGTTGTAAAAAACCCAAAGGGTATACGCTATAGGCAGAAGGTATACACCAGGGTGTATATACGCTATAGTTACAGAGGGTATATGGAGATATTCGGAAAGTATACGGCGTATACCATCATATACCCTACACTACATCCCTGAGTAGATGTGAAATACATACAAATTTTAATATATAAGATAACAAAATTTCAAAATATTCGAAAAATATTCAAATGAATTTAATTTTACATTCTCAATATTTCATATTTGAAATACTTATTTCATATTTCATACTTATTATTATAATTTAATTAATAATAATATCTTCGGTTTTATAATCCATAGACCAATGGTAAATGATTGTAACTAATTAGAAAAGTAATTCATCGTATTCTAAAGAATTGTATTGTACAATGCTCTGTCGATTAAAGTAAAGGAAGAGGGGCGGAAGACCGACAGCAAAATTAGAAATCCTCATTATTATTATTATTATTGCTGCTACGGTTGTTTTTGTCATCATTCTATTATCATGTTATTATCGTTGTTCCATTTATCTATGTTAAAATAAGTTTCAAATAAACAATGATATACATATAAATGCAAATCCCCTTTTTTTTTTTTTTTTTTTTTCTCAGGAAGCATTTTTTTTTTTTTTTTTTCCTCAGGAAGCATTTTTTTTTTTTTTTTTTTTTTTTTTTACGTATTTATGTACATTTTTTATAAAATCTATCAAAGCTACAAAGTAGCAATTATTCATGTTTTTACAACTAATTTGCTTGCTTAAAACTATCCAAAATTATGAATTAAAATATACTATAATTGAATTAATTATAGACATGGGTTTTTTTTTTCAATACATACAGATATGGAATTTTAAATACACAGTATTTTTATATAAAATTACCTGAAAACTAATCTCATATTCAACACGAAATGAAAATCTGTCTGTCTATTGGCATATTTCAGTTTAGTGCCAGAGTGCGATATTTTATACGTTTTATCTTATGGTTAATCTTCCGCAATAAGGTTCATATACAATTGATGTATTTTGGGCGTTTTTAACCCCTCACTGACAAATCCGTGTTAATACTTTCACTAAGTTCCAGGTTTCACTGCAGTACAAGCAATATTTGAAGTAATATAATTCTATTGATTTAATATATTTTTACTACATTGAACAATGATTAATACTTCCAAGGATTGCATTCATATTCGTTATTAAGTTTAATTATAATATGTTGAAAGAATCATCTTTTTTTAGCATTTAAAATAAAATTCAGAGAAAACAACATTACAATTTTGCCCTTTTGCAAGACTGTCAGAGGGTTGGGGACCGTGGATCTTTATTTGAGCAAAAATCGACCCAAAAATTATTTTTGTGCATATTATTATTCTCCAGTTTATTCAGAGCTATTTACGAAAAACCGCATGCAAATACGATTATTTTTTGCAAAATTACAAGCACTTGAACTTGTACACAAACAATTTTTCGGTCCTTTAATATGCTTTAAATCTGTTCTTCTCGAAACTGATTTTTCAGCGTTTTTCGATTTTTGAAATGTTCCATGCGTCTTATTATTATTTCTTTTTTAATTCATGAAACTGATGAGGAAAAATTCTGATATTGCTTACAAAGAAACTGTGCATGCATTTTAAAATTCGACTTCATTAAGATAATTAAATTTGATTTTTAACTTATTAAATGGCAAAAATCTGATGAAAATCGATATAGAATTCAGAAAAAAAATCTCTAAAAAATTAATTATTCAAGTGATTAAAAAATCGATGCAATGATTTCTTTGCAATAAAGTTTTAAATGACAAAAATGCAAAATCGAGGAAATATCACAAAAATTAAAACGCATAGAGCATTTCAAAATTTCGTTTTAAAATTTAAAAATTTTCAAAACGTTTTAAAATTATAATAAGATTGAAAATTTCATTTCAAGTGTTCTATATACGAGGGTAAGCTGAAAAGAAATGCACACATGCTTGTAGAACACGAATAAAAACAAATAGCAGGATCGGACAAAAAGTACATTAAAGTACAATTCCTAACACGGAAAAAACTGTTTTGTTGAAATGACTAAATTTTGGCTCATATAGCTCCATCCAAATACTTTGGTTGGAGTGATTAAATTTTCGTTAGATTAACCAAATTATTTTGTTAATTCAACAAATCGTTTGGTTAGTGCACACAAAATTTGGTCATTCCAACCAAAATATTTGGATGGAGCTATACGAACCAAAATTTAGTCATTTCAACAAAACAGTTTTTTCCGTGAAGCTTCAAAATCATACATTTATTTTTCAACATAGTCACCGTTAAGGCTAACACATTTCTCCCAATGTGTAACAAGTTCTTTTATTCTGTCACTGAAAATTACTTCCGACTTTTCTCGAATCCAGGACTTCACAATTGCCTTCCCCTCATCGTCCAAGGTGTAATGATTACCCTCGAGGTCTCTCGTGAGTAGAGAAAATAAAAATAAAAATAGCAAGGCACAAGATCGGGGAAGTAAGGAGGCTGTGGAATCGGTTCAAACTTCAGGTTTCGCAGATCCTCTGCACTTGCGAATTTTACGGTATCCCAATTGTTCAATAATGCAGACGATACGTTCCTTGGATATTCCAATATGGTTTGCGATACGTTTTTAAGTAATTCGCCGGTCATTTTGAATCAAAGAGTCGGCGAATTTGGAATCTGCCCAGACGATAACGTCTGGGCAGAGTGATCGGACGTCCGCTACGTTTTCAATCAACAATTATGGCTTTTCTAGGCTCGCAATCACAAAATTTTTCTGCCCATCGATTTACAGTGGGCTTACCAACAGCATCGTCACCATAAACAGCCTTTAAACGCCTATGAATCTCAGCATGAGTTACTTTTCAGCAGTTAAAAATTCTGTAATAGCACGCTGTTTAACTTGCGTTGACACAGCACTAGAACACGCCTCCATACTTCCTCTTCTTAAAACACACTGGATGAATTCAACGATTTCAAATCTGTACATGCGTATAGAGGGGGAATATTACTTCCACATGACACCGGGCACGCTTCTGAAGGTCATTTCGTTCGCGTTCTACAAGCATGTGTGCATTACTTATCAGCCTACCCGCGTACTTATGGTGAAATTTATATTTAGACAAAATTTCATATCTGTATGATGAAAATTTAAAAAAAAATTGTTAACGTCCACCGTCCCCTTAAAAAAACTATAATGGTATTCACATATTCTTTAAAAGACATTATAGCCATCACGGCAACGATTGTAAGCGGACCCAATTAGTAACATTAATCGAATGTAAACTGAATAAATAAAATCAAACAAAAATTAAATAGTTATTTAAAATATCACACGCATGTTTTTTGCGCAGAACGCATTATTTCATAATTTTTTGTTTGGAATTGAGTTTTTACAATAAAAAAGGGTTAAAAGATTTGAAAAACTGTAAAAAATATGCCAACTAAAATTTCACACATACGATACATTAGCAAGCAATAATTTTTACAAAAAGTGTTGCAAAAATTAGTGTGGTGGTAAAACTACACGAAGGCAAAAAGGTGCTTAATAAGACCATGAAATTATTAAGAGATGCGTAAGGCCTTTCAAAAATGCTTAGTCTTTCTTCGTCAGGCGGAAATAAAACGTGCTACCACTTCGAAAGCAGGAGGAATACTGTTGTAGCCAGTAGTACTGATGCAGTTGCATTCTTACTACTGCATCAGTACTGCTGGCAAAGTGGTAATAAGCGGTAGCACGTCTTATCTTTCTAGAGGTCTTGCGCATGTCCTACTTTTATGGTGTTGTACATTTTATAATAAATTTATAATTATTAATAAATTTTATTTTGTTTTAAATTTAATATAAATTAAAATTTGAAAAAAGAATAAAAGAAATTTAAAAGAAAAACTCAAAATACATGAAATAACAATAGCTACCACCTATTTGGTCGCTGTTCAAATTTGGACAATGCATTCCTGACGATAACGGAAACATCCGTAGTGAAAGAGATTAAACTTTTCTCTAATAATTTAAAATGAAGAAATATGCTTTTAAAAGTATTCATTTTTATAAAAGAATATTTTACATTCAACATCTTAATTCGTTTTTTTTTTCTTTTTAAGGGATTAAAATAAGAAAAAGAGCATGCTTTTCCAATCTAAAGCCTTTTAAACATTTCTTGCTATAATGTTCTGGTGATGCTTTAAATGTACTACTTGAAAGTTTAATTTCCATTTCTGAACTAAACCACTAAAAAGTTTCTAATGAAATACAGAATATTTAAGTTAAATGTATGGATATTACATTCCTTTTTTACCGTATTCATAGAAAATAGTACTTCGAAATGCACAAGAAAAATTCTATGATTTTAGCATTAATTAAATCTGAATATTCATAAGATTCTGGAATATGACTATCTTACTTCAATGGGAAAAACATCTTGCTAATCTTAGTTACATGAAGCAAATTTATGCGTAATATACTAAAATTCATGTATTTTTAACTACAGTTGTGATTTCCCATTTAACATTATCTGTATACATAACTGTAGCGTATTTAATAAATTGCTCAGGGTTTTTTTTTTAACAGATGGATCATATACAGGGTGTCCGGTCTCAACGGTGTCCAATGGCTAATTCCTAAACCGTTAGCCATAGACATATAGTTCCAATTAGAAAAATGCTTTAAATCAGATAAAGAAATATTTTAAAAGCGATTTGGGTCAATAAAAACATTTCTTAAAAAATTACGAAATTTAAATTTTTATATGGTCCCCCGGTCCTATAAGTTATATTTAGTAAAATTTTTCTATTACACTGACAAGTAAGACAAAAAAAAAAAAAATCCCATTCATATAACTCTAAAATTGCGCGAGTTATGAAACTTTAAAAATGCATGACTTATGCCACTTTTCTTATCTGAAAACAAATGAGTTCAGCTTGGCTTTGAGGGGTCACATTCTAAGTGCTTAAAGTATTCGAAGATCTCATTTCATGTGTATCTGCGCTTTGAAAAAAATCGTACAAGTATTACGATTAAGTTAACATTTATTAAGTTTCAGATTGGCTGAAATAACATATGTTTTATTTTGTCAGGATTTGAGACTGTTTCTTTTATGATTTCTTTTAATAAAATTATAAGTTTTTTATGTCACTTCAACGATCTTATGTATGTTTTTCCAGTTCAAAATTTGTATTCGAACTTTAACCCACTTTCAAATATACGAACGAGATTACATTTTACATACTGGCGCAAATCCGATAACAATCTGATATTATTATGATTTTCGGTGGTTACCATTTATACTTATTTTATAGGACAACACAAAAAATTTCGGATAGATTACCGCCAAGAGGTTTATGAAAAAGTTTTAGATTAGATAATACAAGACGGAGATTGTTAGGTTTTTTAACTTTTATGTATTTTTTAGCACTGAATCCGATAATTGCCTTAATTTTTAACCATCATGTCAGGATATTTCGCAAATCATAAATTGTCGAATTTAAAGAATAACAAAAATCGGATACTATAAAGTAGAGGAGATGGCTGAGTTTTTTTGCTTTTGTATTTTTTATTGTAAGAGTAGTTGTATTTTTTAACTTTTGATAATTGATTTTTACGTACTTTTTAGCACTAAATATGAAAATTACTTTCATTTTTAACCATCACGTTAGAATTTTTTTGCAAATGTGTAAGTTAAAATATAGCGAAAATCTCATACTATAAAACATATGTAAAACTTTTTTTATTTTATTTTATTCAATAATTTATTCGATTTTTTGCTTATCTTGGGATTCTTACAGCTGGGTGGTGTGATGAGATGGGGGAGAAGATTAAATTTTAACTTTGAACTCTTTAACTTTGAATGAAATTTACAATTTGCGAAAAATTCTGATGTGGTGGCTAAAAATGAAGGTCAATTCCGAATTCAGCGGTACAGAATACATAAGAATCAATTATCAAAAGCTAAAAAACATGAAATAACCTAACTTTTGCAGGCTAGTGTAACTTAATAATATTTTAAAATACGTGTAATTTAGTAAAGAATTGAGGCTGTTAATTTAGCATCATTTTATTTAACAAAAATTCTGTTTTTTCCTTCTTCTTAAATTTTTATTTTTTTACAAATTGTATATTTTGCATTAATATGTCAGAATGACTAAAGATTTCAAATTTATATTGCAATGTTAATTTTACTCTCAACTATTTTTTAATATATCTGACAAAATTTTATTTCGACTAAATTTGAGAATGACCTCCAATTTGCAGCAAAAAATATGCTCCAATTTTAAGCAGGTATTACTCGGTCAATTTTAATCGTAAAACAACGGGACTTTTTTTTGTATTACTTGTCAGCGTAAAAGGAAAATTTTACTAAATATAACTTATGGGAACGGAGGACCGTTTAAAAATTTAAATTTCGTAATTTTTTAAGAAATGTTTTTATTGACCCAAATCGCTTTTAAAATATTTCCTTACCTGATTTAAAACATTTTTGTAATTGGAACTATATGTCTATGACTAACGGTTTAGGCATTAGCCATTGGACACCGTTGAGACCGGGCACCCTGTATAGTGTGTCCACGTATAACCTGACCGACCTTTATTTTCGCAACCGTTGGTCCTAGATGCATAATTCCAATTACAAAAATGGTTAGAATTAGATGCAGGGTTAAGATAAAAAAAAGTTTGAACTGAAAAAACAATTTAGTGAAGAATTACAGAATCTAAATTTTTATACGGTCCCCCGGTCCTATAAGTATATTTAGTAAAATTTCCCCTTTACACTGGCAAGTAAGGCAAAAAAGTCCCGTCATTCTACGATTAAAATTGACCGAGTAATAGCTGTTTAAATTTGGAGTATATTTTTTGCTGCATATTAGGGGTCATTCACAAATTTAGTAGAAATATAATTTCGTCAGATATATTAAAGATATGGTTGAGAGTAAAATTAGCATTGCAATATAAGTTTGAAATATTTAATCATTCTGACATATTACTGCAAAATGTACAATTTATACTGAACATTATAAGAGGATAAAAAAAAACAACAGATTTTTTGTTAAATAAAAGGATGAAAAACATCATCCCCAATTCTTTACAAAATTATACATATTTTAAAATGCTGTTAGATTACACTGTCTTTCAAATTTTGGGTTCTGGCATGTTTTTCAGCTTTTGAAAATTGATTCTTATGTATTTTTTAGCACTGAATCCGAAAATGACCTTCATTTTAAACCATCACGTCAGGAATTTTCTCAAATCGAAATTTCAAAGTTAAAAAACTAAAAGTTAAAATTGATCCCCCCCTCTTCTCCCATCGGACACCCGAGCTGTTTAGCTGTAAGAAACGCAGTATAAGCCAAAAAATCTAATAAATTATTGAATTAAATAAAATTAAACTGAATAAAATGTTTTGCATCTATTTTATAGTATCAGATTTTTCGCTATTTTTTAACCTTGAAATTTACGATTTGCGAGAAATCTTGACATGATGGTTAAAAGTGAAGGTAATTTTTTGATTCAACGTTAAAAAATACATAAAATGTAATTATAAAAGTTAAAAAACACAACCATCGCAGGTTTATGTTACCTAATCTAAAACTCTTTCTTAAACTTCTTGACGGTAATCTATTCGAATTTTTTTTTTGTGTTATCCTCTAATATAAGTATGTATAACATGGTAAGAGTCGAAAATCGTAATAATATTGCGTTTTCATCCGATTTAAGTCAGTATGTAAAATTTAACTTCGATCGGACATTTGAAAGTAAGTTAAAGTTCGAGTACAAATTTTAAACTGGAATGACGATCATTGCAAGTTAAATAAAACCTTATGAAAATAACATAATTTTAGTTAAAAGAAATCATAGCCTCAAATCCTTACAAAATAAAACATATGTTAAAATATAATTATTTTACTAATCTGAAACTTAACTAATAAAAGTTAATCGTAATATTTGTACGATTTCTTTCAAAGCGTAGATACCTTGAAATAAGTTTAAGTATTTAGTTAGTGTTTTTCGACAGAAATCACTGTCTTATTTAATGCCCATATTATATTTTCTTATACCAATATTTCAGGCATTATTATTATAGTAGCCATTAGTATAGACATATTTTTCATATCTGTTTAACATTAATATATAAAAACTCATAACACTTATTTTTCATTTAAAAAATCTTTTATCTTGCTTTTTGTACATATTAAAATCAAAGTTCATAATTTACATTCTCTTTACTTTTCATAAAAAACTAAAACACATTTCCTTATTTAAAAGAACATATATTCCGGTAGATCTTTAAAAATTATGTTATTTACCAGTATATAATGCATCGTCTAATACCCTTTGGCACTTTTCTGAAAAAACATTTTCATCCCTTATTCTGGGACGTCTTCAGTTTCAAATGATGTTATAATGTCATAAGCGAAACTGCGAAACAACATCATTTGAAACTGAAGACGTCCCAGAATAAGGGATGAAAACGTTTTTTCAGAAAAGTGCCAAGGGGTATTAGACGATGCATTATATATTGGTAAATAGCATAATTTTTAAAGATCTACAGGAATATATGTTCTTTTAAATAAGGAAATGTGTTTTAGTTTTTTATGAAAAGTAAAGAGAATGTAAATTATGAACTTTGATTTTAATATGTACGAAAAGCAAGATAAAAGATTTTTTAAATGAAAAATAAGTGTCATGAGTTTTTATATATTAATGTTAAACAGATATGAAAAATATGTCTATACTAATGGCTACTATAATAATAATGACTGAAATATTGGTATAAAAAAATATAAGTTTAAGTACTTTATACACGACCCCTGAAAGAATGGTCGAAATCATCTGTTTTGATATGCAAAAAAGTGGTATAAGTCATGCATTTCAAAGTGTCATAACTCGTTCAATTTTAATGTTAGATGAATGGCACTTTTTTTGCCTTACTTGTTAGTGTCACAGTAAATTTTTAGTAAATATCACTTATAGGACCGGTGGACCGTATAAATATTTAAATTTCGTAATTTTTAATAAATGTTTTTATTGACCCAAATCGCTTTAAAAATAATTCTTTACCTTATTTAAACCATTTTTGTAATTGGAAGTATGCATCTAGGACCAAAGGTTGCGAAAATAAAGGTCGGCCAGGTTATACGTGGACACACTGTATAACACATTGTTAACTGACAATGTTGACAGTTTATTACATTTTATTATTCAAAGTATTTACCATGAATTTTCATGCACCAATTTTTATTTTATTTAATGAGGAAGATTCCGTGATTAAATAAAGCAAATATTCCAACTGAAAATGTATGGTAGATCTTTTAAATAATAATTAAAAAAACTATAGTTTAATTAATGTTTAATTACATAGTTTATAATTACATAGTATGGTTTAATTACATATATTGTAATTGCAAGACCACTTGTCTGTTCAAAGGTTTTTATGCAAATAAACTCTTAAGCATAGGTTTTTTTATTCTATATTCCATAAAAGTATGGCTACTTAAAGTTTATTTTATAACGAATAAACGGAAAAACGCAGTTTTAAAAAAAAATTTCAAGAAGTTTTAAAAAATATTAATTTTTTGTATATTCTTAGATTATTAACTGTCGTATGACCTTTTAAAAAAATCAAAGAAAATCAAATGAAAATATGAATGGAATCTCATAATTGCATAGAATGTTTTTCAGTATTCAAATATGAAACAAAATAAAAATATTACCCCAATCTCCATTATTTCTACTACTAAATTTAATAAACGGTCACTCTATTATGTAACTGTTTTTATTTTAATGATTTTTTTAATTGATGCGGCAAATATTTTTTCTTATCCTTTAAAGTAAATAATGGGAAAACTAGACGAAAATATGAATGAAATCACATTAATAGATGGATTTCTTTTTTCTGTACATAAGCATGAAACATAAATAGTAATATTAACTAACACAATAGCCATTATCTCCAGAAAATAAATTTAATGGATAGATCTCTGAGATGTAACTGTGTTTTTTTAATTAACATTTAATTGATGGGGCCATTTTTATTTTACTCTTTAATGGAAATTATGGGAAAACCGAGTAAAAAATGAATAATATATGAATTATTTTCTGTATTCAAGTGTGAAACTGAATAGTAACATTAACTAACACATTGTCCATTATTTCGAGTGAATAAATTTAATGAATGGATTCTCTGTGACGTAATTTTACTTTTTTTAAAATGACATTTTAATTGATGTGGGCAATATTTTTTTATCTGTCGATATCGGCGTAACATCGCTGCACATCTTCCTCTTATTCACAGAATAGAAGGAAATTCTCACTTGCAAAAAAAAAAAAAAAAAAAAAAAAGAAAGAAAGAAAAAAAGAAAAAAGAATGTCCTAGATGTTGTAGTAATAAGATACTTGACTCAAATCATCACAGTTGCTGTTCTTGTGATGCATGTGTTGAGTTAAGTCACATTCATTATCAAACGAGAGAACGAGTTTCGAATTTCAGTTTCTTCTCCTACAGACAGATATGACGTCACAAAAACAAGCTTCCAACCTAGAACAATAAGTTTACTGATTGAAATGTCACGACGTCGCTTTCCCGATTTATTCTTTTTTTTTTCTTTCTTGTTAAGCTGTAACTCATTGAGATCTATCGATTATTCCACGGGTTTTTTTATTCTTATGTTCAAATGCAATGAGTAGAATTTCAATTACAAATATCACTGGTCGGCATCAAAATTATCCCTGTAAAAATAATAAATGAATCCTATAGATTTCACGTTAATAAATCAAAATGTGGCAATAAAATAGCAATTTGGATGTCATGTTTATATTTAGGAATGTCAGATTTGTATAGTTCACATATCTGATTTGCAGTGAAGCAATTTTTTTTTCCTGCTGACCATTGTATTCAAAGTCATGTCACCGAGATTCAATTTTGTTTTTTAAACCCAAATTTTTAGCTTGTTACAATTATAATTTTATGTCAATATTTTTTCAGGTATTTTGATACTAGTAATAAAGTGGTTAAGTAATAAATAGTTTAATAATAAATTGGTCGAATAATGTTTATATTATAATTTACCCAATATTTTCAATACGGGCGTAAAATAATACCCTGCATTGGCAAAGCAAGTTACCAGATCATTGCCAATATTTTCAATGTAAAGCCAATATTTTTGTAATGGTAGCATTTCATTGCAAAATGAAAAAGAATTTAACGAATACTGAAAATTTATTGCAAACATTTCCTGTAAATACAACATTTACACAATATTAGCTCCAAAATTACAAGAATAACCTATATTGGTTTGATACAAAGATATAAAAAATATTTTTGTAATGGAATATTTTTTCAATTTCCAACGTTTCAATAGAGCAATTTGATAAAGTACAGAGTTTTTCACCGCTTTTTTATCTCGTGAGGCACGTTATTATATCGCGGTATCCCGTCATATGTGTGCCAGGAAGGTTTTGTCAAACAGCACTTCGCAAAGAGGTAAATGGAAAATGTTCACTTAGAGTAAAGCGTCTGTCTGCATAGGAACACTTTAGTCTAGACATAGCAGAGCATGTGTGAAGTTTTCTGGGATGTTGGGCAAAAGCTATGTATTTAGAAAAATAATTTTACTCTTTTAGATGTTGATAATACACTGCTAAATATTATTTATAATAAATGAAAAGCCTGAGCTGGGATTCAAACCTGACACCTCTTAAACTGTAGCCAGCATTCCAACTACTACACTCTCAAATAAAAAAAATGAATTTTTCTGTTGATTATATTTCGTTAAAACACGAAAAAATTCGCTCTTTAATTTGCACATTTTCTTCAAAAATATAGAAAATTTCTCACTATAACATAAAAATTACACAAAAACCTGCTACCTAATACTGCATTTCGTGGAATCATTTAGTGCATTTCGTGGGGTGTTCAGGTAACTGTGCTACTTAGTATTTTTCCGCATTAAAAAAAACGGAATTTTTGCGCATGTTTTTTTTCCCTCAAGGAAAAAAAAAAAAAAAAAAAATTCGCAATCCTAAGCTTAAAATTTCCTAAAATTCTCCAGCCAAAAGACAGAAATTTCTTCCAAAGACAGATAAATCTCTTCCCATGATGTTTCATATTTCTGCAACTTGCTGCCTGAAATTTTTAAGTTTTTTGATGAAATTTTTTTTAGAGTGGAGACAAGTAGGCGGATACCACTATATTCTAAAGCAGCATATTAGGAATCGATAGAACTATTTACGCTAATTGACTGACAAACAGATCCATATTTGTTGAAAGTTGGAATCATTTTCAAGGATGAATCACGAAGAAGATTTTTTGAAAATTAAGAAGAATGGTATAGTGGTTTAAGAGTAAAAACACTTCTCAATAACACCATAAAAATTACGAAATGTGCTAGTCCTTCCGAAAGAACTTTGTCTTTCTTCTTCAACCGAAAAGAACACTTGTTACTACTTTGAACGCAAGAGCGAGGTATAGTAGTAGCACGTGTTCTTTGGGCCTGAAGAAGAAAGACAAAGTTATTTTGAAAGGTCTAGCGTATTTCGTAATTTTTTTTTGTGTTAAGAAGTGTTTCTGGGCTTATTGTATCACACCAAAACCAGATTGTTCAAAATTTAAATGCGATATAGCGGTTTATCGAATTACTCTACACCATTTAATAGTTTAAGTATGAACTAATAAAATTTTAAACAGCATATTTGTTTCAACAATAAATACACTATTCGAAAACTAAGGAAAATATGTTATTTTTCGGAAAAACAAAGCTTTAAAACAGGGATTTTGTTTCCACTGAACGAAAGTAATGTGCAATACCTTCATTATTATTATATATATTTATTTATTTATTTATTTACACGCCCAGATGACTACTTGGATGGTGCTGGATGCATCATGGTATCTGACTTATAATCGAAAGCGATATTTAAAAAATGAAAACTATAAAACGATATTTCAATTTGTTAAAGTGCTTACTTTTCAAGAAATATACCTCTTGCCGAAGCATACTAATCCCAACGGTAAATAAAATTTTTGTAATAGCGCGATATTGTTGAGATAGAAATATACTTTTCTATGTACAATATGTTCTGTTTTCTTGTAGAACGAGAAAATACTTAGATAGCTCCAGAAACAAATTTATTTCAGGGCATATTCATCTAGAAGATAACAGAGAACGAATCTGGTTAAGCGATAATAATAATAAATGATAGTAATATATGACACAGGTACACTAATAAATCCTGAAAGAAAAAACTTAAGACTTTTCTCAAATTAAAATGGACTACTTTCTGACGCGTTCCTGAATCCATTTTTATTCGTTAACACATAAAAATGATTTCACATCAGAAGGTGTTCTTATCCTGAAACTATTAAAAAGAACCATTCAAACCGAATACAGTTTTCCATTTTTGATAAATAGGAGATAACCACCACGGGGGTTACGCTTTCGTTTTAGCCTAGGTGAAATTTAGATTGGCGATTCGATGTAAGGATATTGGTCAATGAAACCTCAAATTTCCCTGGATAATGTTAAAACTATGGGAGTGGAATGCATTCGTATTTTTAAATTATCGCATCAGGTAATTAATATCGTTAACTTCTTTATTTTGTGTACTGTTCTTAAAGGATTTCTATTTCTTTTTTTAGTTGACAAAATATTTCTAAAATCTATGCTAAATTTTATATTTTATGTGTAAAAATCTTAGCGAAGCGAATGAACTGTCAGTAAGACTTTAACCCTTTATGTACTGAATTATGAATTCATACAATTTTTTTCTTCTAAAGCATTTTTCGAGAATTGTTTAAACTACATTAGAAGATTTACATAATCATTTAATAAATTTTAGAAGGATTTGAGAAGGATTGGAGTATTTATAAGGATTCATTAGATTTGAATTTATAGAGATCTTGTGCAATATTTATAACACCACTCAAATCTTTTATTTTAAATACTTTTCTTAGTATATTGTAAAATTAGGAAATGTACAAATACACTGTTCTTACAATAGAAATATAGAAATATTTCCGAATTGAAAAATTCCCCCCCCCCCCTCCCTTCCAATGCTAAGAAAGCTGAAATGTTGCAAAGGCAAAAGAAATCATCCTTTTAAAAATATTTTTGTTTTGTGTAACCCATAATGCTTTTGGAACAAGATAAAGTAATGCATCTATAACTTCTTCTAAATTGTATTACTACTAATATATAATCCATGTATTTAATGAATTTTATAACAAGTTATTTTAATGGTATTTATAAGTATCGTCAGTAGATAAAGGGTTAACATACCAAATAAAATTAAGCTTATATTTTAGAAAAATATTTTGTCAACTAAAAAAGAAACAGGCGTCCTTTAAAAACAATACAAAGAAAAGCTATGTTAAAATATTAATTTCATTGTGAGATATTCCACGCTTATAGGTTTAACCTTAGCGAGAGGAATTTGAGACGAGACTGGCCAAAACCCTTTCGTACTACTACTTTGCTATAGTGAAAGTTCAAGAACATTTCATTAAAACGAAATTCACTATTAATCTTTCGCATGAAAATGGATGCATTTTAAAAAATGATAAAAGATTTTCTGAAGAACAATAGCAGAAAAGTAGAAAAATGAAGATAAGAGAAATTTAATTTTCATTTTTGTTCTTTCTCCTTCATTTTCAATCTCAATCGATACACACAGTTCCATGTTCTTTTCCCATAAGGGATGTCTTCTACTGTAAAAAATTGGATAATTGCTGTAGATGAATTATTCTTCGAAAGAGAAGAAAATGGTATACAGCAAACTCTGTCCAAGGCGGAATCGATAGGAAAATTTTTCCGTAGTAGACAGTATTCCGCTTTAGACAAATTTTACTCTATGTCTATGGATTCGCAGGGACTTGAAAATCTTTCTGAGTTAGACAGATTTCCGTCTTACACAGAGTCCGCCTTACAGAGAGTTTATTGTATTTCCTATCTCTAATATGATAAAAAAATTTCTCCAACTGATTTTGTTCTAACTTATCTAATCATATGATGCATCATAATCTTATTTATAAGGTACGAATTTTAAATCATCAAAAAATTCCATTTTCAGAAACAAAATACATGAAAGAGTAATATTTTCTCAACATTAAAAAAAGAAAGTAGAAAAGAAATAGAAGCGCATAATTCAAAATTTTCTATAATTCAGCTAGTTATTACAAACAAATGATTATTAAGGAAAAAAATTCGATTAAAAAGGAATTGTTTTTTATCTCATTGCACTAATATTTACTTATGGCGAGTCAGTTGGCGTATTTTAAAGAAAGGGGTTTTCACAGCAGAGCGATTTTGTTGAAACCTAATATTGTTATTCACATTAATTTTACATACCATTACTGCCAGTGGGTCCACTCAGCCCAGTGGTTAACAAGTTTATTAAAGAAGGGGAGAAGCTTGTACCGAAGTTGGGCTGTGTGCAAGTTCTTCAATTTTCCATCTATGAAGACGATAATTCGGATCCCTTTCCCTTCAAAAGTCCTCCTTAAAAGAATCCCTCCCATAGCAACATGGCTAACACTGGTCGATGCTTGACAAAAAAACGCATTGTCCCTAATAACGCTCATTTAGACGATTATACACACATTAGACGATTATATATTAGTTTTTTTCACGTGTCACTAAAATAATATATGTATATATACAACACGACTACCATTTTAAAAACACTAGGTCATCTAACCCGGACTTCTCGAGTTACAGAATATAAGGTAAAACCATTTTTTATATCAATTACAATTTTTTTTAGATTGCTCACTAACAACACCATAAAGCATTTTTATTTGAAAAGTATGAAGTTTGCATTCAAATAAAGTTTTAAAATTTATTAAAAGCGATACTTTTGTATGAGTTAACAGCCGAAGAACTCACCAAAGATTTCGTGACTTGCAGCAGTCCGTTTTAATTCTGATTATTTCAGTTAAGGGAGTAGTTCGATTACATGTCTTTTTAGTTTCTGTTTATATTATTTTATTTTATTAGTGAAGTTTTAACTTCGTTATGGGATATCAGCCGGAAAAAATGCTGAACAATTTATATTAACTTAAGTGCAAATGGATTTATCTTTCATAATCGTGTGCAGGCGATAGAGATAGATTAAAAAAATTCATGCTTGAAAATTATTTTTAAAACCTTAAAAAAGGAGTACAGTCGTGGAAAAAAAGGTAAACACCCCCTACTAATTTCTACACAAATTATCGTAGAAGAAACTTATTGGAACCAAACGATTGGAAATAAAGTCTACTTTTAAATGATATAGATAAAATTTGCTTAGGGGGCCATCTACATATTAAAACGAGCCATAACTTTGTTTTTTTCAATAGCAGTACACAATTCTGACAGCATAAATGAACTCCACACCCTTCAATTAGCCTAAAAACAATTTTTTATGCAATTCGTACCATAAGTTACTGAGAAATTAATTATTTTAAAACGAGCGTATTTTAAGGGATGTATCCAAATTGAAGTTCGGAACTCGATTGTTAAACGAGAGAGCTCCCATCTTGATCAAGGCACCTTAAGAAGTCAATGAAGAATGCTAGATTACAGGACAGCATAAGAAATTTCAAAATATCTAGTCACTTCTATTATAGACGGCCCCTTAAACCATCACTTTGCCGTTTTTTAAGCATAATTTGAAAACTACTTGGAAGAAAAATGTGAAATTTTGGATTTCCATAAAGGAGGACTTAATAAATCTAAATCCATCAAAAAAATTATAGGTTTCAATTCATAATGTTTTCGAATATTAATTTCATAATTCATAATTCATAATTCATATCATAAAATTATAAAAATTGCAAATTCAGCGTATTTATGTTTGGGTATATTAGTATTATTGCTACACAAAAAAATTCTCACATTAGGAGCATAATTTCTGGAGATATAAATAAAAATGTGAAAATGTAATTTAACATTAGAAGCACTAAATTTTGAATGTTTAGAATTCAAAAACTTATCATTCAAATGACTTGAAATTTGGTGTCTAGGCATAGTTTGAACCGAAGATTTGAAATATCGCGTTAAAATTGGGTATTGTCATTGAAAAAAATGAAGTTTGGATTCGTTTTATTATGTAGATGGCCCCCTAAGCAAATTTTATATACAGGATTTAAAAGTAGACTTTATTTCTAATCCTTCGGTACCAGTAACTTTCTTCTACGATAATTTGTTGAGGAGTTAGGGGTGTTTACTTTTTTTCCCACGACTGTACATTGTGACACAGTTTTCAAATAAATTATAGTACAGTTTTGAAACAAATTTCATTTCTAAGTGCATTATTTTCCCCCCATTCAACGGCGTAAAATTTGAAAATATGCGATGTTTAGAAGTTAAAAAATTCAGTTAAAAATTTACAGTTAAAAATTTCAGTTGCTTTCTAAAAGTAACTGGATGATAAGGGAAGATTTTCAACAAATTCTCCCTTTTTTATATACTGATTTCGAACAAAGGAGTAGGTAGTGTATGCAACATGCCCACATATAGTTTTGGATGGATGCTCCGATTTTGTTAATTCTTTTTTGTTGTTGTTGTTGTTGGAATGAGCTCGTTCTGGTGGTTCTTACAAGGAGAACTAAAATATTAATAAAAAATGACAATAAAGAAAATAAAAAATGAAAAATGGCAATATTTGGAATATTTCTTATCATCCAGATACTTTTAGGGAGCAATTGAAATTCTGCTCACTCTATTACCGATATTACAGCGATCGGTTTTAATTATTGTTAAACGGCAATCTGGCCAACAATGTATCAGATTGTAGTTCCAAAGCAATTAATCACGATAGTGCACAGAAATAAGATAATGTTTTACATATATTATTTAAAAATATAAAAATATAAGACAAATAATTTTTCCATAAAAAAAGTTTTAAAAATATGCAAAACTTCAATCAGTGTTGCATAATTTCCCCATGTAACAGATAACAACGGAGTAGGCTTTAGTTTGAGATGTTATATCCTGCATAATAGGTTCCTCAAAGGCTAAAACATGATTGGAATCATCATTCATATATGCTCTGTCTTCGTGATTGAGAGAACTTTCTGCGATAAGCCATAATCATATGATAATGCTTCAGCCTGGTGATAATACGTATAACAAGCAGGATTTCTTAATCCATTTTCGTTCGTATGCATTTAATGGTAATTATTCTAATTTCTACTAAATGATAAGGATCTACATAAGTATAAACGATTTGCCTACTTCAAGTTTCCAACTTTTTTTCTTTATTTCATTTTTTAAACTCTACATCATACTTGAAAAATGCTAATGACGTCATTTTCTCAATCTGTCTAATACTGTCCACCCTCTAAAGTTCGGAAAATTGATTGTATCGCAACAAAATTTGAATATGATGTTGATTTGAGCTACAACGTTTTTCTTACTGATAACAGATATAATAAACGTAATAGTTTTTTTTTTTTAATTCCATCTTAACTTATTCCGAATGCATTACTTCTAAGGGTGATTATTGTTTGAATTTATTTTTTATGTATCGACTAGTCACGCTCATAGTCGTGTATGCGTAACCAAATGTCATTGACCGAAAATTTTATTCGATGCTGTAGCTCTAAAAATGGCATTTTTCTTGCATGCAATTTTGTGCGTATAAGAAAATGCATCATATATGCTTTATCACACATGCATGTATTCATTGTTTAGCCTTTAAGATGCTGTTCCTGAAATCTATAAAGTTCTACAGATACTGTATTTACGAAAATATAATGCACGCATTTACTTTAGTTTTCAAAATTTAGGTCTAATAAGAAAGTTGAGCAATACAGTCCTGCATGAACTGGGTGGTTCGATTTTACCCGAACTTGTCCCGATTATCAGGTCGGGTTTCCTTAAATCCGATTTTTCAAAAAAAAAAAGTCCAGTGCATTTTTTTAGACATATTTGAATATAAATGAGTATGCATATGGGGCATTCTCACAATCTTTTGGCTTTTAAGTCCCTGAACAATCAATTTTTATTTTAGTATATATTCTTGTGTTTTTTTATTTCATATACTGGGGAACATCCCATTGCATGACTGCATAACAAATATTAACGAGATAAATAAGTTTTGGACGATGTTGGGGGTCCAAATATCCAGGAAACTCCTATACCGTCCCGTGTCCCTGATGCTGATTTTTAAGTTTGGAGCTGTCTGTATAAAATTGTTTCAATAAAAGTAATTCAATATAATTTTTTCCGAAACTGGGACTATTTTTTTTATATAAATATGTAGCAAAAATGAACCTGCACACATTTTTACGGTTGTTATTATTATTTTTAACTCTATCCCTGGGTTTAAGATTCCTTACCGTCCCTCTTCGAAAATTATACAGAAAATCACTTCAGATGCAGCCACAGAATTTTTTTCAAGTTTTTTTCTCATGCAGAAGTACGCTGGAGAAAGAATGTCTAAAATTCTGTGACAGGAAATTTACTGCAGAATTTAAATAAGCATTTAAATATCAATTTCAAGCATCGTGGCTTTATTGGTAGTCTTACCGTCCCCAAGGTTTATTCCTGCGCTTTTCGCGGTAAATAATTTTTTTTTTTAATTTAATCCAATGTAAATAACTGTTTTTAAAAATCAATGAGCATTGTGGCTATCACTTAGTCTTAACATGATTTGCCTAAAAATAGGTGGTAATTTTCATTACCGTCCCATCCTTATCATCCTTTTTTTTTTCCCTTACTGTCCTTTTTTTCTATACCTTCCGCTTTTTGTACCTTACCGTCCCTTCTTTAACACCCCTTTAAGACAATGTTATATTAAAATTTTATACTAAAAATACTACATTGTTATTATTTCTTATTTGAGTGTCCTGTGGGTACTATGAAAATTCGTTATAAGTAAAAATTTAGAAGAAAATAAAGAGTTTTAGTGGTAAAATGGTAAGGAAATTTAAACTCCCAAGTTTAAATTAAACCTCGGTTAAATTAAAAAAAAAATCGCTCCTGACCATTTTTTCTTTATTTTGAATCACTAAGACATTCGTCTATCAGATTAAAATGTATTTTAGCAAGTTTAATATCACCAGATTTTTATTCCTGAAGTCAAAAGATTGTGAGAATGCCCCATATATATATATATATATATATATATATATATATATGTACGTATGTTCCCTTTTTCTGTATAAAGATGAAGTTGATATTAGAAATATGATTATAGATTATTTTTCCATAACTGCATTATATATGTCCACGTATAACTTGACCGACCTTTATTTTCGCAACCGTTGGTCCTAGATGCATACTTATTACAAAGATATTACAAAAATGGTCAAAATTAGGTGCAGGGTTAAGATAAAAAATGTTTGAAGCGAAAAAACAATTTAGTGAAGAATTACAGAATCTAAATTTTTATACGGTCCCCCGGTCCTATAAGTCATATTTAGTAAAATCTCCCTGTTACACTGGCAAGTAATGCAAAAAAAAGTCCCGTTATTCTACGATTAAAATTGACCGAGTAATAGCTGATTAAAGTTGGAGCATATTTCTTACTGCATATTAGGGGTCATTCACAAATTTAGTAGATATATAATTTCGTCAGATATATTAAAGAAATGGTTGAGAGTAAAATTAGCATTGCAATATAAATTTGAAATCTTTAATCATTCTGACATATTACTGCAAAATGTACAATTTGTACTGAACATTATAAGAGGATAAAAATAAAAGATTCTTTGTTAAATAAAAGGATGAAAAACCGCAGCCTCAATTTTTTACAAAATGATACATATTTTAAAATGCTGTTAGATTACACTGTCTTTCAAATTTTGGGTTGTGGCATGTTTTTTAGATTTTGAAAATTGATTCTTATGTATTTCTTAGCACTGAATCCGAAAATGACCTACATTACCACCTGTCAGGAATTTTCTCAAATCGCAAATTTCAAAGTTGAAAAGCTAAAAGTTAAAATTAATCCCCCCTCCCCTCCCAACCTCATCGGACCTCCGAGCTGTTTAGCTGTAAGGAACCCAGTATAAGCTAAAAAAAATCTAATAAATTATTGAATTAAATAAAATTAAACTGAATAAAAAAGGACTTACATCTATTTTATAGTATCAGATTTTTCGCTATTTTTTAACCTTAAAATTTACGATTTGCGAAAAATCTTCACATGATGGTTAAAAGTGAAGGTAATGTTTTGATTCAGCGTTAAAAAATACATAAAATGTAATTATTAAAGTTTAAAAACACAACCATTGCAGATTTATGTTATCTAATCTAAAACTCTTTCTTAAACTTCTTGACGGTAATCTATCCGAATCTTTTTGTGTTATCCTCCAATATAAGTATGTATAAGATGGTAAGAGTCGAAAATCATAATAATATTGCATTGGCATCATATTTAAGTCAGTAGGGGAGATGGGGGCACATGTCAACATGGGGCAGATGTGAACATCGCAATTTTTCAATAGTTATTATAAGTTTTTTTATTTGAAAAAAAATACTAAAGGTGATAGCACCTGTAGACATATGGTAAAAATTTTTTGAAGCTATGTGACATTTTATTTGTTCTCTGTAGCCAAAACACTGTTTTTAGATCTCAAAAGTAAAATCTTTGTTCCATGTTGGTAAGCTAATAACTTTATTTCTTAATTTATTTGAATTTGAATGTTTTAACATATACTATGAACACTAATAAATATTTTTGATAAAGTTCTTTTTCTTCTAAAATTGAGAAATATTAATTATTTATCAATTTAACAGAAGCGGCAATGTGGGGCACTTGTGAACAGACTAACTGGGGCAGATATGAACAGTTCATAAGTGCCCAATAATCATTCTGTGATTCTGTTCCTTTCAGTTAACTTAATGAAAAATAATATCAGTTCCATTATCTATAATTTTCCTGAAGTAGAAGATATTTTCCTCACACAAAGTTGATTTTGTATTGAAACTTCCACAAACACATCTTTCAACAAATACATAAAGAGCAACAAGTTCGTTTACGTTCAGTTGTACTTTAAATAAATTTAATGTTTTCTAAAATGTAATCAGTGTTATGTATTTATTTTACTAAACGGTTTACAACAGTACTCTTTTATGCATTGTTAATACAAAAGAACACCTTGAACCTTGCACCTTACCACCTTGAACAATTTTGCAAATTTTTCTATTACATTTGTTCTAAATTTGCAATGATGGTTTACTTCCATCTCTAAAACAGTTATGTATATGATGTTTTGTATGGAGATAGATATCAGTAATAGTTTAAGAAAGAAAATTTTTTAAATTGATAACTATCATAAGATCTCGATTGTAACCCCTCCCCCTTCTTTCAAAAGCAAAAGAAGTTAGGGAGGGGAGGGGGTTATAGTCGAGATTTTTTTAATCATTAAAAAACCCTTCTTTATCTATAATTTACAAGTAAATAAGGCAAATGCAGGAGTGAAAATCTTTCGTATTTCGGTAGGTTTCCGATAAATAGTATGTAAATGCCCCTCACTAAAATTTGCCCCGAACAAAAACCCCTAAGCAAAATTTAAAAGTTTTAATTTATTTTTTATAATTGATTCTTTTTTTTTTATTATTGCAACTATACTTAATGAATAATCTAAGCCTCCCCCGTCAAATTTACTTATTTTTATTTTATAATATTTTGCTCAAACATATCCCAGGAAACTAGAGAGATATATATATATATTTTCCTTTATGGTGAATTTAACAGGTAATGTAATTAAAGATTACGACGACAAATGAATAACAGAATAAAAAAGCATGTCAAAGGATATTTTTTCCTTGTGTTCACATGTGCCCCACGTGTGTTTACAACTACCCTGCTGATGGGGCACATGTGAACAATTTTTTTTTAATTTATTAAACTATTAAAAAATGTAAGAAGAACTATACAGGTGATTTTTAAAAAATTACCATGTGTAAAAGAAAGTTCTGTTTACTATATGGAGTAGTTTTTGTTTATAGAAATTAAACCAATTATGAGAAAAAGCTATATTTATGCGAACTGTTCACATGTGCCCCCATCTCCTCTATGTATAATTTAACTTCGATCGGACATTTGAAATTAAGTTAAAGTTCGAGTACACATTTTAAACTGGAAAGACAATCATTGCAAGTTAAATAAAACATGAAAATAACATAATTTTAGGTAAAAGAAATCATAGCCTCAAATCCTTACAAAATAAAACATATGTTAAAATACAATTATTTTAACTAATCTGAAACTTAACTAATAAAAGTTAATATTTGTACGATTTCTTTCAAAGCGCAGATACCTTGAAATAAGTTTAAGTACTTTATACACAGCCCCTGAAAGCATGGTCGAAATCATCTGTTTTGATATGCAAAAAAGTGGCATGCCATGCATTTCAAAGTTTCATAACTCGGTCAATTTTAATGTAAGATGAATGGGACATTTTTTGTCTTACTTGTTAGTGTCACAGTAAATCTTTAGCAAATATCACTTATAGGACCGAGGGACCGTATAAAAATTTAAATTTCGTAATTTTTTAATAAATGTTTTTATTCACCCAAATCGCTTTAAAACTAATTCTTTACCTTATTTAAACCATTTTTGTAATTAGAAGTATGCATCTAGGGACCAACGGTTGTGAAAATAAAGGTCGGTCAGGTTATACGTGGACACACTGTATATAATATGGAATTATTTTCTTTAATTTTGATTTGTTGATTTTGGCTCTTGTTTCGGGTTGAAGCATATCGGATTTTGAATCGAATAAAATTATTTTGTCGGGTTCGATTCATGTATCGGATGAATGAAAATTTTTATATCGGATTTGGGTTGGCTTCAAATGGAATTCTTGGTTTTGGGTCTGGTGTAATCAGACACTTTCAGAGCTCTGGTGCTCAATGTACGCAGAAGAATTTGGACGACTGTATGGAATCACATATATTTTCTTTAAGTCATTATATCCAACAAATAGATTTCGTGGTGAAATTGCACGAATATAGAAGCAACAAGAAAAGCAAATGAAATAATTGCATTTTTATATACGAATTTGTGTAGCCTAGTGTTTTTTCATACACTTTTCATACACATCTTTTTAACGTCCCTGCCCTTTTCGTGGGTAATTTAACTCCTTGAGAGTTTTACCCCAGTAATTCATCTTGTGTTTTTTTACGGCAGATTTTTTTCAATTAAAGAAGGCGAATATTTCGGATAGGAAAAAGTGATGTTTTGCTCATATTTTTAGTTTATTGCGCCAAAAAAAGAATAAAAATGAGAGAGAGAGAGGGAGAGAGAAAAGAAAAGGTAAAGTAATTGTAAAAGGATTATGTAAACATTTTTATCCTATAGCGAATTTAAAATTATTTTTCTTCCTGCTAAATGTTATGAAATTGGATTTAAATAATTTTCAAACCGTATGATGTGAAGACGTTGTTTCATAAAAACTTTGATTTTTAAGGAGTTCAAGAGATATCTGGAAAACATATTTTGAGATAATTCAGTCACTTTAATGTAGTTTTTAAAATCATTGGGAATACATAGCTGACAACATTTACACTTTTTTGTTACCGCTAAAATTTAATACCAAATTTTGCCGTATTTAATCAGCAAAATCCGCGATTAAATAAGGCATTTTTTTAATGGTTGGCAGGTATAAAAGTAGGCAGCTATGTTAACAGAGAATATAAGACGCATTTATTTAGAATGCTTTATGCGATTTTTAATGCACAGAAAATATTCCTTTTCATATTTTTTATTCGAATAATTGAAATTTTTGAAGATTTAACAGCCATATAAACTTTTAAAAAGATTTTTTCTTTCTTTTTTCTCTGAAAGTTAAAACAAGATAGTATTACATTGAATTCTTGACAGATATAAAAAAGTATGGGAATTTGCCTTTAAATTGAATTTGAGATGTCGCGATAAGCTGTAGCTAGATATAAAGGAGGTACGAAAAGCATTTCTTAAACTGAAAATGAGATGTCACAAAAATGCTAGATATTATAAATAAGCACCCAATAAATTCTTGATATTGAATATAACGTGTCACTGTAAACTATTGGTGAACAGAAATGAAATGTATATCCAACGAAGAAAAATCATAATCTAAAAATGAAATTGAATTATTCAATATCCTCTTCCAGAAACACTAATAAACATCTTGAACTATGGAAAGAGTAATCTTTATTTATCAGAAATCCCTTTATTTTTCCTTTGTATTTTTTAATCCTCTTTACCGTTAGGTAGAAGCAATATTTCATTCAGAATAAGTT
Source organism: Maratus speciosus (assembly GCA_963932465.1). Lineage (NCBI taxonomy): Eukaryota > Metazoa > Arthropoda > Arachnida > Araneae > Salticidae > Maratus > Maratus speciosus. The sequence goes on along the minus strand of OZ010796.1, from coordinate 356,944,875 downwards.
TAAGCACACTTCTATTATAAGACGCGGTAATATTTCAAATGATTGAAGTTAATGTGAATAGAAAGCTTTGAAAACAACTTTCTGCAGCATTAAAAGCAGATAACAATGGAAATATAGTGTGAATATAGCACAATACTTTTTCCGACTGAAAAGTATATTAAATAAGTTAGGTTAAATTACGTGATCAAAATTCACATACGGGTCATTCTATACAAAATGAGCAAATCACCTGTGGCAGACATGTCACAGATTTTAACGAAAATCATTTTGTAAGTAGATCATATCTATTTATGAGTAAATGTAAAATAATAGATTTCAGAACTGTTTATTTAAGTATTAAAATTTATATTAAAAGTTGATGCAAAATCGTGGTTTTGACTACATGCTTGAAGTTTCAATTTTGGTTATTAGCCTTAAGAATGCAAAGACTATATTAAAAATTATTTATAATTAGGAATGAATAATAAGTAACATATTGACGTAAGTTAGTAATTGTAATTTTATTCCTTAATGAGAAAAAAATTATTTTTGAAAATTTTTGAGGGAAAAATGCAACGTTTCTATTGAGATGAAGGACACCTCTGAAAATATCAAAATTGCTTGACGTTATAGCTAAAAGTATATATATTAAATATTCAAACTTTCATTCTTGCCTTTTTATTCTTTAATGACAAAAAATAAATAGTAAAAAATGTTGAGGATAAAATGCAATATTTCTATCACTTGTTTCGACGCGAAGGAAAGCTTTTTAAAACTTTTAATTCTTTTGATATTATAGATAAATGTGTATATTTTAAATATAAAAACTTTTATACTTGCTTCCAATTTATTTTTGCCTCAAGAAGATTTTTAATTAAAGTAGAAAAAAAAGCTCAATTGAACAAAAAAATATATATTAACACCTAAACTTACATACAGAAAATAGATGGCAGCACTAAATTTTTTCACCTTGAAATCCTGCAATATTTTAAAAAACGCGCGCGAATTTAAAAAAATAGCTCACGGAATGTAGTTAATATTGCTTTTTTTAACCCAATTTTGTGACGTTAGGAATCAAAAGGCAATCTTGAAATTTTTTTAGCAGATTATGGACTTATTGATCTTTATGTCTGTGCAATAACTGTAATGTGGGACCTTTCCTTCATTATTTTTTTTACCTATCAATAAGAGGAAAAATTACAATTTTGTCATTTTTTTAAAGGTGTTTCTAAATTTTTTTAAAGGTGAAGGAAATACATGGCAACTTCAAAACTTTAGTAATTCGATCTTAATATGTAACACTACATCAGGCATTAATTTCTCGGATGTTTTTGAATTCCTTTAATTTTTATAACGTTTTTAATTTTCTCAAAATTTGCAAATTTTCAATTTTTACAACCAATTAAAGATTAATCATGATGTTACCAGATTATTATTACTCAATAAATAAGAAGATAATTTTTCAGAGGTTACATTATTATATAAAAAATTCATTTCAGTTAAATAATTTTCAAGGTACAGAACTTCAAACCTGCAACTTTGGACGATTGCACACATGCCATTCTTTATCACAAGTTTTTTAAATGTCCAAAACTGCTAAAATAATTTATTTTTTGTGAAGATATTTTGCAGAACTCTATTTGAATATGAATTGAACCTGTATATCAAATTTTATTAAAATCGTTTACTATGTGGCCACGACTTTTTTCTAATTTTTGCTCGTTTTACGTGGAATGACCCATACACATTATCTCCCTTTACTGCATGATTTAAAAAATATTTACGCCAAAAAGGTAAAAAAACTATTTATAACTACCTGAATGACGTGAAATGGAGTTAATAATTTGAAAAAAATTATTCAAAATTTTCAGTAAATTTTTTTTATTATTATTGCTCGTGACCTGAGTGGCTCACAAAGTATAGTTTATCTATTTTAAAATATCAACCTTACGTTCGGAGCGCTTTTTTTTAAATGAACAACATTGAATAAATACAAATATTTTTACTTCATATGTAATACAGAATGATGAAAAAACATAAAATTCTAACAATATCTTCATAACATTGAAAAATTTGGGTTTTTTGGCCATTTTTTTAAGCAAAATTCCATGTACACTCAATTCGACTAAATATATTTCAATTTCCTTTGTACGACATATTACTATTACACTTACCTGTGCACTGAACTATGAGTTTTACAATGTCTTCAAAATTAACTGATATATTTGAAAATATGTCCAAAAAAGTATAATTTTTATTAAAAATTATCATTTTTTTTATATTCGAGTACCTATAAAATAATTACATTATCACATAGAGCTTAGATTCTAGTTCAAAACAGACTAATATGGATAGCATTCTGACAAAATTTCACTGAAATATGTTTAAACATTTTATGTAATGAAGTTTATCGAACATGGATATAACGGAAAAATTGATTTTCCAGAAATCGCAATTAAAGATTTCTTTTATACAGAGTGGTTAAAATTAAACTGACGGTACTCAGAGGCAACTCGGGTTCTACTGAACGGATCCGAATGAAACTTCAGATGTATGTTATGTAGATCATGCGGCCGAGGTTTTCGTAAAAAAAGTTTCAAATTTCTCCACCAGGTGGCGTTTTAACAATGTAAAATGAAAGATAACAATTCAAAAGTCAAAGAATAACGGAATATTTTATTTATTTACACACCTGTGTGCTCTACGTGCATACATTGTCGGTAAACGATATGATGAAAGCGTAACACCGCTTTATCAACGGCCGCACGAAACATATCAGTAGGAATGGGGGAGAAAGGGCGTACGATGCTAGTTTTCGAGTCCGCTAAATTAGTTATACGTCCTTGATAAACATGATCTTTGTGAAAACCCCACAGCCAGAAGTCACAAGGATTCAGACCTGGTGACCTTGCTGGTCAGGATATCGGGAAAGTACGTGAGATGACACGTTGATTAGAGAAGTTGGCTTGAATCACATTCTTTACAAATCTCGCCATATGAGCAGTTGCTCCAACTTGCTTGAATATTGTAGTCAGTCAAACAGCCTCTTTGTCTGAAAACCGGGACAACATTATTCTCCAGGAGTCTGCTGTATCGGTTACTTGTTACTGTACGCCTAACAAACCTTGTGAACATTGTGACTTCCTCGAAAAAATACGGGCCAAAATAAAATTCGTCGTGAATCCACACCAAGCCGTGACGTATGGTGAATATAGCGACTGTTATTGCACGGCATGAGGATTGGTGGAGCCCCATACGCGGCAGTTCTGTGTGTTCACAGCACCATCTGAGTGAAAATGAGACTCGTCTGTCCATAAGATATGCGACAGCTAGTACTAATCCACTTGCATCCTCGCCAGAAATCGCAACGCAAAATCAAGACGTGCAGAGTGATCTTGCGGTTTCAACTGTTGCACGATATGCATCTTGTAAGGCTAGAGCTTCAGAATTTTGCGTAAAATCATTGATTAATTTTAAAAGGTACGGTTCCCCACGGAATGTCCAATGCTCGTGCTATTGAGTGACCACTTACAGTAGCATTTGAAAAATTTGCAAATGCTTCCGCTGTTGCAACTGCAACTTACTCTACAATCACCGTGTCAGTTGCACGTCGCCCTCTTCCCGGTGCAACATCCAGAGAACCAGTTTTTTTTTTTCAAATTTACGAATCATGCATCTAACTGCAATTAAGGACATGAATTCTCTCCATAAGTTTTTCATCCGTCGATAAGCACGGAGAGCTGCTGAAGCATTGTTCTCATTCTGATAAAAAAGTTTTAGGATTAAGGCGCGTTCCTACTTGTTCAACTGCATGTTCACTGGGGATGACTTGAACCATAAGTACAGCTTTTATAGCGAATGTGTACTATAGCTACTCATTTGATGACGAAATTTCAAACTTTTTTTTTTTTACGAAAACCTTGGCCGCATGATCTACATAGCATCTATCTGAAGTTTCATTCGGATCCGTTCAGTAGAACGGGAGCTATGAGCATCTGAGTACCGTCAGTTTAATTGTAACCACCCTGTATATTTCACATGCATACAAAATTAATCTAAAAGTGTCAATTAAGGTTTATTAGTGTTTTCATAAAAAAAAAAGTAAGAAAATAATGCTTAGAAGCATTGCTTACTATTCTTCCGGTCTTCCTACGTCCACTTCTTGTATTTGGCACATTATTTCCTGTTTATTAAATTGGCCATAACTACTCTTCTAGTAATCATAGGAATAAAATTAGAAGAGATTTGGATTCATAAAAGATTGCTCTTTCAAATAAAACAATTTAAAAAATTAAAATTTTTATGAAAACGATCATTTTAATGTAGCAACTTAAGAGGCTACTTCAGTTAGTCGAAAATACCCATTTGTTAATGTTAATCCAGTGTGAGAATTTTTTAAAGATATCTGGTTAGCATTTGAATATTTTTAAAGGATTTTTTTTTTTCTGCATTGGGTGGCTAAGATAGATAGATCTGTACAAAGGCCGTTTTGCACTTTTTTGATTTTGTTTACATGTATTTTTAATTAGCACACTTTTACTTTCGGAACTGGTTTCAAAAATGAAAGCCTCTTCACAAAAAATAAATAAATAAATAAAATAGAAACGAAATATATTTAAACAAATTTCCCATTGGATTAACACTAGCGAACTGGTGTTTTCACCTTACTGAAATTGCCCCTTAAGAAGGGTATCAGATACGATACAGACTCTAGTCTAATAAAAATAGAATACATATTTACCTGATAAATTTAGTTTTCTCTCTTTCGGTATTTGTTAGAAAATAATAATAAAATAAATATTACTATTAATGCAAGTTTTACACTTTGACTTTACTATGTTTTTGTAAAACAAAATATATAATATTTAATATGCAGGTATCATCAAGTAGACTATATACGTATTATTTTATACATCTAGTTGCTCCATTCTCCATGTTAAACAAAGTTTAGATTGTGCATAGGTAAGGCAAAGGCAGTAACATGTATTGACACTAGGGTATCCAATACGGGCTTCTCGGGTTACAGAATAATGGTGAAAGTCACACACTAAATAAAAAGATCGCCAAGTCAAAGTATGCCCAACCTCTTTAGAGTGACTATTCACTCTAAGCAAAAGTGGAAACGTTGACCCTCTGAAAGAGTGAATAGTTACTCCTGGGAAGTGAATATTTACTCTAAACAGGGGTGAATAATCACGCTTTCGGAGAAGTGACTATTCACTCTTGCTAACTCGCGACTATTCGCTCTCTCTATTAACTCGTTCATAGGAGTGAATAGTCACTATTTCGTAGGAGTGAATGTTCATTTTTTATGGCGTGAATACTTTTTTATGTTGCTTTTATGGGCATTTTAAAAGAATCATATCTTTTAGAGCATGCAAGGAAAATAGATGCAAGCGTGGTAAAGATTGGAATAAAATACTTTACTGGCAATATTTATTTAATTCATAGTTTGTAGCACTAATTGAACTTTTAAGGAAAAATTCAATTAAAGTTACATATGAATTAAATTATAGATTACTGGCAGAAATAAACTAAAATATTTTATTCCAATCTCATCCCTTGTGTTTGCTGTCACTGCATGCCAATAAATGTATGATAGTTTTAAAATGCCCATAAGAGCAAATAATTAACAGAAATCTTAATCATTTAATATTATTGCTTTCTTTTCAGATACCCATTAAGTTGTATTCATTATTTTAATAATTTCCGTGATGTACACTAATTATGTTCTTTTTCATGTGTAATTGAATTTTTAAATATTTAGATGTCAGTACGTATTCATTGCTATTGAATTTAAATCTAATCAAACGTTATTGTTTACTGTGTTTTATTTACTTTTAAAGTTTTAATAATAATTGTATAATAGGTGGATGTTATATGATTAACAACGCGTGATTTCATTTTAATTTTTGTTTTACATATAAAATCTTATCTTTTTAGCTTACTTTTCAGTAAAGTAAGATTCAGTTTTTAGCCATTTTGCAGAACCCTATTGTTCAAAAATATTTTTAATTTTTCCACTAAAAACACACTGCTTATCAACTCGCATGTTTTTTAATATGTTCTAAGCTTGATCTAAATATTAAGAATGTGTAAGTTTTTTTTATGTGTTGTGATCTCTCATTGTTTTATTAAATATGAACATGGAGTCGAGATTTGTTATATTCTCTGGAACATATTCCTTCACTTAATCATGATTTCGAATTTTCTTCCGCTATTTCTGAAAAATGGATATTAATGCAATGCTTATTTATGAACGACATGATAAGCCGTATGTAATTTAAATTTTTTATTCCCCTATATATTGTATTTTGTTAATATGAGCTAAATATATTTCGTATGTTTTATAGGAAAATATTGATCTAAGAAATAGAAAAAGATGGAAATATAAAAAGAAAAGAAATTACTGTATATGTACTGATGTAGTGAACACTTTTAATGTAAAAAGTAGTTATTTATCTCTATAAAATATATTCAATCTTAATTATATAAGTGATACTATGAACATTAAAAAAATATAAAGGACTTTAATCTATAAACATCCTATCATGCATAAAAAACACTTGATTTCAATGCTTAAATATCATGCTTTATTTTTTAATGCCAATGATTACGTGTATCATAGACGTAGAAAATGAGTTTACAATAGGAGAAAATTGAATTACTGATTCAGAATGTCTATAATTAAATGTTTTGATTAAAATCATAAACAGCAGAAAAATGTTTACATACAATTAAAAAAAATAAATATACCAGTTTGAAAAACACTAAAAATAATAATTGGTATTTTATAATTGTACTATTAAACAACAACAATAATAACGATAAATACTGTAAGTGTTTATAATAAAAAACAATAAAAAACCGAAAAAAATCCAACAGCACACTAGCTCAACACATTTTCAAGAAATCTCAAAGGAAAACAATTCCAGTTCAATCTTTTTGTGTATAACATAAATCTATTTAACTCATAATCATAATATACAAACTCTACAGGAATAAAATATTAAAATTAAATAAGACTTACCTTTACGTTCCATAAATAATCAACTTAATAATATCCGTTTATATTTTAATCCTAAAATGGTGGACGCTTTCTCTTATCTTAAAAAAAAGCGTCGTTGTCTTGTTGTTCTGATTATCTGATGAGTAATACCAATACATACAATTGAGCCATTCAGTGCACAAATCGATTAACTCTATCAAATGAAAATGTTCAGTGTAATAAGTTAAAGTTATTGTAACTATAAAAATATTGTATCAATATAATATATTTTCTCGGGATATTTTGATTGAATTCATTAATTTTCTTTTAATCAACGGTAACATTTTATCACTGTACTAATATATATAGAAAAATTTCAATGTACCTTTGTTTAAAAAAATGCCACTTAAAATGTAGTTAGTCGAATGGTCTTCTGAACGCCTCAATTAGAGATCGATTGAAAATTCGGTTTCGTTTTCGTTTTAGTCGCAAAATCTGAGTTTTCCCGAAAATTCGTTTTCGGCGAAAATGTTGCCAAAAATTCGACCAGGACCGAAACCCGACCGAAACTATCTATATTCCACGAACCTCGTTTCTTCCATCGAAAATTTTCAACATTAGTCGTCTCTTTATTTATGACTATTCTTATCAGTCATGACAGACGCAAGACGGGAGGGAAAATTATAAAGCAAGCAATGCATATATGACTCAACTTTGAAGGTATCTTTTCACTCACTTGTTAAAACTGTAGACTTAACAGTAATAGAAAAAATGTAGTTTGAAACCGCACAAAAGTTTCGAATGCTCTTTGAGAATGCTCTATCCTTCTGTATCCTTTATAAATTAATTACATTTCATTTTATATGAAAATAAAAAGTTCCCTAAATAATCACTTGAATAATATCCGTATATTTTAATTCTAAAATGGCGAACGTCTTTCTCTTATCTTAAAACAGCGCCGTAAACAAGATTGTTCTGATTGGCTGATTTAGTAAAACGCATACAATACTCACTTCTGCTTAGAGTGAATATTTACTCTCAACAACGGAGTGACATGTTTCACTCTCGACAATGAAGTGAAATTTTTCACTCCTTTCTAGGGTGTGGAAAATTCCACACTTTAAGGAGTGTATTTTTATAAAATTCACTCCAAAATGAGTGAAAATGTCTGTTACTCTTTCAAAGAGTGAACTTTTCATTCCTCCCAATTTTAAAATACATTTTTTTAAATTGAAAACTCTAATAGATATTTTACATTTAATATCTATTTTTAGATTGCCTACTAACGACATCAAAAAACGTATTTATATGTAAACAAGCATTTATACGCACTTTATAGTATGCATAAATATAGTGAACAAGTAGGTAAGTGTGATCACAGATCACACAGAGGGTTTCGTTTAATATTCCTTTCAAAACACTTTATCCTTTTGAAAAATCTGTTAGTTCCACATTTCGCAACCAGGGACGCACTCTATTCTAAACAAACCTCTATCCGAACGAAACTACGTTTTATATCCGTAGAAATATTAGTCGAGGGGATTGGGCCGATAGCACCCGAGATAAGTAGGTGGCCCCTGCCGGTAAAAAGTGGAACTAAAATATGTAAGGCTATGGTGCATAATATGAAAGAATGGTCAAAGGGATGTCGGCAAAAGTTGGAAAAGTGCTCCCCGGGTGAAAAGTGCGGAGGTTAGAAAAATTGCTTAAAATACACAAGTTAGATCCCGGAGGAGTAAATAATATAAAACTTTGTTTAATATATGATTTGCCGCGTGGTCTGAAGTATTCAGCTATACGTATGCAAAAATTCATGCTTCCAACTTAATTAAGGGGCTCTCTTAAAAAGAATTGCTTAAAATACATATGTGGTAGCTCAAAGGGTTAAACGTAAGACTTTTTCAAGTTTTTATGATTTGTCGCCTGGCCTCAGGTGTTCTGCTATAAGTATGCAAAATTTCAAATCTCCAATTTAATAAGGGGCTCAGTTAGAAAGAATTGCTTAAAATACGCATGTGGGAGCCCAAAGGGTTAAAGGTACAATTTTTTCAAAATTTTATGATTTGTCGTATGATATGTGGTGTTCAGCTATAAGTATGCAAAATTTCACGCCTCCAACCTAAATTGGGCCTCAGTTAGAAAGAATTGTTTAAAATACACATGTGGGAGCTCAAAGGGTTAAATGTAAGGCTTTTCAAAATTTTATGGTTTGGCATTTGATGCGAGGTGTTCAGCTATAAGTATGCAAAATTTCACGCCTCCAACCTAATTAGGGAATCACTTAGAAAAGAATTCTTTAAAATACACATATGGGAGCCCAAAGGGTTAAATGTACGACTTTTTCAAACTTTTATGGTTTGTCATTTGATGTGAGGTGTTCAGCTATAAGTATACAAAATTTCACGCCTCTAATCTAATTAGGGCTCACTTAGAAAGAATTGTTTAAAATACACATGTGGGAGCCCAAAGGGTTAAATGTATGACTTTTTCAAAATTTTATGATTTGTCGTTTGATGTGAGGTATTCAGCTATAAGTATGTAAAATTTCCGCCTCCAACCTAATTAGGGGCTCACTTAGAAAGAATTGTTTAAAATACACATGTGGGAGCCCAAAGGGTTGAATGTACGATTTTTTTATGTTGAATTTTTCAAAATGTTATGTTTTGTCGTATGATGTGTAGTGTTCAGCTATAAGTATTTAAAATTTCAAGTCTCCAACATGTATAGTTTCTGAGAACGGGCTCTGTGACAGACGGACAGACAGTCAGATAGAGGAGCGAGACGGATAGGGTATCGTCAGATGAACGAAACCCTAAAAAAGCGCATATCATAATTAAAAATGCATTTCGAGCAATCATTAGTAATATACAGTAATTCGTATACAAAATAGTATCTGAAATCTTTTCAAATACACCGTAAGCAATTTCCCCTATACCACTATGAACGGAATTCTTTTGTGTGGCCCTGTAAACGAACAATAACTATTCTTTGCACCGCATTTTCAACAGAATGCATATTTTAGTGGGCTGCATAAATGAATATCAATTTTACTATGTTTGAAAGAGTGTAACACCATTAAAAATCATTTGAAACGATTTTTTCCCATTGGCCGTAATGTAATGGAAAACTTTTGACTGTCCCTGTAAAGGAACGAAACATGCTACAAACTTCATTTGCGATATGGAGTGTGCTATGGTAGAGGTCACTAACATCCAAAAATTTCAGAACGATCCGAGCATATTTACGAGAGTTAGAGCGTGGACAGACGGCCAGACGGACAGACAAACCGAAGTCATAAACACTTTTCAACTTTGTTGGAAAGTGTTAAAAAGAACAATAATGTATTCCAATAAAGTTTAGAAATTTATTAAAACGGATACTTTCGTATTAGCCACCTGTCAGGAGTTAATAGAAGAAGAAATATCCAAAGATTTCGCTATTTACAGCAGCCTTTTTCATTATGATCATTTCAGTGGTTTGAGAGCGTAGTTTGATTACATGTCTATTAACTTTGTATTTTATTTGTATTATTTTATTTATTTATTGATGAAGATTTAATTCCGTTATGGGAAACTATCCGGAAACAAATGCTGAACTACTTATATTGTTTTGAGTGCAAACGGATTTATCTTTCGTAATCAGGCTACATGCGATAGAGACACATAAAAAAATTCATGCTTGAAAATTAGATTAAGAACCATAGACAATCAGTAAATTGAGATACAGTTTTCAAAGAAGTTGCATTTGGCAGAACATTTTTTCCTATTCGAACGGTATAAAAATTGAGGTTTTGCGATGTTTAGAAGGTGAAAAAATTCCAGTAAAAGCTAAATTTATTGGTGGCCACCGTCAATGTGACGTCATCGTTACTCACAGCCATCTGTTTGCTTTATAACACAGATGTATCACGTGTGATACAAAATACAGCGACCGGTGAGTTTCAGTTCGAATAGATAATGTGTTATCTGAAAACCATATGACAAATGTTAATGCCTATATAGTTTACCCAAATCTTCTTTTCCTTGAAAATGCTGTTTTAAAGTGCGAAATATATTAATTCCTCTAAGGCTATGACTATCCGGTGAAACCGCAGGTGGTGGTGGTGGTGGGGGGGGGGGGGGGCTTTAAATTCTTTTCCATAGGATAAACTTTTTGAAGTTTACACAATTATTGCGCCTCGTGTTTTATTAACCTGATAAAATAATCAGTTAGAATTGCCATCGTTGAGATTCTTTTTTTTTTCTATTTTATGATAGCGTAACAAAGAGATTATGAATAATTATAAAGTGATGTTAAAATTTTACAAATTGTTACATTTCTAAATTGTTGATTACTTAAACAGCCTAATTTGATAAAGGTCGGCGAACGCAATATAAAATAGACAGAAAAATAAAAATAATAAATAAAATATTAAGTAAATAAATAATTTTAAAAAACTCTGTATTCAACATCACAAATTATAAAATAAGTAGCATTCACAAATAAATAAAAGAAAGTGATGTATTAAACATTGATTACAGCGCACTCTTAGTTCCATTTTCAGCATTGAGAACAGAGTTGAATCGCTTTTATATCCTATACAGGGTTCGTACGGGTATCGTTATTTTCAAGGCAAAATATCAGTATTTTCTTATAAAAAAATAAATGAAGTTCAAACGCGCGAAATTTCGCCTTTTTTCAGGAGAGATTATAAAAAAATACTGGTATTGAATAATTTTCTGGTTTGGAAATTCCAGGACCCGTACGAATCCTGCTATATTATCCTACTGAAAATTAGACCCGGGGTTGTATTACGTAAGCACTGTGCGATTTAATTACCTTATTATCTAATCCCCAGCATCTTTTAAGTTGTTAAATCAGCATAACAGACTTTTTTTTTTAAATATTCAATGACGGAAAAAATTATTTTTCACAAAATATAAGAAACTTTGCTCCAAAACGTTTTAATTTAACTCAGGGTCCGCTCAAGGTACTTAGGCACTAGTGTTGCTACTAGGTGTCGCGCGTAAATCAGGACTCCAAATGCTCTGACACCGCTAAATTTCTTACAGTTTATTTCGCCATCTTTAATTGCAGATAATTTTGCCATTAGATGAGGCAAAAAAAAATTCTTTAAAATACCGATGTGCAGAGCATTCGGATCCCCGAATTACCCTGGCAACACTGCTTGGTACCCTAGATATAACACACTTTGCGGTTCCACAACCAGTGAGTTCGAAGCTCACAAACTCCCCCACCCCTTCCATTCCTTCCATCTATTAAAGTTATAGCTAACACAAAGGCTTGTACAAGCTTGAAGACTTTCTAGTATTAGAATCCAAGTCCAAAATTTAAAACACAGTAAACTTAAAACTTCAGTTGAAATGGAGTAATTATGGTAATGGAATAATTGAGCTATAATTTGATGGAGCTCGGCGAATGCGATATAAAATAAGAAGAAAAATAAAAATAAAAAATAAAATATTAAGTAAATAAATAATTAAAAAAGCTCTGTATTCAATATCGTAAATTATAAAATAAGTAACATTCACAAATGAATAAAATAAAGTGATGTATTAAAACATTGATTACAGTGCACTTTTTGTTTCATTTTCAGTATTGAAAACAGAGCTTATTCACTTTTATATCCTATATTATCCTACTGAAAATTAGACACGAGGTTCTATTACGTAAATACTGAGCGATTTAATTACTATCTTATTATCTAAGTATGCATATATTAAAATCAGAGAAAAAGAAGATAAACTGCTCAAAGTATTTCTCACAGATCCAGTAAAAAAATTCTTCGATAATTATACATAAAGTAGCGCATTTCATATCATATAGAAATATTGCAAGAAAATTACAATATTTTCTCCATTAGGCATTTATTTTCATAAAAAATCTCATTAACGAGGTTTTGCACGAGATTTTATGCTTATGTTGAATAGAACTCGAATAAAATCTCGTGCATAACAAGATGCTTATGAAAATGAGTTTTTGTTCTTCATTTCGTAATTATATAAAAGAATGATAGAACAAATAATTTCATTTGAAATATTCTTTTGGTTATTATGCCTTGTATACACTGAAGAAAGTAAGTGTTTAGATTAAAATTCGCAAATTTCTTCGGGCCCTCGGTATGTGCCTACTGTGCCTAGACAATAATCAGGCCGTGATTTAACTTACTGTTATGCTGCTGCAAGAAAATTAAACTATCATAATAGCGAATGATTCATTGTAAGAACTAAACCTCCGAGAAATTTTTTTTTGTAAAATATAGTGTATCAACTCATTACTCAAGTTTTTTTTTAAATTTATAATACTTTTTTGTTAAATGAAACATAAATTAGACTTTAGAAGGAGCAACATTCATTTATTCAGCAAGTCACGTTTTACAAAAAAAGAAAATAAAAGAAATAATAAAAAAAAAATATCGTCGAAAATTAAACTTTCATTTTGCAACCAAACAGAGTAACAACGTCGAGGATCGGTTCTCAACATTTCATCATTATGACAGAGGGCCATAACCAAGTTTGAGATTATAAATAAACAAAAATAATAAAAGGAGTAAAAGTTCAGTTAAATTATTAGAATTATTATAGAATGATTATAGAATGATTACACTGATAGATGAAATTTTACATTTCTAAATCAACAGGATGAAATTATGGCACTGTGGCGTTATTTTTTAAATTCTTAATTTACAAGTCTGATAGAGGTATAGTTGAAGAAATCACTGTTACCATGAATTTATTCTTTTGAATAAGTTTTAAAAAGAAGTTGTTTTTCTGTATTTTCTTTTTTTAACTGAATTCAGATCATGTATTTGTTTTCTAATCAATTTGATGATTTGGGAAAGGAAAAAAAAAACAACCATTAGTTTCTTTTATTAAAAATAAGTTATGTAATCCTTTTGAACAGGCTACAAAAATGATAATCTCTTTGAGATGTTTCATCTTATTTTCTTAAAAGGGAAAAATATACTTGAATTAATATATTTTCTTTGTGAAATTTGAGAGAAATTGCCAAAATTTTGTGAGCATCCAAAATTTATGCTCATTATATCCGACTTTCCCTCGTTACTACCGAATTTTCCGCAATGTACTTACATATTAGACCAACCATTTCTGTTTTTTTTTTTTTTTTTTTTTTTTTTTTTTTTGTTACATATGAGCTCGTTGTGAACGTGTTTGACTGATTACATTTAATGCAATATTGTATCTGGATTATACTCATAATCCATAACAAGCGATATATATATAACAAGCGAGAAAGTGGCTTTATGTCTAATGTAAACATTCAAGATCATTCAAGAAAAAGTGTTATTGCATATAAAATTCTAATATATTTACAACACAAGCAAGTATGTCGTGTGTTTTAAAACAGGTGAACCGGTTATGATAGTAGCTGTTTAGTCCGTACTCGTTTGGAAAAAATCATACAATGTCAAAGAAAATGTGGGTACTATATTACGTCAACCATGGTTCAAAGACTATTCCAGGTGTGTTATTTGCGATATTCAGTGTATAATTTGTGTGCAATAGTGTGAACCGTAGTTATAGGATATGATCAGATGTAAAATTTCAAACTATTTTTTTTTTTTTTTTTTTTTTTTGAGGAATTACACTTAACTTGAGAACAACGGACAGTCATTTTCTGTTTCTCTTGGTTCTATTGTGATGAAAACTGTCTCCAGACCAAGATATCGTTCATTTTTAAGATATTTTCTTTTTTTGTATGTGTGTATATAAGGCGGTTTTTTTTTTAATAGAATTTTGGATTTGCCGTTACTGCTTTGTGCTAATCATTACAATATTTTTTCGAACAAAGTATAATTATATAAGTTATGGTATTATAAATCGGACTCACAGATACATTCTTATAATTTCTGACGTGCCTGCAACGATGCAACAGTGTTAAAGATCCTTAATAAATCTCATTACTAGCTATGATAATATAAATCATGAAAATAACTCTAATCATTTACTCTTTATAAACATACAATATCAAAGATGATATCCATAAGCTAAAAAACTACAAAATAAAATTCTGCATATCTTCAAGCTCGTCAATTTTGAAGTAAGCATGTGTTTATTGAAGAATGAGACGAAAATTTATCTTTTGGAGTATTGTTCTTAGGTGTATTGTGCAAAGCACATAAAGTCTCTTTTTTTTAAAGTAATTTTATGACATTATTTATAAACGTTGAACAAGGTTTTACTTCTTCTGGTTTCACAGAAGAAGGTCTTTACGAAACAGAAACAGCTGTAATTTAAGCGGAGTGATAGTAAAAGCGGTTTACATCATTCTTTATATTTAAAGTGATTATATTCAATTTCAGATAGCATAGTAACCTCATTAAAATAGTACTTTAATATTAGTTTATTTCATAGAATAAATAATTTTCTTTTACATTACGTTTAAATGATCTAGCAATCACAAATACAGAATGTTAATTTGCCAATTGTCAATAAATAGAAACTAATACAATTATTAAAACACAATACTACAATTTTGCAATTAAAACGAGCAATACTTAACGAAATCTACCATAGAATTTTTTTTTTTCTCTTTAGTTTCACTGATAATCAGCAGAATGAAGAACATTTTTGGCATCTTTCGTTATAGTCCAGGGGAAATGTACCAATAAAAGGGGGTTACATTGCAAAAGGTCGGGTAAAAGATTTTTTTTTCTGAATTGCTATTAATGATGCCAACAGGAAAAAACTAAGTTTTCTAACAAAATTTCTTAAGACTAAATTTTCTGTGGCCAAAAAACAAGAAAATTTTGGGATCTTTTTTCGTTTTTTTTAAATATCTGAAGACCCGTTGCCGTAGCATGTTATTTGTCAATTACAATATTAAAAAGAATAAAATTCTCTACAACTTTCATATTTATAACTTTTTTATACACTCCATAGCAAGCGCTGTACGCCATTTCAAAAATAGGACAATTTTTTCAATTTTCTTAAAAACCGTGAAAAACGCAGTTCTGCCCCGATTATTCAAATGTTTCCCACGGATTTAATCGTGTATGTCAACTTCTATATTTTAGTAGCAGTAAATTATGTGTTTCAGGGTTAAAACTAGCCTTTTTTGCACCCGTGCCAAACATAGATTTTGGCGTGCCCTCCCCTTCCCCTCTTTTAAAAAGAAAATTTACCACGGAAAATTTAATAAATCTCTAATAGCCGGATTTTGAAAATTTTAAGCGTATAAGCATTAAATACATAATGCTGAACTACGTAATCAGCTTTGCCAAATATAGATTCATTAAAACCTTGAAAACCGTACCGAAAGGAACCGACGTGTTTTCCGTTTTAAACAGGTTTCCATCTTAGCAGGTATAATTGTTCATATTCTTTCTCTTGAAAAAATATATACTCTTAAAAAACATATACTCTTTCTTTAAAGACCGAATTCCGTATGTACAGATTTCATTTTCAAAGATTTTGCGGTAGTTGTCGTATATTGAGGGGTTTAAAGTCACAGTTATATGAATTATAGGACTAAATTAGTCACACGAAGACATTCGCAAGGTAACATTAAACATATGGGAGCGTTCTTGACAAATATCTCGCTCGCATTTTGTTACTTTTAAATAATTTTTTTTTTTTTTCATGGAATACCTGAGATTAATATCTAATGTTGTGTTTTTGTACTTTTTCGGGTTTGGTTGCTTTTTTTTTAAATATATTCGGACACTTTCATTTTTGGAAAACTGTTTGGAACCCGTTTTGAAATTTAAAGTATCCTGTTTGAGCTTTAAAGCAATTAATAGATAATCTTAAAGTTTTACATATTTTTGCATGCTAAACTGATATAATCTCTTGTTATATTTATTGATATAAGTGGGAAAAAATTGACAATATATTTTAAAACTAATATTTTAAATATTTTTTATAAAACTAGTGATCTCAAATATTTTATTAACAGAATTTATAAATTTTACAAGATATGAATGCATAACATTAGTTAGTGAAATAATCTGGTGTCATTTTTATTGTAGCTATTTTATAAGGTAAAAGTATTTCTTTCATAAAAGATATTTATCTTTTGAGTCCCCCCCCCCTTTTTATATGAAACTACAATTCAATGCTTGCTATCTTTAAAACAGTAAAACATTAAAACATATGTTATCAATAATTGGTAAATAAAATATACCATTGTAGTGGGGAATAAAATATGTTTTTCGCAAATTTTCATACCTGGGTGATTTTCAAAAAAAGTCTCATGTTTTACTGTCCTTTCACATTTGCACAGAAAAATAGTTAAATATCATAATTTTAATTATTGCATTTTAACTATCATGTTTTTTAATGATAATTTACAGATATATTATTACTTATAAAATATTTAAAAATAAGAAATATATCCTTTTGTAGTCAAAGTATCATTACCGTAAGTTGTCCCAACAACCAATGTATTAGATAAAGATTGGATAAAGTTCTATTTAAAACAGATGGTTATAATTTCGCGCCAGGCCAGGCGACGTAAATGCGCGGTGACGTAAGTAGAGGGGATGTAAGTCGGGGTACTACTGTATTGGAACTACGAAAATTACTTAAACTTAAATTATGTATATATATATATAGATAGAGAGAGGAAGTTCGGGTATTATGGAATACCATTTCGTTTTGATTTGTATGTCAATATATATATATGTATATATATAAAAAAAAAAAAAAAAAAAAAAAAAAAAAAAAAAGAGAGAGAGAGAGCGATAAAAGTCAGTAAAGTACAAACTTTGATTATTTTTTAACACATTTTTAATGAGTTTAAAGTAGAAGTAAAAAATACATATTAATATTTAGATTTTTAAAAAAAATTACACTTTTTGGGTAATATGAACCAGACGGGCGCATTTTTGTAATTGACTAGCGGAACTTACTTTACGGTTAACCCATGTATGACTTCTGCGCCTTTTCGCTTTTATGATTGAAACGCAACTTGTATCTCAATATATATTAAGCTATTTTAACAAGATTTTATTAATTTGGCTTGCATTTATTATCCTTGCATTAGACAAAACATTTGTCGAATAAGGCGAAATGTCAACAGGTAAATATCATTTATTGCTTCAGAAATAAGCTGAGGTTCTCCGATTGAATGGTAGATATGGTAGGTAAATGTGCCATGTTTCAGTTCCGCGCAGAGTGTGAAAGGATGTGAGTTCGATCTTCATGAGGACGTCGGTCGATTTTGTTTTCTTGCCAGGAACCTCGATTTAAAATTGTATGTCCGTTTTATTTCTTAAAACAAACTGATAAAAAACCAACTCTCATTTTTAATTTATTTCTTTTAAAAAAGGTATTCATTGCAATTACTTGTTCTTCATTATGTTTTTCCTTTTTAGTATATTATAATAAAAGCTAAGCATTTTTCCCTTATATATTTTTCTCTTGCAAATGCTAATTTTCTTCTTGTCAATGTAAACATAATTTAATGTTTTAAATTATCTTTTTATTTTGATGTTCCCATCTGAGATTATTAGGCGGTAAAATGTTAACTTTAGAGGACAACAACAGTTCTGAAATCACGTGGAAAACAGCTGATATTGGAGTACCTTTTTCGTGAGAACTGCTGAAGCAATTTCAGTTTTATTTTTATTTTTTTTTTAATAGTTTTGACAGTAACTAAACTATAACTTAATCATGAAGATGTGAAATTAAAATTGCAATAGTTACACTATTTGGAAACGAAAAAATTCTAGGTTTATTTTTAAATTAACGTTACTAAAAATGAATTGATTTTCCAGAAAAAGAAAACGACCCAAGTCTATAGTTAATTATAAAATAAATATAAATACAGTATGATCAATAAATATCGAAACAATAGGCTATTTCCTTAAATATTGCCTCTAGACACATACTTCAAATTGCAAAGTTTTATAAAACAAAAGGTGCAAAGTTTAATGATATAAGTTGGAACTCCATGGGAGGGGGCGTTTCTATTTGAGAAAATACAAGAACTTAATTTTTATACGGCCCCGTAGAGTAAAATTCCCAATCAGGAAAATTTTCCTTATCCATTCCTGAATTAAACACAAAAATATTCATCTCGATATCTTCAAAATTCGCAGAGATATAAAATCCAAAATTCGTGACTTACACCATTTTTCCATGCCTCTGAGTGGCGAACTTTTGGCCCATTTTGAATGAAAGATAGGGATCATTCACAAATTGCACATTATTAAAATCGATTTAAGAGAGTGCCTCTCCTTTGGACATAAAATAGCAGCATATATAGATTTTACGTTAAACCTGCTTTCAAAATATGCTGGTGGTCTGCACTAGAGGTCTGCACGTGACGAAATATCTAGCTCTGGTTCCGAACCGACACATAGGAAAAAAGTTCGGCCCGACCTAAAAAAAAAAGTTCAAATCATATCCCGGCCCGCCCTGACTGAATTTCTACATAATTTTTCACATTGATATGGTTAAAAATTGTTTCATTTATTTTCATTTTTTCACCATTGTTTCATAAGCGTTCTGACCAAAAATACTTATTATAGCTTTTCTGTATTCGTGTTTATATTATTTTTAACCCTTTTCACTCGAGGGCTCCGCTGCGGCGACATAATCTTTCTTTGAAAAATTTTTTTTGGCACCAGTAATAAAGGAAAATAAAATGTACCTTATTTAATCAGAGCATTTTTGAAATTGTGCACTTGAACGAAAATTCTTTAAAAAAAGTGGTGCCGATCGAATGAAATTTGTGTAAGAGACGCCGAGCGCAAAGGGTTAAAGAAGCGCCAAAAGCTGTGATTATTTGTTTTATTAATGAATCTCTATTGATATGTAAATGTTTTACTTATCCTTTAATACTGTTAATCCATATTCCATGCGTTGGAGACTTTGAAAATTGCTATACAGTAAAATCTTTTAAGACGGAATCACATAGGAAAGAAAAAAATGCGTTTTAGACAAGTTTTCTTCTTAGGAATTGTAAATGTAGTCTATTTTTTTATCCCGTATTATTAACGTAAAGCGAGGAGAGTCTGCGCACATTTCAAAAGAATAATAATAAAAAATATAAATATAATTTTTTTGCTAAACTATGCATGAATAATTTTGACTTCATTTGTTTTTTATGCATTTCCATTGTTATTTTGTTAGTATTAAAACCAAGAAAACTATTTTTCGCAATCTCTCCTTACAGGGTAGGAGAGATTACGCACATGGGTAGGAGAGATTGCACACATAGGTAGAAGCAATTGTTATTAATAATAACTGCAATTAAATTGTTAACAATAATAATTACACTTAAATGACATTGTAAGGTTTTTGTAAGTAAATATTATTGTATTAGGAGTGAATATTTCAACCTCATGTTTAAATAATAAAAAAAAGAAAGAATTTTAACAACAGATAAAGAATTTTAATTTAAGAAGAATATAGAAACATCAGTAAAAGCAATCCCTACTAAGATTACAAAATAACATTAATCTACTTGATAACATGTTTAACTTGAACATTACATCATTTTCATTTCCACAGTTTCAATGTATTTTGTTTGCTAACCGAAGTTGTCGTCGTCCACAATCGATGCACTTGTTTTTGTAAATAATGCAGCTTTCGTACAATCACCTGCCACAAGCAATACATTGAATCCAGTCAGTGGTCGGCCATCCAGATAACATGTTTACTTTGCTTTACTGGATTTCTTTTTTACATTGTTTTCTACCCCTGCTAGACGACTACATCTGGATTGGTACCCCATCCAGATGGCTTTTCTATTTCAACTCATTTCATTATTTTTTCTTGGTGTCATTTCCTTACTCACTTTTTTTTTATATTTTAGTCTTTGTTTGGCGCAGCATGTCCCTAAAGGGATTTTGCGCCATAAAACCCAAATCAGCCAACCAACCAACCAGTCAGTGGTCGAAGTTGTCTCCTGGTACAGTTCCAGACATTCAATGCACTCATCCTTATTGACCTTCGTTTTTTTCCCTTCAGTTTTTTTATCCCAATTTTTTGTGAAAGCACCTTATCTTCAACCTTTTTTTTTAGTAGCGGCATCCTTCTTAAGTCTTTTTTCATGTATATTTTGTGGATCAGTAACATTAGTTGTACTCTGTTTCCTTTTGATTTCGATGACATTAAACTACTTGGAATGGGTGAAAGCTTTTTCATAACATTGTAGGTGTTATTAGAAAATTTATTTTAGTTAACAAAATGAATTTATTAGCAAATTAATTTTTCATAAATTTAATATATATATATATATATATATATATATATATATATATATATATATATATATATATATATATTGATTAATTGATTAACAAATATATTATTAATTTATTAACAAAAATAATTACATAAAATTAATTTGATAACAACTGTATTATTACTTTATTAATAATTTTTTATCTGCAAAAATATTTTTTTGCAAATTAATTTGTTGCCAAATTTAGTTTTGATAATTATATGTTTTTCCGAAAATATTTAAAAATTGATTCATTCATATGTTTTACACGTAATTTGCAATTCATGCAAATTTATCAATAAGCTGCGTAATCTCTGCTAGCGCTGAAACTTATGAGGAAATGCACCATCTCTCCTAAGTAGCAGATGCGCTAACTCTCCTATTTTGGTTACAGAGATTGCGCGGCATTTTATATAAACATGGCTACTTTTAAAATGGATTGTTGGTGTTCGCATGCTTAGTCTAGGTTAGTAGTTTATAAGAAATCGTTTAAGTTCAAAATATTTTGTACTACTGGCATTCTATAAAAATTTTGACGAACAGCTATGAAAATTCAAGCACTTAGTTTGGAAAAGCAAAACAAAATAGCAATGCTTTATTAAAGACGCTTGTAACAATTAATGTGCACATTCATGTAGACACTGCACTAATGCTGATGTACAACTACCAGGAGTCGCTGCGCGCGCACACTACTCCTTCCCGTCTAATCTCTTTGTGAGCGATCTCTCCTTGCTTTACCTTATATTCATTTTGCATGGATCAACAGATTTTTCCGTTTAAGAAAGGATTCCGTGATAGGCAG
Organism: Maratus speciosus; assembly: GCA_963932465.1. Taxonomy (NCBI): domain Eukaryota; kingdom Metazoa; phylum Arthropoda; class Arachnida; order Araneae; family Salticidae; genus Maratus; species Maratus speciosus. Next base: position 356,922,910 of record OZ010796.1, on the reverse strand, counting down.
AGTCTTTTTTCACTAGTTTTACTGCATTTTAATTTTTTTTGCCTTAAAATCTACTAGGCTAACTCCGGGAGAATCGCCGCGTCCGCGATACATGCCGCACCCCTTGTATGTCTTGTAATTTTCGATAGATGGCCGTCAAACGCGCAGTATAGGTGCGCAATAAGATTGTTTTAATCAGTGTATATCGTGAATCCCATTTCGTTGTTTACTTGTAGCTGTACAATCCTTATTTTAACGTAAGTGCATGATTTCACTATCCAAACTTTTAAACACGGTGTGCTTAAATACTTTTCATAGCCTAATTTCTAAATGCATGCATGATTTCGAAGTCAAAACTAGGTGTAGCTATTGTACAGAGTATTTTGTGTATGATTACGTCATTTCCTTAGCGAGGGTAGGTAACTGTGATGTGAGACGTCTGTATCATACAAAAATGGGATACATGCCGCACTGCAATTCCGGTATACATGCCGCAGTTTCTTTTGTACGGGATGATAAAGTGTTATTAACTTTTCCTTTTCTTTTTGCACAGACTAACTAAGTTAGGCATGTTATTAGCCGTTAATAGTAATTGTAAGGATTTTGCATTTTAACGTCCTGTGTTTAAATGAAATATTGTTTTTTAAAACCAGATAAATTTTAAACTTGTTTACAGATTTTATTAGAAATGCCCCCATTTTATAAATGAAAAGAAGGTGTAAGCCTACAAGGACAGTGGTATCCATAAAGGTTAATGCAGAATGCTGGGCGTAGATTGACTCTGTATCAGGTAGAATCTTTAATCTGCGATGCTTGGAACAAATCGGCAACTGTTGGCAATGCTACTAGTAACTTTAAGGCCACTGGGATCTTTCATTTCAACAACAACGCTCTCCCAGATCATTTGTTTCTTGATTTAGCGGACAGTGAAATGCCCTCACCAGAAAACACGACGCAAAAGGAGGCAAATCCATCACTTAAGGCTCCTGTCCTTGCCAGCGAAGGCACTCACGAGCTAATGCTAACCCTATGGGGAGGCATTTTTCTAATATCTCGTTTGCATTTCGACATTTTAATTTTTTTTTTTTTTTTTTTTTTTTTTTTTGCATCGGATAGCCAAGATCTGCCTCTACATCGCACCTTTTTACTTTTTCGATTTTGGTTGCAGATATTTTTTAGAATGGCACTTTCATTTTCAGGACCGGTTTTGAGAGTGAAAGTAACTTTATAAAAAATATCTCCGAGCAAAATCAAAAAAGTAAAAAAGGTGCGATGTAGAGACGGACCTTATCTATTCATTGCAAAAAAAAAAAAAAAAAAAAAAATATTTAAAAATGTCGAAATGCAAACGAGATATTAGAAAAATCCATCCCCAAAGGATTAGCATTAGCTCGTGAGAGCCTTCGCCGGCAGGGACAGGAGCGTTAAAGTGCTAATCAACACATCTCAAATCAATTTAAAGCCTGCAGAACCTGGAACTAACAGTGTAAAACCACCATCACCTACCAACCACCTACATAAAATATCTTCAATTCCGAGACTTAGTCAGGAGACAGCAAAGCACAGAAATAAGAAAACTGAAGTAAACTTAACCTTTATTGTCAATTGCAAAGAGCTTAATGTAAATTTAGAAAAAAAAATCCAAAAATGTAAAAGAATTAACAAAAAAGACACAAAACTACCAAGAGAAAATTAAATTTTGATTCAGGTAGAGGATCCCGAGACAGTCCATCAGACATTGATGAATGTTCAAACAATATGTAGTTTAGTACACCAAAGGAGAAAAAGGGGGAAATTAAAAAGTAAGAAGGCGAAGTAAAATGCAAGCCAAGATGATAATAATGAAAGTTGGATCACGCGTGACGCAGACGTTTTTTGCAAGGAATTTTTCGAAAACTACTTCAAAAAAGAGGAAGTGTAATTGGCTTCATTGCATCATGTTTCAAATGTGCTTACATAAAGACTGTACTTTTTCGACACTTTTTGTGTAGCTTGTGGTCGAAAAAACATGTCTATTAACAAATAAATTATGTAAACACTATCTCACTTTTTTCTTCTCCCTCTCTAATACATTGATGTTACGCTGTTGTTGAAATAACAATTAAAATTCAATGTAAAAAAAAAGTAGATCATTTTAATAGTGAAAATAGGCAGACAATTATTAATTTGACTCTACTAGTACGTTTTATTGTACTCATTTAGTTTCTTTTTGTTATTATATAGTTAATTATAGTCCAGATAAGAATATAATTTTTATATTTTTATATATAATTTCATTCTGTTCTTATGACAAAAAGTACGGCAAAACAACCGCAAAAGGGCGTTGTCTCAGCCTGAATATACAGGTTACTCGCCGCAGTGTAAATGTTTCAGAAAAAAATTGTTAAAAAATATTAATTATTTGTTTTGATTTTTTTATCGCAACGTGTTGTAGAGTTAACATTAAATAGCACAGCATGATTTTTTTTTCATTTTATGTCCCCCATGGGACTTTAGACACAAATTCAAAAAAATATGCGGCATAAATCCCGGAATTACTCTATCCTTTAAAAAAAATATTTTTAAAGTTTTATTGCAAAACAATGGCCATTTAAAAATTTATGCATTTTTTGTAAAAGTTTTGGGGCTGAGCCAAATTTATCTTACTTTTGCACGGATTAGGTCAGTCAGAGACAATGATTTTAATACGGGTTGCGTGGAAACCGGAGCTAAAAATTTAGCCCATACAGACCTAGGAAGAAGGAAGCCAGGCTAGATACGGTATGACAAAATATGTTAGGCGCGGTCTCACCGAGTCTTCAAAGAAAAGTCGCCAGTCCAGTCCGTTCTGACCCCAGAATACAGACTTTTTTTAATGGCCTGACCGGGACGATAAAAAGCCTGAAGTTGTGATGGCTAAAATTATGAAAAAACTCTTAATTGGCATGTTAGAAAAAGCATTGTTTTAAATTACACATTTAAGATTTATTTACGGACACTTAAACAGTACAGAAAAGAGGTGGGAAGGGCATAAGATAAACTGGATCGGAAGCTTACGTTAAAGAAAGGAGTTACTTTTTCATGTCCAATTTTTAAAAAGCATTGAAACTTTTTATTAGGAGCCAATCTTTGTTTAAAACTTTAAATGCGTTTTTCTGCATGTTTTTTTTTAATACCATTTCTCGTATTTAAATTATTATAAGTCAAGAATCGTTAAATAAAAGAGGTGCAAACTTGGAACATGCCTTTTTTTATTATTTTACATTAATTTTGTTTCGGCAATTTTGAAAAAATATTTACTTTTGAAAATATGATTTAAAAAAAAATAAGTTATATCATTTTTTAAATAAAGATTTTTAATGTTTTTAAAATTAATATTTAAAAAAATCCTGAAACAAAACTCGTATATTTTAAAATACTAGTATATATACTAGTATAAAATACTTTCTTCTTTAATTAAATTTTAAAAAAAATTGAAATCCGATGAATAATGTATCGAGTTATAACGATTTTGAATACTCCATTAAAAAAATACTAATAATTTAAAATTTTCTTAAACTTTGTGAGAAATTTTAGAATGTGATTTTGTTTGCAAATTACATGGTTAATCGCCAAAGAAAAAAAATCAAAATTCTAACGCAATACATATACTTTTTACATGCTTCCTAGAAATCTTAAAGTAACATTGTTTCTTGAATTGTACGCATTTCAATTTGTTTCTGATCCTTTAAAACCTGATTAATTATTTAAACGGCCATAACTCTGTGAGTTTTGCAGATATGAAGATGCAATTTATTGTGTTTAATTCAGGAATGGATAAGGAAAGTTTTCCTAACTGGAATTTTTACCATACGGGGACCGTATAAAAGTTTATTTTTCGTATTTTTTCAAATAGACCTCCCTCCCCCCCCCCCCATGCAGTTGGAACTTATGTCATCATATTTTGCAACTTTTTTTATGAAACTTTGCAATTAGAAGTATGGGTATAGGGACAATATTTAAGGAAATAGCCTATTATTTCGATATTTATGAATCACACTGTATATAGAAATCGCTTGAGTATTTGTCGAAGAAAAGATACGTCGATATCAGCTATTTTACATCTTATTTTGAAGCTTTTGTTGTCCCCTTAAAACATCCCTTTCTAAAATGTAATATCATATTATTTTCATGAAATCGTATCTGTAATCTCTTTTCGGTCCTTGTCATGCGTAGCTATTTAAGTCATAAGAAATCTGTGTACTTGTTGCAGCTGTTTTTCCTTAAAAATCGTGGTTCAACACATAATAACATAACTGACATTCATTATTAATAAATGCTCATTTCATTGATCTTTTTCCAATTAATTACTGTTTTCAATTAATTAATGTTACAAGATGCTTTCTGCATGTAGCTGATTTTTTTTTTTATTATTGTGGAAAAATACCTCTGACTAAAATCCCCGTATTTTGTCTACGTCCACTAATCACTTCATGACAGACGTCAGTCAGTGTAATTGAAAAAAAAAGATCAGTGTCCTCACATTATTCCGTGATAATCATCATTTCATAATAATCACCATATTTTGGTTTGTACTCACGCATCATTTCACAATAGTTTATGTATCACAGAAAAAACTAAAAGTGTATTCCCCTTTAATGCTATGTTTTTGTTAAGTTTTCATAGCGGTAAAAAAAATAAAATAACATTACATCACTTTTTTTCAAAAAGTTTCTCTTTATCCAATAATTACGTCACAATTCAAGGTCGGTGTGTGTGGTGGGGGGGATGGAGGGGTCAAAAAGTGTGCACGGTGTGACAGGGGTGGGGGTAGGTTAACACGTTGTGATGTCAGATCTAAAATATGAAAAAAAGTAAGTAGGCATTGTTTGCAAATAGCATAATAAAGTTCAGTCCAAAAAAAAATATTTTTATTCAGTTAGGTACATTTTATCCTTTTCTTTCAATCGTAGCAGCTTGAAGTTAAAGCACAGAAGATATTAACCTCTTTATTCTATTTATATCAGTAGGTATCAGATCGTATAGCTTTTTTCCTTCTTTTTTGCATAATATTAGCTCTAAACTAATAGTTGCCAAAAATGAGACATCATAATAGGTGGCAGGGTATCACTCGAGTATGACAACCTGTAACTTGGGGGTGGGAGCCGTAACCTCCCCCCTCCCCCGCCGCCATGAAATTTGCGGAACGTGATTAATATATGATAATCAAGCGCCGAAATCGTACTTTGGCTCTATTTAAAGAAATAGCATATATATTTCAGTAACAGTGGAATTACAATGAAATTCTTTCAATGTAAAACCAATGTTTAATCAGTACCGATATTTCGTTGAAGGCTATTTCGATTAATGTAATATTGGCTCAATATTGGGCTCCAATATAATCAATATAGCTAGTATATTTTATCTACTAAAGATGCATATACAGGAGGGTCCAAACAGATTGAAACGCGTTTCAATTGCGCGTTCGCTTTTGGTGATTCAGAGCCAATGTAAATTTCAAAAGTGTTCAAAATACCGCAGGAATTAAGATTATGTCGAAAAAATAATTCGGCCATTAATTTTCAAAAAGGTACACTTTTTAAATTTTTATAAGATCCATGTGTCCTCTGTGTCCTAAAGTTTATGTTTAGAAAAAATTTCTTCATATTCTGAAAACTTAAAGTGTAAAATTTCTCCTCTTCTATTGCCAAAATTCCCTAAGTTATGATTCTTCGAATTGTTGCAATTTCGAAGCTTTCCGGCAGTAAAAACAAACTGACAATATTTCAGCATCCAAAAGCTCTGAAATTTTATAAAATTCAAAGTATAATTACTGGTGAAATTTGGTTATAGAAAAAGGGAATTTTTAATGTTGTACTCTTCACAGCATAGAGAAAAGGTTTCCAAATACAACTTATAGCACCTAAGGACTGTATAATAATTTTTAAAATGTAACTTTTTGAAAATTATTGCCATGACTGTTTCATTGACATAAATTTAATTCCTACCTTTTTTTTTTTTTTTACCACTTATACGACAGCCTTTACATACATTAGCGCACCCACGGGGGGAGCTAAGGGGGCTGCAGCCCCTCCCAGACTAGATATTTGATTTTTTTTAATTATGAAAGAATATTATTATTTTTAATAGGTCCGTAAAAAAGGGGATTTTTGAAAAGATATTAATTTTGTCATACAATGTTTTCTCTTTTATAAATTTATTATGAAATTCGAAATATTAGCATGTTTAAAATTTACTTAATTAAAAATTTAAAACCCCGTGCAACCTCTTTCTCTCGTTAACATTCATAATATTTTGATAATTTAATAATAAAACTTTAAATCGTTTGATTGCAAACGCACTTTAAAATTATCCAAATACAGAAACACACCAAAAAATCGCAAAAACTAAGATATATTTTAGTATAGTATTTCATTATATAACATGTTAAAATCATTCAGAATTAGCCCCACCAAAACTTTCCAGAGCTTCCTCTGGCTTTTCTGGTTGGTTACGATTCTGTTCAAGTCAGCAGGAAAATATAAGTCAGGACCTGATCCGACACGTCCCATCAAATCAAATGAAAGAAAGACAGAGGTTGACAGCGGGCCGGACCAGAACTGGGCATATATAGGCTTCTAAAATATGCTAGCCCCCTCCAAAGCGTAATCCTGAATGCGCCACTGTTTATATATATAAATGTGGGGGGGGGGGGTCCGTGGGAGTGTGTGCGCGAGTGCTAATCCTCAACTTGGAACACCGATTATATCCTTAAAATGCAATGGAGATTAATATAATTAATATTCAAATCATTATCTGATACTGAAAGCAATTGGAACACCTGAATATATAAAAATTTCTGCTGTTAAACAGTGTTTATTATACATTTTTTAATTATATGTACCTTTGGAATTAACAGTTTGTATCTATATTATAAAGGACAAACAAACATATATGTGCGTAACGCATACGTCATTCTACTAATGGCAACACTTTGAAATTTGAAATGAAATTTCGGTTTTGCAATTTTCGCTACTGCAAATTTTTAAACTTCAAAATATACCACATTTTAAATGTTTACATCGTCGTAATCAGAAAAAAAATGCACTTTTAAATGCAATTTGTTTGAAAGCTGTATCTCAATTTATTTTTAAGATATTAATTTTTTTATAGTTTTTAATACCAATTTTCTAATCGTGGCAACTGAAGTACTTCATTTCTATTAAAAGTGGTTTAGTTATCTTTATTGATTATATTCTTACTGGTGCCATTTTCTCATTACAATTAAAAATATCTTTTTTTAAATTTTGAACAGAAAATGACGTTACGCTTTAAAAAAGACACAATTTCCCTGATGGTGCTGTTATATCTCACTATTTCTTCATTTCGCTGATATTGAGTTTGAGACAATAGGCAAAATATTTCAGCGACTGAAAATGACGTCATATTTAAAAGAAAACGATAATTTTATTTGATAAAACGAGATATTCCCCCTTGAGTACTAAAAGTACTCTAAAAGTTATAAATTTCTGGAATTTTTAGGCGCAGGTACAGAAATTATACTAAGACCTCAAATCGCGAGTGGGAATTTTAACATGGAAAGTTGTAATAGTTGACAAACGTGACTTCGAGTTTGAAAATATATTTATTAGTAACCTATTGCGCGTTAAAATGTTTTTAAATGGTTAATATGGATGGGAAACGTAGAAAATGACTTGATTCGGTTTAGATTTAAAGGGGAGGGATTCTATGATTATATTGAAATCATTTTTGGTGATTTTTCATTCCGTAATACCAAGCATCAATTGATAATTTAATCAAAGTTACTTATTTTGATTATATGTTACTGATTACGTATATGAATAAAGTTTAATTTTTCAATAATTTTAACAGTTAAAGTTTATGAAAAAAGTATTTTGCTAATCTTACAAGGAGAGGGCCAACCTTGTTAATCACACATTTTGATTATTTTTATATATGTTGTAGGGTCCCCTTAGTGTAACCCTTAGTCTCAGGTTCAACGAATTTTATCCAACGCTCCCTAGTTCTTGAGAAACCGGGGGGTCTAATAGTAGTACACAACTTAAATACTTACTTTGTAACAAAAAGGACAGGTTGGTCGTAGCTCAGTAGGTACGGCGTCTGCTGTCTGCTCTTCGGGTTCGGTACCCGAACGCGCTACATTTGTTTTTCTCATTTTTTGTTTTATAAATATACTTATAATTATGACTTAATAATTTAAATTAAAAATTTTAATATCATACAATAATTATAATGTTAACAAACTTAAATTTATCATTTTTTATTTTTAAACTATTATTTCTCATCCAGTAAAGAGGTTTAAAAAGAAATTGGATCTATTATTGAATGATAAAAATTCCAAAATCGTGACAAAACCTGTTGTGGTGCCATCTAGTTATGATAAAATAAAAGAATATTAAAAAATAAAATAAAAATAAAAGCACAAAGTAGATAAAGGGGAAAGCAAAATAATTGAAAGTGCAAGTCTACGTATTACAAATTTTAAAATCCTTAATATGCAAAAAATCGGTTGTAATTTAATTCTGATGCTAATTTTTAATATAATTATGTTGGTTACTTTAAAAACAGAATAATAGTATTATCGCATTGACTTCCTTTGTTAAAGCAATGCGTAAATGATGTTTCTTTAAAATCACGAATTGACACAATTGCTCAATATTATTGCATCGATAAAGAATATATGAAATACATTTTAAAAGTGATTTTTAAAATATTAACAGCTTTATGATGTTTTATACAACTATTTAGTTAAAAGTAAAAAATTAAATAGGTTAAAATTATAATTGATATACAATATTATAAATTTATATTGACAATGAGATTATTAAGTTATACTTACAAATATATTTATAAAACAAAAAATGAGAAAAACAAATGCAGCGTGTCCCGGTATCAAACCCGGACCCACGGGTCAGCCGGCAAACGCCATACCAACTCAGCTACGACCAACCTGTCACTTTAGTTACAAAGTAAGTATTTAAGTTGTGTATTACTATTAGACCCCCGGTTTCTCAAGAACTAAGGAGGGTTGGATAAAATCCGTTGAACCTGAGACTATGGGGTCTTTACCCTACAACATATATTAAAATAATCAAAATCTGTGATTAACAAGGTTGGCCCTCTCCTTGTTAGATTAAAAGTATGTCTTTGGAGAGTTAAACTACAAGTGTAAGATGTATTTTTTATTGTAATTATTGTTGTCGATGTATTATAAATTTGATGCAACAGTTACTTTGTAAACATTTTTTGTCGTTGAAATTCGACGGGTTCCACCTCGTATATTTAAAAATTTTACATATGTATGTATTATAAAAGATAAAGAAAGGGAAAAGAACAATCGTATATAAATCCTAAAACAGAATTTAAACCTCACTATAAAAAAATATATTTAAAAAGTTGAATGTGGTTTCCTGTTTTTCTTTTACAGTCCCCCTTCCCCCTTCGCTTTTTTTTTTAAGCTATACTTTTTATGTAAGTGAAACTCTACATTTGCATTTTAAAGTGCAAAACATATACCTTAAAACAATTTCCTTTAGATTCTGATTTCATTTCTTTGATTATTTTAAAGTCACTGTTTAGCTTAACTTTAACGCCGCAATCTCTTGCTTTTAATTTTATCACATGTGTTATAATGTATATTATAATGTACCTGTGAGTCATAATAAAGTATCAAGTTTTATATACCATGTACTCAATATTAGTGTATATTATGTCATAGCTTTTTCATCTGAAACAATATTTTGGACTTTTTTAACAATGAAAAAAGTTTGGTGTTACTCGAATCCAACAATCAAAACCCAACCCAAAACAGAGAAATTTAGAATCAAGAAACGACCCACAAAAAAAATAAATAAATAAATAAAATAAAATAAATTAGCACTACCCAAACCTAGGTCGTGTCGCTTTCGATCAAAATCGGGTTACCCGAACCACAAGTGGACTTTAAAATAAGATACATCATATTTTGATCTTGGCAGAGTATCAGAAACTAAAGCCAATTTTCTTTTATTGTATAACGAATGATCCACAGAAAATCTTGATTTGATTAGCGCGAAAAAAGGCTAATTGCAGGAAATGATATTTTAATCACACGTTTTTGCGGCTTAGAGTTTTACAAATAGATACCTCTGTCATAAATCTTAATTACTCTTGGATATTGTTTATGTAGTTTTCATTTCAAAATTATTCAGGTTTATTTTTATAGTCTCATTCTTTTTTTTATGTAAAGGCTGATGTCAGACGAACGTCTTTTTGCACGCTTTTTTCCTGACGTATTATCCCTACACAATGCGAGCGGCATGGTGTAGGGATAATAACGAACGAATAACGTAACGAAAAAAGCGTGCAAAAAGACGTCCGTCTGACATTAGCCTTAACTAAACTGAATATGTAATGTCTATTACTTCTTCTATAAATCATCTTCACTCACTCATTTCCAAAAAAAAAAATGCTTTTAGTTATTTTTAGTTATTTTTTTATTTTTATTTATTTACTTATTTATCGTTTTGTAAAAATTAACGTTTTAGTTTAAAAGTAAAAGTAATACGTGTAAACTTCAAGAAGAAAAACACAAATTCGAAAAGTCTCCATTTGGAGATCAAAATAAATACGATAAAAAACCCGAGGTAATTGAAAAAAATCTACTAGTTTCATGAACCTGAATATTTTAAAGGTATTTTTGACAGAAATTCACAAATCTGTCTTCAGTTTTCTACTATCACTTAAAATTTTTTATATATAAAATGCAATTTTTGATGCATTTATTGCAGATTTTTCACAGTTCCCTAAATTTACCGACCTTTAATTGCATAGTAGATTTTATAACAGAATCCTGCTTTAAATGGAAATTTTTATCGTCCCAGCAAAATAAACATAGTTGAATTAACTTTTATCTGTTAAGACGGAAACCTTTTATACGACGCAGTTTTTTTTAGACCTTTGAAATACGATCATAACAGCTTTTATTGCTCAAGAAAATACAAGACGACATTTTAAAATGTTTTTTACAGTAAATACTATTTACTTTGTCTTTTAATTTGGGGGAAAATGACAAGTTTTTTATTGATTAATGCAATGTTGTTTGAAATTTTACATCATTCTGTTAAAAATATACGTGGTAGATAAAAAAATCTGATGACATTAGTTGAATTCAGAACATCAGATTTACCTAACATATTCTGAAATTATTTAACCCCTTCGAGTAAGATTATTTCATAAATTTAGCAAAAAAAAAAAATTTTTTAGTAAAAAAAATAGATATATAACAACGAATATATCAGTTGTTATTTAGCGTACTATTAATGCATCAATGGGCTATGGAAGAATTTTGGAATACGTTTGGAAACTGTTGTATTCAAACAATTAAATAGAATACATTTGAGATCAATGTATGAATAGATCAAATTGAATGACTTTGAATTTTTACCATTTTTACTTTTAAATATGCAAATTTTTTATTCGAGATTTTACCACAATCCTTAGATTGGCAATTGCAGTATTGCGTAGCAATTTCAAACGTGACGTGAAAAAACAAATTCACGATTTATGAATGAATGTTTATTGTTGATTGTAAAAAAGACGGACATCGGTTAGAGTAATTCTATAACAGAAGATCTTTTCTTCAGACGATTTTTAGAATAATTAAAACATTTTAAGACTTTTGGATCGAAAGTACGGATTAGGACGGCCCCGTTGCCAGTCTAAACCGGAAGGTCGCCTTATAGCATTTTTTTAAAAATCGATTTGATATGCGTTTTCAATATAAAAGGCACTTAAAGAAAACTCCGACCATCATAGTTTCTTTAAAATCAGTCCAGCGACGGTTAATTGAAGCGCAATAAAGAGCTAAAACAACTGTGAAGAAAAACCTTCCGGTATAGAAAATAAATGAACAAGACTAGAATGGATAAGAAATACTTATGAAAGTTTTAAAATTGCACTATTCAACCATTCGGACCATGGGTGCATATATGCACCCCCAAAAGGAGCATACAGAATTTGTTTTAGGCACCAGTAAAAAAGAAAAGTAATATTTGCTTTCTTTAATTTCCGAAATTTCGTGATTGTTTAAGTAAAGGTATCTTTTTTAAATAAGTTACTTTATTAATATGCAAATGTAAAATCTAAATACTGAATATTTAAATCCATAAATATTGCACAACTCAATCAGAAAAAATGTTTTTTTTTTCTTATAATTTGTTTGAAAGGTATATGAAATATAAAAGCTAAAGATCTAATTTTCTACAGTACAACGATTTTGTTTTCCTTTTCTTTCTTTCTTTTTCTTTTCTTTTCTTTTTTTCCCCAGACTGTACCAGAGCGCCAGACGCAAACTGGATAAAATACAAAATAGTTTAAAATTTGTCGTGCAGCGTAATAAATTTCGAAGCGACTTAACAGAAAAATGCTTCTGAAAGAAATAAACAAATACTTATTGTTGACTTTATGAGTGTTCTCCAATAAAAACTGGCTACTTTTTGACACATTTTTTAATTCACTTTTGTTCGCAAATGTATCAATTTAGCAGGTGCTCTTACTAAGAAAGTATATAATTGAACTTTTTTTTGTTCGTTTTTCGGTAAAGGCAGAGGATTTTTCAGAATATAATGTCAATTTTGATGCATTGAACAGAATTTGTGTACGCTGCAGGACAGGAAGGAAAAACTGCCGTCCTGAGACTACAATCGCTTATAACTCAAAATGTAATTAATTTATCCGAAAAAGAAAATGAAATGTTCGATTACAATCACTTCAATAATCAGGACTCCAGGAATCATGCTTTTATATTGAAAATTGTGTCAAAAAGTTTCGCGTTGTTGAAGGAAAACATTTTTTGTGAGGAAAAATATTTTTTAAGAACAGCCTTAACAGAAACTACTAGCTGATATGTGTTGAAGAGAACTTTATTAACTTGTCGAAATCTCATTCATCTACAACGACAAGGTCAGAGATTGTAATTCAGAGCAAGTCAAACATTATCCATTTGCTCCTGATACACAAATCTGTATTATTTACACCTACCCATTTTCTCGTGTAGTACTTACTTATAAAGATAGCATAAACTGTCATATTCAAAAGTTATCTATATGTCATCTCACGTACTGCGCCACCTTCTATTAAAATACTGCAAGGAAAATGTCAGTAATCTTTTTTCGACTATTACGAAAGCTGTCTTTCATTTCCCAGGTGTTAGAAATGGAAGTGTTATTTATCTTATTGACTATTTTTGAATCAGACAGAAAGAAATGATTCTTTTATAGATTATCACCTCAGTTGTTTCATTGCCTGTGATCTTCCCACGCGCTTTTATGAAATGTTCATCAATATTCCAAAGTTTATTCTTCATTAAAGTATCAAAATTATGTTCTTAAGTATATTTAATGGTAGGGTATGCCAAATGACTGAAAGTAAATGAAAGATGTTAGAATACAAGTAATACAACAAACATAACAAATAATAAACTGCAACATGAGAACCTGGGCCTACTCGTTTCATTTCTGTGGGTGTTCTCAAATTCAAACTGGCTAGTTTCTGAAATATTTTTTAATTCTTTTTTTTTGCGCAAACGCTTTAAATTTGCGGATGCTCTTATTGAGAAAAAAATTGTTTTTTTTCTGTTTATCGGTACACTGTTAAAAACATTTGTGTAAAATTAAAGAGAATCTACTTGTGATCCATTATCTTAAGTCTTATGTAGAATTAGAGATATTAGAAAAACAGAGAAATTATTCTGTAAATTTACATTGATAAAAATGCACAAGACTCTGATAATTTATTTTTAATGATAGTAACTTAATTTATCTTTCGAAGCTACAGAATTTTTGAAATTAGAAGAATTAGAATTTTTCGAACGGTGCTGTACTATTTAATTTTTACAGCATTTATTTCCAGCTGGCCGGTGAGTTGATCCCGAGTCCTGTATGGAAATGAGAACCTTACTGAGTCTGCTATAGGTGTTGTTTGTTACAGCTGTATGCAAAGGATGCCTTATATGATTCAGCTTTTACTTTTAATTTACTTTTAATATTACCAAGCTTCATGCACATGTTGAGTCAAACAAAGTGATTGTCAATAAAATCCCCGTTAACTCTGCAGAGGCGAATTTTTTCTTCCTAAAATATTCAAATTTTTAATAAAATTTTTAAACCAAATTTTCATTTTTAATATTTGTAATAAAATTGTAAAAGAATTTTAAAAGTGTGCGATTTAGATTACAGATTAACAGATTATAACAAAGATAAAATATTTTTAAATAAGGACATGGAAATCACTACAGGTAATTTGATATAAGAAAAGGAAAATATCTGTAAAATGATGACCGAGAAACTTGGTATGCATTTAAACGAGAACTAGTGTAAATTTTCAGAAAGTCTCGTTAATTTTTCTGGGAATTTACTGAAATTTTTCACAGTGCGCAGAACATTTTCAGACAATACTGTCAAAGTTGACGGTTCAAACCGATTTTCCGGCAGCAGAAGGAAGGAAAACACTGACTTCCTGAGAAGACAATCGCTTATAACTGAAGATAAATAATACATTTATCGGAAAACGAAAAAAAAAATGCTCGATTACAAATCACTTTAAAAATCATGCCTGCAAATCTCATGCTTTTATGTTTAAAAGTAAGTCAAAAAATTTCTCGATGTTCAGCGGCGAAAAATATTTTTTTGAGAACTGCCTTTAGAGACTACACTAGCCTGCATAAGACATCGCATAAGACATCACGTGAATTCACACGATAATTTTAAACCAATGGAAGTGCTTTTAGCAAATTTCTCGTTTACATTTCCATTTTTATAGATGATCTCATTTGCATAAGATATCTGAGGTCGCAGGTTGTTCTTGTAGTCTGTGAAAAATTTCCCAATTTTGCTTGCCTGTATTTTTACTTGTAGTAGTATTTTAGTATTGCAATCGGATTTTTTTTTACTTCCGGTTTTCGACGGATTTACAAGTTTTAGGTATCAGAGATCCCGAAAAACGTGTTTATATACAAAATGTCTGTCTGTCCGTGCGTTTACCCATGTGTTCGCTTTGTATTATCAAAAGTGTATGAATTTGAGCATAGAATAGAACCAAATGTTTTGTGTATGTTTCTGGCTATGGCCAGCAGGTTCTTCTTCAATTTGGAAATATTCTGCCGAAAGGTAAAGCTGTAATAGCGATTTTTGTACCATTTTCATTATTGTACCATCTAAAAGTGTGTGAAGTTATGCATAGAATTGAACTAAATTTCATGTGTATGTTTTTGGCTGTGGCCAGCATGTCATCCTTGAATTTGGAAATGTTCCGTCTGAAGGGGGCGCTGTAATAGCGAATTTTGTGCCATTTCAATACTGTATCATAGAATGAAGTTATCCATAGAATTGAACAAAATTTCATGTGTATGTTTTTGGCTGTAGTCAACAGATCCCACGTGAATTTGGGAATAATCTGGCAGAAGGGAGCGCTGTAATAGCGATTTTTCTTGATTTTTCATAGTTCTGTTGCGCATCGGCTGTTCATGCAGCGATGGGCAATTCGCATCCAGCTAACCCGGCGATCTGATGCAGCTAATGTACAACAGAACAAAGGAAAATATTGATTTTACATAATTATGATCGAGATTAACTCCTTTTTACTCCGATTAGTAAGATGAAGCAGCAACTTAAGATGAAAATCAAAGTTGGTATGGTATTGAAGTAATAACACTGAAGGATTAACATGTATAACAACTTTTTGAAATATTAACGTGTATGAGAAAGAAAAAAGTTTTGAGATTGGCACAACAGATTAGTTTAATGCTATAAAGGAAAGAATACCTGATCAGCACCGGTACCAAAGTTGAAAATATTCCCAGAATAAAACTGCAACAAAAATTTAAAAAGTAGAAAACTACCACATTAGCCTTAACTTCTTCGGGACGAGCATCTTTTACAGAATTTTTTATCTTTTATCACCGGTTTTTCAAAACAGATATTTTTGCCTAATTGAATCGGGAAAATGCTCTGACTGAATAAGGTAAAATTTACAATAAAAATTTACTGGTGAGAATAATCAAGGATTCTGAGTATTTTATGCGGCAAGTATTCCAGTCGCACGTTACCAAAAGGTTAAAACACAAATGTACAATTCAAAAGGAATCATTTAAAATTATTGAAATACAAACGAGAAATGTAAAGAATACTTCCGAAATTTCAGCATTAGCTTGTGAATGTCATATGCTGAATGGTGTAGTCTCTTAAGTACAAATTCATCGTTAACGAGCGCAAAACATGCCCACATATAAGTTATAACATGTTCTTGAAAATAACCTTTTAGATAATTATAAATATAGTTTCTTCTTACATTTTATATATTATATATTCGTCAGGACATAGAAATTATACAAACTTGAAACATTTCCATACTAAAACCTACTTTTGACATCGTAAATGCTTTTTTTGGTAAATTTTACTTTCGAATACCAAACGGGAAGTCACTCGGCGAAGTAGTTTAAGATTTATGCAAATTTAAAGTTTGGAACCTCTAACGTTGAATTCATTTTAAATTGCTACAAAATAGATTATAAAGGTAGTCTTTTAAGCATAACTCAAAACCTACTTGATGAAATCAGCTGTAATTTTGGATTTACACATTTAAAGCTCCCAGAAATCGATTTTGTTAAAAAATTCATATGTTATAATTTATAACTTTTTTTTCGAAAATTAATTAAAAGACTAATACAGAGTGTCCAAAAAACACTGACCTCGGCTTTTATTCCTTAAATATTGATCATAGACATATATTATAAATTACAAAGTTACGTAAAAAAAAGGTACAGAAATTTATGAAATCAATTAAAATTTTCAGAGGATTAAATTTTAGGAAATACAAAATTTAAATTTTTATACGGCCCCCGTACAAAACATTACCCAATGAGTAAAAATGTACTATGCCCCATACACTAATAAATTCATGTACAAAATTTTAGCATTTTATCATAAAAAGTCACAGAGATATGTTTAAACAAAGTGGATGAGTGGTTAATCATAAATTTGCACTCAAGAAAACAATGCAATCATTGTTTTCTTTCGCAATTTGTGTACGATCCCTGAAACGCGTTCACCCGACATGATTTTTCGCCTATGCGAACTCATATCCAGGCATCGAAATGTGGTTTAAGTTAGCACATATAAGGTATTTTCATATATCTGTAACATTTATGATAAAATGCTGAAATTTTGTACGTGACCGTATGGGGTAATTTTACTCATTGGGAATTCTTTTGTACGGGGGCCGTATAAAAATTTAAATTTTGTATTTCCTCAAATTTAATCCCCTGAAAATTTTAATCGATTTCATAAAATTATGTACCTTTTTTTACGTAACTTTGTAATTTATCATATGTTTCTGATCAATATTTAAGGAATAAAAGCCGGGGTCAATGTTTTTGGACACCCAGTAAATATTTGTAATTAATTTTCTAAAAAATATTAACCGTAACTTATAAATATTTTAACAGAAATCGATTTCTAGAAGCTTCAAATATGTGAATAAAAAATTCCAGCTCATTCCAGGAAGTAGTTTTTGAGCTATGCTTAAAAAACTACTCTCATTGGAATCTGTTTTGCAACAATTAAAAATGAATATATCATTTAGGAGATTCTAGTGTTGCAAAGTAAAAAGTTTGTTGCAATTTTAATATGCAGACGATCCCATAAGTAATATTTAACTATAACATTATTATTAGGCGTTATTACTGATCGAATTGTACCAGTACCACATTTTTATCGAACGATTTGGGGCAGGATTAAATGAGGATATGCTTTTCTCCCACGAGTGTACAATTCGCCAATATTTTGTCCGAATAGTTTAAATAATAAAAATTGAGAGCTCCAAACTTAATTACATCTTACGACGGATTCGTCGTATTAAGTCGCTGGTTACAAGAGGTGACAGATTCGAAATAGACATCTGCGTCGCTACGCTGCCGCCACTCACTTCTTGGAATAGCATGATAAATTGATAACATAACGACTTTTTAAAGTTTTAATTTTTTTTTATTCAATATTGTCAGAAAAAAGGGGTAGAGTAAATTGCTTCATTTCTTTGTGTTTCATTCATCAGATGGTTGCAAATATAATTGAATAATTTTTTTAACTTTTTTGGAAATTGCATAGGTATGTTTTATCCACCACCGAAAGCAGTCATTTAAAAAAAAAAAATCCTTTTATTCTTACTAAAAATAATTTTCTCAACTGGTTGCCTCCGCATTTTTCCTCGCCGCTTAGCCTAATGTCAGACGAACGTCTATTTGCACGCTTTCTTTCCTTCTTAAGGGTGTATTCGAAAAAATATTTTTCCACCCTCAGCAGTTCGAAATTTTCTGAGACATTTTCAGACTCATTTTTAAAAGTAAAAACATGAAACTTGCTGGGGTGATTTCTGAAGACATGTTTAACATGCCGTGTGATTTCATTTTCAGCTCAATTAATTAGAATTTGATTTTTAAACAATTATTTTCTCAGTATGACCATTTTTTTCATTCCCAGATCGCCCGCTTCGGAAAATTCGGTTCAAAACGCCAAATTTGACAGCGTTTAATACAGTATTTTCTGCATTTATCAAAAAATTAAGAAGCACGACACATTATATAGTTTCTAAATAAGAGAATTTCCCAGTTTGATGCGTTTGAGAGCAAAAATGAATTTTAAAATGAATCAGAAAATAAGCAGTTTGGATCGGAATACACCCTTAAAGCCTTCCTACAGGTGTAGGAAACTTTAGACCTCCATGCTCGAAACCCGTTTCAACAACGGATGTTTGCATTGAGGCAGATTCTACTTTAGCCCCTTGAAGGGGGTGGTACATACTTTATACCACTTAATTTTAATCACGATTTGTACCTGCATTTTTTAATATACACTATATGGACATTAATGACCGGCAACTTTCAATTTTAGACATTTTATCGAATATTTAGAAATATACTTGACAGATTCTTCTGGAATTTCAGGATTAAAAAGAACAGGTATGACCTCATATTTAGCAATGTCGATTTGATAAGGGGGGCAATTAAGGGGCCAACAAAAAATCAAAGAAAAAAATAATACTTGGGATCACCTTGTAAAATAAAATGCACGAAATGATCTACCGCTACCGAATATAAATAAACAGACATCGTGCAATATGTGTATTCTTTTGTGTAAGAATAGCACGTATATTAATAGAGATATGGCGATTTATTTTAAAAAAATAAAAAATTCTTGCACAGGAAAAAATTAGTATTTAATGAGTATCAACGAGTAGATTTGGAAAAAATGCTTCGATTTTGATACTTCTTTTGATCATGGTATCGGCACGTTCTGGTGGTTATCCAAGAAGAACTAAAGCATCAATAAAGCACTTTTGAGATGCCTGCAAAATCCATGCCAATGTAGCTCCTGAAAATCAGTGACATAAGTGGCTCGAGGGGCCCCCGACCGAGCTCGCGAATCGGACTGTACGATGGAGTACGAAATAAATGAGTTCGGTCCAACAAGAGGTTTCCGAGTCAAATTATTATCTACCATTTCTGTCAACCCCAAGATGTACTTGCATCTTAAAGCCGGCTGTACGGACACATGCCGGAAAGTGAACGGCCCGCGACTCCCTATACAAGTCCGGAACGCTCGCGATTTATTACACACACACACACATACATATATATATATATATATATATATATATATATATATATATAATGTCTCGTTTTATTTATATTCTTTCGATATATTTTCGTGAAAATAACGACTATGTGTGTCTTTCACACAACTGACAAGGAAGGTCTCCATACGGGCATGCTCAGAAAAATCTGAAAAAAGTACAGAATGTTCTTCTCATATGGATATATATATGTTTATAAAAAAATTTTTGGCGGAACCCCGATACAGCATCCGTAAAAAAATAACGAAATTTTCGTATATTTGGCGATTTATCACCGATTGGCGATGAAAAAAAAAATACTCCTTTATAAAGGAAAAAACTTTTTATGTTGAATTTGTTTATATGAGTTTAATTTAAATAACTTTAGTTTTGTCATTTTTTTTATTTGTTTTAACTATAGTTTTGTCATTTTTAGTTTGTTTCAACTATAGTTTGTCATATATATTTATAATAAAATTTATATATCATATTTTACGATTTAAAGCAAAATTTAAATTGATTTAAATTATTTCAAGCTCAAAAATAAGGCAGATAAAACACTGTCAATTTGATTTTGTTGCTATGGAAACGACTTCGTCTTCGATATGGAAATGTATTATGGCTATCAAATGTCAGCTGACTATAACATAAAATAGATATTTGCAACTTGCAAAGCATAGAAAATAATTTTAGAGTGATAAAATTAAATAACTACAGCAACAAGCAATATATATATGTAATATAAAAAATATATAATAACCTCTTTCATTAAGTTAAAATTCATTAAAAACCGTGCATTCTAAAACACAATTAATAAACAATTTTCAGATGCATTAAAATCATTTGCTTTTGGCGAGGAAAAATCCTGCTCGCCAAATCGCGTGCCACTTTCGTATTTTCGCGCCAAATATTCGAAAGCATTTTATTTTTTTACAGACTTTCTACTGAAATTCCGCCGTTAAATTTGACTGATCCGTTATTACATACATGAGTAGTTTCACTAGCATTTTTTTCAACATATTCTGAATATGCCCTGTAAGGAGACCTTCCTTGTGAGACTTATATACGGATATATTATATACTGAGACAGTACTCGGAGCAATTACAAGTCGAGAAAATACCAAAAATATATTAGTTTTGTACACAAAGGAAATATAATAATAATTACGATAACTATTACTATTTAAGTTAGTAAATACTTGACTTGCGTTTTGTTACATATATTAAAATAGAAGGATGTGTAAAATAAGCAGAATAATATTTCCCATAACGTGTTTCTAAAAATAGTAATAATTTTATAAATCCTTTTTATGAAAAAAAAATCTCTGGATTTTTATTTCTTGAGATTCAAAACCATTTAAGTGCTTTTTTTTCTTTCTCGACGTATAGGTAGAAAAAATAAATTTACTTATACAAATTCATAGTCTATGAAATATTTAACGAATTTCGAGAAATAATTCATGTGCATATTTTTCGTGATTTTGAGCATTGTCAGTAAAATTAATAATAAATGTATATATGTAAAGCTTAAAATTAATATCTTCCATACCGTTTTTTTTTTCAAATAATGTTATTTTTATAAATCCTTTTAGTGGAACAAAAACAAAGCCTCTAGGTTTTATTTCTTGGAACTGAAAACCATTTAAATGTTTGTTTTTCATTCTGATCATATGAAGATTTGCAGGTAGAAAAACTAAATTTGTATATAAGAATTTATATTTCATGGAACACTTATAAAATTTTGAGAAATAATTCAGAAAGAATATTCTTCGTGATTGCAAGCATTGTTAGTAAAATCAATATTAAATATATATATGTAATGCTTTTAGATTAATATTTCCCTGTAAGGTATTTTAAATAATAATAATATTTTTATAAATCCTTTTTGTGGAAACAAGAATACAGCTCTGGGTTTTATTTCTTAGAATTGAAAACCCTTTAAATGTTCCTTGATTTCCAAGGGAAAAAATAAATTTAAGTTTAAGAGTTTATGCTTTATGTAATACATAAAGAATTTTCAGAACTAATTCTTTAGAAATATTCTCCGTGGTTTCGAGCGTTGCTAGTAAAATTAATAATAAATGTATATATCTAAATAATTTAATTGAAACACAAAAAATGTTCTTAGTTTTCTTTTTTTCAGTGTAACATAAAACATTAAATTATTGATTTCTCTTTTACGATGCATGTAAAATTTAACTGGTTTAAAAAAGAAAGAATTTAAATTGAAGCAAGTAATGGAAATATAGTTTTTGCTTAAAGCAGAGTATTAAGTAAATCTATCTAAAAACATTTGAAAAACTATATTCATACAGGTGCAAACTAAAGTCAGGAATAACCTATG
This sequence comes from Maratus speciosus, assembly GCA_963932465.1. Classification (NCBI taxonomy): domain Eukaryota; kingdom Metazoa; phylum Arthropoda; class Arachnida; order Araneae; family Salticidae; genus Maratus; species Maratus speciosus. The sequence continues at coordinate 356,900,943 of OZ010796.1, read as the reverse complement.
AAAGGATAAAGTAAGAATATTAGGACAAGTCTCTATCTATAGTAAAACATGTATGCAAAACAACATCTACGTATAGTAAATCTATCGTAAAACATCTATCATATGAAAGTTACTCCAGCATCCTTAGTGGCAAAAATTTAGGGTTATCGACTGTATCTCAAAAACTATGAGAGATATCGAATAAATCGAATAAAAGTCTATTAAAAAGCGTAGAGCATCCTCGATTTAATATGAAATGAAATGACGTCTTACATGCAAAAATAACTTTATTAAAAGACCTGAAATGTTAGGGTATTTTTACCAATACCAGGTTTAAATACGTTGCTAATCACTTGCATAAGTTAAGCATTATAAGGCATACTCATATTAATTAATAAAAAAATTACATGTAAGCAATGTACAATTTATTTTAATAAGAAAATGAATTAAGTATCCTCAATGTATCCACCATCTGTAGCAATGCAGGCGAGTGTATGTGCATTGCTGGCGATGGTGGTCACATTGAATAGACTTAATTGATCTTTCTTACTAAAATAAGTTATACCTTGATTACATGTGTTAGTTTTAGTTGAAAATATGCATCTGCTTTAGAATCCCACCCTTCTACAAGCGATTAGGGACATATTTAAGATATAATTAGTTATCGAAGAACTAACAATTCAGGGCATATAATAAGGCTAGTCTTGCATCTAAGACGTCATTTCGCGCTGAATCGGGAATCCTTATTATAATTTTGAGTTTTTTTTCTCTATCTTCCACAGTTTTCGAGATAAGGTTGATAACTTTAAAATTTCGTTCCTAGGGCGCTGCATTCACTCTTATATGATACCGCATAGTCGTTTTACCATAAGTAGACAGGCATTCCACAATTCTAACTTTATCGGCTCAAAGGTTATTTGGGTGCTTCCAGACATCATTTTGCACCCTGTATACTTAAAATACATGGAAATACAATTTAATCTGAACCAACATAAAAGTGTAATTTTTATTATTTTTTAAAATTTTAATATAGGAAAGAAAAGTGTTTCTTAGAAATTATGTCCAAAAATATGAATAAATGTGAAGCAATTTAATGATTACTTTTTACACTTCGTCCCTTTACAATCAGATTAAAATTTATATCGTATATACATAAAAAACATGCAAATAAAATTTAATCTGGATTAATTTTACAATGCAAACTTTAAAATTAAATAAATAAAAGAAATTTCAATTTCACTTAGAAATATGCCCAAGAATAAGAATTAAAATGAAACAATTTTACGATAGCTTTTACAGTACTGTTTCTGCCCAACAATATTTGAAAAAAATAATCTTTCACATAAAATACAGTAGTGGCCAAAATTGTGCAAACCTTTTTGAAAAGGTGTACTTTTGAAGTTTGATAGTTCGTAACACCACTTTTTCCTTAAGTAATACCATAAGATTATATTTCAACGGAAAGATTATTTAATCAAAAATGAAATGCAACAAATATCATGAAGGAATGTTTATTAGAGCAGCAATTATAAAGAAGAAAAGTGAAACATATCTAAAAAGTGAGCTATACAAAAATTATCACAATGTTAGTTAATAGTTAATAGTTAGTTGGGTAACCTTTACTCTTAATTACAGTCTCACAACGCCTTCCCAAGGAGTGAACCAAGTCTTTTAGTTAGTTCTGAAGCTGTTATAATGTGATAACAAGATTGAATTATTGGTTCCCTTAATTGGATTTTATTGCTGCGTTTGTTTTTGTGTATCAAGTGTCATTCATCGGCTTCACAGATTTTCAATCGGGTTAAAGTCTGAGTACCGGGCCATTCCAACTCTGGAATACGTTTATATTTGAAATCATCGTTGCCGATACGGTGATAACTACCACTCCAATTTTAATACGTCACACGTAAAGTACAAATATACACTCCTTAGTTGATATGCTTCCACCACCGGTATAGGTGCTTGATACCGGACACGTTATAAGAAATTATGGAATACTCACTAAGTTCTTGTAAATAGAAGATTTAGTTACAAGATATTTACATATTTACAACCAAACACACTAGTTTCATTTATAGGCACAGATATAGCAGATCCTGCCCAACATTAAATTACACTTTAAGAAATTATCTACGGACTAGGTTATCTCACTACAATTACACTATTCTCGTCTCTATTGACCGTAATCAGCTAGGCTTATCCAACGAGATAACCACACAGGTCTCCCGAACATACACGTACGTTTCTCAAGAAACACTCCATGCTGTGTGCACGAGGAATTATTTCCAACCTACACTTTCCACATTCAACTTAAAACTTATCTCCTTACTCTCTTACCCCTTATTCTGCATTTCAAAATGGGGTCTTTACCTTTAAAAGGAATGGCAACCCCTGCCTGTCCTTTTCGACCTCTCGCCCACCGACAGATCATCACAAGAGATTACCTTTTCTTCACCCCTCTTGCTTCCCAGATACCTGTTGCATTATCCGTATTCCAATAGATAACAAAGCCCTTTTATGGTATTTCCTTTTATACAATAGTCTTTCATACAATACAAACATGAATACAATGGCACTCATTTTAATCCCATAGACAAGAAAATGTATCCATAACTCAAGTACGCAGTTTATGAGGCACAGATAAATAGCTATAATACATAAAGAAAAAAAAATTAATAGTAATTAGCACTAAGCGTATGTCTTATTAACGTCAGAAACCTGACAATCTTGAAACCACTTTCGCACACTTTAGTAATATGACATAGAACTGAATCCTGTTGAAATATAAATGCTTCATTATCTTGGAAAGATCACGTGCGGAAAGCTTCAGTTGGGATTGAAGTATTTGATATGTATTTTGGGTATTCATATTCCCACTAATCACACAAATTATGCTCACACCTTTTGATGTCGTACAACCCCATATCATAACACCGATTGGGTGCTTTACGTTGTGTATAATGCAATTAAGATACAGGTCTTCTCCGATTCTTCTGCTTGCATATTTTATGCCTTCACTGCGGAACATGGAGATTTTGGCCTCTTCAGATCACATAACATTATCCCATTGTTCCGCTGCCCAGTTAAAATGAGTTTTAATCTTTTCAACCTTTGTTGGAGAGATAAAAAGGGCCTTTTTCGTGGAATTCTAGCATTTAAACCAAATTCTCGCAGTCTATGCCTAATATTTCTTGCACTCAATATCACATTAGCTTGCGAAATTTCACCTTGTATACACGCAGATAATTTTCTTCTGTCACATATTCACCGTCTCTTAATTCTTCTATCATCGCTTGCTGTTGTTCACATTTTCCTGTCTTTACCAGTTTGGTTTGGTAGTGACATAATCTCCATTTTAGGTAACAAAAATTTGCCTTCTAATTTCTTCATAACTGTAACCTTGTTCACGTAATAGTACTATAAACATAGCTTTCTAGTTGACCAGTTCAAGTAGTGTTTCTATTTGCTTTGCTGCTTATTTGTCTATAACTTTTGATTAAATACTAATAATTGAACAAAATTTATTTCATTAGAATCTTAATTAAATTATCTTTCTACTCATGTATAATTTTATAGTATTACCTAAACATAAAGTATTGTTATGAGCCGTCAAACCTCAATCATACACCTTTTCAGAAACGTTTCCACATTTTTGGTCACTGCTGCACATACAAAGTAAATTTTATATGAACCACCATAAACATGCCAAATTAAAAATTAAATATATTAAGAAAATTTCAAATTCATTCAAATACATATATTGCCTAAGCAAAAACGGAATAAAAATGAAGTAATTTAAAATTGCTTTTTCAGTCCCCGCCGAATGTTTCAAAAGAGATGTGAAAAACATTAACAGATGATAGTGCACATCAAAACAAACCATTTTTGTATAAGAAACTATGGTCGCAATCAAATTATAAGGTGCTTCTCACAAGAACGAAACGAGATTTGCCACTTAAGAAAAAAAATGTAAAACAGATGTCTGTTTGCAAATAAATATCTGTGAAAATTTAAAAGAAGTTGTGCGCTCTAAAAAAAAATGAGACTTTTGACGTCCCCCATATCTTCTATGCCCTAAAAGTCGGGACGTTCCTCGTAAATCGGGACACTTGGCAACACTAGATGAGACTGCATTTTTGACGGAATAAATAAATTGCGACCTTTGTTTTCTATACACAGTTTCTTTTGTGTGAACTACCACCTCTTAAAGAATGCCTCATCTTTTCTGAAACACCCTGTATTATGTAGCATATTGTTCGTCCTTTATCAGCAGATTTTTTAAAAATAAAAATACATGAAATTTCTTTACAACATCTTTTGAGTCACCGACGTTTCTCCCGAATCACAGAATTCCATCGTAGATCCGAAAATAATGCATTAGGTAATTAGGTTAGGAATTTTATGGCCCTATCGTATTTTTTTATTCTGACATAAAACAGACGCTTAGCCGAAACTTTTTATAATGTAATCGGTGTTCTTTCTGAGTTCTTGATTATTTTCACAATTCTGAGTGCGTAATTGTTTTGATAGAAAATGAAGAAAGTTAAGAAAATAAAATAAATAAAATATTCTATTGTGATTACTTAAACTAAGACTAATAAGAAAGAGTAACTACGAATTTCACCTGGATTCTGACACATTTTCTATTCTTTAATATATATTTTTTTTTTACGCCAACCGTTTACATAAAAATATATTTAATCTTTACTTAAATAAACCCAAAATATCACAATAAATCAATAAGTTGAAAAATAATCTCTCATAAATGAAAATGTGTTTGAGATATACAATTCAGTCTCAAAAAAGATTGCGTAGTTTATAATATCTTTATTTCTGGCGTATAATCCGACACAAACATATTTAAAACCAGAAATTATGTCTAATAAAATTTAACTTATTCCTACGTGCTACGTATTTGGTATCACGTCTTACAAAAATTTCTGGTTCAAATTTGTTTATTTGATTTGCCTATTATATGTCAGAAATTACGTTTCTTGTCACTCACAAAGAGCTTTGTGCCTCACCCAAATATCGAACATTGCAAGGAGAAAAAGATATTAGGTCAATATTGTTTATGCTGACTATACATTGCAAGGTTTGGCAATATTTGCATGAAACTTTGTTCCAAATTTGGGGTGTTTTTATTTTGGTAATATTGGCAGGAAATATTTCACCATTTCATTGCTTATTTTTCCAATGAAAACGATTATTTCTGGATATTGTCATTACATTGTAAATATTTCCATTTTAAAGGCAATATTGAACCAACATTGACACATTATTGGAATGACTTCTGATGAATGCAATATTGGCCCACTCTAACCAATACTGATTTACAATTTGCTACTAAAGGTGATGAGAAAAGTCAAAATAGCACCAGATTTTATTTATAGGAAGTGTTTATAGATTAGTAGTGCTTTCTGAGGTATACAGATCGTATTATTTATTCTACTAAATGGAAATTTAGTAATAAAAATAGTGCTTTTCTGCGGCAACTATTAAACTAATTGCATCGAATTTAAAAATTTATTTTAATTAATCAGAATAGATATTAAATTATTAAAAAGGCTTATTAAATTAAAACAAATAAAGATTATGTTACTCGTTATGTTTTGAAATATAGTTTCATAGTGACGTATTTAAGCCGGTAATTGGTTATCAAAAAATTAGCGTTACAAGGCTTCTAAAGATACTACTTTTAAATGTAAGACGCTATTTCATACTAAATCGAGAACATTCTGCAGTTTGTTGTCTGCCTTTTTTTTCTCTATCTTCCATCTTTCTTGAGATCGGATCACTAACTTCCTAATTTTGCCACTGCGGGCGCTGACATCACTCCCATGTGATATCGCACATTCATTTTACAATAATTAGACATTTGTGTCACAATTCTAGCTTTATTCGTTCAAAAACTATTTTACGATGAAGGAACTCTCCTGTGCACCCTGTATACAGAAACTCCCTTCTAATCATTACCCAATACCTTGTTCCGAAAACCATTAGTTAAAGAGATATATTTCGAAGCGGAAAAATGGTTCAAATATCTTCATCATCTTACAAGCTACTTACATTAAAATAGCTGTACTTGTAAAAGTTACGAAATTTAATTTTTCTTATGGTCCACGAGTCTTACGTTATATTTAGGGAAAAAAAACCTATACTCTGAGAAGTAAAGAGTCAAACTCCTATTCTTTTCAACAAAATCTTATCGCGTTATTATACTCAAATTTTAGGCGGATTTTTTTTTTAAGACTAAAAAAGCATTTTTCCATTTTTAGTGCCTGACAACGCTGCAAATTTGTAAATTCCAAAGTATCATAACTGAGTAAGTCTTCGTCGTATAAAAAAGGGATTTTGTTTGTTTCATTTCTCAAAGCATGGGGAAAATTTCTTAAATATAACTTATAGGATCCAAGAACTGTCGAAAAAATTAAATTTCGTAACTTTTTCAAAAATAACTATTTTCAAGTAAATGGCTTCTAAGATAATGAAGAACAACAATTGAAAATGTTTAGAAATTCGAAGTGCCACCTCTTTTTTGCGAATTAGGAAATAGCTGTTGGACAAGCATAAGAGGGAACACTGTATAATTCAAGATAAACTTGCTTAAAAAATCGTTATTATAAATAAATATATCAAACAAAATGTCTTACAGTATGTCAGTTTTCGCAGAAATTTCCATTGAAACATTTGAATAAAACAGTTGAACCATTTTTGGAATTAGAAATATACCTCTAAAACTAGCGGTTTAGGAATTAGCTACTAAACAACGATATAAAGGGCAAGAATTACCCTGTATAATTCCAAAATAATAATAAAAGAAAAGAAAAGAAACTAAAACAACCCTTCTAATGTTGCACACATGAAAAGCTAAAGTAAAATTGGTTTTGCCCATCTGTCACGCTGCTTCAAATAGGTAAACAGCATTTTGCGCACAACTTACGTCACGAATGATAAGATTCAAAATACTGACTGAAATTATGAGGTACTACTATTGAAAATTGTTTCTCCTCTTTTACATCACTCAGTTAATATCGAACATTTTTTTTCGAAAGAAAGAAAAAATATGAAGTAAAGAATTATCATACCTATTCACTCGAGTATTTTTCACACTTTTTTTTTCTTTATCTTTTTCTTTTCTTTTCTTTTTTTTTCGCCATTTGTTTTGTGTAAGGATGGGGAAAATACGCGAGATTTTCTTTAAGTACACTGTTAAAAATTTTGCAGCATTCTGGCAGGTCATTCGACCGTTTTTTGCAAAAACGGTTTTATAACCATAATTTAACTATATTCTGACCATAAAATGGCCAATAATATGGTCAGAATATTGTTAAAATTACGGTTGTGTAACCGTTTTCGGAAAAAACGGTCAAATGACCTGCCAGAATGCTGCAAAATTTTAACAGTGTACTTATTGAAGTTACTTTTTTCTGGGAGGAAAACTTCGGGTTACAAAAGGATTGGTTGATTTTGAGATAGGTATAACGTATTTTAATAAATAATTAACTGTGAAATGTTTAGATTTTACGTAAGGATCGATTAATGGCAGGTCATTCGGGACACTTGTCTTACCACATTGTCAAAGGGGTCCGAAAACTCTAAAATAAGCCAGATAAAGGACTTAAAATGTATATAAAGGATTCTAGGAAGGCCCCAAAAAGAATATATATGTCCAGGCTATTCAAGTTAATAAACCGGTCTCTGATCGTACATGTTTGTAATTTTAATATTTCAGATAATACAGAGCAATTATAATTAAGAATTATGGTAAAAAACGTTTCGAAACGAATGTTTCAGTATAGCGAATTTAATCAGCGCTCCCCATAGATTCGTTGTAACGACATTTTACTGTATTTGTAAAGATGTTCTTTTTTTTTTTTTTTTTAATGATCACTCTATATATCACAGCAATGTTGGTTACAAAACCACTTGAACGCATGGAGTGCGTGAAAAGATAAACATCCCTTGAAACAATATAACAGATTTGATTGTTTCAGTACACAGAACCAAACTTAAACATGGTTTATTTCATTTTCTTCATGCGAAAATTATGCGAATTTTTGCTTTTTACCGAATTTTTCTTTCAAAAGTAAGGGAGTGCGAAAACAATGCGAGGACGTAAACCATGCGAGTAAATACGGTATTTGCTTTAAATGCAGATCCTTTTTAATTTTGTATCATTTCTCTATTAAATGTAATGCAAATATGATTCAGATTCATTTAGAAAATGTTACTAAACTACAAAACTACTTGTATTGTGACAAGATGAATTAAAGGAAGTAAACAATATATTTAGAAAAAAAATTATCTTTGTTTCCGTAAGAATCTCGCAAAGAACAACAGATGCAAAGGAAAGACAATAGATTTCACAAGTAAAAACAATGTGACATTTTCCTTCCTTGGATCCAAGCCAATATTAAAAAAACTACATGCTTTATTTATTTGATTATTTTTTTCATTATCCGCTAAACTTTTATCAATGTCAAGGGTTCCACCTTCTGGCTTTACGTAACAAAACTTCTTCACATCCTTAAATATTAAAATGTATATAGTATTTAACTGTTAAAAACCTAGTAGCAAACGAATATTGGTTATGTTGCGGGCCAATATTAGCAAGACTATCGCATTCCTTGGAAACATTTCCAATGGTATACCGAAATTGGTTAAATATTGGTTTTATATTGGAAATATATGCATTGCCATGCCACTGTTACAGAAATATTGGTTTAACATTGAAATATCGACTATGAAATAGCGCAAAATGTTCCGCAAATATTACAGAAATATTTGAAAAACTAAAATCAACCCAATAAGAACCAATATTGCAACAATATTATTTTCGTACCAATATTGTAAAAAAAATCGGGTCAATACTGTTTTGCTGTAGTAGGGTCCATAACAATCGATGCTGTATACTATAGCTGCCTTATATTGAAAGATGTCTTTCGAATCAAATATCATCGCACTCTTCATCAAGAATAAAAGTTCTATAAAATTCCTTTCTAAACATAAAATTTAGACAATACAGTTAGAATTTATTTGTAGCTTCAATATCTTTTTACAGAAAAATTTTGTCTCATTTAAACGTAGAATTTTTGATCTAGAGAAATCTAGTATTCAAATGGCCTGAAGCGTACAAACATAACACTTGAACGGATAATCCGGATTTTTGTATTTTTTATTTTATTTTTGTATTTATTTATTTTTTTTGTAGGGGGGGGGGGGGGGGGGAGATCTCGATCTGCAGATTGTCCCGATACAATACGATTAGGATCAATATCATTAGGGTAGGCTAACTCGATTTCACACGAACACGAACCGCGGGTCGAGTTCGGGTCGGTTTGGGGTTCAGTTTTGATTCTTTTGGGATAGGGTTTGGTTTGACCCGATTTTTCAAAAGAAAGTCCTGAATATCTTATACAGGGTTTCCCCCAGGCAGTTTCAGGAGGTGCTGCACCCTGTCTGCCCTTAGGTTTACAAAATAGCTTTCTTCTTGCCCCTCATTAAAAAAATTAGCTCCCTTGTTGCCCCCACCTGAAAAAAGTGCCTTTACTCTTTTGTTTATTAAAAAAATTACTTGTATGGTAAAAATTGACTAATTGCTGTCTTTAAAATAGTGTTCTGTCTATTAAATATTAAAAAGTAGTTTTAAAAATCAAAAGAATGCCTTTAAAAATTTCAAGAAATGCCCTTAAGAATCCAAAACGTGCCCTTCGGAATCCAAAAGTGCCCTTTTCCCACAAGCAGCACCCTGCCCTTTTTTAAACCTGCGGGAAACTCTGTCTTATATATATAAAAACTATATACACTGGTGTCCAAAATTAAGGACCAATCACAAAATGCTAATTTTCAAGCACGCGAATACTCAAAAGGAAATTATATAATTCGAATAATTACTATCTGTACAGCACAGCTAGTCCATATACCATGTCATTCATGTCACACATGGTCACAAGTGTCACAGTCACTACGGTGAAGCAAAAAAATAGGAAATTCCATACATCTCATTATGAGTCTCAAATGATCACTAAATGTGACTCCACTGAGATGCCACTGTGGCTGCTGCTTTGTGACGAGTCACCATGTTACTTTACAATGTAGTCAGGGCCGGCGCTAGACATTTCGCCGCCTGAGGCGACCATTATTTTGCCGCCCCTTATGACGTAATAGTTTTTCACGAATAGTCATTTTAGCCGAATATTCGGCCAACAGGTAAACCGAATACCGAATATTCGGCTAGTCGAATAGTGACTATCAAGCCGAATACCGAATATTCGACCTGCCGAATAGTCACTATTCGGCAGAATACCGAATGTTCGGTATGCCGATTATTTTTAAATTTCAGAATTTGAAAGTATTAAAGAGCTAAATTTTGAAACAATTTTACATAATATCTAACACACATACTTCCATATTGATTAGCAAGATCTTTTTACAAGTAAATTCTACACAAAAAAAAATTATCCTTTGAATTGTTATTTAAGAAGAGGATAGTTTTAAAGCTTAATTGATAAAATTTTAAATTTCATGGATTCTTCTCTGAATTAAAACAAATGAATAAAATTTTCTTATATTCTAAAACAAATATTTTAAAAACAAAGGGAAATTTTGAAGGAATTGGATGAATAATTGTACAGTCATATACTATTTATTAGTCAGGAAGGGACTGAAATCGTCATTATTGGTTAATTTTCTTGCGTGATACCTTTCAAATAGTAAATAAAAAATGTAAAAGCCTTCTCTTTTATTTAAATATAATTCTATTTCTAATTACTGAATACCTTTATTAATTGACAATTAAAAATAGTAGTTGTTTTAAGGTTTTTAAAAATATTTTTTAAAAAGGTCTTTTAAGTATTTTTAAGCTTTTTAAAAAGGTCTGGCCGAATATTTCGATATTCGGAAAAACCGGATAATATTCGGCACACCGAATAGTTTGATATTTGGCCTAACCAAATATTCGGTAGTATGGCCGAATAGGCCGAATACCGAATAAATACCGAATATTTGGAGCATCCCTATTTTTCGCTACAACTCAAATGTTTTTTAAAATAGTAAATTAATATGCTAACTATAATTTATTTTGAAAACAAGTGTATATCAGATTAATTTACATTTTTAAAATAATCAAATTACTTAGGAAATTTTGCATCTTGTAAAAAATAACAACAGCTAGCTTGAAACTGAATTAATAAAAATGTAATCTCATCCTAATAATATTTACAAGAAAGTACCGTATCAAGAATAAAAGTGACTCGTAAAAAAACTCATTCTCCTTAGGGGAAAAACATTTATTAAATCGACGTATTGAATACTTCATAAAATCTCAGTTACAGTTGGCAAAGGCATTACGTATAAAATAAGCATTATTGATCCATATATGTCAAACAATTAAAAAAAAATCAAATTACGTATAAAATTTGTATATGAATTTACAAAATACAAAATAACGATATCGGTAACATATAACTTTTTAAAATCATATAAGCCAAATAAAATCTCACTTTGAGTTAATATTTAAAAGAAAATAACTTTAAAAAATAAGATACAACTTCAATATCTAATTTGTATTGATTTTTCTTTAGCAAAATCATTTAATATAATATCGAAATCAATATTATAAAATTATCACACTTTCGGGCCAAAAAGAAAAGAAATCACACATGAAGTTCTTGCTTAAATTAGAAATTATGATATGAAGAGATATTTACATGATCATATGAAATATGATACATGACAATTTGATTTCACGTTAATGATATTTATAAAAAACACAACTATCAACAGTGAAATAATTCAATATATAATTAGCTATTTATCAAAATCGTTTATTATATCTTCCTAATAAAGATAATTTCATTTTCATTTAAATTTAATACCAATTCTCGATCCAAAGGTGATAAAAAAAAGTATTCAAACAATTAAACAATACATTAATATCTTGCATAAAAGTAAAAGGAAAAAATAATTGTATCAAGAACAAATTAATTTCGTGCTTTTTTCAAAATATACAATGTCGCCGGTACTTAAAAATATTTAAATATTCAATTATATACACGTACGTAAAAAATATAATTATACATGCAACGGCACTACTACTTACAGAAATTAAAAATAAAAACGACTAGCATAACTAAAACACAAATTTTAAAACTTAAATTGACTTATTTGTAAAATCGTTTATTCTGATGGCGTAATTAATATTTTAAGCAATCGTATTTTCAGATCCTAGAATAGCTAAATATGAAGCTTTCTTGATGTTTAATCAAATTTTTAAATCAATATCAATAAATGAACAAACGACTTTATCACAATCAAACAACGCACTCTTAATAAAAATAGACTAAAGAATATGAAGCTTTCTTGATGTTTAATCAAATTTTTAAATCGTAAAATGAACAAACAATTTTATCACAATCAAACAACACACTCAATTAAATAAAAATAGACCAAAGAATAAAAACAACAGGGACAAATTACTAAGGTGCACACACGTCTTGAAATTTCAAGGGTGTCTGGCACCACTATTTCTTTATGGATATTTCTATTCAATATTTAAGTGGCAGAATTCCAAAAATACCATTAAGTACTATTATATTTTAAGTAAAATAAAAATATACTTAACTGCAATCACCTTATTTAATAATAGAAGTCGTAATATTTTCCTGATATTAAATAGGATTAAAAATTTTATTTAAAAATTGCGGTAAAACTGTAAGTACCCGGAAATTAAACATCCATTTGAAATTAAATAATAAAAATGCAATCACATATTATATTGTTTACAATAACGTATAAAAAATATTAAAGAAGCAAACTTTTATGCATTAACTCTTTCATAAATTTAAACGAAAAATACAATTACATCTTAAAATCACATAGCCATTTAAAATAAAATTAAAATATAATTAAACGCAATCAAGTATTAGTAATAACTGCTTGAACTTAGACGTCAAGAATTAGCAAACATTTCAAAATCTAACACGCCTTGCCTTTTCTTTCGCAAAATCATTGATTATGTCATCATGCACTGTAAAAAAAATAATGCCAGTTTTCCGGTAGGAATCGGAAAAATAGTTGCCCCTATCGTACCGGAATAATTTCGAACCCAGCTCGGAATAAAATCCGTAAAATACCGTTTTACTAACTATTTCCTTATTTTTACGGATTTTGTTCCCAGCTGGGTCGGAAATTATTCCGGTACGATAAGGGCAATTTTTTTTCCGATTCCTACCGAAAACTGCCAGTATTTTTTTTTACAGTGTAATCAATATTAGAAGCAATTACATTTTCAATTGCTAGTATTGCTAAATTGGATAAGCGCTCTTGAGCCATTGTAGACCTCAAGTAATTTTTTATAATTTTTAATTTTGAAAATGAGCGTTCACTACTAGCAATTATTATTGACAAAGCTAAATGAATTCTAATACAAATAAAGATATTTGGAAATACTTCGATTAATTTATTTTTCTGAATGTGATTTAAAATGTCAGTCTCCTTTTTTACAACATTCCTAAAAACAAGCAATTCGTTATATAAATTATCTAACGCTATATCATCGGTTAAATGCGTGTGCAATATTTTGCAGTTATTGAAAATATCGGTCGAGTTTACATCGGTTAATGAAGGAATATCATATAAAAATTAGAAAATGCTACTATGGTCGTTTAGCTATTAAAACCTGTTAGTGATAGAATTTTGGCAGATATCTATAAGATAATTAATATACCTATAGATTAAATAATACCTCGATATCAAATTTCTTTGATGGGTCATCGATGGGAATGTCTGTTCCTTCGTAAGTGAATAATTTACTTTTGCGTCTAATTCTTAGAGAGGACGAAGGTTCAAAATCGCTATTTATTTCCATTTCGTTTACAATTTCTTTCGCGGAAGTCAAAATTTGTTGAAAATTGCTAACGCGAAAGTCTTAAGAGGAGATTTACCAATTCTAAAATCTTAATACATTCTGGTATGGTCATATTCGGACTTTCTAGAAGTTTTGATGCGATATTAATTTTTGTCAAAATTTCATACCAAAGTAATGCACTGCAAAGAAATTTGAATGTAGAAATTTTATTGGCCAGCGATTTACTCCTACACTGTAAAAAAAAAAAAAAAACACTGCCAGTTTTCTGGTAGGAATCGGAAAAATAGTTGCCCTTATCATACCGGAATAATCAATTTGAAACCATTACTTCTGAAATCGGTTTATATTTCCTAAAATTGCGTAGAAATCGCTATTTAGAATGTTTTTAGAACGCTTTTCGTTCATTTTCACCCCTTTTAATTTTCAAATTTTTAAGGAACTCAGAGAGCATTTACATCTAATGAGTAATTACCATTAAAAATTTCAAGTTGCCCTTCAAGCCACTTCAGTATCACAAAAATCACAATTTAGAACGTTTTTTTAAAATGCAACTGCAAGGTGATAGTGACACCGACATGAAATAGATCCTATATTGGAGCAAAGGCTGTCATCATCAATTTCCAACCATTACTTTTGAAACTGGTAGGGTACTTTCTGAGATTGCGTAGAAATCGCAATTTAGAACGTTTTTTAGAACGTTTTTCGTCCATTTTCACCCTTTTAAAGTTTCGAATTATTTAGGAAATGTTCTTAGAGATAGATCATTTATATCTTTTAAGTAACTACCATGCCTAGTTTCAAGTTGCCAGCCCCTGCAGTATTACAAAAAAAAGGCAATTTAGATCGTTTTTTGCTCCTGCACCCCATATAGGTAATAGTGACACCGATATGAAATAGAGCCAGTTTTGGAGCAAGGGCTGTCATCATCAATTTCCAACCATTACTTTTGAAATAGGTTAGGTACTTTCTGAGATTGCGTAGAAATCGCCATTTAGAACGTTTTTTAGAACTTTTTTCGCGCATTTTCACCCCTTTTTTATTTCGATTTTTTAAAGAAATGTCCTTAGAGATGCCATATTTAAAGTTTCTAGCCTCTTCAGTATCGCAGAAATCGCAATTTAGAACGTTTTTAGTTCCTGCAACCCCCAGGTGGTAGTGGCACCAACATGAAATACAGCCTATGGAGCGAGGGCTGTCACCATCGTTTTCACACCAATGTTTTTTAAATCTGTTCGGTACTTCCTGAGATTGCGTAGTAATCGCAATTTAGAAAGTTTTTAGAACGCTTTTCGCTCATTTTCACCCTTTTTAAATTTCGATTTTTTTAGGAAACGTTCTTAGAGACCATCATTTCTAATCTTATAAATAACTGCCCTGCCTAATTTCAGGATTCTAGGCCCTTCAGTAACACAAAAATCGCAATTTAGAACTTTTTTGCTTCTGCAACCCCTAGGTACCCCAAGGTAACACCGATATGAAATAGAGCCTATTTTAGAGCAAGGGCTGTCGTCATCAATTTCCAACCATTACTTTTGAAATAGGTTAGGTACTTTCTGAGATTGCGTAGAAATCGCCATTTAGGACGATTTTTAGAACTCTTTTCGCGCATTTTCACCCCTTTTAAATTTCGAATTTTTTAAGAAATATTCGTAGAGATAATTTATATCTAATAAGTAACTACCATGCCAAATTCCATGTATCTGGGCCCTTCAGTAACACAAAAATCGCAATTTCGAACTTTTTTTTGCTCCTGCACCCCCTTTATTGTTAGTGGCACCGGCATAAACTGTAGCCTATGTTGGAGCAAGGGTTGTCACCATCATTTTGACACCATTATTTTTTAAATCGGTTTGGTACTTCCTGAAATTGCGCAAAATTCGCCATTTAGAACGTTTTCTAGAACGCTTTTCGCGCATTTCACCCCTTTTTAATTTTGATTTTTTTAAGAAATGTCCTTAGAGATCATTAGTATCTTATAAGTAGCTACCATTCCAAATTTCATGTTTCTAGGCCCTTCAGTAACACAAAAATCGCATTTTTAGACCGTTTTTTGCTCCTGCAAACCCTTTGGGGTAGTGCCATCGACTTAAGATATAGCCTATGTTCTAAGTTGGACTAACACCGTCATTTTGATACCATTACTTCTAGAATCGGTTCGGTAGTTCCAGAGTTTACCTCCTACAAATAAACAAACTTTACTTCTTTCTAATATTAGTACAGATAAATTATAGACAGATGGGAAAATTGTAAATCAAAAGTGGCGTTTTATCAAGGTCCCATTTTTTATTTTTTTTTGGATGGCGGTTTATTAAGATATTTTATAATCATTCCCCTATTTGGATAAAGATCCAGGACGTTGAGAAATTAATGATATATGCGAGATGATTTTTAAGCAAGTGACGGTATAACAAGTAGTGTTGCCAGGTGTCCCGCATAAATCTGGGCTGATTTACGTTGGACACCTGGCAACACTAATAACAAGGTTTTATGAAATATGCTTTAAAGAATACTTTTTTTCAAAATTATCTGCAATCATGATCTTAAATTAAAAAAATATATATTAACATAATATTTACCTGAAACATGAAATGTTATTACTACTCGTACTACTGTTTAACCATACTATAGATAATGTCTTGGAATAAGGAAGATATCCTTCCTATATCCTTCCAAAATATGATTCTTTTCAGTCAATTAATGAAAAGAATTAAAGAATTACACCATCGAATGACTGACTAACTCACAAGTAAAATAATAAAATACTAAATACATGACACTGCAACATTATGAGAATTTGTTTTGCTTTCATTCTCTGGCGTCGGCTACCCTTTGTGAATTCTGCTGAGTTGATTTCAGTATAAGGCTTTTCTTTGAAAAGAAAAAAAAACATGAAATTGTTTTAGCTACAATATATTATGTCTTAGTGTCGATTTAATTCATGTTCCATAATAAAGATTATGAACTCTTCGATTATTACTTGGCTGTAATCACATGAAATGTACACCGTATTTTTTTTCAAAAAATAGAAAAAAAGTTATCATTTTTTTTTTTTACAAATATAATGGCAATTGATTATATGTTCAATATATGCCAGGCAAATGCCGCCCTTTATGCGTGCGCCCCGAGGCGGCCGCCTGACCTGCCTCATGCCTGGTGCCGGCCCTGAATGTAGTTACGTTGTGACTCTCATGTGACTGTCATCTGTAGTCTCAATTTCAAAGTCATCCTGAACGCTGCATTGTGATAAGTTACCAAATAATGTTACATTAAAGTCACATGATGACTTTCAGGTGACAGAGAGACTACTGTGAAGTCACCATTGTGTTCTTTTGTGAAAAGTCACCATATGACTATAATGTGATATTATTTGGTGACTTAATGCAACGTTCATGATTACTGTGAAATTGAGTCTAAAAAAGACAGTCACATGATAGTCACAATATAACTACATTGTAAAGTCACCTGGTGACTCTTCACAAAGCAGCAGTCACATTGACGTCTCAGTGGAGTCACATATAGTGATCATTTGAGGCTCATAATGAGACGTGTGGAATTTCCTATTTTTTGTTTCACCGTAGTGACTGTGGCACTTGTGACCATGTATGACATGAATGAGATGCTATATGGACTAGCTGTGCTGCAGAGATAGTAATTACTTGAATTGTATTATTTCTTTTGAGTATTCGCTTACTTAAAAATTAGCATTTTTTCATTGGTCCTTAATTTTGAACACCAGTGCACAAGGTGGCCATAATTAAACTGACAGTAATCAGAGCATTCTGTAGGGCGATCTAATTCAGAAAATGACGCCAAATTTTGTAAGAAGATTAAACAAGACGGGGGACGAAGGATTCCGCGAAAAAAAAATTAGTTTTAAAAGTCACCGCTAGGGGAATATGTGGCGCTGTGTAAAGAAAGGACAGTTTTTAAAAATGCAGAATCAATACTGAAATAAAATTACCTTTTATTTAACACATTTAACAATTTTAGTATTGATTCTTCACTTTTTAAAACTCTCTTTTCTGTTTCGCAGCGCCACATATTCCCCTAGCGGTGACTTTTGAAACTAATTTTTTTTTTCGCGGAATCCTTCGTTCCCCATTTTGTTTAATTTTCTTACAAAATCTGACGTCATTCTCTCAATTAGATCGCGCTACAGAACAGTCTGAGTACTGTCAGTTTAATTATGGCCACCTTGTATATGAATATTTAATAATGAGACTATATCTGTTCATTTTTATACAAAAAGGATAAAATTGATATTCGAGATATGATTTTAGACAACTTTTCCATAATTGTATTGCCTGGATTTTTTTTCTTTCACTTTATGTTCAGGTTGGAATATTTCTGATTCGAGTTAGTTTCGGATTGAAGTGTGTCGGGTTTGGAACGGGTTTCGGATTGAAGGAACTTTTTTGTCGGGTTCGAGTCGAGTTTCTGGTTAATTTTAAGCAGAATTTTCGGGGTCTGGTTGCACCCGCCCCATCGACTCGTAGAGTCCGGACGGGACATTTCCATCCCATCATCTTTGTATTAAAAACAATTTCTACCAGTGAAATTTGGAAGCAGTTTTCTACTTTTTCTTAGCTTTGTTTTATTTTATTTCTTCATTATTCTTTGATTTAATGTCATATGACGCATCCAGTTTCATCCAAAAACCTCTATTTTAAAAAAAAAGACCTGAAAAAAAAGTTAAATAGAAAAGCAGATTATTTAAAAAAAAAATAATAAAGGCGGCTTTTTCAAAAGAAATACTTGCAATTAACTAAAATGTTTACTAAACACAAATTAACGACAAGACAGATAAGTAAGGTCATAATAACTAAGAAACATAATACGTAGCAATCTCGTTAATCATGTTTCGTTTCAAAGAAAAGAAATAGCAATAATTAGCAAACTATATTTTCGTCACATTTGTTTAAAGTTCATTTTATGAAATTTGAAACTTTTCTTGAACAATTAAGAATGGACAATTTTTCTGCTATTAGCAATTGATAAGAACAGGATTATAAATAAATGTGATATTTCGGACCAATGTTGTGTAGGAGCGAAGTGTTATTTATTATATATATATATATATTTAATATTATTAAGATATAATGACATTAATAAGAAATACATTTGCTGTAATTTGTTAACTTTCCATGTTTCCGGTCTGGAAAATAAAAATAAATCATAGAAACCGAATATAAATAATTCCTACCTCTATTTTAACGATTCGTGTCTTTAAACTAAGGCATTAAAGGGCGAAATTTGAAAAAAATAATAATTAAAAGAATACCTGGATAAGTATGGTCTGTAAAATGTTAACTGCGTCTACAATAATATTTATCACTTAATAGCAAAGTTTTTCAACATAAATTAATAATAAGTAAATTTCAAAATACTTACACTCACGAAAGCAAAATCACTTTCGTGATAAACATTCCTTAATCGACCGCTTTACCTAAAATTTCTGTCATCGTTAAATTACTTTCGTGTTTGCTCAGTGAAAAACTCATCACGCGACTGAGAGACTAACTAGATATGCTGATGACTAGATTATAAATAATTCACAGTTTTATTCTATAAATCACTATTTTTGAAACCGAAATTCTTAAAAAGAGAATATTTAATAATATAAAGCTAAAAAAATATAGGTAAAACAAAACTAGATTTATTATCACGATATATTTAGATTAATACTTCCAAATTTTTTAAAGATTTCATAAAATAATCTCATTTTAAATGTACAACTTTAATAACAGATATCCGTATTTAAAAAAAAGTAAAGCTTTAGTTAATATCTTTGAATGTTGTTTTATTCTCTAGATACAGTCGCTGCACAGTGGGGTGTTTTGATGATCTAGGTGGACAAAATCTAAATTTCCGATTTTCTCGGAATTTAACGAAACCGCAGATACTGGTACTTGAATGTCCCTTTTATGGAGATTCGTATGAGTTTTGTCGAAAAAATCCGAGGTGTCGATTAATTATGACCGTAAAGAAGGCATTTGTTCAGTTGGTTTGAAGGAGCTTCAGTGGTTGCACTAGTTTTCCGCAAGTTCGAAAGCACGTCGTAACTATCCTGCTTAATTTGAAAGCACGAGTTTACTGGACATATGTCACATGATTGTCAAGGTAAGATTTAACCTGTTGTTGTTATAAATTAAGCGCTATTAAACCCGCTGAACCGTTTTTTTTTTTTTTTTTTTTTTTTTTTTTTTTTTTTTCAGAGGCTGTGAATCTGGATGAATCATTTTGTTACTTATAAATTTTATCTTGACTTTTAACAAAGTATTCAGCATTATTCAGCAATTAGCATTTTTTTAAATCAAAGTGCCATTACTGTAGTATTGGAAACTTGAAAAATCTGCTGCAGATAGCAGTAGATGAAGTTTTTATTAATAAACCATCTTTATATTGACTTGCAGTTTAAGTATGCATGTTTAGTTCAAATGTTGCAGGTCAATTTTAAACCACTTTTAATTATCTGATTGAGCTGAATATTGGAATATGCGTGCATATTTAATTACAATAAAATATTATTATAGTTTGAGGAGCGTAGAAGTTATATTTTGTATACAGGGCTATACAAAAGTTTAGTTTAAATTTTGCAAGTTAATTTTAAACCCCTTCCATTTATCTGATTAAGATGAAACTTTATTTATATGTGTTGTTCTGATGCCAATGCAATATTATTATAATTTATGGAACGTAGCAGTTACGCCTTTTTTTACAGGGCCACACAAAAGGTTAGTTCAAATGTTGCAAGTCGCTTTCAAACCACTTTTAAGTATCTGATAGAGCTGTAACTTTGCCTACATGTGTATATCCCATGACAATTTATTTATATTATAATTTCAGGAACATAGCAATTATGCATTTTTTACACGGTCGCACAAAAAATTGCTGAAAGATTGTTGCTTGTAAGCACAAATTTTAATTTAATTTCAAAAAATTAATATAGGTTATTGAGATACACAATAGCATATTTTATATTCAAAGTAAAGTGTGTCACAATTATATATCTTTTACAGCTCCACATAAATAATTCGGATATATTGCCGTGTATAAGCAGAAATCTTATTTCAAATTCAATAAATTTTATATAGTTCCATAGTCAATAAAGTATATAATATTTACACAATAGCATTTCTTCAATTGAATATAATTCGGGTAGCATTTATATTTTTTGTAGGGTCTCACAAAATATAAAAGCTTGTTTTTTAAAACATGTTTTCGTTTTAAAACTTTTGTTTTGCAGGATGACAACACAAATTTCTCGACAATCTGTTGTAGACATATGGGTGGCTACCACAGATGGCAAATTTGAAGTTGTTAAGCGCTCCATTCGTATTATAAATAAAAAGACGCTCAAAATTTTTTCGAGCGATTCTCATGAGACAAACATAAAAAAAGAAATGGATGTTAACTTAGTACACGTGTGCACTAAATTTCCTTTTTAGTTAATAGTGAAATAAGTATATTTCACACATTCTTTGTAAAGCATTATATTTTTATTTTGAGACAGTTGTTGTTAAATAAACCAAATATTTATCACTGTTTTAGTATTTTATTAGTGATACATTAAAAAAAACATCAAAACCTGATTAAATTCAGCGCAATAATTTTGTCCACCTATATCGTCAAAACGCCCAACTGTGCGTTTTCGCGATAGGAACGCTAATGCCGCCATTTTGCACTAGGTGAAGCTGTAAGTGGTCTCATCTAATAGCACATAGCCTCTTTACTATACCTAGACACCTCATTTATGAATATAGACGCAGTCGTTCGGCAGTTAAGAGGGGGGGAACGGACTTTAGCGGGCACCCTGTATTTTTATTTTAAGACATTGTTGTTAAATAACCAAATATTTATCACTGTTTGAGTATATTATTAGTGATGCATTTAAAAAAACAGCACAAACTAATTAAACTTCAACGAAATAATTTTGTCCACCTAGATCGTCAAAACGTCACACTGTGCGCTGCATCGAGTAGACCTAGAGTACCTTTATAAGAGAGTGAAATTTGACTGGCCAAAAAGATTTTGGACAAAGCATTTTTGAGCATGCCATTATCTTGGTCTTGACGCACCTGCCATTATCGCCAAGCTGATGCGTGTTTATTCGTTTAGCCATTAGCATCTTAAGATATCTCTAGACAATAGTGTTGCCAGATGAATACTAAAATTTTATTTTGAATACCACTATTTTCGTACGGTATATTTCGCTTCCTGTAATCGCAAAATTTTTGTAAATAAATAAGGCGATTTACTTTATGAAAATAGTGGTATTCAAAATAAAATTTTAGTATTCGTCTTGCAACACTGCTAGACGACCCCTAGACAGTCTAAACTCTAGATTGTCTGGTTAAATTCATATGAGAGAATTAAGAGTACTTTTTTGTGTTAGAGTATAGTGTCAGTAAAGTTTGATTGGTTGATGTAGGGCAGGCATGGCGAACCTTTTTGAGTATGCGTGTCAAAAATTTTAAAATTATTATGTACCAACATTCTGACGTGCCAGAAACATTTTAACCACTAATATAGCCAGGTCGCGTCGAATTTCGTATTAATAATCTATAAATGAGTTTTTCTTTTA
Organism: Maratus speciosus; assembly: GCA_963932465.1. NCBI lineage: Eukaryota > Metazoa > Arthropoda > Arachnida > Araneae > Salticidae > Maratus > Maratus speciosus. The sequence continues at coordinate 356,878,510 of OZ010796.1, read as the reverse complement.
TTGCGTACTTCCGAATCAGATCATTTTTAGTTCTTCAGGTAGAAGCAGCTTCAATAGATACATAATGTTTTACAATAACAGTTAATGTCAATTTTCAAAATTAAAACCTAAAGTAACTTAAAGCCCTAAACCTAAATAAAGTAAAACCTAATCTGAAGTAGAAGCGTGCCAATTAGATGTATTACTTTATTTCCTATTTACTAGGTTTTATTTTCAAAAATAAAACCTTTGAAATTTGATAGAGAAGTAAAATGATGTAGAAAACACTATATGTTGAATGGTTTAGCGAGAACATGGCGCTACAAGGCTCTTTCATTGAAATTTATAATACTTTCATTCATTCAATAGTAACGTAATATTTTAAAGTAAATTATATAGCTGTTACATAAAACTATGCTTTTTGTAAAAAAAAAAAAAAAAATATATATATATATATATAAAGTGGATTGTTCTCCATAAACTAAATATGATCTATAAGTTTTTTCGTGTGCCAGAGACGTATTCGTACGTGCCGAGTTCGGCACGCGTGCCATAGGTTCGCCATCCCTGATGTAGGGCATTCGCGATTTGTCTAGATTTGGCTAGCATGCCTGCTGTACTTGCATTATTCGTCTAAGCAAATTTCTCCGGGTGAGTATCAAACACATTTTGGGCGAAAACGTTTAAGCTGAGCAAGTGCCAAATGCATAGGTTGCTACTCTTATACGTACGAATACTTTAAAATCGATATAATAATGAGTACGGCATGGCTTTTTATTGAGTGAATGAGTGAGGGGATAGGAGCACAAACTACTTAAAGTTTTACTTTAGTTATAATTGAACATAAGAAGATCGATGTCCTGTATAATGTCCTCTATCCTTTGGGAATCTACGCATTTTTACATACGAGAGACAAGCGATATTCAATTTCATAAAACTCATCACTGGAAACACGAAAATCAACCCAAATAGACCAGTTACTATCGTCTACAAGACAAATGCTGTGTAATAAATGAAATTCTTACAATTAAAAATTTGCTATAAAAACTCAGGGATTGACAGTTTCTCCCATCAAAAATCGCGAAATCCCTTTATCTATGGAGAATTTTAAATAGATACTAGCTCATTAATTACAATTAATAGAATTATCAAGATGTTTATAAAATTTGTATATTCCTAATATAATAATCAGACATACTTTTCATCACCAAAATGATGACATATGTTACGGGATACATTTTAAAAATATGTCCCCTTAAATAAATAAAAAAAAGACAAAAAATATAAAATTTTTATTTGAGAGAAATTTTCTATTTTTAAAGTACTTAAAACTTAAAATATTTTTTTGAAAATGTAGTACATACGTATAGGATATCACTTTTTTTCAGTTAAATTTAATATATTTTGTATAATGATGCGCGGATGTTCACATATCACTTTTATAAGAAAAATAATTACTAATTAACTCTCCAACAAAGATTCTTTTTATATTCTAAACTCAATAAAGTTACTTTTTTATACAGCGTACTTTATTTAATTTCAGAAAAAAATGTGATTTTTAAGTATGCACTTTCCAAGATATGATGTGTAAGAAATTATGGACTATTTTGCATTTTTTTTTTATTTTAACAGTATTATAACCCTTTACATTTTCTGGGATTTTTCCACTGCATTTCTCGTAGATGAATCTGCTGTTTTATTCCGTAAATGACTGTATAGAGCTTTTTGTAAGTTAATAAAGGACAAAAGCACTTTATTACCAATAGAAAATAAATCATGTTTTTCCCTTTAACCCTTGAATTGTCAAAGAAAGAATATGGGAATCGCAAGAGGAATTTTTTATTTACATTTCTACAAACTCGCATTCTAAACAATCTTCATTTAATGACGATTTTTTTTCCTGTCGTATGTTAGAAAACTTAACAAAAAAGAGTTACACCCACTTAAATTTTGTTCGATTTTACACAGTGGGAATAACGTGACAAGTAGCGATAACGTCTTATCTGACAAGCAATGCAGCCAGTTGCCTGAACATACATAATATCTGATAGATGATTTAGGTCTTTAAGTTTGATCGGACCACCCATAAAAACCTGAATAAAAAACGTTAATCTAAATGGATAAAAAGCAGCCGTTGCCTCTTTCTTTGTGCTTGTAATTGCTGAAAAAGAAGAAATGAATGCTTAAGAGGAACTTGGAACTTATAATGAGAGAAAATGTTTGAAAATAACGAGGCACAAAGGCTGTAATTATGAGAATTTAAGTAAAGTGAACTTCATGGACCTCAGGGTGGTCTGAAAGTTTTCAGAGATCTGTATGTTTTTATCGTAAGAAAAATCCGTGAATAGAAGTCATTTTTAAATAAGAATTAAAACCGGCTTTATCTTATTGTCTCTTACCTGCGTATTTTTGTGGTAACTTTGTATAGTTATCCACATTCGAATACTACACAGATCAGGTATAACCTTTCCCGATCCCTAAAATGTTATTTGGAGTCAAATGACCTGAACCTGCGCTTTAACACGAAACCCGAAATGAAATAAAATTAATTTATATTTTAATGAAATTAAAAAAAAAATCTTTAATTATATCTCTAATACCAATTTTATCTTTTATGTAGAAAAATAAAAATTCATGGACAATAAACATATGTATATTTGAATATTTCCTCTGAAACAATATTATTGATTTTCTTTTTTTAAAAAAAAAAAGAAAAAAACGCTTACCAAACACAACCTACAAGAGTACACAACAGGTACCGCATAGGTTAGGGTTAAATCGATTTATCTAGCCTAAAACGCATTTTAAATCTCATTGAAATCTCATTGCTACCAACATCGCTTATTTTGGCGCGCAGTAGACGATGATACATTGAAGTTTTTAAGTTGCCCCTGTAAAAAAAAATACAGACAATACGGCAACTATTTTAAACACGTAAAATAGTACTGCGTACCTTAACACCATAAAAAATATTTTGGACTATTCGTCAATTTCTACGAAAGTTAAAGTCTATAAACTCAAAACAATATTTGAATCAGACATAAAGATAGACATTTCATTTTTAGATCCTAATGATATTGTATTGTGACCATCTACAGAAAGAGACCTTGCTATAAAAAAGTGGGTAGTGGTTATGCGTAGACATACATAGATAAAAAATATAGAATATAGAAACATACAAACTGTATAACCCCCCCAAAAAAGCTTGCGCAGCATTTAGCTGCTATCTAATGTTATGCAAAAAGCATATTATTGAGAAAGCTCATTTACCTCTTTATAAAAACCTGTTGGTATGTTATTTAGTAACGCTTACCTTGCTGTTGTTCCTGTTTGGGAACATTAAATTAAAAAATGATTTTAAAACTAAATTTCATATATTTTGACGTGATAAAACAGCACTGGTAGTTGAAAGATGAAAGAAGAAATTTAAGGTCGAAATGATCGAAAACTGAAAAGAAATTGAGCCATAATATGGAAGTGCGCGAAAAATAAAAAATAAAAACGGGTTTTTTGCAGTTTTTCCTGGTGAACATTCATATAAAATGAAAATGTGATCGAATACTTAAAAAAAATCAATAGATGTATGTAAAATTATACATATTATTAAAAGAATATAATAAACAGTAATATTAATAAGAAATGCACTTGCGTATTCTTTAAACTTTCACATACCAATTTCGGAACGTACATCTTTAAATGGAAGGTTAACTTGGAGTGAGTGATGGATTTTTTTAACGGTCGATTATCTACAGGAGGTATATTGGTCGAAAAGGGTGATGTATTGCCTCTGTGAGAGTCTTTCTAATTGGACCTAACCGGTATTGCCGCAAGGTTTGGAGAAAACCACGGAAAACTCCGAACGGTTAGGCCGACGAGGAGACATGAGTTCAAACCCAGCACCTCCCGTCTACCACCTTTGAGAGCAGAACATCTCAGTCGCTGCTGTGCTCGCCCCCAGGGGGATACCTTCTTTAGGTATTCACGGGCGGCGCAACCCCGGGCACCTGAGTGATCTTTCTCTTTTCTTTTTTCTCTTATTTCTCTTATCTTTCTTTCCTCTATGTTTCACTTTCGTTGTGGTTTCCTCTTTGGAGGTGAGGGCAATTCTGTATGAGCCGATATCATCCTGTATATCGACTCATAGAGAATTGTAAACCACCCACGTGTTTGCCGTGCGTGGGGACCCGTGTCCTTGGAAAGGGGGATCCTGGCAGTTGAGGGAAACCAACACACTGCTTTGGCCTCTACTTCAGGTAGACGGGAGGTACATATTGGTCCCGTATGCATCAATCGGCTGATCAGCTGACTTCCGTCACTGGCTGGGGATCAAGTGATCGGACACTTACTAGCCATCTTGTTAAGGGTGGAGACTGGCATAGGAGTGTTTTGTGACCGTATAGGCCCTGGTTAGCACTGGTGCACGACTGTGCATCCCCTTGTTGTGCTCGGTAGTGGGTGGTGAGGCCGGGGTCTGAATTCTTATTTTTTTCTAATATGGATGGAGATAATTCATTTACTTCCATTTCTCTCCCATGTGGAGAGCAACAAATTGCTCAGAATTCCTCATGCACTCGTTTTTTCGTCATTAAACGTACTGATAGTCTCCCTGATAGCTCTTTCAAAAAAACTTCACCATTTCTCATTGCAAAAACATTCCAGTCTGTCTTGGGGAATGGTCATTCCCTCAAACAATTACAATCTGGGAATTTGCTTGTTGAGGTTTCTTCAGCCAAACAATCACATCTTCTCTCAAATTGCTCTACAATAGGCTCTTTTTTAGTTTCTGTTCAAGTACATAAAACTCTAAATACAAGCTGTGGTTTAATATCCGAGCCAGATCTTTTATTCTCTACTAAAGACGAACATTTACAAAATTTAAAAGACCAAGATATCATAGATGTACGTCGTATAACTATCCGTCGGAATGGGCTGATGCTTCCTACGAAGCACATCATTCTGACTTTTAATAGCCCTAATTTACCATCAAGAATTAAAGCTGCTTACTTGTACTCTCCTGTGCGTCCTTACATTCCTAATCCCCTCCGTTGCTTTAAATGCCAGCGTTATGGTCACTCCACAACTACCTATCGAGGTTCCGTTACCTGTGCACGCTGCGCAGAAGTTGGCCACGACGGTAATTCATGTCAAAACTCTGAACGATGCATAAACTGCAAGGATGATCATACAGCATATTCCCGTTCCTGTCCAAACTGGATATGTGAGATGGAAATCCTTGCTGTTAAAGTAACTCAAAATCTCTCCTAACCTGAACCCGCAAAGTTGTTGAATCCAGGACTCCGTCAGTCGGAGTCTCCTACTCTAGTCTACTCAAGCAACAACAAAATTCTGTAAGGCACATAAGCACCCAGACCGACACCTCCTTTCCACCAAGTAACTCAGCTAAAGCACAATCAACAACCACTTCAAATAGAGAAACCCGTGATGTTAGTTGTGGTAGTAAATCATATGCAACCCCACTATTAGAACGCTGGCAACCTTCCTCAGAACCTGTTAAAATAGTATACCAAATCAATCAATCTCAAAAATCCCCAAGTCAATCCAAAAAGTCATTCGACCCAGTTCAATCCAAAAAGTCATCCGACCCAGTTCAATCCAAAAAGTCCTCCGAACCAGTTCAATCCAAAAAGTCATCTGAACTCCAGACTGATACTAAGGCTGTTAAATCTAAAAAAACATCACAGAAACCTGATACTAGTCAAACAGTGAAACCAAGCAAAAAAATTTGCGTTCAGAAAGAGAGAAAAACAATTGGGGGCTCTTCACAGTGGAACACTGTGAAGAAAAAGAACAAGAACTGGCTAAATCAATCTGTCTCTAACTTAAAGGATTCGAAGAAGCTGCAGGAGTATGTGGATGAAGCAATGGACTCGGATTCGTATGAGTCAAGTGCTGACGAAGAAAATACAGTTTTCGAGGAATTTTTACCTAATTGATTTTACATTGTTTTTTACTCACGTGTTTTTAAAACTTGTGTTTATATAGTATTTGTACATCATTTTAAACTTTGTATATTTTACCAGTTATTACTTTATAACTCCACAGTTTTTATTTATAATACGCTTGCCTTTTAACTATGAACTTTTGAATCTTTTAAATGGTTTTAATTATACATCTTACTGTTTTCATTAATTTTTCTGTTTTTCTCATTTTTTATGATTCTTTTCTTACTAAAATTTTTGGGTTATTTATGTTTTTCCATTCTGACTTTGCCTTGGCGCAGCATGTCCCTATAGGGACTTTGCGCCATAAAACCCCATACAACCAACCAACCAACCGCTGCTGTGCACAATGAGTATAAAAAAGTTTTCGCGCAGCTTAAAAAACATACTTGGATACAGAAATTAATTTAATAGATCTAACGAGCTCAAACATTAGAAAACAATTACAACAAAAATACTTGGATTCTTCGTGCCAATAGGCAATGACTATGTTAGGATTAAGGAATCATATGACAATTTTAATCATTTAGACGTCGTTATTGTGTTAGAATAATTATTAACCCCTTTTAACATCTTGAAACCCTTCTATACACAGGAAAATGTTTAATTGAATTATCAGACAGAAAATATTTCTATTAAAATCTAATTACAAAGCAAAATGCATTGTGTTAAAAAAAAACATTGCTAACTAATAAAAATATTTTAGTTATCATAAAGTAATTAAAATCTTATCTATATTAATCCTATATGACGTGATAAATTTTAAATCGTTTTTAAATATCTTTACAAAAAAAAAAATTCTGGGTGGTGTAAAATCGCTTTAAAAATATTACCAAAATTTTAAATTTTATTGTTCGTGACACAAGGGGCATACAAAAGTTCATTTTACCTATTTGAAGCACGGTGACAGCTATGATACGGACCCCACTGTAACTAATAAAAGACTATATCTTTACTTTATAACATTTTGCTTTCTATCTTTGTTTACATATTAATAAAAAATATCCTAAGATTAATGCCTGATTCGTACATCTAATGCCTTTGTAAAACAAAATGTACAATGTTTACCAATAAACAATAAAACTGATATCAAGTTTATTTTATTTGTGTTAATACATCTGATTACTTCAGAGGCGAAGAAAGACTTACATTGTACAAATGCGCGACGCGTACGAAAGCACTTATTAGCATGTATCATATATGATCAAAAGTACGGTGAAGAGTTAAAAATCATTTTTATTTATTTAGTTAGTTAGTTTGCTATTTAGAATTTAAATTTCATCATTTAAGATGTTAATGCAGCCTCAAACAAATTTGCTATATTTGCTTATGCATGAAAGTAAAATGCTCGATTCATTTTTTCTACTTTATTTAGTTAAAAGAGGAAAGTTTATTCCATATTTTGGAAACTCCGCATTGTTATTCTCCGTAAAGTCTGAACTAACTTCTTTGTTCGATATTTCTCATCCAGAAGAATAATCTGATGCTTTGTAAGAAGTTCTTTTTCAACTTACTTCTATGTTTCTCCTTTTTATGCAGATTTTTCCCCCTCTCTTTTTCATTCGTATTTTGACGCTTTAGTTAACTCCTTTTTTTAGGTGGCGGAAATGAACTAAGCTTCGCTTTGTACCTTTGGTTAAAATATATAATTATATTTCACAATCATATCAGATGGAGAAATTTTGAATCTAATATAACATTTCATTGTAAATATTTCTAATGTAAAACCAATATTTGATAAATATTGGTATTACATTGAAAATATTTGCAATGAATGGTATATAGAAATAATATTGACCCAGTATGGGTCTGCTGATGATGAATACGTGAAATAATTGGCTCTGATTTTATTTATCAATTAAAAGATAAGGAACTTTAATATTGGATATAACCTGACTGTTTTTATAGTTTCGAAATTAGGCCTTTTTATGTGCGCAGAGACATCCAAAATATTTTTCTAATGGATATATTTCATTTTACTCATTTTATTTTCCTTCATCTTAGAATATGATAAATTTACGATTCAATTCGAATATCAAATGGTATTATTCTTAGTTATTAATTTTGACCTCATCCTAGTAGCAAAAGAATATTAGATGAATACTATTTACATTATTTGCATTTCCTTGCCAATATCGGCCATATCCTGGCTATATCTTGGCCAGTTATGGCAATAATGGCATGAAACATTGGGGAGCATGAACACATTTTGCCAATATTGGCGGATTATTGGCAAGAAATGTTTCGTTATTTCATTTTGTATATGCTGATTAATGATTATACGATCTAATTAGAATATCAAATGGGTTTTTTTCTTAGTTAATAATTTCGACCTTATCCAAGAAGCACAACAATATTAGCGCTGTACTATTTATATTATTTGCATTTCCTTGGCCAATATTAGCTATATCTTGGTTATATCTTGGCCAATCATGGCAATAATGGCATGAATCATTAGTGTGTTTACATTTGTCAATATTAGTGCAATATTCGCAAGAGATATTTCGCTATTTTATTGTCTATATGCTGATTATATGATTCAACTGGAATATCAAACAATGTTGTTCTTTGTTAATACTTTTTAACTTAACCTGGTAGCAAATGAACGTTAGACCAATACCATTTGCATAGTTTCTTTGCCCTGTCCAATATTGGCTATTTTCTGGCTAAAATATTTTCAATGTAAAGCCAATATTTCAGCAATACTGACGTTTCATTTGAAAATTTTTTTTAATGAAATGCAAATCATCCTATAGGCAAAATAAAACAATCAATTTAAAAAAACAGAATACCTAAGAAAATATCGGAGAACTCTGTTGTAGCTAACTCCGATGCAACGAGAATTCGGTTATAACGACCGACGTATCAGCGAGCAAACGTTTGGTTAAATATAAAAATGCATTTCAAGAAACTTACATAATGAGCATGACTGCGATACAAATAAGCTCGAACTAGTGGCCTCTAACATGCAGTTGACGTTTGCAGCTGATTTGAATTAATGTGCAAAGCTTAGAGGCTTCTTGAAAGCAAAGGGGTGAAATGTTTTCTTCCCAATGAGCTTAATTAGACAAAAAATATGTCATTAAAGAAATTATAAAAATGTTCAGAATAAAATAAGATTTTTCTTCAAATCTGTTAATAAACTATATAATAAGTAATTGATAAGAGAGATTTCTTTTCTTTCTTTTGTTGAATTTCATTTTATTGATTTGCTTAAGAAGTCAAATATTATGAAGATAAAATTGAACACAGCGTAATAATTAATAATTTACTTATGATACTTTGAGGGTGGCAAAATGTTCTTACTAACTTCTATTTCTTTCCGAACAAATGTGTATTTGTAAATACATGAAACCAATACGGAAATGAAAAATGTATTTTTTCTTTAGGATAAGAAAAAAAGTTTTTTTAATCATTTTAATTTATTGCATTTCAACAAAAAATGTGCTTTGACGAAAAATGCTATTTTACTTTACAAATTAAAATTAAATATTTAATTAAAAATAGGTTGGCAGAATAAAAAAATACATAAGAGCTATTATTCAGCAAATTTTATTTCAATTTTTTGTTGACGAATCTGATAAAAGCGCTATTGGAACACTTTTTATCAAAGAATATAATTAAATACTCCAAAAAATCTGCTCTGAAAACGGAAACAGGCGTATCTACTACGAAGATTGCTTACAATCGCATTACCCAAGTCAATGAGTTAATCGCCATGTAACTGTCAGAATCAGCTCTTAGTTAATCGCTTTGTACCCATTATCTCCATTAAATGAGGTGAAGGTCTTGAGGTCTGGGGAAGCACTTAAAGCAGCGCCGCGAGAAACTACAGACTTAATTGATATTCATATGGGAACTGACGCATTAAAGATTCTACAAGGAAGAGATACTTATGCATAATCTAAAGAAGTTGATGCAAACAAATTGATTTTGATACTCTTTTTTTTTTGTGTGTGTGTGTTATCACTTTGTACCACAGCTTTGTGAATTTCATTAATGATATATAAGCTACTGTAACATCAATTTTCTTACCACATCTCTCTTTTCAAATCATTATTACAGATTTTGGATTTGATGAGCTTCTATTTTTGTGAATCGGTAGAAAGAAGTTCTTCAAATCTGTGCTACTTAAACAGAGGTTGGTACAGATAAATTTCATTTTGATATCTGCAGTACTTGTGCATGTCCTGCAGAATATGACGCAAACAGAATAGATTTTATGTTTGAGCATTATGTTTGAACTTTTGCTCGAGTTACGTCTAAGAAAATAGACTTCCTTCTTTAACATCGATGATTCACTTTCCAACATCGTATATGTCATCCGATATTGAATATGTAATAAATTACGGCAGTGTTATAGAACTTGTTAAAGTTGTGTTCAACTTTAATATGAAGATAACTTCTTATGGCAAAATAATCTACAGATAAATCATCAAGAACATCATGCAAATTGAAACGATTTTTTTCTCATGCATCAAACAAAACTAAAGTAATAGCCATCGTTTGGATTAATTTTTCGTACTGCATATTTAATTTCATGGGTCTTTTATTTCTCATAATTGTTAAGCTTTAATTTTTAGTAATTTAAAATGATGTATTTTAGGATTTGTTCAAACTAATCAGTTTAAAAACGATCTATGTTTTTTGTAAAATTAGTGACAGCAATTACCTACACATGGGTCTTATGCGATCAAGGAAAAATAACTTAATTCCTTTTATTTTAGGCTGATTTCTCCGGCAATCGACATATTGCAATCGATTCATTTTTCTATCTATTTTATTATTATCTATATCTATCAAGAAATAAATAAATGCATATATATATATATATATATATATATATATACATAAATTGCACTTGAAGTATTGAAATATATATTCGCAATCAAAAATAAAAAGTTAATTACGAAAGTATGTGATAAAAAAGAAAACTTTAATTTAAAAACGATCCCAATGGTACATTTCGAATCAAATGTTCATATATCGATACACAGAAACATTTTTTATAAACGACTTCATCCGTTTAAATAGACTGACTTCGGCTATAAACACATTTAAATAAGAAATGATTACATGGTATAGCATTGCTTTGAAATATTGTTATACAATGAATTTCGTTAGAAATATGACGATTAACTTTGTAAAGACATTCAGTAATCGAAGTGAATTGATACCTTCATTTGAGACAAGCAGATTAAGGATTGTAGATGGAAAACTAATCACTGTTGAAAATGACAGATTTTTTTTGAGTCAGTTTCATTTTGTTTAAATTGGATTAGGTCTTGTTTCTTTCCATATCGTTTTCTGGCCAGCACAAGTAAATTTGGGAAACGTTGCATGAGTCAAAACTGTTTTAACCCTGCATTTGCGTACCGTAAGCCATGCATCCTGTCTCCTTTGTTTGTTTGTTTATGAATTTGTAATTTATTTTGTTACTTCTCTTGATTTTGGTTAAGTTTCAGCTGGTTATGTTATAATGTTTCTTTGAATTGGTTAATTTCTGTTAAATATTTTATTCTGTTCTGATTTATTTATTTATATTCTTCATTATATGGTTTAAATTATGTGGTATAATTTTAGATCAAATTTGGAATTTTAACTACATATATATATGCTCAATAAGGTTGCTCAATGTTGTCATCTTCTTGGTCGTTTTACATGTCTCTGGGCTACCATTTTAAGGTGTTTGCACTCTATTTTTCACCTTCTCTTCTTGCAATATGGCCTACCCATTTCCATTTTAACCATTTAATTTTCTCGTCATTTATGTCAAAAACTTTCTATTGAATTCTTATCCAGATTGTTTTGTCCTGTTTCTTCTACGTATGCCTTACATATCTCTATCCATGCATCTCTGTGTTGTTTGCAAACTTGCACCATTCGTTTTGTTATCCTCAATGTTTCCTCTCTATAAGTTAGTGCGAACAAAATGCGTTAATTCCTTTTTTTTCAAACAAAGAGACATGTTACTCTTCAGAATAATAATCTTTTTTTCAAAAGCACTTCATCCATATCTTATTCATCTGTTGATTTTATTGATGGTGCTGTTGATTTCATCGATGATGCTGTTGATTTCATCCATGATGTTGTTGTCCGATGTTACTTCCTGTGAACAGTACACATAACTCTGCACTTGCTTAATTACAGTGTTGTAGTAGTCGATCTTCTTTTTGAGTGAATATGAATCCAACATCACCTTCTCCAAATTTATTTTTAATCTCGCGTTAATGCTGGCTTCAGCCGAATCTTTTAACACCTCTTCCAATTCTTCAAGGCTGTTATTGAAAATTAAAATGTTCACAGCAAACTGAAGATGACTTAGGTGTTTCCCATTTATTCTAATACCGTTTCTTTCTCAATCCAGTTTCTTTAAAATATTTTCTTAGACAGCAGAAAAAAGTTTAGGCAAAAAGGTGTGTCCTTGTCTAACTACTTCCCAAGCTTGATCGTTGTGTTTCCGCTGTCCAAACGGATGGTGGCTGTTGTTTTCTCTTAAATTTCCTTTGATATACCAAATAAATGCATATCTTGTCATGACGATACGTCCGAAATACTGAACCAATTCGAATCTATTTGGGACAGTATACTGATATTGCAAGTATCTTGGATGAGTTCGTTATTCAAGTATATAGCTCTTATAGTTCATTTACACGGGCATATAAAAGCAAATCATGTGAAACTTGTAATCACGATAACGTCCGAAATATTGAACCAATTCTTACCTAATTGGTACGGCGTATTGATCTTGCAAGTACCTTGGGTGAATTCGTTAATCAAGTATGTAACTCTTATAGTTCGTTTACAGGGACACAAACATTTTTCGATAAAAATCATTGGTTGGTTTGGGTTTGAACATCATTTAAGCGTCAGAAATGTATTATAGCCTATGGATGAATGTTAAACTATAATTTCAACATTTATTTAACATTTTTTATATAATTGCCTTATGTCCATTCAATTACATTTGGTAAGCCAAATTTGAAGTTTACCTGCAAAATACTTTTCTTATTAAAATAGTGAACTTATAAGAAGTCAGGAGTGAGCTGAAGGACTTCTTTTCAATGATATTCTAACATTTACCTTACAAATTCTAACTTAGAAATCATGGAGCTCAAGGGTTTTGTTACAAATGAATTATTCTGTATGTCAGGGGGGAAAATATCAAATTAAGAAAATCGTGATTGTTATGAGGCGAAATAAATTTGAAAATATTTAGACAACTATAAGATGTTAGAACTAATAACAAAAGTATTACAATTATTAGTTTACATACATTGACGAAAGTGTATGAATGGAAATGAATAATTTAAGCTGCTTTTGTTTATTGTAACTTTTAAGAAACTAAAATAAAATGATTAAAAAGTAGCTCTAAGTGATGCTAGTATTTCCACAAAATCATTATCGAATCCTTACTTAACTTATTTTAATAGAATTTCTAATGAGTGATGGGTTGCAAAAGTTAAGCAATGACTAAAAATAATGAGAATGAAAAAATTATTAGTAGACGAAAAATCTGAATATAAAACTCACTGTTTTTTTTTTAAGAGAAATCTTCAGTTGAATTACAAGTTGCGCAAGGCTCCTTAAAAATGTTAAAAATTGCCAAAGAAACGAAAAACGGTTTTGAAAGTACTTAAAACTACTTGAATAAGTGATATACTTCTTGAAAATTCCTCAAGTTATCTACAGGCAGAATTTGCATGGCTTCAAACACTCCTGTTTCTTTGCTAAAAAAAGTCATTGAGCTCATTAACTTTTTTGTTCTAATTATAATTTTGGAAATTAAGTCTCAATCGATTTAATTTTAAGTAAACAAGATGAGAATATGGAAACTTATATTTTGTTTGATGAATAGGGCCCTTTTAACAATCTTTCTTGAGTTTATGGAAAGTGGGATCTTAAGAGATCCCCAGGGCAGATCACGTTGAGCAGCCAGAAAATGACCGTATTTAAAGCAGTACGAAAAACTCAATAGTTTCTTAACCAATGAATGAAACGTAGCAATTTTTTCTTATTTACTTTCACGCATTCTTATGGTTGGATAAAATATTCAAATACATATATTTTGTAATATTAATTAATTAAATCACAATGAAAAAAGTGGCTTTTGAAAAATATGAATATTGAAATATACATTTTGCGCGCACGATTTTACAAATTCTACTGCAAATATATGTTTAATGTTTCATATTTTGTTACTTATAATACTACATTTTACACTGAACCTAAATTTTAAAGTATATTCAAATTCTTTAGCATAATTACAATTAATGACTTTTCTAATCATATTCACTAAATTTCACCAAAAAATGTATACTTATTTTTTCAATCCACAATTTTCTGTGACAAAAATCAGACTAAATAGAGGTTCAGCATAAACTAACACATGTAAACTAAGAATATACATAATTTCAATTCTATAATAATTAGTTTTTAAATGAGAGTGCACACAATACCAAAAAATCAATTTTTGGTTGGTTGGTTGTATTTATGTCGGCCAATTATCAGCACATGGGATATAGGCCCTAAGGGGGGAAGTGCCTTCCGTGGAGGTCTTTCTAAGGGAACCTAACCCGTATTAACGCTTGGAGAACCAAGGTTCGAAGAAAACCACGAAAACTCCGAACGATTAGGCCGACGGGCGCGATTGGGATCGAACCCAGCACCTCCCATCTACCAGCTTCGAGAGCAGAACCTCTCGGCCACTGGTGGGGCATCAATTTTTGGAAAAACGGCTTCAAAGTTTGCTTAAAACATTACGGCAAATGCTTTTATGCAAGATATTTTTAGCTATAACATATGTTCCAGTTGGTATTTTTTTTTTTTTAATCTTTTTGCAGTGGATTTGTAACTTTTGAAGGTATCCATTCTGAAATTTGTGAAAAATCATTTTTTTTAAACCGCCAACGTGATCTGCCCCTTAAGGAAGTAAAATAAGAATTTTCTCACGCTTACAAAAAGTAAAGTTCTAGTGTCACCGCCATTCGTAAAAAATAGAATTATAAAGTTAAATTAATTTTAATTAATAAAGCAAAGAAAAGAAAAAATATTTTACTTTACTACAATGTTGTTTTTAACATTCATCATATGGATAAATTTCGGTGTTGAACTAAATGGATTTAAACTTTCTGGACACAGAAAAAAAGTTATTTATTATTTTAAAAACAACTTGTTATTGCATGTATATTTTGTTTAGCAGTTTTAATTCAAGTATTTGAAAATCTTTTTGATTCCTTGAAATTTTCCGTCACAAATTTGTATAAACTCCAGAATTATATAAGAAATAACTCGAAATCATAAAGCATTCTCAATGTGAACTTGAATTAAATTATACTACTTAATATAATGATGTATTGGCTGATACATCTTTACTTCCAAGTTGTTGAAATAGAAAAACACAAGTTTAATATTCTCAGAAAAAAAATCTTCTTTTGAAGATGTTACTATTTCAAGTGCTCTTAAATGTTCACTTACTTTTATAACTTTTCAAGATGACATTTTACTTTTACTAACTTAAAAGAAGCGTAATATATGGATGTGTTTATATTCTTTTTTTCAAAGGCAATTCTTCAGTAAATTTAATAAAAAAACTCTTCACTATTTAATACAATTTATGTGTAATTAAACGAGCAATGTTCTTATCATAAGTCAACTTGAAGTTACAAAAAAAAAGCCTGCTGCAACTTTTAGAGCTTAATGTGAGCTGTCTTTCACATTCATCATAAGAACACGAGCACCACAAGATACTACAAGATAAAAGACATGTACGTTCCTTCACCATACGATGACATGTCTCTTGAAAAGTGACGAATTATTCTCAAAATATGTTTAAATCACATTTTTATCGTTATGAGATATTTTACTATGAGTACGTCTCACTTAATGAAATTTGTGAAGGAAACATGACCCTTAAGCACAAAAATTGTGAGCTTACAAGTTTGTCTGAAAGTTGCACGACCTGGTCAAAGAAATCTAAAATTTTAAATGGCCTTTGATTCAGGGAAAACTGCACAAAAGAGGGGATATGAATTTGATTCTGGAAAAATATATGAAAATTCTTTTGAAGTTAAGGGGTCTCAGGACTCTTAAAACCCTCCGAGCGTCTTGCAAAAGGGTAAAATTGTAATGTTGTTTTCTTTGCATTTTGTTTTAAATGCTAAGAAAAAATGTTTCTTTCAACATTATAAAAAAAAACTCAATTGCAAATATGAATGTAATCCTTGAGAGTATTAATCATTCTTCAATGTATATAAAATTCGTTAAATCTATAGAATTATATTATCTTAAATATTGCTTGTATTGCTGTGAAACCTGGAGGTCAGTGAACGGAATATTACGCCCCAAACACTTAGAGGGTTAAAATTGGAAAAAAAATGAAAATAAAAAGACAATTTTCAACATTTAATATCTTAAAATATATATGATTTAAAAACACAATTTTTACTGGGATTAAAAGAAGTATGTTCTTTCATTTCATGTATTCAAAAAATTGCAAGATGCAAAATTAATATTTATAAGGGGCTCCAAACTGTCAGACATTTATCGAGCAAAAAATTGGTGTAGCAGTTTACGAGCAGGATTACGAAGTAAATTTTACAACTAGAATGAAATTTTTTGTGTCTAATTATACTTCAATTTGTAATGATTACCCTGAACCTAAATACATTTGTATTTAAAGCATTTTTATCAAATTTGTATTTAGCTAATACAAAATTTTGACAGTATAATCATGACGGCCAATTGTCAACACGAGGGATATAGGCCCTAAGGGGGGGTAGTGCCCTCCCTGGGGGTCTTTCTAAGGGAATCTAACCCGTATTTACGCAAGGAAATCCAAGGTTCGAAGAAAACCACGAAAACTCCGAACGGTTAGGCCGACAGGCGCGATTGGGTTTGAACCCAGCACCTCCGGTCTACCAGCTTCGAGAGCAGAACCTCTCAACCATTGTAATAAAAATGGAATTTTAGGTTCAGTTTATACAGACTAACATGAAACATGTGTTTTAAAAAAATTCATGAAAAAATATTCTGAAGCTTTTGATATATCCTGCGCGTTATGCCCAAAAACGTCATTTAGAGAAAAATGACTTCGGAAACGCCGCTTCAGCTATTGAGCGGGTATAATTCTAATAGCCATAACTTCTGCTCTAATGGGAATTTCGAGGAAACAATCATATCAAGATGTTCAGAAAAGATAGAAGTTTAACATCTAAAAAAATTTTAATTTCAAAAATTTTGAAGCTTTAAGAGTCCTGGGACCCCTTAAGCTGTTAAATTTTAAAGTCCCATATATTGTCAGAACTTATGTAATTATATTGTATTTTATTGTTTTTGAAGTAGCCCCAACTGCTAAATCACATATTTCCTAAATTGCTTTTGGATTTTTTACCCCTTTGATAAATGCTTATTACTAACATTAACTAACTAAAATAATTATGACTCATGTAGGGCCACCTCAAAGGTGGAAATAAGACTAGCTTGCAAGAAGACCACACTAATTATTAACCTAATGAAGACATCTTTCAACTCTCTACTGCGTGATTTTTTTTTTTATCTTTACGAAAAACTATTTGATGGTGGTATAAAATGGAAAAAAAATATTTGTTAAAATATTACTTCAAACTTTCAGTTAAAATTTAAAATTGTATCGTTAGTTGCATATGTGGCACACAAAATACAATTTTAGTTTACCTTTGTGAATCAGTGGGACTGGATATGAACAGAGCTCTTCCTAATTAATAAAAATACATATAAAAACTGATAAAAATTGAAAATATTTTAATATACAAATTGATAATGTTTTTATTTCTACCTTTGAGCATTGATTAAAAAAAGGAAACTATATGTTTTACCCTTAACGTCTGATTCACACTTTTGTGATTTTGTAAAACGATACAATATGTACAATATACAGTGTGTCCACGTATAACCTGACCGACCGACCTTTATTTTCTCAACCGTTGGTCCTAGATGCATACTTCTAATTACAAAAGTGGTCAAAATTAGGTGCAGAGTTCAGATAAAAAAAGTTTGGAGCGAAAAAACAATTTAGCGAAGAATTACAGAATCTAAATTTTTATACGGTCCCCCGGTCCTATAAGTTATATTTAGTAAAATTTTCCTGTTACACTGACAAGTAAAGCCCAAAAAAGTCCCGTTATTCTACGATTAAAATTGACCGAGTAATAGTTGTTTAAAGTTGGAGCATATTTTTTGCTGCAAATTAGGGGTCAGTCACAAATTTAATAGAAATATAATTATCGTCAGATATATTAAAGAAATGGTTCAGAGTAAGATTAGCATTGCAATATTAATTTGAAATCTATAATCATTCTGACATATTACTGCAAAATATACAATTTGTACTGAATATATAAGAGGATAAAAATAACAGAATTTTTGTTAAATAAAAGGACGAAAAACAACAACCTCAATTCTTTACAAAAATGATACATATTTTAAAATGTTAGATTACACCGTCTTTCAAATTTTGGGTTGTGCCACGTTTTTTATTAGCTTTTGAAAATTGATTCACATGTATTTTTTAGCGCTGAATCCGAAAATGACCTACATTTTAAACCATCACGTCAGAATATTTCTCAAATCGCAAATTTCAAAGTTAAAAAGCTCAAAGTTAAAATTGATCCCCCCTCCCCTCCCAACCTCATCGGACTCCTGAGATGTTTAGCTGTAAGAAACCCAGTATAAGTCACAAAATTGAATAAATTATTGAATAAAATAAAATTAAACTGAATAAAAAAGTCTTACATTTACTTTTTAGTATAAGATTTTTCGCTAGATTTTAACCTTTAACTTTACGAGTTGCGAAAAATCCTGACATGATGGTTAAAAGTGGAGGTTTTTTTCTCAGTTAGCGTTAAAAAATACATAAAACGTAATTATAAAAGTTAAAAAACACAACCATCGCAAGTTTATGTTATCTAATCTAAAACCATTTCTTAAACTTGTTGACGGTAATCTATCTGAATTTTTTTGTGTTATCCTCTAATATAAGTATGTATAAGATGGTAAGCGTCGAAAATCATAATAATATTAAATTTTAATCGGAATTAAGTCAGTATGTAAAATTTTAACTTCGATCGGACATTTGAAAGTCAGTTAAAGTTTGAGTAAAAATTTTAAACTGGAAAGACGATATTTGCAAGTTAAATAAAGCCTTATGAAAATACATAATTTTTGTTAAAAGAAGTCATAGCCTCAAATCCTTACAAAATACAACATATGTTCTGAAACTTAACTAATAAAGTTAACTCAATCGTAATAGTTGTACGATTTCTTTCAAACCGTAGATACCTTGAAATAAGTTTAAGTACTTTATATACGACCCCTGAAAGCATGGTCGAAATCATCTGTTTTGATATGCAAAAAAAGTGGTATAAGTCATGCATTTCAAAGTTTAATAACTCGGTCAATTTTAATGTTAGATGAATGGGGCTTTTTCTGTCTTACTTGTTAGTGTCTACTAAATATTACTTACCGGGGACCGGGGGACCGTATAAAAATTTAAATTTCGTATTTTTTTAATAAATGTTTTTCTTGACCCAAATCGCTTTAAAAATAATTCTTTACCTTATTTAAACCATTTTTGTAATTGGAAGTATGCATCTAGGACCAACGGTTGCGAAAATAAAGGTCGGTCAGGTTATACGTGGACACACTGTATATAGCATAATAGACTGCATTGGTGCCATAGGTATCATTAATGTTATCATCATTGACGTGTTCATTGATGTCATAAAATAGGCAACATTGTCGTCGTTTATTCTGTAACAGGAGAGGTGCAATCTTTGAGTCCGCACTGTGTGGACTAAGCCTAATGAGATTTTTTGATGAAGTAGACACCATGTTATAAAAATATCTTCTGTGCAAAAATTTCTTTGAAAACGGTTTTGTTGTTTCCTCTCGTAAGTTGTATGTTCAAAGTGCAAATTTGTACAACTTCATACTAGTATTTAATTAGGATCCATAAATAAATGCTGTCTCTGAGACCTCACATCCAGTCCCTTGTTATGTTTTATTTTTTCACTTTCCATCTTATGGTTTAATGTATGTTATTGCTCCGGATGTGAAGCAAGACTTACATTCTATAAATCCATGGCAATATAACCGTGATATGGTTGTTTTTAATTAATACGATTTTAATTCATATTCTATTTTTTATATTGGGAAGAAAATTTTAGATTAGTATTTTCTCAACAATATCTCTTATTCCCCCGGTTGTAATTTTGCCTTGGCAATAAGAGATAAGAATCTCTTATTGTTTCCCTTCTCTTACTGCTTCCCTATATCTCTACGTATAACTTTTCAGATTCAGTCTCTTATTTCAACCGTATACTTAGTGCGTGTACATGCATGTTTTGCTTCTGTCATATAGCTAGAGCTATATATCAATTTGCAGAGCAAATGAAGAAATATTTTGCGTAATTTAAGGAATCTGTTTCTAGGCTATATAATGAAATTTTGTTCAATTTTTTTAGCCTATCAAGCTTTAGTTTTGTAAAGAGATTTTTAAGTGTTCTCTCTATAACCGCATTCAGGTTAACATTGTCTTTATGTGAATGCTAGAATACCTGTCTCTTATTATACCATAGAGAATAATAAAAATATAAGATTTCAGTAAAATTGAAAAAAAAAATGAACACTAAAAATTTGCTTTAAAAATTTCATAAAATTTGTCAAATTTTATTCAAAGTTGTAAAATGTAATGCATTTTTTCCAAGACCACTTTCTCACAACAAATAAATAATAATATTGCTCTTAGTCCAATCAAATTGTCAGAAAATAGGGCCGATAGATGCAAAAATTCTGCTAGAAGATTTTATGTTTTTAAAGTGTTTATGGGGATGCTAATAACAGGAATTAATTGTTTTCCAACAAAATATCTCGAGGCTAAACTTTTTGGAGCCAAAAAACCACGAAATTTTTGGATGTTTTTCAGTTTTTGACCTATAACTCGAAAATTATCAAATTTTTGTGTACCATACTTAATTACAAAAAGAAAGAAAATTAAATTATCTACACATTTCATAATAAAAACGTTTTTCTATACCCAATACTAAGCGCGCTACGGCTTTTTGAAAACAACATTTTTTTTTCAACTTCACGGAAAGTGATTTATTTTTCGCCTCCCATCCCAAAAAAGTTTTTTTTCATCACTAACTGTGGAAATGAATTGTACCTATTGACGAGATAATTAAGGAGGGAAATTTTCAAGAAGGATGGATAGAAGGTAGGGTTGCCAAATTGTACGTTTTTCTCGTATGTTGTACGATTTTTCGTGCTTTTTAGCTGAATAGCGCTTTTTAGGTATTAGGTGTATGTTTAAATGTGTCCATATGATGATTTCTTCCGTTTTTCTACCACATCTTACTTTTGATAACTTAAAAAGCAGTCTTTCCTAGTTTGCTTTAAAATTTCACCTTTTGCCAAAAATAAGTTATACACATGCGCATGCAAATGTAAAAATGGCTTGTTTCAGATCGGTAGTACAAAAATCTTGGGAAAGTTGTGTAATATTAACGGCTCATTTGCTGTAGCATTAGATCATGTGAACTTGACCTTATTATAGATTATAAATATACACATTATAAGATTTTTAATTTAGTATAGGGGAGACTAGGGAGGGTTGACCCACTTTTTACAAAATGATTTTTTATTTTTTAAATATTGAACGTAGAATAAAGTTTTATATATCATTTTATTCGTTATACAATCAGTTATCAAAATAAAATTGCTACATAAGTGTAATATATAAGAAATTTTAAAAATGAATGATTTTATTCATGACAAAATAATGGGTCAAGGCTCCCCACATACGGGAGGGTTGACCCACTATATGGGAGGCTTGACTCACTTTGTATTATATTGAAATATTTGAGAAGAGAATAAAATCAGTTTAAAAAAAAAAACAGAATAACTTTATGCTACATGCTTTAATTATTAAAAAAATATTTTTGAAAACATGACGCTTAATAAAACCTGTTTTGACGCAATCGCAAGTCATAGGAGAAAACATTTGTTTTAAACATGATTTTGTCTGAGCATATATAATTGTACAGCAGGGAAAATGAAATTTTAACGTTTAAGACATTATTCCGGTAGAGACAGGTTTCGTTTTCATAGGGTTTCATGTATGAATATGTTTGGATTTAGGAAACACTGTCCCGCCTTTTTTTTTTTTTTTTTTTTTTTTTTTTTGTCTCCTTGTCCTACTTTTTGTGACACTCGACCTAACAACATAGTTGTCACATATTTTGGCTTCATCTAACTTTATTCATCCTGGTGAAATTTGTCTACATGCCTTCCTGAAGTTTTTCGATCAATGCTATTTTCTTTTGCAGCCGCATTGGGCACTTAACTTATTATTAACATCGTTTAGGCCTTTCGGGAGCAAAGTACTTTCAGTACTAAAATGTTGAAATAAATGACTGGCACCGGAATTTACGAACAAATTTATTTGGAAATAAGAAAAAGGCTATATTTCACATACATATTAAATGGAAAACATTTTAGTAAAATTCTGGTGTCATTCTGGCGTTTGGGAATTAAAATTAAGTGGTTTCATAAACATGCCACTTCTCCCTGAAATGGTTAAGACTGCTGTTTTCATTCTTTCTATTCTTTTCCACTGTTTCTATTTACCTATTTTAAGTAATATTTAGATGGAAAAAGTTCCTATTAACTTTCCCATTTATATTTCATTAAGTATTTTCTTGCAGCGGATACTACAGCAATTTTTTACATCTTTCTTTAAGCAGTTTCAAACATTTTCTTTTCTATCACCCCATTTTACAGTAGCTTTACAGGATAAATATATATTCTTTTTTGTATATAACCCTTTTCATTATGCACAGTGTATAATAAACAGATTGCCAAAACCACTTAATTAAGGGAGCCTTGAGCATCTGGTCAACCCACCCTCACATTGACTGGGTCAAACCTCCCCACATACCACTTTTCTAAATAATAGCATATTGTTATATTAAGCCTAACTTACGGTACAATCTTTATGCCTGGAATGAAAGCTCGTTATTTCTGCATTACTTTAAATCTACTTAATTAAATTTGTATGGTATATTTTATCTGAAAAAAGCTTACAAATTATTTCTAAAAAACGCACTTTTTAGGTTGAAAACGCTCCCCATTTGATTTTTCCACACCTATTTCGATTAGCTGTATGAAACAAAGACTGTTGTTTGAACATTCCAATAGCTTTGGTTGACACCTATTGGTAAAACTCTGAAATTATTTTAAATATGAAAACTGATGGGTGGGTCAAGCCTCCCGTATGGTCAACCCTCCCTAGTCTCCCCTAACTGTATCTTAAGTTTAGATATTTTATTTGATGCATTATCACCCTTTATGCTTAACCCCTAATCGTCGAACCCAGGGCAATTTCTCTGTGAATGCATCGGGTGCGACGATCACAGGGTTAAATAAAAATATTTATTTTTGTAGGGTGTCCATTGCTAAAATTTTCATGATCATCATTGAATTGTAGGATGGTCTGATTTACCTTTATTTTTACAATTCCATTAATTTTTCATTCATAATGAGATATGACTGCAAAATTAGTTTAAAAATGTTAACAGAATAATGTAATACAAATATAGTTGGATAATAATGATTTAATCGATTAATTAATAGCAACCACATTTTTAAAAAATCGTTAACGAAAACAATACTGACATATTCAACATAGTTTAGCATAGTACGTAAAAGGATGATAGCACAATAAAACAAAAACTAGTGTCAATCAAAATCTTCCGTCACGATAAATTTCTAGCCAAAGAAAGAAACAAGAATCGTTTTATTTCACTTCTTAAAACAGAGTTTCAAAATAACAGAATTCAAGCTGACTTAGCAGAAGAAAACGCTGATGTCATGATTGTTACCTCAGCCACTTCAAGAGTCGAAGCCTTTAAAAGTGTCGTATTGTCAGAGAAGACATTGGTTTTTTCCTGATCTTCACGAGCTTGGGATATCAACAAAAATCTCTTTTCCAAAATTCAGGCAGACGTAACATCGAAACTCGTTCACTCATGTAATCAGAGGATGCGATACAACATATGTTCTTTTTGGGCAAGGAAAGTCAAAGTTTTTTAACACTTAGAAAAAACATGATCAGCTTAAGGAAATAGCCTGTGCGTTCAATAAACCAGAGTCAACCCGTCAAGAAATCTTCAAGGCTGAAGAAAAATTCAATACTAAACTATACACCGGATGCATAGACACCACACATGCATTGAACACCTTGATGTTCCCGTTATTAGCTAAATCTGCCACTAAAAGCCAACTTCATCTTGCAAGGCTACCACCAACGCAAGATTCTGAGCAGCATCCGATGTTATTATCAGATACAAGCTTGACTAGGAAACAACATTCCCCTGAAAAATGGGGTTGGGTTCTCAGGTCTGACGATCTCTTTCAGCCAGTTTAAATGTGCCAAACCCCAGCACCTGAAACCTTGTTGCATGTTGTCTCATGTACCTGTATAAAAGGCAGGGTCTCAGCAAGGCATGCTCTTGCCAAAAATCAGGACTCAAATATTCAGCAATTTGCAAAAACTGTAACGGGGTCAACTGCGAAAATGTGGACGACATTATTTACCCAGAAGAAGAGGATGATGAAGCTGATGCCTCGGAAACCATCAACCACACCAGCAACGACGATGACTTTGACAACCAGGTTGATGATGTCGCATCAAGCTCAAAGAAAGTCAAAGCTGTTGAAAAATAAGCAAACTGCTCTTTTACTCCTCAGACTGTGGTTGACGGACCAAACCTATCAACCAGCAAGCACTACATACTGACGTTACTAAATACATTAAAAATCTTACCGTATCTCTCTTACTTACATTCATGTAAATACCTACTATTAATGTTCTCATACAAAAAGTTCAGTTCTAAATACAAAAAAAAAAAATAAATAAATAAATAAAATAAAAATACGATGTAGTAATTTTTTTTTACAATGTTACCGTTGTAATTAACAGTTATTGCTATCATTCAAAAACCTGTAATATAAACAAGTTACATTAAAGGGGATAAAATGAATAAAAAATGATGTCAAATGTCGGTTTTTGAGATTTTCCACAAAGTTAGAAAAAAAGTGTATTTTTCAGAAAGCCGTAGCGCGCTTAGTAATGAGTTTAAAAAAACGTTTTTATTATGAAATTTATAGAGAATTTTATGCTCTTTCTTTTTGTGATTAAGTATGGTACACAGAAAGTTTACAATTTTGAAGTTATAGGCAAAAAACTAAAAAAAGTCCAAAAATTTCGCGGCTTTTTGGCTCCAAAAAGTTTAGCCTTGAGATATTTTGTTGGAAAACAATTAATGTTATTAGCATCCCCATAAACACTTTAAAAACATAAAATCTTCTAGCAGAATTTTTTCATCTATTTTTGACAATTTGACTGGACTATTTAGTTTATTACTACCCGAGTTGTCCACCCACCTTCTCTTAGCATAAAATTTATAAATTTTAAACTTATAAGAAAGCTTTAAAAAATCGATTGCATTAATTGCTATCTAAAAGTGGTTAGTTTTTAAAATGAATAAATGACTCCTTTTTTAATCTGCGAAATTTTATTAGTTATTGAATGTTTTTCATTGAAACTCATCACTATTAATATGCTAACTTTTGTATAATGTGCATGGCTATGGAGGTCTTTAACTGTTTCAAATATAATTACATTATTTGAAGTTTTTTTCAATTGATTGATTTTATTATCAACAGCCCTTTCCCGTGCACGATAATTTATTCGAATTATTTTGATAGAAAGAGCTGACGATATATAAATTTCATTGTGACTAAAGGTTTCTTTTCATGCCTCTCTCTTCTCATTATCTTTCTACTTTTTACTTTCGAAACACATAACGTAAGGAAAGTATTGTAATCTCCTATTTGCCAAATATGTTACCTACTGTTGCAGGAACTGTGTAGATTTTCGTACAAATTGGTCGACGGATTAGTTATTTAAATTATTTTTGAACCATTTTCAAACCAATTTGTAACAGATTCTATAAAGAAAATCGGCAAATAAATGCGTTAACGTTTAAGTAATAAATATTGCGACGATGTAGACAAACGTTAGTGGCACAGAGGGAACATCTCTAGTTTTGAAATGGGGGGTCCTGTGTTCGAATTCAGCTGATTCCATTGTGTCATAAATTTACCTGAATCCACAGTATTCTGTAAAATTTTCAGAAATGCGATGCATAAAATGCATATTCGACATGCATAAAATGAATTGTCCTATTTAGGTACTTTGGACGCCTTATTTAGGTTTTAAACACTATAAATGCAACAAAAATTACTTAAATATGACAATCGTATATTGATAGCTTATATTACAGATAATTAATAAATTTCTACAGAAACTAAAAAACACCGTATTTAATCATTTTCTGCTTAATAAACAATATATTTATATAATAAAATACCAACTATACCCTACATGCGACAAAACTATGCCCTGTAAAAAAAATACGACCAGTTTTCCTGTAGGAATCGGAAAAATAGTTGCCCTTATCGTACCAGAAAAATTTCTGACCCAGCTCGGTATAAAATTCGCAAAATACCGTTTTATTGACTATTTCCTTTTTTTTTTTTACGGATTTTATTCCTAGCTGGGTCAGAAATTTTTCCGGTACGATCAGGGCAACTATTTTTCCGATTCCTACAGGAAAACTGGTCGGATTTTTTTTTTACAGTGTGGGGAATCGCGTCTCATTTAGACACAATGTCCTTGTAGAATATTCGCATTAATATTTACAAAAGATAAAATTTGAGATAGTTCTCTACGCAATGGCATATTTGTTTTAACTGTCAAAGAAGCTGGACATATATATATATATATGTCTACAATCCTTATAACTTTTAAATAAGCTGAATAAATAGATTTCTGAAACCTCGTAACTTTCAAACAAGCTGAAGTAATGAAGAACTTCGTTACGAAAGATGGATGAAAGTGCTCATAAAATATTTATGAAAATTTAGGAAAAAATACTAATTTTTTTTCAGAAGGTAGAGTGAAACCCCAGTAACTGACACCTTAAGGATTCTTTCTTGTTCAAATCACTATTACAAAACTTTAAATCCATTTTATACTTATCTTTATTTTTGAAAGGATAGTAGAGATACATTAAAAAATTATCGTTGACAAATTTTTTAAAAATTATACATTGTATTATTAAAAATTAATTTTATTCATAAATATGGTTTATAATTCCAGTAACTGACACCAATCCTATTTTGAAAATCCCATAACCAATACAAAGTGAACCAGTGTCTGACATTTTATTTGGAAAGATTTTTTTAAAGGGTTTTTTTTTATATTTCAAGGCATTTATGCTTTAAAAATATTTCAATCTTTATTATAAAAAGAAAATACTTAAACCTTATTTATATATGATATCATACTACAAGTGCATGTGCCCTTTTTTCATGTTCTAAATTATTAGTAATGCAGATATCCAATAACTGACATTTATGAACCAGTAACTGACAAGTTGTCTCCGACACTGGTAGAACAACTTAAATTTTAATGGTGTTTCTACAAGATAAATTTAATTTATTATTATGTTTTTTTAAACAGTTCAGATAATAGATTTTAACTTTCATTAATATAATCATTACTTTACACCTCTGTCAGAAACTGGTGAAATGAAATTCTTGGAACCAATAACTGACCCTGCCCCCCCCCCCCCCCCACTTAAGTTAAATATGAATAACTATAAACTATAAATCATGCCTCTGATGCATCACAGGCATCTTTTAATTAATTTCTACAAGCATAAATTTAAGAAAAGGTTTAGGATGATTGCATTACAAATAGATTTTTAAAAGTACACTACCTTAATTTTATAAAGACGATGGTTGTAACAAAATGGCACTTTGTGGGTTCTCAAAAGTTACTTCCTCATTGAATTCGTTTTTGACATACTAGTGGTGGTTAAATTAACTGCAAAATAAAAATAAGTGTCTAAGTAACCACTAGATGACATTATTTTGCAAAATTGTTGGAGAAAATGCTTATTTGAGTTAGATTTTTGCAGAAGTGTCTGGTTAAGTGTCAATAACTGAGGGTTTCACCCTATGACGTTATAAAATATTTATAAGATTAAGAATAAGATTTTAAAAATATTATTGCTGTAATCTTACATTATTATCACTTTTAACGAGTTTAGTGTCTGCAATCTTGAGATATAGGGGAGAGTCGCACATAATGCGATAGAATTAACAAGTAAAAATTAAGTTTAAAAAATCATAAAACCCGACTGCAGCGAACTAATTAATTATTTCTCATCAATGCAAAACTATTTTCTATATTACTTACCTATTTTTTTATTTTTACTTAGATTGATGACTTTTAAGTTGCGTTTAATTGTTAGTTCCTATCTATAAATACTGTTTTGATGAGGCCTATAGATGTCTATGAGGGTTAGAGTTCCAGTAAAGCTAGAAATCCTACCTACACAACTCCCAGATTGTGTAATATTTAAACGGAGCTTCTGACTGTAAAATAGTCAATGAAACATTGTCTTCATTTTTACAGACCTATCCAATGATATGCCACTCAATAGAGTGCGTAAAAAAATTTTTTCGTCTCTACCGCCATTTTGTATTTTACGTCCGCCATTTTGAATTTATAAAAACAAAACCTAGCCTATAACCATCGGACGCTTAAGAAGAATCGATAGAGACCTCATTCACTAAAATCCATCCAGCCACTGGGATGTTTAGAGGGTATAAAGAAATCCACATACCCAGATACGCGTGAAACACATAACCCTGCTTGGCAGCCGGGTAAAAAGTATATTAATTAAGAGATAATAATAATCAGCTGAAGAAATTTTGCTTATAAGGTTCTACTTATTAGGAGCATCTTGAAAACTCACCTGTTATTTTTGTATTTTGATCTTTAAACTTTCTTTTTTCTTAAACTCTTGTGTCAACTAATAAGAGACGGGAGACGACGGTTGGTTTCATCGGTCTGCGTTTGTGGTTGTAATATTACACATAAAACTATTTTCATTTTCAAATTGGCTATTTTTTAACACATTCACGAAGTCAAATTTTTCTTAAAAGCTTGAAATCCGCAGGTATTCTTATTCAGATACTAAGAAATCGAACAGCGTTTCTATTTTTCGTATGAAAGTAAAGGTTCTTACCAGAAAAAAATAATTTTCAGGACATGACAAACGAAGATTTGGTTGTAATCATGTAGCACCGGGCTATAACTCAAGATGTATCAAATTTATAGAAAAGTAAAAAGCGCTATTTGTTTCTTGGACGCCTGAATGTAAATAACTAAATTTTTCTGGCAAATGGGAATGGAAATATGTTTGAGGATGTGCGAAAGAAATTCGCGTTGTTGAATGGAAATTTTCATTTTATTTTATTTCGTTTTAATTGTTTATTTATTTTTGAGAACGCTTTAAAACTTGCATTTGATTGCAGTGAGATATTTGTGACAACAGTTAATCATGAGTTATGTCTTCTTTTCCTAATAGTTTTTCATTATATAAAACGACAAGGTCAGTGGAGGAGATAATTATTATTTAAACCGCAATAATTCCTTAAAATCGATAAATAACGTTTTGCTTCCAAAATTAAAATAATAAATTGAACATTTCTATTGAAACCAAATATGTATTCAAAGAGCATCAAATGAAAAATCTTAATTCTTACCTCGAAAAAGGAACAAATAAAGTTTTCTTTTATAAATTTTCATTTTAAATAATAAAAAAGAAATGTTATATTTGTAAAAATTAAATAACAAAAATAAATTCGGACCACACAGATGAATACGTGGACTAATAAATTAGTTTCAGTTAAGAGGCGTTTTATATTCTAAGCTCATTATGATTTTTTTCACGATTGCTATGAAGTATATAGTTACAATATTGTACTAAAACTCACGATCATAGTATGATGCCTGTCAGATCAGATTCTTGAGTTATATCTTATTTTTCTAATACGGCAAGCGATTGCGTCATTATAAGACATAATCATTATTTTAAACGTAATACCATGAAAAATTCTCAAAAAAGCACTAAGCAAAAAGTATTGCGCCTCGAATTCAATTATGAATCAGTTATTTCGATATTCGTATTAAAATCAAACAGGCATTCAAAGAACATCAAATTAATCAATTATTTGAATACTCGTATTAAAATCAAACAGGCATTCAAAGAACATCAAACGAAAAATTTAAATTCAAATGCGATTTGAAAAGTAACCAAATAAAAGTTTGACAGCATTTTCAATTCTTGGAAAAAAAAATCAGTTTAAAGCAGAGACAAATTAAAAAGTGATATAAGAAATAATATTTAGAAGAATCCGAAATGAAATTTCAGTTAAAAGAACTTTTATATTCTACGTTCGTTATGAATTTTATATGCTTTTGATGTAATATCCTTTGATTGATATTCAGTTTTAACAGCCAAAGCGATCATATCATTTCCCCTCGGTGAAAACTCGATTGTTATTTTTGTATTTTCATCTTTAAGCTTTTTCATTTTTAATTAAACTCTTATCTTATATTATAATACGAGCAAAAATTGTGTGTGTGTGTGTATGTAAATTTAATCTTAAAAACGGCTCTAACTATTTTGACTAAATTTTGTATTTTACCATTTTCGGGCACGAAAAGAGTATTGGGTTAGGTTATGTGTTCGATAAAATTCGATTAGTGGGTCATTTTGGGTCATTTTGGGTCAGGGTCAAGTTAATTATATCTAAAAAACGGCTCAATCGATTGTGGCTAAATTTTATATCCAACCGTTTTTGGGCACGAGACAAATATTAGGCTAGGTCACATTTTCGAGAAATTTCGATAAGTGGGTCATTTTAGGGTCACTTCGTGTCAAGGTAATTTTATCTAAAGAACGGCTCTAACGATTTTGACTAAATTTTGTAATCTACTGTTTTGGATTACGAGAAGACGAATGGGCTAGGTCACATGTCAGAGAAAATTCGATTAGCGGGTCATTTTTGGGTCACTGTGGGTCAAGCTAAGTTTATCTAGAAAACGGCGCTAACGATTTTGACGGAATTTTGTTTTCTATCGTTTTCGGGCACGAGAATACCATTGGGCTAGGACGCATGTTCAAGAAAATTCGATTAGTGGGTCATTTTGAGACACAATGGGTCAGGTATCAAACTAATTGTATCGAAAAAACGAATCAAACGATTTTGACAAAATTTTATATTATTCCGTTTCTGGGCATGAGAAGACCATTGGGCTAAGTCCCATGTTCAAGAAAATTCGATTTGTGGATCATTTTTTGGTCACTGTGGGTCAAGCTAATTGTATCTAAAAAACGACTTCAAACATTTTGACAAAAATTTGTATTGTACCGTTTCTGGGCATGAGAAGACTATTGGGCTAAGTCACATGTTCGAGAAAATTCGATTACTGGGTCATTTTGGGGTCACTGTGGGTCAAGCTAATTGTATCTAAAAAACGGCTCAAAACATTTTGACAAAATTTTGTATTCTATCGTTTTCGGGTTCCAGAAGAGCGTTGGTTAGGTCGCATGTTCGAAAAAATTCGGTTAGTGAATCATTTTGGGTCACCGTGTCTCAGGATCATGCCAATTGTATCTAAATAGCAAGAATGATACAGTGAGAATAAAATATCGAATTGAACTCAAGGCTAATTTTGACCGAGCTTAGCTCGGTCACCCCTGCTAGTTTCAATTAATGAGCGAAGGAAGAACTGCGTCCGAGATTTGCTTTGGGGGATCTGCCTTTGTGCAATATTATACGTAGGGTTTTTCTCAAATCCAAATTAGGAACTTTCTGACGTATTGAACAGGTCAAATTTTTCATAAACGCGTGAAATCTGTAGGCATTCTTAATTAGATACTAAGGAATGGAACAGTGTATATCCTTTATAAGTGCGCTTGTAATTATATTAATAAGTAGCACCTATAGTCGTCGCCTGGTCCGTCCGACAGTCCGTCCGTCTGTCTGTCCGCATATAACAGCGCAAAAACTACCCAGCCGAATAGTTTGAAATTTAATATATGTAATCGTTGCAGAATTTCGTCGAGTCATTCCAAATTTTACGAAAATCGAATCAAAACTTAAGAAGATATTAATAAAAGTTTTCTTCATTCTATTAAATCCTATCATACGTAATTAATTTAATGATATCCCATGGTAGGTAATGATTCTAGGTTGCCATGGGGATTACGTCATATTTAAGATGGAGTCATATTATTTGCGTATTACTGAATTTATTATATATAATCCTAATTAATTTTATATTCATACATTTTTTCATAAGAATACAACAGCTATTGCACCAAGATCTGAATATTTATAAAACTAGTTATAGTATGCCGTAAAAATTTTATGTAACGCTACTCCATAAAATTGGTGGTAATATGCTGCCTTCAAATTTATGGAGTAATTTAACTTACATAATGGTGTAATTTAAACTGATATAACTGGTGTAATGTTACCATATTAGTGTAACGTAACGCCAATTATACCGGTTAAATTACTCAATAAAATGGAGGCAGCGAAGCTGCCACCAATTTTATGGAATAACGTTGCATAAATTTTTTACAGTGTACGAAAACATTTGTCATGTTTGACGCACAATTTCCGACTTATATTTTATATAAAGGATCGGCTAAAAAGGCCATGGAAGCATCTAGAATCAAATTGACACTAACGTTTTCGTAATCAT
This sequence comes from Maratus speciosus, assembly GCA_963932465.1. Classification (NCBI taxonomy): domain Eukaryota; kingdom Metazoa; phylum Arthropoda; class Arachnida; order Araneae; family Salticidae; genus Maratus; species Maratus speciosus. The sequence goes on along the minus strand of OZ010796.1, from coordinate 356,845,837 downwards.
AACTCAAAATGAGTCAATGTTTTATTAAAAAATGGGGAAATATAAAGAAAGAAAAGTGCTATTCGATTCTTAGGCACCTGAATTTGGATAACTAAAATTTTTCTGCAAATAGTTATAAAAATGAATTTGTGAACGTATAAAGGGGCATTTTTGAAGCGATACTTTTTATTTTATTTTTATTTATTAATGTTTTAGAATGCTCTTAAAGCTTATTTTTTATTGCCGTATTATAACTGTCCCAACAGTTATTCTTGAGTCAGATCTTATTTTTCTAAATCTTTTCCATTAATTAGCAAACGACAGATATAAAAAAGATATAATCATTACGACGATCCAAACGAAGATCTAATCATTATTTTAAAAGTAATACTGTAAAATTTTCTAAAAAACAGCAAATTAAAATTTTGCCTTAAAAAAATCTAAAATGATTTGAATACTTTGTATTGAAATCAAATGGGTATTCAAAAAAACATCAAATGAAAAATCTGATTTCAATGTACTTCAAACAATAAGAAAATAAAGTTTTGCTTTGCTTCATTCTCAATTTAAATAATAAAAAAGGAAATATTCAATTCACAGACAATAAACAACAAACATCAATTTGAAGCTCACAAGTTAAAGCATGGAATGAGAAATAAGGTTTGGAAAAATCAGAAATTATGTTTTCGTTAAAAAAAACCTTTTATATTCTACAATTTCTTTGTTTGCTATGAATGCTTTTGATATACTATTTGGGCTTTAATATCCTTTGGTTAATATTCTGTTTTGAAAGCAAAGCGATCACGTCTTTTTGCTTCCCTGAAGACACGGCTGTTATTTTTGTATTTTCATCTTCAAGCTTTCTTTTTAAAACTCTCGTCTCAATTAATAAGTGAGGGAAGAACTGCATCAGAGCTTCAAGTTCCCGTGTTTTGAGATGTTTCATTATTTGCTTTTCTTTCTTTTTCTTTTCTTTTCGTTTCTTTCTTTTAATTGCTTTAAACGCTAGGAAGAGTAAATGGGACGTGAAAACAGTTTACAGAAGCAGACAGATTGTAAATAAAACATAATTTGTTCCCAACTGGAGACATATACTGGGAATTTCTTGATCTGAATGACATTCAGACTACTGGTAAAATGCTGGTAATGAGGACCGGGGTGGAATTTTGATGGACTGTTATGGCAGATTACGAAAGGGAATTGCTCCTTGGCGAGTTAGTTGTTCCAGGAATGGGTATTTGCCGAGAAAATTAGGCAAAAGAGGGTGTAGTTACGTGCAGATCTATTAGGGCTGAAATTTTTAGTTTTTTTTTTTTTTTTTTTTTTTTTTTTTTTTTTTTTTTTTTTTTTAGTACATTTGTATAAACAGATGTTGCGGAACTAAATGCACGTTATTGCTTTTGGTAGAATTTTTGTTGAGTTATTTAAGAACTTCTTAATTCTAATTCAAACTAACTGTGATTTTTTTTTTTTTTTTTTTTTTTTTTTTTTTACATGGCTATAACGATTAAAAAGCGCTTCGGTATTCAGAAAACGCCAATTTTACTTCCACGTACTTTTAGAATTTCATGGATCTCAAGGGGGGGAAATATCGTAAAAGAAACGAATTTAGATAACTCCGTTTTAAATTGTGAAATTATTGCATTAATTTTCAAGAAAAAACAAGAAAACAAATTTATGTGCAGTGCATAGTTTACGGCACTACACTACAAATAAAAAGACAAGTTCCCTGTTAAACTGATAGCATTGAGCTCACAGGCTACTCAGACTAATTGTATATTATACTCTTATTTCAAAGAATAATGCCACTCGAAAAATAAAGAAATCGACAAAAAAAGGTAAATAAGGGAAGGGGATTAGCTCCCCTATTTCCTCCCTTTATACTTAACAAATGAAACTCCAGGGGTGTGCTAATCAGGGAAGTGCCTTATCAGAATAAACCGGTATACAAAATTTGAAGCAAATCGGATAATTCTGCATGAAAAACCCATTTATCTAAAATAAGGGGGGGGGTAGCCCCCGCAACCCCTTAATACTTAGCCAATGAATCTCCAAATCTAATCAGAGAAGCGCCTTGAACCGGTATACCAAAATTGAAGCAAATCGGATAATTCTGCATGAAAAACCCATTTATCGAAATTAAAGGGGGTTAGCCTCCCCGCCCTTCCCCCTTTTATACTTAACCAATGAACCCCCAAAACTAATCAGCAAAATGCTTTATCAGAAAGAATCTATATCCAAAATTTGAAGCAAATCGGACATTTCTATCAAGAGTCATCGCGTTACGTACATACGTACGTACATACATACAGAACCTACGGGCACATTTGCTCTTAGGCTTTGACAGCCTGTGAGCCAAAATTGACAGATATTTCTTAATCTAGGAAAATATAAGTAAGAACGAAAATATTCAGTAACCTCTCCCGAGATACTCACGATTCTGAAAAGCGTTCTTTTTCTTTAGAAACCACGGAAACCAATATATTTTCGAGATTTAAAGAAGCATTTATGAAAACAAAGTTTCTTTACTGATTTTCGGAAATGCTTCCGTGTAGTTTTCATAGTGAATTAATCTGTTTTTTCAACATTGAATAGAGGTTTTTCGCATGCTATCAATTCTCAAGTAAACATTTTCATGTTCAACAAAGACGCAAAGATGTTTTAGAGACAAGCATGATAAAATAAAAACATTAAGATTACCGTTAAAGTTAAGATCATTTTGCTACTCTTGCATGTATAAATTGAATTATGCAGCTGGAAATGCTTAATTGAGAATTGATAGCATCCTAAAATCCGAAATTCCTGATTGAGAAAGTGAAGGTTTTTTTAATCCCTTAAGGGGGTCCGGGACACAAAAATCTTCAAATTTTCAATTTTTTCTTTTTTCTTTTTTTGATTAAAACTTTCTCTGCCGTTTTCTGCTTAAAATGATGTTTAAATCATGTTTCTATCTTAATTAGAACAGGAAATATTAATTTTTTCGTTTTGGTTTGTTTTCAAAATCTGCCTTTCAAGCAATGGTTGTCAAGGAAACGAGTTCTTGTGAAATTGCGTTTTTCTTCATGATAGGTTTGTTCACCATTTCTCATATTTAAATTCTTATAACTCGAGAACCGTTAAAGATACAGGGTTGAAACTCGGAACGTATCTTTTTCAATTATTTTATTTTATTTTTGAACCAGCATATTTGAAAAAAATATTTACTTTTGAAAATATGATTTTTTAAAAAAAAGTTGCACCACTTTTTTTGTAATTTTTTTCGTTAAATATTTTTGATTTTTTTTAATTAATATTTTTTAAAATGCTGGCTCTAAATTAATATATATATATTTCTGTTTATTTAAATGAAAAACAATTTAAATTCTACAAATAATATTTCGAGTTATAACGATTTTAAATTATACCCCTTTTTTGATAAATTTTAAATTAAAAAATTTTTTTAAAAAGCTATGAGAAGTTTTATCATTTGATTTTATTTAAAAATGATATGGTTAACCATCACAAAAAAATTCAAAATTTTAACTCAATAAATAAAAATTAATTGAAAATGTGTCCCGGACACCCCCCCCCCCCTTAAGCGTCACGCCCGATAAGTCTAAGCTACTTTTTTTTTCTTTCAGATTGTTTGATCGCCACCACTTTTTGGAAGTAGAAATATTCACCCTATTTAATGACAGATAAAACGATGCAAGAAAAAAGTCAATTACACTATTGTAAAAAACTGGCGGGTATCAAAACAATCTGAATTTTAAAAAAAATTATCCTATATTGCCCTTGAAAGTCACGGGCGCGAGAATTAAGGGGCTAAATCTCGAAAATATATTGATTTCTGAGGTTTCTGAAAATAAAGAACGCTTTTCGAAAACACGGGTATCTCGAAAGGGGTTATTTATATTTTCGTTCGTGGTTACTTTATTATTTTCGTAGATCAAACTGCATTTATCTTTTTTTACAATGTAATTCGAAAATTAAAAACACATATTTGTAGTTACATCTCATTCTAGTATTTTACAAATGAAAAAAAGAATCAAAACACTTTCAAATGGAAAAATACCAGAACAACACATGCATCATGTCATTCAGACGGATGGTACACTCTCAGAAATACTTTCTTCAATTCACGGAAATTTTCCTGGCAGCAGTGCTACCAGGATTTTTCCGTTAATAGACGAATATCTGTTTCTCTCTTTATATGTTAAAGGAGGTAAATCATACGTCAATTGAAGGAAATGGGCATAAAATAAAAGTTCCTAATCTTGGTATCGGACCAGCTGCCTTAGTGTTACAGGACCAGTAATCTTAACTACTCGGCTACAGTTGTACAGTAGATAAACAGTTTGAAGTATATATGTTTTCCTCAGATGGATATGGCTTGATTAATTTATTTAAAAAGCTTCGAATTTTGGAGTTAATTTCGGGAAGCTTTCGTCTTTAATGAGATTGTGGCTGGTGTTTTAATACTTTAGTATTAAAATAGGATAAAAATATGAATTATAAGTATTTTATGTATAGATTGCTGGATGTAAAATATGAATATTATATTTTTACGCAAGATATTTTTTGAGTAAAACCGATTTTTTGCCATTTAATATTTTAATTAAAATTTCTATTTTAAATGTGTTCATTTAAAGAATATTTTAAATGCGAATACTTTTTTATAGCTTTAAAAAATAAATTTTGAATAATTTTAAATGAATGATAAAATTAATTTTTATTTATTTTTAAATTTGTAAAACGTTTCTTTTCTTTGTTTTTTATTTTTAGGTAGCTTTTATTACAAAATGCTACCTACTGCAGCCGTTCGGAGAAAAACGATTCCGAAAAATTTTGGTATATTTTCACCGATCATGACCCCTAGTCCCCGAAACCACCCTCCGTTCAAAATTTATATATATATATATATATATATATATATATATCGGACATAAAAAACATTTTTTCAGGAAAATCGCATTTAAAATTTTGTCCCAAGAACCGCTCGCTCGTTTACTGTGGGAAAAGAACCGCTATAACTTGTATATTTGTTTACATTTTAATAAGCAGTTTACAGAGAAAATTTATTATATGTCGGATATTGCGAAAATGAAAATTATATTAGTAATAATAATATAAATGCATTTTTTTTAAGCTGAAAAAACCCCATAACCCCTTTCTAAATCAAATAAACCATCATTTTTTATTCTTTGTTTGGTTAGAACAATCAATAAGTGCTTCGGTATTTATAAAACACCAATTTCACTTTGGCGTAGTTTTAGAATCTTGTAGCAACTTAAGAAAAATAATTATCTTGAAAGATAACTAATTTGGACAACTTCGTTTTGAATTGCGAAATTGTTGCATTGATTTTCAGGTAAAACAAGAACAAAATCATGTGTTGGGAAAAGTTTACGGCACTATAATTCTAAAATTAAAATCACATGTTTAAAGTTAGATCTCTCTACACTATTTTAGCCTTTATAGAATCTTTAAAACTGAAGTAAATCGACGAAATCAAATACGTTACACAGAAAGTTTTAAATGGACTTTGAAAAATTACCCGTGCTGTGGTAATGCGCGCTTAATAGTGATTATAAGCTATAAGAGGAAGCATCCTGTATATACTATACCTAATAAAGAAAAACTAAGAACATTCCATTTCAGGAATTCCTTGCTGTTTATTATTTTATTAAAATAAATTTGGCAAAATGCAAGATTAGATGGTAAATTTAACTCACATAACCGTTTCTAAATAATCCTCCAGTTTACGCGTCATTTTTGACTCGTAATTACTGAAATCGTCACCATAGGCAAGTTCAGAACCATCTATTGGTTTCGTGTGAAACAAATGAAGGTATTGATATCAAATCAATACTTGCTGTTATAACTAGACGCTTTTTATGATTTTCCAAACTTCCCGTGTCCTTTTGACCCGCAACATTACAACCATGCGTAAGTTTTGCGTTTACTGCGATTTGTAAAAGACGAGAACTCACGATTTATCGTTAGTATGATAATTTCAGGTGTCTCGTGAATGAAAATTAAATTGTCACGGAAATATCGTTCCAGTGTGTAATGCAAACCACGGTGTGTGATAATATAACAACTAATTACAAAAACCCTAATTCAATTGCATATATATATTTCTTATTTACACGCTAAATAATTAAAAACATTTGAAAAAACGGAAACTGCTCTGGTGGATGCTTTCTGGGAACTGAACTGTTTTAAATAAGCTTATTCCATTTTGTTGCGTTTTTTTCCAGAAAAAAAGGAACCATATTTGTTGGATCGAATTGGTCATGATCTATCAGAAGGAACGATCTGATCCGATCGATCAAAACCACCGGATCCGAATAATGGAACCAACTAACTGTCATCACAAACTATCCACACTCAAATATGAACGTCTCCTTGGTAAGACAAAATATCAATTAGTCAAACATAAGAAATGTTCGCAATACCTCTGGATACAAAATAAACTGATTGAATGATTAAAAAAAGTAAAAATATACTTTGATCATTTCGTCTTCACTCGATAAACAATAATTAAAAGAGGATACCTTATCATGTCCCCCAAGAGTACACTATCTTATCCGCAGCCTGGGTCTTCCTTTTTACGATTTTAATGCTTTTTTAGTATTCCTTTTTGTCCCATTCTCCCCGACTAGCAATACTTACATAAACGTCTTCATTTTCACTACTATTTCATAGTCATCATCTTGCAATCGTCTCATCAAAAATTTTTTACACTATTACTTTACTCATGCCATATAATATCGAAACAACGATCATATAGCAGGGAAGTTTTTAATTACTTTTATATTACATCAGAACCCTTAAGCTAAAATGAAAGCTATTGTCTTTGGTAATGAAATCTTTATATGCTGTCAATAAAATTAGTCAAAAACCGAATCAAGGTAGAGTAAAATACTATCAAAATTCAAAACCATGCATTAGAAAAAAATGACACGTCGGTTTCTTATGGAAATAAAAACCTCACTTGGTTTGAGAAATGCAATTTTATAAAACTTTTCAATGTAACTATTTCGGTGATTTTTACTCAATCTTAAAAACTAGCATTGTCATGCATTTTAACAATGGGATCCTTGTATGCCATCAGGAGTAATGAGATGTATTAAATGATAGCAATGTAGTCTATTTGATGGCATTATTATACTAAATATTGTACATTTTGTTTTATAAAAATATAGAACTGCGAATCTGATGTCAATTGTAAACATTCCCTTATATTATGTTCAGAGACAGAAAGTAAAATATTATGAGGAAAATATATGCCTCATATGCATATATCTTTTATCAATTAGAATGAGCTTTGTATCATGTCTGTTACACTGCTTTAAATAGGTCTAAACTGTATTTTGCGCCGCTTATGTCACGAATGATAAAATTCAAAAGTTTGGCTGAAAATTAAAAGTAATATTTTATAAATATTATTCCCTTTTTTACAACCCTCACATATCAAATAGATTTTTTTTTTTTTTAATAATGCAGGAAATAGTTCATTCTTCTGAAATAAAGTCCAGATATATCCATTTTCTTCATAAAAGGGTTTTTCAAAAAAACAAAATATACAGGGTGTTGCCGAATTCGACCGGCCAATTCAGAGGGGTGATAGAAGGCATCAAGAGGATGAAAAATTGCCACACAACAAGGGGTCGTAAACCATTTATTTAGTCATAAATAGAGGGTGTTTCATCCTAACTGAACTTGAATTGATGGTAATAATTTCGGGACAAATAAAAACATTGCAATGAAAATGCAACGATATGTACTTTGTTTTGTGTCAAATGTCATAGCATCACGAAATGTTCTGTAAAAAACAGGGTGCTCAAGCAATCGATGATACCGTATGAACTGGCAATCACAGTCCAAAATTTGGAGCATCAAGTACATACTGTAATGGAAACTTCAACCACTTTTTTTATACTATCATATTTACAACAAAGGTGAGAATGTTTATTAAAAGGTTTATTATAATATACTTCAGTTTTCTGTAAGCTATTGCCATCAACCCAAATTGAGTTAGGGTAGAACATATCTCGATGCATATTTTGATTAAATACGTGTTTTGCGACCCCATGTCCTATGCTAATTTTTCATCCTCCTGATGAAAATCTTGACTGGTAACTATCACCCCTCTGAATTTGTCGGCCGAATTCGGTAACACCCTTTATAACACAATGTCAATTAATATTGAACATACAATTCAAGAAAGTACCACAATTTCTTTTTAAGCTATTTCAAAAAAAGAAGCTTCTGCTTTTGGCGATTATATCTGTATGTACACTATATGGCCAAAGGTGAACGGTCACTTGCGATTTTAGACGTTTTGTTAAATACCTAGAAAAATACATGAGGAATTAACCTGAAACTACAGATGTGTAAACAGCATAGTATAGGTCATATATTTCCGCGAAGATTTTTTTCCCGAAACCCCATAGGGGACCATCAACATATTGAAAAAGAATGAATATCTTTTGGATAACCCTGTAAACACTAATGTAGCAAAAGCGTTCAAACTCGAGATTATTAATAATTAGCTTATTGTAATATACTGTGTTCATTTTTATGAAGATAGCATGTATACTCGTAGAGAAATTAAGGTTTTTATGAAAAATAATCCCAAATTTCGCCAAGTTTTTTGCTTATAATTTGCAGAGTTCTCAATATAAAAAAAAGTTCTTTTCTGAAAATATGACAAACAACATTGTGCACAATACTATTCAATCAGAATTAAAAAATAATAAAAATTGGATGAAAAAGGAGCACGTTTACTAAAAAAATGTTTCACTGCGCATGCGCTAATGCAATCAAAATATAATGTGCATAATGTATTAGCTAAGTATATAGAGCAACTTTTGTGAAAATCTCAAAATCATAGCTTGAAAATTCTGAAAATTATCGTCGATAAAATAAGCTCGAAATCCGTTGTTCCCAAAAGGAAGGAAAAAGATGAGGGGTTGTATCCAAATATAGTAGTACGTGTAATATTGTGTACGCTATCTTGGCACTAATCAACAGATATTTGATACAACCCCTCATCTTTTTGGGAACAACGGATTTCGAGCTTATTCTATAGACGATAATTTTCAGAATTTTCAAGCTATGATTTTGAGACTTTCACAAAAGTTGCTCTATATACTTATGCTAATACATTATGCATATTATATTTCGATTGCACTCGCGCATGTGCAGTGAAACATTGTTTAGTAAACCTGCTCATTTTCATCCAATTTTTATTATTTTATAATTCTGATTGCAGAGTATTGTGTATAATGTTCTTTGTCATATTTTCTGAAAAGAATTTTTTTTATATTAAGAACTCTGCAAATTATAAGCAAAACACTTGGCGAAATTTGGGACTGTTTTTATAAAAACCTTAATTTCTCTGCAAGTATACATGCTATCCTCATGAAAATGAACACAGTATATTACAATTAGCCACTTATTAATAATCTCGAGTTTGAACGTTTTTGCTACATTAGTTTTTACAGGGTTATCCAAAAGATATTCATTCTTTTTCAATTTGTTGACGGTCCCCTATAGGGTTTCGGGAAAAAACTTCGCGGAAATATATGACCTATACTATACTGTTTACACACCTGCAGTTTCAGTTTAATTCATCATACATTTTTCTAGATATTTAACAAAACGTCTAAAATCGCAAGTGACCGGTCACCTTCGGCCATATAATGTATGTATGCATGTCCTCAATTTCTCAGCAACCAATGAATGGATTTGAGTAACTTTTTACACGATAATTCTAGTAGAACAGGGAATGTTTTAACCTAAATAAAATCATTTTATCGTGTAAAGTGTTTTTACGCGGACACGTCAAACATTTTAGTATATATTGTCTACTGCACTTGTGGGATACTGGTAACTAGAGTGTCTTTATAAAAAAAAGAACAGTGACATATGAGAAATAAAATCTGATTGGTCGAGGTAATTTTGCACGAAAACTTAGCCAGCCTACCATTATCGCCTAGCTAACGTTAGCTGAATTGCCTAATTCGTCTAATCGAACTTGTCTAAGAAAGATGAATTTCATAGAATGTTGACAAGTTCTTGGAAATAGGTTGCCTAAGTTTGAACCACTGAGCTCTAATGTAAAACGGAGCGCTAGCTTCATATGCTTTAACATTGAAGCCAGCGATCCACGTATAAATACAATTTTGCAATAAGTCTTTGCTCAGTTTCGCTTTGAAGGAAAACTAAGGCAAAACAATGAATTGTCCCATTGACGTAAGTTTCTCGTTCGCGGAGAGTCACGTTCAAAATGCTGCCATATCCTTTTAACAAACGAAGCAGACCACCGAGTTAGCTCTCCGTTCTATATTAGAGCTCAGTGGTGTTTGAACTAAAATTTAAAATATGAGAATATGACATGTGCGTATGTCACCACTTTTCATTTATAAAGCTACTCTAAAGGCATGAACGTAAATTAAAGTGAATGTGGCTAACAACAAACGGTTATCACCGAAATCAATCTGTTGTTCCAAACCAAAACCATTCTCACTGACATGTGCTAAACTCAGTTTCATTTTTTGTTTCAAAATTACTTGTTTACATTGCACATAAACTGAAGAATATCAGCATTGTTATGAAAATGCTTAAATTTCTTTTACTGCCATTGTATATGTAATCAGGTCCATTATCTAGCCAAAGAAGAAACACTGGTGCAAGAATCTTTTTGGAATAATCAATTCTGCCTTTAGGGGGAAATATATATATTTTTTTTAATTTTATGTCATAAACAGATGCATATTTTCCCAAGAACTGATACACTATGAGCAGAGTAATACTCGTACAACCCAACCCTAGGAGCTAATTTCTTTTTAATCCTTATACAAGTAGCATCTAATCAAAATAACCAACTACTGAAACTCGTATTTTTAGAATAATAATAATAATAAAACATTTCATAAGAGTCAGAACTATTAAAACTTAAGTGAACAGAATTTAAAGAATAAAAGTCCTTCCGGCCAGTGCCGGGAGGAAGAGGTAGCTTTCATATTCCTTATTTTAAAAAAGCCAACATATATTATTCAAACACACGAAGCTCAATTTAGGGGAAACCGAATATAGGAGATTCAATACTAATTTTTATCAATACTAAATCGTTATGAATGAGAATTTCGCGAAATTAGTCAGCTTTATCCAAGCTGCTTTTATTTAAAGTAACTTATATTTGGCTGCCAAATTTGGCGATTTCTTAAAGTGCCTGCCATTTTAAGACAACATGGTGGATGAGGCTAACCAGTGAACTTAGTTGAGACCTTAGTAATTGCTGTGCACATGCTCACTCACATCGGAATCGGTTGATATATACGAGTGCTGTCTCAGTCAAAAAATCAGATTTTTCAAAATGTCACCCATATTAGAAATTGAAACTGCTATATCTGAGCCATTTTTTAATATAAAGACAAACAAAAAATGTTCCTGAATCCTTATATCAAGGTCAAATACTTAAGAAAGAAACCTTTTTCAATTTCTACATTTTTTGCACCTCACTTTAAATATAATTTTTTTTAAATATAATTGCCGCCATTTTGAAACAAGATGGCTGATGAAGCTGGCCAGCGAACTTGGTCGAGATATTGATGTATACTATCCACATGCCTTCTTACATCGAAATAGGCGAATACGTGTGTTATCGCGTGACAAACACAATATCGTTTCAAAATGTTAGCCATGCTAGAAATTCAAAGTGCTATAATTCAACCATTTTTTAAGATATAAACAAAAGAACAAATTTTCAGAAACAAAAACTGCTCCGGAATCTTTGTATCAAGGACAAACACATAAAAAAAACTCTTTTTCATTTTCCAATTTTTTAATACCTCATTTTAAATTTTAAATTTAATTTTTTTAAATGGCAACCGTTTTGAAAAAAGATGGCGAATGAAGCTGGCCAACGAACTCGGTCGAGACATTGGTATGTACTATGTACAGACCAAATTACATCCAAATCGGTTCATAAATACGCCTGTTATCGCGTGACAAAAATCAGGTCGTTTTAAAATGTCAGTCACAATAGAAATTCAAAATGCTATAACTCTGCCATTTCTTAAGATATAGACGAAACAAAAACTGATCCGGAATCTTTGTATTAAGGTCAAAGACATACGGAAAAAATCTTTTTCATTTTCCAATTATTTGGTATCTCATTTTAAATTTAAAATTTTTAAAATTATTTTAAATGGCCGCCATTTTGAAACAAGATGGCGGATGAAGCTGGCCAGCTAACTCGGTCGTGATATTTGTATGTACTATGTACACAGCAAGGTACATCCAAATAGGTTCATAAATACGCCTGTTATCACGTGACAAAAATCAGGACGTTTCAAAATGTCAGCCACGCTAGAAATTCAAAATGCTATAACTCAGCCATTTTTTAAGATATAGACGAAACAAAAACTGTTCCCGAATCTTTGTATCAAGGTCAAACACATAAGAAAAAAATATTTTTTCAATTTTCAATTTTTTGGTACCATATTTCAAATTTAAATTTTTCTTAAAAATTTAAATGGCCGCCATTTTTAAACCAGAAGGCGGAAGAAACTGGCCAACGAGCTCGGTCGAGACATTGGTATGTATTACGTATAAACGAAGTTACATCCAAATCGGTTCATAAATATGCCTTTCATCGCGTGACAAAATTCAGGACGTTTCAAAATGTCAGTCACGCTAGAAATTCAAAATGTTATAACTCAGCCATTTTTTAAGATATAGACGAAACAAAAACTGCTCCGGAATCTTTGTATAAAGGTCAAATACATAAGAAAAAAATATTTTTACATTTTCAATTTTTTGGTACCACATTTCAAATTTTAAATTTTTAAAAAAAATTTAAATGGCCGCCATTTTGAAACAAAATGGCGGATGAAGCTGCCCAACGAACTAGGTCGAGACATTGGTATGTACTATGTACACGCCGAATTACATCCAAATCGGTTCATAAATACGAGAGTTACAGCGTGACAAAGGTGAGATATATATAAAATATATATATATCAATTTTGAACGGAGGGTGGTTTCGGGGTCTGGGGGTCATGATCGATGAAAATATACCAAAATTTTTTGAAATCGCTTTCCTCCGAACGGCTGCAATAGGTAGCTTTTTGTAATGAAAGCTACCTAATATTAACTGCATGATTAAAATTGTATGTCATTTTATGAACTTTAATTTAATAAAACAAACGTTAAAATTTCATGAAAATCTGACGATCCAATTTCTCGAAATCGTGCATACAAGCTGTAAACTGGAGTATCTAAACAAACTTAAAACCGTATTTTCTAGGCACCGGATTCCAGATATGACGTCAAATTTTTTCTTTTGCAATTTACCGGAAAATGAAGCGCCGTAAAGATATGGTTCTTTGGTCAATTTTTATGTACACCGAGCGAGGATTCTCGCTGTATACAGTTTATACGGTCTTGATATAACACCCTGTAATTACCGAGAAACGCTGTTTTTTTCTGTATTTTTACAGATATTTCTAACAGTGCATACGATCTCTAACGCGGCTTCTTAAATCGCTACACAGCTCTCTTTCAGCAATCTCCGGATGAGATTCTTTCTTTCCAATCGTGATATGAAATCCGACACTTCAATTCAACACTTGATGAGGTTATTCGGATTCAAAAGTGCTTCTGATTCAGAGCAAGGCGTAAAAAGCCCGAAGTGGAAAGTCCTGTGCTCTTGGGAAGAATTAACAAGAAAATAATATCCACAGAGTTCATTGATTTCATACAATCGAAGCTTGGTTTAAATATTTTTAAAGAAGTTTTTTTTTTCCTTTATTTATTTATTTATTTATTTTTTTTTTTTGAACAACAAAAGGAATGAAAAAAATCTATATTATAAAGCAAAACATGTCCATCAGTAACACTGACATCCTATTGATGGTGTCAACACCTGATTATTCAATTTCGCTTTTGCTTCAGTTTTTTTTTTTAACTTCTAAATATAGCACAATATCAATTTTTACACCATCGAATAGGAAAAAAAAGTTCTTACAAATACAATTTGGTTGAAAACTGTATCGATTTTTTATAGTTCATAAAATAATTTTCAAGCAGGATTTAAAATAAAAATCTATCTCTATCACATGCAGCCCGTTTACGAAAGATTAATCCGTTTGCACTTAAAATAATATAAGTAGTTCAGCATTTGTTTTCGTTTAATATGCCACAACGAAATTAAAGTTTCGTGAATAAATAAATAAAATAATATAAGTAAAGTACAAATTTAACAGACATGTAATTGAACTATGACCTAAAACCACTTAAATAATCTAAATTTAAAAGGCTGATGTAAGTAGCGAAATCTTTAGCGATTTTTTCGGCTATTAATCTCTTGCATGAGGCTAATACGAAAGTATCGCTTTTAATAAATTTCAAAACTTTATTTCCATACATAACTGATATTTTTTTACATAAAAATTGATTTTGATGTTGTTAGGGGACAATCTAAAAAAAATACATTAAATAAAAAAAAATCTAATTGAGTTTTCAATTTAAAAAAAATTATTTTTAGCTATGTTCTGTAACCTGGGAAGCCCGGGTTGTCAAAATATGGAAAGTATTATTATTTCCCTTTTTTCGGATTGTTTTAATCGTCAACAAATGACATAAAAGTACTAGAACTTATAAGGCATTAAAATTCGCCTTTGAGACATTCATGAAAATTTTTAAATATATGATAGAACATTCATTAACTAACAATGCGCAATTAAAATTATTTAAAACCCCCAAGTAATATATAATATAAAATGGATGTTTTTTTGACTTAACGTAAATTGATGCCAGAATAAAATTATTTATTTATTGACACTACAGTAATATAATTCATTTATTGATACAGTAGGCTCGAGATTTAACGACCTTCACGGGACCTCGGCAAACAGAACGTTAAATCCAATGGTTGTTAAATCAAATGTTGCTAATTTTGGTTGATTTTAATGCGATTCAAAAATGCCTACCCTTCTAATTCAGTAAAAAGTACTGATTTATACAATTTTTAAAAACAATATTTGCAGTATTTAGTCTAAATTTTTAGATTTAAAAAACGGTTACAAATTATGGAATAATTTTATAGGAATTTAAACATTTTACAAAATAAAAAAATGACTGAGACTAGCTAATTAATATTTTTTGAATAATCATCTTATACTTTTTTGCTTTAAATGGCGGCTGGAAACTTCCAGAATACTGCTTTTAAGGTTATTGATCATCTAAAAGTAGTCGTTAGAATTTCCTTTCCTTCTAAAATGTTCCATATAACTTCATGACATCCTTTGCTTTTTTTATGCGAGAGGTATACGGGGTGTCCGGTCTCAACGGTGTCCAATGGCTAATTCCTAAACCGTTAGTCATAGACATATAGTTCCAATTACAAAAATGTTTTAAATCAGGTAAAGAAATATTTTTAAAGCAATTTGGGTCAATAAAAACATTTCTTAAAAAATTACGAAATTTAAATTTTTATACGGTCCCCCGGTCCTATAAGTTATATTTAGTAAAAATTTCCTTTTACACTGACAAGTAATACAAAAAAAGTCTCGTTATTCTACGATTAATATTGACCGAGTAATAGCTGTTTAAAGTTGGAACATATTTTTTGCTGCAAATTGGGGGTCATTCACAAATTTAGTCGAAATATAATTTCGTCAGATATATTAAAAAATGGTTGAGAATAAAATTAACATTGCAGTATAAATTTGAAATATTTAATCATTCTGACATATTAATGCAAAATATACAATTTGTAATAAACATTTAAGAAGAAAGAAAAACAGAATTTTGGTTAAATAAAATGATGCTAAATTAACATCTTCAATTCTTTACAAAATGATGAGTATTTTAAAATATTATTAGATTACGCTAGCCTGCAAAAGTTGGGTTATGTCATGTTTTTTAGCTTTTTATAATTGATTCTTATGTATTCTGTACCGCTGAATCCGAAATTGACCTTCATTTTTAACAATCACATCAGGATTTTTCGCAAATTGCAAATTTCAAAGTTCAAAAGTTCAAAATTAAAATTCAATCTCCTCCCTCATCTCATCGGACCACTCCGCTGTTTAGCTGTAGGAATCCTAGGATAAGCAAAAATATTGAATAAATTATTAAATAAAATAAAATAAAATAAAGTTTTAAATATGTTTTATAGTATGAGATTTTTGCTATACTTTAACTTACACATTTACGATTTGCAAAAAAATTCTAACGTGATGGTTAAAAATGAAGGTCATTTTCAGATTCACTGCTAAAAAGTACGTAAAAATCAATTATCAAAAGCAAAAAAAACACAGCCATCTCCTCTACTTTATAGTATCCGATTTTTGTTATTCTTTAAATTTGACAATTTATGATTTGCGAAATATCCTGACATGATGGTTAACAATTAAGGTAATTTTTGGATTCAGTGCTAAAAAATACATAAAAGTTAAAAAAGCAAAAAAAGAAGCCAGTCTTGTATTATCGAATCTAAAACTTTTTCTTAAACTTCTTGGCGGTAATCTATACGAAATTTTTTGTGTTACCCTGTAAAATAAGTATAAATAGTAACCACCGAAAATCATAATAATATTAGATTGTTATCGGATTTGCGCCAGTATCTAAAATGTAATCTCGATCGGATATTTGAAAGTGAGTTAAAGTTCGAGTACAAATTTTGAACTGGGAAAACATACATACGATCGTTGAAGTAACATAAAAACTTGTAAAACTAACATAATTTTTGTTAAAAGAAATCATAAAAGAAACAGTCTCAAATCCTGACAAAATAAAACATATGTTATTTTAACCAATCTGCAACTTAATAAATGTTAACTTAATCGTAATACTTGTACGATTTTTTTCAATTGGAGATACACATGAAATAAGATCTTCGAACACTTTAAGTACTTGGTATGTGGACCCTCAAAGCCAAGCGGAACTTATTTGTTTTCAGAGCAGAAAAGTGGCCTAAGTCATGCATTTTTAAAGTTTCCTAACTCACTCAATTTTAGTGTTACATGAATGGGACTTTTTTGTGTTACTTGTCAGTGTAATAGGAAAATTTTACTAAATATAACTTACAGGACCGGTGGACCGTATAAAAATTTAAATTTCGTATTTTTTTAAGAAATGTTTTTATTGATCCAAATCGCTTTTAAAATATTTCTTTATCTGATTTAAAACATTTTTGTAATTGGAACTATATGTCTATGACTAACGGTTTAGGAATTAGCCATTGGACACCGTTGAGACCGGACACCCTGTATATGGAACATCGGCAATTTCATCTCCGAAAGAAGTATTTGGTTGGTTGACTTTTGACGGCCAATTATCTGCTCGAGGGATATAGGCCCAGAAGAAGTATTTGGAATGTCCAATCAGGATTGAGATGGCTGCAGGTTAAATCATCTTTTGAACATGTTTTCTCAGTTTTAAACTTATCGTCAACGTCAGCATAATCTTCAAATGTGAGATTTTTCGGCCAAACAACATGTTTTTGTAATGCTTACATATTAGATGTTTGGAATCTTCAATTTCGATGTTCTGTTTTTTCAACCCCTGAGCAGCAAGTTCAAGTTCCCTAGCTTGGTTCTTTAAACTTACGGTGAGATGGAAGCAAAACTGTTTCCCGAGAATTCGCTTGCCGAGCAGCACTTGCTATATGTATAGCCACTAAGAATTCGTTTTATGAATTTTGTTTACTTCTAAATTGATTAGCCCTCTCATGCATTAAAACCTCATATGAGGTTGTCAGATAAAAAAATGAAAAAAAATCATTATTCATAATTATTTGGATTTTGAATTGCATAGTAGTCTCGTATGAGATCAAAATTAGCTTTTGAAAAGAATCAATAGATATCAGCACATGCCCTTCATTTTGTTTGTATATGTTTTAGCTTCCATTGTTGTCAAAAGTCAAGCATGCTAAAACAACAGATTTAGAAAGCGCTTCCCACCACCCAATGAAGTTTAACATGTAAGTAAAAATATATTTTATGTTTCTTACATCATTTCGATTACAAAAAGAAAAAAAAAATTGATATTTAAATATTTTTTTTGAGGAATTAAAGGTGTTTTAGTCTGAAACCTCAAATGTGGCTTCCATGCAGTTATAGCAATTATAGCTCTCGCTGCATGCAAACCTCATTTGAGGCTGTTTATTATATCATGTAAGTTTCCAAATTTTAAAACTATAAAAAAGGCAATTCTAATTAATCTTATAATTCGAATTATATATATGTGTGTGTTTTTGTGTAAGTTATAAGTAACCTGACAATTTGCATATATACATCTGTGAGGTATTGGAAATATATATATGAATTTATTGGAAAGTAAATATATGAAAGCAATAAAAAAATTAATTAAAAGTAATTTTCATGGTTTGAATGAATTAAAAATTAAATATCAATAGGATTATGAGAATGGACTTCAAATTTTTTAAATTGTATGAATTGACTAACCGATATAATAGATTGTACTAACATTTTTTTTAATGCCATTACATTATTTAAAATTATTTCTTGCCTTTTATAGGCTTTATAATGGACAACAAATGTGGCAGATCCAGAAAGAGATATTTATCTCAAAAAGAAATAGAAGAACTTATGGCTCTTCCTTCAGATTCCGAAGATAATATGTTTGATGAAGATGATGATGACTACTTCGATCCGGATTGCATACCAGCTGAGAATAATAAACATGATACTGAAGCAGTGAGTGATGACGAGGAAAGCAATATTGAGCTTTCTACGTCAAGCGGCATTACACATTCACATAACAAAGAAACTATTAGTAAGAATGATATTGATAATAACATTAACCTTACCTCTAAGACTATAATAACCGGCAAAGACAATAAAATACCGGCTATAAAAACCAGTATGATCAGAGAAAGACGTTGGTTCGTTAACAAAGATAATGATTTCTCTAAAGAACCCCTAATTTTTCAACCTGAAAAAGAATTTGAAATTTCTGGAGATACTCTTTTAGATTATTTTTATAGGATTTCCCAGAATGTTACTTAGAAGACATATGTTATCAAAGCAACCTTTATGCTATGCAACAGGGCAAGGAAAATTTAAATATTACTGTTCCGGAATTGAAAATTTTTTTTGGGAATGAATTTTGTAATGACCTACATACGTTATGCCAGACTTCGTTAATATTGGTCTACAAGTGGTGGCTTACGATTAAGCATTATAGCTGATTCTATATCTATAAATAGGTTTGAATTAATAAAACGTTACCTTCATTTCCAGGACAACTTGAAAATTCCTGCAGATAATGCAGATCGTTTGATAAGATTAAGACTGTTTTTAGATATCCGTCATAAGCATTAAATATCCTTCATTACATGAAGCTACAAAGCCAGACTAATCACAATCAATTGATGAGATAATGGTGCCTTTCAAAGGTTGGATCTTCTTAAGCAATATATAAAATCAAAACCAAAGCCATGGAGTTTTAAAATATGGGTTCGTGCTGGAGTTTCTGGCTATGTTTGTTGTTTTGAAATATTTCAAGGAGCAAATGGTGGAAGAAGGCCACCATCAAAAGAATATGGTGCAGCTGGTGATGTGCATAATATAGCTTTAAAAAATCATAAAATATATTGTGACACTTTATTTACTGCAATTCCCCTAATTGAGGAATTGAAAAAACGAAAAATTTATTTTGTTGGAACTATTCGAGCTAACAGAATGAAGAGTACTGAAAAAAAGCTAAAAGATACTAAATCTCTCATAAAAGATGGAAGGGGATCAGTTTCTGCAGTTACTTCTGAGGACAACATAACAGTGACTCGATGGGTTGATAAAACTATCGTGCACGTGGTGTCATCTTTTGCTGGAGTTCAACCGACAGATAAAGCAAAACGTTTTTGTCATGCAACTAAGTCCATTGTAGAAATAGATAGACCACACTCAGTGTAAATTTATAACCAGCATATGGGAGGTGTGAACTTAATGGATTCACTTGTTGCACTTTATCGTCATTCTCAAAGAAATAAACGTTGGTATATGCGTATTTTTTTCATCTTTTGAATGTTGCTGTTGTAAATGCCTGGATTCTTTGACGAAAAGACGGCAGAGCTGCTAATGACTTATTAGAGTTCAAAAGTAGCACAGCATCAAGCGTAATATATACAGGAATATCATCACTCAAATTGAAGAAAAAGGATCGACCATCCGCTAACGGTTCTCCGGCTTTCTCTTGTCCAGCAAAGAAAATAAAATTGTCTTTAGTTGCAAAAGAACTAAGATATGACAATGGTAAACATTATCCAAAAAAATCTGATGGTAAATTTGCTCTGAAGTGCAAAAAAGAAAGCTGTTCGAGTAGAAGTAGATATATTTGTGGCCACTGTCAAGTACATTTATGTCCAGAATGTTTCGAATATTTTCACCAAAATTAATTTTTTCACACAAATGTAACATTAGCATACAAGCCTCATATGAGGCTGCTCATATAACTTCCTTAAGAATTAAAAAAATAATGAAAATCAAGTTTCTTGTTGTTATTCTTATCTATTTCTAGCTAATTTGCCAGTGAAACTTTTTTTGACAATTGCAAAATAATTCATGCATGAGAGGGTTAGAACACCACTTACTAGTTTCTTCGGTATATTTTTTGAAACGTTGTATAATACCTTGATCCATGCGCTGTAAAACGCATGGAACATTTGGGGAAATAAAAATTATCTTTACTGCTTCCAGATTTTTAATTTCTGGAGGATGTGAAATGAAGTTCTCGCAGGTCGCTAAATCAAGATTCCAATTATTTGCTGGTCGTTAAAACGAGCAAGGAAAAACATTGTAAGTATTCGCAAATGGTCGGGACCTCATGCAATGATCGCTAAATCGTGAGGGGTCGCTAAATCGGTGTCGTAAAATCGCGAGTCTACTGTATTAGATGAATGTAATTTTATATAAATGTATAAATATCTGTGAAATAAATCTGTTAAAATATAATAAACATAATTTATCTTATAAGCGAATTTTTTTTTAAAGTATGAGCGGATAGAGGTATACCAATTTTATTTCAATGGCTTATAAATCTTCACACCCTCAGATAAACATATAACTAAATCACAATAGTAAATTTTTTTGGTCTGGGTGAGAAAAAATTATAACAAATGAATAAAATAATGAGTAAAGAAAGAAAATAAATAGCCAATTTTGGCCACCAAAAATGATATTTTTAACGGTTGCAACCGGAATATTATGTAACATTGAATAAATAATATAAGACAATTAAAAAAAAATTATAATAAAAATTTCTAGATGTTCACCATTTAAAGGGATTACTTTTAGTCTTATCGACCTTAACCCCTTGAGGGGCAAGTGATCGTGTTCCTGTAAAGTTGAACTCACACCGGAATCTTTGAAAAAGTCTATTTCAAAATAAGTAAAAGCAATTTTACGACTTTTTTCCACCAAAGTTAGAAAAGTAAAATCTAATAACATTTTTCTGGTGTAAAACTTCATTAATCGTAGGTGGTATATAATATATACCGGTGCCCCTCAAGGGGTTATAGTCCTTTACCTAAATATAAAATGAAAATTATTCAAGTTTTGAACTTTCAGTTTTTTAGCATTTTTTATTCAAAAGATAAAAGCATCTGCACGTTGTCGTTCCTCTAATAGAATCATTTCGTCCAACGTTTCTAAAGTCTCAAAGTCTGGTAGGATAAAACATCTTTATGTATCGGATAGCCAAGAAATGACGGACGTGATATTAGAAGGCATGCCTTGAGCAGTAGAGAAAAAATGTAAGTAGAATCTTCATCATATTAGATTTGTCTTTTGTCAAGGACGAGCTTAATTTTCGTATTGTTGATTAAAAAATCTAAGAAAAGATGAATTCGGATGCATGATAATTAAGATGAAATATTCATCATTAGTGAACGTATTTTACTTCGATAGTAAATAAATAGAAATAAAGGAATCTAATGAAGATTTCTAGCTACGTACAGCCTTAAAACAAAAGTTTTCACCCCCTTCCCCATTATAATCGTATAAAAAGACACAGGTACCAATTGACTGGGAATAATAGCTACTATTGAATCATATGGATGATTTCTGTTTCGGGGAATCGTCTACATAGTAAAACTTTCATTATCTTTCTTTTTCAAATAGTAACACCCACTTTGGACATATTATTTGAGTTCATTGGATCAAAACTGTCCGGAAAAGCATATAGTTTATGCTCTTTTCCTTACATAGTGTTATAAAAGAAAATGCCTTAAAGGTCAAACCACAAATTTAGAAAAATAAAATTAAGATCTTACACTGAAAAGTAGTGAAAACGTGCAATTGGTAACGAGAAAAAATTTACAAGAAATTCTAAATATGAAATAAACTACCAATATGTAAAAGAAAATTCTATAGATTTTTCCGGTTATTTCCTAAGATTTAGCTTCCTGGGATGCAAACGACAACGATATACAGTCACAATAGACCGCGAAAAGCAAAATGCTTCTATAACCATAATCTAATAATGGAAATGAGCTGTAAAATGTTTTTGATGATGCTAAGTCATTTTATGTAAAACTTAATGTAGGTCAGAATTTATATTTTTTTAATATGAAATTATTAATATTTTTCATAATTTAAAGCATGTATTTAAATTTTTAAAAATGCCTGGATTATGTTTGGGCCTATTAGTTATATCGTATTAAAAAATAAACATTTATATAGAACAATTTTTGTAGCGATATAGATTAAAAATTGTTATCTGGATTTTACATTAGCATTCTCAAAGTTTGGACCCTTTTAACTCTTTGAAGATTTGGGGGAAATGCAGAAATATACTTTCATAGGCAAATTTGATCCAAGGAACTAAAAAAAAATGTGTCAAAACTGGGTGTTACTATTTGAAAAATAAAAAAGTAGTGTAATTTTTAATATGCAGATGGCCCCCGAAAGATAATTTGTGCATAGAATTAAATAGTAGGCATTATTTCAATTCGACTTGTACCAATATCTTTTTCATACCATTATTTGCAGCAGAGTTTGTGAGGGTTGATCACTTCTTTTTTTTTCCAGATTTGTTATAAAGTAAATTTAACAACTAAAGTACAAAAGCCTGGTACAGAACACACTTCTCCAATAGAAAAACATTAATGGTTAATACCGAGGTCTAATATTGTGCCAGTATTACAAAAAATGGTAAAAACGCGTTTTCAGTACCAGAAAAGCAGGAAATTACTAAAATTCAAAATATTGTAACTCGAAAAAAGGAAAAAGGAACTATAAAAAGTGTCAAAACTGGGTGTCACTATTTGAAAAATAAAAACTATTGCAATTTTTAATATGCATCTCGCAACCAAAGGGTAATTTGTGCATAGAATTAAATAGTAGGTATTCTTCCTATTTGACTTATACCAATATCTTTTTCATACGATTATTTGCAGCAGAGTTAATGAGGGATGATCACTTCTTTATTTTCTCCCATAATTGTACCAAAGTAAATTTAACAGAATAAAGTATAAAAGACTGGCACAGAAGGCACTTCTCTAATGGAAAACCATTAATGGTTATATCGGGGTCTAATATTGCGCCAGTGTTATAAAAAACGGTAAAAACGCGTTTTTAGTACCAGAAAAAGGTTGGAAATTAATAAAATTCAAAGTATCGCAACTCGAAAAAAGGAAAAAGGAAAAGTGTCAAAACTGGGTGTTACTATTTGAAAAATAAAAACTATTGCAATTTTTAATATTCATCTCGCACCCAAAAGGTAATTTGTGCATAGAATTAAATATTAGGAATTATTCCTATTTGACTTATACCAATATATTTTTCATAGGATTATTTGCAGCAGAGTTAATGAGGGATAATCACTTCTTTATTTTCTCCCACAATTGTATCAACGTAAATTTAACAGAATGAAGTATAAAAGACTGGTACAGAACACACTTCTCTGATGGAAAAACATTAATGGTTATATCGGGGTCTAATATTGTGCCAATGTTACAAAAAAAAAAAAGGTAAAAACGCGTTTTTAGTGCCAGAAAAAGGTTGGAAATTAATAATATTCAAAGTATCGTAACTCGAAAAAAGGAAAAAGGAACTAAAAAAAAATGTGTCAAAACTGAGTGTTACTATTTGAAAAATAAAAACTATTGCAATTTTTCATATGCATCTCGCACCCAAAAGGTAATTTGTGCATATAATTAAATAGTAGGCATTATTCCTATTTGACTTATACAAATATCTTTTCATACAATTATCTGCAGCAGAGTTAATGAGGGATGATCACTCCTTTATTTTCCCCCTGAATTGTACCAAAGTAAATTTAACAAAATAAAGTATAAAAGACTGTACAGAACACACTTCTATAATGGAAAACCATTAATGGTTATATCAGGGTCTAATATTGTGCCAGTGTTACAAAAATCGGTAAAAACGCGTTTTTAGTGCCAGAAAAAGGTTGGAAATTAATAAAATTCAAAGTATCGTAACTCGGTAAGTTTTAATTCTGAAGTCAAAAATGGAATTTTTACTGCTTTACTTGTTTGTGCACGGAGATTTTTTTAAATAAATTTTCTAACTTTTAGAAAAATGATTATTCTAACGTAAATGGATTTTCATATGATGCAGAACAACATGTTAATCATTTTTTATAAGTGGAACTGTAGGGGAGAGCCTTACACAGTGAAGCAGAGAAGGTTTTAGAAAGCAGTTTGTGTTTGTACTGCTTTATGTCAAGCTGTTCATTGATGATCCATGACGTTTCGGACCCGCCGTTTCTGCCCCACCATTTCGGTACTGGCGTTTATTATACACTGCTCAGGTTATGATCCACTGCAGCTTGATTTTCATTGTTGTAATTATACATTAACTAATTTTTTTTTTTAATTTCGAAAAACATTTTGTTGTTCACATATCACCAGATACACAACTTGAATAAATAAACTGGAAGGAAACGAAATATCCATATAAAAATGCACGGTCTAAAATAGCAAAGGACCGAAATGATAGCGGGACCTAATGCCGAAATGTCCTTCTTCGGTTCAGAGATTGCTTTGATTGGAGTGTTTGCCGACGTTATTTCAAGTATGGGTGGTTGGTCGTTTGGAAGGTGCAAAGTGAAAGTATATTTTCGGACACAGGGTGACAGAGAAAGTTACTTTTTAAACTTTTACAGTTAATGTATCTTCAGCCTAATTATATGTAGTATTTAAGTTTAAATCTTGTACATAAGCTGTACTATTTCTCCACTGCATACCACAGACTTAACTAGAACAAATCCGGAGAAAAAGGCGTGTAACCATTGACCAACAAATCGAAATGACATTGAGACATAAAACGCTGTTACACAATGAAACAGAGTAAAACTGTGTAGCATTAAAATTATATATGCTGAATAATATGCATTATATGCTTCTTCAATATGTTTTATGCCCTGGAAAGATGGGCACCTATAAATGGAATTCATTTTTCTCACCCTACCACCACATAGAAACTACAAACTCCAATTTCTCTATTTATCAATTTCTGGATCCTAACGTTGTACAATGTAACCGTTGATACATAAATGTTTAGACATTATTTTACAACCATGTCATGTATCAGATTGCTGAATGTGGGGATAAGACACATAAAAAATCAGCACTGTCTAACTGTGTATGGAGTGTGTATGGAGTACGTATGGAGTACACAATGGTGGTACACAATGAAAACAAATTCTAATGATATTGCAAAGTGATTTCGTTCGTGTTTCTATTCAAGTGTATTGGTAAATAAGCAGCAATATTCATATATATATATATATATATATATATATATATATATGTGCAATGCTAAAATTTCTCCAGTCGATTTTATCTAACACATAGTAGACATTTTTAGTCTCGTCTCACTGTGTACGACAGTGCCTATCGACAGTATCGTATTGCCAGTCGACAGTGTCAGTGTATGAATGCTCTCCCCTGCCTATAGCCTTCAAAACTGTTTAGGAATTAGCTATTTATAAACGATAAGAAGAAATAACCTGTTACGCATGTTACATAATTGACTATCTATTGTATATTTCATCCACGAATCAGGGCTGCGGAGTCGGAGTCGGAGTCAGGCCCATTTTTGAGTGAAAGAGTCGGAGTCGGATCTGTTAAAATTCCAGTCGGAGTCGTCCATTTTATTCCACTGACTCCGCAGCCCTGCCACGAATTCCAAAATCATTTCTTTACATTCAAAACAAATAATCAAATTGGGTTGTAATTCGCTCAACTCAATTTTTTGCTTCATTATAAATGATATTCATAATTTCATTTGTACTTTCATATGTACTTTTATTTCGAATGTTTTGTTCAACTGAATTGATTATTATAAAAAAATAATTCAATTTATATTATATATTTTTCTATCAGCTTTGATGGATGATACTTTCGTGCATATTTGAAATTGATTTAAAATAAGAAGTAATATATTGTCCAATCTACATATTTTAAATATCTAGAACGTGAGAAAAATCTAGATGTAATTTCAAATTTAAATTATACGATTTACCAAATAACCTTCAATACACGTGTTTTACGTTCTAACGCTTATAGCATTTTTTTTCGCTCATTTTTAACCTTGTTTATGAAAAGAATCCATTTTATGATGCACTATTTCTATAATGAAATTGTTTATATGTTTTTCTATTTCAAGAACAAATATTTAACTTCAATATAGTCAAATTATAAAATGAATAAGAATATTTTGATATAAATGTTTAAATCAGTTGTAAATACATTTTGTATCCAGCTGTCAGTTGAGATTGATTACTTTTAAATTCGTGTTGCAGAGTCAACTGAAATGCAAAAATATTGTACAAAATTCATAATTTATTTTAATTTTTATTTCTGTCTTTTTTTTTATGCGAAGAATATTTTGACGACCCTGTTAATATAATACTGGGCTACTTTATATATATATATATATATATATATATATTGGGTGGATCTTAGCCAACATCAGAATAAATATTGCCCCAACACTGGAGCGTTTAGTCAACATTCCAACTCAGAAATATTTCGAGATTTTTAATGACAACAGCGTCAATATAAAGCCAATTTTCGTGCAATAATAGCGTTCTATTTAAAAATTTTCCAATGTAAAGCCAATGTATTCGTAGTAATGACATTTCATTGAGAATTTTGAAATGTTATATAATGTTTCCCATTTTTCCTCAATAAAGAAACTCTCAATACACTATAATGTTTTTACTCATTGCAGTATTATTTACATTAGAAGAAACAGTTGAAGAAAAATTATTTCACTAAACAATTAAAGATTACTGGATATTTTTTCTTATCACTTACATTTTTTCCACATTTTTTAGTTACATCAATTGACAATTCTCTGAATATTCCAATTACGTAATTTAGTTACAATTATGTGAATATTTTTATTGTACTTTATATTTCAAATATTTTCATTTACGTAACTAAGTTGCAAAACAATATTAAGCGAATATTGTTACCACCGTTTTTCAAATTATTAAAGCCCGGTAATAGGGTAATTTCAGTGCAGATATCTTCGTTAAAGGCAAAACTTAACCAAGACTGGTATTTTATTGGAAGGGTTTCTTATAAACGCAACAATGGCGAAGTATTGGGTTCTGATATAACCAATATTATTTGGTACTAGAGGTACAGTATTATCTTAAAGTAAAATTTTAAAGTATAATCTTCAAATTTTAAATCATCAAGTAGTTAAAAAAAATTATCTTTTAAATTACCCGATTTTAAAAATGTGGATTTGATACGCAGTTTTAACTGTAAAATAAAATAAATGAAACGCTTGATTTGGCACAATTCGTGCATAAGACTTGGGCTGAGCTTTAGTGTTATAAAATCCTGATTATTAAAAATATATAAATGTTATATAAAATTTTACATCACTGAAATACATTGAAAATATATCAAATTTTTTGTGTTATACTAACTTAAAACGATATTTGTAAATTGAGTAAATCCAGAGAATAACTTGGGAGGTGGATACCAATAATTGTAATTTCATTATTTTCTATGGTAAAATTTACTTTGGTTTACAAAAAGTTCTTTAGAAAGAATTTTGTTCGAACACCGAGATACCATCGTATAGCTGTTACACACATACATATATATATGTATTATATAGTTTGTTTAATCTGTCATAAAATTATGGTGTGAACCGTGTTTGCATCCAGAATTCTAATTTAATTAGGAAAATGTAGGATAAAACCATATAGCTGGGTGAAAACTGGATATCTCAATTTTACTCAATTCGAGCAGACATCAATGATTAACCCTCCCGCTGAGCAACCCAAGATTTCCTCGGGGATGCATTTTTTCGTCTGATTAACCCTCCTTGACTATTCCCACCAGTTATTTTTTTTTTTGTAAATATTGCCTTATTTAATTGGAGCATTTTCCCATTTAAATTATACAAAAATTTTTGTTTTGAAAAACCGGTGACAAAAGAATAAAAATTCTTAAAAGACTCTCGTCGCGAAGCTATTTTGATAAAACAATTACGCAGCGAGAGGGTAAATGATTGAAATACTTATATCTAAGCAAGAAAAATAGTCAGCCATTACGGTATCTCCATACTGGCATTTGTGTCGTTTCAGTGTTGGACAGTTCATTTTATCCTTTTTTGCTTTAATGTTTGCTGGATTTCAAACTTCTTAAATATGAACACAGCTAAAGTTATTGAAAATTTTTAAATTATTGTGTGTAACATATTTAATAGGGATTTATTTCTCATGATGAAACTGTTAGTGGCATTTATAGATGCAATTTTATTACTTGCTCTGAAGACCTCATTTGTTTGTGGTAAAACAACATATCCTACGTTGAATAAAAAAAAGGGAAATTTTAGGGAAAGGGTGGTCAAATCTACATGAAGAAGAGTTATCATGATTTTTATACAGCTGATAAAAGCATGAACACTTTTTCTTCAATTTTTCATATTGTAATGAATATACCCTTTGTTTTCAAATATTAAATTATTTGTTTATAATCTAAATAGTATTAGTTTAGTTCCTTAGTTAATGGTAAAATAAAATATATTGTTCCTTATTAAAGAATGTCTAAAGCTGTTCATTTCCTGTAAGATTAACATATTTTTGCAGTGTTACCTCATCGGTGGGATAAGACAGGATGATTTGACTTTTTATAAATAATCATTCATTATTAAAAACGTGATGAAATAATCACATATTTAAAATGATATTATGCTACAAAGTGCACAGTATGTAGGCAAATTTCATTAAATTTTGTTGGTAATTCTGGCTTCAAAAACAACTGATAAGGTTATGGGTTTTCATCCTACTTTCCACTACTGCTTATTTTTTTTTTTTAAATGATGATTTTATTATTATGAATTTCTTTCAGACACTGACATAATCGTGCAAAAGATATTATTTATTTTCCTTTATCTTTCGAGATCTATTAGTTTGTCTGGGACAAGGTACAGGAAGAGGAAGCTACTTTTTTTACAGTTCCTTCCAACGTACAGTAGGAAATTTTAAGAATCTAACGGAAATTAATTCCTGGATGGATTGAACGATTTTTTCTTTTTTTGGTTGTTTATGTTACTGTACCGAGAGATCCGAAAGTCACAAAAGAAAAAAAAAATCAATAATTCAAAAAGTATAAACAGCAACGCGGTGCGGTTTTCAAATGAAAACACCGAAACTGGTGGAATTTTTTGATAGATTGTTTTTTTTTTTTTTTTTTTTTTTTTTTGTTTGCCAGAATAGCTACATTTGTCTCCGACAGTTAGCAATGCAGTGATCTAGAAGCTGCTGTCTTTTGCTATTTCAGTCATCATGTGGCAAGAATCGAGACGGAAATCATTTACGATGCTATGATGAATATCTAGCTACATAAGACAGTTACTTTCACTAATTGCATCCGTCAAATTGAGCATTTGTAATTCTAGTTGAATTGCAAATTGTGCTACGCAGATAAACAATTTACTGACGGAACAAAATGTAGTTATTCTAGCAATAAAATTTTATTTATTTAAACAATTGTATGTCTTTCTGTACATTTATGTGAAAACATCACCGTTCAAATAATTGATCCCCCCCCCCCCCCTGGAATGCATATATAAAGTCACACATCACTGCTTACTTTGGAATGGAGGATAAAGGATGTGTTTCTTAATGCAAGTAATCTGAGTTCACCTCAAAATTAATTTGGTGAAAAATTGGGAAAAATAAATATATTGCGAGATAAAAATAGTTGTGGAGTCTAGTTGTAAAGTTTTTTTTATATAACTTTTTATTTTTTTTATAACTTTTTATTTATTTTTTATAATTATTGAGTGGTTTTTTTATAACGTCGCATAAAATGTTATAACACTAAGTAAATCCCTGAACAAGACATAAGTACAGCGTTTAAAGGTTATAACGAGTTTCATTAAAAAACCTATTATAACTGCACTTTGACAATATTAATAATCCCTTAACTACGTTGCTTTTGGAATCCATGTAGCACGTTTTGTTCAGTTTTTAATTTTTAATACCAGTATTTCCGCATAGTTAGCTTTGCGTTATTTAACTTCAAAATTTGTGAATTAGCCAATTATTCGTATACTGAAATACTGGTGTTCAAATTAAAACACCATGATAAGCTTCCATATTTTCTACAACGTAGCAGCGTACGTTGCAGTAGTCAAAGGGTTCATAATGTTTAACTTAACTTATAATACATACAGACAGTGTTTAAACATAGCTGCAACTTTTACGCTTTTTTGTATCACAAAAATTTAATAGAAATTTTTGCCTTACATAATCGGCAGATTATAGGATTGAAAAAGGTAAAATTTACTATTAGATTTTTGTGGTACAAAAAAGCGTAAGATTGGCAGCTACTTGTTTAAAAAGTAAAAGGTGCCGACACATATAGTCGGAGTTTTCTTTTAGGTATTGGACCATGCGTCCGCTTCTAGCTTTCTTTACTAATGTTATTCGGAGTTAACTGATCAAACTTACTCTTGTAAATTATCCAACTGGATAGTTAATTAATAAATATTACATTCCGTATTACATTCCGTATTATAACTTTTATAAAATAATAAAATTCCATTGAACTGTTAAACTTACACTGTGCTGGGTGAAAAATGTTGAAAATATATTTTCAATTGTGAAATAATTCGGGTGTATTTGTTTGTTGTAAACAAATGCGTTACAGGTTTCAAAAGTGAAAGTATCCTCAGAAAAAAAAAAAAAAAACTGCAACCAAAATCAAAACAGTTCAAAGATCCCGATTACACGTCAACCTCAGCTATCTTGTGTTTTATTATTATTATTATTATTATTATTATTCTGAGGACACTTTCAGTTTCGGAACCGGCTCTAAAACTAAAAACGTCCTGAGAAGGAAAAAAAAACTGCAACCAAAATCGAAATAGTTTAAACTTACCCTGTAATACATATTCTTCAGATATGCTATGCAAAAATCATTCAAAAATATTAAAATGCGAATAAGGAATTTGAAAACCCCGCACCTATCGGGCGCGATGTTTAAAAGGTTAAACGGTAACCCAGTATGTTTAGTCGTCATGTGCAAAAGATGAGAGTAGCACCCCAACGAATCTTGCGTGAATATATATATATATATATATATATATATATATATATATCGTTTTATTTACGATTTTCATTGCATGTTTAAAAAAATGAGTTTTCAAAATTGAGCTTAAATAATCGTAGCTATTATAAGTTAAGCCAATACTCAAAATTGAGTAATTTTTTCTTATTTAAAATACTCATTTTTTAACAGTGGACAGTTCACTTGCTTTTCTTATTTCAAGTGCTACACATTTCCAAGAATAGTTTATTTCAGGGCTTTCTAGAACAGCTAACTTCTCAATATTAATTTTTTCTTGAAAGAATAGCGTGAGAAAACTTGTAAGAAATAAATTATGATTACAAATTCTCTTAAGTAAAGCTTTAAGAATTAATGTTTATACAAATTTTTTAGAAAGATAAAGCATTACAAAGTTATTCAATTGTATAACACAGCTTTATGGATATTATGTTTAATTCATTCGATGGTAAGAGCATGTCTAGACAAAATCGATTTAACATTTCAAGGGGAAAAAAAGAATCACCGGAAACAGTAACATAAAATTCTAGAACCAAGCAGAAAAAAAAGCAAAATCGATTCTGTAACATAACATTGAAAATATTTGAAAATGCTTTTAACGAATTCATTCAAACAATTCTTAAAATATAAGGAGATAAGCCTTTAGAATATTAAATAAATATTAATTTGCACTCAAACAGGAAAACGTTTTATTTAAAGAATAAAAATGTAGTAAAACGAAATACTTTACTTACAATACTTTTTACATTTACTTTTATTGCTATATATAATAATTTATGTATCTCAGACATTATGACCTTCTGATGAATGCTTCTAATATATATAGCTTGGAAGTTTGTATCATCATTGTACTGTAGGTCAATAAAAAGAAGAAAAGAAGAAGAATCCACGTATTTTCATTGCCAAAGGTGCCGCAAAAAATATATATATATATATATAAAATATATATATATATAAAATATATATATATATATATATATATATATATATATATATATATAAAATAGCTATCAACTTGTTAATATTTTAAAAAATCTTCATTCTGTTTGTAATATAACGACATATGACTTCAAAGATCTTTTTAATAATATAGACCTATTAGATTTACATAAAATTATAAATGCATTATTTAAAAAGTATTATAAAAAACTGGAATTACCATCTAATATAGATATTGCATATTTTAAATCTTTAACTAACTTCATTATCTATAATAATATATTGCAAGATAATACTTTATATTTACAGCATGTCGGTATACCACAAGGCGGTTGTACTTCCAGTTTACTCTCAGACTTATACTTATCTCATTATGAACGTAATTTTACTAATAATAATCTACATTTATATCGTTATATTGATGACATCATTTTAATTGAAACTGATCAATCTGCAATTACTCGATTTCCAGTTGATTATCCCACTAATTTGGAATTAACGGAAAACCTTTTATCTAACAATACAATTAACTTCTTAGATCTTAAAATTACAATAAAAGACAAGAAAACAATCACAGATTTATATGACAAACGTAAAGAATTTAAATTCACAGTTAATACATTTACAAATTTTAAATCTTGTCTACATCATTCTGTATTTCGTAATATAATACTTAATCATTTATATAGAATAAAATGTTTATGTTCTTCTCCTCTAATTAACAATAATATTAAAAAACTAATTTATGATGCATTAAATCATGGTTTTCCAAAAAAATTCATATATTCATTAATATACAATTAGTACTTTTCTTACATGATCTATAAACACAAATTAACACATGCGTAAACAAAATTACAAAAAAATTATAAAATAAAAAAATATCTATAAAAAATTAAAAATTGTAAAATAATATAAAAAAAATTATAGGTTGGTTGGGTGGGTAGATGTTAGAGTACGGAGGAGGGTGGTGTTGTCTGGATAATACGCAATGGTTAATTATTTATAAAAAAAAAAAAAAAAAAAAAAAAAAAAAAAAAAAAACGGGGCTCTTGTATTATTACTATATTTTTGTTATGTATTTTATGTGGATGTTGATTTGATATTTTATATGTAAATTGGAGATTTTCATTAATATTATAATTAGCTTAATTATTCATTAATCTAATTTACAATTATTTGTTATTAAATTTTAATTTACTAAGGACAATATCATATTAATTACTAATAGTATGCCACTCTTAGTTTAATGTTTTTGAATGTCCCACATTCATACTTTATGGATTTTTATGGATGTCTGAAAATAATCCTCATTCTATATTTGTACTTTTTAAGTAATGGGATTTTAAGTATTATTTAACCTTCTATATACTTCCACATGTTTTTTATTTCCTGTTCATTTTATAAATATCTTATATATAATTCATTAAAAAATAATTTATAAATTATTTTTAATAATTATTTATATTAATTATTACTGAATTTATTTTGTTTTATAGCATATAGCTATATGCTATATATTATCAATGTTCTAGCATTATTTAATCTCTTAGTTTAGTTTAAATCAGTTAGCTAATAGAATATATTGTATGATTTTAAATTTTATTAACAATAGTTTTAAATACATTGTGTGATTTATATTAGGTTTATAATTCTCTATATATAAGGATTTGTTTGGTTTTGCTGTTTAAACAGCTATTTACATTCAAAAGCTTACAAATTTTTATCTTGCGATAAATGTTTAATATAATTAATAACATATGGCAGCACCAACTCTCTTGTCTCTTTCAGATTGCTCCAATTTTTATTTTTTCTAGCTCCATTTCAGTTATAATTTATACACCAGGGTGTATTTTTAACTAAATTTTGACGATATTGTTAAACTGTTATCTATTAATTTAATAGTGCATTTTAAATAATGTAATTAATATCTATTTATTTTATATTAGATTAAATTTGTTTTACAAGGTATTTCAAATTTTATTTCAAACTGTATTAACTGCATACTTTGGTATCATTTACTGTGATTTCTTAACTGTTTTATTCACCTTAATCTTTTTGATATACTGGTTGACATGTGCACATGGATTTTTGTAAAATACTGAAATATCAATCGGTATGGTGTTTATTATTTATATTTTATATCCTATAAATATTTAAATACGTTTTATTGATTCTTCCATTTCATATTATTTGTTTCTATTCTGCTTTCATTTTTAATCAATTCACTTGATTTTTGTGGTTGTTTGGGCACAGGGGAAAATTAATTTTAGCTTTAGCTTATTTTTCCCACAGAAAACAACCATTTTGCTTATATCATTGAATTCTGTGCCCTTGATAACGTAATTCAATGTATAAGCTTTTCAATTTTTGTCGGTGTCCACTTTTTTCTTTTTTCTTCCATAATAATTCTTATAATATTTTTTTTTTTTTTTTTTTTTTTTTTTTTAATACTTACAGCTTTAATTCATAATAATTGACGGTGGTAGGTTATGTTTAATTAATGTAATATATATATATATATATATATAACCATTCAATTGGTAACTGTGAATTCTTCAAATTTATGTTAAAAACTATACTTATAGGGCCGCCTCCATATTGAAATAGTAATAAAACTTTAAAACTTTCAATTCTCACTTTCAAATTTCACTTCAAATTTCATTTTCTTGTATAAATGAATATGAAACGAGAAGACATTCAGTTTAGGAATTGCAAAGTTTTAAACTCTTAAAGTTAAATTATTTTTTAATATTTTCACATGACTAGTATAATATTTTTTCAGTGAGCTTTTGTAATATTAACAATCCCAAACATAACTATCTCATTACCATACATTTACAACTTTTTAGACGTGAAAGATGAACTATGAAATTAACATTCGAAAACAATTATGGATTATAACGTACGAATTTTTTTAAAGAAATTTATTTCCAGAAGCATTTGATATGCAAATACGAAATTTCATCTTAATTCGATAAGTAGATTCTGAGTTATCCTTAAAGAAAGAAAACAATAATGAATAATTTTATAAAACGTTAACTAGTGTAAAAAGGGGTCTTAAATACTTGTACGAATTTTAAAACAATTTATTTAGAGTGTTCCACAAATAATGCTTCCCATGAAAAACTCCATATTTACATCGCTTTTCTTTTTCTTTAGGTCCTTACATTAGCCAAACACACGTTATTAGTGACGAGCATCATCCCACGATATTGCATCATTAGTTGTGTGTTGTAACAGTGCTTTCTGTTGAATAACTGACTGAAACAGACACAAAACAGACTGTCGCTTGTTTGCTCATCTGTATTCCAAGTATTGTGACATAAATTCAAAATTTCCTATGAAAATATTTATTTATTGCAAAGTTCGAAAATAATCCTTTATTTTTATTTGAAAAGAAACAATAGACCTGCTTCTCTTTGATGGCCACATAAAAACGTTTCAAAAATTCTATTAGTATAAAGCAATTTTAAACAAAGATGGGTAGAAAATGTATTATAAACTACCTTCGTTTATTTATTTATTTATGTTTTAGCGAATAGTATTAATCAAGTTTACCTTATATTATTAAGAGTCTGTACTGTTTAGAATACTATGTTCGCTAATGTTAAACCAATAGAAGCGTTCCGTACAAATTTCTTGTTTGCATTTACATGTGCTTAAATGATTCTTTTTGTATAGGGTTTTTGAGACAGAAGTCGAACGTGACAGTTTTGTACTTAAAAAAAAAAAAAAAAAAAAAAGAAAAGAAAAAAAAGTTGCATTTTATTTCTGAGTACACTTTCACTTTGGAAACAAGTGAAAATCACCGGCTTCGAATAAACTGTAGCCAAAATCGAAAAGAAATACAAAACAATCACGTTAGCCTTTGACGTCAGATATCCTATGCAAAAGAGTCATTTAAAAAATATTGGAATGTTAAGGAGGAATTTGTAGAGAACAATTCCTTTGGTTTAATATTAACTTGCGAATGACTTATGCTGACGCAGGCTATTAAACCCATAATAAAAATACCTATGTTTCTTTGTTTTATTAAGTTCACTATCATATAAAAGAAAAAAAAATAATAATGTAATTTTGATTAAATTTCTCATAATTTCATCAGCGCTGAATAATGACGTATTTTTTTAAATAAAAAAGTCTTAGTCATTTTTTTTCGGATGGCGCAAGGTTTTTTGAATGGTTGAAATTATTTTGTCCTTCAATTCTGTGCCGTCCTTAAACCGTGGCTGAGAACTCTGAAATGGATCATTTTTATAAACTGATCCATTTCATTTTGCATTTATCAAAAATAAATGCATTAAATTATATTTTTAGCAGTTAATAAAAAACGCATGCGTGAATATTTGATTTTTACTAACATGCTAAAAGAACTCACTATAGTAGCCTTTTTTAATGTAGTTATGCATAGAAATTTAAATTAACTGCTTTTTTATTAATTGTCACAATCATCGATCATCATATAATCATCCTAAATAAAATTTCTCTTACATTAATGCGGCGACTTTTGCTGCAGCATTTTTATTCATAAATTGAAAATATTTAGCATTATTTCTTGCAATTAAAGAAGTATTTATGATAAAAAATTACCGTTTGAGTAGAAATTTTCCACCTGGGTTAAGGGGGGGGGGGGGGGGATCACCTTCAGCCGCTCGATCTTGCTTGATTTTGACACAATATAAAAAAATTCTTGAAGCTGTGAATATTTCTTCAAATGAAACAATTTTTTTGCGCGTAAATTGTACAAATCTTTGTTTACGTATTCCTTTAAATACTTTTAATGAAAAACAATTGTAAATTAATATAATTAATACATACTAATTAAGGATTTTCAAAAAGGTGATTTGACATACATGTGTTGCGAGTAGGATTATTAAAAATATATTCGATAATATCCAGTTAATATTACACACACACATATATATATATATATTCTTAAAATATTGTACTTTAACTTCAGCCTAAATTAATAATCAAATTTACAGATGAAATTATTTTTTCAGGCAATTAAACAGTAAAATGCAAAATTTGTGATTAATTTCAATAAAAAGTTAAAATATCAATAAATATATTACAGGTACTTATTTAAATATAGGTAGAGATAAAAAAAAAAAAACTATATAAAATACAATATAATACAAAACGTTAAGTTTCTATGTTAGTTTTGGAAATAGGATGCGCTCAATGTCCAAAGAATTTGTTTTGAGAAAAATGATTTTATAGTTCAAGTTTACCTAAATTTGGATGGGTATCACCCCCACATGTTTTATCATAAGACCAGTTCTAATTGGAGAGGGCCGAAACTAGCCTTTTTTGTACCCGGGGCAAGCATGGATTTTGGTGCCCCCCCCCTCCCTCTTCCGCAAAGTATGTTTACAAAGAGAATTTTACTAATTTTATTATAGCCGACTTATTTTAAAATTTAAAATATGTAATCATAAAATATGAACTACGTAATCTACAAGGCGGATACAAGGAGGAGGTCATGGAAGTCATGATCCCCCCTCTGAATACCAGCAAAAATATTCTAAAGATCATTTTTAAAATGAAATATACAGTAGAGTCCTGATTATCCGAGTTTCCTCTTTCACTGAGTAATTTCTTCTGATGGGCTGATGGCTTCCATTATTATGAAACAGCCATTATAAATGAAGTGTTAGGTGAAGATGCAAGAGCAGTCGTAAAAAGTTAAAACTCTGATTTTCAGGTCAGAATGGGAAAAAATGGCCATAATTAAAAAAAAAAAATATGGCCTTTTTTTTTCCATTCTGACCAGAAAATCAGAGTCTTAACTTTTTACGACTGCTCTTGCATCTTCACCTAACACTTCCTTTATAATAGCTGTTTCATAATGGAAGCCATCAGCCCATCAGAAGAAAATGGTACATTCCTAAGGTATAATCCTTCATTTGGGGCCCCTTCGTTCTGGCGCCCGGGGCACATGCCCCCTCTGACCTTTCTTAGTTTCGGCCCTGAGTACCGTCATAATTTTACTTTTTTAAGTTTTGTAACGTTTCATTCTTTAATAATGGACAAAAATTCTTTTGACTTTTAAAAAAGTTTTAAAGTGATCTCCCCACTTAAACAGTGTCCAGGACAGGAGTAGAACCTAAGACATCCAACTTAATATGCCAACTCTCAACTAACTGAGCTATCTTGGATAGCCTGAACAATGTTTAACACCATTTACTCAGACAATCTTTATGTATTATCACTCGGTTTACGATTTTATGCAGCTCAACAGAATAAACATCAGACAAAGGAGCTCCATTAAAAGATGGAAATGTAAATTTGCTTTTTATTACTTTTATTTCGGACAATCCGTGTGATTAAAATAAAATAATAAAAAGCATAAAAATTACCATTTTTAATACTTTCCAGCATAGTTGAAAATTTTATGAATTCAGTGTGTCTGTCAGTCCGTCTCTCCGTGCTCTAACTCGCTTAAATTCCCTCAAATTCACGTGTGATTTTTATATGTTAATGAGGTTCACCACAGAATGTTCGTTATTGAAAATGAAGAGAGTAGTATTTATAATTCGATTGCAGGGTCACACAAAAGAATTGCGTTGTATTATGGTATATGGGGAAAAGTCGTTTACCGTGCCTTTTTTTAAATTATTGGTTATTTAGATATCTCATTTCACTGAATGAAAAAAAAAGAAATTTCTTATTAATATTCTGTTAGAGTTGGAAAGTGTTTCATGATCTATACCTGATAAGTGATTTTTCGTTCTCGTTTTTTCAGTAGATGATAAACTTTAAAAAATACATGAAACTTCTACAAATGAGGCACATTAATTTCGTGAAATAATAGGGCGTGTTTTGTGTAGAAACAAACACCCAGCTTTTTTTTTTCTTTTAATATTTATAAAACATTTCTTTATAATTATCTCCATTTAACGTATTTAATTTATTTACATCTTTTGAATTGCTTTGTGCCGATATAACAAAAACTAACATCTTCAAAACCTTGCATTTGCATTATATTTCCTCACACATTAGAAAGTTAGGATTATGTCTGTATTTTAATAATTACTGTTACACTTTTTTTAAATCGCTCTATTCTCTCACTTTTTTCAATGAAAGAAATATTACACCCTGATATAATACACTTGTGAATAACGTTTTCATTTTCTCTAGACCTTTAATCAAATGTCATTTGAACGGGTGCCGCCATCTTGTATTTAACACTACTTTATTCTACTATAAGCATTTGTAAGATGATAGCATTTTTTAAATACAAATTTGATGAGTATCTTAGTTATAGAAAAGAGATACTTTATGAAGGTCTTTTAAAAAACACAATCAAAAAGTTTGTATAAAATATTTAATTACCCAACGCAGAATAATTTTACGACTTAAACTACAAATAGCATTTGTTATGCATAATCCTAATTAAACTGGATAAGAATTTCATAAAATGCCACTGCTATCGTGTATTTTTGATAAACAATACAACATTATTCCAAAAGTAGAAACGTTCATTTTTATTTCCTATTCAGAAATATTCAATTTAAAAAAGAAATTTAAATGCAATGATGACATTTTTTTGTTTTCAACTTAGAATTAGTAAAAATTTACAAAAACCTTCGATAACATAACATTACTGTATTCTAGAGAATTTTTTTTACAGTATATGGCGGAATTAAGTCACGGGTTCTACAGGGTGTCCGGTCTCAAAGGTGTCCAATGGCTAATTCCTAAACCGTTAGTCATAAACATATATTTCCAGTTACAAAAATGTTTAAAGTCAGGTAAAGCAATATTTTAAAAGCGATTTGGGTCAATGAAAACATTTCTTAAAAAATTACGAAATTTAAATTTTTATACGATCCCCTGGTCCTATAAGTTATATTAGTAAAATTTTTCTTTTACACTGACAAGTAATACACAAAAACTCCCGTTATTCTACGATTAAAATTGTGCGAGTAATAGCTGTTTAAAATTGGAGCATATTTTTTACTGCAAATTGGGGGTCATTCACAAATTTAGTCGAAATATAATTTCGTCAGATATATTAAAAAATGGTTGAGAGTAAAATTAACATTGCAGTATAAATTTGAAATATTTAATCATTCTGACATATTAATGCAAAATATACAATTTGTAATAAACATTTAAGAAGAAAGAAAAAACAGAATTTTGGTTAAATAAAATGATGCTAAATTAACATCTTCAATTCTTTACAAAATGATGAGTATTTTAAAATATTATTAGATTACGCTAGCCTGCAAAAGTTGGGTCATGTCATGTTTTTTAGCTTTTGATAATTGATTCTTATGTATTCTGTACCGCTGAATCCGAAATTGACCTTTATTTTTAACAATTACATCAGGATTTTTCGCAAATTGCAAATTTCAAAGTTCAAAAGTTCTAAATTAAAATTGAATCTCCTCTCTCATCTCACCGGACCACTCAGCTGTTTATCTGTAGGAATCCTAGGATAAGCAAAAATATTGAATAAATTATTAAATAAAATAAAATAAAATAAAGTTTTACATATGATTTATAGTATCAGATTTTCGCTATATTTTAACTTGCACATTTACGATTTACAAAAAAATTCTAACGTGATGGTTAAAAATGAAGGTCATTTTCAGATTCAGTGCTAAAAAGTACGTAAAAATCAATTATCAAAAGTTAAAAACACAACCATCTCCTCTACTTTATAGTATCCGATTTTTGTTATTCTTTAAATTTGACAATTTATGATTTACGAATATATCCTGACATGATGGTTAAAAATGAATGTGATTTTCTGATTCAGTGCTAAAAAATACATAAAAGTTAAAAAAAAACCAACAATCGCAGTATTGTATTATCTAATATAAAACTTTTTCTTAAACTTCTTGGCGGTAATCTATCCGAAATTTTTTGCGTTATCCTGTAAAATAAGTATAAATGGTAACCACCGAAAATCATAATAATATTAGATTGTTATTGGATTTGCGCCAGTATGTAAAATGTAATCTCGATCGGATATTTAAAAGTGAGTTAAAGTTCGAGTATAAATTTTGAACTGGAAAAACATACATACGATCGTTGAAGTAACATAAAAACTTATAAAAATAACATAATTTTTGTTTAAAAAAAATCATAAAAGAAACGGTCTCAAATCCTGACAAAATAAAACATATGTTATTTTAGCCAATCTGAAACTTAATAAATGTTAACTTAATCGTATTACTTGTACGATTTTTTTCAAAGCGCAGATACACATGAAATAAGATCTTCGAATACTTTAAGCACTTGGTATGTGACCCCTCAAAGCCAAGCCGAACTCATTTGTTTTCAGAGCAGAAAAGTGGCATAAGTCATGCATTTTTAAAGTTTCATAACTAGCTCAATTTTAGTGTTATATGAATGGGACTTTTTTGTCTTACTTGTCAGTGTAATAGGGAAATTTTACTAAATATAATTTTTAGGACCGGGGACCGTATAAAAATTTTAATTTCGTAACTTTTTAAGAAATATCTTTATTGACCCAAATCGCTTTTAAAATATTTCTTTACCTGATTTAAAACATATTTGTAATTGGAACTATATGTCTATGACTAACGGTTTAGGAATTAGCCATTGGACACCGTTGAGACCGGACACCTGTATAAATTATCCAAATTTAAACCTATTTAGCACAAAATAGTTCGGCCAATGTTGGGTAACTCTACAGCCCCACTTTGGCGAACAGTAAGAGATGTACTATTGGACCACAAACTATTTACCAACAAAGGACCGACAGTTAACTTCTCACATATCCGAACAATTAGATGAAGTCCGATGAAATTATGTTAGTTGGCCGATCTAAGTTCCAATTTAGAACAGCCTCTGTGGACATATTGTTACCGTATCAACACTTTCATTTCCAACTGTTTCTACAAACTGCCAATGATGGACAAACTACTGTGCTACTTGGGCATATAGCATTTCTTATTCATAATTTTAATGTAGTTGAATTTTAAATATAATTACTTCTTACCTCGACATAAAAATTTCTAAAATAAACCAGAGATTTCTTTGCGTATTATTTTTTTTCAATAAACAGATGCATGTGAACCTTACAATTTAATTTTTTCCTCGAAATATCATAAATCAGTTCAAAAGAAATCCACAGTTTTTTTTTCTTTGAGTATTAGTAAACTATGAGTTATTATTCAATAAGCAGATATTCATGAATTTCGAACAATTTTATTTAGCCAGGTATTACTTTCTGAATTGCTGTACAAAAAGTTTAACATATTTACTCACGTAATTTGCACACTGCTTGTGTCGCGTATTTTTAGGACCCCCTACTTTAGAAAGGCAATTTTGATACAAATCAAAGATTTATATGAATAATAGACTTTTTTTGCATACTAGGCTGCTTTTTTGGAGAAAAAATGTAATAGGGCACCTGAAAATGAATTCGAAGTGGATGACATGCTTATTCGATATTAAGAAAAATGTGAACTGTGTTTTGGGTATTTTCTGGGTTTAT
This sequence comes from Maratus speciosus, assembly GCA_963932465.1. Taxonomy (NCBI): domain Eukaryota; kingdom Metazoa; phylum Arthropoda; class Arachnida; order Araneae; family Salticidae; genus Maratus; species Maratus speciosus. The sequence continues at coordinate 356,802,848 of OZ010796.1, read as the reverse complement.
AACAGCTCTAAGCATTTAAGTCAGAATTTTAAAAACACAGGTACTCACAATTTTCAGTATACCAATAATAATAATAATAATAATAATAATAATAATAATAATAATAATAAAGTGAGACACATAGCCATACACAGTTGTTTAGGAGAACTACGGTCATCTTTGGCATAAAGATGGCTAAACATATAATTTATAGTATTATAAAATTAATATTCCAATAAAATATATATGTTGTGTTGTAACCTATAAAATTTTTAAGAGAAATCAATTTCTAGAACCGCCAAGTAGCTTTTGAGTTATATTTTGCATTGCACTTGGCTTCGCAGCTAATAAAAAGGGCTTTAAGTACCAAATTTTTAATCTGCATGATTTTTAAACTACTTCACCAATTGACTTCCTTTTGTTATTCGCAGGGAAAATCTACTAAAGAATTCAAATATGATGTCAAAATTGGCTGTTCATACTGAAACTTTCAAAGTTTCTTACAATTTCAATATGCAGACTGTAGCCTAAGCTTATTTTTAAACAAATATTGAAACTACATAATTCCTAAACGAGTATTTTCGTTTTTGTGATTAAAAGGCAAGGGGTGTTCTATTTTTTTCTCTGGACTCAAAATGTACAGTTATTAACGATTACAGAATACGAATACAGAAATTAACCCTTTTCGGGAGCACGTTTTCTCATTGAATAGAGTAGATACCATGGGAGAAGTTCAAGTTTTGCAAGAACAAAGTGACTAAACGCTCTCGAAATTTAAGAACGTTTTCTAATTTGAGGACTGTAGTTCAAACATTTTCCTCAATTTTTTATTTTAAAACACTTATTGCATTTTGAAGAAAGTGGCGAATTTGTGGCTCAAAAAAAGCATAAAATGTTCTAAATTTTAAAGTTGTGAAAGCTTTAAGAGTATCCCGTTAAAACCGTTGTAAAATTTGCAAACCCTAGCAAAAACCTACAGGTTTTTGAAGTGCGGGATAGATATAAAATAAAAAAAGCAGATCATAAAAAGAATTTTTCTTTAATTAAAAATTTTAAATTACATTTTTTGATTTAGAAGGCTGTGTAGATCTAATGTTAATACATAAGATAATATATCGTAAAAAATATCTATTCAAAAGTTAGAACATGGAACCTACTCAGTTATTTGTTAGTACAACTACCTCATAAATGAATGCAATTGCATGCTCCAATATCAGTAACCTTAGGTACTTAAAAATAACGTTCTCAATTGTATATGTTATTTTGGGATCTTGTTTGACTTCATACTATAAGCAGCTCATAGAAGCAAACAACATTGAAAAAATATATTAAAACAAATATTTAGAATATATGGTACCAACTTGTTATTAAAACACAAACACAATGTACAGTACACACAGAAAAAAAATAAGACCTAAAACTGGTAGAAAAATACCCGAATTGGATAGAAAATCCTTAGGTATAAGGCTACCCAATTTGGGTTCATATGCCTGTTTTGGTTACCACTGTGTATCCATTTTGGACACTGTTAAATACCCAATTTGGAAAAACAAATTTCCAACATGGGTATTTAACAGTGCCCAAAATGGATATACAATGGTAATCAAAACAGGTATATGGACCCAAACAGAGTAACCACATACATAAGAATCTTTCTACCCAATTCGGGTATTTTTCTACCCGCTTTAGGTCTTATTTTTTTCTGTGCATTTGCGTTTCTACTCCTGAGGCAGTAAAGTATGAAAACGTATATATACGGGCATACTCCCTGAGCCAAAAAGAAAAAAATATATATGCATGCAGGTATACTACTGTAAAAGTTCATTTCTCTTGAATATGGAGTCAAACAAGATCCCAAAATAACATATACAATCAAGAAGGCTTTTTTTAAGTACATAAGATTACTTACATTGGAGAATGCCATTGCACTCATTTATGAGGTAGTTGTACTAACAAATAATTGAATAGGTTCCATGTTCTATTTAACGATGCATTATCATATGCATTAACATTACATCTACACAGCCTTCTAAATCAAAAAATGTAATTTTAAATTTTAAATTTAAGAAAATTTATTTTTTACTAAAATATAATCTCTATAATTTTCAAGCAATCTCCTTCAAACCAATTCTGTTTTCTAAAGAACGCCACTTACTCTGCCGCATTAATAAATTTTTCCCAAGTTTCTTTCATACGCATTTCAATTCTCAGAAAATGCCACTTACCACATTTATTATATTCATTTTTCAACAACAAAATAAACTCTCTTAAGCTTTGTTGTGAAAGAAAAAGGCTTAAGCCAAAAAATGGAACTCTGAAAATTCATTAAAAGAACTTGATGTTTATTTAACTTTCTGCTTATAAAAAAAAAATCTCAGAAAATAAGCTTATTAAAAGAAAAGTGGCTTATGCTAAGGTCTGTAAAGCTTTGAATATACATTTGAAAAGGTTTCTCCAAGAATTATAATTTTTAATCATGAAGGAAAATAAAAATTACATAAATTTCAGTACTAAATTTTCAACATTGCTTTTTTTTTCCTAGTTGGAATTTGCATTATTTGTACTTTAATATTAGGAATTCTTTCATCGCTTTGAAAAATTAAGCTGAATAATATTATAGTGTCACTACTTTTTGTGAAAAAGTCATGCTGACATTCAGTGTAACCTTATTAGAGGCAACTTGCCAACTGGCATTGAATTAGTCAAGTAGGAAGTTAAATCTGCTTTTTAAACTATTTTTGCTTCGGATGCATTTTTTAAAGCAAATTAATTTTGTGATCATCAACGTGTTAAAGATGAAAATACGGCAGAATAATTATCATCCAAGCTCAGCTAAGGGGCCATCCATTAATAACAACTGTCTTCAACAGGGGAGAGGGGTACAGGAATTGGGACTCATTGGGACGGGGAGGGTGTTTAACGCGTTGTTATCATGACTGAAATATGAAAACAATGAAGTAGGCATTGTTTGCAAGCAGTATAATAAATTTTATAAAAATGAGTATTTTTAATCATAAGAATCTGATGTTTCTAAGATAGATTTTAATTTATTATGCATTGGTAGAATAAAAATAAAAAACAAAACAGTAAGACTCGCAATATTATTTTAACCAAAATTAGCTCTAAATTAACAGTTGCAGGAAACACAACGGCAACAGAAGAAAGGGGGACATCACTCGAGTGTGTCAACCTGTTACATAGGAGAAACTAAGAGTCACAAATCAAGAATTTTACTTCACGTAATTAATGAATGAACCCTTATCTAAATTTAAATTACATCTACACGTGCACACACATTCACACAAATGTATGTGTATACTGTAAACCATTCCCGTATTTTACCAGTAGAATTTCTATACTTTTAAGGAAAAAAATTCTGATGAAAATGGTTTTGGCGAATCTATCAGAACGTAGTGAATATGGACTTGAAAATATCCTTGACAAGTATCAGTGCTAAAAATCCAGTTACAATTCCGTAAAAATAATGAAATTGTCTGACTTTCGGATTGTCAGAACAGTATCCATATTTTAAAGGTTCTCCTTTACAGTGTAAATGTATACATGCATGCACGCGCGCGATGTGTGTGTGTATTCAGCAGCGTTTTAGTCTGGGAGGCAGCGACACATTTTTTAGGTGGCATCATACAAGATTATTTCCAAATATATATTTCATCTTACTTGATCAATCACAAAAAGAATCGCCAGCTGTCGGGACCGCGATAAATTTATCCTCGGGACCTGCAACATCACAGAATCGAAACAAAATGAACTTTATTTCGAATGCCGGCGTTATCTCGACTACATAGCAGTCATCTGTAATCGAGTATCTGTAATCCGTATCTTCGCGTACATCACCGTATTCATCGTTCATTTCTCTTTGACTCTGCAATGTTGCGGTATCCGAGGACATATTCATCGCGGTCGCGAGAGCAAACGGTTGTTTTCGTGATTAATTAAGTAGGAGTAATTAAATATTTAAAAATAAACTTGTATAAGTAGTTAAACATAAGTGTTACTACATCAGGAACTAATAGTAATACTTTTAGCATCATCTGTCAAGGATACTCTCAAATTCGTTGTCACTACTTTTTGACACTGTCATGAAATCCCTTTCATCGGAAAAACATTTTCCGTAAAAATAAGAAAATTATACTGACAAAATACGAAAAAAAAATTACAGTAATGGTGTTAAAAATAAACGCGTTAAATAAAATAAGATTGTCATTAAAATGGTTAATTTAAATTCAATTTATGGAACATTGAGGATTTTCTATTTAACTTTACGTTAACAATTACTACGTGAGCCTGAATTGTTTCATTAAATACGCACGATACCGTTATTTACGAAGAAATGCGACAAATACGTAAGGAAATGCGGTTTATCTTTTTTTCACAGTTTATGAATAAAATGTAATGAGTTGTTATTTTGTAATATTATTTTGAAACACGCTGCATAATATATTCATAAATCTAAAACGACCCGTATTTTACTCTATTTTATTGCTTAGGTTAAGAAATAGAAAACCGCGTTTATTCAGATAAAAAAAAATGCTATTCTGATTTGAACATTACATTTGAAGTAATAGAAAATATGCTATAAATTTTCTGTAACCTCAAAAAAACTACCTATGGTAAGGTACTTGTACCCAATATGGACAGTGCTCTCAATATGGTCACTCCTAATATCTTTAAAAGTAACAATTTTGATCGAGAGATAGCCTTACATGTCCGTGAAGAAAAGCAGTTGAAAAGATAATTAAGCCTGGAAATTACAAAAAAGCGCGCTGTTCGCCATTTGGAAGGAAACTTGTTGTTTCGTGGTGTGCTGATCGTAATTACAGGTAAGTTTAAATTCTTATTAGATATGGTAAAATTACTTTAAATATTGAAAAGTGGTGTGTTTTAGAAAGCTGATTAAACATATTTTCGATTGCTATTGCATATATTGCTTAAAAATGTTTTCTTTGTTTATTTATTACAACATTTAGTAAAACTATGCCCGATTCCCAATATGGACACCTTATGTCCACATTGGAAATACAGAAAGTGAATCTTCAGATTCACAAATTTGTAAAATATATGTTTAATATCATCTGAAAAATCCTGCAAGAAACCTCCTCCAAGAAAAAAATCCTCCAAAAAGCCATTACAGAAAAATCAAAAGAAGCCTCCCCCCAGTACGGTATCTGTTTGCGAAATCGCAGGTACCAGCGGTACGACTTCCTCAACAAAGGAGAGCTGGTACTGCTTCTTATTGAATATTGATGCTGTTACAGACATGCGGCTATGCATCACATGCGGCAGATATGTCCATGAGGATTTACTGCCCATGATGAAGTTTTTATTTGTTCATCCTGTGAGGACTGAGTAATAACAGATGTAAATTCTGCAGACAGATGCAATAAAGCTAAGCAAAACCAACTATATTATTTCATAATATTTTTTAGTAACTGAGGTGCTTTTCATGGGTCTTCGAAGAGCCACAACCGAAAATGACCCCCCCCCCCTTCTAAAGTGTTCTGAAGATATTTACTGTGGGCCCCCTCCCCCGCAATACTTTAAGATATATTTCTTTTATTCCTTCTCCTTTAAGATCCCTTGGAAGAGTGGCTCTTCCATACACCCTGTGTAGTAGATCAATAAGGAGCCACCTGTCTCCCTAATTTGACATGCATGTCCATAATAGGGACAGGTGGTTCATTATATGGACATTTGTAAACATTTTTTGTTTTTATCATTAAAATTAAACCAGTATAATTACAAGATCGCTAATTTTAATAATGATAGTCAACAAACAGTCCAGGGATAGTGGTCATATATTTTTGGAGCCCTATGACGTGTACACGGGGGGGGGGGGGTCAATTTTCCTTAGGTGTCCATATTGGGTACAGGTACCTTATTTATTTATTCTAAAAACATACCTGCATGTGAGAAGAAACTTTTCACTTATTCTTAGTTAAAATCCTCTCATGCACAAGTGTAGATTTTCAGAACGAAAACGGATCACAATTTTATAATTCTTTTTCCCCAAAAGACTACAGATACTATTATTTTCACATTTTAAACTGCAAGTGCACATTTTAAGCGCAAATAAAACGGCCTACAGCACACTCTCAAACAACAGTACATCTTGCGACTAAGAGTTTTGTGTATTTCCAGATTTTGCAGATTTTAGATTATTGCTTTGTTTAAATTTTAAAACCCCATCAGAATATAGTTACATATTAATGATATAACTATATGTTATGAATATTAAATGCTCATAAAAAACAACATATCTAATAAAAATGAAAATAACTCTTTAAAAAACTATTTATTTTATGAATAATTTTGATAAATTATAATTAAAGTAACACATTATTTCTTAAACATTTTATCAATAATAGTTTAAGGGGGTCCGGCACACATTTTAAAATAATTTTTAATTATTGAGTTAAAATTCTGAATTTTTTTGTGATGGTTAACCTTATCATTTGTAAACAAAATCACATGATAAAACTTCTCAATTTTTTGAAAAAAAATTTTTATTTAAAATTTATTAAAAAAGTGGGGTAATTTAAAATCGTTATAACTCGGAATATTATTTATGAACTTCAATTTTTTTTCATTTATATAAATTTTAATTTTGATTCAGCATTTTTAAAAATATTAATTTGTAAAAAAATTAAAAATATTTAACGAAAATATTTAAAAAAAAAGTGGTGCAACTTTTTAAAAAAAAATCATATTTTCAAAAGCAAATATTTTTTTCAAGTATGCTGAATCAAAATTAAAGTAAAACAATTGAAAAATATATGTTTCAAGTTTGAACCGTTTATCTTTAACGGTTCTCGAGTTATAAGAATTTAAATACGAGATATGGTGAAAAAATCTATCATGAAGAAAAATGCATTTTCGCAAATTCGTTTCCTGACAGCTATTGCTGGAAAGCTAGATTTTGAAAACAAATTTTAAAAAAATAATTTTTTTTGTTCTAATTCAGATAGAAACATGATTTAAATGTCATTTTAAGCAGGAAAAAACAGAGAAATTTTTAATGAAATAAAATGTTTTTGAAAAATTTGAAAATTTTTGTGTCCCGGACCCCCTTAAGGGGACTTATCTAATGGGGAAGAATAAAAAAGGAAATCCCATGTTATCCTATGAGAAAAATACTTATCCTTCTTGTTCATTCAAATTTGGAAATTTCAACAATATTTTTTTTCAGCTCGTAGATAGGAAGGTTCTTTAGCTCTCTGCAAGCTTAAAATATTTGAAAGATAATTGTGAGTATTCTCAAATTTCTGCTAAAATTTCAAAAATTCCGAAAAAAGCATAAAACGTATTCTTTACACGTTTGTAACTTATGACTTGAAAAAGGTATAAAAATTTGGAGCTTACAGAGGGATAAAGAACCTTCCTATCTACGTGCTGAAAAAAAATATTGTTGGAATTTCCAAATTGGAATGAACAAGAAGGATAAGTATTTTTCCCATAGAATAACATGGGATTCCACTTTTTTTTTCCCCACGAGATAAGTCGCCTTAAGGGCATAAATTTTACTTTCTAAAGTATTTTCTTTCAACCTTCAAACAGTCAGCAGTTCTTAGTCAAACACATTAAGTTTGTGTGATTACAAAATTAAAATATTTATCTCCATGACCCTCATCAAAAGTATGTTTTTATCTTTTTTTTTTATTCGATATCTGATTAGCGCTATGAGGACTATATTATAAAGCTTATAATTTGTACATTTGTGATATGCTAACTGACTGTTATTTCATCAGCACAAGTTCCACTTAGCATCACCAATCAAACGTGGCCATCTGGATACTTTTTGCTGAATCTTAACTGAAATTTCATTGTTTACTCTGTGAATGATATGCGAAAATTAGACGTTTCCGGATTTCAGAGTTGTGGAATTTTAGGAGTAGACAGTATATTCTAACCATGTTCTACTATACTTCATATTTTACCACAGACATGTCATACGATTCCTTTCATATGTATATTATAATTACATTATTAATGGAAAATGCGGTCGTTACAGAGGCCAAAAAAGTAACACGCTCATTTTTAAAGAGCGAGAAAAAAAACGTAAGCACTTAAAGCGAATAACTCAAAATCAAAAAGTCCTTCCGGCCAGTGCCGGGAGGAAGAGGTAGCTTTCAAATTCCTTATTTTAAAAAAGCCAACTTATATTATTCAAACACACGAAGCTCAATTTAGTGGAAACCGAATATAGGAGATTCAATACTAATTTTTATAAATACTAAATCATTAAGAATGAGAATTTCGCGAAATTAATCAGCTTTATCCAAGCTGCTTTTATTTAAAGTAACTTATATTTGGCTGCCAAATTCGGCGATTTCTTAAGGTGCCTGCCATTTTAAGACAACATGGTGGATGAGGGTAACCAGTGAACTTGATAGAGACCTTAGTAATTGCTGTGCACATGCTCACTCACATCGGAATCGGTTGATATATACAAGTGCTGTCGCAGGCAAAAAATCAGACTTTTCAAAATGTCACCCACATTAGAAATTGAAACTGCTATATCTGAGCCATTTTTTTGAGATAAAGACAAACAAAAAATGCTCCTGAATCCTTATATCAAGGTCAAATACTTAAGAAAAAAAACTTTTTCAATTTCTAATTTTTTTGCACCTCACTTCAAATATAATTTTTTTTAATTTACTGGCCGACATTTTGAAACAAGATAGCTGATGAAGCTGGCCAGCGAACTTGGTCGAGATATTGATGTATACTATCCACATGCCTTCTTACATCGAAATAGGCAAATACGTGTGTTATCGCGTGACAAATACAAGATCGTTTCAAAATGTTAGCCATGCTAGAAATTCAAAGTGCTATAATTCAACCATTTTTTAAGATATAAACAAAAGAACAAATTTTCAGAAACAAAAACTGCTCCAGAATCTTTGTATCAAGGCCAAATACATAAAAAAAATCTTTTTCATTTTCCAATTTTTTAATACCTCATTTTAAATTTTAAAATTAATTTTTTTATGGCAACTCTTTTGAAACAAGATGGCGAATGAAGCTGGCCAACGAGCTCGGTCGAGACATTGATATGTACTATGTACAGACCAAGTTACATCCAAATCGGTTCATAAATACGCCTGTTATCGCGTGTCAAAAATCAGGTCGTTTTAAAATGTCAGCCACAATAGAAATTCAAAATGCTATAACTCAGCCATTTTTTTAGATATAGACGAAACAAAAACTGTTCCGGAATCTTTGTATTAAGGTCAAAAATATAAGAAAAAAATCATTTTCATATTCAAGGCTGGAGTAGCACAGTTGAAGTTTATTCCAACAGAGCGAAAAATGTCCAGACCAGGGATCGAACCTGAATACTTGGCGTGCCGTGCCAATGCCTTACCTGTTAGGCTATCCGGACCAAGTATCCAGGTTCGATCCCTGCTCTGGACATTTTTCGCTCTGTTGGAATAAACTTCAACTGTGCTACTCCAGCCTTGAATATAATTTAATCCAGTTGAAAAAAAAAATCTTTTTCATTTTCCATTTTTTTGGTATCTCATTTTAAATTTTAATTTTTAATTTTTTTTTTAAATGGCCGCCATTTTGAAACAAGATGGCAGTTGAAGCTGGCCAACGAAATCGGTCGAGATATTTGTATGTACTATGTACACACCAAGGTACATGCAAATCGGTTCATAAATACGCCTGTTATCACGAGACAAATATCAGGACGTTTCAAAATGTCAGCCACGCTAGAAATTCAAAATGCTATAACTCAGCCACTTTTTAAGATATAGACGAAACAGAAACTGCTCCCGAATCTTTTTATAAAGGTCAAACAAATAAGAAAAAAATATTTTTTTCAATTTTCAATTTTTTGGTACCATTTTTCTTTAAAATTTAAATGGCCGCCATTTTTAAACAAGATGGCGGATGAAGCTGGCCAACGAGCTCGGTCGAGACATTGGTATGTACTAATTATAAACGAAGTTACATTCAAATCGGTTCATAAATACGCCTTTTATCGCGTGACAAAATTCAGGACGTTTCAAAATGTCAGCCACGCTAGAAATTCAAAATGCTATAACTCAGCCATTTTTTAAGATATAGACGAAACAAAAACTGCTCCGTAATCTTTGTATAAAGGTCAAGTACATAAGAAAAAAATATTTCTCCATTTTCAATTTTTTGGTACCACTTTTCAAATTTAAAATTTTTTAAAATATTTTAAATGGCCGCCATTTTGAAACAAAATGGCGGATGAAGCCGGCCAACGAACTCGGTCGAGACATTGGTATGTACTATGTACACACCGAGTTTCATCCAAATCGGTTCATAAATACGAGAGTTACAGTATGACAAAAGTCAGATATATATATATATATATATATATATCAATTTTGAACAAAGGCTGGTTTCGGGGTCTGGGGGTCATGATCGATGAAAATATACCAAATTTTTTTGAAATCGCTTTCCTCCGAACGGCTGCAATAGGTAGCTTTTTGTAATGAAAGCTACCTAAAAGCATAAGTTAGAGCATAGCTGGAATGAAATTGCAGATTAAATAGTATTTTTTGAACAAATACACGTGCGTTTTACATCGTGAGAAGTACATTACAGAGTGGCTTTGTACATAAGATAATTGTCCATAGATTGCAAATTTTATAGCAATCTACGGGATATAAGACTTAATTCTCAAAGACGATTTTAGACAAAAACGAATCACCAAGTATCTCGACGACCTTGCTATTATCGCAAAGCTAATGTTTGCCTCACTCGTCAAATCGAACTCATCCAGGTAAGTAGCATCAAATTCTGGAATGTAAGTTGTCATAGTTTGGACAAAAGCATGTGCGTTGTACATATGTGCCACTCTTATATATAAAGATTCAGTAGCTTTGCAAGTGTATCTTCGTCTATGAAAACTTTTTGAGCTATTTTTTATTTGTATAAACAAAACATTCGATCATGATAAGAATTTTTGTCGAAACCGCATGCTCGTACGCCAGTTACTCCGTTTTTTAATGAATTTTAAAATGTGCCTAGGACTTTTGGTCCATCCTGTATAATAAACAATAAAAATATTATAAAAATGTTTAGAAGAAACCCCTATGTTTACCATTTAAAGGGGTCACTTTCATAGTCTAATCGATCCTAGTGTTTTTATTTTATATTACAAGAAAATGCGGCCAATAATGTCATGTGCAGATATCTAGTATTGATATATATTTAATGTTGCATGTTGGGCTTAAGCTATGCAAAAGTGAAATTTATATTCAAATGAATAAACCCATTCCGGTTTTTATCCTCCTTAAGATGAAATGCTTGAAACAGAAAATATATTATTGAACCGTTGACTTGTATTTTTGAATTCTTGACTTATATTCTTCTCTTCGGTATTTTATCCAGGCATAATTCTGCACACGTTTCAGAAACTTTAAATTATCTTTAGCTGATATTCTCCAGATAAAAGAATAGATGGCCCGAATGGAAACGAATAATTTAAAAGATATACAGTAAAACTTTGTCAAACCTTCACCCCACATATAATGTTAGTTTCTTAAAATCTCGGCCAAAAGATGAGGAAATAGCGCTAAAAAAAATCCTAATAAGCTGTCATTTCTAAGTATGTGAATCTGTTTAACGATCTCCCTTTGGTTTTTCGGTTTCTTTTTCCATACAACCCACAGCTGTAAAATGATAGAAGTAATAAAAATTTGTGGTTACGAATTAAATGATAGTGGCAAAGAACTTGTTTGTCAAGAGTTGAAGAGAGACCAACATCCCCAAATTCAAGACGCGGAAGCTCCCTTTCGATTTCCCCTCAATGGGCATGGGCCTATGGGCATGGGCCTATGGGCATGGGCCTATGGGCATGGGCATCTGATGCATTCGTATATTTAAAATATCTCCTCGGGAAATTACCTTAATCTAATCAGCGAGAAGGGAAAAAAAACTCTTTAAGGTAATGTTTGTTTTACGTGCTAAATTCTTATGTATTGTAATATATTTTAGTAATCGTTTAATCTGTAAGTAATTTAGTATCATATTTCTGTTTAATACCGTAAAATAAATATTTTGTAAATGTGAGTTGTAGATGAATTTTTTTATTATTATTTCTTTTCACAGTGAGTGAAAAGCAGTGAAGCAAAAGAAAATTACTTAAATTATAAAGTGAACTAATGTTGAAGCTCACAAATAAGTTTCTATGTCATTCTCACTTAAAAATTAATTTAACGAATTTAGCTGCAATAAATAAATTAATTCGCTTGTACCGCCACCCCTCTTAAAGCGTCACAATTCTTAAATGCAAAGTATAGGCGGTTTAACAGATTTTGACTGTATATACAAATAGTCATAGGCATAGGTTTTCATTGCTATTTTAAAACTGTTGTAAATCACAAAGAAAAATTCAAACGTTACTGATGAGAATAATTTAAAAATATATGATAAAAAAAATTCTCAGTTCCAGTACTAATAACGACTTAAAATGTAAGGCATGGATGTTAATTGACAATCTCTATTGTTAGTGATTTTAACATAGGGTAATTCCGGGATTTATGCCGCACATTTTTTTTTAAATTTGTATATTAAGTCCCATGGTGGACATAAAATAAAAAAAAAATCATGCTGTGCTATTTAATGGTAAATATACAACGTGTGTAGTGCGACAAAAAAATTCAAAACAGATTATTAATATTTTTTAACAATTTGTTTCTAAAACATTACACTGCGGCGCGTCACCCGTACATTCAGGCTGAGACGCCGCACTTGTGCGGTAGTTATGCCGCGCTTGTAATAAGAACAGAACGAAATTATAAATAAAAATATTTTAAAAAATGTTCATATCTGGGTTATAATTAACGATATAATAACAAAATGAAACTAAATGAGTACAATGAACCGTATTAATAGATTCAAATTAATAATTGTTGCCTACTTTCATTATTAAAATTATGGTCTTAATTTTTTTTACATTAAATTTTAATTGTTATTTCAACAACAACGTAACATCAATGTACTAGAATGGGAAAAGAAAAAAAATGAAATTGTGTTTACATAATTTATTTGTTAACCCTTTCGGGACCACTTTTAGTTTTACACGCATTTTATTCGGTTGGTACCACTTTTTTAAAAGAAGTTTACTTAAATAATCATGAAAATGCTCTAATTAAACAAATCATATATTACTTTTCTTTTTTACTGGTGCCAGAAACAAATTCTGTAAGCTCTTTATGAAAGTTATTATGTCTCTTTATGAAAGTCCCGAATGGGTTAAGAGACCTGTTTTTTCGACTACTATCTACAGAAAAAGTGTCGAAAAAGTACAGTCTTTATGTAACTACATTTAAACACATGATGCAACGAAGCCAATTACACTTCCTCTTTTTTGGAGTAGTTTTCTAAACAGTCCTCGCAAAGAACATCTGCTTTACGCGTAATCCAATTTTTCATTATTATCATCTTGACTTGCACCTTTCTTGCCCTTCTTACTTTTTATTTTCCCCTTTTTCTCCTTTGGTTTTAGTAAACTTGATAACATGCCTAACATGATTAGTCTATGCGAAAAGAAAAGGAAAAGTTAATAACACTTAATCATCCCGTACAAAAGAAACTTCGGCATGCATACCGGAACAGTAGTGCGGCATGTATCCCCCTTTGCATGGTGCAGACGTCGGCCATCACGTTACCTGCCATCGCTAAGGGGAATGGCGTAAACATACACACAGTACTCTATACAAACGCTATACTTAGTTTTGACTTCGAAATCATGCATGCATTTAGTAATTAGTGTATGAAAAGAATTTAAACATAACGTGCTTAAAAGTTTGGATAGTGAAATCATGCACTTACGTCAAATTAAGTATTGTCCTTTTACAAGTAAACATCGAAATGAGATTCACGCTATACACTGGTTAAAATAATCTCATTGCGCACCTATACTGCGCGTTTGACGACCATCTATCGATAATTACAAGAAATACAAGGGGTGTGGCATCTATCCCGTATGCGGCGACTCTCCCGGAGTTACCCTAATATTGTTTTAAGACAAGCTACATAATAGGGGTAGTAAATTACATTTACTTACTTAATAAATTTATAGTTTCAAATAGCAAACTAATATTCCACGATACTAGATATAGTTTTAGAGTAGTCTGCCATTAATAGGGCATTATGAAAATTAATAGCGCAAAATATCAATAAATTCCTATTTAATATTGGCAATATGTTGACAGATGTAAAATAAAATTTCTAATGAAACACTAATATTTCTGAATGATTGATCCACTTGTAAAATTTTCCACTAAACTTCTATTATTTCGATGATACATTTATTTCATCCTAAATATTTGCGTAGAATGTCAGTGTTCCTGCGGTATAGTTTTTACATCATGAAAGTTTCCAGTGTAAATTTTCGAAATGAATATACGAACATGCAAAAAAATATATTAATTTGTAACTTATAAATTTTAGGATGTGCTGAAAACATATCTATTTCTTGATATACCTTTAATATATATTTTCATAGCATTGTATTTTTAAAGAATTCTTATAACTTAACTCGTAATGTATACTCAAAATTGGTGACATGACGAAAAACGTAACTCTTAAGTTTCCGTGATGTATTGCAGTTGAATGTAAGGATTCTGCATAGGCAACAGTTGTAACAAGAGAAATGTTCATTTCAATTTGTTATATCTTCTGTTGTATGATGAGAATGAAAGTGAAAATTTTGTTTTCTATAACAAAATTCTGCATGACAAATTCCGTGAAAATATAAGAACATGGTTTTTCATGTTTCCTCAGAATATATCTATTACCATTGGTGCAATATTACGTGAATATTGCATTCATGGTAAATACTTCCAATGCGATACTATAATACTGACTAAATATTGGCTTTACTTTGGAAATGTTGGGATGAAATGTCTCTATTGCAGAAATATTGGCTTAGCATTAAATTAATGAGACAAAACTTGCGAAATTCTTATGAAAAAGAGCTAATATTGGAATACCTTTTTCTCCGAAACCTTTTTACCTTTTTTAAACAATTTTGACGATATCTGAACAATAAATTAATGTATGGCAAGAAATAAAAATAAAAATGCAATAGTTATAATTCTAGTAATTCTAGCCCTTTTTTAAAACTAAAACTACGTTACTAAATACGGTTTTTAAATATACGTTACTATGTTACTGCAAAGGATTTTCCGGAAAAATTAAACGTTTAAAATCTATCTCATTGTAATACCAAAAAAAATTCGCTTCATATAATTCTTCAGAAAAGGTACATTAATATCAGCTATTTCCAACAAAATTTCGAATTACTGTTGCCCTTTGATAACCCAAGAAGCAGCCGCCTCAAACCTTTCGGAATGTCTAATATATATAGAGACATAAGAAATATATAGACATACAGTATAATTCTGTCTAACAAAAAAATTTATATAATGTATGTAATTGTTTGTCTGTGATAACAATATGAAGATTGTGCTACACTTAAGTAGGCTCGATCCAACTTTTTGATTATAATAGATTTAGACATCCGTTGTATATTCCCTCAAAGTGCCGTAAAGATACCATAATTAAAAATATGTGAAAAGTCCTTTTACTCTATTACTTCCTTTTAAATGATTCAGAGTTGCAATCTTTAAATTCATTTTTCTCAATTTTTTTTTATTATTTTTACATTTTGTTACTATGTTCTAAATGACAAAACTTCAAAAAATATCCCAATTCACAAATTTTTTGGGGTCATCCTTAAGGTGCATTTGATAAAAAAAAAGATCGGATTTTCAGTAATACAAAATGTTTATTTTTGCCAAATAAAAATATTAAATAAATAGTCATTTTTATTGTATTTTTTACGTATGCGATGTCATTTTATTTATTTATTTTATAAAATTTATTATCTTTTTGAAAATCTGATCCTTGTGATTATACAGCACACTCCTAAGAAATGTATGCAACAAAACTACATTTAAAATATTCAAAATTGTAGGAGAAATACAGTTTTAAAATTTTCTTAGATTTGTGAAAAAAAATCACATTATGCTACAAAAATTAAATTTTTGCTTGATTAAAACATTTTTCTTCATAAAAAATGTTAATTATCTATCAATAAAATCTTATAAAATACCCTTTAGTGGGGAGATCACCTTGATCAGTCTAAAAATAACAATAAGTAACCTAGTACGAAAAACTTTGTAGTTTTAAAACCAATGAATGAAGTTCAACAATTTTTCTCTCTACTTTCAAACATTCTTATGGTTTGAAGAATAAACATTGAAATATATATATTTAGCAATATGAATTACTTAAATTATAATGACCAAAATGACTTTTTAAAGAAATATAATACTAAAATATGCATTTTGAGCGCAAGATTTTAGAAATTCTACTGGAGATACATATTTAAAATTTCATTTATTTTCACTTTTACTAATATATTTTACACTGAACTTAAAATTAAACGTATATTCAAATTCTTTAACATAATTATAGGTTTTTATAATCATAAATCACTAAATTTACGAAAAAGTTTAGGTTTATTTTTTTTCAATATACAATTTTCTATAGCAAAAATAAAGTTAATTTATTTTCAGCATAAAAGTATACATCTAAATTAGTAATATGAAAAATTTCAAGGTTCTGTGGAGTTTTATACGAGAGTGCGCGCAATGCCAAAAAATACAGTTTTGAGAAAAAGGGCTTCAAGTTAACTTTATAACATAACAGAAAATGTAATAATGTTCATAAAATGAAAGATACTTTTGGCGATAACTTCTGTTATAATTGGAATCTCTGCAACATTCTTGTTTGTAGTGGATTTGTAACATTTCAAGGTATGTATGCCAAAATTTCTGAAAAATCGATTTTTTTAAACCTTCAAGGGGATTTCCCCCCCCCCCCCCTTATAGCATGATTTGCTTTTTTATCTCTTCTTCGTATTATTGTTTGAATACTCTTTAATTCAAGCATTTAAGCTCAAAATATTAAAAAATGGTTACATAGTTAAAATGCATTCTTTTTTAATTCAAGAAAAAATTGTGTATAACTGGAAATAATCATATTTACATGAATA
Source organism: Maratus speciosus (assembly GCA_963932465.1). Classification (NCBI taxonomy): domain Eukaryota; kingdom Metazoa; phylum Arthropoda; class Arachnida; order Araneae; family Salticidae; genus Maratus; species Maratus speciosus. The sequence continues at coordinate 356,785,798 of OZ010796.1, read as the reverse complement.
AGCTCGAGCCCCAAACTGCTTCAAATTGATTGAATTCTTTTCCGGCTTCAATGCTAAATGTTATTTTTATTTTCGAAAACTAAATAACTTATTTCTACTTAATTAAAATGCAGCAAGCAAATGAGTGTCATTAAGATAACATGATTAATAACATGTTTTAGTTTGTAGATTTAATTATATAAATATCATACAGATATTTGTTTCTTCCATTTTTATCTTCCTCATTGACCTCTTACAAACAGTAGTCATTAGCAATGATATGTCATAGTTTAAAATGCAATTATGTATCTTTTTTCACATCAAGTACCGTAACAAATCTGATTGATTGCTTCTCCTATTTGATATATTTTCTATAATTAGTTCAAAAAATTTTTTCAACGCTGTTCGATAAATCTAACTTGTGAAGAAAACATTCGTAAGTGATTCTTCTTCCGGCTTGTTAAAGTTTATACAGAAACAAGACGAATAAAAATGCGTCTAGAAAAAATTAATTAAATTCGTTCTTGCGATTAAAATCTAACACTCAATATTAAGGTAAACTTTTTGAGGGATCATGTAACTGTTGAATGTCGAAAAAGAGCTAAAATTTAAAAGTTTTGATAATTCATGTCCTATGAAGCCTATGCCTTAAACATAGGCATACAACCAAAAACCATATTGTAAATATGTTATACAAAAAATGCGGTTTTACCAGAAATTTCCGTAGTAAATAAAACCGCATTTTTTTTTTACTTGTAGTAAAAAAAGGTAAATCAAAGTAAAGCAATATTTCAGTCGGAAGATGAAATTTTTCACATCTTTAAATATTAAATGATTCTACAACTAAAATATTACAAAATGCAATCTATTTATCTACAAAGAAAAGCAAAATACAATATTTTAGTTCACTTTAGCTTTTATTACTTCACATCGCCAGTAATTGAGTAATTTACTTGGATCTTAACTTTAAATTCGAGTAACTTCAGCGTACAAAACTTGAGCAAATCCTTTTTGGCGTAACTAAAGTTGTGTTGAACTAAGGGTGTTTAAACTAAGGGAAGTATGTTAACACTCTCCACGTTGTTTCTCGAATTCCCTTACACTCAATTATGATTTGCTGAAAGAATCCCTTTGCTCGATTTTAGAACACTCAAAGTATGCGAGTACAAATAACATTACTTTGAAAAGTTAAAAATAGAGTTTAGCTTTCAGACTCTGCCTATATTTTTGAAAAGCTGTTTGGGAAATTCAACATTATTGGAATAGTGTTTCTGTAATTTGGTGTTATACCCACAATGAACAAATATGAGAAAATGACTAGTGTCGATAAAACTGTAATATTGATTCAATGGTGAACATTTTTTCTATTTTTTTATTATAATATTTTTATTGTTTATTATATCCATTCAATATTGTATAACATTTAGGTTCACTTCAATTGTTAAACAGATCTTTTTGCGACCAAACTTGGTTATTTCTAATTTTTTTTTTCACATTTTAATTATTTATTGCACGCAGAGAAAACAAATGTACCATTTTGATATCGATATACAGGGTGAATATAAATGAGTTGGGCAAAAAGGAAAGATTTATTGGAAACAGTTAAAAGGCTAAATATGAGAGTACACGTGATTATAAAATAGTGAACACACAAACTTTATATTTTTAACAAATATTTGACGTCGCTGCTAATTGTTACTCTGCAAATGTCCCACCGGTAATTCAGTCATTGCGATAAGTTAATGAGCATGTTCATATCGATCAAACCAACTTCAGTGCTGATTCGTGATTTTAATGCAGAAATTAATTTCGGAAGCGGCGAGTTGTAAACCCGAACCCGAACTTATATACAAGTAAAACCATACACTGAAATCTACGGGTAAAACAACTGATGATCGTGGTGGCCATAGAATAACATTACCGCGACCAATCCAAACTGAGACTTCCTACTGAGTCAAAAATTTATATCCGCTAACTTTTGACGCAGTTCTAGTAATCTGCGATTAAACTAATACCTTTCTTCAATTAAGAAATTGTCCAACTAATTTGTATCCACCTTGTATGGTTATGTCAAGGGCAAGATGCGTACATTCCTTGGAATTTCCAAGAAGTCTGTCATCCCTATTTACATTGTTCACTCATCTCAAAAAATCATCATCTCATTTTTCACTCTATTAGCTATGCGAAAATTTCAAGTATTTAATAATAACTATTTAACATTAGAAATTTAATATTTAATATTTAAATAGTATAATTTTTAGTTGCTTTATCTAATCTCAGAATTTGGAATGTTGTTCTGCGATTATATAAGGCAAAATATTGTATTAAGTAATTTTTGTAGAACTGTACGCAGCATTTATGAAACATTACAATGAAATGATCTCCTCAATTCGCTCATACCTATAAAAAAAACTTTTTGGAAATGTATTTTGATTATTTTTTCTTCACATTGTCCCTATTTATTACTCACAGAAGGAACGAAGGTGCCATTTTCATTTTGATATATTCTTATGTTGGGAGTAAAAGGATTTACAAAGCCTTAAAATAAAATTGAAACCTTTAATTCGCTCATACGTGAAAAAAAAACTTTCCGTTTATAAGATAAAGTCATTTTATTAGAATTTTATTTTAGATTAGTTTTATTTAGTTATATAAAATTATATATTTTTTAATATCATTAAATAAATTTTATTACTGTAGTGTCAATAACTAAATTATTTTACAGCAGTATCAATTTATGTTGCTAGTTTTAATGTGTTTTTAAAAAGGATTTTTTATTGTGTATTGTTAGTAAATAATTAATAATGAATCTACATTAACATAGCTGTCGCAGGGCTACTTTTAAAGACTTGTCGACTCTAATTATGTCGCATTTTACCTTCAGTAAATATCCGAGGACTGGGTTTATAAAAATAGCTTTTGATCATTTTTCATTTAAGTGCCTAATTAATTGTAAAATAATACACATTAGGAAAAATGTAACAACTCATGAGTTCTAATAATAAAAATGTGTGTAATCATAATTTAATCACCTACATTTCCAATGATTGAAAGCAACAACAATGTAACGTTAGAAAAAAAAATCTATCTTTTGAGCGATTGTTTTCGTCAATTACCTTTCAATACCATAAGATATATATCAATTTCCACACGTAACTTTTTAATCCTGTGCTTGAAGTAGAAAATAAGTAGGATAAGTGGGGGTGGATACATGTGTTTTATTTTACGATACATATATATATATATATATATATATATCTGTAACGTTACCCTTTTGGTTCAAGACAAATACAAAAATAGGAGTGAAAGATAATTAATGTAGGTACAGTTATGAAAAAAAAGTAAACACCCCCTAAACTCTGCAACAAATAGTTGTAGAAGAAAGTTACTAGTACCAAACTATTGGAAATAAAGTCTACTTTTAAAGGATATATATAAAATCCGCTTAAAGGAATCTACATATCAAAACGAACCCATGCATTGTTTTTTTCAATAGCAATGCCCAAATTTGACACCATAAATAAATTCTACACCCTTCAATCAGTCTAAGTATAAATTTTCATGAAATTCGTACGATTAGTTTCCGAGAAATTAATTATTTTAAAACGAGCCTATTTTAGAGGCTATATCCAAATTGAAGTTTGGTACTCGATTGTTGAAAGGCTACAGAATGACTATGTCACTTATATTAATGTATTATTTCTTGCCAATATGATCGCTTCACTCGCTTAATATGTTTCGACTATTGCCAACCCAAATGTTTCAATGAGTAAAATATATATTTTTTTCAAATTATGCTTTTCTGCACATCATAGACGGCCCCTTAAAGCATCATTTTGACGTTTTTTAATCATAATTAGGAAACTACTTGGAAGAAAATTTTGAAATTGAGAATTAGCATAAAGCAAGACATATAGAAATCTATCAAAAAAAATTGTAGGTTTCAATTCATATTTTTTTCGAATATTGATTTCATAATTCATAATTCATATTACAAGATTGTTAAAATTACAAATTCAATCTATTTATGTTTGCCTTTTTTAGTATTATAACTACACAAAAAATTATCACATTAGGATTATAATTTCAGGAGATATTGATAAAAATATGAAAATGTAACTTAACATTAGAAGCTCTAAATTTTGAATGTTTATAATTCAAAAACTTATCATCCAAATAACTTGAAATTTTGTTTCTAGGCATAGTTTGAACCGGAGATTTAAAATTTATAGTCAAAATTGAGAATTGTCATTGAAAAAAAACAAAGTTTGGTTTGGTTTTGATTTGTAGATGGCCCCTTAAGCAAATTTTATATACATCATTTTAAAGTAGACTTTGTTTCCAATCGTTTGGTACCAGTAACTTTTTGTATTATAATTAGTTGCAGAGTTAGTAGCAGGTGTTTACTTTTTTCTTTTCCACGACTGTACATCTACAAACTATTTCTATTTCCATTTGTCCTAAACGAAGGGCGTTATAAAATATAGAATCGTTTGTTATCACATTTTGTAAAAAGGTATTTATTTAATATTTATAATATGAAATTAATTTAATGCTTAGAATTAGCAATTTATTAATGCCAATAATATGAAATATATTTCAATTCCCACACGTATTTTTTTAGTCAACTTTTTCAGGTAGAAAAATAAGTATGTCCTTAAATACAGACGCACTTTATTGTCACAATTTGTTTAAAAACTACTAATTTAATGTTTTGTGCCTAATTACCTTTCAATAATATGAAATATATATCACTTTCCACACAGAACATTTTTGTCAACTGATTGAGATAGAAAAATAAGTATGTTCTTTAATACGGCGCACTTTATTGTCACGATTTGTGAAAAAACTAATTTAAGTCGATGTTTTCTGTCTAATTATAATTTAATAAGGCGAAATATATTTCGTTTTCCACACGCATTTTCAGTCAGCTGAGACAGACAAATAATCATGCCCTTAAATATAGACGCACTTCAGTGTCACGATTTGTGAAATGTTATTTATTTAAGCGAATGTTCCCGTTTAGTTACCTTTCAAAAACATGAAATATATTTCACTTTTCGCACATAAATTTTTAGTCTGCTGCTTGAAATAGAAAAATAAGTATGTCCTTTAATACAGATACACTTTATTGTCACGATTTGTGTGATTATTGATAAAGAAAATTTCCTTTTCTTCAAAACAGTTAATTTCATTTTCTAAATTATCACACGGCTCTATTTAATGATTTCCTCACGAGCTATCGATTTCAGGAAGAAGACTTGAGTTAAAAAGTAATTTCTAATCAGAAGTACATTCTTCGAAAATCATTCCCATCCCCTATTTTTTGGCGCAGGTGCGGGTAACATGATACCTGCCGACCTTTATACCGAGGTCATTCGAAAATCATATTTTTTTAACAGAATAAATATACATAGTTTCATCAATTTTATCAACTCTGACCTTATATTGGGTGCTGTGATAAAAGGTAACATCGAAGTCAATATAACCGATTGGCCACTTCACCACAGGATATTTTGACATGCTAATTTATTGTCATTCATGGAGCAAACACACTTAAGAGTTTATGTAAAATATAACACTTTTTGATTTCAAACAACTGGTAACCTTGAGCAATAGATCAGAGGCAGATCGTCAAACAAAAAATCTTCGTATTGGAAACATTACGGTTGTTCTCAACTTCAAACTGGAAACTTTCTAACGTATATTTTATTCGAAAACGCATAAAATTAGAAGGCGCTCTCAATCAGAAATTATGAAATCGAATTGAATTTTTCATTTTTCGATAATATATGAGAACCTTTCAGAAAATGCTATAAAATTGACTTTTTGCGACAGCCCAATAACGGCCGTCATGAGATAATAATCACTAATAACTGAAGATGAATCCATTTATTGATAAATGGAAAACGCTCCTCGATTCTAATTTAATAGTGTTTCTAGTGTCATGCTTTTACATTTAAAAATAAGTCTGTGAACGTGCCAGAATGTTTCACATTCTTGAGCAGGATTTTATTGTTAGTATTATTATTGACTGCTACAATAAAAAGGTGACATTCAAATCGGTATAGCTGGCACCACGGGATATTTAGAGTTGCTAATTCATTGTCATTCATGACTAAAACACTTAAGATTTTATGTAAAATATAACACTCTTTGCTTTTAAACAGCTGAAACGACAGATTAGTCGTAGATAGTGAAACGCAAATTCGTCAAATCATTCTTGAGTTGGAATAATTATGGTTTCGAAAGCTGTTACCATCCACATACCACATGAAGTAATACGAAATTATGTTTATGCTTACCGACAAGATTATTTTTAAGTATAATTCACCTATATATTTGAACTTCACGTACTTGTTTATGATACAATTGTACTTTTAAAATAAATAGATTCTGTTTTTCATTTTTAAATAGAATTATTTTAAGTTTGATAACACGCTCTAATGGAATATTTATGCCACTAATAAGAACCTATAGTACTATAGTGAACACCCAGCCCAAGTCAGCCCAAGTTTATGAATTGCTATTCATAACTTACTAGGGAACGTTCCCAGGTGCAAGTTGTGGATTTGGACGAGAGTGGTATCAAAATAAAGGTCTCGTCATGTACATTAAAAAGTCCAATGGAACTACCCGTCCGAATCCAACCGTTTTCGAGTTATCCTCACTTGAAGTGTGAATAAGTAAATAAATAAATTGGCAGGCAGGCACATAAATTGTTCGCAAGTTAAAAGTTTCTTTGCATTGTTTTAATCCTCTACCAATACCTTTTCTCGAGCTACGAGCAAACTCTGGCCTGGATGTGCACTGCCGACGTCAGTGGAGCCCTCAATTCTAAGTTCGTTTGGATAGATTTTCGTTTAAAAATATGAAATTAAACAAATTCGAGGGTGTAGGTAGCCGAAGGCAGTCTAACCGACAACGCTAGATTCGTCTGAAAAGACTTTCGTTTAAAAATATAAAATCATAAAAATTAGAATTTTGTTTGTCAAAACTGACCGGAACGTGCATAGCAAGCTCGGGTGTATGCTGCCGAAGGCGGTGGTTCCCAAACAATAGGTCCGTTTGGAAAGATTCTCGTTGAAAAATAAAAAATTATACAAATAAGGTGTTACTTTTCAGAAGCAGGCCTGAACGTGAGTAGCACTCCCGAATGTGAGCTTCCGAAGAAAGTGAGAACCCCAACTTTATGTTTGTTTGGTAAGATTTTCGTTTAATAATAAAATAAAAATCATACAAATTCGAAGTTGTGCGCTACCGAAGGTAGTGGAGCTCCCAACACGAATTCTCTTCCGGAAAAAAATGCCTGGATTCAATACTGATTTTAGGTATATTTAAGATTATTATTCCGACGGGTCAACTAGTTTATTATAAAATGTTTGATCTTGTAAATGGCATCAAGAAATAAACGAATAAAAAAGTGCATTTATGAAGTGGATAATTATAGATAAACGTTACAGTTACACATGTTTCCCAACAAAATTTTTTATAACAGCTTCGGATGTTATAGAGTTGTAATAAGTTAAAATAATTAATAATAATCAATAATAATTAATAATAAATAAAATAAGTTAAAATATAGTTAAAATAAAATTTAATTCTTCTACATTTTATTTACTTGCATCTGCATCAAAAGAACCACCGAATCTTTGTCAATAAATCAACAGAAATTCTCATTTCTGTTGATTTATGGTAATCTTCTAATTTATGGTAATATTAATTCAGTGCATGCAGTAAAGAGCATATTTTGAGGATTTCCACGACATTCAATTTTCTTGGTACACTATCGGTAGCATAAAAGGGAAAAGAAATTACTCTACTAGTATTTTTATTACTCGAAATCGCTATTTAACAAGATGGAATAAATTCCGCTCGCTCTTTATAAGTTTATGGAAGGAGACTTTTAAAACTCTGATGCAAAATTTGCATTACGAATTCTTCAAGTGATATTTTCTATTAAGAACCGATCTTTTTATTGAAATGCAAGATTTTGTACTTTCTATCGAATATATTCAGCGCGCAACAGAAATATTCTTGAGGAATATGATTCTTTTCGCATACTGAAGCATATTTAATCACTTTTAGAAAAGTGCATATTCTTATCGAATTTGATCAAACCATTAGCAAAGCAATATTCGTTATATTGGTTATCCCGGGACCCAATATTATGCAATCATTGCATTAATCAGAAATACTTCAAATAAAACACCAATATTATTTATATATTTTCTTTTCATCAAAAATATTGCCGGTGAAACAACAAAATATTTTTCGTCATTATTAGAGCCATATTATCAAAATGTAAATGTTGGTGTAAAATGTAATCTAATGTTGTTAATATTTCCTGCCTTATTAACAATTTTAGAAAATATATTCACCATTTCATTGTCAATAATTTCAATCTAAAACTAATATTTCTACAATGTTGATGTTTCATTCATAATATTTCCAATGTAAAGCAAATATTTAACAAATATTGGTATTCCATTTGAAGAATTACTGATAAAAATAATATTACCGCAATATTGGCCTCATTATAAATAATATAATCAATATTGATTTTCAACTTGGCTCTTAGTGTATAATAAAGGAATGGCAGATAGTTCTTGAATTTAAAAAAAATCTAAAAAAATAAAGAATAATCTGCCAAGTGCGATTATCACTCGCGTACAGAGAATTAAGTACAATAAATACACTATATGGCCATTAATGACCGGCAACTTTCAATTTTAGACATTTTGTCGAATATTTAGAAATATACTTGACAGATTCTTCTGGAATTTCAGGATTAAAAAGAACAGGGATGACCTCATATTTAACAATGTCGATTTGATAAGCGGCACAATTAGGGAGCCAACAAAAAATCAAAGAGAAAAAATAATACTTGGGATCACCCTATAAAATAAAACGCACGAAATGATCTATCGCTACAGAATATAAATAAACAGTCATTGTGCAATATGTGTATTCATTTGTGTAAGAATAGCATGTATATTAATAGAGAGATAGCAATTTATTTAAAAATAAAAATAAAAAAAAATTGCATGTGTTTTGCTTATAACATGCTGAGTTTTCAACCAAATTTAACACCGGTTTCAGAAAAATTGACAAAATATAGTAGAAACAATATAGTGCAATTGGAATATAAATATATTCAGTATTTTAGGAAATATGAGCAGTTGTATGAAATAATTTTTATCTGCGCATGCGCGAACGATACCAAGGATCCTTTTACATAATTTAATAGTCAACTCTATGGAGCAACTTATTAAAAAAAATCTAGTCAAATATCGTAAAAATTCAGAAAGATATCGGCGTTAGAGTAAGCAATTTTGTAGTTGTTCTCTAAAAGCAGCTGAATGATAAGGAATTTTCCACAAATTGTCATTTTTTATTAACTGACTTTCAGAAAAAAGTTAGTATTTTGTGACAATCAACGAGCAGATTTGGAAAAAATGCTTCTATTTTGATACTTCTTTTTATCATGGTATAGGCTCGTTCTAGTGGTTATCCAAGAACTAAAGCATCAATAAAAAAAAAATTAAAATTAAAATTGACAACTTGTGGACAATCCCTTATCATTCAGCTAGTTTTAGAGAGCAACTAAAAATTAGCTCACTTTAACGCCGATATCTTTCTGCATTTTTACGATATTTGACTGGGTTTTTTTAATAAGTTGCTCCATAGAACTGACTGTTAAATTATGTAAAAAGATCCTTGTTATCGTTCGCGCATGCGCAGATAAAAATTATTTCATACAACTTCTCATATTTCCTAAAATATTTAATATATTTATATTCCAGTTGCACTATATTATGTCTACTACATTTTGTCAATTTTTCTGAAACTGGCGTTAAATTTGGTTGAAAACACTGCATATTATACGCGAAAAACATGCAAGTATATATATTTTTTTAATCGCTATCTCTCTATTAACATACGTGCTATTATTACACAAATTAATACACATATTGAACAATGTCTGTTAATTTATATTCTGTAGTGATAAATCATTTCGTGTATATTTTATTTTACAGGGTAATCCCAAGTTTTTTTGTTTTTATTTTTTATTTTTTGTTGGCCCCTTAATTGTCCCTCTTGTCAAATCGACATTGATAAATATGAGGTTATATTCTTTTTAATCCTGAAATTCCAGAAGAATCTCACAAGGATATTTCTACATATTCGACAAAATGTCTAAAATTGAAAGTTGCCGGTCATTCATGGCCATATAGTGTATATTAATTATCAGGGGTGTGGAAATACATCATTTTACTCGCCACTGGCGAGGGGATTTTTCTGACAGGGCGCGTGTATTTTTGGTTGTTTTGAAAAACTACAAGCTATAGAGATATACCAAAAACTTTATTTTTTATTAATTAGCTATATTTTGCAACTTTGCAAATTTATACCATGTAAACATTGTGCTAAGTTTTTTCCTCTACTAAGCTTTCCTCTGTAGTATATATTTTTTTTTTCTGTAGAAAAAATTACAAAAATGCTCTATTATACTGATAGTAATTAACTATTTTTGCAGCCGTGTACATTTTGTCATAACAATTTTCAATTGTACGCGGTATCTTGATGGCTGTTAAGATTTTCTGAAAATTCCTCACCCCTGTTAATTACATGCTGTAATATTACAAAAAATTGTTGCTAAAAGAATAATAAGACTTTGTAAAAACTATACAACGTAGGGTTAGGCATACCTAATAAAAGTATAGTATAGAAAAGTATGAGAGTATAAGAAAAGTATAGATGGATATACCATGAAAGTTCGGAAAGATATGAAGCCTAGATAGTATCAAATACTGCTATTCTGTATAACTTTTTCTTAAATCTTATCCAAATCTGTTTATGATAACTAAAAAATAAATGAATAACGCTACATTGCACCGGAATGTTGGTGAATACATTGTCAATAATTGTGTTTTCCTTGGTAGTAGATTCTTGATGAATGGACTTAGACGAAGAGTTAAAAAATATTCCGACAGTTTATTTCTAATATTGTTTCTGAAACCGACATTGCAATTGACACATGCAATAATTAAATTTTGACATAATGTTTCTTGACCTATGCTTTTAAATATGACATTATTTATACACTATATGGCGATTTTTATTAAGCATCTTGGTGATCTATAAAATTCAGCTAGTAATACGGTTTTCTTTTTACAGTGTACCTAAAACAAACACCTTATTCAAAGTTTAAACTTGGCATTCTGCTAAGCGTTCTTCGAAAGGAGGTTAGAAAGTTGCAACGCCGCCCTGATCCCTGCTACGTTTTTCCAGATAGGTTTTATTAACTTTTAAAGATACGGGTGGCGTTTTAAGAGCGCCACTCAATGCAAACAAGTCACGAAGCACAAAGTAATTACGAAGATTAATTCTAATTAAATTAGTCTGTTTTTAACAATTTGACGTTTATTGTTTTTATATTACTAATGGGTATTGCATTACACAAATATATCATTAAAAGTTGCTATATAAGCTTTAAAAACCGATGGCGCATAGAGTACGCCGCTCACGTCTTTATGTATGTCCAAAATGTCCGTGTCTTTAAGGGTTAATATCTCGGCTAATTGCCGACAATTTTTTGGAGAAATCATTATCAACAATCCTTTTATACTTCCGAGACGATAGCTATCTCTAGCGCTTCTAAACTCTTTTGGTGAACGGTCGAAAATCGAAATTTGTGCGTAACGGAAAAAGGCGATTTTCTCAAAAACTATGTGACCTAGGGTAATCGCTATAGTTTTCCTGCAAGGTTTAAATAGACTTGTACTACCCTTTACTTATCATAAATTTTGTTTCAGTAGATTCGGAAACAAAGGGGGGACGACATATTTTTGCATTACATTTTCGACGATATCTCTGAAAATATACCTAAAATTAAAATAAATGCATTTTTTTGTGTTCGGAGCTACTAGAACTTTCACACACTGAAAAAAAACGACATTTTTACAGTACAAAGTACTGTTCATCTTGCGCACAAACTCGATCACAGTGAATGTGCTGTATCTTTCTTTGGTTTCCTGACTATATTAACATGGAAAATACAGCAGTTGCGTAAAATTAACAGCACAATTTTACGCAACTACTGTATTTTCCATGTTAATATAGTCAGGAAACCAAAGAAAGATACAGCACATTCACTGTGATCGAGTTTGTTCTGGCAAATTTACAGTGGTTTTTTTTTACAGGGCACGATACCCCACGCTACATACAGAAAAGAGATTTTAATTTTCAAGTAACTTAATTAGGCCCCCACACTTTTCCTAAATATATTTGTGAATGGTTAATAATCTATAAATATGTGGGTCAATATCCTTTATTACTTCTGCCAAATTTGAACTTTCCACGTTCCGTAGTTTACGAGAAAAACGGCTGTGACAGACGGACAGATAGATACACGAGTGATTTTATAATTGTTTCTTTTCACTTTTTAAGTACTTAACCCTAAAAATGCAGAAAAATCATGTGTTATACATCAATTTTGAAATGTTTTACCATAACTAAAGATTGAAAAATAAATTAGCAAAAAAATGAAAGAAATAAGCGGCAGTTAACTGAGCAAACACGATTTAAGTTATGCAGAAATATTAAAAAATGACAAAAATCTCGAATGTACAGGTGAGTTATCATAGATTTTTCTTCCTCATTTGAATATGATACATTATTAATTTCTATATGTTGCAATATTGATTTGAACATGATATAGTATTGATACCCTACTATCAAAACAATATTGGACCAGTAATGTTTGAATTGGCTATATTTTGGAAATATTGTGTATATTTCATATCTTCTCCAATATTGGTTTAATTTCAGAGTCTTGGATAAGGTGAACATCACAATTCTGAAATACTGGTGGAAGTTTGTACATGTTTCACTTGTACAATATACGCTCTGATCAGAAGGAATACAGCCCCGGAGTGTTTACATTTTTCCAATATTGTAGCAATAAATGCAAGATATATTTTTATATCATAGCCGGTATTTCCAGTAGAAAATAAATATTAAACTAGTATTGGTATTGCGTTAGAAGTATTTCTGATGAATGTAATAATGGTGTCAATAAAACCAATGTAATCAGCATTAGTTTGCCTTTAGGATAGGTTTAAAAATGAAAAAATATCATAGCTTATCTCGCTGTAAATTTGACAGCTATTTAAGCTATATTTTTGTTATTTTTAGCGATTGTTATTTAAGCCAATAAAAAACTCTAGCTATTTCGCATATATTCTATTGACATGTTTGAAAAAAATTGTCTATTAAAGTTATTATCCTAAATCGGTACTTATAGGGGGTTTGTGTATTATTTACCACTCTACTCAAATAATTTTTTTATATTATTTTTAGCATTTTATAGGAAGGAAAAATTTACAACTTCATATAAAAATATATAAATTTATTAGAACTGGAATTTTCCATCTTTGAACATCAATAAAGCTGTACAGTTATAATTAGAAAAGAATTTGTCCATTTAAATATATTTTCGCTTTGTATAACGAATAATGGTTTTGGAATGGGGTCGTAAAGGTTAAATTTATTTAATTTTGAAAGATTTATGAGTTTCCCTTTTTATTATTACTATTAATTTATTTATCTTGCTAACGGGAACATCTAAAGTTATCTATATTTTCAGAAATACATAAAAAAGTATTGACCACGTGCAAATAACAAAGCAATAAATTAAATTTTGGCAACAACTCACGACACCAATTTACTTGCAAATCCATCGGATGTCATGACTTCTGAAGTATGAACATTCAGCAGTTGGTGCAATTTGTCTTTTTTTATCATTTCTCTTTTAGACAGTCAGATAATTTGAGTGATTGCTGTTTCGTTACGTTTTCAACAGTGTAATACGCATAGAGGAAAGTTATATCACGATTTTTTTAAATCCTTGGCTTTATGATTTAGAATAGTTATCTCTATGCTACGAACAGAAATACAGAATAGAATCTGTGTAACTGGCAGAAGTCAATTTTGCTAAACAGTGATTTTAAACCAGGTGATTAAAAATAGATTTGTATTGACGATTGTCTCTTAAAACGCTGATGATAAAAACATATTTCCAATTACAAAATTATGCAAATCGAATATAGCTATTAGATATGGAATTTGTTTTACAGGGAGCTGTATACATATTTAAATATGAAATTTTATTTTTACACGCCTCCTACTTTCTTTGTTATATTTAGTAAAATGTTGTCCTACGCTTAAGAAGGCATTAAAAATCCCGGTTATTTTACTACCAAAACTTACTTATATTTTTAATTTGATGAATTTTCAGGGTTTTCTGTGAATAAAAACTGAAAGATGCGTTTTAGACCCAGGAAAACATTTTCTAATTCTTTTTTTAACTTATATGAAATACAGGCAGTATAAAAGTTAAATTTCGTATTTTAATATCTATACAGCGCGATGATATAAAATACACGGGTATTAATTTTTAAAGGTAAATACTCATCTTGTGTATTTACCTGGGTTAGGTATTTATTCGTCAGCTAAATACAGCAGCGAAAAAACTTATTTGATATATATAATGCTGTTAGTTATGATGGATTACATAGAAAGAAAGAAAAATTTAGAACTTTAGGCTTATTGCAACTCTTACATTTTAAAAAAACTTAACACCTTACATTTAAATATTGAATTTAAATTACTTTTTTTAACTATAATGACGGATGTAAAAAGATCAATGAATTTATTCAGAAGAATTTTATTAAAAAGATAATTTTAATTTGTGCAAAGTTAATGCATTAGTACAACGTACGTTACTGTAATGAAGAGGACATATTCTCTAACCGTTTTCCTTTTCTTTCCCGGATACACTCTATTTTTCTCCAAATAACTACATTACAGCTTAAGTTCAGTGCTATTTAATTTCATATTATGACAAATTTTATAAATAAATATTAGATATGTATAGCTGATGGTTTTAAGGTGCAGTCAGTCAAAGAAACAAAAAAAAACACCCGTGCGTTCTAATCACCAAAATTTCCCAGAAAACAACTAAAATAGCTATTCAACTGGAAATTATGTATTCTTTCATTTTACGTTTTAAAAAAAGGCTTAGAAAATAGCCCATTTTCAAAAGCTCTTTATACTGAAATTGTACCAAGCTCCGAAATTTCCAATACAAACACCTAATATTAACACCATATTTGACTTTGCCGTTCAATTTTACGTTAGAACATCAAATAGGCAGTCACTCAGTGAAGTAGTTTAGGAATTGTAAAGATTTAAAATTTGAAACTCGTAATGACTAATTCATTTTTAACACGTTGAGTGCTACTGTGACTGACACTGAAGCTGAAAATTTTCAATGTTTTAAGTAATTTTTAAGAAAGTATAATCCTGTAATAAATAAAAGATAAGTAAATTTTAAATAAATTTTCAGTAATTACTTAAAACAATATATATTTTTTTAGTTTTATATCCTATTTTAAACCGTCTGTCGTCGACGAATGACGTGTTCCAAACGAAAAGTTCAGTGGCAGACACCAGCGACTGGCGTGGCGCTTAGCGTGTTAATCATTGCTAAACCAATTGCAATGCGGGTTGTTTAAGCATAATTCAAGAACTACTTTGCAAAACAAAGTATAATTTTATAATTCACATGTTGGAAGCCTTTAGAAATTTATTAAAAAGATTCATAGGTTACAATTCATAATTTTTTCAAAAAAAATATTTTTTTAATTTTCGAAAAAAAAATATGAAGTGTAACATGAATGTTTCAATAGGAATCAATCTCTAGAAGTTTCAGTTATGATAATACTATGATAAAATTATGGCTCATTCCGTCAAATAGTTCTTGTGCTATGCCTAAAAAATAAAAATCTGCATCCATTGTAAACTATTTTTCAACAATTGTAAATGAATTTCAGCATTAGGAGTTCGAAATTTTAAACTTCCTAAATTCTTAAGCTATTTGACTGAAAGATTTTTCCCTTTTGTTATTCTAATGTAAAATTTACAGAAAAAGCCAAATATGATGTCAAAATTAGGTGCTTGTATTGAAAATTTCAGCCTTTGGTATAATTTCAGTAAGAAGATGACACTTAACTTTTTTTTTTGTAAACATTAATTGAAATGTTATAATTTCCCATCGATTGGCTATCTTTTTTCTTTTGTCTCTTTTTTTTTCCTTTGACAATTTGAACATTAAAATACTTCTTTGTTTTTGTGACCGCATCGCGAGATTTAAAATATCTGTTGCAAGATGGAGAAAACTAGTGAGATTTTTTTTTCCGATAAAGATACAGGAAATAGTTACGTAGACATTATGTTATGGGGTTAAAATTTTCATGAATCTAATGTTCATTTGACTCTACAACTGGTTTTAAAATGGAAATTTTTTTTTCCTAATACGAATCCAAAATACACCATCTAAAAGTTTTCTCTTGAGCCGATAAGCTTTTTCACTAGCTGACATAATTTGTAATAAAAACTTATTATCTTTTATGCTTTTAATCCTTTATAGTTCTTTGGGATATTAG
The DNA here is from genome assembly GCA_963932465.1 of Maratus speciosus. NCBI lineage: Eukaryota > Metazoa > Arthropoda > Arachnida > Araneae > Salticidae > Maratus > Maratus speciosus. Next base: position 356,769,308 of record OZ010796.1, on the reverse strand, counting down.
TTTCCCGCCATAAGTTAATTATCTCATTATTGATTTCTAATAAATGGTAAATGCGTTTTTTGTTGTTCTTTTTGTTCTTTTGTGTCCGTTAATGTATCCCAGAAATACTACTCTACGGCTGGGTACTGGTATAGTCTAGTATTTTTGTCCGCTGTTTAAGCATGAACTCCACCGTTTTTCTGTTTTTGAAGTAAATTTCTGTTTCCCCTTACAAAGTGCTACAACTAATATGATGCACATCCTACTTGTGTTACATACTACCACTACGAGAAAGAAAAGAAAACTCTCTCCTGCTCTCCTACTGGTTCTTAGGACGCCTTTTTTTGTGACTGATGAAGTAAGAATTTTGAAACACTTTGTATTATTTTCTTTCTTTATTGTATGTTTAAGAAGTATATTTCTTTGGCATTATGAGACAAAACTTGGGAAAACTATTTTGAAAAAACATCTCGATTGAAAATAAACTTAAAAATAGCTTGGGTGTTAAAAGTTTAAGACAATGCAAATAACTTCCCCCATTTAAGTTTTCCTGGCAATTTCAAGGAATCTTTTTTTTTTCCTTTTTGAATTTGACTGAACATTGCATGCAAATGGTTACTTCGTTTGATACTATATCAATTAGATTTGTTTTTTTTTAAATGCTTAATTGACTAGCATCTTAAAATATCAGAACGCAGTGAATGAAAAGGTTTGCAAGGCCGTTCAATCGGACAACATGCAGATATTTTTCTTTAATTACACTGAAAGCTGCTGTCATATTTGAAATATTCTAACCTATGATTTCAAGAATTTTCTCACGTATATGATATTATACAGCGAAATATAAAAATATCCACTTTTTGGGTATTTACTCCAGGCTTAAGTAAATACCCAGGTATATACTCAAAAAATAAATACCTACCCACTGGGTATTTACTCTTCCCACATCACTGATACAGCCCGTTGTAAAACAAATGCTATATTACTTTTTGTAATTGGAAATGCAAGTTGTATCACCCCCCCCCCTCCCCACCACAAAAAAATATATAATAATAATAATAATAAATAATGAAATTTTGAAAGAATTATAAATAAAATTCCAAAAACGTATTTTCTTGCATTCTAAACTGCAACTGATCTTCAAATTGCCCTTCTCCATCTTCTAGATACGCATATTCATGATTTATCATGTTCACGAATATTTTTTAGCATATAAGATGATTATTACGAATGATTATTACGAAATCGATGCATTATTTGGATGATTCATGTTTCGGGCAGCGCATACTTGACTTGACTTCTCAAGGAATAGTCTTCTCACTTCATTCAGTGAATCTTTGTTCAAAAATAAACTTTGATAATGTAACAACACTCTTCCGGGGAATAACACTTTCTTGGAGTACCACATACTCGAGCGTTTTCCGACATTATTCTGAACTCGGTTTGCTATGCCGATAGTAGCTAACGTAATAGACTCCAATGCTGCACCTTGTGGTTTACAAAAGTATCTTGTCTTACAAGCGTATGGGTTATTTGAATTTCCACAAGCATTTTTGTTAGGGGGGGGGGGAGGAGTAGGACACCCTGTATGTTTCTATTTATCAGCGTTATAAGAGATAATCACCAATCGCTGATTTCGAATCACCCAATATAATCGATCTGAACAGAATTTAACGCAAGTGGTGAGAAAGACTTATTTGTTTAAAAATCATTTGTTTTCAGAGTACAATACGTAACTTAAGGTATGAAGCACCTACAAATCGACAAAAAAAGGAAAATAATTTTTATTGACACATATAAATTCAGAGCAAACTTTTAATGTTTTAAACGAAACGGCATTCAAAATTTTGCATTGGAACAAAAAATACAAAAGAACCCTAGCTATCACCACAAATCACCAACGATTTCTGATTATTGCCACAGGAAATAATCAGAAGTCACCAAACTATTTTGAAATCCATTTAGCCTTATTGTTAATTAACTATTTATCACTAAAACAATACGAAGATTGCAAATGATTAGCTTTGATAAAATGCTTCATAATCATATGCAATATTGTTGAAAACTGAGTTAATACTTTATCGAAAGAAGTAATTATTAAACATAAAATATCCCTCACATATAGGCTTATGAATATTCACCTTCTTACTTTGCACAGCTGATGGGGAAAATGCTCAATTACGTATGCTTGTGTAATGCTGGTTGCTATCTATTGACAAAAATCTCAACATTTAACCAATTTATTTTACGAGAAAATCCACTTTATCTGTTAGCCCCAATATGCCATTAACACCCAGTCTACCCGATTTTAATTGGAAACAAGCAAACAATATTTTGATATCAAGATCTGTATGTAATTCTTTTGAAATTTTTAATCACTCAATTCCCTAAAAACACAAACTCAACTTTTTAAGATGTTTCCATTATAGCGAAAACCTATTATAAACCCTCTTCTATGCAACGAAGAAGTCTTTATAAAAAATGGTAACTGCATTATAATATATTTTTTATTTTAATATTTAATATCTATATCTCCTCCAAAAGTTATATTTTTATCTTCTGTCAGACTACGATCAATCGATCCCCTTTGTATTACATCATTTCTTTGTATATATATGCTTGTGTAATAAATACGTAATACTCATTAACACACAATTGTGCTTAGTACCATGCGATACAACTACTTCATACACACAGACTTTTTAAAAAATACCGCTGTTTTATATAAAATAGCATTGATATAAATTAGCTATGAAGAATACATTCAAACGGAAGTAATGTGTCATACTATACTTAAGAGAAAATTAATATTACTGTAACAATCAAAGCATAATAGCTGAATGAGTAAACAGCAAAAGTTTTAGATCAGGAGTTTTTTTCAAATTGTAACAGATGATAGCTTTTTGAATTACAACTTATCGTATATCATTCTTGTTACTGTATTACTACCACAGCTATTGTAATACTCTAGTTACAATAAAGAAAAAAGACTAAATTTGATAGACTAAACGACGAAAGAAAAAGTTCTTTTACGATTAGAAACATGTTTTTTAACGCACTTTGCATCACGTCCAGATATGTAATCTGTCTCTCTATCCCACTCACTTTTTCTCTTTAACAAAGGGTAATATGATATAAAATGCTTTTCTGAAAGAAAGCAATTTGTTCTTTCTCGCGCTGTGAGATTTAGAATATTATTACATAAACAAGGACTATGTTCATTTCAGTCTCCTGCATCGGGTTGGGTAACTCGATTTTACTCGAACCCGATCTTAACCACAGTTCGTGTTGGGTGACTTTAGAGCTAAATTTTTTCGTTTCGGGTCGGGTTAACTCGGATTAATCTCGATGTTCATGTCCAGGGCCGAATTTAATATAAAATATATACATGAACAGTGCATGTCAAGGAAGGAAGTATAAGCATAATTTTTACCGGGCCTCACAATTTCTGTGTACGCTCCTTTTTATTAGTTTTAGGCTCACCTTAGCCTAAATTCCTTTCTAAAGTCTTATAGATTTTAAATTTTACTAAAAATCATCTGATAGATTATTTAAACACATTGAGTTTTTTACCACTACTCAATGGAACACCGTATTTCTTAGCGTGTTTTGGAGACTTTTTTGTGAGTTCATCTATACCTCAAGTAGATGATGAGAAAAATGCGTCAGTCATCTTCTGTAAGTGTTTATTAATATTAATTTTTCTTGGATGGAAACTCGGAGCATCTAAAGAAATGATTGTTTCTAAGATGGTTAATAAGGTTTTAATGAGCATTTACTAATAACTTTGAATAATTCAGATAGAGTTAACCAGTTCAATAAGTGTTTTTAATTGTAACATTTCAAATGATATAATGCAACGACTATTTCGAATGTTCTAAAAATACTGTTCTTCTTAAGTTCTACCTCTGTTTGGGGTATTTCCTTACATTTGAAAATACGCAATGATGTTACATTGTTACTTGCTTTGCTTATTTCACAGTTTTATTTGAACCATTATCAAATAAATGCTTTTTTTACGCCACGTTTGCAGTTAACACGTTAAGCGCCGCGTCAGCCGCCGGTGGCTGACAGCAAACTTTCCGTTTAAAACGCGTCATTCACGGATGGCTGACGTCTAAAATATGATACAAAACTGAAAAAATATACATTGTTTTAAATAATTACTGAACAAATATTTAAAATTTACGTACCTTTTATTTATTACAGGATTATACTTCCTTAAAAATTACTTTAAACATTGTAAGTTTTCAGCGTTTCAGTGTCAACCATCGTGGCACTCAACTTGTTAAGAGTTCTATTATTCTTTTCAGCGAAGCAAACTGCTAAAGACTTCAGTGAAGATGTTGTTGTTTTTTTTCAAGAGTTATAAATTTAGATCCTGAACAATTTAAGCAAATTTAGGTAAGGCTTAACTTCGAGATATTAATTAGCTTTACAATAGAAAACTCTAATGTATCGCATGTTTGATGATTTTGAATTTAGGGATTACAGTACTGCAAGCTACGGGATCCCGAACCAGCATTTACTTTTTCAAGAAACCTGCCAAAATTTTCAAATAGTAATCTTTGTTTTATTTAATCACTGAATGTCTATAACTGAATAACGCAAAAATTACTAATCGAAAAATCTTGTAAATCTCTTGAATATCTTTTTTTGTTTGTTTTTAGTAAATACAGTAGTTTACTTTTTGGATTAATAACAAGTCCTACAGGCTCAGTCGGAAAAGTAGGTTGATTTCTTCGTTTAATCAATAGCGTAATAATTTCTTCGGACTTCCAAAAGGCAGTTATTTTCGAATGGATTACCGATGGATTCTTGATTAACGAAATCATTTTCAAGATTGATCCACTGGTCAAACTTGGTTCTAATCAGTTCAGTATTTTGAACGTTACCTTGATAACACAAGGGTAGATGACGATACACTCTCAGCAAAATTGGTGAATTGAACGAAGTTTTCTGTTGTATAAATTTCATTAAAATACGGAAATTCCTGCTTTCTTCTGCCCATTTCAACCCAAAATATAGAATTTTCTGCCATCTAACGTAAAAATTACCTGAAATCTTCCAATTAAAATGTACATTTTCATCAAATCACAAGGGTGTTTTGGCAACTGTGTTGCTTTGTACTTTTTCGCATTAGAAACGGAATTTTTACGTATGTCCTTTTTCCCTCAAAACACGAAAATTCGCAAACCTAAAGCTCAAAATTTCCCAAATTTCTCCATTCAAAAGACGAAAATTTCTTCCAGTAGCAGGAAAAAACATCTTCCAAGCGCTAGGGTTTTCCAGCAACTTGCAGCATGTACTTTTTGCGCTTCTTGACAAAATTTCTTTTGAAAGTGTACTAAGCTATATTATACTTCCGACGCTCAAACGAGATTCGAATTCAATGAGTACTAGCGGAATCCTTTTAGTATGTCTCCCTTACCAAAGTAATCAACTCCTAAAAGTGTTACTGAAATCAAAGAAATTTTAACATAGAGTATTAATAATGAACTGAAAATATAGCCGCATTGATTGTAATGTTATTCGGATTTTCAAACAGCCCGTTTTTTTTGTTTTTGTTTTTTTCGAAGGAATTACCAAATTTTTTTTATTAACGAACACGTAACAAAAATTTTATCCTAAAAAAGCCAAAGAAATCAAATCCTTATAATGTAACAGCATTAAAATGCATCACAAATGACATTTCTCCATAGACAGTAATGTAGCGGAATTTTTTTGTTTGTTCCTGTAAACGAACTGTGACCTCAAAAACGATAAATACTTCATTAGCGAACTCATCCAAGCTATTTCGAAGATCAATACCCTATCCAAATCAGGTTCGAATTGGTTCAGTATTTCGGGCGTTATCGTGATGGCATTTTGCATATATATAACGCATATATATAAACGAAGCGCTTGCAACAGGTTGATTTCTAAAGAAATCATCCTAATAAGCGATTTTTCACAAATCGTCAATATTGTTTTCCCTACCATATTGGATATTGTTTTGAAATTTAATTTTTTAAACGAGCTATTTTCCCCACTAAAGTCTTTGTAATGTCTTACTTTCCTATGAAAAGATTGTGTAAAAACGGATGAATATTTGAAAAAATATATATAATTAACACTCCGCCTAATAGACGGGTCCAGTGGACACGACAGGTATATTCAAAATGATTTTTCTCATGAAAAAAAAGACTGAAAATTCTGTAAATATGTGACTTTTCCTAGAATGTTCTACTCTTGACCCGTCTGGTAAGCGCAGGGTTGAAAGAGAAATCGAAAATTTTCAAGTTCGGCTTTTTTATTTTATATTACTTTATTTTTTATTTTTTATTTTATTTTTTATTCTATTTTATTTTGTTTTGTGTTATGTTATTCTTTGTCCCAGAGTTTACATAGCAGTTTCCTTTTCATTGATACATTATTTTCTTTAAATAAGATCTTGCTTTAACCCCTTCTGGACGAGCGTCACGTATACGTGATGCATAAGATGCTCAGAATGCTTGATTATTCCCAAAAGTTATTTTTTTATTTCAAATGTTGCCTTATTTAATCAGGACCATTTTCTCCATTCAATTAGGCCAAAATTTCTGTTTTGAAAAAACGGTGATAAAAGATTAAAAATTCAGTAAAAGATGCTCGTCGCAAAGGGGTTAAACAAATTAGTCCTGCGATAAAATGAAAAAGCTTAGTTTTAACATTCATCATAGAGAGATTATACAGCAGCATCTTTCCGTCGATTTTTCGTGCCTATTCTTAAGCTACAAAGTAATAACCGGAAGCGCAGCCAATAGACCCTGAATTATCCGAATCTTTAAATCCATGTTGGTGACATTATCCATATTAAAAATGCCATTGTTCTGGCTGCACCCAAAACAGCACCCACGCTTTTACTCTTGTTAAGGGGTGATCATCAACCATAAAGCCATAATAAAGTACGATTTTTCAGGCGGCTCTTTTTAAGCTCTTCATAAGTCTTAACCAGACTCTTTATAAACTTAAACGCACATCTTCGCGCTAAATTTTAATATTGTTAAAAAATATTATATGCATCGCGATTTTGACACAAAAACTATCAATTGCAGTTTTAAAAAATTGCAGCATACTGACCAGTCATTCGACTTTTTTTTTTTTTTTTTTTTTTTTTTTTTTTTAACGGTTTCAGAACCATAATTTAACTCTATTTTACCCTAAAAATTGTCGATTGATTTGTAAACGGTCAGATACGCTTCATAATATAGCCAAGTAAACGTTATCTTCAAATGACTAGGCGGTTTGCTGCAGATTTTAAAGGGCTACTTCACTCAAGTGAAAACACCCGCTCGCTAATGTTAATTCTATGAGAGAATTTTTTTTTAATATCTCGTTTCTGTTTGACTATTTTTAAATATTTTTTTTTTCATTGGATAGCTGAAGGCTATCTCTACAAAGGCAGTTTTTGTTTTTTTACTTTTTCGATTTTGTTTACAGTTTTTGCTTTAATTGGGCTACTTTCACTTTCGGAACCGGTTTTAAAAGTGAAAGTATGCTAATAAAAACAGCATATATATATATATATATATAAATATATTATTAAAATGAGCAGACTTACTGGCGTTCCATCTGACAGAATTTTTCATTTTTTTTTTCTTTTTGAAAGAGAAAAAATTTCAATTTGGGAATTTTCTCACATTCATTTCTCTTTTTTTTTTTTTTATCAATGGACGTAATAAAAATATTTACCTTCACCTTTTTAATATTAGTATGCAAAAACGCTCTTTATTTATTTTCTGCAGCCTTACATTTTGTGAACCTTATAAAATGTCACTTTAAAACGAAATGTTAAAATAAATCTTTTTTATTATTTTTTATTAAAAGTACGTAATACACTTAATAAGTAAATTATTTTTTTCTTGATTCATACTAATGAAAATCAGATAATATATTTAAATAAAAAACGTAATAAATTTCTTTCGAAAACCGTTTGAGCGCAGCAAATAAGAAAAGTGCAAACTTTATGTTATTGTTATGAATTACTCTAAATTAAAAATCAATCACAAAAAAAAATGGAAAGTTATTATGACACAAAAGACTGATATAGAGTTTATAACGGAAGTCTAAGCCAAAAGTTCAGCAACTTTCGTGAAAGGATACCGTTTCAAGAACAACATTTCGAAAAAAGTCACAAAAATTTTCTACATTTTAAAAAAAGACGAATGTTTTTTTTTTGTTTGTTTAATCCAGGAAAATATAATACAACCACAAACGAAAATATACAATAACCTCTTTCGAGCTACACGCGTTTCCGAAAAGCATTCTTTATCTTTAGCTAGTTCCATAAATACTTGCAGTGTAAATCACAGGGGTGCAAATTGGTACAATTTTTGGCTACCATTATTTTAGAACGGAAAAATTTTATCGGATACCTCATTAATTGATTAAGGGGAAGAAAATTTTTCGAAAATAACGGTAGCCAAAAAGCATAGCAGTGATCAGCTATGTGACGTACTCTACAAAAACTCATGGAACTAGCTCTTTAGAAAGTTCAGAAACCAATAAATGTTCGTAATTTAGAAAATCATTTATAAAAAGAATGTTTCTTTCGCTGCTCCTGATTTTCGGAAACATTTCCGGGTAATTTTCAACCCGGAACATATGTTTCTTGGATGCTATCAATTCCCAAGTAAACATTTCTATGTTCCTCAAACATGTTTAACAAACAAACATGATAAATTAAAAGCATTATCCTTAACATTAAATTTAATATTATTTTATTTCTTGTATGTATTAACTCAGTTACGAAGCTGAAAATGTTTAATTGAGAACGGATAGCATCCAACTATGAAAACCAATATTCCAGTTTGGGAAAACTGATTAATACAATTTAATAACTACTTGGAAACGTTTCCGAAAATCCGATAATTCTAAATAATTAATCTAAAAGCATTTGAAAATATGTTTCATTTTGTAAAGAATTACGACTGTTGCTTTTCTTCATTTTATTTAACAAAAATTCTGTTATTTTTTAACTTATATTTTCAATGCAAATTGTGTATTTTTCTTTAATATGCGAGAATGGAAATAGATTTCAAATTTATATTCTAATGTTTTATGTTTACTGTTAACTATTATATTTTTATATTTGACGGTTATTTAGATTGCTAGCAAATTTGTGAATGACTCCTGTTTCGCAGCAAAACACATGCTTCAACTTTAAACCGCTATTACTCGGTCAGTTTTAATCGTAGGAAGAATGGGGCTTTTTTTGTCTTGCTTCTTAGTGTGATAGGATATTGTTACTGTACATAACTTATAGGACCAAGGGACCGTATAAAAAATTTAAATTCCGTAATTTTTTAAGAAATGTTTTTATTGACCCAAATCGCTTTTTAAATACTTCTTTACCTCATTTAAAACATTTTTGTAATTGGAACTATATGCCTTTGCCTAACAGTTTAGGAATTAACAATTGGACACCTTGAGAGTGGACGCCCTGTATAACCAGTTTAACTAATATTGCTACTATAATTTTTGGTTGTATAGTAGCTTATTATACTGGGTGATTCAAAATAGATGGCGATTACCTCCTGAACCGCTGATGATAGGAACATCTTTCCGATTACAATAAAGTATACAAATCAGCTTTCAGACACAGTATTTGTTTTGCAAAGGGCTGTATACGTATAAAAATACGAAGTTTAATTTTATTTGCGGTCCTTATGTCCTTGTAAATTATATTTAGAAAAACGTTTCACTACGTCTAAAAGGGACATTAAAATAATACCATTCATTTTTCGACCGAAACTTACCCAGTTATGATAATTTGAATTTTATGATTTTCCATTGTTTTCCGCAATAAAAACGAGTCTTTCATTTTCAGAACTGGAGTGGTTTCAAAGATAATCGCCAAAATACCTATTTTGAATCATCGCTAAATGCTAACCATATAACCAATATAACCCATGTTTGCTATATATTAGATATGTTGTCGATAAAATGACGAAACTTTTTTTTTTATAAATATTGCGTCCACATTGCCAAAGATATTGTCAATAAGATTAATATTAGCTCAATATGATTTTACTACTAGCGTTGCATTTCATATAATTTTATTTTCATATGACCCGCTCATGAGAACATCTTTACCTTCGAAAAAATAACATTTGAATTCAACCGATTCAATGAAGGTCATTTTTGAATTAGGAGCATTTCAAATAGGTATTTCTTTTTTGTTTACAGAAATTTATTTTGAAGTTGTTTATTTACTGGACATCTATATACACGCTGGCTCAAAAATATAAGTAAAAATTTTGAAAGGAGATAGAGAAAACGATTTTTGTATAGGAAATTAGGGTCACAGTCCATTTATTCGGTTAAAAATACTGGGTGTCTTATTCCATTCCAAACCTGGAATTTTGTTCATAGTTAAGAACAATGAAGGTATTTTAACGAAAATTTGAACAAACTTTACGTTGATTGATATGAAACTATATGTCATTACTTGACTGGATGAACATAGTAATTCGACCAGTGACTCTCTACGTAATGTTGACTACATTCTGAAACATGGCGCATCTAGTTTAGATCTTTTTAGAAGCGGATAGTAACCACTTTTACCATTTTCTGAAATATCGTTACATTTCACATAAAGGATGTCTGCTGCAAATTCTGTTAAAATATCTTTATCATTTTAAAAATTATGAACAAAAATCCAGGTTCAGATTGAAGTGAGATGCGCTTCACAAAATTTTTTTGTTGTAGTGTACACTTCCCTTGAAAGTTCCTACCTATATTTTTGAGACACCGTGTATGTTGTATGATATATGATATATGTAACTTAAAAGAACTTTATGTTATTCACATAAATTACTCACAAAATAAGATTAAGGAGGAATTTAAAATTATTTTTGGCACAAAACACAGAAACAGGATAGGGTGTATTTTTTACATAGGGAAATGAGAAAAGTTGCTGAATATATTTCGTTTTTTATATTTAGGTAGGGGACCCTCTCCCCTAATATTACACCAAGATAGCTGGAAGAGTTTTTTTTTTTTCTACGTATTTTGATATTACTTAGCAGGGCTCGTATGGAGTAAAACGCTTTTAGCATTACTCCGTATACTTCTTAGATTATATTACTTTTACAGCAGTGCTGCAAATTACATTATAAAAATAGATTGAAAGATAATTGAAGGCATGTTTAAGAATGGAAACCCGTGATTGTAATCTAAAAACCGTAGGCTTTATTTTTCATTTACATTTTTACGTTAATATTTTTTCACAAAAGACTGAACGATCACTGACATCCCAGACTCGTGAACTTAGTTACAGTATAGATCTGAAAAAAATTGTCTTTCATATATAATTGAATACATTCGCGCCGTTGAAAGTTTATATGAATAACTCTACAAGATATGAATAACTCTACAACAAAACATACTAGAGGTCTGCACGGGCCGAAATTTCCAGGTCCAGGCCCGTCCCAACTCATAGAAAAAAATTAGTCCCGGCCCGACCCGATACAAAAATTAAAAGTTAGGCCCGAGCCTGGCCCGGCCCGGTCCGTAGAAAAAAATATTGGCCCGGCCCGATAAAAAAAACTTAAAATTTCGGCCAGAACCCGGCCCGAGTGAATTTCTACAAAACATTGATTTTGACGTCGATTTGGTTAAAACTTTGTCTCGTACGAGGAGTTCTGACCAAAAATATTTATCTTAACTTTTTTTTCATGTTTATAATCTTCATTTTTATAGAAGTGCGGCAAGCTGCGATATTTATTTTTTTACTGAATCTCTACTTCTTGTATGTAAATGTTTCAGTTATCATTTCTATTGTTAATCCATATTCCATGTATTAAAGTGTTAAGAATCTGAAAAAGGCTATACAGCAACATCTTCTAAGACGGAATTTCATAAAAAGGAAAAAAAATGCATTATAGACAAGTTCCCTTCTTAGCAAGTGTAAATGTATTATATATTCTTTTCTTACGTATTAGTATATTCATTTTGCATGGATCAACACGTTTTTTAGTTTAAAACAGGGTTTCGTCATAGGCAGGCTCTTTTTCACAGGTTTTACTGGATTTTAATTTGGCGATAATTTAATAAGCGTAGAAATCTACTATTCTTTAAAAAGAATAAATTTTAATGTTTAGTGTAGAAACGGGCCACGGGGCGGCTCGTGCAGATCTCTAAAGCATACCATACTTACTAGTATAATTTAGGCTCCCGCATATTTTTCGCATCCACTATTTTAGAAAAAAAAATCGGTATCAAAGATTTGCCTGATTTTTTTCATAAAAAATATTACAACTTGGGTTACTAAAATGGGATACCAATCCTATGTGGTCTGGCAGCATTCATATCTCAATCTGTTTAAATTTTAAGCACGTGTTTCAATTTTCATTCTGGATATGGAAAGAATCAAATTGACTATTTTGTATCCCGCGGTATTTTTTCTTTTCATCTGCTACAAAAGTGCAGGTGGCTTTATCGCCAATAACGCTACATCATCATGTGATATATTTGAATTTCCTGTTGAAAATTAATAAATCTCCTTTAACTTAAAACTTATCTAAATTTATTTACATTTTTTACGATCTAAATTTATAATTCTTAGAAAAAATAGTATCTTCACTGCATATTTTAGCACTTTGATTTTCTGAAATAAAATCTGATTGCCAAAAATGGTAAACATAACAAAAAAGATGCATCTATTTGAAAATGTTGCAAATAAATATATGAAAAAAAATAACAGAGTAAGAGCATTTCGTGTTTCCAAATATTGGAAATATCCCTCAAAGAGAGGTAAAACTTGCAGCGAAGAGTAATTTTAGATAATTCGAAATGACGGTTGAATTATATCATCTGAAATGTTACAGTTAAAAACACATAATATAACTCCTTATCAAAACATTTCATAGTTAATATTAGTTATGCATTAAAATATTATTAATTATCTTGAAAATATTCAAGATAACTCCTTATCAAAACATTTCATAGTTAATATTATAGTTATGCATTAAAATATTATTAATTATATTGAAAATATTCATTTCTTCAGATGCTTCAAGTTTTCCTCCGAGAAAAGTTAATACTAATCAACACTTAAAGAAAATGACTCATGCATTTTTTAAATCCTTTACTTTATGTATAGATATAGTGACAAAAAAGATCATAAAATGAAGCTAGTCGATGTAAGTAGTTAGCTAGTATTTCATTTAGAACAATGGCAAAAAAAATGTATGTATATGAACATAATGTACATGTTACGCATTTTCTATTTTAGGTACAGATGAAATAGCAAAATAAAAAGGGGGGGTGAAGAAAAAAGAAGGTGGGAATAAAAACTGCAGTATTAGTTTTAAGCACTGATAAATCATAGACACCTAAGTGAAGAAAAAGGCAGCCCTAGTACAGAAGTCGCAGCATCATGTACTTTTTATATATTGGTGGTGCATCACTAATATTTTCAAAATATAATCGTTGTGATAGCTTCGTACTTCAAATGTTAAAAAATCTACCACGAAGATTATAGTTTCAAATTAGGGGAATTAGTACACAAAAAAATTGGACTCTGCAACCCCCGCTAGTAGCAAAATAATGTTGGCTATATCTTGACCAATATTGGCGATATTAGTATGAAATATTGCTCCAACATTGACGTGTTTACATTTTGCCAATATTGCACCAATATCTGAAAGAAACATTTTGGGCTTTCATTCAAAATACTTTCAATATAAAGCCAACATTTCTGCAATATTTACGTTTCATTACAAATATTTCTAATTTAATGTCAATATTTCTGTAATCGCATCATTCCATTACAAATATTTCCAGCGTAAAGCCAATATATAAGATTTGTTATTTCTATGGATGTATTTCCGAGTGTTTAAAAATAAGTTATGTAACTAATACTGGTTTGCTTCTAAAGTAACAAATTTTCAAAAAATGGTTGATTGCCTATGGTTAGCTGAAAGAAAAACAGACCAATTCTCTCTTTAATAAAGGACTTAGAATTCACTAATTTATAGTTCTTATAGTTAATTGAGGACGTTCATAATTTTAAAACATTCTTACTGCAATATGTATGATTCTAATATATCAGTGACGTTATTACCCTTTCAACTAAATAATTCTTTTCAATATAATATTTTTTACTGTTATTTTTAGGGTTCCGTACTTAAAAAGTAAAAACGGAACCAGTATAAGATCACTCCTGTGTCTGTCTATCACAGCCCTTTTACTGGCAAACTATGCAACGTGGAAAGTTCAAATTGGGGGGAAGCAATAAAGACTATTGACCCACATATTTACAGATTAATAAATATTCATAAATATATTTAGGAAAAATGTAGAGGGGCTAATTAAGTTACTTGAAAAAAAAAATGTTTTCTTTGTATATCGTGTAGGGTATCGTGTGAAAGCTTTCGTAACCTGAAATCAAAAATATATTTCATTTAATTTTAGGTATTATATTTTCAAAGTTATGTTGGAAAATGTAGTGCAAAAATATGTTCCCCTTCTCCATCTAATTCCGAATATATTGAAACTAAAATTATGAAAAAATTAGAGGTAGTAGACATTAATTTAAACCTTGCAGGAAAATTATAGCGATTACCCTAGGTCACGTAGTTTTTGAGAAAATCGCATTTTTCCGTTACACTCAAATTTCGATTTACGGTCTTCAGCAAAAGTGTTGAGCAGAGCTGGAGGTACCTATCGTAGCATAAGTATAAAAGCATTGTTGATCAGGAATTTCGGAAAAAAATCGTCGGTAATTAGCCAAGATATTAACCCTTAAAGACACGGACGGTTTAGACATACATAAGGACAGGGACGGCGTACTCTATGCTCCATCGGCTTTTAAGGCCTAGATAATAAATTTGAAGGATATATTTATGTAATGCAATATCCAGTACCAGTATAAAAGCAATAAACGTCAAATTGTTAAAAATAGAGTAATTTAATGAGAATTAATCACATAAATACTATGGAATTCGCGACTAGTTTTCATTGAGTGGCTCACTCAATACACCTACTATGTCTTTAAAGGTTAACTAAAAACCTATATGGAATAACAAATATACAGAATAGCTATATTTGCTATTATTTAGGTTCCATATATCTTTGAACTTTCATGGTATATCCATTTATCTTTTTCTAGTATACAGGGTGCAAAGGAAAGTCGCTTTAGCCTGAAAATACTTGCGAACGGAGACAGGCTACAGCTATGCAAGTGAGGTAACGGTATAGTAAAGTGACTACGCCCGATTTAATGAAAACGACAGAGCGCCCCCTAGTGGCGAAATTTCGAAGATAGTCACTGCAAATCGAAAACGAAAAGAGATAGAGCAAAATTTCCAGTTAGAAAGTTTTAGAGCATCAATTAATTAATAGAATACAACATTTGCTTTACATGGATAAGATAAATCTTCGCCTGTTCACCCAAAAATGTCGAAATCGATGCACTCCATTTTGTGTAAACGTTTGAATGGAATAGTCAAAAGTATGAAGAAATACGCACAATTTATGCTATAAATACGTACGTATCCCAATACATTTTGATAACATCACACACGCACACACACAAAAAGAAAAAAAAAGACAATTTGTCTCACAGTGATAAAAAGTTAATATTCAGTATGTTCGAAAAGCTGGCCATTGCTCACGATACACGTTTGTATTCGTGAGAGAAATTCTGCAGGCACATTTCTCAGCATGGAACGTCTATTGCAAGCTTCTTCAATACAACGACATAGATTTAACTCTTTCAAGGGCGCTGGCTAGGCGGTCTGGCCACCTAATTTTAATTCCAAAACTGACAAATGGCACCAAGAATATTTTAATGAAATTTTGCTTTTGTAATGAAATTGCAAATTAACGGGGTTTTGTTTTCTGAGAAATTCGTTTGAATATTCTGGTGTCAGTCAATTATTTCATCAGTTTACGAACAGAATTCTTCTGGCCCTGAAAGGGTTATTCTAAAATTTTTAATGCATTGGAAATTAAATCTTTACAGACATTACAGCACAGTGCAACGTCACAATCTGCAATTGTGCACTGCTACATTTCCGGAATGTGAATAGGCAAAGTAGAATCGTCGCTCATCGATTTCGGACATTTTTGGGTATGCATGCGACGATTTATCTTATCCGTGTGAACCAAATGTCGTTTCGTAGTAATTAATTGATGCTCTAAAGCTTTCTAATTGGAGAATTTGGTCTACCTCTTTTCGTTTTCGATTTGCAATGACTAACTTCCAAATTTCGCCACTAGGGTTGCTGCTGTCGTTTGCATTAGGTCAGGCGTAGTCGATTTACTGTATCGTTACCTCACTTGTATAGCTGTAGCTCTCTCCGTTCGAAAGTATTTTCAGGTGAAATGGACTTTTCTTTGCACCCTGTATACTATACAGCTATACCCAACCCTACATTGTATAGTTTTTACAAAGTCATATTATTCTTTTAGCAACGTATTTTTTTAATAATACACTTACTAATCCATATATTATTGTACGGAACCCTCTGTGCGCGAGTAATACTCGCATTTGAACGTTTATTTATCCTTTTTTAGCAAATAAGTTATCATTTTAACAGGTTTCAAATTTATAAATAACAATTAGTCATTAACTGAGCAGAGTTATAATTATAATAACATTTCTGGTAATATAATTATAAGACTATCATAATACTACTAGTTTCATAATACTAATAGGGAATTATGCTATTCTATTTATATTAAAAAAACATATTTGTTCTTAATCTCGCGTTTCTTTTCTCCAATAATGAGTTATTAAATATAGAGAGTTATAATATTACTACTGATAGTACGATTAAATTATCACAATATTATTACAATTGTAATACTAACAAAAAATAACAGTATTCTATTCAAATGAAAGAGTCAAACTTCATCTGAAACAAGATTTTATCCGTTATTAAGAATAATGAAAGACATTGCGATTTTAACATATCAACGACTGAGCTACCATTTTAACACAGTAATTCCTTTCAATAAAATACTGTTTATTGTGTTTTGCTCCCTAGTTCTTCTGCGAATTAGTTTTCATTTAAGATAATTTCAAATTTTTTATTTTCTAAAGAATAGTTAGTGACTAATTATATAGTAGTTGTATAAAAGTTTAACAGTGATTTCATTATTTAATTCATATTATGAAGTAATTTACGCATGAAGCATTTCAATATAATTAGCTAAAATTTCAGAACGTCGAATAATAAATGCAGAAAAATGTACTTTGCATAACCTTTCTTTTTATACTTTCGCTCGTATTTTCACTTGTACATCGTTAAATATGGATAGCTTTTGATGGTTTAAAAGGTGCAGTCGGCCCAAAAAGAAAAAAGACCATACATTTTAACGCCAAATTGTCAAAGAAAAAAAAAGAAAAAACGAAAATAGTCATTCGATTGGAAATTATGCCTTTTTTCAATTTATATTAAACACATAAGCTTAAGGGAGGTCCATATTTAGATAGTAACTTCGAAATTTTCAATATGAACACCTAATTTTGACACCAGAACACAAAGTTAGACCCCGGAATTAGCCTATATATAAGTTCGTACACAATGTCTATAATTAATTCCAAAGATAATGAGCATTAAAGAATGGGCTAATTTGGCGGGAGTCTCAGGCATTTTTTTTCTAGCCGACAGTACAATGGCGAAACAAAATGTAGAAAATTGCTAAAAAGAAATAATCATGAAAATAAAGAGTTATTGTTCATGGTAGTAAAGAGCAACATAGAAATCATAATTGTAAATGTGTTTTCCCTTATGTTTATAAATGTATCTCTGAGCCATAAAAAAAAAATAATAATAACTTTTGCAATTAATGTGATTATACAAAATCTTTGTCGAATGGCAAACACTCAGTATTCCGTATCTATTCTAAAACTACATAAATATTTTAATTAATCCCTTTGCACAGTAACAAAAAACATTCTTATTACTACACGTTAATTTAAGATCTTTTTCCTTCGATTATATATAAATACGCAATAATAGTAGCAAAAATATACAGTATGCCCACTAAAGTCCCTTGTCATCCTCTTGACTTTGAACGGTTGCTGCTATATTCATAAAAGTAGTGTCTAGGTATAGTAAAGTAGCCATGCGCTACTGAATGAAACCGCCTACGATGCCACCTGGTGAAAAATTGCGGAGTTAGCATTCCTATCTCGAAAATGGAAAGAGATCAGGAAAAAAGTGACTTACAAAGTTGTAGAGCATCATCGAATTAGTACGAAAAGACACCTTGTGGACATTAATGTGAAGAATAGAACGGTTAAAGCGCGCGCTATTTTTTCGTGATTTCCTACACTGTGACATCACGAAACTTGAACGGAAGGACAAATGATTATCTTTCGGGCAAAACACGACACCGGAATGTGGCACAGTGGTATCGCTTGTGTGTGTGAGAAGTTTGAACATCTCAAATAAAGGTATATTGTTATAACTAGTTGTTTTTTCTTTCTAAGATCGTTTTGCCACGTCACAGTGAAGGAAATCAGGAAAAAGCAAATACGCATTTTAACCGTTCTATTCGTCGCACTAATATCCACAAGGTATCTTTTCGTATTAAATCGATGATGCTCTACAACTTCGTAAATCGCTTTTTTCCTTATCTCTTTCTGTTTTCGGGATAGGAATGCTAACTCCGCAGTTTTCCACTAGGTGGCGCCGTAGGCGGTTTCATTCAGTAGCGCATGGCTACTTTACTATACCTAGACACCACCTTTATGAGTATAGCAGTAGCCGTTCCGAAGTTAAGAGGGTGGCAAGAAACTTTAGTGGGCATACTGTATATGTCTTTATATTTAAAAAAAAAGATGAAGAAACGTCCAGAATTTATCCAGAAATATTCCAGAATTTATCAAAATAAACAGTAAATCTAATAGAATAAAAAAGTTCTTAAAATTTCTCTTTTAAGCACTGATTACATTTGGCGACATCTTAAAATAGTAGAGATTTAAATAGAAATATACCAATTTTCATTTATGGTATTATAATTAACCTTTTATAATAAGTCAAATCAATAACGCTTTTTATTGTAAAGAAAGGTATCGAATCCTTAAAATAGTACTTCTAGAATAGCATTACTTTCACAAGGTTCGAACATTCCTTAGAATTTCCAATGAGTAATTAAATTAGGTCACAAGTTTGTATTAATGGAAGATCATGTAAATTACATACATTTAATCAAAAAAGTTTCAAAAATAGACTGTAATATGTACTTTCTAACAATAGCGCAACAAACACATTATTATAGTAACATTACTGCAGGGTTAGCACAAATGAATGATAGTAATTTAAAAATTTATCTATTCAAAACTATTACACATATTATACTAAGTGATATATGAAAATAAAGAACATTCCAAGATTTTTTTCAGTTTCAAATGTTCAATGTGCGAACCTTTCGAAACACGACAAACACCTAATCTGTAATCAAGTTCGTTCGACATATTTGGCAGTTTTGCACAGTCAGCGATTATTAATCTAGAAGCATTAAACACAACATAATGCAGCACTAATGCACTGTGTACATTTTACGGTGCATCAGTGCTGTGTTATTAAATGTTTCAATGCATCAGTGCTGCATTAAGAATCGTTGACTGTGCAAAATTACCAAATGCGTGGAACGAACTTGATTACAGATTAGGTGTTTGTCGTGTTACGAAAGGTTCGCACATCGAACATTTGAAACTGAAAAAAAAACTTGGAATGCTCTTCTTTATTTTCATGTATCACTTATTATAATATGTGTAATACTTTTGAAACCATAAATTTTTAAAGCCCAGTTATTCATTTGTGTTAACCCTGTATATTGCATATTACAGTGCAGTGGATTTTTAAAAAAGTTGTTTGTGGATCAATTCTTTCCATTATGGGGTAATTCTTTCCATTAAATATTCGTTTCGATTCTGCCATTTTGTTTAATGTGGTAATACTGAGAGATCAATTAACCCCATTAATCGATTGATATTGTATGCACTGTATTTTAAATTGCTTTTCGTAAAAGTGGTCCTACTTTCAACTCACATGAAGCCTACCTTCGACTTTTAAAACCATATATGTTGCCCAGGGTACTTAAGGTAAATGTACTATTTTTTTGTTATAAGAAATATTTAGAAGTAAAACGATCTTTAACCCCTTAACCTACAATGACGGGCATAGCCCGCGTACGATGGTCGAGCCAAATGTAAATTCTTCTTACCACTAAAATTTCACAGTAAATATAGTTTAATTTAATCGTCGAAATTCCATGATTAAACAAGGCGAAAATCTCTATTAAATTTTAGTGGTAGCTATGGATTTCCCAAACCGTGGAGTTGTTAAAAGTAAATCGTAGGTTAAGGGGTTAATAAAATAGTCCTGTATGTAGCCGGTTTTATCCGATTTGTTGTGATAAAGCCAAGTACTTACTTCCAAAAAATAACTTTTTTACCCATCAAAATACAATTTTTCTCATCGGAAAAGTTTGTTTTCCGTAACTAAAGAATAAATTATTATTCGAATAGTAATTAAAGTCGTTTTGTTTACGTAGCTGCTTAAAAAAAGATACAAACATTTTGTTATTAGGTTTTATCCAACTTTCCCCCAACAATTTTGGTTAAAAACTGGCTTTAGATTGGAAATATTTGCAAAAAATGACACTATTACAGAAATATTGCTTTTTCATTGAAAGTATTTACAATGAAACGCCAATATTGCAGAAATATGACTTTAAAGGTGTCTGGGGCACAAAAATCTTCACATTTCCTTAAAAAAAAGTTTATGGCATTATAAATTTCTCTGTTTTTTTCTGCATAAAAAGACGTTTAAATCACGTTCCTAATTTTGATTCAGGAAAATGAAAAAAGATAATTACTTTTGAAAATATGACTTTTAAAAAAAAGTTACATCATTTCTTTTTAATTTTTACTTTAAATATTTTTCATCTTTTCAATTAATATTTTTAAAAATGCTGAATCAAAATTAAAACTTATATATTTCTGTTTATTTAAATGAGAAAAAAAAATTGAAATTCTACATATAATATTTCGAGTTATAGCAATTTTAAATTACTCCACTTTTTTAATAAATTTTAAATTATTTTTTTTTAATTATGATAAGTTTTATCATGTGATTTTGCTTACAAATGATATGGTTAACCATCACAAGGAAATTCAAAATTTTAACTCTATAAATAAAAATTATTTTGAAATGTGTCCCGGACCCCCTAAAATTATAAATATTAGAAGAAAAATGGCTTTCTTACCAAAATTGGTGCAATATTGGCAAAACATAAACACCCTAATTGTGGTATCGTTTGATATGTATCGATACATATATGATATATGTTTGCCTTTATAGGTGGATGATATTATCACTATATAGTTAAAATTTAATATTAACCATCTAGAAAAATCTGCGCCGTTCTATTTCTTTTTGCATAGCTAAGTGTTAAATTAATCTCTTTCCCTGTTATGTATTACTTTAATGTCCCCAGATAACTCACTCTACTCTTTTCTCTAAGAAATAAAATAATAAAAAGATAATTATTCGCAGCCATTTTATTTCAAAGACCCTTTTCACGTTGCATTTGCACATGCAATTTTATCTCAGTCAGAATTTTTAATTCGAAGCTTTGCTAAAAGATAGTCAAATCTTTGGTTAAACCAGCGACTATATAATATCCAGATGTACTTTTAAACATCTGTCGCCTTTAAAATTTCTCCCCAGTCAGTAAATAATGCGAAATCAAACTCTCTTTGCCTGCACTTCATGATGTAAAGATAAAATGTGATTTTTTTGCGTGTCCGCAGGGTCACTCCCAGGACACCCGTGTGTCATCTCTTTTTTGCATTAAAATCTGCTTTTTGAGCTACAAGTATTTTTAATCTTCTGAATCTGTGTTATTGTGCATGCTCATTTGTACACCATCACGGAAAATCCACAGTTTTATTTAAAATTCAAAAAATATTTTCTCATCTCCTTTTTATCCGAAGTTCCAGAAAAATATTATTACAACAATCTCTACTACACAAATGTTCGCTAAATATTTCGTGCCAATATTGGTCAAGATATAGCCAATACAAGCAATATTTCCAATATTGTTTTGCTACTAAAGTCTTCTTAATTTTTTTAAATATTTGATTTTTTAACCCTTTCAGGGGCAAAGTACTTCTATTATTAAAGTGCTGAAATGATTGAATGCTACCAAAATTTACAAACAAATTTATTTAAAAATAAGTAAGCGCTTTTCTTCACGTACTTAATAAAAGGAAAATTTTCATTCCAAAATTCTGGTGCCAATGCGGCATTTAGAGATTAAAATTAACTGGTCCAAAAATGAACCACCGACCTTTAAGGGGTTAAAATGATCGTTAAAACGCAGATATTTGTACAAAATCAATAGTTTTTAAGAAAGTCCAAGTTAATAAAATAAAATTATTTTCACTGTAAATAAATTACTTTCTTGGGGAAAAAAATTACAGATGGAAATAACTAATAATTCCGAAGTCAGCTTTAATTAACGATCAACATTAACATAAATAATTATATTATCTGAAGAATCGCGTCTTTAAATTTAGAAATCAATCCACATTAACACTTCCAAGAAAATGCGAAGAATTTTTGTACTCTTACATAAAGCACTAAAGGAAATGCAAATTTTTTCTTTTAAATTTTTATATTATTTAATCTCCAAAAAGCTAGCATAATTTATCTAGTTTTTCCTAGTTTCTTTGATGGAGAAAATGCTGAAGGTAAAAGATTCTGCTTCAGGTTTTTGTATGATCAAAAAAGACTAGAAGAAAAAAAGTTTTATGGGGTTTTTTTTTCGGTTTTGTGTGTGTGTGTGTTTGTGTGTGACGATCAGAAATAGCTGGAGGTAATATATGCTTCTATTTTTTGTTCACACTTCACCATTCTGTTTCCATCTTTCTCACTCACTTTTCCATCCTACGAAGAGATTACAATGTAATACACTGGTTTCCAGTACTTTTAGATAAGAATAGAACCCGCGTGATGACAAATGTTCCTCTTGCACGCGCTTTTACCGCTCCTGTTTTAGACATTTATTGCAACCAACCCTAGTACCAAATTCATACTGGCTGCATTACGCCAATATACCATGCATCCAAAACACTTTCAATGGAATTTCAATATCGGTTAAATAATTGCTTTACATTGGAAATATCTGCAATGAAATTCCACTATTACTGAAATATTGCCTTTACATTGGAAATTAGGCAATGAAATGGAAAAATATTTCTTTTCAGTATTGGCGAAATGTTGGCAAAACGTAAAAACCCCTAACAGTGGGATAATATTTCATTTACTTCATTCTAATATTGGCCAAGATATAGGCAATTCATAGCAAAATTGGCCAAGATAATACCCATTGAAAACAATATTCACCCAATATTGTTTGCCACTAAAAAATTTAGTTAATCTTTTCTTATAGATTTTGATTTTCTGCTTCATATAATCTCTTTTTAAAACCTACTTTTGACATTTGAGACAACAGCATGCTATTCCATCGGATAATAGAGCTGCAAAATTCATTGTTTATGAAGGCAATCTCTTGAGTGGTGAGAGCAGCTCGATATTGCTTGATTTTAACACAATATTAAAACAATTTTGGAACTGTAAATATTTCTATTATATTTCAAATTAAACAACTTTTTAGAGTAAGTTGTACAAATCTTTCTTTACGGATTCCTTTATATACTTTTAATGAAAAATAATTAGAATTTAGTTTAATTAAGACATACTAATTAAGGATTTTCAAGAAGGCGATTAGAGATATATGTGTTGCGCGCAAGATTAAAGAAAATATATGCGATATATCCACTTAATATTACATACATACATTCTTAAAATATTGTACTTTAATTTCAACCTAAAATAATATCAAGTTTCCAGATGAAAATAGTTTTTCAGCGAGTTGAACCATAAAATACAAAACTCATGATAAAATTTCAATGAAAATTTAAAAAATAAATAAACATATTACAGGTACAGACATAAAAATAGGTATAGGTTATAAATATATGTAAAATATAATATAATACAAAATATTAAGTTTCTATGTTGCTTAGTATTCGATATACGATGCGCGAAATGTCAAAAATGGCTGTTTTGAGAAAAATGGCTTAAAAGTTCATATTTACCTTGATTTGGATAAGTATCGCTCCTCCATATTTTATCATAAAACCAGCTCTAATTGGAGTATTGTCATAATTTTATTTTTTAAGTTTAGATAGCATATTATTTTTTAATAACAGCAGGGATGAGATTTCCGACTTTTTGCATACCAGTATAATCTTAGAGAAAATGTTGTTCTGTTAAATCGCATAAATGTTTCGATCAAATAAAATAACATTTTCTCTAAGATTATTCTGGTATGTAAAATTTCGGACATCTCATCCCTGTAACAGACAAAAAAAAATTCGACTTTTTAGAAATTTTCAAGGTGATCTTCACCCTTAATTTAATCAATTTTTGAGTTTTAGAAAAGATACTTTTAGTAATTTAAATTAGATTCGTATTTTTTTTTTAGAGTAAATTGTCTGGTTATGAGATATTCACTGTTTACTTGTAAATTTTATACGAAAAAAGTTTTTGGGGAGATTTTCAAATTTTCTTACCAGATGCTTGGTAGATTCTTGGTAATTCTTGGATGGTACGGCATACATTTTACCAATCTCTAACCAAAGGAAAACCTGACATAATAAATTACCTTCAGAAATAAAAATTGAGATAGATGAATTTTTTAGAAATGGAGACATACTGTTTCTTTTAGGGAAAAAAATTCAATACGCTTTTATTGTGGATGAGTTTATCATAAAAGTACTTCTGCTTTTGAAGAAGTGCTTTTGCAAGGGGTGTGGGGATACATAAAGAAAGCTACACTTGGCACCATTCATCGATATATTGTTAAGAGAGCAACGTCATTTGGCGAGGATTAAGAATATGTCACAGCGCTTCAGAAAGAAGTTGTTTGTGCTGTGACGCACGTGTTTGGTAAGCGGTTCGTAAGGATGTATCAACAAGATCCATGTTTCAAATTAGAGTTTTGAAGATCTGTAGAGTTTTTGTGTGTTAAAAGCTTAAATTGCGCAGATATTTATCATAAAATTGACTTTTATGCCTCGGATGTCTCAAGTCCATTGCTTGATAACACTCCATGTTTCAGGAGCGGTGAAGTTTAATGTCGCTCTTGACAAAATTCTTCTATCATATCTGTGCGTTAGAGATGCATTCGGCCTTTGTTTTCGAAGCCACATCCCGTCCGATTACAAAAAAAAAATTTGTAATCGGAACCCAAGCCCGATACACGAACTACGCAGTTGTAAATTATTAATAAATAAAAAAAAATTAAGGTTAATTTTCTCATTTCAAAAATCTGTTCTGAATGAATTTTTTACATCGAACTACTAGCAGAAATCTGAAAAATTCATTCTTATTCTTTTAAAATATCAGTACCTGGGTAGACAGAGCATGGCACGGTGATTTTTTTGCTGCGTTCATACTGTATTGAAAAAAATGCTACTATTTATTTATTATTTAAGTGTATTTACTTCTGCATGAAAAAGTCATTTCCAGTTTCTAAAAGTAATAATAGCAAATGCTAACGTCTCTTTTTTATCTATCATTCTATATCCATTTTTTCGGTGTTGTCCAGGAAACAGTTATGGCTTTTTGTCACATATTTCTGCAGTCGTTAAGTACTACGTTAGTTGTTTCTTGGACAATTCGATATTTCTTTCCATAAAAAAATAAATAACAAACGAACAAATAAATATATAAATAAAATGTTAAATACAGAGGGTGGTTATAATTAAAGTTACCCTGTTTAGACCAATGAAGAGTCCGTTCTGGTAGACAGATATCGATGAAACTTGGAAAAAACGTTATATGGACCATGGGGGAAAAGAAGTCTGCAATAAAAAATAGTAGTTCAAATGTCGACCACAAGGTGAGCAGGGGGCGCATGAAGACAAAAAAAACTCAAACCTGAAACACACAACTTTATTTATTCACAGCATATGTTCAATGTGCATTCCATTTGCGTCAAGCACATGTTCAAAGC
Organism: Maratus speciosus; assembly: GCA_963932465.1. Classification (NCBI taxonomy): domain Eukaryota; kingdom Metazoa; phylum Arthropoda; class Arachnida; order Araneae; family Salticidae; genus Maratus; species Maratus speciosus. The sequence goes on along the minus strand of OZ010796.1, from coordinate 356,743,256 downwards.
GTGTTATAGCGTGTTCAACAGTAGCGCGAAGGATTTCTCGATCAATCGCAGCAACAGGACGAGTTATGCTTGCTTTCAAATCAGGCAGAGTCCGTATGCTTCCTCCATCTACACGATCTTTCAGAAATCCCCACAACCAGAAGTCACAGAGATTCAAGTCCAGAAAACGAGGTGGCCAGGTTATCCGAAAACTTCTGGAAATTACCGATCATCTCCTAAAGTGGGCACAAAGCAGTGCCGTCACTGCTCGGGCTATGTGAATTGGTGCACCATCTTGCATGACAAATTACTGCCTTTCTGATAAAACAACTTCACCAGTAACGCTCATTATTTCTTCTCTAACGGAATAGTGTAGAATAATTTTACAGTAGCGACTACTGGCTTTTTTAACCGCTCCAAATTTGCATAACGTCATTTCTCGTAGATGAAAACCGCCATCTATCGGTCTAAATTTGAACTACTATTTTTTTATTGGAGATTCCTTTTCCCCATGGTCCATATAATGTATTTCCCAAGTTTCATCGATAACTGTCTACCAGAACGGTCTGTACGTAGGTCTAAATGGGGTAACTTTAATTATAACCACCCTGTATATCAGTAAGCTTGTATTTTTATTTATAAAAATAAAAGTTTGTTATTTGAACGTGATGATGTCAGACGTATTCTGAGTGCCATTCATTGTGTTTTATGAAAATGAAAATGATTCTCCTACCACAGTTGGCGGCAAACAAGAGCTATTTCGGCAGTTATGTTTGGCAGAAAAATTCTTTCGGTTTAACACTTTTTCTAATTTTGTACACCATTTTTCCAGGATTCCTATTGTAAAAGAACAGCTTTAAAAATAAGGGGATTGTTTCATTTCAAGACTTTTCCTTTTAGTGAATTATTTATTGTTGCATCTTATTAACACTGTATTTAAAGTCCAATAAGCGGGTAAATCGCATCAAACAATAACAATGTTGGCAACAATATGGTATAGGGATTTAAGAATAACAAAAGTATGAGAGCACTTAATATATCAAGAAATTTTAGCATATTTACAAACAGTTTCTGAAAGTATATAAATTCACTAAATCAGTTAATCTTACCAAAATAAATTATAAAAAAAATATTGAAACAAATAAAAAAAAAAAATGTTGTTTTCCTGTTCTATTTTTTTTTTTTTTTTTTTTTTTTTTTTTTTCGTGTCCCTCAATAGACTGTTAAATAACGTATCAAAACGTAAATATATTGCGGACATAACCACTAAAATACGTTGCAAATTTAAAATAATAGATATTATAATTGGAGCTTTTATTATACAGGATGACAAGTATTGAACTATATGAAATTAAACCGTCATAACTTTTGAACGATTTGCATGATGAAGTTCAAACCTCGTGGTTGGCCGCAGGGCATGGGAATTAGTATGCGCATGCGTATGCAACTTCGTCAACAAGCAAAATTGGCGCTTTTTTGGAGGGGGCGGGGGGGGGGCTAAGAATTTGCATTTCGAGATCGAAAAATCTCTCCACCATCAACGGCTGACTGTGTGGTGTGCGGTATCCAGTCACGGAAAAAGCGGTCCAATATTCATTGACGGCACGGTGACTACTGAAAAATACGTGAAGGTTTTGGAAAATGGTTTCATACCCATTATCCAAAGAGAGCCTGATTTCGACAAGATGTGGTTCATGCAACACGGAGCTCGACCCCATCGAACCAAGAAAATGTTTGATGTCCTGGAGGAGCATTTTGGGGACCGCATTCTGCTTCCGTGGTACCCAGAGGCCACTGGAATGGGACTCGCTTGGCCGCCATATTCTCCGGATATGAACACATTTGACTCATTTATGTGGGGCTACATTAAATACAACGTGTACATAAATAACCCCAAAACCATATCTGAGCTGAAAACTGCCATTCAGGAGGTCACCGATAACATCGATATTCCGACACTTCAGCGGGTCATGCAGAATTTTGCTATTCGTCTGCGCCACATCATAGCCAATGATTGCAGCCATATCGGACATGTCATAACCTAAATCCGAATATCTGTAGTGACGTTTACACGTTGAATAAAGTTTGTGCACTCAGTAGTTTTTAAATAATTTACGTTTTATTTCATATAGTTCAATAATTGTCACCCTGTATATTCATCTAAAAAACAAACCAGGTTACAGAAAAATTAGACCTTCAAGCCGTGCTCAAAAAAATAAATAAATAAATAAAAATAACTACAGTTGGCGATCTGCTTATGAAACTTTCCTTAACATTGCTATAGGCAATTTTTCAAAAGCATGGTTGATAACTTTATTCGGGTTTAATATATTCCTATTCCATCCACATTTCCTTATCATACATAAACGCCACGTATTCCAAATTTAAGTTCTATAGCTTTCAGCTTCATTGTAAATGGTAATTCGCCAGCAGCACGTGTAATGCTAAGTTTGATTTCAGCTATCAAAATGAGCTTTGCTGAAATCGACATGTAGCTGATCCTTTTCTCGTGCTCGAATCAGTATATCATTCTTGTTTTATGTAAACCAAAAGACCCAGACTGAGCTTCCCGGGTTACAGAACATACTACCTGGTACAAAGTCGCATATAAAGTTAAACGTTAAAGTTAAACTTAATATCAGACTTTGACTCGTTTTAATTGAAGACTCTCATCGGTTTTTTACAGCTCAGTATATTTTCTAAGATCGCCTACAAATGCACCATAAAAATTGTTTATTTTTTAATTAGCTTCATATTATCTCGAAAAATTTCCCTACCTATAAACTTTTTAATTATAAACTTTTTTATTTTGTTTATTTCAGTATTTAAGCGCGTAGTTCGATCGCATGTCTGTTAAATTTGTGGGTTTTTTTATTTATTTATTTTTGAAGTTTTAATTTTAATTGGCAATTTAGCAACGAAATATTACACAGAAACAAACAAATGCTGAATTATTTACATTGATTAACTACAAACTGGTTAATTTTCCGTAATCGGGTCGTATGTTAATTTTTTATATATTTTTTAAATTGCATAAAAAAGTTTTATTCGACAGTGTAAAACTTAAAATTACGATACTTTTAAAAGTTGTAAAATTTGCGATAAAAATTAATTGTTGGTTCAGGTCATTGTCACGGTCGTTATGAAATATGTTTTACTAACGGACACGGACATGTTTTTGCTTTATAATGGAGACTGTAAGCGGGAGGCGAAAACATGAACTCTAAGTCATTCAGAATTCGAAACTCAATATTGTCCATAGAAAAACCAAACAGGGGATCTGACTGGTCGGCTAAAACTACGGCATACCGACCGAAGTTCGACTTACATTAACTTTTCCAACAGAGTAGAAAGAGTCTAGCCGGATAAGCGCAGCGAAATGGCACCCATGGCCAATATTTAAAATAACATATGTGGTAATAAGGCTTATAATGAGAATACAATATAGAGTGTTTTTACTCTCTGACCTTGAATTGTCCTTGAGATAATCAAGAAAGTATGCTCCGGCGCCACTATTTTTCAAATACGTTTTTCTCAAAAAATATAAAAGTTAAAAAAATGAAACCACGCCAATTATTGAAGAATATATTAGTTCATATTATATATATTTTTTATATTTTCACACAATTTTTAACATAGAAAAATAAAAGAAAATGTTTTAAAAAAATTATAAACATAGTAATATTATATTTACACCAACCAAAAAATTACAGAATAATTATCAAAGTATGTGCTTTAACCAAAAAATATTCGTTAAAAACGAAGATGCGCTTTTTGAGTTATAGCAAAAATGATGCTAACAACTTGTTAAAATATTTCTAAATTTTTATACTTGTATTTGCAGAAACTCGCTCCTATCAATTGATTAGTCAATTTGTGACATTTCCACTCGGGCAGGAAACGCAGTACGCCAAAATAAGAGAATGTTTCCATGCATTATCACTTCCCTATAGGCTTTTTTCGGGTTTGTAAACATTCTGTTATTTTGACGTACACTTAAAAAAAATTGTTAAAATACGGAAATTGTACTGGCAATCGGGACGTCAGTACTATTTTCGTATTTTAACGGAATTTTTTCCGGTAAATTTTGTGAAAAAAACGGAATTTTTTCTGGAATTTACGGAAAAATTGCGTTAAAATAAGGAAATAGTACTGGCGTCTCGATTGTCAGTAGAATTTGCGTATTTTAACGCTTTTTTTAAAAAAAGTGTACTGCGCATCCTTCTCGCGTAATAATATCAAGAACTGACAAATCAAATGGTAACATTTGCCTTCCATACCTACCATGTCTACCATGATTGTCACATAGAAGAAGCCTACACACTTATTTACTGGAGAATCTCTCTTAGCTTCTTAAGTGCGCTATTTGTACTATTGAGAATTTCTAATAAAGAAAATTTTATTTTATTTGCATTAGTAAAATACTTTGTATTCAACAGGCACTCACAGGCACTATGAAAATTAAAGATGAATTTCGCATTTATCGAAATCCCTCCTTCATACATTCTTAAGCATTTTGACATGATTTTTGAGTAGTAAATATAAAAAGGGGATATTCAAACCCATATTCACAACGCAAATTTGTTATTTCTCAGTTTAACACTTCGCGGTCGAGTGTCGGCAAATAGCTGGTCCAAGCTTGATATCCATGATTCTATTTTTATATTCTATTCGCACCACTATATTTATAAAGTACATTTTATAGTAAATGTCTCTTGCAGATATCGTCAAACTGCGAGTAAAAATGTTTCTTATGTTTGTTTAAAAAAAAGGTGGTGCCAACCGTATTCGTATAAGAGAAATTCTTAGAAGAGATGCCTGTGCCTGGGAGGAGTATATCGACCGCAAAGGGCTAAACCTCGAATTTCCAAGACCTTAGAAATTCCCATGGAATAATCTGAGTCTTGAGCAATTTTGCATTTAGGATTTACTCGCGCTTTAAACTGATAATTAAAAGTTTGATTAAAATGAGTATTGTAGCGTATTGTTTGTGCGTAATTGTATAAATTCAAACAGTGAAGATAGTAACATTCGAACAAGTTGTTACCATTAATTTTGTTTTAACTCAAAAAGTGCAGCTTCGATTTTAAACGATTTTTTTTTTTTTTAATTAAAGTACAGTCGTGGAAAAAAAAAGTAAACACCCCCTACTAACTTCTCAACAAATTATCGTAGAAGAAAGTTACTGGTACCAAACGATTGGAAATAAAGTCTACTTTTAAATGATGTATATAAAATTTGTTTAAGGGGCCATCTACGTATTAAAACGAACCATAACTTTGTTTTTTTCAATAGCAGTACACAATTCTGACAGCATAAATGAACTCTACACCTTTCAATTAGCCTATAAACAAATTTTTATGGAATTCGTGCCATAAGTTTCCGAGAAATTAATTATTTTAAAACGAGCGTATTTTAAGGGCTGTATCCAAATTGAAGTTCCGAACTCGATTGTTAACCGAGAGAGCCGCCTTCTTGATCAAGGCAGGTTTAAGCGTCAATGAAACCTGTTTGATTGCAGGATAACAAAATAAATTTCAAAAATTTACTCACTTCTATCATAGACGGCCCCTTAAACCATCATTTTGCTTTTTTTTAAGAATAATTTGAAAACTACTTGGAGGAAAAATGTGAAATTTTGGATTTCCATACTGCAGGACTTAATAAATCAAAATCCATCAAAAAATTGTAGGTTGCAATTCATAATTTTTTCTAATATTAATTTGATAATTCATAATTCATATCATAAAATTATAAAAATTGCAAATTCAACGTATTTATGTTTGGGTATATTAGTATTATTGCTACACAAAAAAAATAGCTCATTAGGAGCATAATTTCTGGAGATATAAATAAAAATGTGAAAATGTAATTTAACATTAGAAGTACTAAATTTTGAATGTCTATAATTCATAAACTTATCATTCGAATGACTTGAAATTTGGTTTCTAGGCATATTTTGAACCGAAGATTTGAAATATTTCGTTAAATTTGGGTACTACCATTGAAAAAAATTAATTTTGCATTCATTTTAATATGTATATGGCTACCTAAGCAAATTTTATACACAGCATTTAAAAGTAGACTTTATTTCCAATCGTCTGGTACCAGTAACTTTCGTCTACGATAATTTGTTGAGGAGTTAGTAGGGGGTGTTTACTTTTTTTTTTCCACGACTGTGCATACTTTGAGGTTTATTGAGTAATTTTTTCATTGTAATTATAATATTACTATATTAATAATTTTTAAAAAAATATATTTTCTTTTATATTTCTATGTTAAAATTGTATAAAAATATGAAAAAATATATAATTAGAAGTAATATATTTTTCAATAATTGTCGTTGCTTTCATTTTTTTAACTTTTATACTTTTTGAGAAGACGTATTTAAAAAAAGTCCTTCCGGCCAGTGCCGGGAGGAAGAGGTAGCTTTCAAATTCCTTATTTTAAAAAAGCCAACTTATATTATTCAAACACACGAAGCTCAATTTAGTGGAAACCGAATATAGGAGATTCAATACTAATTTTTATCAATACTAAATCATTATGAATGAGAATTTCGCGAAATTAGTCAGCTTTATCCAAGCTGCTTTTATTTAAAGTAACTTATATTTGGCTGAGATGTTGATGTATACTATCCACATGCCTTCTTACATGGAAATAGGCGAATACGAGTGTTATCGCGTGACAAATACAAGATCGCTTCAAAATGTTAGCCATACTAGAAATTCAAAGTGCTATAATTCAACCATTTTTTAAGATATAAACAAAAGAACAAATTTTCAGAAACAAAATCTGCTCCGGAATCTTTCTATTAAGGCCAAACACATAAAAAAATCTTTTTCATTTTCCAAATTTTTAATAACTCATTTTAAATTTTAAATTTAATTTTTTTTTAAATGGCAACTCTTTTGAAACAAGATGACGAATGAAGCTGGCCAATGAACTCGGTCGAGACATTGGTATGTACTATGTACCGACCAAGTAACATCCAAATCGGTTCATAAATACGCTTGTTATCGTGTGACAAAAATCAGGTCGTTTTAAAATGTCAGCCACAACAGAAATTCAAAATCCTATAACTCAGCCATTTTTTTAGATATAGACGAAACAAAAACTGTTCCGGAATCTTTGTATTAAGGTCAAACCCATACAAAAAAAATCTTTTTCATTTTCCAATTTTTTGGTATCTCATCTTAAATTTTAAATTTTTTAATTTTTTTTAAATGGCCGCCATTTTGAAACAAGATGGCGGATGAAGCTGGCCAACGAACTCGGTCGAGATATTTGTATGTACTATGTACACACCAAAGTACATCCAAATCGGTTCATAAATACACCCGTTATCACGTGACAAATATCAGGACGTTTCAAAATGTCAGCCACTCTAGAAATGCAAAATGCTATAACTCAGCCATTTTTTAAGATATAGACGAAACAAAAACTGCTCCCGAATCTTTGTATCAAGGTCAAATACATAAGAAAAAAATATTTTTTCAATTTTCAATTTTTTGGTACCACATTTCAAATTTAAATTTTTCTTAAAAATTTAAATGGCTGCCATTTTTAAACAAGATGGCGGATGAAGCTGGCCAACGAACTCGGTCGAGACATTGGTATGTACTATGTACAAACGAAGTTACATCCAAATCGGTTCATAAATACGCCTTTTATCGCGTGACAAAGTTCAGGACGTTTCAAAATGTCAGCCACGCTAGAAATTCAAAATGCTATAACTCAGCCATTTTTTAAGATATAGACGAAACAAAAACTGCTCCGGAATCTTTGTATAAAGGTCCAATACATAAGAAAAAAATATTTTTCCTTTTTCAATTCTTTGGTACCACATTTCAAATTTAAAATTTTTAAAAAAATTTTAAATGGCTGTCATTTTGAAACAAAATGGCGGATGAAGCTGGCCAACGAACTCGGTCGAGACATTGGTATGTACTATGTACATACCGAATTACATCCAAATCGGTTCATAAATTCGAGAGTTACAGTATGACAAATGTCAGATATATATATATATATGGATATATATATATATATATATATATATATATATATATATATATATATATATGGATATATATATATATATATATATATATATATATATATATATATATATATATATATATATATATATATGGATATATATATATATATATATACATATATATATATATATATATATATATATATATATATATATATATCAACTTTTGAACGGAGGGTGGTTTCGGGGTCTGGGGGTCATGATCGATGAAAATATACCAAAATTTTTTGAAATCGCTTTCCTCCGAACGGCTGCAATAGGTAGCTTTTTGTAATGAAAGCTACCTAATAGTGGCACCGCACAGTGGAGTATTTGACCCCAAAAACCTGGCCAAAAATGCAAAAATTAAAATTTCGTCAACAATTATAAAAAGTATGTTTTTTTTAATAGCTAACTAATTGGTGCGTCGATCTATGTCTATTTTAGGAACCTGAGTTTTATCCCGTGGCTCTTCGCCTCAGTTGAAGAGGAAGTATCTTTGTGAGAAGACGTGGGTTTTTGTTGCTTTTTGGCATTGTTGTTATGTTTAAATATAATTTTTTTTGTGGCACAATGAATTGTTGAATTGAAACTAAACAGAGCTTACGTGTTTAACAAAGGCCAGAGCTTAATGTTAAAATATGTGTTAATTCAAATAGTTTAGTTTTTAATGTAACAACAAAACATTAAATGTGTAAAAGGGTTATTTTTAAAGCGTTTTTGGCTCTAATTTAAACATATCGAAAGCTCTTTAAATATGTGCCGGACTTTGCCAGACCATGTTTGAATTATAATGCTTATGTCATAAAATCGTTAAAACTGTTTTCAATTTACAGCAGCAGTTTCAGTTCTGAGTTTGTTCCAGCCTATTAAAAATAATTTTACTGAATTCTGGATCTAGCTAGACCATTTTCTTGTGCTTGATTTAGTGGCATGTTCAGTATTGGAAATGGTGTTTAGCGTTTATGATTCATTTACACGGGCACTCAAAAGAATTCCGTTACATTATGATCTATGAAAAAATCGCTTGCAATATATTTTAATAATTTTACGCTATTTCAAACATTTTTAAATTAATATACATCACTACATGATGCTTGTTGTAAAATATGGTGTGCATAGCATTTATCATTCGTTTACAGAGAAGAACAAAAAAATTCAGTTACAGTACTGTCTATTGTTCGAAGTGTGTTTTCAATTGCGGTATGTGTTTTTAAGTTTAACTCTCTTTTTTTTTTGCATATTACTTGGTGTGTATAAATTACTACATAGCTCATATACAGAGTTGCACAAAAGAATTCGAGCACATTTCTGTTTATTGACGGAAATTCTGAAGGGGAATTTTCAACTGTGTTATGCGTTTTCCAACAAATCGACATTTCAGTATCCTTCGTAGTATATATAAAAATATATAGATTATATACAGATATGCACATAAAATCCTGACATTTTTCCTACTATAGATGGTAATTGTTGAAATTGGAGTTTCTAATGTGTTATGCATTTTTTTAATTGTTCATTTGGACGTTATTTTTAACTTATTAAACGGTGAGGTTTTGTGTTGCAAAGTCTGAATGTATGTTTGAAAGTGTTTCATAAACTAACTTGACACATGATTTTCCTCTCTTGTTTGAAATACCCTGGATAAACAATAGTAAATAAGTGTTTGGTAAAGGCATTGTGTTAAGTAATCGTCCTCTCGCTGAATGCATAATACTGTAAGATCTTTTCAAATCGTCACTCGATTAAAACGTCATCCCGCATATATCGTCGTTTTATTAAGGTCTTAGGAAAAGAGACAAGAAAATACCGATAAAAAAAATTTAATAAATCGTGAATAAAAAAAAATGTGAACCTGTTAAATCGCCGCTGTCGACTTAGGATTTTTTTTTTTTTTAACATACGATTGTTGCTGAAAAATGATAGAAGAAACATTTTTTTTTCATAACTAATTAAATGAAAGCGACAACAAAGTCGTTCAAGAGAAACAACCAACACGCAGAGCGATTATACAGGGTGATTCAGCTCGTCGGTGACAAACTTTAAGGATCGATAGAGCACACCTAGACGAACATTTTTGAATAGGGAATGTAGGGTCCCTGACGCGATGGTAAGGCGCTAGGCGCTTTCGAAAATTTGGGTGCCGAAATTCGAAACGTCATAAAAACTAGGGAAATGGTTAGATTTTCTTGCTTGTTGCGTCGAAATGATTCTGTTTGTTTAGACTTTCTTCAGTACCAATTTGATAAGCGTATCTCTTAAAACATGGATAGGGGGCGCTGCAGACTTTGGAGAGCTAGACAACAACTTTAAGCCCGTTATTTTGATAATTTAACACATGCTCGCCAAAGTTTATACTCTAACTTAAAGTTTGAACCCAAAAGTAGAGCCCTGCAAAAAGCGTAAGAGCCGGAATAAAATGTCAAAGTACAGGGTGGTCGAAACTCGAAGGCTCCTAAGAGATAAACAAACAGATTTCTTGACTTATGGCATGCATTTTCATGATTCTGTTTGCTGGGGCTCTCTGAAACTCAGTTGAACGGTACAAAAAGAAACATCGATAGGGGGCGCTTTGGGCAAAAAACATAATTCGTTGACATTTCGGACGCTAACTGGAAACGGGGCGCTACGATCAGTTAGTAATAATGAAAACACATTTTCTACCTCTGCTCAACACTTCTGAATAAATTTAGACCAAAAACATCAATGATACTGGAAATTTATTCACAAAAAATAACACTACAGAAGATGCTCGAAATTTCGACCTTGGGCCATGATGCAGGCTTCGCACCTCCGTCGCATTGAGGAGTGTGTGTTTCCAACAATGCCAGGAGTATCTCTGATCTGCCCTGCAGCTGCCACAATGCGCGCCACAAGTTCTTCAGCACTGCTGACAGGTGTATGGTATACCTCGGCCTTCAGGTAACCCCAAAGGAAGAAATCCAAGCAGGTGAGGTCTGGTGATCGGGCAGGCCAGTGAACTGGACCCCCACGCCCGATCCACCGCTGGCCATACCTTGCGTTTAGATGGAGACGCAGGTCGTTCGTGTAATGGGCCGGAGCTCCATCGTGCTGGAACCACATCTGGCGACGCGAACCTTCGGGTACGTGCGCCTCATCCAGAAGCTGCGGCAGCACTTGATCCAGGAAAATCAGGTAATTTCCACCTGTCAGCCGTTCAGGTAACAAATAAGGGCCAATGAGGCAATCCCCCAGAATGCCGGCCCACACATTTACTGAGAAACGCTCCTGGGCTGCTCGGCTTCTGGTTTCATGTGGATTTTCATCACACCACACATGACTGTTGTGGGCGTTCCACATTCCCTCCCGGCTGAAGGTGGACTCGTCCGTAAACAAAATGCTGTTTACAAAACGGGGATCCCTGGATCTCATCGCCAAGTACCATCTTGAGAATTCCACTCGAGGGCCAAAATCCTGCTCTCTGAGCAACTGCACCCGCTGGATGTGGTAGGGGTGCAGATTCCGGGAACGTAAGATGCGCCACGCAGTTGCTTGCGAAATGCCAACATGTCTGGCGATATCTCTCGTGCTAAGACCTGGGTTGTCCTCAACCAGGTTAAGCACAGCCTCTTCGTTGTCGGGGGTGCTCACTGATCGCTCCCGTTCAGGCCTGCCTCCGTCGAAAGATCCCGTTGTGGACAACCTCTGGTGTACTCGAGCGAAGAAGGCATGGCAGGGGATTTGCCTGTTGGGGTAACGCTCGGCGTACAACCGCTGAGCGGCTCGTCCATTACAACCAGCAGCGCCATACGCCAAATGCATGTCAGCCAATTCAGAGTTTGTGTACCGTTCCATCCTACTACCGATCTGCAGACAAGTAACCCGAAGCTTAAGTAGGTACCGCACGTTCAAAAGACGTGTCTGCGCATACAACTACGTCATCTCGCGTTGTCGTCTACGCATTACGTATCTTTTGCATATCGATATGGTACGATATCTTTTGCATAAATCAGCAAAAAGCACCTTATGTAAATTTTATTGCGCGCATTGTGCATGATTGAAACCAGCTATGTTTGTTAAAAAAAACAAACAAACTGCAGTTTTAATAGCTTCTTATGATAAGTAAATTACTCTCTTGTTTTGTTTCTAACTGATCGTAGCGCCCCGTTTCCAGTTAGCGTCCGAAATGTCAACGAATTATGTTTTTTGCCCAAAGCGCCCCCTATCGATGTTTCTTTTTGTACCGTTCAACTGAGTTTCAGAGAGCCCCAGCAAACAGAATCATGAAAATGCATGCCATAAGTCAAGAAATCTGTTTGTTTATCTCCTAGGAGCCTTCGAGTTTCGACCACCCTGTACTTTGACATTTTATTCCGGCTCTTACGCTTTTTGCAGGGCTCTACTTTTGGGTTCAAACTTTAAGTTAGAGTATAAACTTTGGCGAGCATGTGTTAAATTATCAAAATAACGGGCTTAAAGTTGTTGTCTAGCTCTCCAAAGTCTGCAGCGCCCCCTATCCATGTTTTAAGAGATACGCTTATCAAATTGGTACTGAAGAAAGTCTAAACAAACAGAATCATTTCGACGCAACAAGCAAGAAAATCTAACCATTTCCCTAGTTTTTATGACGTTTCGAATTTCGGCACCCAAATTTTCGAAAGCGCCTAGCGCCTTACCATCGCGTCAGGGACCCTACATTCCCTATTCAAAAATGTTCGTCTAGGTGTGCTCTATCGATCCTTATAGTTTGTCACCGACGAGCTGAATCACCCTGTATACTTTAAGTATGTTTAGCTATTTAAGAAAAAAAACCTGAAAAGAATTTCGTAATACTAATAAAATTAGGAAATAGAATTGAATCAATGAAATTAAAGAAAACTAGTCGGATGTGCCAATGCCAAAACTTTCTTCTATCTCATACATACTAACACTCGAAATTAAAACTAGTAAAACTTGAAAGTTAAATCTAGTTTGGACAATCGGATGATTCAGCAGCATTTTTTCACATCTTCTCTGGTTAGTCGAATTTTATATCATCTTCCCATCCACCAGCAACTTCCCGGGATCCTGAGCATCAGAGCGTTCTGAGCAGCTGGTATTATACCACATCACAACAGCTTGGTCTATCGCTATGCCGTCGCGGAAACCGAACAAAATTCGCTATCACAGCACCACATCGAAGCCGATTTTTTCAAAATTTTGTACAAACCTCGGCCTATTATATTAGATCTAAATATAAATTTCGTCTAAATATAAAATATGCGTAGAAAAAAGTAAAAAAGTACTGTCTCAGACTTATTTGATCAATCTGCTAAATTCTTCTACATTGTAATATACTTTGATATTGATAAAATTTTCCACTTGAAACAATTGTAAAATAAATATTCCGTACTTTTGATTTCTATGTGAAATTTCTTATAATTTTTCATTTCTCATTAAATGTTTTGTGAAAGAATATTAACTTTGTTATAAAATAAATTAACGTTAAAGTTCATAAATAAGTTAAAACATCATATTAAAAAATTAAGGCAGCCAATTTTACTGCAATAAATAAATCACTTTACTTAAACCATTACCCGTTTAAAGCGTCACAATTGTCTGGTTCCAAGAAGTGACACTTTAACGAGTTTCACTGCAATTAATGTTAAATTCATGGAAATTATTTCACCTATCTGAAATGTCAAAACTTATATCTTTATATTTAAAGGAAATATGCTCCAACGCAGTACAATACTCTATAGTCTTCCTTCAATGCAATATCTCCTTATCATTTTTATCAATGAAAAACTTCCATAGTAAAACACGTGCTCAGAAATCGATCGCCATGATTAACCGAGTGCTGGAGCATGGACTGCACTTTTCCAGTCTGGTAGTGATGTCAAGGAGTACTCGAAATGCACGTCTAATTATACATTTGAAAAGAACTAATGAATAACTAAAGAGTCCTAATTATACATATATTTACGATTATCGTATTTCCCTTCATTCTAGATTGTTCCTTTATATTTGAGTTTATAGTTTTTTGTATGTACTTTTGAACAAACTCAGAAATTGTAAATGTTTTTGATTGTCTAGATCTCAAGCTCTTTACATATGTAAAGTGCTTGAAAATCAAAATTAAATAGAGAACTTAACATTTATTTTGTAATACATGAGTTGTTATATGTGTTTAACGTGATATTGGGGTATTCAAATGCATTCAAGGAATATTCGTATCGTTTTAAAACAATACTGTAAATAAAATAGATTTTACTTTAATTGTAATTTTGAAAATAAAAACGGATTGATTGCTATGATTCAGGAAATTGTTATTTCCTAAATTTCTAAACTGTTATTTTTTTTTATTACTACTTAATTTACAATCAGAAATTATAAATATTTTTGATCGTTTAGATCTGAAGCCCTTTGTATTTGAGAAGACACATTAAATAAAGAACTTAACATTTATCTTTTAATGCACGAGTTCCCCAGATATCCGAGATATACAAACATAATATGGCCAAAAGTCACCGGGCACTATCGATTTTAGATGTTTTCGCAATCATCTCAAGAAATACTTCAAGAAACTTCAGAATTATTAAAAGCATGTTTCAATTGAAATTGTTCAGTGAAGGTTTGGTAACGAGAGCAATTAGCAGACCAACAACAAATTAAAAAAATTAATATTTCTGATCATCCTGTAAAGTGAAACGCTCCAAATTATCTGTAGCCACAGGACATAACTGTGTGAGTTCTGTATAATATTTGCATAGATGCCAACATCTCTTAATTATTTCGGAGCTTGATCCAAGAAAAACAAGTTTAAAACCGGAAAATGTTTATAAGAAAATGTGTCTTCTTTCAACATGGTATTTATTAGATTTCATTTTAAAATCATTTATGAAATAAAATTTCCGGTTGGAAACATGTTTGTCTTGGATCAGACTCGGGATTAATTAAGATATGTTGGTATTTATGCATTTGTGTTCATTTGTGTAAGAATAGCGCGTATTTCCATGAAGACATAAAGGTTTCTTTAAAAATATCTTAAATCTCCGCAAGTTTTCTGTTTATAGCGTGGAGGTTTTCAAACAAAATTCAACGCCATTTTTTTAGTAAATTTGGCAATGTACGACAGAGACAACAAGTTGTAATACATAATATAAATGTATTAAATATTTAATGAAATAAGAGCTTTGTCTGAAATAATTTTTAACCGCACATGCGCTAAAGATTTTTTCTCTTTTTCATAATTTAGCAGTTAATTATACAATGGGATAAACCCGGTCTTCCCAGGTTATAGAATATAGGTGAAAATCAGCATATATATTATATATTATGCTTACATCCTTTTTTCCCCTCCACGTATTAAAGGCACAGGCAGTAGCATTTACAATGGGGTCCAATATTACATTTATCAGGAATACTCCCAGTGAAATACCAAATTTAAATATTGCCTTTTCGTTGGAAATATAGAATAGCCCAAAATCATTGACACATTTTTAAATTTAAAAGAAAAAATCAAATAATTGGCGTGCGAGAGATTACGTTTGGGCGAAAATACTTCTCATGCACGAAATTTTTGTTTAAGCAAATTTTTTTCTATCGGGTTTGGGTTGGATTGACTGTAATTGTTTCGATTTCGGGTTGAGTTTCAATTCTTGTGGATAGGGCTCGGTTGAACCCGATTTTTCCAAAAAAAAATCCAGAAAATTGTTTCATAAGAAGAATGTGTTCATTTTTCAAGAAAAAGTATGAAATTTATATTAGAATATGATTATATATTATTTTTCTATAATTACAATAAATCGTGGATAAATTTCCTTTGATTGTGGGTTTCAAGTGGAGTTCGGCTTGAAGTATTTCGGGTTCAGATCGGGTTATGGGTAGACGAAAATTTTTCGTCGGGTTCGTGTCGAGTTGCGTGTTGATTTTAAATAGATTTTTTGGGTTCGGGTCAAGTTTCGACTTGACTTTTAACAGAATTTATGTGTTAGGTTTAAAGTGGAGTCTTGCGCTAACATAATACCCGATCCACGCAGGACTCAACTCGAAAGCTGCAGAAAACATAAAAAAAACTCAAGATAAAGTAGTTATGGATCATTTATTGTCTATAATCTGCATCATATTTCAAGTAAAGCGTTATTTTTACCTTGAACCGCACCGCACCCAAACGGTACTCGGTTTCATTCCATTCGTTGAAATGTGGTAGTAGAATGGCTTGTAGCTGCAATTTTTTATGCTTTTTGTAACTTTTAAGGCTTTTGCTTTATCCATGGGCAAATTTTGGAATACTTTTTTTTTATTTAGTTGAATGAAACTTTGTATATTGAGAAGGATTTTCAACAAAACCGTCCTCTCGTGCCCTAATTAATTGTAATTCTATTGAATTATTAAATGTGTCAAGAATTTTAAGTCACCTTATATTTTCAATGAAGGGCAACTATTATAGAAATACTGGCTTTACATATGAAATATTTGGAATGAAACGCCAATATTACAGAAAATTTAGCGTCACATTAGAAACGTTGGCAACGAAATGGCGAAATATTTATTTACCAGTATTGTTATATTGTTAAAATGTAACCCTTCCAGTTTTGAAACAATATTTCATATAAATACTGCCAATATGGGCCAAGCCATATTGGCCAATATAAATAAATGCCAATAAAACAATATAGTAATACAAACAATATACCAGTAAAACAAAATATCGGCCCAATATGGTTTTATTACTAGGGTACTTTGACATTTACCTGCAATGAAAATTAAACGAACAAAATTTTTGGACTATGAAACAGGGATTAACATTAAAGGAACATTTTGATCAGAATTTCTAGAAATAACTAATTTTCAATTTACTAGATATTAGAAACTTTGCAGAAAATTTTAAATAATTACATGCGGAATTGTTTAATAGGGGTACACCTGATGAATATCTACGTAATTTCAGAAATTTAAATCCTTTAGCTTGAAAACGGATTTTGTGGTTGATCGGATTTAACGAGCATTCTCACTGGTCTCAATCTCTTTGTTCAATACTGATTTTACTATATAAGATTTTCCTACATTCTTATTAACTTTAATATTAGGTGGTATTTAAGTTCTTCAATTTGATAACGGATTTAGCGCTTGGCGGGATTTAACGAGCATTTTATGTTGTCGCGAGTTCGTCGCCAACACAGGTTTTATTGCATATAAGTCTTCTATCCAGTCATAAATTTTCAAATAAGGAGCAATGATAACAAGCAGTAACAATAATAATTCTTTATTGTTGGAATTTTTTTAAATGATAATGTTTCATATATATTTCATAACAATGTAAACGTCTATTGTAGGCATTAAAAACATACAGGGTGTTCTAAAATGGACTGACAGTTTTTATAATTAAATAACAAATGCATGGTGGCAGATACTGCTGTCATTCTTTAAAGAGATTAATGTACAAAGTCAGAAATTTCTTAAATATGATTACTTGGCTTACTTTATTTAATTCTAAGAATCGCGGATAGATAGCTCTACGCTGCCTCAAACTTTTAAAACAATGAAACTAAAGTATAAAAATTAATCAAAGTGCCCTCAGTTTTTACCATTCTTTACATAGCTTTGTACATGAATTTATTTGCATTTTACAAACATCTCTTAGTACGGGGGGGGGGGGAGTGTTTGTTTTTAACTGGCGCAATTCAGAGCCATCTGTTGCTTGTTCTAAATTGCACTAAACTTGGTAAGGGGACTAATGACACGATGGGAAAAATGATTCCGCGAAAAAAATTAGTTCAAAACACCGCCGATAGGAGGAAATATGGCGCTTTTGTAGGCTATGCGGCCGAAAATGAGCATAAAGCGCGTGTAACAAATGAAAATACAAAATTATGCCTACGTATACGACAAAAGCGCCACTAATTTGGGCTATAAATGCATGCAATAAACGCCGAGAAACATTTTAAGCTCAGGTTGAATATGAGTCTCGCGTTACCTATATTACTTATATACCGCGTTGCCTATAGACCAAATTAATGGCGCTGTTGTCGCATACGTACCTATGAATTTACAGTTTCATTTGTTATCCGTGCTTTATTCTCATTCTCGGCTGCGTAGCCTACAGCAGTGCCATATTTTCCCCTATCGGCAGTGCTTTGAACTATTTTTTTTCGCGGAATCTTTTAGGTAGCTTTCATTACAAAAAGCTACCTATTGCAGCCGTCCGGAGGAAACCGATTTCAAAAAAATTTGGTATATTTTCATCGATCATGACCCCCAGACCCCGAAACCACCCTACGTTCAAAATTGATATATATATATATATATATAGATATAGATATAGATATCTGACCTTTGTCACACTGTAACTCACGTTTTTAGGTAGCTTTCATTACAAAAAGCTACCTATTACAGCCGTTCGGAGGAAAACGATTCCGAAAAATTTTGGTATATTTTCATCGATCATGACCCCCAGATCCCGAAACCACCCTCCGTTAAAAATTGATATATATATATATATATATATATATATCCATATATATATATATATATATATATATATACAGGGTGTCCGGTCTCAACGGTGTCCAATGGCTAATTCCTAAACCGTTAGTCATAGACATATAGTTCCAATTACAAAAATGTTTTAAATCAGGTAAAGAAATATATTAAAAGCGATTTGGGTCAATAAAAACATTTCTTAAAAAATTACGAAATTTAAATTTTTATACTTCCCCCGGTCCTATAAGTTATATTTAGTAAAATTTTCCTTTTACACTGACAAGTAATACAAAAAAAGTCCCGTTGTTCTACGATTAAAATTGACCGAGTAATACCTGCTTAAATTTGGAGCATATTTTTTGCTGCAAATTGGGGGTCATTCACAAATTTAGTTGAAATATAATTTCGTCAGATATATTAAAAAAATGGTTGAGAGTAAAATTAACATTGCAATATAAATTTGAAATCTTTAATCATTCTGACATATTAATGCAAAATATACAATTTGTAATACACATTTAAGAAGAAAAAAAAACAGAATTTTTGTTAAATAAAATGATGCTAAATTAACAGCCTCAATTCTTTTCAAAATGATACGTATTTTAAAATGTTATTAGATTACACTAGCCTGCAAAAGTTGTGTTATTTCGTGTTTTTTAGCTTTTGGTAATCGATTCTTATGTATTCTGTACCGCTGAATCCGGAATTGACCTTCATTTTTAGCCATCACATCAAGATTTTTCGCAAATTGTAAATTTCAAAGTTAAAAAGTTCAAAGTTAAAATTTAATCTCCTCCCCCATCTCATCACACCACCCAGCTGTAAGAATCCCAAGATAAGCAAAAATATCGAATACGTTATTGAATCAAATAAAATAAAAAAAAGTTTTACATATGTTTTATAGTATGAGATTTTCGCTATATTTTAACTTACACATTTGCAAAAAAATTCTAACGTGATGGTTAAAAATGAAAGTCATTTTCAGATTTAATGCTAAAAAGTACGTAAAAATCAATTATCAAATGTTAAAAAATACAACCATCTCCTCTACTTTATAGTATCCGAATTTTGTTATTCTTTAAATTCGACAATTTATGATTTGCGAAATATCCTGACATGATGGTTAAAAATTAAGGCAATTTTCGGATTCAGTGCTAAAAAATACATAAAAGTTAAAAAACCCAACAATCTCCGTCTTGTATTATCTAATCTAAAACTTTTTCATAAACTTCTTGGCGGTAATCTATCCGAAATTCTTTGTGTTATCCTGTAAAATAAGTATAAATGGTAACCACCGAAAATCATAATAATATTAGATTGTTATCGGATTTGAGCCAGAAAGTAAAATGTAATCTCGTTCGGATATTTGAAAGTGGGTTAAAGTTCGAATACAAATTTTGAACTGGAAAAACATACATAAGATCTTTGAAGTAACATAAAAACTTATAAAAATAACATAATTTTATTAAAAGAAATCATAAAAGAAACAGCCTTAAATCCTGACAAAATAAAACATATGTTATTTCAGCCAATCTGAAACTTAATAAATGTTAACTTAATCGTAATACTTGTACGATTTTTTTCAAAGCGCAAATACACATGAAATGAGATCTTCGAATACTTTAAGCACTTGGAATATGACCCCTCAAAGCCAAGCCGAACTCATTTGTTTTCAGAGCAGAAAAGTGGCATAAGTCATGCGTTTTTAAAGTTTCATAACTCGCATAATTTTAGTGTCATATGAATGGGACTTTTTTTGTCTTACTTGTCAGTTCAATAGGAAAATTTTACTAAATATAACTTATAGGACCGGGGGACCGTATAAAAATTTAAATTTCGTAATTTTTTAAGAAATGTTTTTATTGACCCAAATCGCTTTTAAAATATTTCTTTATCTGATTTAAAGCATTTTTCTAATTGGAACTATATGTCTATGACTTACGGTTTAGGAATTAGCCATTGGACACCGTTGAGACCGGACACCCTGTATATATATATATATATCTGAAATTTGTCATTCTGTAATCTCGTATTTATGAACCGATTTGGATACAATTTCATGTGTACATAGTACATACCAATGTCTCGACCGAGTTCGTTGGCCAGCTTCATCCGCCATCTTGTTTGAAAATGGCGGCCATTTAAAATTTTTTTTTTTAATTTAAAATTTAAAATGAGGCACAAAAAAATTAGACATCGAAAAAGATTTTTTTCTTATGTGTTTGGGCTTGATACAAAGATTCTGGAGCATTTTTAGTTTCGTCTATATCTTAAACAATGGCTGAGTTATAGCACTTTGAATTTCTAGCATGGCTGACATTTTGAAACGATCGGATTTTTGTAACGCGATAATACACGTATTTATGAACCGATTTGGATGTGACAAAGAATGTGCATAGTACATAGCAATGTCTCGGCCGTTCGTTTGCTAACTTCATCAGCCATCTTGTTTCAAAATGGCGATCATTTAAAAATTTAATTTAAAATGAAATACAAAAAAAAATTAGAAATTGAAAAAGATTTTTTCTTATGTGTTTCAGCTTGTTACAAAGATTCCGGATTATTTTTCTGTTTTGCCTTTATCTAAAAAAAGGCCGAGGTACAGCAATTTGAATTTCGAATGTGGGTGACATTTTAAAAAAATCTGACTTTTTGCCTGCAACAGCACTTGCATATATCAACCGATTTAGATATGAGTGACCATGTGCACAGGAATTACTAAGGTCTCGACCAAGTTCATTGGTGAGTTTTGTTGCACCCATTATGTTGTTTTAAAATGGCGGGTTATCACCGATAATTCGGGTTAATATAATTATTAATATAATTCGGGATATCACCGAATTTGGCGACAAATATAAATCACTTTAAAAACCAGCTTTGATAACGCTGAGTAATTTCGCGAAATTCTCATTCATATTCAATATTGACAAAAATTAGTATTTAATCTTCTATAATCGGGTTCCACTAATTTGAGCTCCGTGTGTTTGAATAATATAAGCTGGCTTTTAAAAAATAAGGACTATGAAAGCTACCTCTTCCTCCCGGCACTGGCCGGAAGGACTTTTATGAACCGATTTCGATGTAATTCGGTGTGTACATAGTACATACCAATGTCTCGACCGAGTTCGTTGGCCAGCTTCATCCGCCATTTTGTTTCAAAATGGCGGCTATTTAAAATTTTTAAAAAGATTTAAAATTTGAAATGTGGTACCAAAAAATTGAAAATGGAAAAATATTTTTTTCTTATGTATTTGACCTTTATACAAAGATTCCGGAGCAGTTTTTGTTTCGTCTATATCTTAAAAAATGGCTGAGTTATAGCATTTTGAATTTCTAGCGTGGCTGACATTTTGAAACGTCCTGAATTTTGTCATGCGATAAAAGGCGTATTTATGAACCGATTTGGATGTAACTTCGTTTATACATAGTACATACTAATGTCTCGACCGAGTTTGTTGGCCAGATTCATCCGCCATATTGTTTAAAAATGGCGGACATTTAAATTTTTAAGAAAATTTGAAATTTGAAATGTGGTACCAAAAAATTGAAAATTGGAAACATATTTTTTCTTATGTGTTTGACCTTGATAAAAAGATTCGGGAGCAGTTTTTGTTTCGTCTATATCTTAAAAAATGGCTGAGTTATAGTATTTTGAATTTCTAGCGTGGCTGACATTTTGAAGCATCCTGATTTTTGTCACGTGATAACAGGCGTATTTATGAACCGATTTGGATGTACGTTGGTGTGTACATAGTACATACAAATATCTCGACCGAGTTCGTTGGCCAGCTTCATCCGTCATCTTGTTTCAAAATGGCGGCCATTTAAAAAAATTTTAAAAATTTAAAATTTAAAATGAGATACCAAAAATTTGGAAAATGAAAAAGATTTTTTTTTTTGTATGGGTTTGACCTTAATACAAAGATTCCGGAACAGTTTTTGTTTCGTCTATATCTAAAAAAATGGCTGAGTTATAGCATTTTGAATTTCTATTGTGGCTGACATTTTAAAACCACCTGATTTTTGTCACGTGATAACAGGCGTATTTATGAACCGATTTGGATGTAACTTGGTCTGTACATAGTACATACGAATGTCTCGACCGAGTTCGTTGGCCAGCTTCATTCGCCATCTTGTTTCAAAAGGGTTGCCATTTAAAAAAAAATTAAATTTAAAATTTAAAATGAGGTATTAAAAAATTGGGAAATGAAAAAGACTTTTTTATGTGTTTTGCCTTGATTCAAAGATTCCAGAGCAGTTTTCGTTTCTGAAAATTTGTTCTTTTGTTTATATCTTAAAAAATGGTTGAATTATAGCACTTTGAATTTCTAGCATGGCTAACATTTTGAAACGATCATGTATTTGTCACGCGATAACACACGTATTCGCCTATTCCGATGTAAGAAGGCATGTGGATAGTATACATCAATCTCTCGATCATGTTCGCTGGCCAGATTCATTAGCCATCTTGTTTCAAAATGGCGGCCATTAAATTAAAAAAAAATATATTTAAAGTGCGGTGCAAAAAGATTAGAAATTGAAAAAGGTTTCTTTCTTAAGTATTTGACCTTGATATAAGGATTCAGGAGCATTTTTTGTTTGTCTTTATCTTAAAAAATGGCTCAGTTATAGCAGTTTCAATTTCTAATGTTGGTGACATTTAAAAAATCTGATTCTTTGCCTGCGACAGCACTTGTATATATCAACCGATTCCGATGTGAGTGAGCATGTGCACAGCAATTACTAAGGTCTCGACCAAGTTCACTGGTTAGCCTCATCAACCATGTTGTCTTAAAATGGCAGGCACTTTAAGAAATCGCCGAATTTGGCAGCCGAATATAAGTTACTTTAAAGAAAAGCAGCTTGGATAAAGCTGACTAATTTCGCGAAATTCTCATTCATTTTATTGATAAAAATTAGTATTGAATCTCCTATATTCGGTTTCCACTAAATTGAGCTTCGTGTGTTTGAATAATATAAGTTGGCTTTTTTAAAATAAAGAATATGAAAGCTAACTCTTCCTCCCGGCACTGGCCGGAAGGATTTTTTTCATATGTCATCATTCGTCCGCTTACACATTTTAGTGCCGTTCTTGTCGTTAGAAAGAGCTACGGATGGCTGTGAATAGCGTCAGTTTAAAAAAGTACTCTGAATATGAGATATAGTTCAGCTGGAAAATACATAACACCATTTAAACAACCCTTAAGCAATTCATGTCCATAAGACAGTAATATCCGCGAATTCTTTTGTTCAACCTATATATGATCTATAGAATTTAGTTAACACGTTGAATGCCAGGTCTATTTTGTCTGTCTTTCCATTTGGGCCACGAAATAAGCTTCCCGTTACAAAATCTATGGCTGTCAGTCACCGATGACTTACGCGGCATAAACGGAAAGTTCGGTGTCACTCATCGGTGACTGACGTGGCACTCAACGTGTTAAACTTAAAAACGCATGCCACAACACATACCACGCATCTCCAACAATTATCTCTCCTAGATAGTAGAGTAATCTAAATATTTTGTGTGTCCCTGTAAACGAACAATAAATGTTACTCTCTCTGTATTGGATAGAAAGCATGTTGTAATGTATCTCAGAAATGCATATCAATGTAATTATGTTTGAAATTGTGTAAGGCCATTAAAATACACTGCAAACATTTTCCCCATAAGCCGTAACGCAACGGAATTCTTTTGCACGTCCCTGTAATCAAACTATAAATACTACACATTCCGTTTTCAATAGGAAAAGTCCTGTAGTATACCTCAATAATATATTTCAATGGCATTTTAATAGAAGAATATTTACGAAAGTTCGAGGACGGTCAGACAAAGCGAAGGCATAAATACTTTTCGACATAGATGAAAAGTGTTATGTGGAGGTTCTACTTCTTTGGTCTAAAATTTACTTGATTTTTACGATTTTTTTTTTCTTTTTTCTTTTTTTTTTTCTTTTTTTTTTGCGATTACAAACAAAGGAGGCATCACCTTTGATCTTTTTGAATTATTTAAATTTTTATGTGTAAAGTAAAATGAATAATACGCCTTGAGGGAGGGGAGGTACCTGAAGGTAAGCGACGTGAACTTCCAATCCGGCGACCGTTTCTCTCCGGTCACAAGCATCTAGCAGAAACAATTTAAGTTGCCTAATTATGAAAGGGCATTAAATTCTCTGGAACTTATACCAACATTAAAAGTTGATTTTTGACAAAATTGCGGTCATTTGAACAAAATCGGTCATCTTTTCACCTTTTCTTTTTACATTTTGCGAGTCCTAAAAAATAATTAATCAATGAAAATTATACTTTTCGGTAGTATAAACTCTAGCAACACGAACCTTTTATATATTAAAAAAATTAAAGCAATCGGTCAAATAGTTTTCGAAAATATGGTCGACTAGTTTGAAAAACATGGTTTTGAGAAAAACAAGTTTAACAATAAGATTTAGAATAGCGACAACAAGATTTACAATAGCGTTGCGTTCAACGAACGGCGTTACCTTCAACCAGCAAAAAAAAAAAAAAAAAAAAAAAAAAAAGTAAAAAAATTAGAATATCACTAAACCGCTTTAGCACAACAATCTACAGACTTAAGGGATACAAAAGCTGTAAATTATTAAAAAAAAAAAAAATGAAATTTTTGACCCAAAGAAGTAAAGCATTCCTTTAAAAAGGGAAGGAATTTCGAAATTTAATTATTTCGAATCGATTCGTATCACCAGTTATAAAGTAAATGGCAACTGCATGATGTTCAGTTTACAATGAAATTAAACATTGCACGAACCACAACTGTTCCTAGAAACTTATTTTGTAAAAATCGTCTGTCTATAGTTACAGACTAATTCTGACTCATAACAGCACCTTTATAACGTTCATTTGCAAGAGAGAACATCCTATTAGAATATTTGAGAACGATTTATCAAAATTTCATGACATCATAATCCACGATTTCGACTCTATTGAAGTGTTAAATGGCCAGATATGCAGACATGATGAAGTGATGAAAGTTTGTAGGTATTCAAGAAATGGGGGAATTAAAGTTTAATGTAAAAGAGGTTACAAATAATACGGCACAATGCCGTCCTTTAATTTAAAATTGATAATTTTAATATATTTTTGGCTAAAATTCACATTAAATTTTCTAGTTATGTAATAATATTTTTTTCTAAAATTCAACGACTGGAATATTTGAATTTATAATGGACACCCGCCTTAAGAGGGTGGGTGAATTTATCGGCTCCAAGAAATGATATACAATTATTTTTCATTTTCTGAATGTCTGGCATTTCATAAAAGCTCTCTCGAATCCCTTTTTAAAAATTTAAACACATGTAGGGGATATAGCTGTTCTAGCCGCACACTGCACAAGCGAGTGGTATTTGTTTCAAAACATGATTTTCTCGAAATTGTGTTATAAGACGGTACAAAGAAAATCTCATTTTCTTGTTTATTTATTTATTTATTAGCTTATATATTGCCTTACCTTTTGACCGACACCTTTGGAACTTTTTAATTGGTTTGTTTTTACAAGCAAAACAACATGAGATTTTTTGTTGAAAACTGATATTTTGAGTTTGATAGTCCGCCCTTTTGTGAGATATGCAAATTTTCAAAGAACCGTCAGCCAAGGACCAAACAATTATATAAATACTAGCCCATTGAAGATCAGAGATATACATTTTATACCACTTGATTATAATCAAGATTTGTACCCGAATATTTTAACAAAATTTTACATTTATAACTTTATTGGGGGGGGGGGGGGATGTAAAATTGCATTTCCTTGCTTTCAAATAATATTTTTCAAAAATTCTGGTGTAATTTCATCATTACAGAAACAAAATTACTTTCTTCTGAAAGGGTTAACGTGATGTTTATTTCATTTGTTTCAGATTAAACCACTCATAAAAATCACCGTCAGCGGGTCCCACGGAATGCTGCAGTTCAGAATTTTTCAGAACTCTTGACCAAAACATGAATTGTTTTTGCTTTTCTGAGTTTTCTTTTAGAGAAAGCTAATAGTCATAATACATAATTTCCTTATTATTCAACATTGGGGGGGAGGGCTGTTTTTCATGACACTTAGTCTACAAGTACAATATCGTGTAGTTTGAACTTCAGTACAAACTGGAAGTCATTTCGTGCATTTATTGAATGAAATAATTAAGTAATAAAGATACAATTTCTTCACACGAAAACACTTAAAATTATCTGGAGGTAATGTTACAATTGTGTTCTTTATTTCTACAGAATATCAATCTTGTTCAACGAGATAAATATGCAAATATGAAATTATTCATTACGTGTTAGCTTTTTTTTATAATTTTATATGCTTACAATTAAAACTGACCTTCATGAAACCATTTAATCATAAAGCACTAAAAATATTCGTTAAAAAGATTTTTTCTAGCCATAACACTAATTTTCTAAATATTAAGTATCACTAAATTAAACCATTTGTCAATTATCCTACGCGATAAAAGAGGAATGTCAGTATTCAAAGGGCATTTATCTAAAAAAATAAGGGTGAAAGTAATTCAACCTTTTTTCCAGTTCTTAACCCGCGTTTTGGGAAGTTTCGCCAGTGTGCGTCAACATTGACGAAAATCTAGTCCAAAAGGCGCAGTTTTCAATACTAATTTTAAAGCATTTGGTGTTTTCAAGTTCAATTTTTTTCCCAAAAGAACTACAAATGTCTAACTCGTCAAAACAAGTTCATAAGTATGCTTATTTTTCAAGCCAAAAAACTCTCATGCCGCCTTCAGCGGAAAATTTAATGTGCCAACAAAAGGAATAAGATTGCATAGAAAGTGATTCAACTTGCAGTTGAAGCAAGACGTCTGTTATGTTCATGTACAGTTATTTCAGGCTTCCATGTATATTATATTTCGAGAACCGCATTAGAAATATTAAAATTTGATTTTTTTTTTATAAAAGAAAACTTAACGATTTTTAATAATTCACACTATTTTCCAAAATATATTAATATTTTTTGCTTAGATGCTGTATATTCCCTAGCCCCTATCTTGGATTTGGCGATTTTTTGTTGGCGATGTTGGCGATCTTTATCGATATGGCAACCACGTTGAGTGTTGGTTCTGGTAACCCCGGGTCTTTTTTGGGGAGATTATCTTTTGCGTCGGATTTATTTGATTGACTATGGCTTCCGTAATTTGTTTACCTTCTGTGGGAGATGTTATTAAGAAATATCCGGGAACTTAATTATAAGAAATATTAGGATATTTTTTGCTAATTTATTTCTTAAATAGTGTTATTTATATGTTTTTTTTTTTTTTTTTTTTTTTTTTTTTTTTTTTTTTTTTTTTTTTTTTGCAATATTGCCTTTTTTTTTTTTTGTTAATGAAACCATCGTTTTATTAACGTCATTAATGGTGTATTCTGATGTTTGAGATTGAAAAATTAGCTGAGCGGTGTTTTGACAACTCAACTCCGCATGTTTTATAATTTGTAGTAAGGAAAATTTTGAAGAACGGAGACATTTTGTATTGGTTTTTGATTGTAAAATTAAAATTACGGTAATGCGAAGTTTGATATTGATAGTATATGTTCAATATTTTAAGTTAAAGTTCTTGTGTGATTTAGTTTGGAATTGCGAGTATTTGTTCTTAATTTTTTTTTTACTGTAAAGTTAAATGACAGTTTTACGACGACTTGAAATTTGAGAAATTATGGCAAGTGACCATTTTTTACAGTTGGGTTTCAAAGAACGAGATGTCTCTTAAGGTATGTTGATAATTTTATGTATACTTTGTCGTAATGTTTTATTGTAATATTTTATATTAGCCGTTTCTTATATATTTCTCATGCATTTCGTGTATTTTTTAGATTGGTGCACAGCAACATACGTGCATTTACTAAATGATGCTTTAAAGAGTTTTGTGAATTTTTGTGATTGCTGAATAAGTAACTGAATCCAGTGATTTTTTTTTTTTTCGATTAATGAACGCGTAGCGTTCATACGTCCGTTTACTAATCGCCGCTTTAACGAGTTTCGTACATTTTCCAGATTGCTGCAGAAGTAGTTTGCTGAATCAAGTGATTTTTTTCGGTTTATGAACGCGTAGCGTTCATACGTTCATTTAATAATTTCCACTTTAACGAGTTTTGCTTATTATTTACATTTTATTTTCGTTAAGCCTAACATGCTCATAAATCGGTGCTTGGTGACATTTACTACTTGTCGGAAAAGGGGTTTTCCCGCCAAGAAAAATCCAAGATGGTGGCCGCTGGAATATGTGACATCTGTTCCATTTTTTTTTTTTTTTTTTTTTTTTTTTTTTTTTTTTTTTTTTTTTTTTTTTAATGACGCGAAAGTATTTTTGATCTCAACTCGTAATTTTGTACTATGGGAATAATGGGAGTAACATCGGGCCCAAATATAACTAATACTGGTTTGCTGAAGGGATTTATTATAAACAACATATACTATCGGGTACTCCTTAAGTTCCACATTGGGAAAAAAAATTAACAAGTTGTCCTAGCGGAGTGAGTGCGATTTGCACATTAAAACTTGCCAAAGCGTTATCCTTTTTGTGGCAAAAGCAAAAAAAAAAAGTCATAGTTCAAATTTACACCGATAGGTGGCGCTAAACTTGCCCGTTAATAAAAGACATAAAAAATATTAAAATTTTAAAACAGGTATTTATTTGCTATTCATAATATAATGTGCTTTATGCTACTATATAATTAAGTGCATAAATATCTGTTGTATTAGCTCATCATTATTTTTTGTCTTTTAATAATGTAGATCTTAATAGTGCCACCTATTTGTAAAATTGTGAACTATTTTGTTTTCCCTTTGCCTCAAAAATCCGACTCTTTGCAAGTCTTATGATGATAACTACACTCCGATACGGCAATTTGGTAATTTTTTTAGAGTTTTTTGAATGTGAATTGACTTGTGGGTCACTGGCATAAATATATGTTTAATAGATAATAGAATATTGAGTAACAATAAAGTTATAGTTACAGATAAAAATCAATGCGACATGAAAATTATCAATAACAAAAGCGTGGTATTTTAAGTTTAGTGATAATTTCCCTGCATGCAATTTTCTTCATATATTTTCAAGTTCATGAACCGCAAAATAAGTAATTCGTGAAAAGCGTGTTTTTTCTCTTTCCATTCTTTTGAGTCTTTTACGTAAAATTTTTTAGTTAATGGCACAGCATGTAAGTCAGTTTTACTTCAGCAATGTTCAAAATAGTCTATTGTCCTAATAATGATTTCATAAGAATTTCACCGGCTATGTTAATCTCTTCCTCTAAGAATAATGTTTTTGTTTCTATTGGTGATCGCGCCATTCGATTAAGACTTCAGTTTTTATGCTTTAGTTTTCGTGCAATATAGTAGTTAGTTTTAGTGCAACAGTATTTAGCTCGAAAGGTGTTTTTCATATTTCTCGCGATCTTGGGGATAAAGAAAGGTAAAAAAAAAAATTAAAAACAATATTTGTATTTTTTCAACAGCAAATATTTTTAAAAGGCGTAAAAAGTAGTCCCTGAAACATTCATGAAAATTTTAAGGCATAGCATACAACAACTATTAACTAACAATACGCAATTAAAAGGATTAAAAAACGCTAAGTATATAACATATAGTGGGTGTTAATGACTCAATTTATGTTACTGTAAAATTATATATTTATTGATATTACAACAATACAATTTATGTATTATTATTATATTATTATAATATTATGTATTATTATTTATGCATTATTTGTGTGTTAATGTATGTCCAAACCGTACGTATCTTTAAAGGTTCATATCTCAGCTGATTACCGACATTTTTTCCGATTAAGTATATTTAATTTTATGTAAATATATAGTATTATAAATTTTCTTTATCTTGTAAAAGGAAAATGGTTTTCCAAGTATGGGAGAATTGATGTACTAATTTTATAAACATTTATATCCCTAACATAAACATATATCAAAATAGAAATAATACCTCCATTCGTTGTTTGTAGAACAAATAAATAAAATTCAAAAACAAAAGCAAAGAAAAAAGGTTTTTTTTTTTTTTTTTTTTTTCTTTTTAGTATGAATTACTCGTAATTGAAGTGTACCGAATTTATTATAACGTTTATGAATCATTATACTCTTAAACATATATCAAAATCAAAATGATATCTTGGTTTGCTCTGTGTAAAAAAAAAAAAAATAGATAAAATGTTAATAAAATAGTAAAAAATTTTTTAAAAAATAGCCAATTATGGCTAAGGAAGAATATCTGTTTATCTATTACAGTGAAACTAAATATTATATAACATTGAATAGATATAATAAACATTTTTTTTAATTATAATAATTTTTTTTAGGAAGAACTTTTATGTTCACCATTCAAAGGGGCCACTTTCATAGTCTTTTCGGCCCTATAGTCTGTTATGGTGCTTTCTATAGAAATGACTTTTAAAAGATCGCCATAGAATTATAAACATACAAAAGAGATAGCACAGCATAATAATAAAAACCAGCTTTAGGAAACCTAGCACTAAGGAAACATCTTATCAGAAATTTTCATATTTTTTACAATAAAACGCCAGATAATTTAAAAAAAATGAGAAACACTTTGATAGGATAATACTAAAGAGCATTATTACGCTGAAAAAAAGTCTTACAAAACTGGGTGAAAAGACTGTCAAATTCAAATTACAGAAAAAAAAAAAAAAAATTATTTTACTGAAAATTTTTGTTTTTCAGCCGTAGAAACAGTACTTGACTGCATAAAAACAGAGTTTGTGAAATAAGTAAGATTATTGTTTCGTAGGTTAAAAGGTTTTCACAGATGACAGTTTTATTCTATAAGTTTTACAGGATTTTTTTACAATGTGTTGTTATAATTCTTAATAGAATTAATATCTCCGCTGGAACCACGATTCTTCAACTCCCAATCTAAACGGCCAGAAACCCCCTTTCCCGAAATGTCTTTGTCATTTTTGTAGTACATCACCAGAAATTAGACATTTGAATTCCTTTTAGTTTTTGGTGCTTTGGCGGTACTTTAAAATACCATTAAACTTGTTATAATATTCATTTAACACATCGATTGGCAGTAGTAGTTTAGGATGTATTACAGATATTTTACTTCACCATGTTCGAAAAGCATTATTCGTTGTACAGAGGAAAAGCATTTTTAAATTGATATTTTTTTATAATTATAACTGTTTAGCTTCCTTGATGTTAAAACACATGGAATGGAAATTTCAGCTCTGAAAAAATGTTCGCTATATATATGTGTAAGGCAATTATATTTGTACAGTTTTAAATTCTATAAAATATGAAAACGGCCAGAAATGGTGTTTTCCTAAATTTCTGTATATATTTTTTTTTTACTTCATCAGCAGCGACTGGACGTCTTTGAAGGCTTTTTATCCTATCATACCTTGACGGTATTTTAAAGTAACATTAAAATTAGTAACACATCGATTGACGGTAATATAGTTCAGAATGAGTAATAGATAATTTATTTTACTGTGTTTTAAAAGCATTATCCGTTGTACAAAGAAAAAACATTTTTTAAAGAGATATTTTTTTATAATTATAACTGTTCAGCTTCTTTGATGTTAAAAGACATGACATGGAAATTTCAGTTCTGAAACATGTTTTCTATATTTATGTGTAAAACCATCATATCTGTACATTTTTAAATTTTATAAAATATGAACAGAAATTGTGTTTTCCTAAATTTCTGTATAATTTGTTTAGTTCATCAGCAGCGAATGGGCGTCTTTGAAGGTTTTTTACCCTTTCATGCCTTGACGTCATTTTAAAGTACCATTAAACGAGTAACAACATCGATTGGCAGTGATATAATTTAGGATGAGTTATAGATAATTTACTTTACCATGTTCAAAAAGCCTTATTCGTTGCACAAAGCAAAAACATTTTTTTATAAGTATAACTGTTCAGTTTCCTTTATGTTAAAAGACATGGAATTGAAATTTTAGTTCTGAAAAACGTTTTTATATTTATGTGTAAGGTATATTTGTACATTTTATAATTCTAATAAAATATGAAAAGCAATATCTGAAATAAATAATGGGAGTACCGTTTTCAATATTCCACGAAAACCTCTATAAATATAGATTTAATTTATTAAATTTAGCATACGAAATTTTTCAAAAATTTATTTAATGATAGTACAAATCTTTTCACGTATTTTCATAATATATTCAGCAAAACTAACGGTATAATGTGCATTTTCTCTATTGTTTATTCTGTAGCCGTATTTTTAGAAAGGTTAATTTCGATCGGTCCTCTGGATTGCTCCATCAACTGGCAGCGATAAACACATAGCATTTAGAGAGTTTTCATCGTTCCGGCTCAGTAAGCATGTCGTAGTCAGTAAGCATTGGAAGTACATTTTCACGCAAAATGAAGTTCTTCCGTACATTTCAATACATTTCAGTTGCGTTAAAAATATGTCCAAAAGACATTTCCTATGCGAGAGAGTAGCTAGGTACTACTTCTGTAATTCTTAATCTATCCGATCTCCAGAGCTCGTACCATTTACGTTTTCGCTATGGGGCTATCTGTAAAATCTGATCAGCCTTGACAATGAAGATATTTTGTCAGATCTTAAAGATAAAATACACAAAGTGTTCAACATTTTGAATCATTCAATTTGGTAGACTACTGAACAGGGCATTTTGAGATTTTTAAAAGTTGATGCAGGACCAGTGAGATGATAGGGCAAAGGGGGCAACTGCCCAACGATCCGGATTCATAGCAAAACCAAAGCATTTACCTTTAAGAATCGCGCGAATTTTTCCCATGAATTGAAAATTGTTTACAAAGGATCGACCTCAGACACAACTTTGCAATTCTTTGAAAGTAAAATGAAAATCATGTTGAAGAACACCCACAAACACGTTCCAAGGATTTTTGTGTTCATGGAAAATCAATATATTAAGTTATAGGTTTTTATGGACCCCTCAGTATATATATAAAAA
Source organism: Maratus speciosus (assembly GCA_963932465.1). NCBI lineage: Eukaryota > Metazoa > Arthropoda > Arachnida > Araneae > Salticidae > Maratus > Maratus speciosus. Next base: position 356,709,833 of record OZ010796.1, on the reverse strand, counting down.
CCTATATTATACAGACACTCCTACATATAAATATTTTCAGTGAACCAGGGAATATATCCGTACATGCATATCTTCATGAAGAGGAAAAGCGTATGTGCTGTATACTTGACGGTTATCATGGAGTTAGTGCCATCTATTGTCAATTTTTTAAATATTTTTTTAACATGATTAGCTAGTAAAGGCACTGCAGTTCACAAAATTGCAAGCTGTTGCACAACTTGAAATTTTTCAAAAAAAAAAAAAAAAAAACTTTCGCGCACAGGGTTTGCGCTCGAACTCGGGGTCGCGCGATTCACACAACATTTTAAAAAATCTCTTCCGGCTCGGCCTACAGGCAGGGGTAGATTTCGAAGTAAAGTACTAATTCACCAACAAAAACTGGATCAAGATTAGAGATAAACCCAGTTTAACAATTTTATCTGGTCGCTTTTGACGAGTTATTAATTTCATTTTTCTGTAAGAGTTGGTTTTATCAGAATCATGTTAATACGATAATTTTTTCTTCAACCCCCATTTTTGCCTATTTTGTTTTTGCGGTAAGATTTCGTCCTATCAACAACTTGTCAATATAAAAATTTTAGATAGTATTAAGAAGATTTATAAGTTTAAGTGAATTTGATATCTGGAGAATTTATGAAATTATGAATTTTTTTTGTCCCTAAAACCTTATTTTTTTCGCCCCTTGAGCCCATTTTTAATTTTGTCAAAAATCTGTGATACATAAATTTTTTACCCTTTTCCTAGAAGCAATAATAAATTTAAACTGATTTGATATGTATTATAATTAAGAAGTTGCGGGTTTTTTTCGGTTTTCACAAAACCCCTCCCTACTTCCACCCCCTTGGTCCGATTTTGCCCATTAACGAGCCTGACCGAGATTTTTTGCCCCTTGATTTTATATATCAGTTTGGAAGAGATTTATGCAGAATTATGGAAGTTATCGTGTCCATAAAAAAGTGATATAGGTAGATAGACAGATAGATAGATAGATAGATACATAAAGTTTTGAACTGGGGGTGGTTTTGTGTTCTATGGGTCATGATCGGCGTATATCTGCAAAACATTTTCAGAAATTCCAACATAGGGGAGAATGTATTAGGTAGTATTTCTTACGAAATCTACTTATAAATCCTGCTCAAATATAATCCACTTGAGCACGTTTCCCGCAGGGTGTGTGCCGTTTACAAAATTAATGAAGATCATAAAAAATACTCAAAATTCTTTAATTTATCATAAAAATTATTGAAAAGCTGAGATTTTCATCAGTTAATCAATAATTATGAATTTCGGCAACTAGATCAAATACCGCGCAAAGGCTTACACTGCTCAATCCTCATTTGCCATCCACAACATGAATGACAACATTTATGTTAAACTCATTTTATTAAAATCTAAATTTTATTAGCATATAAAGCTGCACTATATTGCTTAGTTGCGATTTTCTATTTTTATAGATGTATGGTTTCTTTTGTTACGATAAATCCATCAGTAAAGTCACTGAATACGCTGCTGTCTCCTTCCTTTGTATTTTTCAGTTAAAATTTTTGTTAGAAGGGTTGGTTGTGCTTATGACGGCCAATTATCAGCACGAGGGATATAGGCCCTATGGGGGGAGGGCCCTACGTGGGGATCTTTCTAAGGGAACCTAACCCGTATTTACGCTTGGAAAACCAAGGTTTGAAGGAAACCACGAAAACTCCGAACAATTAGGCTGACGGGCGTGATTGGGATCGAACCCAGCACCTCCCGTCTACCAGCTTCGAGAGCAGAACCCCTCGGTCACTTTCGTTAGAAGGGAGAATTCCCACTTCATACTCTTTCGTAGCGCGAACCCTGCACCAACGGTACTCGATGGAACTAAAAAAACGTACCTAACATTTACTTACTTGGACCCAAAACTTGACAACTTTTGAACATTTCTTGCTAAATTATAGTTTAAAACATTAATTTTTCTGATATTAACCGAATGTTTTCCTACTTTTGTAATATTTTCTAAGATTTCCGGTATATTTTAAAACATACTTTAATTTTTTTTTATGTCATATATCATATTATTGAATTCAATTCAAGTACCCCCCCCCCCCCAAATTTGAGTGAGTTGGATCAAAGGTATTTTTTTTTCATAAAATAAGGCACTTAGATAGGGTTTAAGAAGAACCTGGAATCTGGAAATAACATACGTAGAGTCATATAAATTTTGTATATTTAAACTTAAATTTAATTGGGAAATGCATAAAAAATATATCAAATTGTGTGACACTGAATATGATATTTTAGCAGCCCTTTATGTCTTTCTAACTAATTCTAATAAGCGAGAATAATACGTGAAAAAATTATTTTGCATTGGAGCTGGGGGAAAAAACATTTCATTAGTGTCAGTGCAGCAATTTACTTTTTTATTTCGCACCACTTATAGTGCAAAATATTTATAAACCTAATTATTTGAAAAAAAGGTTCATGTGTCTCTCTAAGACATTGCTTTTGATCTTATAGAATTTAACCTCTTCACTACAGTGTATTACTGTAATATTATTGATTATTACTGAATTATGGTGTTTCAAATTTGATCTCAGAGCAAGAATTTTAATTTATTTGCATTATTTGCAAATCTTGGCCATCGAAGCATATCATTCTGAGAATTACAATTAAGGTTAGAGAATGCCTTTTAAAATGGGATGACACATATGTGGTGTGGACCTGCGGAGTGAAGGGGTTAAACATTCTTATAGAATTTCAGCCGTAAAATAAGCGTACTTTTTAATTCCGAAGATTTTTTTTTATTTAGAGGTGAGGGGTCATATCTGCAATTAAATTGGCGTAAATAGTGACTAAAAAATAAAAATTACAAAAACATAATGTTTAAAAATTACTGTTACATAGAAATTTTAATAAATTTAATAAAAAGTTGGGTTAAGAGTTACTTGTATTCATCCCAGAAGTGAATCCAAATAAACCTATTTTTAGGTTGTCAGCAAACTATTAATTACCTTTTAAGTTTAACAGTGTTAAGTCATTTTCATCTAGTTAGCGCTATTGTTTTTTCTTTTTTCAGAATTAAATATGAAATTTAAAGTTATCTTTATGTATGATTGCAGTGTTAAAAAAAATGTGGAGGTAGAAGTTAACAGGTCATTAAATTTCATGTTTTTACCACAAAATTAATATACTTTCAACTAAAACAAGGCGAGAAGAGGTGGAACGTTTTGCTAGCTAGGACAATTCACTGTTAGAGTATAGGTGGATAATGTCAATACCTCAATACTCGCAACACAGTAGACCCAGGGCTGATTGAAAACATTCGTTTGTTTTGGCTTCAAGTAACACACCAGTGATCAAGTAACCCCAAATTATGGGACTCGTGAAAAAGTTAAATGTAGTAATTAATTGAATTTATTCTTACATGCAAGGTAATGAGGTACTTGTACATGCAGTAATGAATGTATACTTTTATTTGGGCACTCAAATTTTATCTACTTAGGGGGACGTAAAACCTGATTCCAGCCCTGGGTATGTTACAAGGGTGATCATGATTCAAACATGATTTACCCGGATAATACACGTTTGCTATAAAGTTTAATTTAAATAAAGCACTTATACTATCAGCAGTGCCAGTATTTGGATTTTGGAGTTGGAGGTCAAAAGTCCTTTGTCTATATTTTCAATATAAGGTATCAAAATTTCCATAATTTTTATGCGAATTGTCGCGGGAATAGGCAGATCTGAGCTTTAATTTCAGATACCTGGTGAGTTTCATAGCATGTGGAATGCCAATGCTTTTTCTCAGTTAAAAATTTACAAAACTTTACACTTACGATTAGAAAATCAATAGTATTTTCAAATAGCTAAACTTCGGTATCATTTCTACCAAAGTTTCATTGATGATAAAAAAGTACGAAAGAAAACCTTATTTATATTATAATGCATAATGAGTGCTATTTTCACTTGCCTTATTATAAAAATCTTTCATTTGGATTTTAACCCTTTTTAGTAGCAGCGCTGATTTTTTGCAATATCAATCTGTTTTTCGATTTCGTATTTGTAAAAATTAACGAAATATCGCCATTTCCAAATAGTTTATTGAGGAGGGTTCCGGTGTAGAACCCTGGTGGTAAAACTATATTAGTCCAGTATTGTTTTTATTTACTATATCTTGACGCATTTTAGCAAAACTGGCATTAAATATTGTACCAGCATGTAAATATTCCCATTTTAAAGCTAATACTTAATCAATATTGGCATTTCATTGGAAGAACTTCTTGTGAGAGCAATATTAGACAACGATATAACCAACCCAATATTGTTGTGCTACTAGGAAGCAAATTACAAATAAATTGTATATTTGAAATAATTTTCTTTTAACTTGAGCTCAAAGTTTCAAAATACAATCATTTTCAACAATTTTCTCTCAAGTTTTAAAGTTTCGTAATCACTTAAGAGCAACAAATTTTTGAAAAACGGCCAAAGTAAAAGATAATGATTATCTTAGAACCTCGATTTATCATCTCTTGTGAGACGTCGATCGAAACATAAAATGCAGGAGGGGGATTGTTTCTCGCCCACTTCTTTTATTTTAAATTGATATATACTCTGTACAGCATTAATATTAGACACATAAAAAGTAAAACTTATAATATTTTCATTTTCTCTGTGTGAAAAATAAAAAGGAAATAAATATTTCTATTGGTTTATTTAATGTCATTTGTAATTATTGTTTTGCTACACTAGTGTCCACATTGCAAATAAATCGTATATTTGAAATACTTTTGTTTTGACTTCAGCTTTTAAAATTTTGAAATTGTTATCATTTATCAATGATTTTCTCCAAAATTTTAAAGTTTCATAATCATTTAAGAGCAACAAACTTTTGAAGAATGGCCAAAATAAATGATAATGACATAGCTGCCAACTTTTACGGGGTTCTTTTTCCACTAAAATATAATTGTAAACTTTTCTATATTTAATCAGCGAACTCGGCGCTTCAATAAGACAAAAATTTCTTTTAAATTTTAGTGGTAATAAAAAAGCGTAAAAGTTGGAAGCTAAGTAGGTAATGATTAACGCTAAACAAGCGTTTTATCATCTGTGACAGAACTTGTTAAACAAAAGAGGAAATATGGGGGGAAAGATAATTGCAGTTTTAGCTAAGATTTCTATTTCCATTCCACTTTCTTTTTAAATGGACATATGATAGGCTGTACAACAACAATATTAGAGACATTAAAAGTAAATCACAATATTCTTTCAACTTTAGTGCAATATTTTATATAGTAGAAAGCTGAAACATTACATGTTACACTATATGGATTTTTTCTTTTCTTTTAATTATCTTAAATTACGAATATAACTATACTAGTACAGAAGAAATATTGGAACGTATTCATTTTTTCTCCAAATTTCTCAATATTTTAATAATTAATTTTTAAATTAATTTCTTTTTTAGAAAAATGAAAAACTTTCCTGTATTCTTTACTTAATATTAAATGAAAAAATTTTAATATTCATCCTTGCTTTGAAAAAGTTATCTGAAATATCTTTTTAGAAAAGTGTACTTTATTAATCATAGGCATTTAGACACTGGTAAATAAATATTAAACAGCTACACTGTGTAAAATTATATATAAACTAATATACATGTAATTTAGTCGAGAAAATATTTTTTCTTCTAGATCTCTTAATAAATGAATTACGTAACGCTAAATCTGCTTCCCTTGCACTGTCCAGATATCATCTGTTCCGTGAAAGATTGCAATTATTTTTTATAACAAGTTTTCAACCAAGAAGAATTCACGCCAATCAATATTCATAAGAAAAACTCGTGTAATTCTAATAATAAAACAAGTTACCAGAAACGTACGGAAAATACGCGAATAAGTGCTGTGGCGCCACCATCCATTACTGTTTTAATTTCATATTTACTTAACATTTCAAAAAAGATTCAAGACCATTTATAGAGTAGCGAAAAAAAAAATCTCATAAGATTTATGTTCCAAAAGATTTCTTAGGTGATATTTCACATAAATTTTGAAAGGACGATGAACTATGCAAAATTCGACAAAAAGAGTCTTTCTTTTTTCTTTTAAACATTCAGTAGTTTTCCTTCTAATCAACAACCGGAACGCACACTTCGTATAAAATTAAAGTTTTTAGACGGACACACTGTCAAAAGAAGACAAATGGTTTTTAATCCAGGAAAATATAATGTAACCAGAAAAGAAAACATAAAATAACCTCTCTCCAGTTACCCGCGATTCTGAAAACGTTCTTTATCTTGGAAAACTTCAGAAAGTAATATGTTTTCGAGATTTTAAGAACCATTTGTATAAACAAATTTTCTTTTGCTGACACTAATTTTTGGAAATGTTACTGAATATATTTTATAGCGTATTGATGAGTTTTATCAATCTGGAATATAGGTTTTTTTTTTATGCTAGCATTTCTCAAGTGAATATTTTCATGCTCAATAAGCACGTTTTACAGACAAACAATGATAAATCAACAGAATTAAAACTGACATTAAAATTAATATTATTATGTTGCTCTTGCATATATAAATTCAGTTACACACCTAAAAATATATAACTGTAAAAAGAGAAGAATAGCTTTTAATCTACAAAAATATAATAAAACCACGTATGAAAATATACAATAGCCTTTTCCAAGTTACCCACGATGCCGAAAAGCGTTTTTTGTATTTAAAAACCTCGAAAACTAATATATTTTCAAGATTTAAAAAAGTATTTATAATAAAATAGTTTATTTTGCTGCCACTGATCTTCCAAAACGTTTCTGAGTAGTTTTTATAGTTCTCAATTTGGAATATCTGTGTTTATAATGAGAATTCATAACATTCTAAACAGATATTCCAAATTGAGAACTATAAAAACTACTCAGAAACGTTTTGGAAGATCAGTGGGAGCAAAAGAAACTATTTTATTATAAATACTTCTTTAAATCTTGAAAATATATTAGTTTTCGAGGTTTTTAAATCTAAAAAACGCTTTTCGGCATCGTGGGTAACTTGGAAAAGGCTATTGTATATTTTCATACGTGATTTTATTGTATTTCTGTAGATTAAAAGCTATTCTTCTCTTTTTACAGTGCATATAGAACTAACAAATATGACTTTAAATGTATTTTTCTCAAAGAGAAAATCAGAACTTTATCTTCCCTCTTTATTTGAAACAAATTAGATCAGTGTCAAAACAAACCTATATGACACCTTGTCCGAAAACAATTGTCCGTTTTTCAGCATTTTCGGGCACTAAAAATTTAAAGAGGCTTTTCTGGTGACGAAAACTGCTAAAAAATTCTATAAAATTTAAATAACTGGTAAGTTTTGGTCGTAAATGAATGGGGTTGTATTTTTTTTACTTCTTAGAGTGTGAAGAAACTCTTTCTAAATGTAACTCATATGACACAGAGACATTATAAAATTTTAATTTCTCAGATTTAAAAAAAAATAACTATTTTGACATTAATGGGTTTTATTATGATGGAACATTTTTGCAAGTGGAACTATACTTCTAAAACTAACGGTTTAGGAATTAGCTATAAGACAAGTATAAGAGAAGCATATGATTTTGTGATTAACCCTTTATGTACTGAATTATGAATTCATGAAAATTTTATCTTCTAAAGTATTTTTCGTGAATTGTTTAAACTACATTAGAAGATGTACGTAATCATTTAATAAATTTTAGAATAATTATAGAAGGATTAATTAAATTTGAATTTATAGGGATTTTGTGCAATATTTATAACCCTACTCAAATCTTTTATTTTAAATATTTTTCTTAGTATTTTGTATAATTAGGAAATGTACAAATATAGTGTTCTTACAATAGAAATATTTCCGAATTGAAAAATCCCCCTCCCCCCAACGCCAAATAAAGCTGAAAGGATGCAAAGGCAAAAGAAATCATCCTTTTGAAAATACTTTTGTTTTGTGTAACCAATAATGCTTTTGGAACAAGTTAAAGTAATGTATCTATAACTCATTCTAAACTGTATTACAACTAATCGATGTATTAAATTAATTTTATAACAAGTTATTTTAATGGTACTTATGTATTTTAAAAGTGCACGATATTAAGTTCGTTTTTTAACATTTACGAATGTCATATTTGAATATATTTATTTGCATAATAGTGATTAACTGGACTTCCTGTGTATTTGAAGAATTTAAGCTTTTGATCACGCAACACAGATTAAACCTTCATACTTTCTCCTTTTATTTATTTATTTATTTAAGACTGGTCACAGTTTTCCGTCTGCAGCTAGTTAAAGTAGAAAGCATTTTTTTTTTTTTTTTTTCACTTTCAGCATCGTTTTGTCTTTCTTTTTTTCCAGCGGTTTCACGAGAACTAATTAAAATTCAAGTAATCTTAAATGAAACTGCATAGAAACACATGAATTATGTTACTTTTATTCTCTTATGCTTCATTAAAAGAAAAATCTGCTCGATAATAAGGACATATAAAACTACTTTTTTAACCTTCTCGCTTACTAATTACAAAAAAAAAAAAAATCATTCTGTGTATCCGTATATTTAAAATGCGATTCTAAATAATGTAAAAAAAGAATAATTTCTTAAGCGTAATCCTATTATCTCTTTATACCCCGACGATACTTTCAAATTCCATAAAAGAAAACTTGTTATAAAATTCATTTAACGCATTAATTGACAGTAATACAATGTAGGAAGAGTTGTAAATAAAGTATAATCCCGATTTATTGATACTCTGTTTAACGATTACTTCAATTTAATGGTAAATTTTTATAGTCTGGATTTATCTTAATTTATTTCTATGTCATGCGAACTCCGTTTTAAGGATTTTTTTCCTCAATTTAACGGTAACTTTTATGAATTTAAAATATTTTAATCACCTTTTCAGTTATTACTATCTTTATTCTTTATCTGTTAAACGAACTAAAAATCCGATAAGTTGTTCATAGTATTATATTATAAATTGGCTATCTGATATGGTAGAATATAGACAAACGATTTTGAAATAAATAACACCGTCATGCCACAAGGATTTCAGGAAAAAATTAAATCAATTATCAATATTTTTTTTCAAAGGGACAGGTATCTACTTAATGCACTAAGAAGTTAAACCTAATTAAATACTACTGGTAATTAAATTTTTCAAAATTTGATAATCAACTTTTATTCAATTTTAATTTATTTAACGTGTTCCCCTATTCGGAAATCCCCGATTTAAAGAGGATTTTTACGATACTCTTTAAAATCTTTAAATTGAGGTTCGGCTGTGATTTGCTTTATCATGTTCCAAAAACATTATTCGTTGTACAAAGTAAAAATATTTATCGTAACTGTTCCGATTTCCTGGTGTTGAAAGACATGGAGTGGGAATTTTCAGTTCTGAAAAAAAAATTGTGTGCTGTCAAATGTTATCAAAAACTGAAACAAATTTGAAGCCACACATGAAATATGAACGTTTTAGAGATGTGAGGTAAATCAATGTAAAAGTTAGTGGGAAGAAGTTTTTAAACCACTGTTTTTATGACTTAAGTTATGAAGCTTGTGTGAGGCTTACGTAAGGGAGGGGGTTATATTGCAATTGCACCATAAACAATAGTTTAATATGCTAAATATAAATAACCACATGTACTTAAAAATGTTATTGTTGATAAATATAAATACAATTTCGTATTATTCCAGGTTACGAATTATAGATCCCAATAGAAATGGATTAACACATTCGTAACGGCTGAGGCAAATTTGTGTCTTTTGGATATGTATAACTCCACTCACTAGTGGTACTCATGAATTTTATATAAGTTATATTATTTATCAAAAATACACACACTATTCGTATTTGTACAATTAATGCACTATTAAAATAAATCGCTTAGAAATGACATCATTATTATATATATGCAGCTGTGATATAAACACGTGCACAGAATTGATTTTATTAAATAATATAAAATTCAAGAATAATGTCCACAGTTAGTGCTTCCTGTTTAAAAAGTAAAAAATAGCCGTTAAAAATGTGTTAATAAAATGTTCATGTACATTTTGTAAATATATTCCCAATAGTGTTAAGAATAGAAGTTGCGAAGTTATGAATAACGAAGAATATTCTAAAATGTACCCGTGATTTTTTATTTTTTTTTTATTTTATTGAGATTTTAACGAACTCGAAACACTTTTATAAGCCAAGAAAGTACTCAAAAATGAGTACATTTAAAAATTTTTAAGAACCAATTTTCACCACCATTGTAGTTTTTGCAAACGATGTGTGATAAATAAATAATATATATATATATAAACTAAAATGGTGTTATGAACGCTTCATATTAAGAAAAAAAACATGTACAGTAGATGCCGCTGATTGCGATCGCGGTTATTGTTTTCAATCGCTTAATATTTCTAAAATCAGATGGAACCGAACACCTATATTTAATTCCGCACTAAAATCGTTTTGTGTGATCAGATTTTCTTTCAATGTTTTCACTTTTTCGGCACCAGTTCCTGAAATGTGTATATTTGAAAGCGACGTTTTTTTATAAAGTGGATTCAAAGCACTACTTTCAAGAAAGAAAGAATATAGCACTCTGAGCCGGGATGCAGCCTAGATGAAGTCTGGACGGTCACTAACAAAGACATTTCTGTAGATCCGAAACTCACAGAAACTGATGATTGCCAAAATGTTTCCGAAGAAATAATTAAAAAAAACGATGACGATGATCAGAAAGACGACCAGGGGAAGCTGTTTTGAAAAAGAAACTACAAATGCGAAACTAACACGTTAAAAATTTTCAAACGAGATATGCTTCATCGTTCAAACAATTTTCAAAAACAATATCTTATGAACAATTAATAAATGATATTTTAACCCTTTCGGTTCCGAATTTTTTTTTCCAATTTGAGAAAAGAATTACCTTTAAGTTAATAATGTTAATAGTAGCTATCCAAATAGATATGCTGAAGTTTGACGAATATGTCATTGTCGTAAATATAACGAATATAGTTAGTTTGCATACTATTCAATTCATATTCATATGGCAATAGGCTAAGGAAGAGTTTTTGGAGACACTTGGAAAATATCGTATTACAACAGAATTTAGCAGATATTACAACTTTCTAATATTTTTTGCGTTTTATCACAGATGATTCATTCAGAAAAGTAATCTATGTTTTAAATTTAAAAAGTGAAATACATGTTTAAATAAAAGAATCGCGAAGGGCGTAAGGAGAATTAAGCGAACTTTTATTATTATTATTATTATTACTAAATGCCAAAACATAAAGGAAGTCTTAATAAGGAATGCATAGACATATACTACTGTTACTACATGTAAATAGTAACAAAAGTAATTGTTAACACAAAATAATGCCCAATGAAAAGATATGTACTATTAATAGTATACGCCAGACCCGAACGGGTTAAGCGGATTCTTCGCGCACTTGAAAAACCCGCTCCGTAATGCTAATCCTATGGGCAGGTTAGGTTATTTTCTAATTTCTCGTTTCAATTTGAATATTTTTAAACAGTTTCCGTTTTTTTTTTTTTTTTTTTTTTTTTGCATAGGATAGCTGAGCTTAATCTTTAATATGTCTCTTTTTTACTTTTGCCATTTTGGTTGCATATTTTTTTTTAAAAAGGTACTTTCAGTTTCGAAACCGGTTTGGAAACTGAAGTACCTTTTAAAAAAATCTGCAACCAAAATAGAAAAAGTAAAAAAGAGTCATATTAAAGATTGAGCTCATCTAGCCTATGCAAAAAAAATCGTTTAAAAATATTCAAATTGAAACGAGAAATTCGAACCCATATAGACATATAACATACCCATATATTTCTGCCCATAGGATTAACATTACCGAGGGGGTGTTTTCAAGTGCGCGAAGAATCCCCTTAAGACAAATTGTTAACAAACAAAATCAACCTAATTCATTCAATAAATGTTTTCTACCCTTTTTTTTTTTTTTTAAGTCATCATTTCATTACGAGTAAGTTACCAATTTTTACTAATTCTAGATGATATTGTTAAACATTTATCTAAATTACTTATTGTTATTAAAAACTAGTCGTCCTGAGGTGACAACATTAAGTGGCATTTGTTGTATTTGAAATACATTAAAATTTGCTAAAATAGTCTATGTTTCTAACCATGCGTAACACAATTAGGCAATCTTCAAACAAAAATCAATCAGCGAAAGGAAGTAAATATAGGTCCTAAATATTAAAATAATCAACCCATCTTATAAAAAAGGGAAATAATTGACCTCATCCGGTGTCAAAAATCAATGCTTATTTAACACATCTCCTTTTTAACAGTATACAAAATTCATAAATGTGTTTTCTTTTCTGCTGTAATCATTTTTTAATGGGTGTCGTTCAAATATTGAATTAATATTTCCAAAATTCAATGCCATATTTAGAAAAGTTTATTTCATTCAAACGAACATAATTTATATTCGTCGTTCTTTTAAGTAGGATGATTATTACTCTTATTAATTCAGTATTAATGTTAATATTGAATTTTAAAATTTATATAAATCTAATTGAGACTATCATAAAAAAACGTGTAATTTCTTTCCGATCTGTTTCAATAAGTGTTATTTATACACTGAACTACTAAAAGCCATAGCTTTCAAGCTTCCGCGTTTTCTGTTTTTTTTTTCAATTTTATTTTATTTTTTTATTTTTTTAATCAAATAAACATAGTTTGAATCAGAAATATTATTTAATAAATGAAATCTAATATGTACCGCATAGAAACAAGAACTCTTTTACTAAATAAATCTTCTGGTTTAAAAATGTTTATTTGACTCGAAAATTGAAAGGTTGGCAGTTATAGAGGAGGTAAAATGCTTGTAATAGTAATTAAAATTTCACTTAGATTTGAATTCGGTCTGTAAGAGGTTAAAAATGAATTTTCGTTTAAAATTTGCTTACTTAAATTTTGAAATTCAAAATATGGGTATAATATTACATGTAATTTATTATAATTTTCATTAAACATGTAATAAATTTTGTGGGTTTTTTTGTCTTAAATCACAGATTGCTTTCACAGAAATATTTTATCGTTAAATACATGCCATTCATGAATTGTATAATAATAATACTTTTCTTAATCTAATATTTTAAACATACTAATTCAAATATTTTTTAAAAGGTACCTGAGCCTGAGCCAAAATACTACATTTAGTTTACTATAATTTTCATTAAATATGTAATAAATTTTATTATTTTTTCCCCTTAAATCACCGATTGCTTTCACCGAAATATTACGGCCTACTACACTCTTGCCACAAAAAGGTTCATACACTTTCCATAAACCTTGCATGATAAAGAAACAAGAACGAAAAATCATGCGTCAGTCATAGGTTGTGAAAAACTTTGCCATACTAACAGAACCTTATTAAGAAATTTCATTTTTTCATAAAAATAACTATCTAAATAATTTATAACAAAACACATATCTCCGTAAAGACCTATTTTCAGCAATTGCTGTCCATATCAGGTAATGTGTGTTAATTCTTTTGTGCAGCCTTGTATACGACCAATAGATTTCAATACACTACACGTTATGATACGTTAAAAAAAATGCATACCACAGGTAGAAATCGCACTTCCAGCAATTATCAATCGTACGCAGTGCTTTAATCAAATTCTTTTCTGCGTCTTTGTAAATGAATCATAAATGTTAAGTACTCCATCGTCTATAGAAAATATGTCGTAGTCATCCTTTTAAATTTCATTATGTTTGAAGTATCATAACATCATTAGAAGACCCTGCAAACGAATTTTCCCCATAGATCATAATGTGATGGAAATCGTTTGTGTGTCCCTGTAAACGATTTATAAGTGCCACACACTTCATTTTCAATAGCGAACATTCTATAGTAAATCTCAATAACATATAAAAGTTAGATGGAAATCCGTGTATATTTAAGGGAGTTAGAGCACGGGCAGACGAACAAACGGCCAGACAGACTTAACGGAATTCATAAATACTTTTCAACTATGTTGGAAAGCGGTAAAAAGGCGGTATAAACTGCAACTATGATTGAAGTAGGGGTGAAAGCAACTTTACATGAGCTATTCGAGACATTTTTCGTCCTCTTTTTAAGACACAGATTTTACTGTATAACAGCAATATTCTTTCAATATAAAGTGTAATTTATATAAAATTTACGCCAGCCTGAAAAATGGTGTTTTAAAATTAAAATACAGCTTTTTAAAGTTATATTTGGAGTAAAAAATGAAAAAAAAAATGTTGTAACAACGACTATATTTAATAAATTAAATATTTTATCTTCAATAACTGTGTGCAAATATAAATATATGGATTATTTAAACGTTCTTTCCCTATTATTATAAATTTTGAAAGAAAATTTAGAACAATATTTAAAACTAAAAGTGGAGTAATGAAAGTGACGAAAAAAAAATACACTCATCTCAAAACTTGGAGATATTACTTAAAGTTTCAAACTTGTGATCAACAAAGCCAAAATGCAACAAAGCCAAAATGACACCAGGTTTGTTTTCTAGGAAGTGTTTTTTGTAATATATATTAAAAGTCTTTTCTTCGGGCTACAGTTCTTATCATTTATTCTATTAAATGGAAATGAAGTAACAGAGGTTGCATTTTTCTGAGATAAATTTTAAATCATTCCCATGGAGTTCAAAAAATAAATATTTTAATTAATAAGAACATTTTTATTAAATTATTAAAAGTATTAATTATATTAAGGGGGCTGGTCACTCAGCTTCGGAATTCTCCTCCGTAATGTTAAGTCTATGGACTTTTAATGCATTCGTATATTTAAAATATCTTCTCGGGAAATTCATATTTTTAACATCTTTTTCTCTGTGTACTCTTCTTAAAAGATGTCTCTTTTTTTATTAGTTTTCAAAATATTTCTAAAACCTGTGCTGAATTTAATATTTTATGTGTTAAAAGCGGGTGAACTGTGAGTAAGATTTTAACACTTCCTATAAAATTAAGTACATCCTTTAGAAATTTTTTGAGAACTAAGAAGGAAAGAGACATTTTTTAGGAAGTGTACACAAAAAATAGAAGTTCAAAATATTAATTTCTAGAGGAGATATTTTAAATATACGAATGCATCCAATGCCCATAGACTTTACATTAGTGAGGGGAAATCGGAAGCTGAGAGACCAGCCCCCTTAAAATAGTTAAAGTGTTATTCATGATGTTTAGAAATGTATTATATTTAAAGTTGCGTCCATAGTTACTTAGACAACTTAATTTCATAGATAAAAGAAGGGTAAATGGGTCTAACTTACAAAATAAAAGGATATTTGAAAAGAAATTTGTTTAAACTAAGTAATTATTTTGTCTAAGAGATGATAGTAGAAAAATGTTATCGACACTATGCAAAAAAAGTGTGTTAGGCTTTTCTTTTCTTTTTTGACATAAGAAGGTTAAGGGGTCAGGTAACCTTTGAACCAATAAAGTACATGGAATAATGACCTCTGTAAGAATTGCAGTCATTATTTAACTAATTAACTTTTAATTATAAAATTGAAAACACATGTTAGGAACAATTTATTTTATCAAAAAAAGTTGTTAGAAAAGGTATACACATATATAGTTTTTTTTTTTAATTTATTTTTAAAGATAATACAATTTTTACGAAAGAATTATTCTTGCATGCTTTGCGCGCATGATATTTCCCATTTCAATGGCTGAAAAAAGCCAAGATTTTTTTAATGAGTACAGATATAAAGTGTTTTCAAAATGACCTACAATGAAAAAAATAAAACTTGTAGATCTCGAGAAAAAAAAATTGAGAGAAATTCGAAATATCGAGATTTTTTTTATACAAAAGTAGCCGTGAATTCTAAACTTCTTACTTGAGAAACATAATAATAGGTCATTTTGTGCTTCTGTACGTTTAATACATCCACTAAAAATTTCGTGAAATTCTATGCAACCGTTTTTCAGAAATCGTGCGCGCAATGATCAAAATCGCTGTTTTGAGAAAATTGCCTTTAAAGATTGAAAAACCCGTTGATCATATAGCAAAAGCTTAAAGTGTTTTAGAGATAACTTCTCTTCTAATGCGAATTTTTGTATGGAGTTTGATTTTAAATGTTCCCAAAGAGTCATATTTAATTATAAGCTAGTTAAAAAAAAATTCGATTTTTGGACGCCTCAAAGGTTACCTGACCCCTTAAATAAAATTGGCTTCATCAGTATGCTAAGAAAGTGAAACTTATAGCTGGGCGTGCCTATCAGATGCTGAATGTAAAATTACTGAATTTTCTAAAATTAACTATTTCCTCCACTTTCACACTTCTTCCTCTAACAAAAAATTTAAAAAATCTAGAAACTCTACTTTAGATCATTTTAGCAAATCACTATTTATACATCATTTATCTCGGTTGCATATCAAGGAGCAACTACAAAACTGCATATATGTAAATGACGTACAACCGAATTTTTAGCATCAAGGCCTACTACACTCTTGCTATAAAAAGTTTAATTTATTCCATAAATTAAATTATATTAGGACCATTAAGAAATTTTTATTAAAAAATTAAATTTATTATATATTTTTCAAATTTAAAATATTTTAATATATATTATAATTGAGAATTGGTGCCAAAATGTAGCATACTCTTTTCGTTTATTTATCTTTTCGCTAATTCCACTTTCATTAATCATTTATTTTAATTGACAATTTCTGTTTTCTAAATAGAACTTTCTTATTTTGGTACATTTTAGGATCATGTGAAACGACTGTGGTTGATAAGACTATGAAAGTGGTCCTTTTCAATGGTGGATATAGAAGTTTCTTGTAAAAAATTTCATTATAATATTTTTATTGTTTATTATATGAATTTTCAATATTATATAATATTTAGGTTCACTACAATTGCCAAACAGATAATTTTCGATGGCCAAATTTAACTATTTTTACATTTTTTCTATTTTACTTTTTACTTTTTATTTATTGTTTCCACTTAGAATGAACGAAGGTATCATTTTAAATTTTCGTATATGCTTGTGCTATGGGTATAAGAATTTATAAAACATTACAAGAAAATTCGTACCTGAATTCGCTCATATTTAGAAAAAATTCTCAAATATATATTGGCGCGGTTTTTTTAAATACATGTTTATGTTAGGGACATAAAGATTTATATAAAATTCCTACCTCAGTTTTCACACACTTAAAGAAAAAAAAATACCAAGATAAATAAAGTGCATTATATTAATACATATTTTTATTTTTTGAAAAATTTATATAAAAAAAATTTTTTTTATTGTCAATAAATAAATTAGATTTATTTAGTGTTAACAACTAAATTATTTTACAATAGTATCAATTTATCTTTAGTCATTTTTAATACCTATTATATACAGCGTTTTTAATGCATACTTTTATTGAGTATTATTCGTTATTTTTCGTTTTGTGTTATGCTCTAAAATTTTCATGAATGTCGCAGAGGCCGTTTTTAAAATCTTATCGACCCTAATTTCTTCTTTTGATTTTAATAATAGACCTTCTCTTATTTGACACATTTTAGGTGCATGTAAAATTCCAGAATTGGCATTCAATAGTTATCAGAGAAGGACTACGAGTTTGTTCACGGTAAAAGTCTCTGCTAAATTCAACGAAAGGGAAACATTTTCCCACTTAATGTTTATTCTAATGCTGTAACATACCTGTCTTTCCAATGATTAAATCACAACCGTTAAATTATTATTTGACTAATATTTGAATTTTTTATAAGAAGCCGAAAAATTATCAAGTTTTCATTTTTAATCCGAATCGAAATGATGTGCAAACTAAACTATGTACCATATAAATAAATACTTTGCTTTAAAGAAAGAATTGTATTTAATCGATATTGGAATAAAAAGACACGCATAAATGAGAAACATATAAGCATTGCTTGTACTTGATTTCACACGGGATTCGCAATATATAGGAAAAAAATTATTGTTTTTATCAGTATCTCTTAACCAATAATATTCAAGATTTTTTTTTTTTTATGTATGCAATGAAATGTAACATGAAGATAATTATTTCAAAATAGTTGAACGAACAATAAAATTTCTCCGTCACGCTGCAAAGCCTGATTTCCCATAAGGTTTAAGACCAAACTATCTCTGTGCCAGTAATTTTCAACCCCTGCGCTCCCTGCTTCAAAAAATTTTGAGTTTACCACGAAAAATTAAAAAATTCCCAAATTACATTAATAGCTTTTGGATGTTTTTCAAGAATAAATTTTTCGATATTGCGAAAGTAAATAGATAAAATACAAAA
The DNA here is from genome assembly GCA_963932465.1 of Maratus speciosus. NCBI lineage: Eukaryota > Metazoa > Arthropoda > Arachnida > Araneae > Salticidae > Maratus > Maratus speciosus. The sequence continues at coordinate 356,691,553 of OZ010796.1, read as the reverse complement.
TATTCGTTCTGTTTCAGCATTATAGTTGCGGAAAGTGGGCTGAATCGAAAACAAGAACAACCATCCAACACTGCCAAAATTATCAGGAAAAAAGTAAGAATGTGTTCTTTAAAAATTTAGTTCTATAAAGAAAATTTTAAATGTTATACTCAAGTTTTTAAAAAAAATGTCAAGCTCATCTATTTAATTAACTGTTAAATTGTAATAAAAAGAAGAAGAAATAAATATAGATAAATGAACAAAAATATATATGGGCTATTTTTCTCTTACAAACAATAGTAAACTTTTTTGGTATTTTTCAATCGTGAGACTCTTTTTTTTTTTTTTTAACCAAAAACGCATATTTTTTTTCTTTTCCTCCCACTTTATTTTAGTGAGCCGCATATTGTTGAGTGCCGCAAAACAAAAAATGTTGAAAAACACTATTGTAGAGTTAACCGAGTTTAATTAACGGAGGTTCTCATTTAAAATATTGCATATTGTTTGGATTCTGTAAGGTATGAAATTGTGATACTTATTTCTGTATGAAAGAGTACATCCTAAAGAATTCTTTGTGAAACAATTTAAAAAATCTCTTTCTTAATCATTATAATGAAAATTCTAACAACGATAATAATATTATTAATTTGGGGTATCTGCTAAGAAAATTAATAAATGGGTACATAATAAAAAATACTTTAGTGAAAATAATCTACACATTGACTGAAAAATTGCAACGTACAACTTCCATCTAGAATTTTTTTTTTTAAATACCCAGTTCTGCATGTTAAACAGAATCTTGAAGGAATTTATTTTCACGTACGAGTTTACTAAACTAAAGAAACAGATGACTAAATAAGTAGTCACTGAATAAATATAAACTCTGCTCTACTAAAAAAATCACTACGGCGTACGTCACTTGTCTAATATTTTTCGCTACCAGGTATTATACACTGAAAATGTTCAGGAATGAATTCATATTCAAATGCAAGAAAAGAATCTAAACTAAAGAAGAAGATGACAAAAGAGAGAGAGAGAGACGCTGAATAAAAGACTGCGACGTACTTTTTTTATGTAGCATTTTCTTCTACCGTGGTTATACGTTGAAAAATTTCATGAAATAACTTATATTCATATGCAAGAGATTAAATTAAAGAAATACACCTTTAGCCAAAAGTATTCAGCACCCTCCATATTTTCAATCTATCTTTAAAAGCACTAGTTGGATACAAATGGTTAACCACATACGGTTATTAATTTCTTTTTTCAGTTATTACATTTTGTAAAAAATGACAACAAAGTAACAACTCCCTTTTAAGTAACACTTTAAAGTAAATATATATATTTTTTTAAACGAGGTTTTCTTCTGAATCTCTTTGTTTTACTGGAAGCTTCGTTGTTGTGTAAGACAAGTTAATAGATATTCATGAAAATTAGAATAATTCTAGCAAAAAATGCCAAAAAGCAAAAAACTTATAGTGTTCAACAATGAAAATAATAAAGAATTTTTTATATTAAAAAAACGATGAAGAAAATTTATTTTAAAATTTATATTTATTTTTAAAGAATATTACCTCCAGTTAAAAAATAATGTAAGAAAGATTACCTATAAATTTTACAGAAATATTTTTATTTACTTTCTTATATTAATAATATGAGGGTTCTTAAAGCTTTTGCCCAAGGTTGTAATTTAAAGTAAAAAAAAAAAAAAGTTGCGTACTTACATAAAAAACTGAACATGAAGATTTGTAGAGACTGTAACCAGGCAACTCTTGAAGGTGAAGCGTCAAATTCGTCCATTATATTTTTAAAATAAACACCAAAACTCTTACCATGTCCAATGATCACAATATTAATAGTCATTGTTCCAAGCAGCACCATCCATCCCCATCCACCATCAGGCGGTACAATTGCTGTGGGAGTAGTGTTATCTTTGAATGGCACTTTTAAAATAGTTTCCGAGAAATCTTGGTTATCGGAAGTTAATTCCGATAAAGATGAAGCCTTCTTGTGACAACTTCCATTAGCTGTGGTGGTCATCACATTTCTTTCTGTAGTTTCCGGCCTAGGTGCCATTATAATAACAGTGTAATCTGTTTAGTAATTACAATAATAATTTAATATTTTAAATTTGGTAAGAAACCGACAACTTCTCATACCGATATGAGAATCCGAATCACTTTGATAAAGATTTTAAAAATTATATACCTTCTTGAGTTAATAACTTAGAATTTAATAGGTATAAACTTAGATTTTCAATAACTCCAATAAGTTAGATATTAATAAGCAAGAAAATATATAAAATATGGCACAATTGCTTTCAAATGTTCAAATACGTTAATGCATGAATCTTTTTTTTTTTCTCTCATTTATAAATTCTTTGTCCGTGGTACCTGAACTAATAAATTCCTGGGAAATTAATTCTGAATGTGCTTTAAACGATATATAGATGAAACATGAAAATTAGATACGTTTGAAGCCGCAACTTTTTTCATAATGCAGGGTGATTTGGAGGATATTTAAAGGTTTTATCATTGAAACATTCCACGAAACATTCCACTCATCATAGGAAGAATAATTTTGCATTAAATAATTATAATGTTTATTTCAAACTGTGCTGAAAATTTTCAAAAGTAATAGCATATTTCACTCATCCGTTTCAAAAAATTCTACTCATCATGAAAATGATAATTTTGTAGGAAACAATTACAACGTTTAACGTAATTTTCACTGGAAATTTTCAAAAGCAAAACCAGGAAACATCTTCTATCAGAAAACTGATTTTTAAAAAAATAATAAGTAAAAGGTTTTTAAATTAAATTGGTTTCTCAAAACTTTTATATCAAATATCCGATTCTTGGATTTTAATATTAAGTTCGAAGGCAATATTCTACAAGCACGTTACATTTATACATCATTAAAATAGGCAAAATGAACTTTTATATATACAACGAATATTTGACTGTCATCTTTACGTTTTTATTCCTATAGCACTTAATATCATCCAGTATTAGCAGTTAAAGTAAATTTTACAACAATTTCTTATTAATGTTTCTGTTTTTTATTACTTTAGTTTGAAAATATTAAAATCAGTTATGGTGATAACTCGCACATCTTCGTTCCAAAAATATGAATATCACAGCTTTAAATATTGAAATGTTTTTTATATCAAGTAATCAAGAATTCAACAATTTCTTATTAATGTTTTTCTTTTTATCGTACTAATTTCAATACATTAAAAGCATTTATGTTGAACTCGAAAATCATGATTTCAAAAATATGACTGTTACATTTTTAAATAATGAAATGTTTCACCAAGTTTCTTATATCAATCATTCAAAAATTCAATCTCTTTTTATCGTGTAATTTTCAATAGGTTAAAATCATAAACGGCCGTAACACGCATATCGTTCTGCCAATAGTATGAATATCGTAATTTTAAATATTCATATCTTCCAACAAGTCAGCAATCCTCAAGGAAGAATACTACTCTCATCCTGATAAGACAAACGGATAAAACAGACATCCTGATAAAACAGACAGTTCTTTGGACAAATTCGGTTTACATCATCCTGAAAGGGAAACACGAGAGCAAATATCACTTTCTCGGCCGCATCTGGGAGAATTGTACTAACCCGAACGATTCGTTCGGGTAAAATACCAGCCGGGATGAAGAACATCTTTCATCCCAGGCCAATACCGGCTAGCATCATTGAAATATTGGCGCGAAAACGTGATGCCAAGGGAAGAAAAAGGCGCCAGGAGAGTAAATAAAGGCAGAGAAATCAGCCGTTCATAGATGCAGATGATAGAGCGCGTTTGGTCATTCGACTAATGATTAATTTCATAAAATAATTGGACAGAGAAAACAACTTGAGGTTGCTACTGTTCTCAATATAAGGAAATTAGAGGTCTTCAGTTAAACATTTGCTTCCCGTTAAATCTAAATAACTCGATATGTTATTTAGATGTAGATATTTAATAAAAGGTAGTAATTTAACAAAAAAATTGCATTTAAAATCATTTATTTGCGAAAGGTAGTGTCTTCTTCCTCTTTTTTCCCTTTTTTATTTTAACACACATATGTTATATAATAAATAAATAAAATATAGTAATGTATGTTTCATAATAATCAAAGATTCATTATTGTTGAATGATCGTTAAAGCGAATTGTTTTCTTCTTAAAGAGGTTATGATAGACGAATTTTAAAGAATTTTCTTTTATAACACACATTATTTCATAAAGAAAAATGTCAGAAAATAAACCAATTTTCAGTATAAAAATTAATTAAACAAAGCCCATTTTTAGAAAAGGATGAAATGTTTTTTTAAAAGTGAAATCAATCATATCAAAATCTCTCCTAAGCTTAAATTCCAAGATATAATGATTAAAAAACATGTTGATAATGTTAATAAAAGTGAAAACCTTGATTAACTGACATAATTTTTCCTTAATTTAATATTAACTAATAATTAGTAATTTAGGCCCTTCATTCAATATCATTCAATCATGCGCAATATTTTCATTATTTTTTTCCTTATTACTTTAAAACGCATACCTACTGTCCATTATTGCCCGTTTGACGTCCTTTTTTATTCACAAATGTCTAACTCATATCATAAACTATACAAATAACAATTTGTACCTTATTTAATGACAGATATTTCTTAATTGCATAAAGTAAAAATTCTTCTTTTGGATATTAACATGGAAATTATTCCAGAGAGAAACAATCGCCTTGGATACATTATTGGAGCCCCAGGTCGGTGGCTCACGATTAATATTCCATCTTGTGCTGCGTTTGTAGCCTTGCCAACATTTAATAGTGAGAAATTTTCCGAGCTGTGTATCGTTCCAAGTGGTTTAGTCGGTAGAACGTCAGTGCGCTATACTGATGGCCCGGGTTCGAGTCCCGGCTTGGAATCTTTTTCACTATTTTGGCCTTTGCGCCTTTTAAGCAATTACTTCGAATTTTGATTTTCATTTCTTCTTTTGGAGTTTCCGGTGTGAATTTGCAGTTTCGTAATAAAAGTGGAGGCCAAACTGGCAACCCTGGTACTGTCAATGCAATGAGCTAATTAAATGTCGTGATATATCTTTAATGAAATCTTTTATAAAAAATCAAGAATTTAGAATGGGTGAATGATTGTTAAAGGATTCGAGTTTTCTTTCTTAAAGATGTTTTGAAAGGTGATTTTTCAAGAACATTTTTTGTTAACACCTGTTCACAGAGAAAACTGTTACAAATGAAATCTTAACATCTAAAATGTTTCGCTTAAAACATTTATTTTCTCAAGTCTCCTTTTTCACATCAGTTGTTTTATTTTCTGTTACTTTAAATGGCACTAACTCTTACTTAAAATATGATTAAAATTCCTATTTCCTAACTAATAGTAGCTGATAATATTTAGTGTTACTGTCTGACTAACCGTCTAACCGGGGTGACTTTGTCTCATTTTTTGCCTATTGTTGTATTTAAAGATTAAAAAAATTGCTGAAATTTGCATTTAAATAATTTTTAGTTCTTTTTTCTAGTTCCAAGATATTAATTGTAAATTTCAATATTCAGATTATATTTTCTAAAGAATAGTTTTTATTATTATTATTATAATTTAAAAAGTGGGACAAAGTCACCCTTGGCTTGGGGTGGCTTTGTCTCATAACTGAAAAATTATAAAATAAGCCTTGAAAACTTTGCAAGACAATACAAACCCACTATTATAATGGAATAATAAACATAATAAAAAATCTACTACGCCATTTCGAGATTTAAAAATCACAAATTTGGTATGAAAATAGAAATCAAAACAAAATTTTCTTCAAAAATGAGCATTATGCAAGACATGTAAAACTAACTAGCAATTAAGACGGTAAAATTAATGTTTTTCAAGAAAACAAAACTTTAGATATATTCACTTACTTCACTGGAAAAAAAAAAATTCTTTTAGAAGAAATTGGTCTTTTGAGGGGGAGATGGTAGGGGATTTTTTAGAATCGTATAGCTTATTCTTTAAAGTAGTGATTATAATTGAATATTTTTCAACGAATTTTCATTGACTAAATAAGTATTGTAGAACTACATCTACCGCACTTTCTGAAGCATTTCATCAATATAACTTTTATAATTACAACTACTTACGGGAGATTTATACGCAGAGCATTATTACACGAGTACCTGTACAAAAGAATAATATATATATGCGTCACGTTATATGTATACATGTGCAATGTTTATACTTGCAGTAACCCTTTGCTTTTATGTTTTATTTTCATTAAAATTAAATGTAATAAATAAACTAAATTTGTGGCGATTTTGTCCAGAGACAACCTTATCCTGAATTGACATTAAAAATGCCGGTTGTGAATAAAATCAATATAAAATCAAAAATATCAAAATAATATATATAAATCTCATTGATTTGTAAAGAATACATATTAAGAAATAAAAAAATGTATTTACCCCTTTACAGCATCAACTATAAATAACGTTTCCAATCAAAAGTTTTTCCTTGTAAAATCATGCGCAAAATAGTAAACAAAACAACACCCGAAGTGATACCAAACTCAATTTGTAAAATGCTGAATTAAATAATTTACGTTTAAGTTACTGCTGCAATTTATCAAAATTCGGCATTGCTAATTAGTTTTATTGTAACAAATTTTATTTATTACTCGTTTCGTTTTATCTGCGGGGTGAGACAAAGTCACACTGGTTGACGGTACAGTAATAAAGGCAAACAGATAACATACAAATTCTCGCGATACATAAATAAATTCTTCTAATTTCATGTTTTTGTCATAATAAAATGAATTTAAATATGTCTGAAAGTTAAATAAACATTGTACATTAATAAAAATATTTCATGAATAAAAATACTAATTTTATTTTCTTCTGTCAATTGGAACTATAGCCATAACCCGCATTCAATTATTTTTTCTTCGCATTCGGAATTAAAATGCTCAATTACTTCTATTTATATCATTAATTTAAACATGTAAAAAGAAATTAACAATTAGAGGATAATCTAAATTCACTCACGAGATAAAAATTGAGTCGTACATTTAGATTTAAATCATTTAAAAATTCTTATCAATCAAACGAATGTTGGATTTCCATTTATAAAAACAAAAGTTAAACTCATTAATACATGAACAAAATTCGATATGTTTTTTAATACATATACAAAAAATACAAAGAATGCCTTCAATAATTAGCAATTTTATTATTTATAAATTGAAATTCTTTTCCAAATGGAAGACATTTTCTGTTTGCTTTGTCTTTCAATCTATGAGAATAATAATATCAAACAGTTATCTTAAACGTACAATTATGTTTGTAGTAAACATTTTAAAATCTACAAAAATGAGTAAATTTCCATACAAGGTAGGGGTTGAAAAAGGTTGAAAGGTTCTTTAATTTTTTATCTCTCGGATATACGCAAGCAATGTAAACTGCAAAAGCGCTCAAAATAAGATAGGAAAGAAGATTATGTTAATGAATAGACCTTTTTTTAATCCCTAAATATTTACACATTTTACATTTTATGCAGCCGCTCTAGACACAATTGGGCAGTCAGATTTTTTCATTTTCCTGGAACCAGATCATTATATAAAACTGAATACCTGCATTTGTAAAATTGAATGAGTTATGCTTAATTGAAAATCGACTATTGTGAGTGGGAACCATATATCAAATTAGAAGTGCAATTCGATAAGGTAGTGCAAGAAAGAAGACACACGGGTGATAATACATATATGCAATTTACCTTAAACAAAGCGTAATACATGCTTGCAACAATGTTAATGATGAAATATTTAAAGAAGTATTATTAGAAGAATTCATTACACAAATTAGAATTGAGAAAGAATACTTTGAGAATGCTTTATGAATTGCATTTTTTTAAATCTTATTTCTGGTATTTAAATCTCCCCGTGACTCTTTAAAGGATTTCTGCCAATGTAACGCTTTATTTACACGTATTTATGATGCAATTTTTCTACAGTTGTTAACATACTTTTGATGTAAAAAACGCCATCCCGTCAATTACAATAGGTTCCATCTTTGCACTGATGAAATACTATTTTATCGGTATGCGAAAAATGGTATAAGTTTTCCTTCATTAGAATTTGGTGAATTTTAATATACTGGTATGCAGTTTTATTTATTTATTTATTTTTGTTTTCTTTTCTTTTCTTTTTGCAATAATATTGTTACAGGAAAGGAAAAATATTTCTAATTGAGCTATTTTGTGTAGAGAGTAATGTGAGAATTTAAAAGGTGTATTTTTTTTATTAATGACAAAGCTATTTTATTAGCATAATATTTTTTTCTACCTTATTTTGAGCCCTTTTTCAATTCCAATGTCTATTTATCTCCGACGGGTAAATAATTAAAGCGCATTTCGGCCTTTTTTAAACACCCTGTATAATTTCAAAATAATAAAGTAGTATAAAAAGTAAAATAATTTTTGGTTGCAATTATCCGCAAACTAAAGAAACCGAGAATGTGCAATTAAGGGTTTACATCTAGTCGTAAATTTCGATTTTTTTTTTTCAAGTTGCAGTTTTGGAAGCATTATCAAATGAAGATTGATTACTTTATGGTGCTAGAATAGGTGATTCTATGGAAATAAAAAAATCTAAGAATCGAGTTCTGGTAATTATAACACAAACTTTTGAACACGTTTTATCAAAAGTGCATTTTTCAAATCGATTACAACGATTATTCAAAAACTACTGAATTACTAATTTTGTCAGATCTTTTCTTATATAATTATGTAGAGACAGAAAGAAGAATTTTTTTTTCCTTGGATTTTTTCTCATCATAAAGCTGTCGTTTTTTAAAGGAGAAAATTGAAATTTGTTTTGAGACATCCCACATTAAAAAAGAAAAAGAAGATCAGTTTTTCATAAATATCTTCGTCCAGTCTCTAGAATAAGCTTTCTTTAATTAAAAATCCCTTTTTGTTGTTGTTGCTGTTGTTTATTTGTTTTGTTTTGTTTTTCAGATAAGCCAACTGCAATGGTCACCGGTCGGTCGGTGATTTATACTGTAATGGCCATCGTAAAGCACCACATATGCATTGTATTATACATATAGTTATATATATAATTAAAATAAAATGATATGTGGGAAAACCCATAGGAAATGATAATATAAAAATGAAACCATTAAAATGAAATCACAAATGTAAAAATAAATTAATACCTTTGAAAACAAAAAAAATCCCTTCCAGCCCGGCCTACAGGCGGAGGTAGATTTCGAAGTTAAGAACTAAATTCACCAGTAAAAACTAAACCATTATTAGAGATAAACCCACTTTACCAATTTTATCTGGCCGCTTTTGACGAGTTTTTATTCCATCTTTATATAAGAGCTGGTTTTATCAGAATCATGTTAAGACGGTATTAAAAAAAAAATACTTTCCCATGCTAAGCAACTCGAAATTTTCTGGCACATTTTCAGATTCGTTTTTAAAAGAAAAAATATGAAACTTGCTGACGTGATTTTTGAAGAGATTTATAAGCGACCAGTGTTTTTATTTTTTGTTCAATTAATTAAAACTTGATTTATAAACAATTATTTTCTCAGTATAACAATATTTTTCGTTTCCAACACAATCGCTTTGGGAAATTCGGTTCAAAATGCCCACTTTGACATCATTTTTTGAAATATATTCTGCCTCTATCAAAACATCGATCATTACGGTACATTATATAGTTTCTGAATAAGAGAATCTACCAATTGGATGCGTTTGAGAGCAAAAATGAATTTAAAAATGAGTCAGAAAATAAGCAGTTTGGATTTGAATACACCCTTAATACGATGACTTTTCTCTTCAACCGCTATGTAATTTTAATTTGTTTTTGCTGTAAGAATTGGTCCTATCAAAAATTTGTCAGTATAAATGTTGTACATAATATTAAGAAGATATATAATAAATTCATGCGGATTTTATATCCTGTGAATTGACGAAGTTATGTATTTTTTTCTTCTTCACCTCCCCCTTTTTGTTTTCGTTTTTATTTTAATTTATATATATAATTTTTTTTGTGGTAGGAATTGGTCCTATCAAAAACTTGGCAGTATAAAAATTGTAGATAATATTAATAAGATTTATAATAAATTTAATTGGATTTGATATCTTGAGAATTGACGAAGTTGTGAATTTTTAACTCCATAAAACCCCATTTTTTTTGCGCCACTTGAGCCCATTTTTAATTTTATCAAAAATCTGCGATACATAAATTTTTGGCCCTATTTTTAGACGTAATAAAAACTTTAATCTGATTTGATATGTATTATAATTAAGAAGTTATCGGGTTTCTTCGGTTTTCACAAAACCCCTCCTTATTTCCATCCCCTTGGTCCGATTTTGACCAGTAACGAACTTGGCCGAGATTTTATGCCCCTTGATTTTACGTATCAGTTTGGAAGAGATTTGTGCAGAATTACGGAAGTTATCGTGTCCATAAAAAAATATATAACCATTAAATAAACATTACCGACCACCAAAAAAAATGTTAAATTATGAATAAAATGACATTAACAAATACAGTTCCCCCCAACACACTTAACATAGATTCCAAAAACATGGTAAAAAACAGCAGAAATTGAATAACAGAAATGGAATGATGGAAATTTGTAGAACTTAGACAGAATCATCGGGTCCCAAATGCCTTAAGTTCCACAAATAAAATGTGTGGTTTCATCTTCATATTAGCCATAAATTAGCTAAAAAATATGAATTTGGGACTACCACACACATAAAACCGAAAAATAAGCCATTGAACACCAATTAAGTTTAAAATGAAACAAGATAAAAAAGGATAGAAGGGAAAAAAACAAATTACCATATATATATGATACGTTTTCACTATTAAGATTTAAACATGTCAGTGTTAAGCAACAGCGTATCCTCGTAATGTAACTCAATGAAGAAATCATAGTTTTTGCAGTCGTAAAATCGTGATTAAGAGTGTAAGGTCAGGCTGCCGTCCATTGGAAGGTTTTCCGAAGAATAAAAAATTGAAGCCTTTAGATTCATCATACGTTTATTATTTGACCATATAATGCACCAAACTCCATCAGCCATATGTTATCCATATTCAGGCAGTTGCTTCGTCGTAAAACATAAACCACTAGATGTTACGCATTAGAACAACATGATGAAGATTCGGGAAAAAAGCTCTCCAGGTGACGTTGGTTATTTAAGCAACTCAATAATCGTAAATTTCTCTCTCTCCTAGCCCATGCAACCGGTTATATACTTGGAAAAACTGCATGCGTATGAATACTATACACGTGAAATGACAAATCCCGTAAAAGTAGCCGGAAGGACGCGAGAGATGCAGAATACGGTAGGACCTAGCTCCGGGGGGAGAGGGAAGCACGCGTGACGACAATGCGAACTATTTAGCCTCGGCGTCAGAATTATTGTGCAAACGATGGCTGGCGGGATTTGCAAGGAATTATGGGAATAGAACACCAAAGAACAAATGCTATTAAAACATTCGAAATAAAAATAATTCATTTTCAGAATAAAAGGAAAAAGTAATTTAATGGGTTTTATAACATTAGACGAATGGATTAAGGTTTTTAGAATAATAAAAGAATACGCATTTAAAACATAGAAAAAAGATAAAAGATATTTAAAATATTATTAAAGCTAAGTAATATATATATATATATATATATATAGAGAGAGAGAGAGAGAGAGAGAGATTGATTGATTGATTGATTGATTGATTGATAAACTTTTTTACTGAGGGTAGTTATGGGTTCTAGGGTCATGATCGGTGTAGATCTGCAAAACTTTTTCAGAAATTCGAACATAGGGGGGAATGCAATAGGTAGTATTTCATACGAAATCTACCTAAAACAACAAACAAGTTCGTATAAAAAATAACCTAGTGATGGCACATAATATTATTCTACATTAATTGTTATAATAAAAATATATACATATAAAACGTCTTAAAATTAAAAAAAATACCTGAAATCTCAACATTTCAAATGAAAATCAAATTTCAAATTAATTGTTTAATAGGCGCAAAGGCCAACCTAGTGAAAAAGTTTCCATGCCGGGACTCGAACCCGGGTCATCAGTAAAGCGCACTGACGTTCTACCGGCTAAACCACATGGAACGATACCCAGGCTGGAACTTCTCACTATTACAGGTTGGCAAGGCTACAAACGCAGCACAAGATGGAATATTTTTTCGTGAGCCACAGACATGGGGCAAACACAGACACTTAATTAAAACCAGCATCGATATAATCTATATTAATATTTGGAAAATTTTCCAAATTTTCCTTTGCGCCTACTAAGCAATTAATTTGAAATTTGATTTTCATTTGAAATGTTGGATGCAAGGCAAATGTTTCTCTCTGGAAAAATTTCCAAATATTAATACTGAAATCTCAATATAGGAAGAATCATAAGCATGTTTGAAAGGTAGTTGATACCAAACAATCAATGAAATAAAAATTATTTCATCTCGAACAAATGAGCAAAATAAATTTTAAATAATACACTGAAACGGAAAGCGAATATAAAATAGATATCATGTGATGATGGAAATATGAAACACACAGCGACACGTGAATGTTTAATCTTCAGTCAGCAAGAACATCCATGTGTCGCAAAGAAATGCAGCCAGGATAATTAATGCTTTGAATGTAAATGAAAATTAAGATACAAGAAAAAGAACATTTAATAAGAAAATCATATAAAGATATCTAGAAAATTATAATAAAAAATTAATAATAACAATAACAATAATAATAATAATAATAATAAAGAATTGCGCTCACAGAATTCCATGCCATGTGAGAAGCACGAATAGTTGAATACAACAGTTATTACTGCAAATACAAATAAAAGACGAATTGAACAGACAAAATATTAAATTACTACAATTACAGTTAAGATACAAACAGTTAAATTGTTAAATTTTTTTAATTTAACTATGTCTATATGTAGTCTATATGTATCTATGTCTATGTCTATAAGTAGTTACTAATTAAAAATAAATAAAAAAAACTAAATATAATTATTTGTGTTTAATTGTTAAGATTATTAACCTATTAGAACAATATTAGCTATTGAAGTTTTAATACTATTGAGCAGTTAGAGAAATATATATTGTGAAAATTCTGTGTATAATGATGGACAATTTAGTACTGGCAAATTCATATACTTTTATTAATTTAATAATAATGAGTTAATTTAATAATAATTTTCAAACATTAAAAATAAATTTAAATTCTGATATCTAAATCCATTGTTATACCAAATTAATGAACCAATTTATTTTTAATTATTAATATTAGTGACTGCCATGTTTGATTAATATACAAATAATAATTAATATCTTAGAGTTTTAATTTATATTCATTTATTCCCAATAATTAACAAAGTTCTTTCAATTACTATTATTATTAAATACATAATTATTAACTTGCACCCAATTTTCATGAATAATTTTAATTAAATAAAATTTAAGAATTCAGCTTTTAATATTTATATTTATATAAAAATCCCATTTTAATAAAAATAATAATTTATAAAAACAATAAATTTAAAAACAAAAATATGAGTTTTTATGTAAAAGAAATGTTATAGAAATGACCACAGTTTTTTCGTGATTAATTAAGCAAATTAAACCACATATAATAAACAATATATACATACATTACATATATATATATATATATATATATATATATATATATATATATATATATATATATATATATGCAATATGTTATCTATCGCCGACCTTTAATTTCTCAACCGTTGGTCGTATACGTATAGTTCCAATTACAAAAACGTTTCAAATGAGGTAAATATTCGTGTTGTGGCATTATTTAAAGTAAAAAATCAATTTTATAAAAATTACGAAAACTAACTTTTTATACAGTCCCCCAGTCCTTATAGTTATATTTAGTAAAATTTTACACATATCATAACAGATATAAAACAAAAAGTTTGGCATCTGTACTACAAAAATAGACACAGTTATTAAATTTCAAAATTTGAGATTTTGCACAGGATTTTGTCTTTCATTGAGGGACCATTTAAAAGTTGAATTAAAGTAATTCTAGATCAAATTGAGGGTGCAATGTCCTTTTTACGATGAAACCACCTTTAGCCGGTATCGCCACATCGGGGAATCACCAAAGAGGGTTATTTCATCTCAAAATTTGAGCTGACTCTTAGGGGTCGTATACAAAGCAAAGAATGAAATACAGTCAATCGAGGTAACTTTGGCCCACAATTACGAAACTTTGATTCATGCTGCCACGGTGGAACCTTGGCGAGTTATTTAAAATGAGCTTTCAACCTCACGTTAGTGTTGCTACCTTTATTTTGAGACCAAAACTTTGCCGATAACTCAAGTGATGTAGCAGATTTAATCTTTTTTCTCTTTTAGGTCAAAGTTACCCTTAGGAGTCAAAGTTACCCCTATTGACCGTATTGAAATTAAACAGAAAAATAAATTTCAATTTATTAAAATATCAGAAAACGCTCTACTGTAAAAAATGAATACACCAAACGCCGGAATCTACTAGAGATACTGCTCAAAATGTTCTCCAATGGTGGCAATGCACAGTTGAATGCTTGAGTCCTGGACACGTTAGAGCATACCAGCTGTGCAAACTGTGCACCAAACAAGGATGATGCGCTGCTTCAGATAAGCCATAGAAGTGGTCTCAATCACATACACCTATGCGTTGATGTAACCCCAGAGGTAGAAGTGCATGGGAGTCAAGACCGGCGAACGCGGTGGCCACTCTACCAGACCACCATATTCAAGGATATGGTGACCGAATTCGGTGGCCAGATACGCCCGGACGTTTGATGTTTTATGCGGAGAGGGCCCCATCATGTTGAAGCCACACCCGGCATGCATGTCGGAGAGGCAGCTCTTCATAGCAGTCACGTACCGTGTTTACTAGCAGATGCAGGTAATGATTTCCCGTTAAGTGCCGCTGCACTGAAACTCCCCGATCGCGAAATCCCATGTTAACTTATAGGAAGTTTTTGAAGCGCGATTACTCATTATCTAATATAATTACTAAAATAATGTTATCACCATCAGAAAGCAGACGTCAGATGCCGATGATGTGCGTTTTTAAAAATTATCTCCGTAAATTTTAAGTACATAAAAAGCCCTATAAACTTTGAAATTTCCATTTGATTAAATTTTATAATCTTAAAAATATTTAAAATTTAGGAAGACAATTTTTAAATAAACGGTCAAGTGCGAGTATTACTCACGTACGGAGGGTTCCGTACAATAAATATATAAAGTAGTAATTGTATTATTAAAAAAAAACCGTTGCTAAAAGAATACTAAAACTTTGTAAAAAACTATGCAAAGTAGGGTTGGGTATAACAGTATATACTAGAAAAATGTAAATGGATTTACCATGAAAGTTCAAAGAGATATGGAACCTAAAAAATATCAAATATAGCTATTCTGTATAACTCATTTTTACTTTCTTTCGACGGATTTCGTATTGGATGGATTCGTGAAAATTTTCGAATTCCGGTTTTCGACGGATTTATACGTTTTAGGGTACAGAGGTAATGAAAAACATGTTTTCACAAAATGTCTGTCTGTGAGTCTTTCTATCGGTGTGGGACACAAATTTTGTGGGCGCTCTATCTTAAGAACTATTGAACGGAATTTAATAAAACTTTAGATTCAGTTAGTCCCTGATATAAATTGGTGCTGATTACTTTTTGGTGTAAATCGCCTAGCAGCTGGCGCTGTTATGCTGCATTATTCATGACTTCCACAATAGCTATATCTCAAGAACTAAAGTACGGATTTTCAGAAAACTTCAGATTCAGTTAATCCTTGATATAATTCGGTGCTGATAATCTTTTGGTGTAAATCGCGCAATAGCTCTATCTCAGGAACTAATGCACGAATTTTCATCAACATTCAGATTCAGTTAGCCCCTGATATAAATCAATGCTGTTTAGTTTTTGTTGTAAATCACACAAAAAGTGGCGCTACTATGCTGCAATTTTCACGATTTCCGAAATAGCTGTATCTCAAGAACTAATGCACGAATTTTCATCAAACTTGAGATTCAGTTAGTCCCTGATATAAACTGACCCTAATAAGTTTTTGGTGTAAATTGCCCAAGAGGTTCCACTGCAATTCAGAAATTTTCGCGATTTCCGCAATAGCTCTATCTCAAAAACTAATGCGCGGATTTTCATCAAACTTCAAATTCAATTAGAAGTTCACGAATTTTGTCCCTGATTAGATTTTGGTATAAATCGCCTAACCGGTGGCGCTGCTGTGCTGTATTTATCAGGAAGTATTGACATGTATGAGATAGAAGAAAATTTTGGGATTGACACATCCGACTAGTTTAATATTATCTTAATCTCTTTATAATGAACTTACTGACAATAAAAGCAGTGTATATTTAAACTTCATTTGGCATTTCATAAAACTAAATTCAGCATAGTAATAACCTTTCTTTCTACAATGCAGCTAAAACAAAACATTCGTTCAAAGTTTACATTTGGCATTGTGCTAAGCGCGCTTCGAAAGGAGGTCACAAAATTGCAACGCCGCTTTGGTCCTTGCCACGTTTTTCCAGATAAGTCTTTAATTAACTTTTAAAGCCACTCGAGGCGTATTGTAAGAGCCATTCAATGCAAAATAGTCGCGAATCCCATAGTATTTATGTAATTCATTCTAATTAAGAGATCTCTAGGATCTCAAAAATTGGAAAAAAATGAAAAAAAGAGACCATTTTCAACATTTAATATCTTAAAATGTATGTGATTTTAAAACACAATTTTTATTGAGATGAAAGATATAAGTACGTTCTTTCATTTTATGTATTTAATTGCAAGATTTTGAATTAGAATTTACAGTGTGCTCCAAACAGTCAGACATTTGACAAGCAGAAAATTGGTATAACAGCTGACGCGCACGATTAGAAAATAAATATTGCAACAAGAATAAAAATTTTGGTACCTACTTATACTTCAGATTGTAATAATTACCGTGAACCTAAATAAATTTGTATTTAAAGCATTTTTATATTTCTAATACAAAATTGTATTTAGCTAATAGAAAATGTTGAACATTTTAACAACATAATCACTTAAAAAAATATTTTTTTGAACAATAAAAAGGAAATTTTAGGTTCAGTTTATACAGATTAACATGAAACGTATGTTTTGAAAATTTCATGAAAAAATATTCAAAAGTTTTTGAGATATCGTGCGGTTATGCACAAAAAAGTCATTTGGAGAAAAATGACTTAAAAGTTTCGAAAATGCCGCTTAAGCTATTGAGCGGGTATAATTCTAAAAGCCATAACTTCTGTTCTAATGGGAATTTGAAGGAAACAATTACATTAAAATGTTCAGGAAAGATGGAAGATTGACATCTAAAAAAATTAAAATTAAAAAAATTTTGAAACTTTAAGTCTTGAGACCCCTTGAATTAGTCTGTTTTTAACAATTTGGCGTTTATTGTTTTATACTGTTACTGGCTATTGCATTACACACATATATCATTAAAAGTTGTTATCTAGGCTTTAAAAGCTGATGGTATACGCCACCCCTGTCATTATGTATGTCCAAACCGTCCATATCTTTAAGGGTTAATATCTCGGCTAATTACTGACGATTTTTTTTCGGAAATCATGATCAACAATGCTTTTATACTTCTGCTATGATATGTACCTCCAGCGCTGCTCAACACTTTTGCTGAATGCCCGTAAATCGAAATTTGTGTGTAACGGAAAAATGCGATTTTTTCAGAAACTATGTGACTTAGGGTAATCACTATAATTTTCCTGCAAGATTTAAATTAATGTATATTACCTCTATTTTTTTCATAATTTTAGTTTCAGTAGATTCGGAATTAGATGGGGGGGGGGGCATATTTTTGAGCTACATTTTCGTCGATCTATTTGAAAATATAATACCTAAAATTAAAAGAAATGTATTTTTGAATTCAGCGTTACGAAAGCTTTCACACGATACCCCAGATGATATACAAAGAAAAGATTTTTTTTTTCAAGCAACTTAATTTGCCCCTATACATTTTTACTAAATATATTTATAAATATTTAATAATCTGAAAATATGTGGGTCAACAGTCTTTATTACTTCTCCCAATTTGAACTTTCCACGTTCCATAGTTTACGAGTAAAATGGCTGTGACAGACAGACAGACACAAGAGTGATCTTATAATGGTCCCGTTTTTACTTTTTAAGTGCTGAACCCTAAAAAGCACATCATCAGCATCTGACGTCTACTTTCTGATTGTGTAAACGGTGTTTTAATAACTAGATTAGATAATATTTAATCGCGCTTCAAAGTTTTCCCATAGGTTAACATGGAATTTCGGATCGGGCAGTTTCAATGCAGCGGAGCCTTAAGGCTCCTGTCCCTGCCGTCGAAGGTACTCACGAGGTAATGCTAATCCTATGGGGAGGGATTTTTCTAATATTTCGTTTGCATTTCGACATTTTTTTTTTTTTTTTTTTTTTTTTTTTTTGCATTGGATAGGCGAGATCCGTCCCTACATCGCACCTTTTTTACTTTTTCGATTTTGGTTGCAGATATTTTTTTAGAATGACACTTTACTTTTCAGAACCGGTTTTGAAAGTGAAAATAACTTTATAAAAAATATCTGCGACCAAGATCGAAAAAATAAAAAGGTGCGATGTAGAGACGGACCTCATCTATCCAATGCAAAAAAAATATTTAAAAATGTCGAAATGCAAACGAGATATTAGATAAATCCCTCCCCATAGCATTAGCTCGTGAGTGTCTTCGGCGGCAGGGACAGGAGCCTTAAGGTCCCATCGTAGAAGATGGGTCAGTCTGGGTTCCTCATACCCAACAATCTGGGTTCCTCATATACCACACCACACTTGTCGTACTGTGCGGGCCATGTGGAGGTTTTCAGAGACCAGTAATATGCACATAGTGCACGTTCACAATGCCATCCCGCGTAAACATTGACTCACCTGTCCGCAGAATGTCACAAAGGAACGACGGATTTTCTACTAAGATGTTGAGCATGAAATTACAATAATCAAATTGTCGTGCGTGGTCACTCAGCATCAATGCTTGCACCAGCGTCAGATGGTAGGGATGCGCATGATGTGCATGTAACAAATGCCAGACATGCTGACCACATGCCTCACTTATTTCCGTCGTCCTCAGTTGTGGAATTAAAAGGGCGAATGCCAGCACCTCCTTCGGTGTCACTCGAACATTACACTTTGCCCGTCTACTTGTTCTGGGTCGTGGTGAAACAGAGTCAGTCTCTCTAAGATGGTGCAATGCATCAGTTATAGTTTCATGCATTGGACGTAAATCCTTAGGGAAACGTTCTGAATAAACACTCGCAGCCTCTCTGGCATTCCTTTGAAATTCACCATAAATAAATATCCTTTAGGCCTATTGCATGTATGCGTAGCTTGCCATCACGATCTCAGCGCTGACTAGCATGTCCACTGCTAGATGGCTCGTGTTTTATCCCGAACTTGTGGCCTGCGGTACTATCGTAATTTGCATAATCCCGATTTTCATGCTCGTTATCGCTCGGCTGGTCGTTTTCATTCCGCTGCCATTTATTCTTTAGTGAGTATGTTTTATTTTCCGATTCTCGATTCTACCTAATTTGACGTTTGAATGTTGTTCAACCCATAAAAATTAGCTCAAATTTGTAGATGAAATAAACCTCTTTGGTGATTCTCCGATTTGGCGATACCGGCTAAAGGTGGTTTCACCGTAAAAAGGATTTTGAACTCGACTTACTTTAATTCTTCTTTTAACTGATCCCTCAATGAAAGACAAAATCATGTGCAAAAATCTCAAACTTTGAAATTTAATAACTGTGCCAATTTTTGTAGTACAGATGTCAAACTTTTATGTTATATCTGTTATGATATGTGTAAACTTCTACTATTATAACTATAGGTACTGGGGGACCGTATAAAAAGTTGGATTTCGTAATTTTTATAAAATTGATTTTTTACTTTAAATAATGCCACAACATGAATATTTACCTCATTTGAAACGTTTTTTGTAATTGGAACTATATGTCTACAACCAACGGTTGAGAAATTAAAGGTCGGCGATAGATAACATATTGCACCCTGTATATAACAAGCCATACAAACCACAAACTCAATCTCCTCTGTTCTTTATATATTTTTGTACATAAACACCAAATTACTTAAATTAATTACTTATCGAATTTAATATGTAGTTTGAATAATCATGTTGTTTATCTCTATTACTGATAAATTTAATGTTTTTTTTTTTTCTTTGCGGAGCATAACTATTTTATTCTGATAAGGTAATTAAGTTATATAGATATGAAGAGTGACAATAACGTCAAATATATTTTTCCATGATATATCAAAATTATGTTTAAGCGTCGTATGCAAATAAAGTCAAGGAAAAACAAACTTGTTCGTTAAATGAAAAAATTTATTAAGAAAAATAGGATTTTTTCTACCGCATGACTAGGTGTAACCCCTTAAATATTATGCGTTTTTCCTTTTATTCTTCTTTGAATTCTTTATCTTCAAATGCATACAGTATACTTTAAAGTTTCGTATGATATTCCTGCTGAGCAAAACATGCTTAAAGAGTAATACAGACTTGCAGCAATATTTCTAAGTTTTATTAATAATATTTTTAAACATTCAATATCAGTTTTGTTTTTAAAGGACTGGGATCCGTTTTTTATATATAATAGAAACCTTAATCAAGTATAACAAGTTGAAATTTCTCTTTCAGCAATTTATACTAATAGATGGAAACATACTTGTATACTTTCGTACAACCCTGTAGTTAACCTAGTACTTTTATTACACGCCACTATTTAGCTAAAATTTAAATCAAACTAAAACACCCTTAAAACTACTGAAATCTCATTTCCAGAAATTATTATTTATAGACTGCCAGTTCTTTGCGTAACCCTGTATATCATTTTATTTATATTCTACAAACATTTCTTAGTAAATTAAATGCA
Organism: Maratus speciosus; assembly: GCA_963932465.1. Taxonomy (NCBI): domain Eukaryota; kingdom Metazoa; phylum Arthropoda; class Arachnida; order Araneae; family Salticidae; genus Maratus; species Maratus speciosus. Next base: position 356,670,524 of record OZ010796.1, on the reverse strand, counting down.
GTTCAGCGTAAAAATGATAACTCATTTAAAAACCACTTTTAAGCAATTTTCATTCATACCCAGTAACCCTTACGAATTCTTTTGTGTAGCTCTGCAATTATAGCATTTATACACATCATGTACTATGCATAACTATAGTGGAACATAAAAGTGCACAACATAATTAAAAATGCATTTCCAGCAATCATCGCTACTGTACAGTATTTCGGAAACAATATAGTAATATAGTATCTGAAATCTTTTGTGTATTCCTGTAAATGCTGTTCACTTCGTATTATACATGAAATAAGTTATAGTAAACCTCAGCGACGTATATCAATTTCATTATACATGAAATAATTTAACATAATTAAAATACGCCGCAAACAATTCCCTCCATCCCTATATCATTATGTAACAGGGTACTTTTGCGTGGCCCTGTAAATGAATAATAACTGTTCTTTGCACCGCATATTCTACAGAATGCATATTTTAGTGTACTTCATAAATGCATATAAATTTTCTTATGTTTTAAAACGTGTAACATCATTAAAAATCATTTTAAACGATTTCGTCCCATTGGCCGTAATGTAACGGAAAACTTTTGACTGTCCCTGTAAATGAGCTAAACATGCTACAAACTTCATTTGAAATAGGGAACTCGCTATGGTAAACGTCAATAACATCCAAAAATTTTAGGGCAATCCGAGTATATTTACGGGAGTTAGAGCGTGGACAGACGGCCATTCAAACAGATAAACCGAATTCATAAACACTTTTCAACTTTGTTGGAAAGCATGTAGCATTTACATGATCATTTTCTTCGTTTTAACACTTTCCAACACAGTTAAAAAGTGTTTATGACTTCGGTTTGTCCGGCCGTCTGGCTGAGCTCTAACTCTCGTAAATATACTCGGATCACCCTGAATTCATTGTATGTTATTGACGTTTACTATAGAACGATCAGTATTGAAAATGCAGTGAAAATGCATTTACAGTACATTTACAGGGCTGCCAAAAGTTTTCCATTACATTACGGTCAATGGGGGGGGGGGGGAAACCGTTTAAACTTCATTTTAATAATGCTAGACCATTTAAAACGTATGGAAATTGATATGAATTTATGAAGTGCACTAATACATGCATTCTGTATAATATGGGGTGAAAAGCACTTATTTATTTACAAGACCACTCAAAATAATTCCGTTACAAAATAGTCTACGGAGAAACACTGTTTGCAGCATATTTTAGTTCTGTTACACTATTTCAAACATAATGAAATTAATATACATTACTGAGGCTTACTACAAAATACTTGCTGTATAACACGATGTGCGTAGCATTTATCATTCACTTATAGGGACACACAAAAGATTCGGGTACAGTACTCTATCTGAAGCACTGCCTATGCGCGACTTCATTTATGATATGCATGTTTAAGATAAATAAATTTTTGCTCACTATGGGGTGTGTATAAATGCTGCGGATCATATACATGGTTGCACAAAAGAATTCGTAAGCATTGTGGAGTATCAGCGTGAATAGCTTAAAGGTGGCTTTTACTTGAGTTATGCACTTTCAAGTTGAACTATATTTAGTATACTAAGAGATGTTTGTATAATATACATAAAATCATATATAGGACCACACAAAGAACTGCATACATGGTCTCCTAGGGTCGATAATGTCTGGAAGTGTGATTTCAGTAGTTTTAACCATGTTTTAGTCTGAATTAAATTTTAGCTTAATATGTGGCACATATAGAATATGTTGGTAATATAACACGGCTGTAAAAAAAGGATTCAAGCATGTTTCCGTATGTTGGTAAAAATTTCTGAAAATGAATTTTCAACCTATCATGGATTTTCTTACTATATTCAATTTTAGCATACGATGTAGAACATACAGGGTGAGTGTAAATGTTTTTACAAAATAAGAGGGGTGATAGTACACATCCAGACGAACAATAATTACCATAGAAAATAGGGTCTCAAACCTCTTATTTAGTCACATATACAGGGTGTTTCATCATAATTAAACTCGGTTTCATGGTAATAATTTTGGGAAAATAATAATATTGCAATGAAAATCTAATTATATGTATCTTGTTTTTTTATGAAATGTGATAACGCCACGAAAAGCTCTTGAAAAACAGGGTGGTCAAGCAATTGATGATACCGTATGGACTGGTAATCTGCCGCAGTCCAAAATGTGGAGCGTCAAGTGCATACTTCTGGTGCTTATAATGGAAACGTTTACCACATTTTTTTTTTATGTTTTCACATTTACAATAAAGACGAGCATGTCTGTTAAAAGTTTCATTATAATATATTTCAGTTTTCTGAAAGTTATGACCCTTTTGTTCCACTCGACGTCACGACCTTCGTAACTATTTTTGCGATTCTCTCCCACTAAACGTGGTTTGCGACCCCATGTTTATGGCAATTTTTCCTTCTCTTTATGTCTACTATCACCCCTCTGATTTTGTAAAAACAATTTAGACTCATCCTGTATAAAAATCTGTAGATAAAAAAGAGATGCCAAAAGAATTGAACTACTTTTCTACCTATGGACGGTAATTGCTGAGATCTGGCTTGCAAATGTTTTATGCCTTCTGTAAAATGTTTACTTACAAGGGAACCAGTTTTGGTGCTGCTCTCACCTAGCATCGAAACCTGGTGCATTTTGTAGCCCTGTACATAAAAGTTAGAGAAACGATAAAATTTCTCTGTTAAAATCATATTTTATATACTTTTTTATACATTTAATTTTTTATTATTACATTTTTAATTGTTAATTTTAGACAAAAGTGAGTTAAGTCGCCAAATAGGGCGCTACAATTTATCCGCCCGCTTTATCCGGAGAGTAAATGTACAATACAGTACAGAATTATAGATTATAGATATTAGAATTACAGATAATTAGAATTATAGATATAGATATTACAGAATTATAGATATTAGAATTATATCAGATTACGATTTGTTTGTGAATTGATAGCATAAGAAACAAGTAAAAATTGAATTAAAAAAATTAAAAAATCCGACTGCGCAAAAAGCGAACTAATTAATTATTTCTCACCAATGTGAAACTATTTTTTACATTACTTACCCATTTTTTTTTATTTACTTGTATTGATGACTTTTAAGTTGTGTTAATTGTTAGTTCCTATCTATAAGCCAGGTATGTCAAACACGTGGCCCGCGGGCCACACTTGGCCCGCCAGCAACTTCTCTGTGGCCCGCCAAGCTTTTGGCATTTTCCCTATGTTTGATTCTGTTCTTGTTTGATGCAGAAAATACACTTTGCACGAACACTCTTTCAAACGTTGCAGTGTTGCCAAGTTGGGAAATGTTTTTCTCCAAAATATCTACCACTATTTCAGAATATTAATCTTCACTTTATTTAATGACAAAAATTCCCTGATTAAATGAAGAGAAGATTACTAGTAAAAGATATTGGCAGCTATTTTGGATGAAAAAAATTTCACAATCTGGCAACACTGCCCTACCTTAGGAGATGCAAACATCAGGAAGTATATTATGGTCAAATGGTCATATATTTGGTCAAATCTAACTCATTTTAAAATTTCCTCTCCAAGAGATTGAGGATGCAAAAATAATCAACAGGAAAATTAAAAAGAGCAGATCTTGAATCTGAAAATTTAAAAATTTATAAAAGTTTTGTAGTATTTTTTATCCTACTAGTTTGTTATGTGTTTTATGTTGAAACTAATACGTTACTTTACTGCTCTCTTTGATTTACATCAAATTACAAAATAATGTGCAGTATTTGTTGTAGGTATTTAAAATGTATCGAAAAGCTATTAAAATGCGGTGCTAATTAATGATTAAAAGTTTTAAAAAAATCAAAATAAATAAATAGCTTTGAAAGTGAAAGTGGCACGATTTTTCGTCTTGTAAATAATAATAATAATAATAATAATAATAATAGTAAACTGTTATCCTGTATCCATTAGTTGGCTGCATACATAGTCGAACACAAGCATTTTTGATATAAGATCAGTAATTAATTTCATTATTTAGGTTAGTAAACTTGTCATGTTAATGAGCCCTATGTGATCTTTACCTTTCTTGATGGTGAAAATGTACTCGTACATCACAGATTGACAAAATTCAATTTACAATCCTTTTTATATTCAAATAAAAACTGAAATTTTATGTTTGATATGTAGAAACTTTGTTGAAGTTTGCTATGAATTTAGTCACAAATATCTAAAAAAACTCAAAATTATCTAGAAAAACTCACAAATATCTGGAAACTATTCGGAAAGATAATTAGTTTGGGTTATAAATTTAGGATTATAAACTTAATATTACATTTTTGTATGATTTTGATTGCGATTTAAATTTTTAAACGGCAATAGAAGTTTAAGTATGTTTGTATTTTTATTTTAACATATTTTTCTTTATGTTTGCCAGCGGACTTTTAGGAAAAATCTTTTCTATTTTTATATTTACAAAATATAAGGGCTTGGAGGTATTAAAATTGATGTATTTTTATTTAATAAATATTTTTATAAATTTTCTGGTGCGTGTTTTTAATTTTCTAAAGTAGCTTTAATTTTGCATTTTCTTTTTTTTAAACGAAGTTGTACTTCAACGAACAGATTTCATTTTGTGAAGTAGTCATAAAATTCATCTGCTTACTGTTTTTTTGGTAATGTGGCCCTCGGCTTCGTATACAATGCTTAATTTCGCCCGCGGTGGTAAGCGAGTTTGACATGCCTGCTATAAACACTGTTTTGATGAGGCCTATAGATGTCTATGAAGTTTAGAGTTGCAGGAAAGCTAGAGGTCCTACATACACAACTTCCAGGTTGTGTTATATTTAAACGCAGATTCTGACTGTAAAATAGTTAATGAAACATCGTCTTCATATTGAAAGACCTATCCAATGATATGCCACTCAACAGGGTGCGTAAAAATTTTACCGCCATACTGCATTTTACGGCCGCCATTTTGAATTTATATAAACGAAACCAGCCTGTAACCATCGGACAGTTAAGATGAATCGATAGAGACCTCAGTCATTAAAATACATCTAGGCGTTGGGATGTTTCGGGGGTATAAAGTAATCCATATACCCAGATACGCATGAAACACATAACCCTTCTTGGCAGTCTGGTAACAAGAATTAGGTTTTTCTTTTTTTTCCCTATGCAGATGATAAATATATAAACAGTAAATATATTTCTATAAAAGCTTTCAAGATCATTGAAAACTATTTTTTAGTGAAATACAAAATAAGCAAACTATTTTCTTTTGAAATCGAATGGAGTAAAGTTTCGAATGTTTAAAATGAAATGTTGCTGTATTAAATGGTCCTTTGGTAATAGTAATTATAAAGTAAATTAATATTTTTACACAATTTAGAAAAATTACTGTGGCTAATTAGGTCGGACATTGCAATTTCTACTGAAGTCCACTCACACAAGACAAATAGATATGACATTTGGCTAGGGCTGCCGGTAGTTCTACTTTTGAAAATAATCGCTAACTTTTTCCACGCGAAAAAATGTGAATATAATGTTGCAATTTTTCATAATCAAATTCATGAATTCTTGAAGAAAATTTTTAACTTTTTTCAATATTTTATACGTATTATTAACTAATTTTTATTTTTTAAATTCTTTTCTTTAAAAAACTTCAATGTTAGTAGTCCGATAAGTGATCTCGAAAATTGCATTTTCAGAAAGTTATGCTGCTGTAAAATCAAGAAATATAATTTTAACAGAAAAAATTTATCAATTCTCAAACTTCGTAATATAGGGCTTTAAAATGCACCAGGTCTCAATGCTAGGTGCGAGAAGCACCAAAAGTGGTTCCCTTGTTAGATTTTTTTCTTTTTAACCTTATTAAGCAGCGGAGTTTCGTGAAAGATTTTTAAAAATGTTGAAAAGTGTTTCATAATCTGTGCTTGATGCATGATTTTTCTTTCTTGTTATTATTTGAAGTGAATTTTTGTAAATATTTTTCTAGAAATGGTCCGGATTCTAAAACTCCTTCACTTGCTTATTTGCACTTCTAGTAATTATTTCTTATTCTTAAAATAAATTTATATTTGCAAAAACAAATAAGTCCATTAACCTTACAGAGAAATTTCAAAACATTTTGAGAAAATAATTTGAACGAAATGCCCTAAATAATATAATGTATCACGGGTGAAATTTAAGGAGAGTCATCAGTATAACGATACTGAAATTTCACGACTTTTTCTTATATCTAATATATCACAGTTTTCCTTATATTTTTTTCAGTAAAAACAACTCCAGAATTAATTTTAGAGGATCATTAATATGTCCCATTATCAATTTTAAGATCAGTGAATAAAACCTTATTACAGACATTGAAATATTCAACGAAAATACGAATTTTTAAAACAACTGTTGCGCGCAGTCTTACAAACAAAAAAACTAATTTTTCAACTTAAATTTTTACTTTTCGTTGCATTAAATACATTAGATATAAACCTTCACCTAATTTCATTAGTTTATATGAAAAATATTTTAGTGGCAGTAAGTTCTGGGTATAAATCATAAGAAATATCACATTCAAAAATCCATTCTGATTAACAACAAATAAAATTTATATCGTTTAATTCACAAAAAATAAAGTTCATATCGTTTAATTCACAAAAATGCAATTTTGAGAAAAAAAAATCAGGCAAAATCAAAACTCAGATAAAGTCAGTATTAAATTACGCATTAACAACTTAAAATTGAACCCGGTTCTAAATGAAATGTTTTCATGTTCTTTATTATTATTATTATTATTATTATTATTATTATTATTATTTATGATTCAGAATTGTATAAATTTTTTGAAAAAAACGGAAGGAAAAAATTCGATTATTAATCAAAAACTAACGAGACTTATCCTAAAATAGATCTAGATATTTCATCAAAAGAAAGTTTCATCCTAACACTAACAACAAATTTTCATAAGAAATTAATCAAATGCTTATCAGGTTATTTTAGATTGGGAAATGTTATTATTAACGGAAGATGAAAAATATCAAGATCTTCTATTTTCCTCATTATATTTTCTCTTCTCATTATATGGCGAAAGACAGATGTTATTGGGTATAGTTTCAATTAGATCTAGATGTTTCATCAGAAGAAAATTTCATCTTAACGCTTGTTAAAATATATATATAGAAAAGTAATTGAAACGAAATACAGACTTTGAAATACCTTTTTTTTTCCCTGAAAATTTTTGCCAGTTTTGTTCATTTCCAAAGTCGTAAGGTGCGCATGATAAATTGGAAACAACTTTGCACGTGTTATAATGGCACGTGTTACGTTCTTTATAATGTGCACGTATGTCATTATTTCACGTGTTTCTTATAAATTTTGAAAAATATATGTTTCTAAGGTTATGCTTTAACATTCTTTTCTTTTTTCGAATATAATAGTGTTAAAATGTCAGGTGAATACGAAGTTAGAGCAACCATAATTCCTAGACTCCGCGCAAGGCAAACGAGAGATCTGCACGGGACCGGACCGGTACGCGGGCCGGGCTGGCAAAATGAAGGCAAATTTTCAAACAGGCCGGACAGGCGGAATAAAGAAACTTTTTAACGGCTCAAACCGGGCCGATAAAAATATTAAACGGGTTAGCCGGGCCGAGAAAATACTAAGCGGGTCGACCGGCCCAATGTAAAATGGATCAAACTAAGCTAATAAAATATGAACAATTTTCAGTGTGACTGGGACGAGAATAAGTATAAAAGTACTGCACGAGACGATGGTAGCTTGACAACATCACTACAGAAATATAACATATCCAGCGGAGAGACATTAGACAGCCACATCGTGTCTGAGCGATTCGTCTTAATGTTTTCAACAGACTTGGGCCAAGCCGACGGTTTACATTTTATTCTACATACTCGGTCCGGAACAAAACTGGACTTAATTGTTCCTAAGAAGTGTCGCGCAAGCAATTTGTTTCGTAAAAATAGTAATAGCGATAGTAAACTTTTGTTAATGGAATTCTTAGAAATAGCGTAAGATACTTTGTGACACATTTTTAAGATTGAATCACACCAGCCGGTCTGTTTTATAAGTAAACGAAAACTGACTGTTGATAAATGTTGACATATCATTTTTCTGCCTAACGATGTATTGAACCAATCTTAATCTTTAACATTACTGAGAAATTTACGCTTAAAGATACCACAATGTTGCCCCATCGTGTGGGGTACTTTGCGTCAGGTGTGCCTTGAAATGCAAGAGAAAGAATTCGTGAATTATTTATTCTCTAAGAATTATGTTGTAAACAATTTAAATTGCAAAAATGATATTTAAATGTCGCTGATTTGTTCCATTCATCACCTCTCGATTCGCTACAAAGAATCGAATAGCGTTTTGCAGTTTCCTTACATCATCACATCTTTAATCATAATGACGCTTTCATAATAATTCACACACATATTATCCCTTAAAATATATGAATATCCTCTTTAATTTGATATTTCAAATTTCACAATTAAAAAATAGCATATTGAAATTTTTTTGGAAATCATACACACAAAAGAACTGCACAATAGAATGACCATTAACTAATAAGAAGAAAAAGTTACAAGGCAAACGATGAAATTATATAAAATGAGGAAACATTAAACAATTCTGTTTTAAGTTTTAGGAAATAACAGTCTACAAAATATACGAAAATTTAAAAAAAAAATTGAATTATAGTTTTTGTTTTCCTATCGAGCCAAAAATAGATAAAACTCCAAAATTGCTTTTACCAAAACCCCTAATCCCCTACCACTAACTGTTTTTTCCTAACACCCGTGCGCTTGAATATGAATGAGTGGTTCCGGAATAAAATCTCTCTCTTCTGTCGATGAGTTAAAATTCTGAAAATGTGCCGTATCCCGTCTGAAAACAATTCAGAACTTTGCCTAATGTAAAAAATTAAGGGAAGACTTAGAGACCTTTCTGGAAGATAGTGCCTCTTTCCTTGTTCTTTTCCTTCTTGTACCAAATGTCTCCTCTTTGCTATCGCTATACGCAGTAACCAAGTCGCTTCCTCTAGACGTCGCGTCGTAACCACGTCGCTTCCTCCGGCGTTTTGGACATCAGTAGCACTAATACTTCAGCCCGGCGGGAGATTCAACTTTTTGCGACTTTAGTGACCAGACTTTTTGTTATTTCTCACCTCTTCTTAATCAATTCTTCCAAGAACGCTTTTCCCACGTGTTTCGTCATCGATCCCAAGTTTTCTTCAATGAATGCTTTTCGAAACCGTTCCAAAACTTTGTTTCTATTTAGTGGATAGCATCCTATCAACCGAAATCCAGAATTCAGATTGTTATTGATATGAGCTGTCTTAGAAGACGCAGAAATTCGCCCTTTGGTGCGTTTGTGCGTCTACTACCAAAGCTAATTTTTTTTTCCAACTTGACAACACTCCTCTACAGTGGAATTTTAAAGAACGGAAAAAGGCCGCGTCAAGCGGCTGCAGGAGATCAGTTGAATTTGGAGGACATGCGAGGCGGACTTAATGTTGTTTTTCTCACAAAGACGTAGCAATTCTAGACCTATCTGAGAGCTTAACTTGTTCCCAATGATTGCCTTTGGACGATCTTGCGTTCCCATAATGTTTCACGTCTATCTTGACACTGAAAAAAATACATATATCTTTAATTTTTAAATGGTAACCTTTTGGGGATAGTTTACGAGAGAGTCGATGTGTCACAAAGTCACATCAAATGTCTATATTTTGATTATGCTGCTATATCTCATAGAAGGATCACTTGACGAAGGTTATATTACCCCATATTCTAACTGACACAATAACAACAAAGAATATTTACCTGTGTTAGGTGATCCTCATACGCTTTAACGCTGCAGCACACAAAGTTTTTGGTTTTCGGGACAACAACGCCGGAGCAGGTTGTTGTAACCTTACATCGGCCAGAGAGAACGGGCGAGGTGTTAGAGATTTGGCAATGGTCGTTAGCTGATGTGGCACACCGTAGTAGGATGTGGCACTGCTGTTTGCTTTCCCGTCATCGCGAACGGAGCGGGAAATTCGAAATACGAAAACTAAGCCAGGTGTCACGTCACAAAGTAACCTCGCCAGTCACAAAGTAATCATCCCCATCTTACCGTATACTTTAATTATCGAGAAATATTTTCAAAAATCTACTTAATTTTATTACACAGCTTCAAAAGTTGTGATGTTTTTAACTATTTTTTTTTAAATTCTAAACTACATTTTTTTTTACTGTCTTTTTTTTTTAAATATAATAGTATAAGTCTAAGTGATCATTAATGTTGCTATTCTATATTCTTTGGCTTGCGAGCATATAGTAATCTAAAATATACTGAAATTTTTCCTATAAATGTGTATGCAGTATTCATTAAAAAGAATCTTAATTGTATGTTAAGAAAAATAGGAATTTTTTGTAGAAATTGGTTTGTGTCGTGTCGCATTGAGCCGGGCCTGATTTTATTGATTTTTGCACGGACCGGGCTTTATTTCACTGATTTTTGAATGGGCTGGGCCGGGCGTGAACTGTAAAATTATAAACGGACCGGACCAAGATAGCTTTTGTTCGGGACGGGACGGGTTTGGGCCTGGAATTTTCGGTCCATGCAGAACTCTAGGGCAAACAGTTAAAGGAATTTACGACTTCAATAACATTCTTTTACGTACAACTTACGTACGTGTTACTGCGACATGAAAGACTTGCAAATTGCTGATCCTGATATCGGCACACCATCAGGGGAAAAGCATGTGGTAACCTGGTTTAACAAAATTCCAGAAATGAAGAAAATCCTTGGGTAACTTTTATTTTTCTAGTGTGGCGATATCAGAATCAACATTTTATACTTGCTTTACGTTCTAAACTATACGTATAATGAAGTTATTGAAGTCTGCAACTTCTTTAGCAGTTTGTCTTGCATACAGCCCAGATTTTACGGTTGTTCTAACTTTGTATTCCTTTAACATGTTGATTGATAGTAGAATTTAATTCTTATGTATATAAATATATAAATTTATCAGAATAGTTTTTTCATAATTAATAAAAAACATGTGAAATAAGATGATGCAAGATTATTGCCAATTTATCATGTGCACCCTGTATTGTTTCTTCAGTAAACACGTAAAAAAATATCCACATACCAAACTATTTTAAATTTAAGATTAAATAAAATTATTTTAAATTGAGAAACAAGTCTGAAATATTGTTTTTAGCCAAACACAGATATATATGATGTAGCAGATTCTATATCTTCCATATATCCCTGCATCATTTTGTCCGAATGAAATGATTTGCTAAATAATTTTCATGTTGTTTGAAGAAGAAATAAATTATGTGCTATATGACATTAAGTGTGAAAAGAATCTGAAAAAAAAAGCTGATATACTGGGTAAAAACTATGTAAAAATATCACTGTTCTATTTTTCTCGAAAGCGAACAACAGGTGAATTAAATTTTTAGGTCTCTATTATTCCATTCCAATTAAATTCGCAACTAGTACATATATAAACAAGGACGAAAATCATGCGTCCCGCATAGATTATGAAACACTTTCCAACACATTCAGAATACTGTAATAAAAATTTAGAGTTTATTAAGTGAAAGATGTCTAAATAAACAATTCAGAAAATGCATAACGCATTTGAAAACCCAATGTCTGCAATTACTATCAATAGTCAAAAAAATATCCGATTTTTTTTTTGTTCAGTCCTGTTTATTATTTATAGCTTTATACTACATAGTTTGCTAAAAGTTTGTTCAATGAAACGCATAGCGCAGTTGAAAATTCCAATTCAGCAATTTCCGTCAATAAACGGAAATGTACTTCATATCTTTTGTGTATTCCTGCATATGATCTATAGAATTTATACACACCAAGTAATGTGCAAATAAATATATTAAATTTAAAAAATCAAAAAACCCGACTGCGTAAAAAGCGAACTTATTAATTATTTCTCATCAATATGAAACTATTTTTTATATTATTTACCCTTTTTTTATTTACTTGTATTGATGACTTTTAAGTTGTGTTTAATTATTAGTTCCTATCTGCAAACACTGTTTTGATAAGGCCTATAGATGTCTATTATGAAGGTTAGAGTTACAGTAAAGGTAGAGATTTTAAGTACACAACTTCCAGGTTGTGTAATATTTAAATGGAGCTTCCGACTGCAAAATGGTCAATGAAACATCGTCTTCATTTTGATAGACCTATCCAATGATATGCCACTCAATAGAGTACGTAAAAAAAAAAATTTCGTCTCTACCGCCATTTTGAATTTATAAAAACAAAACCTATCCTATAACCATCGGTAGGTTAAGACAAATCGATAGAAACCTCATTCATTAAAATCCATCCAGCCGTTGGGATGTTTTGAGGGTATAAAGAAGTCCACATACTCAGATACGCGTGAAACACATAACCCTTCTTTTCAGTCCGGAAAAAATAGTTATATTTTAAAACGCGTACCGCAACTTAAAACGCGCTTCCAGCAATTATTCTTCATAGGCAGTACTGTAGCCAAATGCTTTTGTGTGTCCCTGTAAATGAACGATGAAGTATATGCACACCAGCGTCTGCAATAAGTGTCTTGTAGTAAATCTCAGTTATATACATAAATTTCAATATGTTTAAAATAGTGCAATATCGTTAAAATGCATCGCAAACAATTTTTCTCTATAGGCCGTAATGTAACGGAATTGTTTTGAGTGTCCCTGTAAACGAACCGTAAGTGCTATACATTTCATTTTCAATACCTAACATGCCATTGTAAACACCACTAACATATATCCATTTTATGGCAATCTGATCATATTTACGCAAGTTAGAGCACGGCAGACAAACAGATGGATGGGCAGACAAACCGAATTCATAAACACTGTTCAACTATGTTGGAAAGTGTTAAAAAAGAGGTGTGCTTTAATCCAAATATAAGTGCGCAAATTTCAAGCAATAAAATTTTATTAGCCTGTAAAAGCTTAAAATAAGGAACTACATTGGAAAAAAGACAATTTTTTCCTAATCTATGAAAAAAATTATGACCATGAACGAAAATAAACAATAATCACTTCCGAGTTACTCATGATTCCGAAAAGTGTTCTTTATCTTTAGAAACCTTAGAAACCAACATATTTTAAAGAAGCATTTTAAAAAATGTTTCATTTGCCGCCACTTATTTTCGGAAACGCTTCTGAGTAGTTTTTATAGTATATTAATCAGTTTTTCAAACTGGAATATCGGTTTTTAGGATGCTATCAAATCTCAAGTAAACATTTCCAGCTGCATCATTGAATTTATACATGCAAAAGTAACCAAAAAATAATTTTATTGTTAATGATAATGCTGGTGATTTATCGTATGTTGTAAAACATGTTTGTTGAATATGAAAATGTTAACTTGAGAATGGATAGCAACCGAAAAGCCTTTATTGCGGTTTGACAGAACTTGTTAATAAACTATAAAAACTACTCGGAAATGCTTCTGAAAGTCAGTAGCAGCTAAAGAAACTTCGCTTTTATAAATGCTTCTTTAAATCTGGATAATATATTAGTATCTGGGGGCTTTCGAAAGAAAACAGAATGCTTTTCGAGATGGTAAGGTCACTCAGAACAGGTTATTGCATATTTCAGTTGCTGGTTATACAATATTATATTTACTTATATTAAGAAATATTTGTTAGTTCTCACAGTTTACCTTTGAGCAACCTTTTTTTTTTTTACTTGAACGTTAGATGAAATACACAGAGTGTCTAATAAAACTAGTCGGATGAGCCAATCCTAAAACTTTCTTCTTTCTCATTCATGTTAATATTTCAAAAAATTTTTACATATGTTAATACTTTATCGTTATTACGTCAATACTACACCAATTTTGATTTTCGTCTTAAATTTCTGCTTCATTTTACTAATCGGAGTAAAAAACATTTAATCTCGATTATAATACTTAATAAAATCAATATTTTTCATTATTCTGTTGTACGTCAGCTGCTTGCCGTGTTGCTTTTTCAGGAAGGCTCACGTTTTCAGCACCAGCCTTGGCGAGTTGGGGAAAGCGAGAACGTTCAGCCAGCTCTAACGCCATTCGTCGTCTTGTGTTTTGTTTTGAACCGAAATGGCGGAAGACGAACTAGCATATTTTAGAATAACAGTTCTACCTAAATTAAAGAAATATTTTCAATTATGTGTTCTAGAAAGAAATCTTCTTCGAAAGAAATTGTATTACGAACTCTTATACTCTGTTTTATCAAAGGCCTTTATTACTGATGATATAGATTAAAATTTTGATTACTTGATCCCCTCCAAAATCTACATTTTCATTCAATTGAGTATTATTAATTCAATACCTGTTAAACAAAAACTCATTTCCTTCATAAATCTAGATATTTGATTATGTATAAAGATGGATTTATGGTGATGATGAATTAATGCAGTTTCAGTGCATTTTGACGTATATAAGCACAGATTTAAAAAATACATGTGGCAGAAAATTACTATAATTTCTGCGTTGAACTTATATAATTAATTTAATACCGAATCATTCTGCAGAAACAGTACCCAAAGTCGAGTGAAAATAGGCTAAACCAGGGGGAAAAAAACCTATCACACCCCCAACAAGGATGTTTAGAAATTACCTTTTTAATGTGAGATGAAATTCTTAAGGGGAGGTGGGGAGAAGGAATATTGAATGACTATCTTTTGTTACTTCAAAATAACAAATAAAATCACTAAAGAATTTTTTTAACTATGTATGATAGTGAGGGGCTGTAGATTTAAATAGTTAAATTTATCACTTAAATAAAAAAAACAAAAATTAAAAAATTTGAATATTTAACTTTAATTTTTTTTTTTTTTTGGGGGGGGGGGAGGGGGCAGAATTTGAATAATGGGTCCTTTACTTATAGTTACTTCAAAGTAATAAATAGGACAGAAAAATTTTTTTTAATGTAAAGAATTAAAAAAAAATGAAAGCGTGTGCACAAAAGGTTAATCCTGATTTTTTTTTTTTTAATCTTTCATTCTGTTTCTTTCCTTCTCTTTTTTTATGGTAATTTATTTATTTGTTATTTAAAATTCAACAGATAGAGCAAAACACAATTTTAGCTAATCTTTTCTGCAACGCAACAATGAATTTTAAATTGTCAAAAAATAGTGTGCTGGAGGAGAGGGTGTGTGTGTGGGGGGGGGGGGTGGAGAAGGGAAAATTCGAAATGGGAGGCTACCTCAGACGATTGATCATTATTTTATTGCCACTTCAACTTAGTAAATAGTGCAATATGTGTGCAAAATGACGAAAAATGGAGTGTGTGTGGGGTGAAGGGTGGGGGCGGGAGATTTCATCCGAGAGAATTTGACGAATGACTATTTTAAAATAACAAATAAAACAACTAGGACGAAATAATATTTTAAAATGTGGCAAAAATTTAAAAATAAAAAACTGAAGAATTTTAAAGATTTTTAATTTTGTGCACTAGGGGCAGACCAATGTTTTTTTCATAAAAACTCAAATAATGATAAAGATTTAACAGCATTAAAATGTAATAGTAATTGATTTACTAGCATGCATCAACTTGCAATTATTTTAACTGATTGATTTAATTGCAGGATACAGCTAAATAATTTATGATTTATCGTTCAATCTAATTATAATCGAATTGATTTTAGTTTCAACTTCCTATTAACGTCTAATCACAATTAAATTAAGAACAATTAATTTTTAATGAATTATTTCAGTGAAAATATGTTTTATTAATGCAATCAACACGTCACACAATTATGCCGCTTAATTAAACTAAATTCTGTAGTAATGCTAAGTTCAA
This sequence comes from Maratus speciosus, assembly GCA_963932465.1. Taxonomy (NCBI): domain Eukaryota; kingdom Metazoa; phylum Arthropoda; class Arachnida; order Araneae; family Salticidae; genus Maratus; species Maratus speciosus. Next base: position 356,654,712 of record OZ010796.1, on the reverse strand, counting down.
TTGTGTCATAACAACATGATCAATAGAATTATATTTATTACAAAAAAATCTTTACGTCTGTTTTTATTTTTCCTAAAAAATAAAATACTTTCTCAATTTCTTCGAACATAGCGAATTAATGAAATAAATGAATATTATTGAACTGAAAAACATAACTTATGTTTGAATTATATATATTGTGCAATTAAAAGCATTTTAATGCGAAAAAGCTCTTCTAAGCAAAAAGCTCTCGGCAAAGGAATGGGGTTGTTGTTCGTTACGCGTAAAAGGCGTCAGGAACAAGAAAGGGTGCGTAGCATTGAATTCATCCCCGCGCCAACCGTTACTCTGGCGATAAAGTGCTCGAAACGTGAGCCTTCTTGAAAAAGCTGCCGGGTTAGCTAGATGGGAATTACCTGTCGCTGCATGAACAGATGATGTACAACAGAACTACGAAAATTTCAGAAAAATCGAAAAATCCCCATTTTCAATTGGGACTTGACGACCATAGCTAAAAACATACATGTGAAATTTGGTTCAGTTCTATCAAAATAAAAAATGGCACAAAAAATGCTATTACAGAGCCTCCTACCGGCAGATTGTTTCCAAATTCACGTGGAACCTGCTGGTCATAGCCAAAAACATATATATGAAATTTTGTTCGTCTCTATGCATAACTTCATGCACTTTTCTATGATTCAAAAAGAGTACTACACACATACGGACAGACGGACATACGGACAAACAGACAGACATTTTGTATAAACATGTTTTTTGGGATCTCTGACCCCTAAAACGTATAAATCCATCGAAAACCGAAAGCCGAAAAAAAATTCGTTACTTTCTTCTTTAGGAAGAAGAAAGTAAAAAGAAAAAATTTTAATAAGTCGTAGAGTACAGCAATTTTGTATAGGGAACCAGGGCACGATTCATTTATTCAGTCCAAAATACAGGAAGTCTCACTACAATATGAACCAGTGTTTTTGTTCATAGCTTTGACAAAAAGGAAGATATTTTAACGAAAATTGTGAACAAATTTAACAAGTTTTATGTCAAATGCGATGACAGCAAGTGAAGTGCTAAAAACACACAGTCAATATTGACAGAGTTTACTAATGTTTGGATGCGGGTAGTGGCCACTACCTTCACTTTTCGTGGTATCCTTACATTTCACATGAAGAATGTAAGTATGTTAAACATTTCATTAAAATATCTTCATTATTTTTAAAGTTATGAACAAAAATGCGGGTTCGGAATGAATTGAGACACACCTGTTATTTAACAAAATAAATGGAGTGCGACCCTGGTTTCTACACAAAGTTTTTTTCGTTGTAGTTGACCCTACAACATCTTAAAGTTTGTTCCATCATTTATTTTTTTATTTATTTTACTTTTTTTTAATCAACCCATATAAAAACCAAGAACACGACTCAACTCAAGCACAAAAAAACAATAACTCCTTAGCACTCCAGAAAGGAAACTTAAAATGAGTCCCTAACTTCAAGAACTAAAATACATATAAACGTAAAAATAAACATCACAAATTTACTAAACGGTGTATAAACTGTTGCAAAGTCTAAAAACTATACAAACATTAAAATACAGTTAAGAAATTCAACGTTTCGGTCGTCCTCTGTGACCTTCACCAGGAAAACGTTGTCGTAATGTCTTCTAAAAACAGAGAAAACCGTCCTGAATCTCAAAGGTTCGTTATATATCCATTGTGGTAGTCCTAAATTCGTATTCTTTAGTTTTTTTTATGGCTAATACGAAGATTAAACCACATACTTTATTTGGGAATTCAAGGCAATTAGGACCTCATGAATCTGTTTTGGTTCTACAAATTTCCATTATTCCTTTTCTCCTATTTTTACTATGTTTTTAAAATCTATGTTGAACACGTTAAGGGGATCAGTTTTATTGTTAATGAATAAATTTATTTTTTTTTATTACTTCACAATTTCTGTTGGTAATTTGTAGTGGTTTTTAATGCTTATATATATATATATATTTTCTTAATCAGGTGACCATGTGTATGATCACTATAAAAGCAGAAAGCAGGCCAATTTTTTATCTTTATGGTAATCACGCATGTTCTTCGTTTGATAAGAAAGTCTTTGAATAAATGAAGTTAGAAAGAAATATGCCTTTTGCGCATAATAATAATAATTATTAGAAGAAATAAGAAGAAAGATACTGTCGTTCAAAAAAGATGAACACCCTGCATATTTCAATCGCTAAATTGTCACGGAAAGATACACAACGTGCCGTTCGATTCGGCATTGTGTTTCCTTTACGAATTTCAATAGAATTTTTCAAATAGGGATCATCTACCTTTTAAAAATTGTGCGAACTTCCAAATTTTAAATAGTAACATCTACTTTTGACACCATGTTTCAGCTCCTTGTATCAAGGTAGTCCGAAAAAAGGCATCGTTAATATATTTTCTCTTACATCTTGATAGAATGGAGGATATTCCATCTACGTTATGATTACGTGATCAAGGTAAAAACTTCTAACATAAAGAAGGGAAGGCTTTGTAGACGTAATCTAAATCCCCGTCAGCCAGTGAAACAGTTCATGGGGAAAGCAGTAGTCGCCTTCCTTCTTATCAGTTAGAAACTCTTTGGGTAAATTACCGGCACCACGTGACTTTTTTCAGCCTCGAACCCAGATTTGGAATATAGTCCATTAGGAGATATTAAAATTTGAGGATGATGTTAAATCCATATAGAAAAATTTCATTTGTGTATCTTTCCACACAATCATCCTATTGAAAATTTGTTTTTTAATGAGATGTATTTCAGACATTTTTTTTTTATTTATTTAAAAGAGTATTTTTAATCGTAAAATTTTTTTATAAATTTACATTTTAAAAAATTATGAATTATGACCCACATTAACATTTTACATAAAACAAACCACAATCTTCAAAAACATGGGCGTGTGCGTACACAGCTTATTCTAACCATTATTTTACAAGATATAGATAAATTCTACTTTTCGACGACCTAAGACTTTTCGACGACATTTTTCGATTATCGTTTATTAGCACAGAAAATAAAATCTTCGACGCTCACTGTAAAAATTTTATTGAATTTTCCTTCTTATAAAGTAAGTTTAATATATATTCAAAATTTCTATATAATTTGTCTAGTAATTAAACTTTCCCGGAACTTTTGCTATAGCACCTAGAATATATAGTGTAGAAATCGGCTATCCCTGTAATACTTAAAAAAGCGCTAAAATATTGTATCCCTTAAATGTGCAATGATACTGCTGCAAAATGCAGATCGCAGCGACATCTGCCAGATATTTTTTACAACTGCAAGAAATTGCTAATCTATACAATGTAATACTAGTAATACGAAAATCACACAGATGTCGCTGCGATCGACACTTGGGATTTTAGCAGTATCGTCGCACATTTAAGGGATACAAACTTTTAGCGCTGTACGGATAGCATATTTCCACACTAGGTGCTCTAGGCATAATTTTTTTTTTCCAAGGGAGTTCGTCGATCGGAACTGTAGCTCATAACCTCATTGGTTCTTGCCTTTGGCAGTGTCATAGTCTATATTGGCGATAATAACATTTGGCGAAGAGTACTTCTGGGGGTTTTGTATGAATTCTATTTTAAGCTGACTCGGTTTGAATGCATACTAGCGTTGAGGTATGACGTTTGTCTGTAAATCTGAGTACTTGAGTTCGAATCCAAGCATGCGGGAAGTTGTTTAAATTTTTCAATGATTAATTAAGTTATAAGAAATATTTTTTAATATTTAATTATTAACATAATATTATTAATTAATCCATTATTATATAAATATAATTATGTGATAATATTAATATAATAATATTATTTATATTTAAAAAAATTATCATTTGTGATTAAAACTATATGCATTTTGTTTTTAAAGCTGCAGTTAGAGGAGAATATTAATATTTATATTTTAAAATTCTAATAATTTTTTTAAATATAATTAATAATATTAAAATAATTAATATTATTAATTAATTATTATATAATATAATTACGTAATAATATTAATATAACAATTATTATTATTAATTATTATATAACATAATTATATAATAATATTAATATTATTGTATTACATAGTATATTCTTTAAAATTGTCGTTTGTGATTAAAACTATATGCATTTTGTTTCTCAAGCTGCAGTCCTAGGGAGAATATTACTATTTATATTAAAAATATTGTAATGATTTTTTAAATATAAATAACAATGCTATATTATTATATAATTATTAATATAGTATATTATAATATAGTATTAATTAATATGGTTATTAATTAATTATTATATAATATAATTATACAATAACATTAATATAATTCTTCTTGGGACTGCAGCTTGAAAAACAAAATGTATATAGTTTTTTTTTTTAAATCACAAATAGCATTTTAAAAATATATAAATAATATAATTATATTAATATTATTAATTAATTATTATATTATATAATTATGCAACAATATTAATATAACTATTATTAGTATTAATTATAATATAATATAATTATATAATAATATTAATACAATTGTATTATTTATATTCTTTAAAAATTGTCATTTGTGATTAACACTATATATACATTTGGTTTTTCAAGCTGCAGTTCCAGGGAGAATATTACTATTTATATCAAAAATATTGTAATAATTTTTTTAATATAAATAATATAATATTATTATATAATTATTAATATGATATATTATAATATAAAATTAATTATTATTATTATTAATTAATTAATTATATTATATAATTATACAATAACATTAATATAATTATATTATATTATTTATATTAAAATATATATATAATTTTTTTAAATATAAATAACATTTTTATATTATTATATAATTTATTATATAACAATATTAATATAAGTATATTATTTATATATTTTTTTTAAATGCTATTTGTGATAAACAAAAAAAAAACTATATATATTTTATTTTTCAAGCTGCAGTTCCAGGAAGAATTTGCAGTTTTAATCCATAAAAAACCTTAAAATCCAAAATCCGGGGGGGGGGGGGTGAAGAAGAGGTTGGATTCCCTAACAATCCCATGAATTTGTAACTGTATGCTCTTATACTTTTATGGAATATAGTTCAAAATTATACATTACATGGAACCAAAAAAGTAAAAAAATTACTTGTCTTTATTTTTTATTTATTTTTGTCTTTGCTACTTAAATGTGATTTTAGTTGAAATTTTACACTTTAGTGTGTAATGTTAGTTTCTGGCGCAAATAAATTACAGTTTCGCAGTAGCATTAATTTTGTATGTATGTGTGTTAGAGGTCTGCGCGTGTGTTAGAGGCGTACCCGGCCCGGCCCGCGGGCCGGGCCGGCGGAATGAAGGCGAATTTTCAAACGGGCCGGGCCGGCAAAATTAGGGCAATTTTTTCAACGGGCCGGGCAGGGCCGGCAAAAAAATTAATCGGACCTATCGGCCCGATATAAGAATTTAAGCGAAGCAGATAAAATACAAGCCATTTTCAATGAATATGATTTTCTCGCGAAGTATAAATGTGCGTCACAAGCCGATGCGAGTTTAACAACATCAATACAGAAATGTAACATGTCCATCATAGAGATCGGCATCGTACAGTTGCAAGATGTCTGATTCCGAGTTTAATTTTTTTTCAGCAGACTCGTGCCAGGACGGAATAGGTCTTAATCGATCTCAGGATGTGTAGAACAGTCATTGTGTTTTGTAGTTTTAATAGTGATAATGAACTTCTCTTAACAGTATCTTTGGAAATATACCTTAAGGTGGTTCTCATATTCACTGCTCAACAATGCGAAGCTTTCAGACACATTTTTTGACAAAATATTTAACTATAAAGGCATAAAATTGAGAGGCCTGCCTATTGAAGGCATTTGGAAACGAATAGCTTTTTCCATATTTGATAAATTACTTACAGAGATAAAAGAGATTCCTGTCACGTGACTGTACGTTTTTCTCCTTTCCTGTGCCATCGCTTCCGGAAATTCGATTCAAAACGCTAACTTTGACAGTATTTTCAGAAAGATATATTGCTTTTATCTATGAAAAAAAAAAACGACATTTACATAGCTTCTGAATAAGAATGCTTGCCAATCTTACGCGTTTCCGAAAAGAAAAGAATTCATAAATGTGTCGAAATGTAGCTCCTTTGGATTTGAGAAAAGCCTTAAAAATGAGAGAAATATTTTCACAAATCTACTTTTTATTATACAGCTTCAAAAGTTATCATGTTTTTAATCCTTTATTCTGATGAACTACATTAATCTTTTAATGAATCCTTATTTCCATTTTGAAATGTCTGTAGACACGATGACTAAAACGCTGTAAGCAATCGGTAATGTTTACTATTGTGTGTTTTCTGTTTTGCGAACATCATAGTAATGTAAAATATAGTGTAAAATGTTCCCATAAATATGTATGTAGTATTCATTAATTCATTAAAAGAATCGTAATTGTATGTTGAGAAAAAACGGATATTTTTTTTTTTTTTTTTGTAGAAATTCTGTCGGGCCGGGCCGGGCCTGTTTTCCCTGATTTTTGTACGGGCCGGGCCGGGCTCGGGCCGAACTTCCCATTTTTACACCGGGCCGGGCCAAGATAGCTTTCGTTCGGGCCTCGAAATTCCGGCCCGTGCAGACCTCTAATGTGTGTATGAATGTGTGTGCGGGGGGGGGGGGGGGGGTGTGAGTTCTGTCTTTCATTTGACAAACAATCATTATAAAATATAGCGGCACAGTTAATATATTTTTTTTTTCTGGAAGAAGTTATATACTTTGAACAATCATTATTAATACAAAGTGGAAAAACGAAAAAAAAAAGTTGTTGAATATGTGTAAAAATATTCTGTAATGAATACGTCAAATCAGTCTAAAGATTTATTATTTATTTAAAATAAGCTAACTGTGTAATATAAATTTAGTTATAATTAGCATATAGTCTAAATATGTATTATTATTTATTTAAAATAGTCTAATCTAATTGTATAATATAAATGAAAATAAATACATGAACATTTTATAATTATTAATATTTAATAATAATATTTATTAAATCAATATAATAAATACATAGTAATAATTTTTATTAATAAATTAATATTGATTAAGATATATTAAATAATATAATAATAATAATATAAAAGCAGAAACAAATTTTCTGTGCAGTTAGTTATAAATAATCTGCATTTACAAATATAATATCAAATTTGTATAGTATACATTTGTATTAGAAGAAAATGTTTAATAAATAATAACAAAATTTAAGTATACTTAGTTACAAAATATATAACGTTTAAGAAAATTAATAATAATAATAATAATAAACTGAAGGCAAATATTACTAAATTTGTATTTATAAATATACAAAATACATTAAATAGCATCCTTCTAAAACCAAATTAACCCAATATTGCCTAAGTAAGTACATTCATTAAAAAGAAATTAAATAAATAATTTTATTACAAAGAGCGATTTTTTTTTTTTTTTTTTTTTTTTTTAGAAAAAGAAAAAAGAAATCTTTCATTCGTCTTTATTTAATAAACAAAAATTAATATTAAGTATATACTTGGATATAAAATATAGCGTTCAAAAAATTAATTAAAAATGTATTGAAGAGACATATTTCTAAATCATTATTTATAATTATACAAAATGCATTGAATAACATTCAACAGATTACCATTATGTTATAAAAAACGCATTTTTGCTTTATTTTGTTTGTAATGTAGTTTCTCAAAACAAGTGCAAAGTCGCCAAAACTGGTCGAACAACATGTTGGACACTGGGCAACCAACAACCAATAACATTGCGAGCTTCGGCTCGGAACGACGAACTCCCTTGGGGGAAAAATTATGCGTATTCTAGACGCTGTACTTCTGCTATAGTGCCTAGAAGATGTGGTGTGGCAATCGACCAACCAAAAAGTGCTAAAAAATTGAATTTCATAAATGTTGAACGATGCTGAACGATAAATGGCGATCGCAGCGACATCTGGTAGTTCAAACGTAAACATTGTATAAGTATTCAATTGAGAAAGCTTTTCGGCTATTGAAGAGCTAGCAGATGTCACGGCGATCGACATTTGTCGTCCAGCATTTATGGGATTCAATTTTTTAGTACGTTTTAAAGCATTACTGGAATAACCGGTTGCCACACTATGTCTTCTAGAAGCTAATCTTAATTATATTTTTCAAAATTTGTGAATAAACCCCCAACACATTTTCCTTTATAATTCTGTGAAGATTTAAGAAAAAGTACATAAATTGTACCTTTTACCGGACTGCTTTGATCCAAGGAACTGAAATCTGATATCAAAAATGGGTTTACTTTATGAAAATTAAAAGTTTGTACAATATTAATTATTTAAACCACCTCCTATTTTAAAAATTAAGGACAAGTGTGTGGATCGAAAAGAAGATATTATCCCGAATCTAACGATATTTGTTGTAAGTTATGATATGTTAGTGATCTGATATGATTTATTATCAGCGAATAAAAGTGGTATATCTCTTTAAAATCTTCCAACATAGTTGCAAAGTGTTTATGCATTCGGTTTGCCTGTCTTTTTGGTATTGAAAATAAGTTATCTAGCATTTATAGTTCGTTTACAGGAGTACGCAATAGATTTCCGTTACATTATGGTCTATGGGTAAATATCGCTTATGGTGCATTTTTGTTAAAGTCGCTTATTTAGATATCTCATGCCATTATATGAAAAAATGAAATTTCTGAATAATATTTTGTTAGTGTTGAAAAGTAATTCATAATCTATGTCTTGGAGCTGCAATTTAAACTTTCTGCAGGTTTTCTTACCATGACTTTGATCCGGAATCCAACTAAAAACAAAAAAAAAACTATTTATGGTTAAACAAAAATAAGACCTGGATGTAATTTTTTAGGCGCGTTCATAATTATATAAATACGAAGTACTTATAGTCGTCGTCTTTACCGTACGTCTGTCCGCATATAACAGCGCAAAAACTACCCAACCGAATGGTTTGAAGTTTAATATATATAATCGTTGCAGAATTCTGTCAAATCATTTCAAATTTTATGAAAATCGAATCAAAACTTAAAAAGATATTAAGAAAAGTTTTCTTCATTCTAATAAATCATATCATACGTAATTAATTCAATGATATCCCATGATAGGTAATGATTCTAGGTTGCCATGGTGATAACGTCCTATTTAAGATGAAGTCATATTATTTCCGTTTTACTGAATTTAATATATACAGGCGTAATAAAATTTGTATTCATGCATTTTTGCATAAGTGTGCAACAGCTATTCCACCAAGATCTGAATATTTATAAAACTAGTTATAGTACGGACGTTGCCACGTTTGACTTACAATTTCCGACTTTTTTTTTTTTTTTTTTTTTTGCTTTTGTTTAAGATTTTTGTTTTTTTCAGTACTGGAAATGAATTTTTTTTCTGCGAAACATTTTTTTTTAATTCTATTTTTAAATTTCAGTTAATTAACTAGTTGTCGTCGAACGTCCTGTTATTTTTTTCGATTTTTGGGCACCACTTTCTTTTGTTATTACGAGGGTAGGCTGAAAAGAAATGCACAAATCCTTGTAGAACACGAATAAAAACAAATAGCTAGATCGGACAAAAAGTAAATTAAAATACAATTCTTAAGCTTCAGAATCATATATTTATTGTTCAACATAGTCACCGTTAAGGCTAACACATTTCTCCCAACGTGTAACAAGTTTTTTTATTCCGTCACTGAAAAATTCCTCCAACTTTTCTCGAATCCAGGACTTGACAGCTGCCTTCACCTCCTCGTCCGTAGTGTAATGATTACCTTTGAGGTCTCTCTTGAGTAGAGGAAAAAAATAAATAAAAAAGAAAAGTACCCAGCTAAACTGATGGCATTGAGCTCACAGGCTATTCACACTAATTGTATATTATACTCTTATTTTAAAGAATAATGCCTCTCAAAAAAATAAGTGAAGGGGAATTAGCCCCCGTTTCCCCCTTTATACTTAACCAGTGAACCTCCAAATCTAATCAGGGAAGCTCCTTATCATAATAAACCGGTATACCAAATTTGGAGTAAATCGAATAACCTGCAAAAAAAAAAACCATTTATCTAAATTAAGGGGGTGGACTAGCCCCCCTTTATCCTTAACCAATGAATCTCCAAAACGAATCAGGGAAGCTCCTTAGCATAATAAACCGGTATACCAACTTCGGAGCAAATCGAATCATTCTGCATGAAAAACGCATTTATCTAAATTAAGAGGAGCGGGCTAACCTCCCTTTTCCCTCTTTATCCTTAACCAGTGAACCCCCAAAACTAATCAGGGAAGTTCCTTAACATAATAAACCGGTATACCAAATTCGGAGCAAATCGAATCATTCTACATGAAAAACCCATTTATCTGAATTAAAAGGGGTGGACTAACCATCCTTTTCCCCCTTTATCCTTAACCAATGAACCCCCAAAACTAATCAGGGAAGTTCCTTAACATAATAAACCGGTATACCAAATTCGGAGCAAATCGAATGATTCTGCATGAAAAACCCATTTATCTGAATTAAGGGGGTGGACTAACCCCCCTTTTCCTCCTTTATCCTTAACCAATGAACCCCCAAAACTAATCAGGGAAGTTCCTTAACATAATAAACCGGTATACCAAATTCGGAGCAAATCGAATGATTCTGCATGAAAAACACATTTATCTGAATTAAGGGGTTGGACTAACCCCGTTTTTCCCCCTTTATCCTTAACCAATGAACTCCCAAAACTAATCAGGGAAGCGCCTTATCACAATGAACCTAGAAAAAAATTTTGAAGCAAATCGGATGTTTCTATCAAGAGTTATCGTGTTACATACGTACATACATACATACATACATACAGAACGGGCGGGCACATTAGCTCTCAGGCTTTGATAGCCTGTGAGCTAAAAACAGGAAGTGCAAGATCGGGGAAGTAAGGAGGGTAGGAAATCAGTTCAAGTTTCAGGTTTTGCAAAGCCTCTGCAATTGTGCACGAGGTGCACAGATTTTACAGTATCCCAATTGTTCAGTAATGAAGCTGACACCTTCCTTGGATATTCCAATATTGTTTGCGATACGCTCTTGAGTTATTCTCCGGTCATTTTGAAACAAATCGTCAACGAGTTTGGGATGCTTATCGTCTGTGACAGTGATCGGACATCTACTGCGTTTTTCATCAACAATTGTGGCTTCTCCCGTCTCGCAATCACGAATTTTTATTGCCCATAGATTTACAGTGGACCTATCAATAGCATCGTCACCATAAACAGCCTTTAAACAACTATGAATCTCAGTAGGAGTCACTTTTTCAGCAGTTCAAATTCGATTACAGCACATTGCTTAACTTGCATTGACATAGCACTATAATACGTATCCATGCTTTCGCTTCTCAAAATACACTGCATAAATTCAACGACCTTAAATGTGCACATGCATATAGAGGGGAATGTTACTTCCACATGCTACCGGTTGCGCTTCTGACGGTTATTTCTTTTGCGCTCTATATAGTCCAAGAGCAGGCAAGCACAAAAACCTATGTTATCAAGCACAAGAAAAAACACTTTATTTTATGGAAGAGTAGCAGTAAGGGAATCTAATGATCCATGTCTGCCGGAAGTGAAGTGGTGCATAAGCCAAATATTAATACCACCAGTGGTTGACTCGTAGGTTTATCATTGTGTTTTCCTGCTCTCAGTCCTCCAAGTTATCATATTTTTGTAGGACAAACACAATGATAAATCTATGAGTCAACCACTAGTGGTATTAATTTTTGGCTTATACACCACTTCACTTCCGGCAGACATGGATCATTAGATTCCTCTACTTCTTAAAAAAACTTTATTTTATGGAAGAGTATACTCTTCCATAAAATATTTTTTTTTTCTTGTGCTTGATAACACAGGTTTTTGTCCTGTCAGTTCTTGGACTAATAAGCAAGTGTGCATTTCTTATCAACCTACCCTTGTATTATCTCTTTTAATTTAATCCCTGAAATTCGGGGATTAGATAAATTGAAACATTCTGTTCGAGAACGCTGGTATTCAAATTTAAGGAATTTGTGCACTCAATTTACATATATGCCGCTCGTCAAGAAAGGTTAAAAAGGTAAATAAATAATATACCGTTGACATTATTTACTTTTGTTCTTTAATACTTTAATACAAAGCATGTCAAAAGTTAAATGAAAAATTACGTATTCAAGCAAATAAAACTGCCAAAAATGAAATTAAGCAACCGTACCACCTCTACACTGTACAAAAAAACAGATTTTCTTAACTCGGAAAATATACTATAACCACGAACGAAAATATGCAATAACCTCTTCCGAATTACCTACAATTCTGAAAAGCGTTCTTTATCTTTAAAAACTTCAGAAAATAATATTACCTGAGATTTTAAAAAGCATTTATGAAAACAAAGGTTGTTTTGCTACCACTGATTTTCGGAAACGTTTCCGAGTAGTTTTTACAATGCATTAATCAGTTTTCCCATCCCGGAATATAGGGTTTTCAGAGGCCATCAGTTCTCAAGTAAACATTTTCATGTTCAAAAAATAAGTTTTATAGACAAACATGATAAATGAACAACAATAACATTAGCCTTTTAATTAAGATAAGTTCGTTGTCCTTCCATGTATAAATTCAATTACACAGCTTAGAATGTTTAACCCGGGCGAAATTGCGAATACTCAAGGTGTGAATGGTTTTTGTTGGTCACCAATAAATGCAAATAATAATCGTCACCTTATTTAGTCGGAGACAATTGTTACAAATTCTGCGATAAAGTAAGTTGAAGATTACGTTTTAAAAAATAATGGTGTCAATTGTAAAAACCATACGCACCCTGGGTCTGTCAGACTCGGCGCGAGTACTCCCGGGTTAATTGTAAAACTGATAGCATTCTGAAAATCTATATTCCGCTTTAAGAAAACTTATTAATAATCTATAAATCCTACTCAAACAGCAGAAAATGATCCAAAACAATTATAAAAACAAGTGTAGTAAGAAAATTCGAGTTACAAGATGCAATGTTCGAGAATTTAAAATGACGGTGATTCAATTTCAGGTATTGGAGCACGATAATCTCATTTTTACTTTATTTTAGGGTGGGGAGTAAATTTAGTAGGGCTTTAAAATGATACTAAAGTATTCAGAATAAAATGACACAAACCTCTGATAAATACCATAATTAGATCAAAAGATATAACATTTTATTACGTTATACTGTCTGTGGTTGCCGCGTCCGCTTCCAAGGTTTAAATTTACTTATTTATATATATATATATATATATATATACATGTCTATGAAAGATAAAGCCATGAAATCTATGTTCTTTAAATTGTCTTCGGAATTTTGTGAGAAATTAACAGAAATTTTTAAAAATGGAATTATCGCATAGTAAAAGATACTTTTTAAATACTCTTATTTTAATATAAATTATCACTTTTTAAAGCAAATATATTTTTTAAATCTTAAAGATCTATTGATATTTCATCTTGTACTAAAAAAGGAAAAGTATACAAAAAGAGTTATTCTCTAAAATGCTTGAAAAAAAGTATTTAACCAATGTGTTTTTAATTGCCAATTCAATTGCCAATTTAATTGCCAATTTACAACCAATTTACTTGCACTAGCTTATGAAGTTAAAACATGGCAGTGGTTCAATCGTAACAAAAACAGAGGGTATACGCTATAGATAGTGGGGCACCTACGAGACCCGAACCTAACCACGGGCAGGGTCAGGTTTGGGTTAAATCGGATTATGCGACTCGGTGCAGGACTCTAATCCACAATATTTTTAATTACCATTGTTGCCGATGGATTTTAAAGATGACGATTCCTTAAAATTTTTAACGTGACCCTGTAAAAAAAATATACACGATACTACGATTATTTAAAAAACTTAACGTAACCTTAATACCATATTCAAAATTCCTGACGATTGGTCATTTTTTAGAAATATTAAAGCCTATATAAAAAATAATCAAGAAAACAGAAAGACAGACAAAATATATCAAAGGAAAAAAATCTTTTGGTTTGTCTACTATTATTGGAATCGAAAATTTTTTGATTTCCTGAGACTGATTAAAACAACTAAAGAAAAGAAATAAATAAGCTTTAATATTCTATTTATGAATAAATTTATCCTTGGGCCTAAAGTTATTCTTTTAGGGGTAGGTGAGATAATAAAAGACAGGAGTAATAGTAGATGGGCTAAAAAATCATCCTTAATTTATAAAAAAAAAAAAAAGCTAAAATATAGTTTTATCGTTAGCTTATCGTTACCTCTAAAATAAAAAGTCGATGAGTTAACTGCTCTTAATAATTTAAGACTTTTTCATAATAAAACTTTATAATGTAAAATGGATAAAAATTTTAGATAAAATTGATATGTCAGCTTTATATTACAAAAATATTAATTCACATTCTACTTTGTAAATTATGAAAAGTTTTTTTAGGCACGTATTTTCAGCAACGACTCTTATTAATCCTTTTTTTTCTTTTTGCAAGGATAATAAGAGACAATAGTCTATTATTATGCATCGGCACTGCAGTTTATACTGTAACCAAAATTTCTATTTTTAAAATAAAAGTGAAATATATCTTTTAATTGTTTTCTAATAAAATTTTTAGTTTATGAATGTTTTTTTTTTTTTTTTTTTTTTTGTAAATTAAATAGAAAAAAAAATTAGATTCAATTTTAAAATGTAAATACATCTATAATCTGTGTAGCTTCCAAGGAGAAAGAATTAAGTATTTCAAAAGATGTTTATCAGGGAATTAAAATAAAAATACGTGTATGATAATAGGAAAAGAAGTTTATCTGTCTGTCTGTTGGCTGTGTTTTGATGAGACAGCTGCACACAGAGCTGCAAAATGTGGTAGGAAGATACCATCTATGTATGTAGTTATGAACCTTGAAGGCCGAATTTTTATTTATTTTATTATTTTATTTATTTAATTTTCAGGTCGTTTTTAGCATTTTGTCACGTTTCGAAGCTTTTTCTTTTCTTTTCTTTCTTTTTTTTTTTACATTATTAAAATGAATCCGATTTCAATCTTCTAGTTCAATGTAGTAAATTTTGTCTTTTTAAAAAAAAAATAAAGTTTGTTTGGAATTCGTACAATGATTTTCAATTTTTCGCGAATTTTTTAATGCGATTTTCAACGGGTTTTTTTTTTTGTTTGTTTGTTTTTTTTTTTTTTTTTTTTGCGTTCCGCCGCGATTTTTTTACATTGATGAAAAGACTTTGGTTTTAAACTTTTAACCCATTAACTACCGAAACTGTAAGATAGGGGTCTTCAACTGTTTTACGGTTGCGACCACAAATATTAAAAGATAATCTTCGCTCTATTTAATGTTCAACAGTGTTGGGCAGAATCTGATTACAAAGTAATGAAATTACAGATTAAAATACCTTATAATCTCATCAGCATGCAATTGATTACCATGTAATGCACTACAAAGTAATTTCAATTACGCTTTTAAAATGTGTAATCTGATTATCGTATAATATATTACAAATCAAGTCTCATTTTATTTTTTAAAATTTAATTAGATTAATTTATAATGGATTACATGAGCATTCAGATTACATTTATAATTGTATAATTCAATTAACCTGTAATCGAGTACAATATTATTCAGATTCGATTTTTAATTATATAATCCAATTAACCTGTAATGGAACAAAGATGACCTGTAATTACAAAGATGATTCCGATTACTTTTTAAATTATAGAATCCAGTTAACTTGTAATGGATTATAGGTCAATTCTAATTACATCTTTAAAAATATAATTTATAGTAAATTCTAATGTATTACAAGTTAATGTCAATTACGTTTGTTCAGAATACAATTTGGTTAACGAGTAATGTAATATAACTAAATCTAAATTACATTCTATGAAATGTATTAAAATTAAATTGCAATCAATTACGAGCTAATTCTAATTGCATTTTAAAAATTGATATGAAATTTACTTGTAATTCATTGCAAGTTAATCACAGTTACGTTTATAATAATGTAAATAAATTTATGAGTAGCTAATTCTATGTCGGAAAGTATTAATTTATAATGTTATAAAAAAAATAATAGAATTTCCTAAATAGAATGGCATATTTACTAATTATCTAGTTATTTTTACGTAATTACTTGTTTTCTAGAAATACGTTTATTTTTTTTTTTTCAAACATTTCCAAAAACAAATATAAGAACCCGTTAAACATAAACTCTTATAACTCGGATCCAAATTGCCGCAGAACATGCAAATATCATATGATAAAAGCAATTATTAAGTAGACCGGGAGCCGGCAACACAGACAATCACCTCATCGAGGTCATGGCTGAAATTCTAGAATTAGTTTAAATTCGATACGCATATTAAAACGCAATCGGTCTGCCAAGTCATATCTTGGTGGAAAACAGCTGAAAACCTGATTTTAGCGGTCGACTCGTAGGTTTACCATTGTGTTTTCCTGCACCCAAAAGTGTAAAAACATGGAGAACTGGGAGCAGGAAAACGCAATAGCAAACGTACGAGTCAACCGCTAAAATCGGGTTTTCAGGTGTTTTCCACCAAGATATTTCTTGGCAGACCTATTGCGTTTTAATATGCGTGTCGAGTTTTAACTATTTCTGGAATTTCAGCCGTGAACTCGATGAGGTGATTGTCTGTGCTGCCGGCGCACAGTGGTTCAATCCTTAAGAAAATGCGAACATAGAGCCAAAAAATAATCATTAAATAACTAATTTTTTGCAATGAAATATTTTAAAAGAATATCTACAAAATATGAATATATGTTTATTTTTTAAATTATATAAAATTATACCGTATTTGTATAGCTCGGAATATACATCTTTCAGCAGTCGAATTTTTCTGCGAATTTTAGTGACTTTTTGCTGTGCTCAGAAATGGAACCTAAGTAACCTTTACTAAAAACTCATTTAAAATATCTTTATTAATTTCTTAAAACACATTTCAAACCACTACTGGCTACATTTTGATTGAATTTTATGTCTCATTCTACATTATGAGCAACACATATAGAATTAATGGTACCATAATCTTCAAAATTATGTAACTTAAATTGTTTAAAGTTGTTTGAAATTTTAAACACATGTTGGTATTCCTGAAAGCCTATACTTTAATGTGGTATGGAGGATTTTTGGCGCAAA
Source organism: Maratus speciosus (assembly GCA_963932465.1). Classification (NCBI taxonomy): domain Eukaryota; kingdom Metazoa; phylum Arthropoda; class Arachnida; order Araneae; family Salticidae; genus Maratus; species Maratus speciosus. The sequence goes on along the minus strand of OZ010796.1, from coordinate 356,637,501 downwards.
CCTGCGCGTTTTCGAAATAAAGGGACTTGAAGCGGCTAATGCGTAGTTTTCCGTTTCCGGAAAACATGTTAAATTGGCTGTACACAAAAATATTTTTTAATGAAGATTATGCTGTAAGAAATTTCTAGGATGAAATGATGTAAAAATTAATTTAACATTAAACTGCGAAATTAAATTTAATATACTCGTACCTCGGGTTATATAAAGCTTACATGAAAATGCTGAAAAGCGCAAAGTATCTCAGAGGGTTAAATGTACTCTAATAAATAGATGAGCTGCTATGTCAGTGAGAAAGTGTTATATTTTAAAGTAAAAGTCCTAGTGCTTCTAGAAATTTTCAGTTCCTTTGAACTTTTTTTATTTTGTGTTTAATACTGGAAATCAAAGCGTCATATGTTATTAGCAAATGGGGCAATAAGTCTTCGTTACATGCTCTTCCACTTACTTTTTTCTTATGGGACTCCCGTTACCTTCGAAACTAACTCTTTATTTCGATTTTCGCTAGCTTCTTCCAATAATTATCCAATTGGAACAGCAAAATTTGTAATCACATCCTTTCAATGAGTTTGTAATTTATGTACAGCAGCTGGCATATAATACCAACCGTACTTAGGCACATTGCTTAGCTGTTCCCAGTGCGAAATTGCGAAATTTTTCGGCATTAATTACTTCGTCACAGGCGAGCACTAGCATTATAATTGCAAAACGTTTAATAAATTCTTTATCCAATCCAGTGATCTCAGCTGTCTTTTCAAACTCAGCAAAAATGTCCTTGCAGTGTTTCCATCGTGTGTCAAACCACTTCCCTGTTTAACAACATCTATTATAAAACCTAGCTCTTTTCTGAATTCGCGATATCCTCACTGAAACATTGTGTTAGTCTTATTTCATGAGTTTCTGTTATGTCTGAAAAAGATTTTCATGATGTTGATTTCTGCAGGTTTTCAACTGGAAATGGTTTAAGCTCATTACCAACTTTCAAGAGCACTGATGTGAAGAATAGTTTTTATTATTGAAACTATCTAATTTTCGTTCAGATTTCAGCCAGATATCTTTTGCATCTACACAAAACATATGTAAACGATCCTTTAAATTTTCTTCATTAATTTCTGAAGCAATTAGTCCACACTGTTCACTTACAAAACTAAGCATTGATTTTTCATAACTAAAACCATTATTTAAATTCTTCAGAAAGAGAAAAAAAATCTCTGTTTATTATAATATTTCAAAAGAATATAAGAAAAAAGACAAAATGAAATAATCTTGTTTCAAATAAAAAAGAAATATGCTAAAATTAATATTACTACAAGATAATTTAAAAAACGCAAACCCAATAATAACAAATAAGCATTGAAATAAGTTCTAAAATGTTGCAGTAGAATATTGATGTTTTGTAGAACGATTTTAAATAGTTATGTAAATATCGCATATGTTGCCAATTAAAAATTAAGCGAATGTTTTAAATATTCCACAAATGTCATTTGGATATAAGTAAAAACGGCATGCTTTGTTTTTCCAGTTTATTTCAGTTATTCATCATCTCCCTAAACTTCCTGTTTACGACAAAAAAGCGCGAACTTGTTTGTAAAAACCATGCAGATACTTTCAGTATCATTTATTTTACTCATTCAAACCTAAATATAATATAAAACATCATATATATAGGCTTATACTATCGTGATAATCCTATGTTCGACATCGCCTATACTTTGATCCACTGTGCGGCGTCCGGTCTAAAGGGGAAGAAAGTCTTTTTTTGGTCCTGTTGGCAACTGATAATCTTTTCTTGAAATTGATTCCATGTTTATAGTTGAAAAAACAAAACGTTCTATATTTAAAATACGAATTCATCGAGTTTTAGTTTACCTTTTTATGCATTATTTTCATGGAAAATTAATTTTTCATTAAAACCATGCTTTGGCATATAAATTAAAATTCGATAAATTTGGATTTTAAGTAATAAACTTTAAACCGGCAATGAACTTTAAACTGAGAAATAATAATAGTAATAATAAAGATAATGTCTCCTCTTTCTAAAGATTATGTTTAACTTACAAAATATGAGTGCTCTACAATAATTACAGCTCCAGTTATAACTCTTTTATGTTGTCAGCACCTTATATACTAAAATATAGTGGAACTGCAATACAAAATACACCGTCCCCTTTTAAAACGATTAAGATTACCATACGAAATTTGTGTTATTGATGCGATGCGACAAGTTGAATTCGAGTTACACGTGTTTGTCGTTATCGAGACCTAATATTCTCACTGTACAAAAATTTAGAAATCTTGCGTTAAAAATGCCCGCAATGTTCCCCCTTTAAAAAGATTAAGTTGACCTTGCAAAATACGAGTGTTCGACTATAATTACAGTTCGAGTTATAACTGTTTTAAGGGGTCTTGTACCTTTTATTTATGCATAAACATAAAATTTTTTATATTGATTAAACAGAATGTCTTTTGTAATATGCTGTCATTAGAAATTTAGTAGCCTTTTACAGAATTTGTGTATTGTTGAAATCAAAATAGCTCTTTTTTTTACTCCAGAAGTCATTGCGCGCGTGATATCTTGAGAAAGTATGCATGGATTGTCATAATATTTGGTAAAGATACTAAACATATATGTGTGTTTAAAATGAACTACTCTTAGGCCAAAATTATTTCATTAACTATATAAAAAAATATTTAAAAAAAATAAAATTTTATATTTTTAATGAATAAAAATAGTCAAAACTAAAAATATTACCATTGTAAATACTTAAAAGTAGTTCATTTTAAACAAACATATTTTTTAGTATCTTTACCAAATTTCATGACAATCTACACATACTTTCTCAAGATATCATACGCGCAATGACTTCTGGAGTTAAAAAAAAAGAGCTATTTTGATTTCAACAATGCACAAATTCTGTAAAAGGCTAATAAATTTCGAATGGTAGCATATTACAAAGCACATTCTGTTTAATCAACATCCAAAATTTCATGTTTATACATAAAAAAGTTTTGAAGATAGACTAATTCAAACTTTGAAGTTTTTCGTTAATTTTCGACGCATTTAAAAGGTACAAAATCCCTTAAGTTGTCAGCACCTTGTATTTAAAATATACTAAAATATGGTGGACTTCTATAAATGAGCGACAAACCCCCTACCTTTAAAATGATTGCGTTAACCATACGGAATTTGGCTAGGTTACGACAATTTATGTCCGAGTTACAAGAATCTTTGGTTATTAAGCCCTTATATTTGTCCTATACTAAAATTTACTGACCTCCGGTAAAAAAATGCCCCCTCCCCCTCCCTTCATAAAGATTACTTTTACCATACAAAATATGAGTGTCCTACGATAATTACAGTTTGAGTTATAAGTGTTTTAAGTTACTAGCCCTTTTTATTTATGATACACTAAAATATTGGGGTGGGGGTGGAAGCTTCAGTAAACGATTGGTAGATTATCCTAGTTTGAAAATTCTCCGTTATCGTTAAAATACTAACTGTAATGTATAACGTCTAATATCATCCTCATTATAATGCCATTGTAACTCAAATTTCTTAATTCTCGACAAAAGAATATATAGTAAAGCGAGGAGAGTTCGCGCAGTAGGAGAGATTGCGCACAAAGAGATTCGACGGGAAGGAGTGGAGTGCGCGTCCAGTGACTCCAGGTAGTTGCACAGCAGCATTAGTGCAGTGTCTACATGAATGTGCATATTGATTGTTCCAAGCGTCTTGGATAAAGCAGTGCTATTTTGTTTTTGTTTTTCTAAAGTAAGTGCTTGAATTTTCATAACTGTTTGTCAGAATTTTTGTAGAGCGTCAATAATACAAAATATTTTGAACTTAAACAATTTCTTATAAACTACTAATCTGGATTTTCATTCATTTTAGAAGTGACTATTTAAATAAAAGGCCGCGCAATCTCTCCTACCAAAATAGGAGAGTTTGTGCATCTGCTACTTAGGAGAGATGGCGCATTTCCCCATAAGTTTAAGTGCTAGGAGAGATTACACAGCTTATTGATAAATTTGCATGAATTGCAAATTACGTGTAAAACATATGAATGAATCAATTTTGAAATAATTTCGGAAAAACACATAATTATCAAAACTAAATTTGGCAACAAATTAATTTGCAAAAAAATACTTTTGCAGATCAAAATTTTATTAATAAATTAATAATACAGTTGTTATTAAATAAATTGTATGTAATTATTTTTATTAATAAATTAATAATATATTTGTTAATAATTTAATTAAATATTTATCTATATATTTTTTAATTTATGAGCAATTAATATGCTAATAAATTAATTTTGTTAACTAAAATAAATTTTCTAATACAATGTTTTGGAAAAGCGACTTAAAAAAGATGCCGCTACAAAAAAAAAAAAAAATAAATAATAATAATAATAATAATAATAATAATAATAATAATAATAATAATAATAATAAGCTGAAGATAAGGTGCTTCCACAAAAAGTGAGATAAAAAAACTCAACGAAAAAAACCGAAGGTCAATGAGGATGAGTGCACTGAATGTCTGTAACTGTACCAGGAGACAACTTCGACAACTGACTGGATTCAATGTATTGCTTGTTGCAGGTGATTGCACGAAAGATGCACGATTTACAACAATAAGTGCATCGATTGTGGACGACGACAACTTCGGTTAGCAAACAAAATACAAAGAAACCGTGGAAATGGAAATGAAGTAATTTTCAATTTAAACATGTTATCAACTAGATTAATGTTATTTTGTATTCTTAGTAGGGCTTGCTTTTTCTGATATTTTAATTTTCTTAAATTAAAATTTTTAACTGTTGTTAAAATTCTTTCTTTTTCTTATTATTTAAACATTTGGTTGGAATATTCACTCCTGATACATTAATATTTACTCACCAAAACCTTTCAACAATGTCGATTAAGTGTAATTATTATTGTTAACAATTTAATTGTAGTTACTATTAATAACAATCTCTTCTACCTATGTGTGCAATCTCTCCTACCCATGTGCGCGTTCTCTCCTACCCTGTAAGGAGAGATTGCGCAAAGTAGTTTTCTTGGTTTTATTACTGCTGTTTTATTAAATTACAGTACAACAACAAAATAACAATGGAAATGCATAAAAAACAAGTAAAGTCAAAATTATTCATGCATAGTTTAGCAAAATATTAATATTTAGATTTTTTATTACTATTCTTTTGAAATGTGCGCAGACTCTCCTCGCTTTACCTTAATTATAAGTAAATACAGTCTCAAGTACAGTTGGAATAAAATCTAATTAGAAATTTTACTGTTTCCATTACATGTAATTATAACTAAAATTTCTATGTTACCATTACAACAACGTACTGATAATTACAATCATGTCAAGTACATTTGAAAACAAATCGATAATCTAAATTTATTATTTACATTACACGTAATTGTAACTAAAATTTTACAGTTACAGCATTAGCGCACCGTAATGAAAATCATAACCTTCTGCATTACAGTTACAATCATATCTTTATAAAAATTTTGCCATTGAAATTACACGTAATTGTAATTATATGTTCAATTATAATTACAATTATATAATGATAATCATAGCATTTATAGTTACAATTACAATGCTAATTGAATTTCAAATTTAAATTATAATTACACGTAAACGTAATTATAATTTTCTCAATTATAATTACAATGATATAATGATAATCATAGCATTTATAGTTACGGCTACAATGCTAATTGAATTTCAAATTCAGATTATAATTACACATACTCTTAATTATAATTTTCTGAATTATAATTACAATTATATAATGATAATCATAGCATTTATAGTTAAGATTACAATGCTAATTGAATCTCAAATTCAGATTACAATTAACCTGTAATTGAAATTATAATCTCTTACATGACATTACATTGTAATCTGATTAAAAATTAATCAGATTGCTAATTTGCCCAACTCTGATGTTCAAACTTTCTGCAATCAATCAAAGCAATTTTTTAATTAAAAAATAGTGGTATCTAGATAGTTAATTTAAATTTATTTTTAACGGTGCGAAAACGCACCATTAGCAGGTAAAGGGTTAACCTAATACAGTAAATTTTTTCTCTGCTATTTTGAATTGTTAGCGGGATTTTTCCCCTTTTTGAGCCGATTTTTTTTACATTTGTGAAAGAATTTCTGTTACAATAGTTTAGCATAGTGTATTAAACTTTATCATCTGCGATTTCTGAATATAGTAAATTTTGTCTTCTTTTTAATAAAGCTTATTCGGAATTCATACAAAGATTTTTTTTTTAAATTTTTCGCTAATTTTCTCATGCAATTTTTAGCGTTGCGCGGAGATTTTTCGACATACGCAAAAGGAATCCTGTTTTAATATTTTAGTCCAATATAGTAAATTTTGTCGTCTGCGATTTTTTAAATTTTAGTGGGGGATTTTCCAGCGATTCGCTGCGATTTTGCACATCAGTAAAACGCATCGGTTTATATCATCTAACCGAATATAGTAAATTTTGTTGTCAATAAAGCTTATTTGGAATTCGTGCAGTAATTCTTTCATTTTTGGCGACTTTTAGAGGGTTTTTTTCGCATTTTGAGCTTTTTTTTTTTTTTTTTTTTTTTTTTTTTACGGGCTCGGGAAACGCCGAATCGGTCAGCTAGTAAATAAATAAAAATAAAAACTTTTAATTAAAAGTTTTTATTTTTTATTTAATTATGATTAATCGATTACGATTATCGAATACAATTTACGATCGAATACGATTTACGATTAATCGTTTTAAAGTGTTGTTATTATTCTTTTTTTAAGAGAATACTTAATGCCATTTCAGACATAACTAAAGTATTTATAGGAATATTAATGCATTTTTCATGCTTATAAAAATTTGCTCTTTCATGCATATTTTTTGTCAAAAATTCGATTTTTTTAACAGTCATATAGCTCCTAATTTTAATTCCTATGATTATAGTAAGTGAGAGATCAGCGCAACAAAATAACTATTTAAAAAATTCCACGTCATTGCTAAACATCTTATACAGAGGCGTCCATAATTTAACGGTTGGAACACCTGTGTATGGAAGAAGAGTACTATATTCTAATATCCCTACTTCCATGCATCTTTGTATACGTTTAGAGGCCATGAATGGCGACAAATACGGCAAGAGTTTTATTGCCTATTGTGTAACAAGGGGTAAAACCGTCCTTTCCAGCGGATAGTGATTACAATAAAAAGACATTATTCAACAAGGTCCAATTCTCACCATTCTGCTTCTGAAGAAAACCTTTATGAAACTTTTATCAGGGAAAATGCTGTAAATTCTCTTTGTGTAAAAGGAAAATCTTAGACCTTTTTACTAGACCACCCTGTTTAGACGAACACCCGTTCTGAAACTTTTGTATTACGATTTAAACACGGAACAAGTCCCAAGACCACCCTCTTTGAAGCTCTAAACCACTGTCTCCTAATTTTCTGTTTCATAATACTCTAAATCAGCCATACTCAACAAGCGGAACGCGAGCCGCATGTGGCCCGAAGACCTTTTATGTGGTGGCTGAGATGTATAATCATAAATCTATATTATAAAAATTGAGATGTGCATAAAAAGTATTTAAGATCGTAAATGTTGTTTTATACATTTTTATAGTAAGACAAAATCTGCCCCGTTATTCCTAATTACTTTTAAATTGTGTTATAACTTATGAAACACCATTTGCTTAGTCAAAAGTTATTTTTAAATGTAGTTGTATTTGTGCTACAGTAGTGTAGATACAATTTTTACTCTTCAACACTAATCAAACCTATAGTGCAAATTAATTATTGAACTATATGTTTCTCTATTTAAAAAAAACGTTTTTGCATTGAGCAATGAACATTTGTTAGTTAGAACGTTTGTTAGTTATTAGGAAAAAAGTTACCAAAATTTTTAACACCACTATTTCCAAACAACAAACTTCAAGACACATTTCTACAATACTTGCAACAGAAATCTGTAACAAAATTTATTGTTTGGAAACAGTGGTGTTAATATTTTCTGCTAACATTTCTTCTGAAACAAACGTTCAAACCTACTGATAATATTAACTTCACTTAGACCACTTATGTGATCTTATTATTTTAATTACTCTTTTTTTACGCTTTTATAAGTGAGTTGCGGCCCGCAAGAAAAAAAAAAGGTTGAGTATGGTTGCTCTAAAATATCATTTATTAAGTCTCTGAAGGAACCGTTGAAAACAGCGTATCAATGAAAAGGCATATAGCCGAAGTCTAAGTAGGACAGAAAACAGATTTTTTTTCCCATTTGTATTTAATCCTTTTTCGTCATACAAGAAAAATCATTTTTTTAGAAAGTTAGTGACCAATTGTATCGGAATAAGAAATTTTGAGAAATTTTAAGAAATTGTTTTAAAATGCATTCGTGAAGAATTCGTAAATGAATTTAATAAGTTTCGTAAAAAAGAAAAAGAGTTTGAGGGACAAAACAATATTATTTTTTAGTGTATTTCCGTACACACAGTAGCAAAGTTTGCATAAACTAATTCTCTAATTTTTTCATGTTCTTCAAATTAAAACTCTGTAAATTTTAAATAAATTAGAGTTTTTGAATAAATAATTTGTGAATGATAAAAATTAGAACACTTGCATATAAAGTACGAATTACCCAATAATAAAATTCAATATGAACGTATTATTTTAAAGTATATATATCAAATTCAACAAAATATATTTAAAGTGTAACTTTGAAAAGTGAGATATAGTTCCCTGAAAATTGTGATACGCTACGGGAAGAAACAAAATCAAAAGCGAGAGAGATAATATGTTTATTCCCCGCACTGTTAAAAAGTTGCAGAAAACTGTACAGTCAACAGACAGTTTTCATAGAAAACGGTTACATAACCATAATTTACTATTATTTTATCGTTATTTACCATTATTTTTCATACAGATATTTAGTAGTTTATTGTTGTTTGTTATGGTGCTTTTTCGGTAATTACTACTTAAAATGTCCTTCTGAATTCGTTGCTAAAATAAGTTCAGCAATAATAACAATTATTATTAAATTCGTGAGTAATTATTTATAGTGTCTTTGTTTGACTATCTTTTGGAATTGTAAATTTGTATGTTCATATTGACGCACAAATCATTTCCAAATATTATATTTAAATGTGGTATTCTTTAGAGTATAAAGAATTTAATTTCAAATTTTAAAGTGCATAGGAATGCTACCTGAAGGATAAACGAATTACTTTAAAGAATAAACAAAGTTAACTTTGTCTATTTTTTTTTTATATCACTGAGTCAAAATCAGGTAACTGGATATTCTTTAATTATTTTGACATCAAATGTCTCTTCTATTAACTTATACTGCCATCAGATCCAATTATATCTCAAAATCATCCAAAGGGTATCTTACGTACCCTTTCAATTGCAGCGCTTTCAATTATATTTTTTTCCCTTCGCGCTATGAACACACACCGGACTCTCACCGGACCTCCGGAAAAGCTATAGTTTCTGTAAATCAGATTTCTCGCGCCAAATCACGAATACAGAAGTTACTGATAAAGGTTAATTGCAGTAAATAAAATGCCTATTTATTTAGAAAAACTATATAAATAGTGTTTCAAAAAATAAACATTAACACTAAAACTACCGGAAGTTTTACTCAAGTTTTATAAAAATATTTTATACCAGAATTTTTATTTAAAAATGTTTAATTTATTTATTTCACTTTTTCTTCCTTGTATTTTTTAAACTTATTGTATAACGAAAATCCTGGTACGAACCGAAATATTTTCAATTGGTAGGGGTCAAAATGACCTCACGGTACGTTTAGTATTAAGAGACTCTGGTGCACGCTACGGCGCGGCGTACAGTCGTGGGAAAAAAGTAAACACCCCTACTAATTCTGCAACTGATTATAATAGCAGAAAGTTACTGGAAATAAAGTCTACTTTTAAGTGATGTGTATAAAATTTGCTTAGAGGGCCATTTACAAATCAAAACCAGACCAAACTGTGCTTTTATTTCAGCGGAAACACCCAATTTTGACAATATATTTTAAATCTTCGGTTAAAACTATGCCTATAAACGAAATTTTAAATTATTTGGATGATACATTTTTGAATTATAAACATTCAAAATTTAGAACTTCAAATGTTAAATTACGTTTTCATATTTTTATTAATATCTCCTAAAATTATAATCCTAATTTGAGAATTTTTTATCTAGTTACAATACTAAAAAACCCAAACATAAATACATTCAATTTGTAATTAAAAAAAAATTATAATATGAATTATTAATTATGAAATTAATATTCGTAAAAAATATGAATTGCAACCTACAATTTTTTGGTACATTTATGTTCATTATGTCCTGCTTTATACGAATTCTCAATTTCAATTTTTTCTTCCAAGTAGTTTTCGAATTATGATTAAAAATCGTCAAAATTATGGTTTATGCGCAGAAAAGCATAATTTGTAAAAAGTATGTATTACTCATTTTATTGAAACATTTTTGCTGACTATAGTCAAAACACATTAAGCGGGTGAAATGGTCATATTGGCAAGAAATAAGACATTGATATAAGTGTCATAGTCATCCTGAAGTATTTCAACATTCGAGTACTGAACTTCAATTTGGATACAGCCCCTAAAATATGCTCATTTTAAAATAATTAATTTCTCTGAAACTAATCGTATGAATTTCATGAAAATTTGTATTTAGGCCAATTGAAGGGTGTAGAAATTATTTATGATGTCAAATTTGGGTATTGCTATTGAAACAAAACAAAGTTTGTGTTCATTTTGATATGTATATGGCCCCCTAAGAAAATTGATATACATCATTTAAAAGTAGACTTTATTTCCAATCGTTTGGTATCAGTACCTTTCTTTTACAATAATTTGCTGCAGAGTTAACAGTGAGTGTTTACTTTTTTCCCCACGACTGTACATTTATATATACAGGGTGGTCATAAAAAAGATGCAGAGACCCTGATATATGTCGATATATGAGACCCTGTTCATTGTATCTTTGAAGGAAATGGGATACCATTTGGTATGTTGTTATTTATATGGCATGGGCTCTAGAATAAGGTACTGTTAGATTTACAACATTTCAAAAATTTCTAAAGGCAACACCCACTTCTTTTATGCGTAAAATGATCTCTGAGAGGAAAAAATATAAATGGCACTAAAAAACTATGTTTAGCTGTAGAAATGGCAAGATAAAACAAACGCAAAGAAGACAAATTCGTATTTCACTTGTATCGCAAAAACAAATTGGTGACGTTGTCATCTACCGCCATTTCACCTTTTCTGTGGTCGGTAGGGTCACTCTAATAAACCTGAATCGGGTTTTGTCTCTTGGGGAGTATTTAAAATTCAAGGTATACACATAAAATCCGCTAAGTTTGACATGAAAAACGGCCTTAAACGAGCGATTCTTCATTGTCTTCATGCAATAATTTATTGTTGCCCATAATCTGCCAGATGCGATGTGCCATCTTGTGTGAACTCAAACGCTTAGAAACTTTATAATCCGAGTAAAATTAGTAGATTTTTGCCACCTATTTCGGCGCATTTGTTCTTCTCACGGATGTTCATTGCGTTCGTTTTATGTCGCCATTTCCACAGCTAAACTTGTATTTCTTTTAATGCCATAAATGGCATTAGAAAACTTCTATAATGAACCACACACACACACACACACACACACACACACAGAAAAATGCTAATATAGATAGAAAAAAAAATTAACATCTTCTGAACTGTTGCGAATGTTTATTTTTTAATGTAGGGGAGACTGGGGAGGATTGGCCCACCCTACAGTTTTCATATTTAACCCTCTCGCTGCGAAGTTTTCTTTTTTTTCTTTTTTTCAAAATAGGTTCAAAAATTGTGCATTTATTTTATTACATATTTCAAATCTACATATACTTTAGAGTTAAAATATGTAAAATGTTTTTGTAAAAGAGTTCTTTTTTTAATATAGAATTAGATCGTAAAAAAAAGATCGCGGAAATCGTGGGTTGCGCAAATTTTTCTACTTTTACGCTGCCCGTGGAAATCGCAGGATACGCAGCGAGAGGGTTAAAAGACTTTCAGAGTTTTACCAATAAGTGGCAACCAAAGCTACTGGAATGCTCAAACAAAAGTCTTTGTTTCATGCAGATAATTGAAAGAGGTGTGGAAAGAATCAATTGTGAAGAGTTTTCAACTTAAAAGTGTGTTTTTGCCAAAATGTCAGTGAAGGCTTACTGCGGAGACACGAAAAGTTTTTGATTTCCGTCTGTCTGTCTGCAAGTCTGTCTTTCTGTATGTTCCACGATAACAAAGCATCCGATTAGCTTGAAATTAAGTAAGCATGTTGGTAAGGTACACGGATTTAGCTGTATAGTTTTTTGTTGTATTTGGTTCATTCGTTCAGAAAATACAGGACATTTTATTTTATTTAAACGATGGAGAAAAAAGTCTGCTTTTAAATTATGTATATAAATTAGCTTAGGGGGCCATCTACAAATAAAAACCAGACCAAACTTTATTTCTTTCAATGGCAACACCCAATTTTGATAATATATTTTAAATACTCGGTTCAAATGGCGCCTAGACACGAAATTTCAAGTCATTATTAGATCTTAAATTTTTGAATTATAAACATTCAAAATTTAGAGCTTCTAAAGTTAAATTATCTCCTCAAATTATAATCCTAATGTGATAATGTTTTTATGTTTATAATATAAAAAACCTAAACATAAATACACTGAAATTGTAATTTTAAAAATTTTTATGATATGAATATAGAGTTATGAAATTAATATTCGATAAAAATATGAATTGATCCCTTAAAAAAAAATTATGGATTTATATTTATTATGCCCTTCTTTATGCGAATTCAAAATTTCAAATTTTTCTTCCAAGTAGTTTTCATCATATGCTTAAAAAAGCGTCAAAATGATGGTTTAAGTCTATAGTGCTCAGAAAAGCATAATTTGAAAAAAATATATTTGACTTATTTTGTTGAAACATTTGGGATGGCAATAGTCGAAACTTATTAAGTGAGTGAAATGGTCATTATTGGGAAGAAATAATACATTAATAGAAGTGACATGGTCATTCTGTAGCATTTCAAAAATCGAGTACCGAACTTCAATTTGGATACAGCCCCTAAAATAGGCTCATTTTAAACTAATTAATTTCTCGGAAGCTAATCGTACGAATTTCATGAAAATTTGTATTTAGACTAATTGAAGGGCATAGAATTTCTTTATGGTATCAAATTTGGGTATTGCTATTGAAATAACAAAGTTTGGGTTTGTTTTGATATGCAGAAGGCCACCTAAGCAAATTTTATGTACATCATTTAAAAGTAGACTTTATTTCTAATCGTTTGGTATCAGTAACTTTCTTCTATAATAATTTGTTACAGAGTTAGTAGGGGGTGTTTACTTTTAGGTAGCTTTCATTACAAAAAGCTACCTATTGCAGCCGTTCGGAGAAAAACAATTCCGAAAAATTTTGGTATATTTTCACCCATCATGACCCCTAGACCCCGAAACCACCCTCCATTCAAAATTTATATATATATATATATATATATATATATATATATATATATGTAGGTGTGTACATAACATATATATATATATCTAAAAATACTATCATTAAACAATTAAATATCCTACATAATAAATATTTAATTGATTACAATTGGAAATTAGTTCGTAAATATATTTTCGCAATAAAAAAGAAAAAGCTTGCACAATATTTTAATATATTTCATGGTAAAAAAAAATTTCGATACATTTCTCAGATATATTTTTGGATCTTATTATGACAAGAGTAAATCAATTCAACATTAATTTACAAAAAAAAACAAAACTTAAAAATACAAATACACAATTGTTAATTACTTTTACAAATCAAATATTCAATAATATTAATCTTAATTCTATCATAAATGACAAAAAATGTCAATTTCAAATTCACAATATTCAATTATCTAGAACATTTAAATATCCAATTCCATTAGGCAGAAAGATTTTTAATTATAATTCTTTCTCAAAAAATACATCTGCTACAAGTACCTTCCCTTGTAACTGCAACGACCCCTCACTACAGCAATACATTAATAAAGATCGGTCATATAATCACTGGTAATCTTAATATTGTTAAAGATTTTACATTAAGAAAATTAATGGGATATGGTACTAAATATAGACTCCCATCAAAACTTAATATAACTACAATTATAAAGCAATTTACATATGATATTGATTTGTTCATATATAAAATTTCTATTTATTACAATAAACCTGTGGCTTATTTTGACCAATCGAAGATTTTGGTAATTGAAAAGTTAACTGATGCTCTTTGGGCAAATGTATCTAATGTAGTTAAAGTCAATACCAAACATATTTTCCAACAAGTTAAAAATATTCAAAGGGACTATGTAATCACATATATTGACAAATCCCCTAATAATTATGCAATTATATGTAAATCCTATTATCACCATCTTCTTACATCTAGTATTTCATCAAATAAGTCTTTCCAAAGAACTAATGATGATATTATTGTTAACAACCGTAAAATTAATGCTTATTATAAACTACTAAATTTTATTCCTACTAACTTTAATTATCCGTATTTAGTACTCATTCCTAAATTTCATAAGACACCACTTAAATTCAAAACAGTTACAATTGGATGTAATACATATAATAATTATGCTAACAATATTTTATTAAAAATTCTGAATCAAATTTATGATCTAACAACGGAAACAGATAATAAACATTGTATAAAAAACAGTTATCAATTGGTTAATGTACTTAAAGATATTAAATGTGTAAAAGATATACGTACGTATGATTTCAAAGATCTATTTAATAATATAAATCTTAATGATCTGCATACTATAATTAACACACTTTTTAAAACATATAAAAATAAATTAAATCCACCTTCGTTTATGGATTTAAAATATTTTCGAATTTTAACTAATTTTATAATATACAATAACTATATCTTACAAGATAATATTATTTATCTACAAATTGAAGGAATTCCACAAGGCGGATCTACATTCAGTTTGATGTCTGATTTATATTTATATCAATATGAACGTAATTTTTGTAATGATGATATACTAATGTATCGCTATATTGATGACATTATTTTAACTGATACTAAACAATCAAATTTTGCTCAATTTCCAGTTGATTATCCAACTAATTTAGAATTGACAGAAAACCTCTTAACAAATAATACCATTAACTTTTAGATCTAAAAATCATTGTATCACAAAACAAAACAATAACTGATCTTTATGACAAACGTAAAGATTTTCAATTCAAGGTTAATACATTTACTAATTTTAAATCCTGTCTACACATTTCAGTTTACCGTAATATACTACTTAATCATTTGTATAGAATCAAAAGTTTATGTTCATCTCATCTTATAAATAAAAACATTAAACAATTAATTTTTGATGCATTAAATCATGGTTTTCCTAAGAAATTCATATATTCCTTAATCTACAATTAATTTAAGATCTAAACAATGTATTGTTGGGTGATTTATTGTTTGTTACTATTCACATTTAGCGTATATAAAAAAATATATAAAAAAAACTACAAAAAACTAAAAATAAACAAAAAAATTAAAAATACAAAATATATATAAAAAAAATTTTAAATAGGATGGCTGGGTGGGTAGATGTTAAATTAAGGAGGAGGGCGAAGTTGTCTGGATAATTTATACGCAAATGTTGTTTTTATATTTATAATAAAAAAAATTGTAGGAATGTTACGTTGATTTTTCATGGTTCTACTATCAGTTTTGGTTCTAGTGAGGTCGCGTTCCTGTGTACTGTATAACATTCTTTAAATTAAATCTAGTTAATATGCATCAATTTAATTTACTATTATAGATTTATCTCAATTAACTTTGTAATGATATACGATTACACTGGTTATGATACTTGTATTTACGAGTTTGTAGAAATGTTCTATTATGTTGGTATATTACCATGCCCCCCCCCCCCCATATTAGTAATGATACATTAATTTTATTAAGTGATTAATATAAACAAACTTTTATGTTATTTATAAATTCACTTATTTGGTATTATTATTAAGTCACTTAATTTTAAATACATAATATTATAATGTTAATTGATTATTATCAATCTTCTAATGCAATGTTTTAGAATGATATATTTATGCAATCTCAGTGACATTTTAGGTTAAATATTTACAATATAAAAATAAAATAAAGTAAATAAATAAATAATTGCATTTTCTACTATTATTTATGGTATAATGTAAATGTGGGATGCACTCAACACTATTTCATCTAATTAACATCTTGTAATTTATAATATATTGATTATTTAATCTAATTCTTATAATTCGGCTTGACGGCAGAATAAAATAATTTATTATATTCTAATATAATAAGTTTGCTTGGACTCTTTTTCTCTTTTTTATGTTATTATCTCTTAATTATTAATTGTTTAATTTTAAACTCTGTATAACAATCTTTAAATTAATTTAATTTAAATCATTTTAATTTACTCTTTTGATTTATTTTATTTTATTTATATTATGCCTTGTAATGGTAATACGTTTTCACAGTTTATGATACATGTATTTAAAGTCTGTAGAAACGTTGTATTTTATTGGTATATCACCATCCCCCTCCCCCCCATTTTTGTATTGATACATTAATATTTATTTATTGATTATTATAAACATTTTTTTAATATTATTAATAATGTTACTTATTCGAAATTATTGTTTTACTTAAATTTAAGTGTAAAAATTAAAAAATAATTTTAATTTTAACCAGTTTTCGCACATTACATTAAGATATTTATTGATAATTGTCAATATTATGTTGCATATTTTAGAATAATATTTATCTCCAATCTTAATCACATTTGGTTTAAAATACATTATATCTACAGTTATATACGTTTTTTGTACTAGATGGCAGCACTATACACTATTTTAGTCATGCACTCAATTACTTAATTATATATTGTCTTTCTTAAATATAATTTCTTATATTTCCAGCAAGAGGGTAGCATTAAATAATTATTTATTTTGTTCTATTATTATTAGACTGCTTGGACTCTTAAATTTAACTTATAATGATTATTATCTATTAATTATTAATTGTTTAATATTAAACACTTGTAATTTATAACAGGATCAATATTATAGTATGTAGTAATTATTATTATATGGACTATCTGTTGCGGTACACATTATATTAAAATGTTATTTGATGATTATCAATATTAAGTTGCATATTTTGGAGTGATATTTATCTGCAGTCTAAATGACATATTAGGTTTTAAATATATTTAATCTAATGTTATATTCGTTTTTCTATCCTAGATGGCAGCATTAAACACTATTTTAGTCAGTTTCTTGATCATTTATTGTCTTTCTCAAATATAACTTCTTATAATTTCAGTTAGATGGCGCTTTAAATAATTATTTATTTTGTTCTAATATTACTAGGTTGCCTTGGACTCTTAATTTAAAATTATATTTATTATTATCTATTAATTAATTATTGTTTAATTTTAAACAACTTCCTTTAATTTATTCCAGGATCTTAATTATCGATTGTAATAATAATTATTATGTGAACTTTCTGTTGCGGCAACCGTGGCATTAGCTTTTAACTGTGTCAGTATTTAAGCGGGATTTTAAGCCAAAGTACGTAATCTGTTTGAGACAATGTTACTGTCTTGGTTGTACTCGTGCTGGGTTTGTATCTGATTTAATTTGTTTCATTTTTTAAATGTTTTTATGGTTGTGGATTTCACATTGTTTAATATTTTACATGGTTGTTTAATATTCTCTGGTGCTTAGTCGATCGGGTGCATAATGGAATTCAATATTTGCTTATTGCTGAATTCCGTTACAGAACTGCTGAATTCCGTTACGACTATGTTTTTTGCTTACAAATGTATTAGGTAGCTTTCTTTACAAAAAGTTACCTATTGCAGCCGTTCGGAGGAAAGCGATTTCAAAAAATTTTGGTATATTTTCATCGATCATGACCCCCAGACCCAGAAACCACCCTCCGTTCAAAATTGATATATATATATATCAATATATATATATATATATATATCTGACCTATGTCACACTGTAACTCTCGTATTTATGAACCGATTTGGATGTAATTCGGTGTGTACATAGTACATACCAATGTCTCGACATAGTTCGTTGGCCAGCTTCATCCGCCATTTTGTTTCAAAATGGCGGCCATTTAAATTTTTTTTAAAAAATTAAAATTTGAAATGTGGTACCAAAAAATTGAAAATGGAAAAATATTTTTTTCTTATGTATTTGACCTTTATACAAAGACTCCGTAGCAGTTTTTGTTTCGTCTATATCTTAAAAAATGGCTGAGTTATAGCATTTTGAATTTCTAGCGAAGCTGACATTTTGAAACGTCCTGAATTTTGTCACGCGATAAAAGGCGTATTTATGAACCGATTTGGATGTAACTTCGTTTATACATAGTACAGACCAATGTCTCGAACGAGTTCGTTGGCCAGCTTCATCCGCCATCTTGTTTAAAAATGGCGGCCATTTAAAATTTTAAGAAAAATTTAAATTTGAAATGTGGTAGCAAAAAATTGAAAATTGAAAAAATATTTTTTTCTTATGTGTTGGACCTTGATAAAAAGATTCGGGAGCAGTTTTTGTTTCGTCTATATCTTAAAAAATGGCTGAGTTATAGCATTTTGAATTTCTAGCGTGGCTGACATTTTGAAACGTCCTGATTTTTGCCACGTGATAACAGACGTATTTATGAACCGATTTGGATGTACCTTGGTGTGTGCATAGTACATACAAATAACTCAACCGAGTTCGTTGACCAGCTTCATTCGCCATCTTGTTTCAAAATGGTGGCCATTTAAAAAAATTAAAAAAAAATAAATTTAAAATGAGATACCAAAAAATTGGAAAATGAAAAAGATTTTTTTTGTATGTGTTTGACCTTAATACAAAGATTCCGGAACAGGTTTTGTTTCGTCTACATCCAAAAAAATGGCTGAGTTATAACATTTTGAATTTCTATTGTGGCTGACATTTTAAAACGACCTGAATTTGTCACGCAATAACAGGCGTATTTATGAACCGATTTGAATGTAACTTGGTCTGTACATAGTACATACCAATGTCTCGACCGAGTTCGTTGGCCAGCTTCATTCGCCATCTTGTTTCAAAAGGGTTGCCATTTTTAAAAAAAATGTAATTTAAAATTTAAAATGAGGTATTAAAAAATTGGAAAATGAAAAAGATTTTTTTATGTGTTTGGCCTTGATACAAAGATTCTGGAGCAGTTTTTGTTTCTGAAAATTTGTTCTTTTGTTTATATCATAAAAAGTGGTTGAATTATAGCACTTTGAATTTCTATCATGGCTAACACTTTGAAACGATCTTGTATTTGTCACGCGATACCACACTTATTCGCCTATTTCGATGGAAGAAGGCATGTGGATAGTATACATCAATATCTCGACCAAGTTCGCTGGCCAGCTTCATCAGCCATCTTGTTTCAAAATGGCGGCCATTAAATTAAAAAAAAATTATATTTAAAGTGAGGTGCAAAAAAATTAGAAATTGAAAAAGGTTTCTTTCTTAAGTATTTGACCTTGATATAAGGATTCAGGAGCATTTTTTGTTTGTCTTTATCTTAAAAAATGGCTCAGTTATAGCAGTTTCAATTTCTAATGTTGGTGACATTTAAAAAATCTGATTTTTTGCCTGCGACAGCACTTGTATATATCAACCGATTCCGATATGAGTGAGCATGTGCACAGCAATTACTAAGGTCTCGACAAAGTTCACTGGTTAGCCTCATCTACCATGTTGTCTTAAAATGGCAGGCACTTTAAGAAATCGCCGAATTTGGCAGCCAAATATAAGTGACTTTAAATAAAAGCAGCTTGGATAAAGCTGACTAATTTCGCGAAATTCTCATTCATAATGATTTAGTATTGATAAAAATTAGTATTGAATCTCCTACATTCGGTTTCCACTTCATTGAGCTTCGTGTGTTTGAATAATATAAGTTGGCTTTTTAAAAATAAGGAATTTGAAAGCTACCCTTCCTCCCGGCACTGGCCGGAAGGACTTTTTTATGTACCCGTGATCAAGTGAAATACCTTATAAGCTTCCGGCTTCATTCATCCATTTTATCTCTTGTATGTTTATGTTACGGCTTTTTCTGGTTCAACATTATTTAGCTGGATTTATTATCTATTGTCTTTAATCAGACTTTATCAAAAGTTGGGTTTTTTTCCATATGTTTTATATCGATTTATTGCCAGCAACATGCTAGTGAATTAGTTGCATTTAATAAAATTCTGTATTACTAGTTACACGTTCCTTCTCTATTCTGTTAAATGTCTGAGTTATGAATATTTGCTATATTATAAATTTAATTTCAATTATTGGAAATCGATGACGATTTATTATATATCATGGTTTTATATATTTATATATATATATATATATATCTGATTTTTGTCATACTGTAACTCTCGTATTTATGAACCGATCTTGATAAAATTTCGTGTGTGCATAGTACATACCAATGTCTCGACCGAGTTTGTTGGCCAGCTTCATCCGCCATCTTGTTTCAAAATGGCGGCCATTTAAAAATTTTTAAAAATTTAAAATTTAAAATGAGGCACAAAAAAATTGGACATTGAAAAAGATTTTTTTCTTATGTGTTTGGGCTTGATACAAAGATTCTGGAGCATTTTTAGTATCGTCTATATCTTAAAAAATGGCTGAGTTATAGCACTTTGAATTTCTAGTATGGCTGACATTTTGAAACGATCTGATTTTTGTCAAGCGATAATACACGTATTTACGAACCGATTTGGATGTGACAAGGAATGTGCATGGTACATAGCAATGTCTCGACCGAGTTCGTTGGCCAGCTTCATCCGCCATCTTGTTTCAAAATGGCGGACATTTAAAAATTTTAAAAAAATTTTAATTTAAAATGAAGTACAAAAAAATTATAAATCGAAAAAGATTTTTTATTTATGTGTTTGAGCTTGATACGAAGATTCCGGAGCATTTTTTGTTTCGTCTATATCTTAAAAAACGGTTGAGTTATAGCACTTTGAAATTCTAGTGTGGCTGACATTTTGAAACGAACTGATTTTTGTCTCGCGGTAACACGCGTATTTATGAACGGATTTGGATATAACTTGGTGTGTACATAGTACATACCAATGTCTCGACCGAGTACGTTTGCTAACTTCATCCGCCATCTTGTTTCAAAATGGCGGCCATTTAAAAATTTAAAAAAAAATAATTTAAAATGAGATACAAAAAAATTAGAAATATAAAAAGATTTTTTCTTATGTGTTTCAGCTTGTTACAAAGATTCCGGATCATTTTTTTGTTTTGCCTTTATCTAAAAAAAAAGGCCGAGATATAGCAGTTTGAATTTCGAATATATGTGACAGCTTGAAAAATCTGATTTTTTGCCTGCAACAGCACTCGTATATATCAACCGATTTAGATATGAATGAGCATGTGCACAGGAATTACTAAGGTGTCGACCAAGTTCATTGGTGAGCTTTGTTGCACCCATTATGTTGTTTTAAAATGGCGGGCTATCACTGATAATTCGGGTTAATATAATTATTGATATAATTCGGGATATCACCGAATTTGGCGACAAAATATAAATCACTTTAATAAAGCCAGCTTTGATAACGCTGACTAATTTTGCGAAATTCTCATTATATTCAATATTGACAAAAATTATTATTTAATCTTCATAATCGGGTTCCACTAATATGAGCTCTGTGTATTTGAATAATATAAGCTGGCTTTTAAAAAATAAGGAATATGAAAGCTACCTCTTCCTCCCGGCACTGGCCGGAAGGACTTTTTTTATTTTCCACGACTGTACAGTCGTGGAAAAAAAAGTCAATACCCCTTACTAACGCTGAAAAAAGTTATCGTAGAAGAAAGTTACTGGTACCAAAAGATTGATAATAAAGTCTACTTTTAAATGATGTATATAAAATTTGCTTAGGGGGCCATCTAAATATTAAAACGAACCAGAACTTTGTTTATTTTCAATAGCAGTACACAATTCTGACAGCATAAATGAACTCTACACCCTTCAATTAACCTAAAAACAAATTTTTATGCAATTCGTACGATAAGTTTCCGAGAAATTTATTTTAAAACGAGCGTATTTTAGGGGCTGTATCCAAATTGAAGTTCGGTACTCGATTGTTGACCGAGAGAGCCAAAAGCTGTCAGAATTGTGTACTGCTATTGGAAAAAAAAACAAAGTTATGGTTCGTTTTAATATTTAGATGGCCCCCTAAGCAAATTTTATATTAGCCCTTCTTGATCAAGGCATTTTAAGCGGTACTCAAGCAGTCATTGAAGACGTCTAGTTTACAGGATAACATAAGAAATTTCAAAATATCTAGTCACTTCTATCATAGACGGGTCCTTAAACCATCATTTTGCCGTTTTTTAAGCATAATTTGAAAACTACTTAGAAGAAAAATGTGAAATTTTGGATTTACATAAAGCAGGGCTTAATAAATCTTAATCCATCAAAAAATTTGTAGGTTGCAATTCATATTTTTTTCGAATATTAATTTCATAATTCATATCATAAAATTATAAAAATTGCAAATTCAGTGTATTTATGTTTGGATATTTTAGAATTACTGCTACACAAAAAATCAACACATTTTGAGCATTATTTCAGAAGATATTAATAAAAATATGAAAATTTAATTTAACATTAGAAGCACTAAATTTTCAATGTTTATAATTCAAAAACTTAATATTCAAATGACTTGAAATTTGGTGTCTAGGCATAATTTGAACCGAAGATTTGAAATATCTTGTTAAAATTGGGTATTGCCACTGAAAAAAATGTAGATGGCCGTTTTAATATGTAGATGGCCCCCCTCAGAAAATTTTATATACATTATTTAAAAGTAGACATTATTTCCAATCGTTCGGCACCAGTAACTTTCTTCTACCATAGTTTGTTGAGGACATAGTAGGGGGCGTTTACTTTTTTTTTTCCACGACTGTACATAATTTTCTATTGTTTGTTACTTAGATTTAATTAGTTTTTAATTAAATTGAGTTTGAATTCATTTATTTTATGATCTGTGGTAAAGGTGATCGTTTCGAAAATCATTGCTACCAAGTCGAGTACCGATATCACAATCTACAAAATAAGAATGCTAGAGAATATGTTCTCTATCCGGTCACAAAAAGCAATGAGTAAAAACTTGTAAACCTTATAAATGAAAAGTTTTCTGTTATTGTTTTCATTGCTAAATGTTCATCTAAGAGATAAGAGGCCTAGATTTGGTTACTACAACCTTACCTTTTGAAAATATAATAAAGGAAACATGAAACGATAATTCGTAAATCTGACGTCATTGTGATCAAGGACATTGGATCAATCGCGCTAGGACAGACAAAAGCTTTTCCAGGGCGGGCACTGCCCGCCCTTGTCCCTACGAACCTAAACAGGAAGGAATAAAAACATTATTTAAAAGAGAGGGGGAAAGAGAACGTGGAAGAGCGGACGATACATATTCTGACATCATTGAATGTCACGATGGCGCGATTCTACCGTATTGCTAATGGATCTTATGCAAGGCTAACGAAAAAGATGCTTTACGCTTATTTTTTTTACAGACCGCTGAAGTCACGTGATGCTCGAATGCATCAATGCAAATGTACGAAAAGAGCACCACGTCACTCTAGCTTTCTGTAAAAAAAAAGACTCGTGGAATGCGCCCCAGTAGCCTGTTTTTTTTCGTTAGCCTCGATCATTGTTACAGCTGCTGCACCATCGGAATGCGAGTATGCGCAGGCGCGAACACCGCTAGCAGACGCCCTTAGCCTTGACCCAGGTTGAGTACATATATTTTAACTGAAAATTTGCAAACTTAGGGAATTTTCTCGCATCCAGAACAACATTTTGAATTTATATTACTACATATTAAGTATATGCTGCTACAACAAATAATTTTTTGCGGTATTTTTAACAAACAAGCATTAATAACTCACACTCCATAGACTGCTATGCTAAATACTGCCAGCAGACGAATTTTAGCCTCTACCTCAGGTCGCGTGCATAAGGTCCATTAGCGCCAGCGTTTGGCCAAAGTTTGCGGGATTATTCGTGTTACGGTTAACTTTTTATTTCCCTCAACCGTTGACTTTTTATTAATAAAAACTGTGTGATTTAGTCAAGCGAATGTGTCCCTTGTCAATAAGCTAATGCCAGTCGGCATACTGAAACATTCTCTAACGAAATTAAGAGATTTTATCATATGCACGCCGATATTACCGGTTCTCCCCCATCTTCTCAAGACGACTTCTACTGTTTCAAAATGATGGACATATTTCGACTTTGGCCAGAAACTGTGGCTATCCCATTTATTACTGCACAAACAGTAGCCAAAGTTTTCTACAATCAGTGGACCACATGGTTCGACAGCTCATCATAAATCACGGCGGACCAGGGAAGGCAAAGCGAAATCATGCTATTCCAGTCCCTGTCTCACTTTCTAAGAAACAAAAGAATTAAATCTACCCTATTAAATTTCCCCTACCACCCGCAGGCAAAGGGCATGTTTGAAAAATTTCACCGCTCTTTAAGCCTCTTTAAAAGCATTCAGCACAGACCATTGAACTGTGGCCTGCCCTACCATCTGACTTGGTTTTCGCACTGTCACAAAGTGGGCGTTCAGGCTGCAACAGCTGACTTGGTCTATCGAACTAATCTTCGATTCCCTGATAATTTTTTGTATTCACTGCAGTAGAAGCTTCGCCACAGCAGTTCGTCGAGGAGCTAATTATGTATTTTAGTACCATTCGCCCTATACCTGCTTCTAGATATGGAGCCAAATCAATCTTTATTCATCCCATCTAAAAGACTGTTCACATGAGTTTCTGCGACATGACGGAGTAAAAAAAAGCCGCTCCGAAATCCTTACGACGTCCCTTTCAAAGTTCTTGATAAATGCAAAAACACTTTTATTATTGACTGTAATGGATGTAGATGTACCATATACTCGGCAGGATTAAGCCAGTTTTCCTGGAATCGGACAATTGTACTACAGATTGTCTGTTTCCAAAAGTCCCTCCAAAACAGTCCATTATTACTTGGTCGGGACGAACTGTACGTTTCCCGCATTGATACACAAGACGAGGTGGAAAGTTGATTCTGCGGCGAGAAAGAATTGATGAAATTGGAGTAACAAGTGGCCGATGATCTGCTAGTTGATATAACGAGAAAATGTTTAAGCTTGTCCGTTCTTAAAATCCATTTACATTTTTTTTTAAGTTTGGGACTTCATAGATATTTCAAAAAACACAATACCAATGATTTATAACTAATTAGCAGTAATTCGTATCGTTAAAATAAAGTTTTATGATAGAAATTAATAATATTATTCCATTTTAAAAACTATCATTTTTTTCATTATATTTTACTATTTATAAACATAGAAGCGATTAAATACCGTATTTAGCTGATATTTCAACTCCCGACAGTAGTATTATTTGTTTTCTATCTCCATATGAAACTTATGTACATTATACTTTTAATGCGGTTTCCTTTCCTTTTTGCTTTGCGCGGGATAGGGTTGTATTTTATATTAAAAATTTAGGAATAAGATTATTTCACAGATTTTCACCTGTCATCTACCCCTTCAAACATTTCTGCTTCCTCCTATGCCCCTCCTCCAGTTTAATATCTGGTGGGGTTTTTTCCTATTAGCTACTTTGCAATTACAATACATATTCCTTAATATAAATTTTTCAATGCACACAAAACTTAAAATATATTTCTTTTTTTCTGCCATAGTCATTACGTTATAGCAAAAGTAAAAGCATAGAAATCTCTTGCCATCTAAATTCGCCGCACCTCCAAGAAAAAGAGCATAGTTTAATATCTTTTAAAAGTCTCAATTTTTTAGATTTATATACTTTATCTGCTATTTTAGGACTATTCCTGTTACCCCCTCCCCCTTCAGCAAAAAATGAGGAATTAATTAAAATGGGAGAATTATGTAAATAATTCCTTTTTATTCGCTTTGGTAGTCTTAAGCCTTGTAAAAAAAAAAAAAACACAAAGAAGTTTTTTTTTCACTTAACGTTGATTTAAAAGTAGGTATGTACTACTTTTATTTTACATGTAAGTGTAATATTTTTTTTTAATAATTGTGTGAAATTTAAACAGCAATAAAAAATTTTCTAATAAAAAATCCTCCATTCATAATTCACATTCATTAGATAGATTTTGTAGCAATAAATTGCTCTAGAAAGGTAGCATTAAATCATTCACGTTACCTAGATCAATACGCTTAATAAATGTTAACAATTAATCATGCGCAAACCACAATTCCAAAATGTGTACAAAAGTAAAATGCATTAAAAAATGAACCTCGAAAACAAAATATTCAGTCTTTTTTTTTTCAATCTTTTAGAAACTTCTTTTACTGTCTTAAATAAGTAGTATAATGCAAAACAAATAGAACATCTTTCTTATTCAATAGGTTGTCTTCTTTTTATCCCGCAACAAGAAAAAAGAAAGAAATTTCGACTCAAAAATCAAATTGTGCCATTGTGCTAAATCCACTTCGTAATCCAGATAGAGCTGAGTCCAGAGCTGATTCAAGTCTTGTCGTTAAAACTGTGGTGAAAATTTTATAAATCACTGACAGACAGTAAGCTGATCTGAACGTAGTTAAATAAGAATGCATTCGTTAAAAACACATAAACTTGCTCAATGGTACGCATAAACAAGAACTTTTATATGAACTTGCACAATTAAAATTAATGATAAAATCTACATTTCGAACTGCCTCTGAAATCGTCCTCAGGACAAAATATGAAGTTGAAATGATTAAAAGTCCAGAGACGGAATCTTCCTGCGTGAGAGACAGTTTGTTGAGTCTTGACCAATTGCATAATTGAAAAAAATGTAGTAGCGCCATCCAGAGATCAGAAAAATTAAAAAATTAAATAAGCTGGAAATGAATCGAAAATTAAATTGAAGATCATCAGGTGTCACCATCTGTGTACAAGGGGAAACGGATTACATACACGCAAATAAGTTCATGGTAATAGAGTGAAAAATTGAAATATCGCAAACAGATAAAGAATTAAGACTGTTTTATAATATTACGCCAGATTTTTTGGTATATTATAAGATAAATTATCGTTACTGATATTATGCTCACGTGCAATGATTTCGACTGATTTTTTCTGATGTACTCACTGAATGGCGCCACCGTATTTTTTCAATCATGTAATAGGTCAAGACTCAACAAAGTGTCTCTCACACAGGAAGCTTTCGTATCTAGACTTTTAATCATTTCAACATCATATTTTATTTAAGATAAATTATCGTTACAGGCATTATGCTCATGTGCAATGATTTTTACTGATTCTCTGATCAAATGGGTTATTACTTGGGACTATGACTCTCGCCTCCTCAAAATTAACAGAGCAGCCTTCGTTATCCAAGTAGAAACGAGAAAGAGATCTATTCTGTTTAAAATATTTAATGTCCTTACGATGCTCCTTAATTTTTCCAGAAAGTCTGCGTTTTGTCAAGCCAATATAAATTCTTTTATTATGACTAAATAACTTAATAGGTATTTCATATATTCCAGATTTTTGATCAAATGGGATTTTGTCAATCTTATCACTAAGGATATGAATAAAGTAAAGGGGTGGAATTGCCGCCATTTTTATACTATATTTCTATAGGATCATGTTTAACTTCTCAATTATGGTGGGAATGTAGCGAAATCTCCTGTACACCGTAAGTTGATTCCTGTCCTGACGTCGCGTCGGCCCAAAGGACAGGGAGGGTTGTACTGCTGAATTATCTTATCAATATATTTTTCCGTAAAACCATGATCAATCGCTATTTTCTTGATAAATTTATTTATGTTATGAACTTTACCCACGAATAGCAAACTCTTTGTTGGACGAAGGGGAATCAATGCTAAAATGTTCTTCACGCCTATTGTTGTTTTCCTTCTGTATACCCGCAGCTGACGTCACATGGGTAAAGTCCATTGGTTATCTGAACAAATTATGAAGGTTCTTTTAATAAATGAGTGGAAGGCGGAGATTTTATATTGGAAAAATACATTTGCTAAAAAAAGTATAACAATGTTTTCTTTTACTGGTTTTCTATAAACAGAATAGTCTAATCCAGGACTGTAGCTATTAATGTTAACATCTAAAAATGGAGGTGTAGCATTTTCTTCAATTTAAAGGGTGAATTTAATACTATTACTAAAATTATTAACATCTTCAAGAAAAGTTATTAAATCTGATAAACTGTAGTTTCATGTCGAAAACATCATCTAAGTAACGTGACCAATGTTGGGTTTTCAGATTAAACGCATCAAAGATCTTATTTTCTAGAAGTCTTATATTAAGGCAAACTCTGCAAATAAACCGGAAACCGGTAATCCCATCGGTGCATCATGTACACTATATGGCCAAAGGTCACCGGTCACTTGCGATTTTCGACGTTTTGTTAAATATCTAGAAAAATACATGAGAAATTAACCTGAAACTGCTGGTGTGTAAACAGTATAGTATAGGTCATATATTTCAGCGAAGATTTTTCCCGAAACACCATAGGGGACAGTCAACAAATTGAAAAAGAACGAATATCTTCTGGGTAACCCTGTAAAAACTAATGTAGCAACAGCGTTCAAACTCAAGATTATTAATAAGTGGCTTATTGTAATATACTGTGTTCATTTTTATGAGAATAGCATTTATACCCGTAGACAAATTAAGGTTTTTATAAAGACAGTCCCAAATTTCGCCAAGTGTTTTGCTTATAATTTGCAGAGTTCTTAATATAAAAAAAAGTTCTTTTCAGAAAATATGACGAACAACATTGTACACAAAACTTTGTAATCAGAATTAAAAAATAATAAGAACTGCATGAAAAATGAGCAGGTTTACTAAAAAATGTTTCACTGCGCATGCGCGAATGCAATCAAAATATAATTTACATAATGTGTTAGCTAAATGTATAGAGCAACTTTTGTAAAAGTCTCAAAAGCATAGTTTGAAAAGTCTGATAATAATCGTTTATAGAATAAGCTCAAAATCCTTTGTTCCCTAAATGAAGCAAAAAGATGAGGGGTTGTATCCATATATCCATTGATTAGTGACAATATAACATACATAATATTGCACGTACCACTGTATTTGGATAGAGTCCCTCATCTTTTTGCTTCCTTTTGGGAATAACGGATTTTGAGTTTATTCTATAAACGATTATTATCAGACTTTTCAAACTATGTTTTTGAGACTTTCACAAAAGTTGCTCTATATATTTAGCTAACACATTATGCAAATTATATTTTAATTACGTTCGAGCATGCGCAGTGAATCATTATTTAGTAAACCTGCTCACTTTTCATACAATTTTTATTAATTTTTTCATTCTGATTGCAGGGTATTGTTTGTCATATTTTCAGAAGAGAACTTTTTTTTTATATTAAGAACTCTACAAATTACAAGCAAAAATCTTGGCAAAATTTGGGACTGTTTTTATAAAAACCTTAAATTCTCTACGAGTATACATGCTATCCTCATAAAAATGAACACAGAATAGTACAGTCAGCCACTTATTAATAATCTCGAGTTTGAACGCTTTTGCTACATTAGTGTTTACAGGGTTATCCAAAAGATATTCGTTATTTTCAATTTGTTGACGGTCCCCTATGGGGTTTCGGGAAAAAATCTTCACGGAAATATATGACATATACTATGCTGTTTACACACCTGCAGTTTCAGGTTAATTCCTCATGTAATTTTCTAGATATTTAACAAAACGTCTAAAATTGCAAATGACCGGTCACCTTTGGCCATATAGTGTAGCTGTCTATAACCCACATAGCATTTTTAATTTTCAGAAAAATTGCAGAAGTCTTGCTTTGAAAACCTGCAAAGTTGCAGCAAGCTCAGCATGACAAAACTGAACGTTCATAACAAGACTGCAGAGAGATAACGCAAACGCCGAAGTCATCACACTTTGAACTTGCAGCTAACTTGTCGTGCAAGTTAAATTCATGCTGTATCAAATTTATTGCGAATTAACGTCAAACAAGTAATCAAAAATACTGCAAACTTACTACAAAGTAGTAATCTTTCCATGCCACATTAACTGTTTACAACTGTTACACTGTAAGTTTAACCCCTTCGAAGGGGTCCATAGATCTGATTAGGTCTATTGATGCATGCGCACCGTGAAGGTGCATGCATCGTTTTTACCACCATGAACAAGCTATGGTAATATTTGTACTTTTCAACTCGCGCCTTTTTTAGTATTGGATAAGCATAGCGTTTTACAAAACCGGTGACAACCGAATAAAATTTCTGCAATTTCTGCGTATCTGCTGATTGTCTATTCTCTCAACAGAGGGATTCTATGCTTTCGTCTCTTTCGTGAATTAAAGACAGTCTTGCCATCAGTTTCACAACAAACTACTCATGCAAGTGGATGATGGTATACCTTGCGGGAGATTTGCTGCGAATTTCTCAATTCAGATTTGTCACGGGAAGATAATATCAGAAAAAATCAAACTTGCTGCTAATGTTCATGCTATCTGGGAAATAGTCTTATTAAAATGAAAATATTACTGTAAACTATGACCTATGTGGTTAAGGACAGATTTTAGTGAGGTTTTGATATCTTGAGATAGATTTGAATTGTTATCTATTACTATATTGATGTATTTAATGACCTCATGCATATTGATGGATGTATATAGTGATATTATGTCTAAACTTTCGATAATGGTGTTTATATTGATCGGAAATTGTTTAACTTTAACGATAAAATCTTTTGTAGACTAAGTAGCAAAATTTGAAACAGGAAGTATCGACTTCAAGATGATCACGAATGCTTTTTCTAATAAGTATGTGGATGCGACACAACGGGAAATGATGGGTCTCAACGGTAAATTTAGCTTGTGATCATCTCCCGGTTAACATCGGATTAACACCTGTATGGTAATCTTAATAAGGGTTTTCATACTGTCCGGCCAATTTCCAGAGCGAACTAACTCTTGAACCGTACGGAAAAATCCTGAGGTTTAAATTGTTTTGCTGTATTTCACAATCCATATCCGCTATACAAGCATTCATTTTAGCAATATAAGCTAATCTGTCCAGTACTGCATTTATGTTTGATTTGTCCGTCTTGATAAATGTAATATCGGGATCTTTTTTCAGTTTCTTTAATGTATTCAAAAGTACCTGTTGCTCCTTATTTTGTTTATATGAGATCTGTTTTATTAAATTATACACCGCTGCGCGCGTTTCATCCCTATTACTCTCTGGAATGGCTTGAATGACCTTTTACACAATCTCTAATAATAGTATTACAGTTTTCTTTATTGTCAAATACAAATTTTGGTCCAAGCGAAAGGGTTCTACCTTCAATACAGGAAAAAACTTTACTTGAATAGTCAATGTAAGATACTGCTTTGGTGGAGGGAGGGGATGAAAAACGATATTTCCTATTTATTAGAAGTTGGACAGTTGCAGTTTCCTTGAGTGGGTATTAGTTTTCTCCCTTTGCTGGATATAGAGTAAAATCGATATTATATGCATTCTATGGTCGAAAACATCAACAGGGGTATTATCAACAGATTCACAATAAAGATGAAAAACCTTACTTGACAAATTGTTGACATATGCGAATTTATCTCTAATATAAAGATGCAGACAATGGCGCTTAAAACTCAATTTCTTCTGTGGGAATCTTTTAACCCTTCTTATCACCGCTTTGCATATGTGCAACATACCCAAAAAGTTAATGTTATTTCCACAGTGAGCTTCAAAACACAATTTTATCGATTGTTTCTATTCTATAATACTGCTACCAACAAAATTATTTCACATAATCTGCAATCGATGGTGATACTAAGTTTAATTTTCATACCAAAGTTTCGTTTTTCGATTGATCAGTTACACGCGACTTTTGCTCTATTAAACTTGGAATTAGTGAAGTTAAAAAGAATGGAGACGTCCACAAGTAGATTGTTTACAAAGGTAAACTCTAATTCTTTATTTAAAGACAATTTTTGAGCTAAGAAATTTACAATATTTATAAGAAATATATAAATTTTTGTTTGTTGCAGATATGCAACAACGCGCAATTTCTACCGTTGTACCGAAGTTTTGAAAATATTGATAGAACAAGATATAAAACTTCTTCTAAGGGTTATTTGAGTTATATTCATTTTTTCATAGCATCTGGATTTGCCTATAAATTCATACCACATTAAAGCAAAGAAAATATTATAAACTCAGGTGAGATAGATCATTTTGGCGAATCCACGGCATAATACTTAATGAAAATACTTTGATATTTCCTTTACTTAATTTTCTTTGATTGTATATTTGAAGAAGGGGATTCTAAGCTTAGGAACAATAAAAAGAAAACATATATCTAACTGCAAATCACCTAACGATAAAGATATCAAGAACAAAAAGAACGTTGATCATTTACTGAATACTAGGAACAGTTGAAGGGGTGGATGTTTCAACAACATCATTTAAAGAGAACAAACTATTAGGTAGATTTCGTATGAAATACTACCTATTACCGTCGCTCCTATGTTGGAATTTCTGAAAAATTTTTGCAGATCTACACCGATCATGACCCCTAGAACCCAAAACCACCCTCAGTAAAAAACTTTATATATATATATATATATATATATATATATATTTTGGGCACAGGGAAAAATAATATTAGCTTTAGCTTATTTTTCTCACAGAAAACAACCATATTCCTTATATCATTGAATTCTGTGCCCTCGATAGCGTAATTCAATATATAAGCTTTTCCATTATTTGTCGGTGTCCACTTTCTTCTTTTTTCTTCCATAATAATTCTTATAATAAATTATTATGCACTTTTTTTTTTTTTAAATACTTACAGCTTTAATTCACAATATTACGGTTTTTGATGGTGGTAGGTAATGTTTAATTAATGGTTATATATATATATATATATCACTTTCTTCTGGACACGATAACTTCCGTAATTCTTCACCAATCTCTTCCAAACTGATACATAAAATCAAGGGGCATAAAATCTCGGTCAAGATCGTTAATGGGCAAAATCGGGCCAAGGGGATGGAAAGAGGGGGGGTTTTTGTGAAAACCGAAAAACCCCCATAACTTCTTAATTTTTGTACATATCAAATCAGTTTAAAGTTTTTATTACTTCTAAAAATAGGTCCAAAAATTTATGTATCACAGATTTTTGATAAAAATTAAAAATGGGCTCAAGGGGCGCAAAAAATAGGGTTTTTGGGAGAAAAAAATTCATAATTTCGTCAGTTCTCAAGATATCAAATCCAATTAATTTTATTATATATCTCCTTAATATTATCTACAACTTTTATATTCACAAGTTTTTGATAGGACCAATTCGTACCGCAAAAAAAATTAAAAACGAAAACAAAAAAAGGGGGGTGAAGAAGAAAAATTTCCATAACTCCGTCAATTCACAAGATATAAAATCCCCATGAATGTATCATATATCTTCTTAATATTGTCTTCAATATTTATACAGACAAGTTTTTGATAGGACCAATTCTTACAGCAAAAACAAATTAAAAATACATAGCGTTGAAGAAAAAAATCATCTTTTTCAAGAATGTATTCAAATCCAAATTGCTTATTTTTTTACTCATTTTTAAATTAATTTTTGCTCTCAAACGCATCCAATTGATAGATTCTCTTCTTCAAGTACTATATAATGTATCATAATGATCGATTTTTTGATAGAGGCAGAATATATTTCAAAAAATGATGTCAAATTGGGCATTTTGAACAGAATTTCCCGAAGCGATTGTGTTAGAAACGAAAAATATTGCTCTACTGAGAAAATAATTGTTTATTAATCAAGTTTCAATTAATTGAAAGAAAAATAAAAACACATGTCGCTTATAAATCTTTTCAAAAATCAAGTCAGCAAGTTTCGTATTTTTCCTATTAAAAATTGATCTGAAAATGTGCCAGAAAATTTCGAATTGTTGAGCATGAAAAAGTATTTTTTTTAATATCGCCTTAACATGATTCTGACAAAACCAGCTATTATATAAAAATGAAATAAAAACTCATCAGAAGCGGTCAGATAAAACTGTTAAATTGGATTTATCATGATTTAGTTTTTGTTGGTGCAATTAATATACTTAACTTCGAAATCTACCTCCGCCTGTAGGCCGGGCCGGCAGGGATTTGTTCATTTAGCATTATCCTTTGACTATGAAGAACATACATCATCAGTTCGAGATTATGACAAAGCTACAAAAACATACATAGACAGACCACCTTTTGTTGTATCTGAATACAAGACACATGAATAGAGTAAATTTGAAAAACAGTATTGGGAAGCAGGGCCGGATTGGGCCCCAACTTGCAAGGGGCCCTCAGCAGTGGTTTAAGTCGTATCAAAGTTTCGTTTTAAAAATTACTTAATTTCTAAAAAGAAAAAAAAAAGAAAAAGAAATTCTGAAATGGTAAAAGTATTTTGAACTGGTGAGAAAAAGTCGTGTTTCAAGTGTCAACATCCTTTTACTTTTGCAATTTTAAAGCTTCGCGAGTCCGATAATAACTGCTTCTAAGGCATCCTTTTAGTACTTTTATCCTCTTTCCCAGAGACAAAAGCAGAAAAACATCTTCCTTCTATTTCCCTCTTCTGCCTGAAAAACACATGCACTCAGCTTTAAGTTTTCCAAGAAATTACTAACGAGCATAGGACCGACCTCCCACTGTCTGAAATCTACACTTGAGAGTGACATTGACAGCACCTTTCGACAATATTTTGCGACCATAACACATTGTTTTTATATCTTTTCCTCTACTGCATGAAGTCCCTGTTAAAAGAGACAAAGAAGTGGTGTGTTTTTTTCAAAGGGTGTGTTTTTGCATAAACTTTTATTTGAATATTATAAGAAGACTTTAGAAAATGTAATATTTAGGAAATGTTCTTAGCATTTTACATCTTCAATTAGTCAAAATTAAGCATAGGGTATGAATTAATCATTAGAATAAAATTTTAAAGAAATGCACAAAAAATGGGGGAGGGGGTGCTTAAGGGTCCTAATAAAAATATGAGGGTGTTGGTCCGGGGAGAGGAGTCCAAGACTCAACTCTAAAATTTTGCATTGAGAATGCGAGAAAATTAGGAAGTGAAAAGAGCATGCCGCACAAAAAGTTCAAGGAGTCCCGAATCGGGACCCTAGGGTTCCCCGGGATTTTAACTGGGATCTAGAAACGGGAGAGTAACTAAATGGAAAAAAAAGGTTCCAAAAATGAGTATCGGACTTAGAAGGGGCAATTTATTAACAATTTAGGGTGCAAAAACTTCAAGTGATCAGGGGAATGTAGTTGAGTGTAAAGATACTTTTTAGTAGTTTTTAACGTAATCAGAGAACGCTAGAACTATGTTGAAAAAAATTGCAAGCAATTCGTATCATTAAGCTGCACCAACGGTCCCAAGAAGACAAATAATATTCAAAATTGGTGATAGCTGAAATCTGCGAAATTTTTTTGTCTTCTTGTGGTAGCTGAAGGAGCTTAGAAGTTGTTAGAAAATAAAGTTAGTGAATCCGTCTGTTTTTTTTTTTTTTTAAGAAGCTATAATAGGGGGCCCATAAGGGGCCAACTGATAGTTGAGAGCAGGGTCCTAACATGAAAACATGTTAACATGTTTTAGTACTTAGTGTTTTAGATCTCCAATTAGACAAAATTAAGCATAGAGCATGAAATAATCATTAGAATAACATTTTAAAGAAATGTGCAAAAATGAGGGGCGGTATGCTTAAAACAGGGCCCTAGGGTGAGGGTGTTGGTTCGGGGTAAAAATTATGAGAGTGTTAGTTCGGGGAGAGGAGTCCAAGACTTAACTTTAAAATTATTCACTGAGAAGGCGAGAAAATTAGGAGGTAAAAAATGTATGCCACACAAAATGTTCAAGGGGCCCCATATTGGACCCAGGATTTTAACTGGAATCTAGAAACAGGAAAATAACTAAACGGAAAAAGAGTTCTAAAAATGAGGATCAGATTAAGAGGGGGCAATTTATTAACAATTTAGGGTACAAAAGCCTCAAGGGGGCCCTGTACCGGGTCCCAGGTGGTGAGGATCTTAACTGGAATGTAGAAATGGGGGGACTAACTAAATGGAGATATAGCACCAAAAACGAAGAAAATCAGATAAAATTGGGCAAGCTATTAACAATTTAGGGCATATAAACTTAAAGGGATTAATTTAAAAAAATTAAAAATCTTTGCCTCCGGTGCATCAGGACCTGTCTTCGACTATCGTCACCTAAATTTTCAGAGTTACACATGCGATAGATTTTGCTAGCCATCACGGACAGACACATACACACATGCACAGAGAGCGAAACTTTCTTTTATTAGTACATAGATTTCATTATTTAAATAGCTTTACATACATTCTTATTTTATTAAAATTTCCGTATTCATGCATTTTTCCTTTTGTACCATTTACTAAATCTCAATATTTATGGGTTAAAGTGTTTAAAATGCTCACATTAATTTATTTAAAAGTGGTTCTCAAATTCCCAGCTCAACAACGCAAAACTTATTGGCGCATTTTCAGACAAATTTTAAACGGGCAGAAAATTGACAAGTCTGATTATTGAAGCGATTTGGAATCGAATAACGGTTTCCATTTTTTATAAGTAAATTACTTATTAAGTAATAAGCTATTCTTGGAACGTGACGACAAGTTTTACCCCTTTCTTGAGCTGCCGCATCCGGAAATTTGGTTCGAAACACTTACTTTGACGGTATTTTCTGAGAGGCCTTCTGCTTTTATCAAAAAATGGGAAACACCATTCGATTACATAGTTTCTGAATAAGAACATCTGTCAATTTTATGCGTTTCCGAACAAAAATGAATTCAGAAATGTGTTCAGAAAGTAGTTCCTTAGAATTTGAGAACAGCCTTAATAAGATTTATCATACTTGCTCAAAATTTGCTTATTTCATTAAAAATGCAAAATTTTAGCACAAATATTTAGAACTTTTAATTCATTGTCAAGATACAGATTGAATTAAAAAGGTAAATTTTCTAAAAATTGGTTTTTTTTTAATCAGAAAAAATTGTTTGTTCGTTATAAAAATTTATCTCAGTTACATTTTCTATCAAAATTATACTGTTCTGCCCACTACGGGCTACGCTCGCCAACTTCGTGCAGACTCCGCTAAAAATATGCTAATTTGTTTTCATTTCAAAAGATTACCTGATTGCAGAAGTTTGATTACGAAGAATTTATTCAATAAAATTTATCATGTTTTGTACAAAAATTGACTTATTTCAGTCAAACTGAAAACTTTTGGCCTACACATTTAGAACTTTTAGTTCATTGTCTTGGTTGAACTTAGAAAAGTAAATTTTCTGCAAAGTTTGAAGAGCTACATTTATTTTTATTTATTTATTTATTTATTTTTTTTTTTTTTTTTTTTTTTTTTTAATGAGGCAAAAATATTTTTTCGTAATAAAAGTTTATTTCACAGTTAATATTTCTAACAAAACTAGGGGGTTCTGCCCCCTTCGAGCTACGTTCCCCAACCCCACGTGAAGCAGACCCCGAAGTCTCTAAAAACATACTAATTTGCTGTGTTTTAAAGAGATATTTTGATTATGAAAGATTGCATGATATTATCACGACCAGTAGTGATCTCTGTAATCGGGTTGTTCTTGAGTTCCCTTTGGCAATGAAATTTGTCGGTTTCCAAGACTGCATCCACTGCTGTTGCAACAGCTGACTATTGTTTTCGTGTTCGATTAAATAAGATCTATCAGACATTTGAAAATCAGCTTGTTTAAAATTATTAAGTGAAAATGTAGCTGCCTCCCGGCCTTTTGTAACGGCTAAAGATTTTTTTCTTTTGGATTTTATAAGGAAATCGTTTTAAATATATAAATATGACATAATTTTCCTTCATTTAATGCTTTTTGGACGCAAAAATTTAATCATTTTAAAGTTTTCTTTCCCTTTTAATATTCACGTGTAAATATATTTTCGATTTTCCAATTGAAATTACTTGGAAATATTACTATTTGGGTTTCTTTTTTTAATTTGATGTAATTTTCTCCATAAAATACTTTTCACACGTAATAATTTAATTATTTTAAAGTTTCCTGTCTTTCTGAATGTGTATTTACGTGTAAGTATATTTTTCAATTGAAAAATGTTTGGAAATATTATTATAGGGAAGGGAATGGAAATTTAAGGGTAGAATTCGATGATTATTTATTTATTGTTGCTACAAAGTAACAATACAGCTTAAATAAAAGAAAAGGAGTTTTAAAGTTTATGTGCTAGGGGGAGGGGGAGAAGCGGAATTTTGTTGAGTGGGGGAGGGGAGAAAGTAATTTAGATACTCTTTTAATTATTAATACAGAAACGTTATAAAAGGGGAAAAGAAAAATAATTTATACTATGTACTGGAGGGGTGGGGGAAGGAAAAAATGGGATTTTGTTATTGGGGAGGGGAATAATTTAGATGGTTATTTAAATATTGTTGCAACAAAAAGACAAATAAAAGAGAAAAAAAATTAAAGAATTTTAAAGATTGTAAACTTCATAAGATGCAACTACAATACAAAGTATTAAGTGCCTAGTTCAAAGCTGATTGTATGCGGATGGGACTCGGACTGCTTCCAATACTTCACGTGATATTATTATATTTCACACAAATAAAGATAAGTACGTTGAAAATTTCATTTGAAATATTTCAATTAGTGTTATGAACGAATATCTCAAATTTAAATCAGAGGCATAAACACACTGTATTCCTCACTGAAAACTGGATTACAACCCAGGTTCATATATAAAGGTTGTTAAACTTTCTATGTACTAATCAGCTCAATTAGTTTGTCTCCATGCATTAATTGCAAATGATGTTACCACAAATACATACACACATATACTACACTGAAATTCAAACATTAAAGGGCCGTGAATGGACGCTTTTGATTGTACACGGGTTGTCGAATATCTACTGAAAATCTTGATGAATTGTTAATAATAAAATAATGGTTGCGATCCCCCATGTGACAGAAAATGCTCCAAATGACCCGTCACTGTAGCAAATGACTATGTGCATCCTGTTTAATGTTTGTGTGCATTTGTGTAAGCATAGCATGCATATTTGTGAAGGTTTTAACGTTTCTGCGTAAAATGTAACTATTTTATGCTTATAGAACACAGAGTTTTCAATCAAATTTAACACCACTTTCCAAAAACTTCACAAAGAACAGTAGAAACAGTATACTGCAATTAAAATATTAATATATCGAATATTTGATGAGGCATGGGCATTTGGCATTTGTATGAAATATTTTTTAACTGCGCATGCGAGAAAGATTCAAATTCTTTTTTCACAATTTGGTCGTCAGCTATTTGGGCAACTTATATAAAAAGTCCGGTAAAACATTCCAAAATTCAAATAGATAAGGGCAATAGAGTAAGTTGCTTTCTAAATGTAGCTTTGTTATAAGGTATTTTCCACAATTTGTCAATCAGTTCACTGTATCTTTCTGAGTTTTCACAATATTTGACTAGACTTTTTATCTAAGTTGCCCCAAATAGCTGACTACCAAATTAGACAATAAAAATTTTGGAATCTTTCACACATGTACAGTTAAAAATTATTTCATACAAATGCACATATCTCATGAAATATTCAATATATTCATGATTTAATTGCAGCATACTTTTCTGCTGTTCTTTTTCATATTTTCGTTATGGGCTGTTAGATTTGGTTGAAACTCTGCATGCTATAAACAAAAAGAATTTAAATTTTTCACAGAAACGTTAAAAACTTCAAGAATATGCGTGTTATGCTTCTATAAATGCATACAAACGTTAGATAGGACACATATAGTCATTTGCTACAGTGGCAGACCATTTTGAGCCTTTTCTGTCACATGGATGATCGAAAGCATTATGTTATTATAAAATTTATTGTTTTGCCCCTAATTATCTCTGCGTCTAAATCTTACTGATAAATGTGAAGTCAAACATGTTCTTTACATCCTTGAATTTGAATGACAATTCGTCAAGATTTTCACAGATATTCGACAAATCGTGTACAGTCGAAATCGTCTGGTCACAACCCCTTAATTTTTGGACAGCAGTGTATATATAT
The DNA here is from genome assembly GCA_963932465.1 of Maratus speciosus. Taxonomy (NCBI): domain Eukaryota; kingdom Metazoa; phylum Arthropoda; class Arachnida; order Araneae; family Salticidae; genus Maratus; species Maratus speciosus. Next base: position 356,597,181 of record OZ010796.1, on the reverse strand, counting down.
ATATATATATATATATATATAATCAACAACCGTTTTCAATCCACTGCTGGAAGTAGGTTTCCCTCAGATTTTTCCAATGTTTCCTGTCTAGTGCTTTAGTCATCCAATTAACACCAGTCACTTTTCTGATTTCGTCACTTCATCTTACTTGAGGTCATCTTCTTGGTCGTTTTACATCTCTGGGATACCACTGTAGGGTATTTGTGCTCCATCTATTGTCTTGTTTTCTTGCAATGTGCCCAGCACATATATATATATATACAGTGTTTCTTCTAGGCTACCCTGCCCTTTCTAAAATGTGCAAAATGAACCCAGCCCTTTTTTTTAAAAAAAAGTGAAAGGCATCTTTAATTATCTCAGAGATCGAGAGAAGTAGATAATATGGGGGGGTTCACCCGCAACAGGCTAATCTCCTGAATGTGAAATGGTGAAGTTTCAAAATCTCACATGATAATTAAATCAATTCAATATAGAGGTTCAAACTCAAACATCTTTCAAATCGCACGAGTTTTATATTTCATTATGTTGCTATGTCTGATATTACATCATATAAACGGTTTCGTTTATATGTATTTGAATATATGTGTTTACATATAGAAATTTAGGTCTGGTGCATGTGTCTATCAATAGAAATATCTCTATATGTATTAATGAGTGTGATTAGATAGAATATTTATCAGCTTGAATGCTGTGATAGTTATACACAAATATTCGAGATTCTCTTTCCATTAGAATAAGATTTATAGTTCCTTGTTATGTCTAGAATAACGTTATCAAAACGGTTTCGTGTGTATGTATTTGAATAAATGTGTAAAAATATATACATATGTATCAGTTTATACGGATGTATGTGTATCAGTTTGCATATATGTCTAATTACATAGATGTGTATGAATAAATACAATATTTATACGTTTAAACACTTATAATTAAAAAACAAAGTTTTACAAATGTTTTCTAAAAAAAAAAAGTTTTACAAATGTTTTCTTAAAAAAAAAAAAGTTTTAGAAATGTTTTCTAAAAAAAATAAACATAAAAATAAAAAAAAAAGTTTTCCAATTGTTAAAAAAAATAGTTTTATAAAAAAAAGTTTACAAAATTTTCTAAAAAAAAAAAAAAAATTTACAAAATTTTCTAAAAAAAAAAAAAGTTTACAAAATTTTCTAGAAATAAAAAAAAAGTTTTAAATTGTTTACAACTTTAAAAAATTTAAAAAAAAAGTGTTCAAAAAGGTTTCTGAGCATGCTGAACATGCTTATCATGCTGACATGCTAGCGTGATACATGTATATATCTAAACATAGTGTATTTCACATAGTATACACTACATTAGATAAAAGATTCAATATTTTCCAACTCAATTGCAAGTTATTAAAGATATTTTACGAGAATAACAATTCAAAAAGAGTTTGAAAATAAAAATTTACACATATAACGACTTTAAATTCAATACAAGTTTTAAAATATTTACAAATTTTAAAAAAAGTGTTAAAAAAGTTTTCTGAGCATGCTTAACACGCTTATCATGCTAACATGGTATATACCACGATACACAAAAGAACAAATAGATTTACTAGTTTAAATTAATTGAAAATGATTAATGATATTCAAAATTTTTAAAAAAGCATATATATATAAATAAAACAAAGTTTATGTTTCCTATAACTTTAGTTATAAAATTAACTTGTTTTCCCATCCCTTAAAGCAATTAGTTTATTTTAATACAAATTCATTTATATTCAAGCAATGAATAATATCTACTTACGAATAGCATCGACTTAAAAACGGTGTTTGTCATGTCTCGCTCGTAAAGACGAAAAATTAGTTAGAGATAACAAACCGGATGTTTATATCATCACGTCACTTTCTTTAACATCTGATAATCCGATAGCATGTTTCCCATTTCCAACTCACTCTTCAATTGTGTTGGTTCGTTAAGTTTTACACTCTATATTCCTTCATATTAAAAAAGAACTATATATTTTCTTTATACGTTTGATATTGAAAAGATCTAATCTAATTGTATTTAATAGAAATATTCAAGTTCGCATTATTTTTAAGTTAACCAATCGGATATATGTATGTCTCTCTCTATATGTATATGTATATGTCTGTGTATGTGTGCATACATGTATATATGTATGTGTATGCATGTATGTATGTGTAAGTGTGTATGTATGTATGTGTGTGTGTGCATGTATGTGTATATGTATATGTGTGTGTGTGTGTGTGTGTGTGCGTGCGTGTGTTTGTTTGTTTGTGAATAATAGTTTTTAAATAAGTATACAGAAATAAGGAACAATTTTTATATTAAAACAAAATCTATTTACAAGAAAGTTAAATTTACAAAACAATATGATAAGTCTTCTTTATTCAGCATTTTCTTGTTCATTATAATCTCGACTAATTTTACAATGTCCGTATGCAAAGCTAGTGATGTCATCTTCTAAAAGGTATCTTTTATCATCAAAGGGACTAAGACTAATTTTATTCTGAGTCAATGTATACAAATGATGAGCATCTTGAGCGATCCTTGTCTGCTTCTCCATGCTTGTTTTTACACCACGCAGGCACTCTAAATAATCACCATGTCTGATTTTTTGTTGAACAACTTGAGTAGAAACACCCTTTGCTCGCTTCTTTTCTTCTTTCAATGATTTCAGAGAGTACATTTTGGATTTCAGACCGACGAACTCTAAGGCTAATTCCCCGTTTAATTCATCCTTGAACTTACCAATCGCCTTCTTGTTGGTTTCCGAGTACAGCGGGTGATCTTTCGGATACTCAGATAAGTCAAACAAATCACGATGTTGTTGCAGATCTGTGAAATTATCCCTAGTTTGTATATGATAACACAATGAGTCCGTATCGGTGGATAAGAGCTTTGCATCATCTTTATATGTTTCCTTTACAAAATCAAAATGGAATTTGTACATATGAAGCTTCGAAAGCTCTAAAATGACAAATCCAACGTATACAGGGCGGTTCATAGTTAAACTGTTTTTCAGCCTTCCCACCGCAGTCAGATCTTCATCATATGTTTTAAGTGATCTAAATGCAGAGGAGGCTACTAATTTCTTTGCCCTTTTTTCAGTGTTGCAAAGCACAATATTTCTTCTTTTCCGAAGGTTCTCCATAGTTTTACCAAAAACGGAGTTATTGAGTAACTTAAAAAAGTCCTTCTCGATAGTTGAGGTCGCCTCTTTTCTTTTTTCGGTGTTAAAATTAGTATACTTCTGCAACCAGGGAGCCTGATTAAATTTAAGAACTTTATGCACGGCTGTCATTTTCAATCCATGTTGTAAATAAAATTTAAGATTACGATAATGTACTATATAGTTTTGCTTGTCGTTTAAATTTGGGATGCGTTTAGGGGTTCCTTTAAATTTTCGATTATTAAGAAGGGTCTTAACATATGGAGAAAGCATATCTTCATTAACAGTCAGGCGTTCTGGAGCCAGGGGATATTCGTTATGAAGTGGATGTAGTTTCTGTGGATATTTAAGGTCCACCTCAAAAATATATCCAATTTTAGAATCATCAGGTAGAGAAAGAATCCACTCTTCCGTAATATGACTTGTCGCACACCATTCAAATCCTCCATAGGGTAAAAATTGGGACATAGCCCAACCATACATGTTATTAGCATCCCAGTAAATGATGTAGCTCGGTGCTTCATTTTCCCTAAAATCAGGCATATTGGGGATGTTTGCTCTAGCATATCTATGACTAATCATACTAATTCCACCACGTATTCCATTTTCGATTAATAAGAGCATATTAATATCAGTGAGCAACTCTAAATGTGTTTCACACATTTTCAAACAACCTTGCCATGCGAGTGAAGGTGCGATGTACACATGGCAAGGATCGATATTGTAATACAGCTGACAAAGTTTTCTAAAATTTTGAAACACATCAGCAAGAAGTAAAACGTCAGTCTTCACGTAAAGGTCATGATATTCTCCTAGGGATTGGATATTAAAGGTTTTCCACACGTTCAAAGCATGCTGATAGTCTTCATCTTGAATATCTTCATTTGTGAGGCTGTTATAGAATGCTTCAGGTGGAGGTACTTCTGTTTCATTAAATTTTTTAAAGGAGGTAAAATAGTCATAGGGGTATACCCCTTTTCTTGTAAGCATATGCAAATTACTATTTTTTAGGAAGTTCTTCAAGTATGGTGAATTGGTCGGGTTCAAGGTTTCTAACAAACATTTCTAATGAGGCAGGTAAAAATTGGAATGAATCTAAAAAGACCATCTGGATAGGACATAAAGGCTTTCTTAATTTAAAGGAGATATATTTCTCTAAAGTGGTTGCGATGACTTCTATTGTATAGTCTTTGAATTTTCCTAATTTACGCATTAGATGATGTCCATCATAGTTTTTCAGGTTATGGAATATAAAAGGAATTGCTTTACATTGCTTAAAATTCAAATTACATCCCATATAAGCCGCACCTCTATAAGCACATGACAGGTGATCGTAGTCACGTGTACGATTTTCATCTAATGGTCGTTTACAAATCCAATAAAATTCCGCTTCTTGAAATGCCTTTTCTTCCTCGGGAGAAAGCTTCACACATGCTTTCTTCACGTGCTTTCTTCACACATCTTCCATCAGGTCCAATAATAACATAAGCGTATCCACATAGGAAATGATAAGGTTTTTTTTCAATAAAAGATAATTTAGAAGAGGGTGTGGCTGATGCAATCGGTATAAGAAGACTCTCAAAGTCTGCATAAATAGTATAGGCGACGGGATGTTGTACATGAATGCCTGTAAACTTGAGTATGTTATCGTTTGGATTAGGCATCTTTATATGTTGCGCTGCATGTCGACGACAATATTCACTATGATCTTTCAATAAGTCTTCTCTTGAAAACCGATGAAGACATCGGTAACTATAATAAGCGGCAACTTTATGATTAGTGAGATCACCCAAAAGTCTTGAAAAACTTCTAATTAAGCAATAGTGTTGCTTTTCCCCGTCGCTAATCAATAATATGTTAATCACATCAGAATCTTCTTCAGGAGATATATACAGGAGACAAACTTCATCCTCCTCATATCCGAATACGTTAATCCGGAAATTGTTGAGTTATTCAATAATAGGTATCTTCAGAAGGGGAATAGGACATTCAATATTACCTAATTTAATATCATTCTCATATGGTTGATAATGAGAAAGCCTTTCTGGATTTTTTGAAAAATGTAAGTTGAGTTTAAATGACAAAAGGCACCACACTAAACATTTATTGTCTTCATTTTTTATATTGAGCACGGCTTTTTTATCAGTTAATATCTTCGGTAGAGGGATAAATGAACTTGCTGCAAGAGGATGAAATTTGCCAATCTTCAATTCTAAATGATTAATTTTTCTAAGTTTCCATCAAGAACCTCTTTGCAGAAATTCTTCAAAGGATTTATTAATCTTTGAAAAACCTTCTTCTAAATGTTGTTGTATAGTATCTTCAATAAGTTCTGTGAAACATTGACATCGAAAATAGGATTGAATTTCTTCCAGCTCCTCATTATAAGTTATCCGTTCGAGTGATATTTTTTACCACAAAATACCATTTAATAGCACCATTTTCATGAATTTCACTTTTAATCGCTCTTGTAATTCTACTCGTAAGTGGGAAAAAACACTTCTAAGTCACTTTCTTCACGTTCATCAGAATAAAGCATCATAGTTTGAAACACATTAAGAGCATTAGATTGAAATTGCTTAGGTTTTTTAGACTGAACACTAGATGAAATCCTTTTCCGTTTCACACTGACAAGAGGTGTACGAGGATATTGAGAATATAAATGTTGTCTCAGTTCAAATTTCCGTCCAAAAACTTTAATCGCATTCAGGACATGTAAATCTCGAACTTTCATGCAATCTCATATGTTGCATCAAATTATCCTTTCGAGTGAAAACTCGATCACATTTATCACACTTGATTGCAGGTCGGTCATTATGAATTTTCAAATGTCTGAACAAGTCTGTTTTCCTAATAAAAGAATTTTGACATATGTCACAGATAAATGGCTTAATATTTAAATGAATCTTCTTGTGTTGATTTAAGTTAGAAGTGCTCAAAAAATCTTTACCACAAGTCAAACATACAGGCCTCTTCTTTTCAACAGTCAAGGTCTTGATAGGTTCTTCAGGAGTTATGTCGACATCCAAGGAAGTATTATTTTTCAGCGAAAAAACTTGAGAATGCGTCTTTTGATGTCTGTGTAGACTTGATTTCCGTCCAAAAGCTTTCCCACAAATATCACATACATATAATTTCTCATCAGAATGAACCTTCACATGCAGATTCAAGTTTGAAATGCTTGAAAATGTCTTCTGACAAATGTTACAACTAAAAATCTTCTTCGAAGTCATGACTTCTCCAACAGGCAGGGCAACATCCATAATAATTGAATAAGAAAAAAAGATTAAACTCTTAAAAAACAATCTTAATCACTTAAATAAAAGCAAGAGCGATTTAAGGCACACCTTGTCACTAGTAAAAAAATCATGAAATGATAAAAATTAAAATTTCCATCGCTATTTATACATTTCACCCCCCTAGAGCCACCTGGAAAGCATGTAGCAAAACGAGTTTAAGAAACCAACCAGAAACTCTCTTTACCACTCGAAAAGCGCATAGCAAACAATCACCCTCTTTACCACTCGAAAAGCGCGTAGCAAACAGTCACCCTCTTTACCACTCGAAAAGCGAGAGGCAAAAAGGGTTTAATAAACCAATCAAAAACTCTCTTTTCGCAATCAGATAAAATTCCAAGAAATGTTTACTAACTCAATCAGATAAAATTCTTAGAAATGTTTTTCAAAGTTGTAGTACCAGTTGTACGTCACAGATTCAAACGAAGATTAATTAAAAATTTTATTTATTAACTACATCTAAATTATTCAAAATAGAATATGTCAGAAAAAAGTCTTTACGAAAGACTAATACTAAAAATGCTTCACCCCTATATAAATACTATGACTTTGAATGTATTTCCTTAAAACTTTCATGTATAAGAACATTATTTTCTAAAATATTAATGTGACATATGAATTACATACTTCAAAATGTTTATAAATATTACAAACGAATATTTTAAATTAATCAATTAGTACTTCAAAATATTACCCAAGTTCTTTAGCCAAAAATTTTTTCTGATGAAATATCTAAAGACGCATCATCTCTAAAAAAATCATAATTTAGATTAAATTAATGAATCAATAATCTCGAATAATATTAAAACTCAATTTAAAAAATAAATTATTTGCTTTTTGAAACATCTAAAGATATTGCATCATCCCTAAAAAATCCTAATTTAGATTAAATTAATGAATCAATGATCTCGAATAATATCAAAACTCAATCTGAAAAATAAATTATTTGCTTGTTGCAACTTCTAAAAGTATTGCATCACCCCGAAAATAAATCCTACATTATTCTATCGCAACGTTTTAAGGTATTGCATCATCCTTTAAAAATCATAATTTAGATTAAATTAATGAATCCTTAACCTCAAATAAAATCAAAATCCAGTTTGAAAAGAAAATAATCTATTATTTTCATTAAAGTCTTACAAACATTTCATAATCAAATCATTTTAACACTCATTTTTAAGCTTTTACATCGATTATTCAAATTAAAAATTATGCTAATTAACATTTTTATTCTATATTCTAACTAAATTCTAATCAACATCCCTCAAATTCATTCAAAAATCAAAGTTATCCAAGTCTGATTACAAGCAATACAAATTGTCAGCCTCAGAGGTATTAAAACCATTATTTTCAAAAATCCGCTCGCTAGGGGGCAGCACTGAGGAAAAAAGTTTAAAAAAATTAAATTTTAATCATATATAACTAAATCCGAGAAAAAAGGTAAACACTATTAGTAGAGGGGAAAGGGGGGTTCCAAAACCGATTCTCTATTGAAAACATTAAGCCCCCTCAAAAAAAATTTAGCCCCTCAAAAAAAAATTTAACCCCTCCTACCCCCTCCTACTGTAAGATGATTAAATAAAAAATATCCTTTCCAATCAAAAAAATTTCGCTCAAACCTCATCCTACTATAGTATGATTCTCCCACCACCTCCACCTCAACCACCGCCGGAATCGAACTCTCATTTTTAATTTAATTTTTTTAAACTTTTCTCCTCAGTGCTGCCCCCTAGTGAGCGGATTTTTGAAAATAATGGTTTTAATACCTCTGAGGCTGACAATTTGTATTGCTTGTAATCAGACTTGGATAACTTTGATTTTTGAATGAATTTGAGGGATGTTGATTAGAATTTAGTTAGAATATAGAATAAAAATGTTAATTAGCATAATTTTTAATTTGAATAATCGATGTAAAAGCTTAAAAATGAGTGTTAAAATGATTTGATTATGAAATGTTTGTAAGACTTTAGTGAAAATAATATATTATTTTCTTTTCAAACTGGATTTTGATTTTATTTGAGGTTAAGGATTCATTAATTTAATCTAAATTATGATTTTTAAAGGATGATGCAATACCTTAAAATGTTGCGATAGAATAATGTAGGATTTATTTTCAGGGTGATGCAATACTTTTAGAAGTTGTAACAAGCAAAAAAATTATTTTTCAGATTGAGTTTTGATGTTATTCGAGATCATTGATTCATTAATTTAATCTAAATTATGATTTTTTAGAGATGTGTCTTTAGATGTTTCGTCAGAAAAATTTTTTGGCTAAAGAACTTGGGTAATATTTTGAAGTACTAATTGATTAATATAAAATATTCGTTTGTAATATTTATAAACATTTTGAAGTATGTAATTCATATGTCACATTAATATTTTAGAAAATCATGTTCTTATACATGAAAGTTTTAAGGAAATACATTTAAAGCAATAGTATTTATATAGGGGTGAAGCATTTTTAGTATTAGTCTTTCGTAAAGACTTTTTTCTGACATATATTCTATTTTGAATAATTTAGATGTAGTTAATAAATAAAATTTTTAATTAATATTCGTTTGAATCTGTGACATAGAACTGGTACTACAACTTTGAAAAACATTTCTAGGAATATTATCTGATTGAGTTAGTAAACATTTCTTGGAATTTTATTTGATTGAGGTAGTAAACATTTCTTGGAATTTTATCTGATTGCGAAAAGAGAGTTTTTGATTGGTTTATTAAACCCTTTTTGCCTCTCGCTTTTCGAGTGGTAAAGAGGGTGACTGTTTGCTGCGCGCTTTTCGAGTGGTAAAGAGGGTGATTGTTTGCTACGCGCTTTTCGAGTGGTAAAGAGAGTTTCTGGTTGGTTTCTTAAACTCGTTTTGCTACATGCTTTAAAGGTGGCGCTACGGGGGTGAAATGTATAAATAGCGATGGAAATTTTAATTTTTATCATTTCGTGATTTTTTTACTAGTAACAAGGTGTGCCTTAAATTGCTCTTGCTTTTATTTAAGTGATTAAGATTGTTTTTTAAGGGTTTAATCTTTTTTTCTTATTCATTTATTATGGATGTTGCCATGCCTGTTGGAGAAGTCATGACTTCGAAGAAGATTTTTAGTTGTAACATTTGTCAGAAGACATTTTCAAGCATTTCCAACTTGAATCTGCATGTGAAGGTTCATTCTGATGAGAAATTATATGTATGGGATATTTGTGGGAAAGCTTTTGGACGGAAATCAAGTCGACAAAGACATCAAAAGACGCATTCTCAAGTTTTTTCGCTGAAGAATAATACTTCCTTGGATGTCGACATAACTCCTGAAGAACCTATCAAGACCTTGACTGTTGAAAAGAAGAGGCCTGTATGTTTCACTTGTGGTAAAGATTTTTTGAGCACTTCTAACTTGAATCAACACAAGGAAATTCATTTAAATATTAAGCCATTTATCTGTGACATATGTCAAAAGTCTTTTATTAGGAAAACAGACTTTTTCAGACATTTGGAAATTCATAATGAACGACTTACATTCAAGTGTGATAAATGTGATCGAGTTTTCACTCGAAAGGATAATTTGATGCAACATATGAGTTTGCATGAAAGTTCGAGATTTACATGTCCTGAATGTGATAAAGTTTTTGGACGGAAATTTGAACTGAGACAACATTTATATTCTCAACATCTTCGTACACCTCTTGTCAGTGTGAAATGGAAAAGGATTTCATCTAGTGTTCAGTCTAAAAAACCTAAGCAATTTCAATCTAATGCTCTTAATGTGTTTCAAACTATGATGCTTTATCCTGATGAACGTGAAGAAAGTGACTTAGAAGTGTTTTTTCCCACTTACGAGTAGAATTACAAGAGCGATTAACAAGTGAAATTCATGAAAAAGGTGCTATTAAATGGTATTTTGTGGTAAAAATATCACTCGAACGAATAACTGATAATGAGGAGCTGGAAGAAATTCAATCCTATTTTCGATGTCAGTGTTTCACAGAACTTATTGAAGATACTATACAACAACATTTAGAAGAAGGTTTTTCAAAAATTAATAAATCCTTTGAAGAATTTCTGCAAAGAGGTTCTGAATGGAAACTTAGAAAAATTCATCATTTAGAATTGAAGATTGGCAAATTTCATCCTCTTGCAGCAAGTTCATTTATCCCTCTACCGAAGAAATTAACTGATAAAAAAGCCGTACTCAATATAAAAAATGAAGACAATAAATGTTTAGGCAATGTTTGGCATTTAAACTCAACTTACATTTTTCAAAAAATCCAGAACGGCTTTCTCATTATCAACCATATGAGAATGATATTAAATTAGGTAATATTGAATGTCCTATTCCCCTTCTGAACATACCTATTATTGAACAACTCAACAATTTCCGGTTTAACGTATTTGGATATGAGGAGGATGAAGTTTGCCCTCTGTATATATCTCCTAAAGAAGATTCTGATGTGATTAACTTATTATTGATTAGCGACGGGGAAAAGCAACACTATTGCTTAATTAGAAGTTTTTCCAGACTTTTGGGTGATCTCACTAATCATAAACCTGCCGCTTATTATTGTTACCGATGTCTTCATCGGTTTTCAAGAGAAGACTTATTGAAAGATCATAGTGAATATTGTCGTCGACATGCAGCGCAACATATAAAGATGCCTAATCCAAACGATAACATACTCAAGTTTACAGGCATTCATGTACAACACCCGTCACCTATACTATTTATGCAGACTTTGAGAGTCTTCTTATACCGATTGCATCAGCCACACCCTCTTCTAAATTATCTTTTATTGAAAAAACAACTTATCATTTCCTATGTGGATACGCTTATGTTATTATTGGACCTGGTGGAAGATGTGTGAAGAAAGCACAAGTTTATCGAGGTAAAGACTGTGTTGAACACATTTTAAACCGGATGATTCGAGAAAAAGATATATTAGGACGGAAGTTATTAAATATAAAACCTATGAAGCTTTCTCCCGAGGAAGAAAAGGCATTTCAAGAAGTGGAATTTTGTTGGATTTGTAAACAACCATTAGGTGAAAAACGTACACGTGACCACGATCACCTGTCATGTGCTTATAGAGGTGCGGCTCATATGGGATGTAATTTGAATTTTAAGCAATGTAAAATAATTCCTGTTATATTCCATAACCTGAAAAACTATGATGGACATCATCTAATGCGTAAATTAGGAAAATTCAAAGACTATACAATAGTCATCGCAACCACTTTAGAGAAATATATCTCCTTTAAATTAAGAAAGCCTTTATGTCCTATCCAGATGGTCTTTTTAGATTCATTCCAATTTTTACCCGCCTCATTAGAAATGCTTGTTAGAAAGCTTGAACCCGACCAATTCACCATACTTGAAGAAAATTTCCCAAAAAATAGTAATTTGCATATGGTTACAAGAAAAGGGGTATACCCCTATGACTATTTTACATCCTTTAAAAAATTTAATGAAACAGAAGTACCTCCACCTGAAGCATTCTTTAACAGCCTCACAAATGAAGATATTCAAAATGAAGACTATCAGCATGTTTTGAACGTGTGGAAAACCTTTAATATCCAATCCCTAGGAGAATATCATGACCTTTACGTGAGACTGACGTTTTACTTCTTGCTGATGTGTTTCAAAATTTTAGAAAACTTTGTCAGCTGTATTACAATATCGATCCGTGCCATGTCTACACCGCACCTTCACTGGCATGGCAAGCTTGTTTGAAAAAAGTGTGAAACACATTTAGAGTTGCTCACTGATATTAATATGCTGTTATTAATCGAAAATGGAATACGTGGTGGAATTAGTATGATTAGTCATAGATATGCTAGAGAAAACATCCCCAATATGCCTGATTTTAGGGAAAATGAAGCACCCACCACATCATGTACTGGGATGCTAATAACTTGTATGGGTGGGCTATGTCCCAATTTTTACCCTATGCAGGATTTGAATGGTGTGGACAAGTCATATTACAGAAGAGTGGATTCTTTCTCTACCTGATGATTCTAAAATTGGATATATTTTTGAGGTGGACCTTAAATGTCCCAGGAACTACATCCACTTCATAACGAATATCCCCTGGCTCCAGAACGCCTGACTGTGAATGAAGATATGCTTTCTCCATATGTTAAGACCCTTCTTAATAATCGAAAATTTAAAGGAACCCCTAAACTCATCCCAAATTTAAACGACAAGCAAATCTATATAGTACATTATCGTAATCTTAAATTTTATTTACAACATGGATTGAAAATGACAGCCGTGCATAAAGTTCTTAAATTTAAACAGGCTCCCTGGTTGCAGAAGTATATTAATTTTAATATCGAAAAAAGAAAAGAGGCGACCTCAACTTTCGAGATGGACTTTTTTAAGTTACTCAATAACTCCGTTTTTGTAAAACTATGGAGAACCTTCGGAAAAGAAAAAATGTTGTGCTTTGCAACACTGAAAAAAGGGCAAAGAAATTAGCAGCCTCCCCTGATTTAGGTCATTTAAAACATATGATGAAGATCTGACTGCGGTGGAAAGGCTGAAAAACAGTTTAACTATGAACCACCCTGTATACGTTGTATTTGTCATTTTAGAGCTTTCGAAGCTTCATATGTACAAATTCCGATTTGATTTTGTAAAGGAAACATATAAAGATGATGCAAAGCTCTTATTCACCGATATGGACTCATTGTGTTATCATATACAAACTAGGGATGTTTTCACAGATCTGCAACAACATCTTGATTTGTTGGATTTATCTGAGTATCCGAAGGATCACCCGCTGTATTCGGAAACCAACAAGAAGACGATTGGTAAGTTCAAGGTTGAATTAAACGGGGAATTAGCCTTAGAGTTCGTCGGTCTGAAATCCAAAATGTACTCTCTGAAATCATTGAAAGAAGAAAAGAAGCGAGCAAAGGTTGTTTTTACTCGAGTTGTTCAACAAAAAATCAGACATGAAGATTATTTAGAGTGCCTGCGTGGTGTAAAAACAAGCATGGAGAAGCAGACAAGGATCGCTCAAGATGCTCATCATTTGTATACATTGACTCAGAATAAAATTAGTCTTAGTCCCTTTGAGGATAAAAGATACCTTTTAGAAGATGGCATCACTAGTTTTGCATACGAACATTGTAAAATTAGTCGAGATTATAATGAACAAGAAAATACTGAATAAAGAAGACTTATCATATTGTTTTGTAAATTTAACTTTCTTGTAAATTGATTTTGTTTTAATAAAAAAATTGTTCCTTATTTCTGTATACTTATTTAAAAACTATTATTCACAAACAAACAAACACATGCACACACACATATATACATATACACATACATGCACACACATACATACATACACACTTACACATACATACATACACATACATACATATATACACGTATGCACACATACACAGACATATACATATACACATATATAGAGAGAGAGACATACATATATCCGATTGTTTAACTTGATAATTATACATACACATATACATATATAGAGAGAGAGACATACATATATCCGATTGGTTAACTTAAAAATAATGCGAACTTGAATATTTCTATTAAATACAATTAGATTAGATCTTTTCAATATCAAACGTATAAAGAAAATATATAGTTCTTTTTTAATATGAAGGAATATAGAGTGTAAAACTTAACGAACCAACACAATTGAAGAGTGAGTTGGAAATGGGAAACATGCTATCGGATTATCAGATGTTAAAGGAAGTGACGTGATGATATAAACATCCGGTTTGTTATCTATAACTAATTTTTCGTCTTTAGGAGCGAGACATGACAAACACCGTTTTTAAGTCGATGCTATTCGTAAGTAGATATTATTGTATTACTTGAATATAAATGAATTTGTATTAAAATAAACTAATTGCTTTAAGGGATGGGAAAACAAGTTAATTTTATAACTAAAGTTATAGGAAACATAAACTTTGTTTTATTTATATATATATACTTTTTTTTTAATTTTGAATATCATTAATAATTTTCAATTAATTTAAACTAGCAAATCTATTTGTTCTTTTGTGTATCGTGGTATATACCATGTCAGCATGATAAGCGTGTTAAGCATGTTCAGAAAACTTTTTTAACACTTTTTTTAAATTTTGTAAATATTTTTAAACTTGTATTAAATTTAAAGTCGTTATTTTTTTAATTATGTGTAAATTTTTATTTTCAAACTTTTTTTGAATTGTTATTCTCGTAAAATATCTTTAATAACTTGCAATTGAGTTGGAAAATATTGAATCTTTTATGTAATGTAGTGTATACTATGTGAAATATACTATGTTTAGATATATAGATGTATCACGCTAGCATGTCAGCATGATAAGCATGTTCAGCATGATCAGAAAACTTTTTGAACACTTTTTTTTTTAATTTTTTTAAAGTTGTAAACAATTTAAAACTTTTTTTTATTTCTAGAAAATTTTGTAAACTTTTTTTTTTATAAAACTATTTTTTTTAACAATTGGAAAACTTTTTATTCATTTATTTATTTTTTTGAGAAAACATTTGTAAAACTTTTTTTTTTTTTTAGAAAACTTTTGTAAAACTTTTTTTTAATTATATGTGTTTAAACGTATAAATATTGTATTTATTCATACACCTCTATGTAATTAGACATATATGCAAACTGATACACATACATCCGTATAAACTGATACATATGTATATATTTTTACACATTTATTCAAATACATATACACGAAACCGTTTTGATAACGTTATTCTAGACATAACAAGGAACTATAAATCTTATTCTAATGGAAAGAGGTTTCATCTCGAATATTTGTGTATAACTATCACAGCATTCAAGCTGATAAATATTCTATCTAATCACACTCATTAATACATATAGAGATATTTCTATTGATAGACACATGCACCAGACCTAAATTTCTATATGTAAACACATATATTCAAATACATATAAACGAAACCGTTTACATGATGTAATATCAGACATAACAACATAATGAAATATAAAACTCGTGCGATTTGAAAGATGTTTGAGTTTGAACCTCTATATTGAATTTATTTAATTATCATGTGAGATTGTGATACTTCACCATTTCACATTCAGGAGATTAGCCTGTTGCAGGTGAACTCCCCCATATTATCTACTGAGAAATCTCTTTTAAAAATCTTCCCAAATTACAGTATTTCTAAATCTGTGCGCTCAAAAGGTTGTAAAAATCATAGACCTTCCATGTTTCTTTACAAATTTTCTAATTAGCTAAATTTAAACAAAGAAAATCTAGAATAAAAAAAAGGCAGAAATATGTAATTAAATTTATTTGTATAAATAAAAAGATGCATTAAAATAATTTTAAATGGAGTCAGTTTTGATACACTGAAATATTTCTATTTTCTTTTGATGGTTATAAAGTGTCTTTGAATT
The DNA here is from genome assembly GCA_963932465.1 of Maratus speciosus. Classification (NCBI taxonomy): domain Eukaryota; kingdom Metazoa; phylum Arthropoda; class Arachnida; order Araneae; family Salticidae; genus Maratus; species Maratus speciosus. The sequence goes on along the minus strand of OZ010796.1, from coordinate 356,581,319 downwards.
GTACGTGTAATAAATAAGTTTAAATAAAACAATTAAGAGCACTATTAAAGATAACAAAAAAAAAAGTTTTTGTGAAACAATATACATATTCAACTTTTAAAATTGGTATTTAAGTGGAGATGCAACGATTATTCGGCCTTGGCCGAATAATTTTGTAAGAAATGTTTTTATATTTACACAGTAAAACTTTTTAATTTGAAAGTTTATATTCATCATGTATAATGAAAATTTTACTTGAAATTAACTAACACTTTTTTTTTCTCCTGAACTTTCATACCCTGAATGGGTTTTAGCTACCCATTTTTGTATAAGAGGGTAATTTAGGAATCATCTTAAAACTTTTATGCTGTATCAATAAGAACAAAAATTATTTGTAATAAGCTAGCATAATCTGTTAAATTTCAAATTAATCTATTCAAAATTGTCCTAAGAGAGACGCACTAAGCAAATTCTAACTTTTTTTTAGGCATAATGAGAAATTTAATATTTAAGGTAAAGTACCCAGTAGTTGACACTGGACCAATAGTTGACACTTTTGTAGAAACAGTAGTGTAACAAGAAAACGTCACAGGTAGGAACATGAGAGACACGGAATTTTTAAAATCTATCACCTTGCGGCAAAACTGAGAACTAAAACTATAAACAGTCGAGCCCAATTCCAATATGGCGGAAGACAACAAAGAAGCATGTGTGCAAAGTTGAATTTTTCGAATTTATCTTAAGAAAAGTGATAAGGATCGCACGTTACAGTAAGTATTAAAACCCGTAATTTATCTTAATTTCTGGTTATGTTTTGATTGATATTGATTGTTTCGATGTCCAAGAATTGTATTGGAATAAAATTGATGCATTTTGTGCAAAATAGCGGGAGTGAGTGTGAGTGTCAACTATTGAATATGAAAAGAAACAGATTTTCAAAAGTTGACACCCAGTTTCAACTACTCGCTCATGTTGGGGTTTTGTTAATCTAATTCAGTGCAATGAAAATAAGCTGGAATCTACCAGATATATTCATGACTGACCTTTGAAAAACTAAAAATGCATTTAAACCAATAGATGACACAGGGTGTCAATTATTGAAATTAGGGAGTGTCAACTACTAAAATTAATTATTTATTTTTTTTAGATGCCACCTACGAAGGGAAATTTTAGGAATTACACGGAAGAGAGCATGAGAGCTGCCATAGAATACGTTAAAGTCAATAAAGCTGGATACAAAACAGCGGCTAAAAAATTTAACGTGCCTAGAATAACTCTGAAATTCAAAGTTGAGGGGAAAACCCCAATGAAAAGGTAAAATATCGGCCGTTAGTGCTTGATTTTGCACTCGATCTTTCATTTTTATTATTTGAGATTAATTAAGTAAGTGGTTTTATGTTATAATTTCAGATTTTTTCATTATGTTATAATTTTAACTTCTGATCTTTCATTAAAACTTCAGATTTCTTTAAAAAATTTTGCTAATTAACGGTTCTTATCATTATGTCTTCATATGGGGCAATTAATATAGTAATATAATAATAAAGATTATTTATTATTATTAATTTAGGCCCCGCCGCAGTCAGTGTCAATTACTAGTTCACGAAGGTGTCAGCTACTAAACTCTCACGTTCACGTCGCGCCCGTCGGCCTAATCGTTCGGAGTTTTCTTGGTTTTCTCCGAGCCATGGATTTCCATGCGTAAATACGGGTTAGGTTCCCTTAGAAAGACCCCCACGAAGGGCACTCCCCCCTCGGGCCTATATCCCTAGTGTAGATAATCGGCCGTCAAAAAATCAACCAACCAACTCACGTTCACGATGGTGTCAACTTTTGGACAAAAATCATGTTTTCATATCCCCTAGTAATTTTTACAAAATGTATTCATTTCGGGACATTAAACGTTATGATTTTGTGGGAAAATGTTCAAACCTCCTAGTAATGATCAAACTGTTTCCCTTAATTGAAAACTGCACGAACCAAAGGCGACGAACGCCGAAAAATTTCTTAAGGTGTCAACTACTGGGTACTTTACCTTATCCCTTATTATATAAAAAAATATTTATTTCAATATTTTTAATTAGACCTATAAAGAACATAAATATATATAATAGATTAGATATAGATGTATGTATAAAATAAATATTTAAGTCGTATATGCTTCAATACTTAGTTTTTTTGTGTGTGTGTGTGTTTTTTTTTTTTAGTAAAATGCGCTTAAAAATTAAATTAAACAAAACTTAAGTGATTTTTTTTAAGTGTGTTACTATTTCTTATTAAATATTGAAAGAAATGTAAATACTAAATTCGTTTAATTAGTGTGTATGTATGTTTTACATCACTATTTAATTTAGATTTTCTTTCATCTGAAACTTGAAATTTATGTTAAAACTTTTAAAGTTTTGTTATTATTTTTAAATGTAGCAGCAACAACATACATAATATCTATTAAATTGTAATAATATAGTATACCTTATATTTCCTTTCTCTGAATCTGAAATTCACTATACAGTTCTTAATAGTGCTGTCTGCTGACATAGGAAAACAATACATGTTTTTTATTATTATTATTATTGTGAGCTTTATAAACTCTACACTGATTTCCTTCCACCATTTTAGAGGACATTCCTTTCTATCAGTAGTTTTTCTTAAGATGCAAAGATTTATTTTTTTTTTCATTTGAAAGTTGAAATTTATGTCTTTTAGTACTTTTAAAATTTTGTCATTATTTTGAAATGTAACAAGAACATACATAATATCTACTAAAATGCAATTATACAGTACCTACCTGATGAGGAACTTTTGCTTTCTTTTGGCTGAATTATATTAATGAGTCAATTTTTAGGCCCAACATAGCCGAATATTTTTCAGAATAAAATAATGTTTTCAAAAATAAAAAAATTGCATATAAATAATTTTTTAAAAAGGAAATACATTTTAATTGTGAAATATACTAGAATTGTGCATATAGTGCATACTATATTTTGTTTTTAGACAAAAATTAGTTCATTATTCGGCGGTCGAATAAGCCTAATATTCGGCCGTACCTAGGCCGAATAATTGGTATTCGGTTATTCGGCAAAACCACTATTCGTTACATCACTAATTTTAAGATTTAAAAAAAAACCGCATGTGTGGGGGGGGAGGGAGGGGGAATTTCTAGTAGCAAGGGGAGGGGGTCCAAAATTTTCAGTAGCCCGGACCCCAAAAATGCTTAATCCGGCTCTGTTGGGAAGACAAAATATATTACTGAGAACCAAAATTGGTCCATTTCCATGTTCTATCATTTTTAGGATTTAATTATTCTGATGCTTGGTTATTATACAAACGCGAGCAGGAAGAGAAACAAAAAACTAAAACGATACTGAATTTTTCTGACATTCGCCTTAAAGTTACTGAAACTCTATGTAAAATTAACACTAAGCACAAAACTAACAGAAAAAGAAAAAGTGGTGTAGATAAAGATATCCAAGAGTAAAAGCATATAGTAGAGCATCATTTAAAGACAACAAACCAGTTCATTTAGCATTATCCTTTGACTATGAAGAACCTACATCAAAAGTTCGAGATTATGACAAATCTACAAAAACATACATACACAGACCACCTTTTGTTGTATCTGAATACAAGACACATGAATAGAGTAGATTTGAAAAACAATATTGGGAAGACAAAATATATTACTGAGAACCAAAAATGGTCTATTTGCATGTTCTATCATTTTTAGGATTTAATTATTCTGATGCTTGGTTATTATACAAACGCGTGCAGGAAGAGAAACAAAAAACTGAAACGATACTGAATTTTTCTGACTTTCGCCTTAAAGTTATTGAAACTCTACGTAAAATTAACGCTTAATACAAAACGAACAGAAAAAGAAAAAGTGGTGTCGATAAAGATATTCAAGAGTAAAAGCATATAGGACCTTACTCAGCATATTCTAGCAAAACAAGTGTGTCTACGCGAAACTTGGTATTGGTAAATTTAAGCAGAAAAAAATAAATATCGAAAATGTAAAAGATGTTCATAAACTGTTTGTGAGAAATGTGGAACGAGACTTTGTTTTAACAAAACAAATAATTGTTTCAAAATTTTTCATGTAAATTAAAATCTTAAAATTTTGTGGCATTGTGCAAGATGTTGCAGAAATGCAACAAACACATTTTTCAAGATAGATTTTTAATTCTATGTTCTAAATTTTTTTTATCATTATTTACATGATTAAAAGGATGTATTTTAACCTCTGAATAAGTATTTTTTAAATCGGAGTTGAAGGGTTAAGGATGTAATTTTCCTTGAAATAAATCTTGGAATGACCTTTTCTTTTTTGCTTTTCCGAAGGATGGATAAGTTCAAAATCTCTCGACCAAGTCGCAATATCTCTTCTTTGAAACACTTAAAAATGAAATTAAAGTCCATTATTTAACCTAACATTGGTATACTTCATTAACACACGCTGGACAATTGCACCATAAAATATAATAAATAAGAATATATCCGTTAAAAACACATAAACTTGCTTAACAGCACACATAATCAAGAACCTTCATATGAGCTTGCACAATTAAAATTAATGATAAAATCTACGTTTCGAACTGCTTCTGCAGTCGTCCTCAGGATAAAATATGATGTTGAAATGATTAAAAGTGAAGATACGAAAGCTTCCTGTGTGACAGACACTTTGTTGAGTCTTGACCTATTACATGATTGAAAAAATGTGGTGGCGCCATCCAGTGAGTACATCAGAAAAAATCCGTCGAAATCATTGCACGTGAGCATAATATCTGTAATAATAATTTATCTTATAATATACTAAAAATTTGGCATAATATTATAAAAAAAAAGTCTTAATTCTTTATCTATTTTGCAATATTTCAATTTTTCCCTCTATTACCATGAACTTGTTTGAATGTAAGCCGCTCCCCCGTACATAGATGGTGACACCCGATGATCTTCAATCGAACTTCCGATTCATTTTCAACTTATTGCATTTTAAATTTTTTCTGTAATTCAATTCATCTGGCCAGCCACAAATCATATATATTAAACGAGCAAGAAATTTTCCCGATTACGAATGATATCTTGAACGACTACTGAACCGATTTTCACGAAATTTGCGTCCTATAGTAAATCGAGCTCAAGAAAAAGATCTAGCTAGGTCCCGAATCCAAGGAAATTCGTTTTTACAGAGTAAAATAAGATCAGAGCTGAAAATTCCGCTTTCCATAAATAGAAAAATGCTCATGTAATTTACATGAAACGTGTTTTCTATACTAATTGGAGTACGAGAAACTCGTCTAACTAGGTTTCGAATTCGATAAAATTTGTTTTGATCGATTAAAACAAAGTCAGCACTGAAAATTCTGCTATGTATCAAAAACAGCTCTAACGATTTTCACAAAACTTGCTTCCTATACTAATTCGAGCACAAGAAATTGATCTAGCTAGGTCGCTAATTCGAAAAAACTCGTTTCTACTGTTAAAACAAACTCATTACTCAAAATGGTGGTATCAATTGAAAACAATTCCGACGATTTTTATGAAATATGATTCATTCGATTGTGAAAAAGCCATCCAACTAAGTCTCGACTTCTGAAAAAAAATTGGTAGGTTTAAAGCAATTTTTTATATTTAATCTTCCGTAATCGGAATTCTTGCCAATACTAATGTTCATTTAACATCGCAGGATAAAGGATGATCTCGAAAGCGGCACTAACGTCTTGCCTTCTACACTAAATCGGGCACTACATAACGGCATATGTAGGTCAAAAAGTACTGTAAAACTCGTTTTAACTGGCTAAAACAAATAACATTAATTGATTTTGCAAAATGTTGAATTCATGAACTGAGATACTTTCATAAATATTCTGTAAATTTGCTTATAATTTTTGTTAGATAACAAAGCTTATACTTTTGCTATGTTTAAAAACACTAACATGTTGTTAGAAACATCGCTATAGTTTGATGCCATGGCGATACACTCTGGCTCAAAATTAGCAAATACTTTAAAAGCAAGACAATTTTTACATACAATCAAATATAACAAATTGTTAAAAAACATGATAAATTGTGAAGCTGCATTGTAAAAAAATAGATTTTGGAAAATATTTCTTCGTAATTCATTAAAGTATATTTCCAAAGATTCTGTTATCACTATTCTTTTTACAAAAAATAAATACATAAATAAATAAATTGCCTGCCTGACACGTCCTAGTAACAATTAGGTCAAAGTAAAGCCCGGCCCACATATGTCGAAAAAATGTACGCCTGAGCTTTGCCCGAGTCGACAGAAAAAAAATAGGCCCGGGCTAAGACACAATGTAACTGTCCAATGCAGATCTCTATGTTGGGCGTGTTAAATTTCTGTATTGTGTTGTCAAACTAGAATCGGATCGTGCAACACATTTATAACCTATTCTTGTTCCAAGTCCATTGAAAATTGTTCATATTTCGTCTTCTTAAATTTGGTATAAAATGAACATGCCTTACGCAAGTCACCTCGCCAGTCTAAACTGTGAGGAGCCCTTATGTGCATTGAGTCAAGCTGGACTGGCGTAAGTCAGTGATGCCGCGATGACACGTTCTACTGGCCAAAGAAGAGTTTCCCTGCTCCCCAAACACCATTGCACGACATGGTCGCAATGACAGCAAAACCTAAGTACTCGATGCTTAAGCGGCGTAGTTTGGGTATCACACCTCCGAATTCCCCGAGAGCTTTGGGTGTACCAAACATTCATTGGAGCGCCAGGCCCTTGGCCATTACCCCAGGTTTCCAAGATATGCTATTGTTTTGCCGGGATGCTATTGCTTCTCCGAGAGCTTTGGGTGTACCAAACATTCATTGGAGAGCCAGGCCCTTGGCCATTACCCCAGGTTTCCAAGATATGCTATTGCTTTGCCGGCATTCTATTGCTTTCGGACGTGAAAATCTACAGAGATAGTAACAGGCCCATTTCTTTCAAACTTGGTACATCGAGGTCCTCTTAATTTTTTTTTTATCGGCCCAGCCCGTTTGAAAGTTTGACTTTATTTCGCCTGATATTGGACACCGACAGTGCAGACATTTAAGGTGGTCATCTGGCAATTCTCCTGAAAGAATCCTCTGAATAAATATTTCCTCCAGCCTGAAGTTTGAATTCTTTGAATTCCCCTCTTGTGCAAAATGAGACAACAGAGGCCGCATTCCAGTCATTTGGAGGATTGGAGGCATGCATTTCTTGAACTGAACGTATATATTTTTTTTAAAAAACTGGTGTCCCAGGCACGAATGCTTCAAGAGTAAATAAACGGAAGAAATAAACCAGGTAACTTTTACGAAAGTCAAAACAATAAAAAAATTTAAGAAGGGGGCAGATTATGTAACTTATGAAAGATTTGTTTTAAATTGTTGATGATTGAGCAGAATGTAAGAGCATTTACAGTTGTTTACTTTATTTAAAGCTCAAATTCCTTCCAAAATATTACTTTTGACACATTCGTAAAATCATCATCATCTGTTAGCATATAAAATTTCACGTATTTTTAACGAGTTCTCTAAGAATCAAACCACATTGTAATTTTTCTGTAAAAATCAAAACTGATATTTTAAACAGGCTTTCGAGACGTGATAGTGAGAGAAGTGATCACCAGGTAACAATCAAGATACAATTCCATGCGTGTTTCACATATTTAAAAGGAAAAAAATGCTTTCACGGTTCGTCGGTTCGTTTGTATTTGAATATGAAATCTGAAGGTTTGATGCATGTAGACACGAAATCAACATTCTAACTGTGTTGCATCAAACATTTTTGCATTTTCAAGAAGGCAAAAAAAAATCTAAAATAAATTCTTTTTAGAACAATTTTTTTTAATTTAACACTTTTTAACTTAGTTGAAAAGTGCTTGTCTTTGCAGCATAAATGTGTTCAAATGGATTCATGCCTGCCACATGCGGCGGACGGTAAACTTTCCCGAATGTACGATACATCGTATAGCAACTATACCCTTCTAATAGATTATTTGTACAATACTGCTTTGAGTTAATGATGAATGTCTTTATATACTATAAAAAAATCGCAGCTGAACCTAGTTTTTGAGCTCTTTTTTTCCGAATTTTTGAATATTTAAATAATAATACAGATACAAAATATAATCAATTATGAACAATCTTACCGCTTGGAGTCTTTGCATCCCCACACAATATATATCTAAATTAGGTGGATATATATTGTGATACATTGATATATCTTACACCTATCAATCAACGGTGAAAAATGGGTTTTGAAAAGGTGAAAAGATTAATCAGGATAATGGTTGTGTAAAGCATCACAGAAGATGAATTATACATAAAAGACATGATGATAGTATGGATTAGAGCTACTTTAACCCTTAACTGGAAACGTGAAAATCCCATACACCTGAAGAACACTTAATAATTTACCAAATAGTGAACTTAAGCATTTAATCATTAATAGTAATGCATTAACAGGACCAATTTTTTAATATAATAGCATAAAATAAGTTTGGAATGTCGGAGAGAGAATCAATTTTAATCATTAATAGTAATGCATTAACAGGACCAATTTTTTAATATAATAGCATAAAATAAGTTTGGAATGTCGGAGAGAGAAAATATTAAGGGCAGATATGTAGACACGAACATCTCACAGACGTACGTTTCCGGTTAAGAGTTAATATGAATGTAGGAGACTTAAAACGGATAATGATGACGTGGCGGGGGGAGGGGGGGCGAAAATGAAAATTATAAAAGGGCGCCGATGTCAGGTCCCCCCCCCCCAATAAAATTTTCAAGCTACGCCCCTGGGTGGGTCTCCATCTTGCATGAATATGGTTTCTAGTAGGCAGCCTCATTGCTGGAGAGTAGGAATTACGTAGGTCTGTAACCTGTCAGGATACCGTTGCGCGTTAACAGAACAGGTGGTAAGTCCTTGAGTGGTCACTTCTTCAAAAAATGGTCCGATTATGAATGCAGCAGTGAAACCGCACAATACGGTCCTTTCGTATCATGCAAGGGCTTGGGGAGCACCTCGTGGGGGATTTTCTCTCGCCCAGATGCGACAATTATGGGTATTCACCTGTCCATTAAGATGGAAGTGGGCTTCGTCCACCACCAGAATGTTCCATGGCCAGGAAACATCAACCGCCATTCTCGCGAGAATTTGTAGCGTGAATGTTTTGCGAGTGCCTGGGTCGTGCGGTTCCAATTGATGAACCGCCTGAATCTTATACGGCTAGGTTTAGAATTCTACGCATGATATGTCGGACAGTGGAGTAGGACATATCAAGGGTACGTGAAATCGTGACAGTTCCTTGAGGCGATTCAGTGGCTTGCTTTCACGACCGCTGTAGCAATATCCTCTAAGACGGTGGGGGGTGACCCTTTTTCTTCCTCTTCCCGGCAAAACACCTAGCTGTACTGTTTCCTCAAATTTCACCATCATGTCTGTAAGAGCACGCACCGACATCGGTCCACGTCGTTGATTCTTCATACGGCGGAACTCTCTCACAACAGCGCTGCATTCACACAGTTGCGGGCAGTTTGACTAGCAGTGCTCTCTCCGGCAACGTCGGCGTTCTGCAATGCAAACCTGATTGTGGCACGAACAACTGCAATGTGCTGCTCCGCTACGCCATCTGATAGTGATTTTTAAGCTATTTTTTATTATTTCGGAAATCTCGAGCGCATCCTCCGAAGTGTCTGTTGTCCAAATGTTTTCTCTTCGGACTAGTAGAACGGCCTCCAGGGCCCTTTGAGTAACGGAAGATTAATTTCGCTAACCCTGTATAAAAGCTTATTACGAAGCTTTAAAATAGATGCATGCTAAATTTATTCTGTTTATTTGAGCTGTAAAGAAAAATACTATTTTACATATACCGTATTTGGATCATTCTCGAAAACCAGGAAAAATACATGTAACTACCTTATATCATTTTAAAAATAAATATTAATTAATTAAAGCTATTGTAATAACTTTTCGTGCTCTGGGCTAATCTACAGATATCTAATAAATTTGAAAAAAATAATAATAAATTTATTTTTAAAATATATAAAATGTTCAAAAATCATTATCCTGATTTGTATCTAGAGCCATCCATCTATGGTGCTCTAAATGTTAAATAAATTAATAATAAAACTAATTTCTAACTAACAATTAATTTAATCTATTCATAATAAAGTATTTTATACAATGAAAATAATTTAAAATAATTTTTTTTCAGAATTAAAAATTTTCTAAAATATGTATAACTGAAAAAAATATTCTTGTCCTGGCAGATTGCATTACACTTAAATTTTTTCTTGCAGATGGTATCAGAATTCTATTTTTTGTGCCTATTGTAACAACTTCTCTTTCTTTAACAAGCTGTGTAAGTAATTACTCTCAGTTTGTGCAATTTTATGTTTTGTTGAATTTTAAATTCATATTCAGAAACTACCAGACATCTACCTGGCATCTACCGAAAAAAACTACGTAAATAGAAATTATTTATATTACGCTATGGAATATACATAATAAAGTTATCCTTTCGAAATTATATACATCAGTTTAAATATTAGACATAATGCGCCAGCTTCTAATTACATCATTTTAATAATTATCCTGGTCATCATTGTCCTGGAAAATTAAGAACAGGACGATGACTGCAAACCAGGATAATTATACTTGTTATTTATTTCAAGTATAATTAAAATACAGCTCCAAGTCAAAAAATTAGAGTAATAGAAAAAAAGGAATTGTGAAAAAAAGGTTTTTTCTGCATCGCTTATTGCAAAAAGTAATACAGGATAAAACTTAATATTGTAAGAATTTACATAGTTTGTAGAATCGTTTAGCATAAAAATAAAGGAAATAATACAAAAATTAAAATAATTATTCACACTTAGAAAAAATCAAAATATTAGAATAACCATTTACCTGGTGCAAAATATTAGAATAAATAGTAAATAATACGTGTTTGGTTATTTCTACACCTTTTTGATATTTTTATGAGCAATACATAACAAATTTTTCATTTTTGGGGGGCTTACCTAAAATTTCCTTTTTACTAATATTAAATTAAAAATTTGCGATGAATTTAAATAAAATTTTCAATACAAAATATTTATCAGTTAAAAATGTAGCAACTTTGTCATACACTGCTCAAAACAATTAAAGGATATTGAGGTTGTGGATGGATCTTGCGGCTGGGTAATTGTTTAGATGATTGATACATGATCGACAGACGTGGTAGGCTATATGAAAAAAAAATAACACATGTTTGGCAGAAAAAATGCATTTGGGTACAAAAAGAAAACAAAAACCACAATTTGTGCATATGAGAAAAAACGAATAAAAAAAGGCGTTTCCGTCAAAGAAAATCGTTTTTAGAAGGGGGGTATGGTTTCGCCAGACGGCCAGCAACATTGATCACCTTCGAGACATGGAGTCAAGGAGGCTATTAATGAGGAGCTGGGGATTTTCTGTCCCACTCGTCCAGAAGAGCTCTTTCCAGTTCTTGGAGACTTTGTGAGGGTGGTAGCCGACGAGCAACTCTTTCGTCTAGAATGTATCAAACATGCTCTATTGGGTTCATGTCCGGAGAGCACGCTGGCCATTCCATTCTTATGATTCCTTCCTTGAAAAGGAAATCATCCATCAAGTGAGCACGATGTGGCCTGCAATTGCCGTCTTTCCGCCGTTCTAAAATAATAAACAAACATTTTTTTATTTGCAAGTAGGCGACAGATGGTGCCACATACGCTACTTCCAAAATACTTTTTGAAAAGAAAAGAAGAGAAGAGAGGCAGTTGCTGACTGATCGCCGCGGTTATGGCACGCGCTGGCCAACTACTGACTCAGCCGCTTCGAAAATGTGCATGTCGCGTGGCAAATTTCTTATCTGTTAATTTATTATTATTTGTAACTTATAATTAAATTAATTTTTAAATTAGAAAGCTTATTGTTAAGTCTGAAGAAACACCCTGATATCACCATGATATCTTCTTAATTATAATAAGATTAAAACGGATCTAATATCCGTCATGCGAAGCCCGTTTCAAGACATCCTCAACTGGTGACTGGACGTTGAAACTAGCCCTTCTGATAGAGCTTTACCAGGTGTGCAAAGCTGCAAAAATCAACGGTATATGCCATTTTCTGTGTTAATGTGTGGTATTCTCTGGTCAACATTTTATTTAATAATGATTTTATATAGTAAAATTTTTCGAGCCCAACGTTCTTAGTGTTCAAAATCTTATGGCTAAATTGTGTATTTATTTAATTATTGCTCTATCTATCATTTATTACGCAATTATACTTTCGCAATGCCTGAAAATAATACTGCTGCTGCGCCAGATACTCTTGCTAGGGTAGCTGTTAAAATTCCTCCCTTATGGAAAAGTAATATTTCGGTATTGTTTGTACAGGTCGAAGCAAATTTTGCCGTTGCGCAGGTAACAAATGACGTTACAAAATACAACTATTTATTATCTGCTACCGATACAGATACTTTAAGTGCAGTAACAGATTTAATTCTCAATCCGCCCGAGAATGATAAATATACTGCTTTAAAAGATAGACTAATTAAGGAATTTTCCGATTCGCAGTCTCAGCAAATTACTTTCTGAACTGGTGTTAGGTGATAAAAAGCCTTCTGTTTTGCTGCGGCAAATGAAATAATTAGCACAAAATTCAGTTTCCGAAGACTTTCTAAAAACAATTTGGCTAGAACGTTTGCCGACACATACACAAGCGATTTTGTCAGTTTCAAGCGCTGCTTTGCAGGAACTAGGAATTTTAGCTGACAAAATAAATGAAATTAAATCGGAATCTCCTGTGTATGCCATTTCTAAACCCGTTGAAACCTCGTAAAGCGAACAAAATGAAAATCTCAAAACTACAAACGCAGTTCGACCAATTAACACAGCAAATTTCAGAATTATCCGAAAATGTGTTTAAGCGATCGATGTCTCGCGGGCGGTCGCATTACAGAGAAAGGAGCTATAGTCAAAATAGAGAGTTCAGGAATGCCGATCGTAAACGAGATTCATCTGATTCATCCTCTAGTTTCTGTTATTACCATCATAAATTTGGTAGTGAAGCAAAAAAGTGCCGCAAGCCTTCTACTTTTAACTAAATTCAAAAAACCTAGTGGCTGCTGCTAGATCAACAAGCGAAAATACCCTTGGCGTAGCAGCATTAGAACAAATTAGGTTACATGTTTTTGAGAAAAACTCGGGTTTAAAATTTCTAATTGACAGAGGTAGTGATATTTCTTGTATCCCAGTCTCAAAGCAATTAAGTAAACAAAACCCTTTTAATAATATTTACACTGCAAATAATTCCAAAATTCCTATTTATGGAAACAAACTTATAGACCTAAATATTGGCTTGAGAAGGAATTTTTGGTGGTCATTCGTTATTGCGAATGTCTCTTGCCCTGTAATTGGAGCTGACCTTTTAAGAAATTTTGCTTTGCTTGTAGATTTACACAAATTTCGATTAATTGACTCTGTAACTGGATTGTCCACTAAAGGTGAACTTACTTGCACAACTCAGTCCCAAATTAAGCTGATTTCAGAAGACATGTCTTTTAAAACTCTATTTGACGAATTCCCAGGCCTCTTAAACCCCATTCCAAATTTTAATAAACCAACATGTCATGACACAGTTCATAACATAGAAACTACGGAACCATCACTTTATTCCAAACCTCGGCACTTATTTTAAAGGAAATTCAAAAAGAATTCTAATATCTTATAGATGAGGGTATATGTCGCCCTTCAAAATCGCCTTATTTGTAAAAAAATTAATAATATTCCCAATTTGAATTGTAACTTTTGCCAAGTCTACCAAAAATAGAAAGTGTATTATAGTTTTTATTAAAGTTTTAAACAAATTTGCCAACTAAGTTTGTAAATTTGCCAAGTATAACAGTATTCACGAACGTTTTATGGAGGGGAGGCTCCCCCCATCCCCCTTAGCAAGAACCCTGTCAATAGGTACTTTATACTAAATGTTAGTAATTAATCTTAATGTTTCTGCATTTGAGCTGTTTTGTTTTACTATGTTTATAACTGAAAAACAGCAAAGGAATGCATTTTCATGAAGTTATTTAAGTCAAATTAAAATAATATTATTCAATCATATGTTCCCAGCTTCATTCATTCACCCAAAATGAAGTACTACCTACAGATAACAAAAAATAAATAGATAAATTCTTGTTAATGAAATGTCTTAACTCAAAGCCCAATTTTCTGTCAAGCCACCAAAAGTGTCGTATGTCCAGAAAACAAACAAAAAAAGTGTCACAACTCAAAAGGATGACATACGCATTAGTCTATGTTGGGCGACAAAAGAAGCACAACTCAAAAAAATGGTATTTTTTAGTTGAAAATTACAAAAAAATCTGAAAGAATGGCAATCTATCTTATACTATAATGCGAGCAAAAATTGTGTGCGTGTGTGTGTGTGTATGTGAATTTTATCTTGAGAACGGCTCTAACGTTTTGATTAAATTTTGCACCCTACCGTTTTCGGGCACGAAAAGACCATTGGGATGGGTCTCGTGTCCGAGAAAATTGGATTAGTGGGTGATTTTGGGTCATAATGGGTTAGGGTCAAGCTAATTATATCTAAAGAACTTCTCAATCGATTTTGACCAAATTTTGTATCCAACCATTTTCGGGCACGAGAAGATTATTGGGCTAGGTCACGTGTTCGAGAAATTTCGATTTGTGGGTAATTTTTGGGTCACTGTGGGTCTAGCTATTTTTATCTAAAAAACGACTCTAACGATTTTCACTAAATTCATTATTCTACAGTTTTGGATTACGAGAAGACCATTGGGCTAAGTCACATGTTCGAGAAAATTCGATTAGGGGTCATTTTTGGGTCACTGTGGGTCAAGCTAAGTTTATCTAGATAACGGCTCTAACGATTTTGACGAAATTTTGCACTCTACTGTTTTCGGGCACGAAAAGACAATTGGGATGGGTCACGTGTTCGAGAAAATTCGGTTAGTGGGTCATTTTGGGTCATAATGTGTCAGGGTCAAGCTAATTATATCTAGAGAACGGCTCAGTCGATTTTGACTGAATTTTGTATCTAACCAATATCGGGCACGAAAAGACTATTGGGATGGGTCTCATGTTCGAGAAAATTCGATTAGTGGGTCATTTTATGTCATAATGGGGTCAAGCTAATTATATCTAGAGCTATCAATCGATTTTGACTAAATTTTGTTTCTAACCATTTTCAGGCACGAAAAAAACCATTGGAATGGCTCTCGTGTTCGAGAAAATTCGATTAGTGGGACATTTTTGGTCATAATGGGTCAGGATCAAGCTAATTATAGCTAAAGAACGGCTCAATCGATTTTGACTAAATTTTGTATATAACCATTTTCGGGCACGGAAAGACCATTGGGATGGGTCACGTGTCCGAGAAAATTCGATTAGTGGGTCATTTTTGGGTCACTGTGGGTCAATTATTTTTATCTAAAAAACGGCTCTAACTATTTTCACTAAACTCTATATTCTACAGTTTTGGATTACGAGAAGACCATTGGGCTAAGTCACATGTTCGAGAAAATTCTATTAGTGGATCATTTTTGGGTCACCGTGGGTCAATCTAAGTTATCTAGATAACGGCTCTAACGATTTTGACGAAATTTTGCACCCTACTGTTTTCGGGCGCGAAAAGACCATTGGGATGGGTCTCGTGTTCGAGAAAATTAGATTAATGGGTCATTTTGTGTCATAATGGGTCAGGGTCGAACTAATTATATCTAGCGAACGGCTCAATCGATTTTGACTAAATTTTGTATCTAACAATTTTCGGGCACGAAAAGACCATTGGGATGGGTAAAGTGTTCAAGAAAATTTGATTAGTGGGTCATTTTGGCTCAGAATGGGTCAGGGTCAAGCTAATTGTATTTAGAAAGCGCTTCAAAACATTTTGAAAACATTTTGTATAATACCGTTTCCGAGCATGATAAGACCATTGGGCAGGGTCTCATGTTCAAGAAAATTCAATCAGTGGGTCGTTTTGGGTCCTAATGGATCAGGATCAAGGTAACTTTATCTAAAAAACGGCTCAAAAGATTTTGACAAAACTTTGTACTACACCGTTTCTGGACAATATAAAACCAGTGGGCTGGGTCGCATGCTCAAGAAAATTCTATTAGTGGGTCATTTTGGTGATAATGGGTCGGGGTCAAGCTAACGGCATCCATCTCAAAAATGTTCAAACAATTTTGACAATTTTTTTTGTTATACCGTTTCACAGAACAAAAAGACCATTGAAATAGCTCACACGTTCGATAAATTTCGGTTAGTGGTTTTTTGAATCAACGTGGGTCAAGCCTATTTTATCTAGAATATGACTAACGATTTTCACTAAATTTTGTATTCCATCGTTTTCAGGCTCGAGAAGAGCATTGTATTAGGTCGCATGTTCGAAAAAAATCGATTAGTGCGTCATTTTGGGTCACTATGTCTCAGGGTCAAGCTCATTGTATCTAAAACAGCAAGAATGATTTAGTGGGAATAATATATCGAGATAAACACAAAGCTAATTTTGACCGAGCTTTGCTCGGTCATTCCTGCTAGTAATATTATTATATGCACAGTTCTTCCGAATGGCATCACTAGATAAACTAAAATTTTCCTACACAGCCCAGAAACAGTTTTTGCATTTTCTGAAAAACGGAGTTTTTTGAGTTATACTACTTTTGTAGCAAGGGTGCGATATGGTTTAAAGTAAGTAATTATACATTTTTATTTGCTTTTTGATAATTTCATCATAAGTAGTATAATGATTACGGTGTCCTCAGTTTAGAGTTATTATAGATATTTTCACGATCTTTTTTTATGTACTTATTATTATTTTCAAACATAGTTTCTGTTACCCAACATACAATTTAAACACATTGCAGCATCGGTGTGTATTATTTATGTTGGGATTCTCCATTTTTAAATTTTTTCAGGTTATAAATAATAAGCATTTAAAAATTTATAAGTATTACTGTTATTCTTCTGTATATATTTTTTTTTCAATAAGTGATTAAACTTTATTGAATATATACTTTGGATTATTCACGTTAAAAGAAAAAAAAATCTTAATTTGTATTGTTATCCCTAACATTGATGAATCAAATTCCTATAAAATTATGGAATAAAGAAATAGTGACTGGCTAAATCTATGTTCACTCATCTTAATTTAAGTGAACAATAAAATTGAATCAATTTGTTTATTGATAGTTGAGTCAAAGAATTTCTTGAAGAATGTGTATTTTATTCAGGTTTGAAAATCTACTGCATTTTAGAGAGGATTTTATTCTGATAAAAATTAAGAAGCAATTTAGTCCCTTTTTAATTCCCCCTTCCCCCCAGAAAAAGGAATAATAACAAAAACAATTTAATTTTCTAGCGATAATTTTGTAAATTGATACAAGGTTCTGTTATGTAATTTTTATTACCTCCTCCCCCCTTCCCCTGAAGTATGAGCTTGGTTGCAATTAATCTGATTATTTTGAAGATTTGTGACAGCAATAATACAATTCACCTTCAAATGTAACCAAAAAAAAAAAAGAAGCCACTGCATTTTGACAGTTTTTAAGTGTGATGTTAAAACTATTTTTACAATGCACAAGGAAAGAATTGTTGATTCATGCATTGATATTCTAACATTTTTTGAGTTATCAAAAATAATCCTTTATGAAGTTTTACTTTAGAGAAAAATTATAAGTTATTATTTTGATAGCTTAAGTATGTGTATATATTATTTAAATCTTTTATAATATATTGCATATTTTCTTTTTCAGAGGCAGTATTTCAACTGGAGATTTTTATTCGTTGAATGGGTATTGCTTGCTGTGTATTTGTTGTTTTGCCTCGTACACGTTAGCAATATTCTTTCAAATACTGCTGATAATGAGTGTGGTCGACAACAATGGTGGTATGAGCATTGTCTTGACATTAGATATGATAAAAGGCCATGACGGATATTTGACTACTCCCTCGTATCTCTAAAGGCGTATTAGCGATTAATAATAAACTTGCACCATGTCAGTTACTGAGGAAATTAATAATATTATATTTGTATGTTTTCTTGAATAAATTTCAATTGATTTATCATATAGTATGGTTGTGCAGTATTTTTATGCAAATATATTTTATTTCAGAATTTTTCATTTTAGTTTTGAAGCTTTTTAATATTTATTTTTGAAAATGTAGAATAAGTTTTGTTAAAATTCTAATTAGACGGGAACCTTTCACTTAAGTTATGAAAAATTGGCATTGCATTGCCAAATTTTATGCACACCAAGTATCGTGGTCATTGGCATAGGGGAGTGCAGTTCTGCCCCTCCATGGATTTTAAATTTTCATCAATTAAACTTTTCTCATCTCTGATGATGTAAAAAATAATTATAATATTTATTCTTCCCAAAAGGCTTAAATTAATTAAACCTCAAGAAAAAAATAGGGGGGGGGGCATTTTGCCCTACAAGATCTCTTGTACAACATTCTTTTTGTTTATATTAATGTACAATGATATCTCAGCGAATAATTATTGTTTCCCAGTTTTATTTTATTTTAAGTCTTGATCCAGCTTACAATTTTATTTTTTTTATACATGAGCTAACATAACGCAGCATTTTGATTGGATGAGATTTCCTTTCTATAATCAAATGTTGAAATGTCTGACAAAATATTCGGTTAATGGGCATTTCGGCTAACAAATATGATTCCAGAATGAAATATTTTCTTAGCTGATCTTATCAACTACTGGCTGGGTCACCTTATTACTTTATTTTATAGAAAAAAAATTATGAAAATTCATTGTAGTAATAGTAATCAATTGTTTTTGCAGTTGCGTAAATTTTGTCATAACAATTTTCATCTGTATACATTTCATTTTTCTGGCTGGTATGATTTTCTAGAAATTCCACACCCTTGTCATTATAATGCATGTATATTCACTTCACTCCCATGAATTCAAACAAAATAAAAAAATCGCTATGCAGCAATCGTGTTTGAGAATATAGAGTCATGATATGTTTTATTTCGGAAATATATCTTGCAAGCATTGAAGAGAACATTACTCATATTTTTAACTGTAAATTGTTTTTTTTTTTTTTTTTTTTTTTTTTTTTGTCCTACATATTATCAGTTACAATGCAGAACTATTGGGGATGTGAAATATTCCATCATTGTATTTTGAACCTCCCCTCTACAACCCCCCCCCCCTTCTCCTCCTCTTATTTTACAAAATGTAGGGATTCCCGATAGTTTTGTATTGATGATGTCCAGCGAGCATTTTATCCTATCCTCCTAGAACAACCACTCCAGTTGCCAGCGCTGGGGAGATTTCTAACCATATAAACAATATGCTGCTTTTTTTCAATATATATATATTTTTATCCATATCAAATAGGTAGCAAAGTTGTGCAAAAATAATTAAATCTGAATTATTGTATTTAAAAATATAAGAATAAGTACTTTTAAATATATTTCATTTGTTAAATAAGTTTTTGTTATTTTATTATTACATACTAAATGCACATCCAAAATCTATCCACTGTATTTATATTTATAGACATGTTTATATCTTGAGAATATAATGGCCAAGAAAGTTAACTCACTAAACTAAATTTATTCGAACATAGTAAATAATTTTTAATTTGCTTATTTCAATATTGACTTTTTTTTTTTTTTTTTTTTTTTTTTTAACATACCTGGAAAACGATTTTGTTTATTTCAAGTATATTGTCTCAGATACTTTCGGAAAGATTTCAGTATTAGAAAGAGCTCTCATAAGTTAAATAAAAATATTCATAATGCAATATTGACCAAAAAAAGAAACTTCATTACTGCAATAAATAAATAAATAACGATTAAAACGATTGACAGGGTACTTACTTGAAAAACTATTTTAATGTGCTTTTATTAGAAAAAATTAACAAGTTGTAAAAAACGACAAAATTGCATTTTTCAAATAATGTAAGCATTTATTGAGAATATTACCCCCCCCCCCTCCCTTCCGCCTAAAAAAAAATCCCGCAAAATGTATTTCTGCAACACAAGCGTTATGGAATGAAATTCGAATACCTAAAAAACAAAATGTTTTATTCTTGGTGACTTTCATCGATTTGTATATTTATTAAGATAAACAAATCAAAGTTTGGTATTATTCGAACATGAAATATAAGTTGAATCAATGTAGATAGTGAATCCACAGAATATGCCTGGACCAACACTCAAAATTTGTTATTATTTTTCAGTTTTAATCATTGTGATAGGATGAGATGATAAAATTTTAAGCAGCATCGGCATCCATTTTGTTTGTTTATATGTTACTACGCATGCGCTAATCCACGTTCACAGGCAATCCGAGAGTTAACTATCCGATATCGGAGGATTAAAAACATGGGGTTAAAACCAGTGTTAACTCGCGAATTTAGCTTGGTGAATACCGATTTTGAGATAACCCAGCATTTAACACTAACTCGGGAGCTAACCCACGTTGGTGAATAGGGGCGTTAGGGTATGAAATTTCTCCAGCCGGAATTCGACCTCTTCAATCCAAAGTTGAAATTATTAAGCAATATCCGCGACCAAAACCTCTTTCGGAACTTCGCAAATATATTGGATTATTCAATTACTTTAGACGTTTTTGTCGCCAATGCTGCAACTATTCTCGCACCTTTAACATATTTGTTGCGAGGAGCCAAAAAGAAAGATTCAGCCCCTACACTGTTAAAAATCTGCAGCATTTGCTGCATAGTCACTCCACCGCTTTTATGGAAAATGGTTACTTGACTATATTATGGAGCATTCTCGTTGGTCAGAATAGAGATATTCTATAATAGTGGCGGAGTGACTAGGCAAAAAATGCTGCAGATTTTTAACAGTGTATAGATTGGTCTTAAAATGCTGTAAATTTTTTTGAAGCTTCAAGAAAGGCCTTAACTGACGCAACTCTTGCATTTCCTACCCACGATGGCCAATTAGTGCTTCATTCTGATGCTAGTGATTTCGCTATTGGTTCTACACTAAGTTTAGACACAGAAGAGGGCCTAAAACCACTTTCATTTTTCTCTAAACGCCTAAATGAAACACATTTAAAATATTCTAGTTTTGATCTTGAGTTGTTAGCGATTTATGAATCGGTTAAATATTTTAGACATTTTTTGGAGGCCCGTCAGTGCATCATCTACATGGATCACAAACCTACTGTTTATGCATTTAAAAAAAGAACTGATAATTACACTAACCGGCAAAGTCGATGTTCATCGTTTATATCAGAATTCACCACTGATATACAATTTGTAAAGGGATACCAAAGCACTGTAGCAGACGCACTATCTTTAATTAATGAAATACAGATGCCTACTCCTATAGATTACAACAAGTTAACCTTTAACTGATGTCACAGAAATTGTCACATAACTAGTGTGAAGTAGTCTGTGAGACCGCTTCATCGAAAGATGAATAAAAGACGCGATTAACTCATAGAATGGGGTTTTTGTACTAAACTTTTTGCACTCCGACTGCCTGGGGACTTTTTGACGACAAATCCCTTATTAAAAGCCCTGAAGAATTGGTTCAACGATTAAGGAACATTTTCAGGATTTCAAACCACTGCCGACAAAGTCTCACCATAGCTTAAAACCATTTGTGTCGCAGGACTTCAGAACGTGTAACCGTGTATTTGTACGCTACGACGATATGCGGCAATTCCTGCAACCACCTTATGATGGACCTTTTGAGGTCATCCAGCGCAACAGAAAACTTTTTAAAATTTCCATAAAAGGTAAAATTGCCAATACTGCACTGGGCAGACTTAAGCCGGCCTTCTTGGTGAACATTGCACCAATTCCTGACACTGCAGTTCCAGCCCCTGAAAAAACAGCCTAAACTTCTGACTTGCCAGAACCATCTCGTATCACACGGTCTGGTAGAACTGTCCGATTTAAAGACCGTTTTGTTGAACATTGAATGGCATATCGTTTGCACTAGGAACGGGGTGCTGAGGTGCTTTCCGCCGTTCTAAAATAATAAACAAATATTTTTATTAGCAAGTAGGTGACAGATGGCGCCACATACGCTACTTCCAAAAGGCTTTTTGAAAAGAAGAGAAGAGAGGCAGTTGCTAACTGATCACCGCGGTTTTAGCACACGCTTTCCAACTATTGACTCAGCCGCTTCGAAAACGTGCATGTCGCACGGCAAACTTCTTATTTGTTAATTTATTATTATTTGTAATTTATAATTAAACTAGCAGGAATGACCGAGCTAAGCTCGGTCAAAATTAGCTTTGTGTTTATCTCGATATATTATTCCCATTAAATCATTCTTGCTGTTTTAGATACAATTAGCTTGACCCTGAGACATAGTGACCCAAAATGACGCACTAATCGATTTTTTCGAACATGCGACCTAATACAATGCTCTTCTCGAGCCTGAAAACGATGGAATACAAAATTTAGTGAAAATCGTTAGTTATATTCTAGATAAAATAAGCTTGACCCACGTTGATTCAAAAAACCACTAACCGAAATTTATCGAACGTGTGAGCTATTTCAATGGTCTTTTTGTTCTGTGAAACGGTATAACAAAAAAAATTGTCAAAATTGTTTGAACATTTTTTAGATGGATGCCGTTAGCTTGACCCCGACCCATTATCACCAAAATGACCCACTAATAGAATTTTCTTGAGCATGCGACCCAGCCCACTGGTTTTATATTGTCCAGAAACGGTGTAGTACAAAGTTTTGTCAAAATCTTTTGAGCCGTTTTTTAGATAAAGTTACCTTGATCCTGATCCATTAGGACCCAAAATGACCCACTGATTGAATTTTCTTGAACATGAGACCCTGCCCAATGGTCTTATCATGCTCGGAAACGGTATTATACAAAATGTTTTCAAAATGTTTTGAAGCGCTTTCTAAATACAATTAGCTTGACCCTGACCCATTCTGAGCCAAAATGACCCACTAATCAAATTTTCTTGAACACGTTACCCATCCCAACGGTCTTTTCGTGCCCGAAAATTGTTAGACACAAAATTTAGTCAAAATCGATTGAGCCGTTCGCTAGATATAATTACCTCGACCCTGACCCATTATGACCCAAAATGACCCACTAATCTAATTTTCTCGAACACGAGACCCATCCCAATGGTCTTTTCGCGCCAGAAAACAGTAGGGTGCAAAATTTCGCCAAAATCGTTAGAGCCATTATCTAGATAACTTAGATTGACCCACGGTGACCCAAAAATGACCCACTAATAGAATTTTCTCGAACATGTGACTTAGCCCAATGGTCTTCTCGTAATCCAAAACTGTAGAATATAGAATTTAGTGAAAATAGTTAGAGCCGTTTTTTAGATAAAAATAATTGACCCACAGTGACCCAAAAATGACCCACTAATCGAATTTTCTTGGACACGTGAACCATCCCAATGGTCTTTCCGTGTCCGAAAATGGTTAGATACAAAATTTAGTCAAAATCGATTGAGCCGTTCTTTAGCTATAATTAGCTTGACCCTCACCCATTATGACCCAAAATGTCCCACTAATCGAACTTTCTCGAACACGAGAGCCATTCCAATGGTTTTTTTCGTGCCTGAAAATGGTTAGAAACAAAATTTAGTCAAAATCGATTCAGCCGTTCTCTAGATATAATTAGCTTGACCCCATTATGACCCAAAATTACCCACTAATCGAATTTTCTCGAACATGAGACCCATCCCAATGGTCTTTTCGTGCCCGATAATGGTTAGATACAAAATTCAGTCAAAATCGACTGAGCCGTTCTCTAGATATAATTAGCTTGACCCTGACATATTATGACCCAAAATGACCGACTAACCGAATTTTCTCGAACACGTGACCCATCCCAATCGTCTTTTCGTGACCGAAAACAGTAGAGTGCAAAATTTCGTCAAAATCGTAAGAGCCGTTATCTAGATAGATTGACCCACAGTGACCCAAAAATGACCCCTAATCGAATTTTCTCGAACATGTGACATAGCCCAATGGTCTTCTCGTAATCCAAAACTGTAGAATAATGAATTTAGTGAAAATCGTTAGAGCCGTTTTTTAGATAAAACTAGCTAGACCCACAGTGACCCAAAAATGACCCACAAATCGAAATTTCTCGAACACATGACCTAGCCCAATAATCTTCTCGTGCCCGAAAATGGCTGGATACAAAATTTAGTCAAAATCGATTGAGCCGTTCTTTAGATATAATTAGCTTGACCCTGACTCATTATGACCCAAAATGACCCACTAACCGAATTTTCTTGAACACGAGACCCATCCCAATGGTCTTTTCGAGTCCGAAAACAGTAGGGTGCAAAATTTTGTCAAAATCGTTAGAGCCGTTATCTAGATAGATTGACCCACGGTGACCCAAAAATAACCCACTAATCGAATTTTCTTGAACATGTGACTTAGCCTAATGGTCTTCTCGTAATCCAAAACTGTAGAATATAGAGTTTAGTAAAAATCGTTAGAGTCGTTTTTTAGATAAAAATAGCTTGACCCACAGTGACCCAAAAATGACCCACTAATCGAATTTTCTCGATCACGTGACCCATCCCAATGGTCTTTCCGTGCCCGAAAATGGTTAGATACAAAATTTAGTCAAAATCGATTGAGCCGTTCTTTAGCTATAATTAGCTTGACCCTGACCCATTATGACCCAAAATGTCCCACTAATCGAATTTTCTCAAACACGAGAGCCATTCCAATGGTTTTTTTCGTGCATGAAAATGGTTAGAAACAAAATTTAGTCAAAATCGATTGAGCCGTTCTCTAGATATAATTAGCTTGACCCCATTATGACCCAAAATGACCCACTAATCGAATTTTCTCGAACATGAGACCCATCCCAATGGTCTTTTCGTGCCCGATAATGGTTAGGATACAAAATTCAGTCAAAATAGACTGAGCCGTTCTCTAGATATAATTAGCTTGACCCTGACACATTATGACCCAAAATGACCCACTAACCGAATTTTCTCGAACACGTGACCCATCCCAATCGTCTTTTCGTGCCCGAAAACAGTAGAGTGCAAAATTTCGTCAAAATCGTTAGAGCCGTTATCTAGATAAACTTAGCTTGACCCACAGTGACCCAAAAATGGCCCCTAATCGAATTTTCTTGAACATGTGACTTAGCCCAATAGTCTTCTCGTAATCCAAAACTGTAGAATAATGAATTTAGTGAAAATCGTTAGAGCCGTTTTTTAGATAAAAATAGCTAGACCCACAGTGACCCAAAAATGACCCACAAATCGAAATTTGTCGAACACGTGACCTAGCCCAATAATCTCCTCGTGCCCGAAAATGGTTGGATACAAAATTTGGTCAAAATCGATTGAGCCGTTCTTTAGATATAATTAGCTTGACCCTGACCCATTATGACCCAAAATCACCCACTAATCGAATTTTCTTGAACACGAGACCCATCCCAATGGTCTTTTCGTGCCCGAAAACGGTAGGGTGCAAAATTTAATCAAAATCGTTAGAGCCGTTCTCAAGATAAAATTTACATACACACACACACACAATTTTGCTCGCATTATAGTATAAAATGAATGTTTAAATTAGAAAGCTTATTGTTAAGTCTGAAGAAACACCCTGATATCACCATGATATCTTCTTAATTATAATAAGATCATGACGGATCGATTATCCGTCATGAGAAGACCGTTTCAAGACATCCTCATCGTCCATAAACATAAAGTCATCTTCAATTGCTGCAGTGTAAAGGACTACAATGGGTCTGAGGATCTCATCCCTATATCACAGACCAGTCAGAACTCCATTTCGAATGATGTGGAGGTCGGTCCACCATCAATGGATATGCCAGCATAAACCATCACTCCCCCACCGCCAAATCAGACCTCCCTTGCACGAACGCAGGATTGTTTCTAATGCCATGTTCCCTCCAGATGAAAATACGCCTATTATCAGGGTAAGCAGAAAAATGGGACTTGTCAGAGAAAAGAATATTGCGTCATTCATTTCTCCTCCAGTTCACATGCTCTGTTGCCCACTCCCTGCGGGCACCACGGTGCCTTGCTGCGAGCATACAGACCTACAGCTTGGAGACGGTTTCGGACAGTTTAAGTCGAAACTGTGGTGCCAGTAGCCGAGCGAAAGTATTGTTGAAGAAGAGTGGCGTTCATATTTCGGTGTCTCCGAGTCGTTAGAGTTAAATATCGATCTTCATTGGGTGTTGTTGCACGTCTACGACCTTGCCCTGGTCTTCGGCCTGCATTTGCAGTCTCCAAAAAACGGTTCACAATCCCGGAAATTACATTTTGTGAAACTCCAGTGGCTCCTGCTACCTTGGCTTGTGTTTGCACCC
This sequence comes from Maratus speciosus, assembly GCA_963932465.1. Taxonomy (NCBI): domain Eukaryota; kingdom Metazoa; phylum Arthropoda; class Arachnida; order Araneae; family Salticidae; genus Maratus; species Maratus speciosus. Next base: position 356,554,975 of record OZ010796.1, on the reverse strand, counting down.
CTCCCTCCCCCCCCCCCCACACACACATCCGCTCTAACCGACCAACAACTATCCATGCTTCTGGTTCGGTTAAATGACTTCTAGTCCAAAAGCCGACAGCACAAAAACCTATGTTATCAAGCACAAGAAGAAAACCTTTATTTTATGGAAGAGTAGAAGTAGGGGAATCTAATGATCCATGTCTGTCGGAAGTGAAGTGGTGCATAAGCCAAAAATTAATACCACCAGTGGTTCACTCGTAGGTTTATCATTGTGTTTGTCCTACAAACAAAGGTATGAAAACATGGAGGACTGGCAGCAGGAAAACACAATTATGAACCTACGAGTGAACCACTGGTGCTATTAAATTTTAGCTTATGCACCACTTCACTTCCGGCTGACATGGATCATTAGATTCCCCTACCCCTACTCTCTCATAAAATAAAGGTTTTTTCTTGTGCTTGATAACATAGGTTTTTGTGCTGTCGGCTCTTGACTATTCGTTGAGATATCGCACTTATCCAAACAAAGCACTTATTGAATGTCGATCATTGTTTTTAGCTTTGTCTTTCAGTAAGTTGAAAACTATCAATATCGATGTCTCTTCTATTTATTTATAGAATATATTTGTAACTCTCTTCTTCCATTTTCTGCAAAAAAAATTCCCTTATACCGTTATTTTATATAAGACTTACAATATTCTTTAATTGCTTTGAGCAGTGCATTTTAAAAGAAAATCCTGTTTGAAAATATCTACCACATATTATTCAATGAAAGTAAATCCGTGTTTTTGCTAAAAATTTGATTCAATGTATCAGAATAGGGGGTTAGCTAGCTCAAATTAGCGCCCCGTATAGAGATGTGCCGTTCATGAAGAGGTTTTTGCTGCTGCTGTAGGCCAGCTATCGGTACTTTTATCAATGCTTTTTCTATTTGTGTGTCATACAGTTTTTCAATGTTTTACGGTAAAAGTCAAGTGATGTGCATTGTCATTGCCACCTAGAGTAGCAAGCCTTCTGGGTACAAGAACAAATTCCAGTGACGTCAAAGAGTGAGAAAAAATTTCTCAGCAGGTAGAGAACACACAGCGACTCTAGGTTGCAATGGCTCTATGAGTTGTTTATAAGCGCTGTTTTCGGCATTTTATACATTTTAAAAAGGATTATTTAACAATTTAGAATAAGGTACGTGTTTTACTTTGATAAATCTTAATTTTGTGTATGCATTTACTTATTTATATTACTTCTAATACTTTTGCCGGCTTTTTATATACGATATTGAACATAGGCTATAACTTACCGCGTGTTTGGACGCGAGAGTGCTATGTAATATCTGTTTTTAATTATTATACTATTTAAAAACCTAATAATTGCTTCAGATTTGGAATGCATTTGTGTTCTTTTAAATGATACATTTTACGGCAAACTTTTGCTTTTAATTATTATATAGAATACATTTTAAAAATAATATTTCAGTTTGATAGAAAAATCTAATGTGCATTATATTTTTCTTTTAACATTTAAATTAAATTTTGGTACCATAATAAAGGTATGTAACTTACTATTGTTATTCGTTTATTTTAGTATTATAATTCATTTATTTTACTATTGTAATTCATTTATTTTACCATTGTAATTCATTTATTTTGCTATATTTTAAATTATAAAAGTTTAATAATTTTTTTAAGTATAAATAATAATAGTAGTAAAATCGTAAAATATTTAATGTAGTTTAAAGTTTAGTCTGACTATGAAAAGATTTTATTGCACTTTTAACAATGATTTGAAGATTAGTCAACGACATTTCATTTGGCATACTATTTTTATTATTTAAATTTTAGAATAAATACTAATAAGAGTCAGATATGAAATTTAGTGCGATTTCTTTAAAATAAAATTAAAGTCATTAAATAATGAATATTTTAGTATAACAATTTGTTTATTTTATACTTTTTAATTTTACTTAAACGCTTCATTTTTAAATTGTTGGTATTTTAATTTACAAATTTTAGTTTTGGACATATTTTTAAATTTATCGAATGTAAATAAAATTTATTATTTTAGTATGTACATAAAATTTATTTTGAGTTTATTGTTAATTTATATGGATTAACTTCTACAGATTTCAGTTATATAAATTATTGAATAAATATTAATAACAAGTTTTTAATCAGTTAGGCAAATGTATTGTGCATTTTTTAAATAATTAAAGTGAACTTGAAATAATACATAATATTATTAAAATTTTAACTATTTAATTAGTGCCTTATTTAATTTAACATTTTCTAGGTCTATAATACTATCGTTAGAGCTTTTCCAAATTAATCAAAATTTAATATTTTAGTTTCGGATTGTAAAAAATGGTCTATAGGATTAATAGTAATAACCATAGAAATATTACTATATGCACTTAAATATTTTAAGATAATTTATGTTCAATGTTATCAAAAGCAAGTAAAAATATTTGAAGAAAGTTATTAAATATATACACAAATTTTTTTAAGAATTTATCAAAATAAAAGACTAATCTTATAATAATAAATATCCTTCTACTTTATGGGAACAACACTTTGTTAGTTCTATAAATTAATTAATAAATGAGGACACGTTAAAAATATGAACAATTTTCATAAAAAAAGAGAAGAACAAACTGAAAAAATATTTGAAGAAAGTGATTAAATATACACACAAAATTTTTTAAGAATTTATCAAAATAAAATACTAATCTTAATAATAATAAATATCGTTCTACTTTATGGGAACAACACTTTGTTAGTTCTATAAATTAATTAATAAATGAAGACACGTTAAAAATATGAACAATTTTCATAAAAAAAAGAGAAGAACAAACTGAGACTCTGTCAATAAAATATTTAAATGTTACTTTTCAGAAATAAATAAAAAAAATTGTATTTAAACATAAACAATCTTATAATATTGAATAAATTGAAATTCTAATAATTTTGCAAGAGATTTTTTTTTTTTTTAAATAAAAATTATTTTCACATAATGGTTATTTTTGAAACAGTTTTTTGTCTTTTGGTATAAAATTATTTTTAATAAATTTACAAATTGGCTTAATTATTTAATTAATTAAAGAATAACATTTCTTCGAAGGTTTTGCAGCATTTTCAACAAAAGAGAAAAAAGAAAGAAAGAAAATAATCCTATTTTTCCCTAAAAATCGATTTTAAAATGAACAATCTAGTTCTTTCTTTTCTTTTTTTCTGATGCCTTATTTATAATAATTAAAGAATGTTTTACCCAATGCAAATTAAAAATAGTTTTATTTGAAAGGGTACTATTTATCAGAATTTCAGTAAAGCATAGCTAGCATAAAAAAAAGGATAAATATGTTTCTGTTAAAACTATTCAGTAGTGAAGTTGAAGTTATCACCATGATATACATATATATATGTGTGTGTACATAATAATAGAAATAGTACACCAAATTAATTTCATATTTTATAATTAGATAATGTTTAAACATTTCTTCAAAAATTAAACTGAATCTTCAATCAAAAAAATCAAGAGGCAGAAAAAAAAATCTGTTTTTAAGAGTATTGAAAAATTGATTTTAAAACGAAAAAGCTGGGTTTTTTTTTTTTTTTCACATGTCTTCGTTATAATAATTAAAGAATAACATTTCTTCAAAGGTTTTGCTGCCTTTTCAATAAAAAAGAAAAAAGAAAGAAAGAAAGAAAAGAATGCTATTTTCCCCCGAAAAATCAATTTTAAAATGAACAATCTAGTTCTTTCTTTCTTTTCTGTTATTTGCGTTATTTATAATAATTAAAGATTATTTAAACATTTCTTCATAATATTTATACATTTCTTCAAAAATTTTGCTGCATTTTCAATCAAAAAAATCAAGAGAGATTTCTTTCTCTTAATAAGAAAAGAAAAAAAAATCTGTTTTCATATTACCGAACTTTTGATTCTAAAATGAATAGTCCAAGAGCCGACAGCACAAAAACCTATGTTATCAAGCACAAGAAGAAAACCTTTATTTTATGGAAGAGTAGAAGTAGTGGAATCTAATGATCCGTGTCTGCCGGAAGTGAAGTGGTGCATAAGACAAAAATTAATACCACCAGTGGTTCACTCGTAGGTTTATCATTGTGTTTGTCCTACAAACAAAGGTATGAAAACATGGAGGACTGGGAGCAGGAAAACACAATGATAAACCTACGAGTGAACCACTGGTGGTATTAATTATTAGCTTATGCACCACTTCACTTCCGGCAGACATGGATCATTAGATTCCCTTACCCCTACTCTCTCATAAAATAACGGTTTTTTTCTTGTGCTTGATAACATAGGTTTTTGTGCTGTCGGCTCTTGGACTAGAACAATCTAGTTAAAAATATTTTTATTTAAAAGATATTTTTGAAATTAGTAGTATTTATCCGGATATCAAAAAAATTCAGCAAATATAAAAGTGATGATAAATGCGTTTCATGTTAAAATATTTTTAGGTATAAAGTTTAATTTATATGTCAGTATAGTCCAAGAGCCGACGGCACAAAAACCTATGTTATCAAGCACAAGAAGAAAACCTTTATTTTATGAAAGAGTAGAAGTAGGGAATCTAATGATCCATGTCTGCAGGAAGTGAAGTGGTGCATAAGCCAAAAATTAATACCACCAGTGGTTCACTCGTAGGCTTATCATTGTGTTTGTCCTACAAACAAAGGTATGAAAACATGGAGGACTGGGAGCAGGAAAACACAATGATAAACCTACGAGTGAACCACTGGTGATATTAATTTTTAGCTTATGCACCACTTTATTTCCAGCAGACATGGATCATTAGATTCCTCTACCCCTACTCTCTCATAAAATAAAGGTTTTTTTCTTGTGCTTGATAACATAGGTTTTTGTGCTGTCGGCTCTTGGAGTAGTAGCAATTTATTGATGGACAATCAAGCTTGCAATTCTATTATTAGGTTATTTTAACGCTTAGTGGTTTATATAGAAATACATAGCAATATTAAACTTTACTTTATCAATGTGATGTACAGATTGTTCCCCTCTTGCTGCTGACGTCACCAGCCAGCCAGAAGGATTTGTGTTCTAGGTGGCAATGGCATTGCTCTATAGTTCAGCGTCTAGAATACCTAGTGTGGAAATATGCTATCCAAACAACGCTAAAAATTTGTATCCCTTAAATGTGCGACGATACTGCTAAAATCCAAAGTGTCGATCGCAGCGACATCTGCGGGATTTTCGTATTACATTGCATAGACTAGCAATATCTTGCAGTTGTAGAAAATATCCTGCAGATGTCGCTGCGATCTGTATATTTCAGCAGCATCGTTGCACATTTAAGGAATACAATATTTTAGCACTTTTTTAAGTATTACAGGGATAGCCAGTTTCCACACTATATATTCTAAGCGCTATATCCATAGGCCATTTAAAATTTTTTAAGTTGAGATAGTTTCAGGCCTAACATTACAGCAAGGTTCGTTCGAGGGTTCGTTTTTGTGCAAGATACCCTCTTTGACCAATCAAATTTTACTGCCCAATGTCACTATCACAAAAGCTGCTCGATGTTTTTCACCCTTTATAAAGGTCCTCTAGTATGTACAGATGGTGTCAAAATGGAGGATATTCCAAATATGGGTTCGAGGTTGACAAAAGTCACGTGATACCGGTAATTTACCCAAGAAACTTCTAACTGATAAGAAGGGGAGATGCTACAGCTTTGCCACATGAACTGTTTCATTGGCTAGCGGGGATTTACATTACACGTCTACGGAGCCTTCCCTTCTTTAAGCTAGAAGTTTTTACTTTGACCACATGCTCAAAACGGAGATGGAATATCATCCATTTGTCAGACTCTTGGGACTTAAAAGATTCTGTTGAGGGTGCTAATCACAGCTGTCGGTATAGGAAAATTGTCCCTTAAACTAAAGGTAAAATGCCTGTAAATCCTTGTGTAAATTATTAAATATCCTTGACGTGTTTAACACGATCTTTAGGTTTAAGCATATCAAGAGAATAAACAAAACACAACTTCGTAAATAGCGACATAACTTTATTGTGGCTGACTGGTACTGTCATCTAGCGGATCTAAACGTAAACACTGGTACATTATGTAACACACATCTTTATTTATTATAAACTATTTTGAAAGCTTTAGATATTAAAATTCAGATAAACTTTAGCTAGCCATGTAAGTCATAACAGTAATGTCACAAGGAAGAAAATAATCCTTATGAACAAATGGACTTTACCCATGTGACGTCAGCCACGGGCATACAGAAACACCGCTTTCCGGAACAGACACACTGTTGTCCAATAAACAGTCTTTTTCTGAGGGTATAAACCCGCAGGGGTGTGGCTGTTGCCATTCGTGGGTAAAGTCCATTCAAAATACATGTGCTTTCATAAGATTTCCCTGAAGCGAAACCTTATAGATTTTCATCACTAGAGGGTATATTCAAGGGTTAGCTGGAATCGCAAATCAACACTGTACGATTAGGCGCGCCACACACCAGGGAGACATGCAACAAAAAAGCGAGAGGCATGCGACAATTTCACCCTGTTAACAAAGAAAAAATCGGTTTGAACAGCAGAATTTGCCTCCTGTCTCACAATTATTGTGGCATGTCTCTTTGGTGTGTGGCGCGCCTTAGGGTACAGCGCCTAGAATACCTAGTGTGGAAATATGCTATCCAAACGGTGCTAAAAATTTGTATCCCTTAAATGTGTGACGATACTGCTAAAATCCCAAGTGTCGATCGCAGCGACATTTGCGGGAGTTTCGTATGTCGCTGCAATTTGCATATTGCAGCAGTCTCATTGCACATTTAACGGATACAATATTTTACCGCTTTTTTAAGTATACAGGGATAGCCGATTTCCACACTATATATTCTAGGCGCTATAATTAGGGTAGTGTAGGGGTCTGTTCAGAAGTGCAGTTAACGCTGCGCGGGCGCGCTCAGGAGTTTTTGCCATGGAGTAGGTCTTATCGAAGAAAGAAATTCTAAAATAATTCAATTGTTTCATTATTTTTATGGTTCAAAACAGGTAAAACCAACGACTATATTTCTTTATCCTTCCAAAACATGGTTTTCGTAACAGAAATACATGCCTCTGTTCACTCAGATAAAATCCAAAATATTCGGAAAAAGCATCACGTGACCTACTTCATCTACTTTAGCCCGTTCGCAAAATTCTAAAATGGAGGACCAAAATCACAGTCAGGTGAAATCCAAGCACCTCATTGGTCATTGAGTCGCGTCCTTTTCAGAGAGCAATCTCTAGCTCTAGAAGTAACGTCGAATACTCCCTTTTCCGAGAAAAAATCATGCATTAAAGCGAATTTTTTCTGTTTCATTTAAAATAAGCCATCGAAATTAACTCAAGATATTTTGATGACTTTTTATAAAATGTGAATGAAAGATTTCGATTTTAAGCTGTAAAAAATTTTAAATAATATGGCAAGTACTTCTTTTGTTAATGAAAATTAAAAATGAAACTTGCATTTTTTCCCCTTGTGTTACTTTTAAAATCCAAAATAAAACAAATATTCGCACTTTTCTATAGAAAAATTTAATAATTAACTTAGAATACTAAAAACTTTTGCCTAATTTTTGCCTAATGGAAAAAAATAATAATAATGTCAGTTTTTAAACCAATTTTAATCATTAAGAATAAACAGAACAAAAATTATTACATGAACAATTTTGTAATAGTATGTACAATAAGTTATTTTGTTTCCTGGTATTGTATTTAAATCTGGAATTTTTGAATCGATTTTTCACTCCCTTCCTGGTAAGCTAAGGTTATAAAAATTATGAAAGTAGGTGTTTGAGAATTTAATTATAAATTAATTATATGTTTCCTTAAGGAGGTTCGGGTGATAAATTGCTAAATATTGTTTATGGTTATAATTGTATAAGAGTTACAAAAAGAATGGAATTAATTATGTGCCAAATCATACACGCTAAAATATGCCAATTAGCTGTGAAACTGCAACAATGAAATATTTTAATTATTAAAATGTAAAAAATAAAATATAAATAAAATATAAAGTATGTAATATATATTTTATCATTAATTAATTAATTAATTAATTAATTAATTTATGATTTTATGTTTCAAAAAACAATTTAGAAATCTTGAAAGGTTGTTTAAACTATGCTTTTTTTCCCATATGTTAAAAAAAAAAACAGAGAGAAAATTGTGATTTTAAAAATAAAGGCACAAATTCATGCTTTTCTAATCATAAATTAAACGAAGGAAATTTCCATATTCGGGGTCCACGCCAAATTAACACATTGCAGCGGACTTGAATAGCAGTCATGAAACTACGCTTGATTTTTAAGATAAGCAATGAATGTTTATAAAAGAATGTTTACCTTTTATGTCCCAAATTATGAATTTATGAAAATTTCATCTTCTAAAGCATATTTTGTGAATTTTTGAAACTACATTAGAAGATTCACACAATCATTTAAAAAATTTTAGAAGGATTTTGCCAAAATTGATTAATTATATTGAATTTATAGGGATTTTGTGAAATATGTGTAACTCCCCTCAAATCTTTTATTTAAAATCTTTTTTTTTTTTAATATTTTGTAGAATTACAAAATACACAAATATAATTTCTTACAATAGAAATATTTCCGAACAGAAACTTTCGCCTCTAAATTATTCACTCTCCTTGTATAAAATGTTATCAAAATATCTTAATTGAGTTAGTTTAGATTGTTTATTATAAATAAAAGCAAACAAAATAATAAGGTAAATAATGCATAAATGTAAATAAGGTAGCAATCGCTTCAAAATTACTTTCCCCCTCACTCCTTTCAAAATTCAAATGGAGAAACAAGTTGGTGATCCTCACCCTTAGCTCTCTTAAAACCACGCGACCGCACAACCAATGGGGTGGCTGGATTTCACCTGAGTGTGATTTTGGCCCTCCATTTTAGAATTTCGCAGCCCGTTCAGCATTTAAATTAGCTAACCAACCGCACACAAACTTGGCGCGGGCGACCCAGAAAAATTTTGTGAGCGATTTGATCACGTAATTGTGCGTTTTGTGTTTATATTTCATTGGTTGTGCTTTGTTTGGTAGGTTGATTGATACAATTTAATAATTCAATTGGATGCCCTAATTTTTTTTTCTTTTTTACAATTTTCTTTTAATTTCTTTAAAAATGATTTATCAGCTGCTTTATATTTTTCGTGATAAATAGAAAGTTGTTAATAAACCAAGATTGTGATATCAACATATTACGAGATTTATTTGTAATCTGCTATGCTGGATAATGGATTTCAATGGAATTTGCACTGTTAGTTAGACAATATTTCAAAGAAGTTTTTAGTATATATATTTTTTATTTTATGATTGCATATTTTAATACCGTGTAGATAAGAGACCAAAATAATCATAAAACATGAGAAACAAATGACACTCAAAATCATGTTAGTATAAGCTTTTGCTTATACTAACATGATTTTGAGTGCTACTTATACTTTCAGTAGAAAGGTAATAAACATTCTAATCATACTTTATTCACCGAAAAACTAGACGGAAAAAGACATATATTTTATCTCTTTAAAAATATATATATGCAGATATTTTTAGTTAAAATAATGTACATCTATTGCATTTTATTTTTATAATATTTTCCATATTGATTTTAACACCGTAAAATATGATTTGCACCCTAGTCTCGACAAAAATTCACTTCTAAAGTACTCAAGAATAAATAAAAGAAAAGAAAAAAGAAACAAAAACATCAAGATGTTATGATACGCGCAAACGGATATTTTCGAACAATACTTATTTTTTCATTTGCTTAATATATACAGGGTGTTTCACTACCAGACCGACAAACTTTGAGGGGTTATAGTAGACATGAAGACAAACATTATTAATAGGAAACCATGGGGTGCAAACGTCTTCTGTAGGAGCTAGGGGCCATTAACGTTTAAGGTCCAAAACTTCAAACGATGATAAAAAACGGAAAAAAGGGTCTATTTGTTTGCGGTTTTCGCTAAAATCAGTCTTTATATCACGATTTTCTTAAAAACTTTTTTTAAAGGTTACGATCAAAATTTGTCGATAGAGGGCGCTTTAGACTTTAGAGTAACGAACAACTACTTTTTACCGTTATTTTTTGTATGGGGTTAAAATTATTCTAAAGTTTAGACTTTAACTTAAATTTTAAGCCCAAAATCAAAAACACTGGGATCGAGTAACTAGCGAAAATTGAAATGTGAACAGAGGGGGAGGATCTTAAACGCTCATAAACATTGGACAAACTAATCGATTTTGTTGCAGTTTGCGTGTAGGTCATTCCCTTGGTAATTATTTTATTCAAAATGATGTACAGCTTTGGTGTCCTCATTTTTTGATAGAGGGCGCTTCCGACAATACTTACAGGAAGTGTTAGGGATGCAAAGACGACTCGGAATCACATAGAAATGTGACGTTGGGAATGCCTTTTTTGCGAATTATGGTTAAAAGAAGTAGAGAAAAAAGCAACAGAAAGAAGCAGAGAAACAGCAACACGTTAATGTGACAGAAAATAGTTTATTTAAAGATTTTATTAGAAAACGTGTTCGTAATTATGACCAGAAATAGTCCGGCAAGATTGACAGCGACGTCGCATGGAAATCCTCACGCTCTGGAAGATTTCTGGCATCTCTGATAGCTTTCTGGCAGCTACAGAAATACGAGCCGTGAAGTCTTCAACTGAAGGTACGGGAATCTCATATACCCAACTTTTCATTTGACCTTTTGTAATAAAACCTTTAAATAAACTGTTTTCTGTCACATTAACGTGTTTCTGTTTCTCTGCTTCTTTCTGTTGCCTTTTTCTCTGCATCTTTTAACCATAACTCGCAAAAAAGGCATTTCCAACGTTGCATTACTATGTGATTCCGAGTCGTTTTGCATCCCTAACATTTGGTGGAAGTATGTTGGTCTGGTAGTAAAACACCCAGGAGTAATGTCATTGAAATTTTGAGATGTGTCGGAAGCGCCCTCTATCAAAAAATAAGGACACCAAAGCTGTACGTCATTTTGAATAAAATAATTACCAAGTGAATGACCTACACGCAAACCGCAACAAAATCGATTAGTTTGTTCAATGTTTATGAGCATTTAAAATCCTCTTCCTCTGTTCACAGTTTAATTTTCGCTAGTTACCCGATCCCAGTGTTATAGATTTAGGGCTTAAAATTTAAGTTAAAGTCTAAACTTTAGAATAATTTTAACTCCATACAAAAAATAACGGTAAAAAGTAGTTGTTCGTTACTCTAAAGTCTAAAGCGCCCTCTATCGACAAATTTTGAACGTAACCTTTAAAAAACGTTTTTAAGAAAACCGTGATATAAAGGATGATTTTAGCGAAATCCCCAAGCGAATCGACCCTTTTATCCGTTTTTTACCATCGTTTGAAATTTTGGACATTAAACTTTAATGGCTCCTAGCTCCTACAGAAGACGTTTGCGCCCCATGGTTTCCTATTTAATACTGTTTGTCTTCATGTCTACTATCACCCCTCAAAGTTTGTCGGTCTGGTAGTGAAACACCCTGTATATGTATATATATATCACTTTGAATATTAAAAGGCTTTCAAATGTAAAACTTTCATCGCGAAATACCCCATTTTCTCATATTTAAATAAGTATTTTATTATTATAATAGAAATACATATGCTTCTGTATTATTAATATAAAAATTTGTCTTTATCAAAAATATTTTATTTATTATGAAAAATATAAAGCAACTAATAAAATAAAAAAAAATTATAACACAATTTGGGTCGCAAAGGATTTGAACCCATAGCCCCTAGTTTCGAGTTTAAGGTTCTATCCAGTCAGTCCACCTTTCATTTGCAACAAATTATCTTTATAATTAGCACCATAATGGAGGATATTCCATCTACGTTTTGATCACGTGGTAAAGGTAAAAACTTCTAGCGTAAAGAAGGGAAGGCTCCGCAGACGTAATGAAAAACCCTCTCCAGCCAGTGAAGCAATGGACTCTATTCCGGTGACGTCAGACGCCAGAGCTGGCGGTATGATGATCTGTTATTCTAGTTACTGCACCGCAGAATACCAGTATGCGCAGGCGCAAACACCGCTAGCAGACGACTTTAGCCTTCACTCAGGTTGGGTGCATACATTTTAACTGAAAATTTGCAAACTTAGGGAATTTTCTGGCATACAGAACAACATTTTGAATTTAGATTACAATATATTAAGTATATGCTGCTCCATCAAAGAATTTTTTTGCGGTATTTTTAACAAACAATCATTAATAACTCACACTCCATAGACTGCTATGCTAAATACCACCAGTAAATACCGCCAGCAGACGAATTTTAGCCTCGACATCAGGTCGCGTGCACAAGGTCCATTCATGCGGAAAGCAGTAGTAGCCTGCCTTCTTATCAGTTAGAAGTTCTTTGGGTAAATTACCGGTATCACGTGACTTTTTTCAGCCTCGAACCCAGATTAATCTGTTCGTGAACGCATTGAACGTTTATTCCATCCACGATAAAGACCCACTCCATGTTCCTATCTCCTGAGGTCGCGCCAGAGGTGCGCCTGCTTGGGCCTGTTCAGAAACGCAGCTCACGCCGCGCGCGCGCTCAGAAGTTTTTGTCATGGAGTAGGTCTTATCGAAGAAAGGAATTTTCAAATAATTCAATTATTTCATTATTTTTATGGTTCAAAACAGGTAAAAACAACGACTATATTTCTGTATCTTTCCAAAACATGGTTTTCGTAACAGGAATACATGCCTATATTCACTCAGATAAAATTAAAAATATTCGAGAAAAAAAGGCACGTGACCTATTTTATCCACTTGAGCCTGATCAGCATTCAGTCAACCGCGCACAAGCTACCCCATAGAGAAGAAACAGGGGTGGAGTGTGCTTTCCGTAAAGAATTCTTTTGAAAAGCGGCATCAACATGACCGGCCCTAATCATGTAAAGGTTTCCAGATTTCGCTCGTTATCGCTTGCTTGGCAATACGAAAATTATTGCCGCTCGTAAAAAAAAAAAAAAAAAAAAATTATATAAAAATACTCAGCATCCACATTATACATGTGAAGTAATGCAAAAATATAAACGAAGTAAAACAAAGCAACTTAAAATCTGTTTTAAATTAGTAAAAGAAGATTCTCACTTTAATTTAACGATACGGTAATTTGTTTATTTTCCTTTCGCAAACATATGCTAGCCATTGGCGGTAAAAGTCACGTGACTATTGTAAACACGTGACTATTATGTTGGTTGCACTTTAGGAGATTACCAAAGCACTCTCCACCCTATGTCTTCTCTATGAGCTACCCAAAAGAGACTCAAGGGTGAAAGGTTCCATTCTCCCATTGGTTTACAAGAAACAAGAATCCTGCCATTACTTCTCAAGGTTACAAGTCCTGATAATTGTGCAGTGGTAGACAATTCTTCCTAACAAATCAGAGGGCACATCGCATTTCACCACCAAAACAAATCACCAAATGTCACTTGAGATTATTTCAAGTATTAAGTTGCAATCATATTAAATTTTCTTTGCGACATGTAAGGAAATTTAATTTATTTCTCATATAAAGTGATTCACGGAAAACAATGGACTTTACCCACGAATGGCAACAGCCACGCCTCTGCGGGGAAAAACCACCGGAAAAGGACTGTTTATTGGACGAAGGGGGAGCAGTGTTAAAATGTACTTCACACCTATTGGTGTTTTTCTTCTGCTTACCCGCAACTGACGTCACATGGGTAAAGTCCATAATATGGTATTTTGTAAAATATCCTTTTTTTTTTCCTGCAAAAAAATGATAAAACTAACTTTCTTTTAAAAAAGTAATCAATTTAAATATTTTGGACTTATTATTTTGTAACTTATTTTTAAATTACACATTACTTATACTTTCTTTTTGTATATACAGTTGTATGTAAATTTAAACTTAAAGAAGAAAAAAACATATCCCTTATTTTAAAAGTATAAAATTGATATTTATACGAAAAGGAAAATTAATAGTTTTTGATTTATAGCTTTGCATTAGGAGGACAAAAGCTTAGGGGATTAGATGCCCCCCCCCCCCACCCGAAATAATATCATGGCTACCCAACTGCATTTAAATACCTATTTTATTTACTGTAGTTATGTGTGCAAACCAACAGTAAACTCAAGCAATCCCCTCCCCTTTCTTGATAGCTGATGTGTTTTTTAAAAATAATAAATGCATAAAAAACTTTCCTTCTTATATAATAAAAATACTCAGTCAAATTTTATGCATTTTTTTCATGGCACTTTGTGTGCGTAAATATAAATAATTAAATGACCAAACTAGTACTCAAATAATCAAAATTGTCAGAAGGGAATTTAGATCATCTAAATTCTACCATGCCCATATAGTAATTTGCAGTATTAATATATATTTATTACTACTGCAAAATAACAAACAGGGCAAAAAAAAAATCTAAAAATAAAGTGTTTCATAGACAGTGAATGAAAAAGGTCAAGCTAAAATAAATTATAGTTCACACTTGTAGTGAAATATAATGAAAAAATAAATAATAATAACAGAATATTTTTTTTTTCACACACCCAAAAGAAAAAAAAGTTGAAACCAAAAAATATATTATCTGAGTAATAACTACCAAAAACTATAAGAAGTTTTTATAATGTATTTCGTTGCATTAAATATTTCTAGTTAATGATTACTTGGATTGGACTAATGCCTTTAACTTAGTTTTCAAATATTTAGGGTGGTAACAGTGAAGGGGCAGTTTATAATAATTTTTTTAATAAAAACAATTTATGTTTTTGACTGAGTTTTCAAATAATACATATATAATATATACATTGTTTTGAAAAATAGTTTATTAGAATTTTTTAATAAAAACAATTAAAATTTTTTTAGTAAATTTTAATAAAAAGTATTCAACAATTAACTATTAGAAATTGATTTAAATAATTAATTGCTTATTAAGTTAATAATATTATTAATATAAATTCATAAATTAATAAAATTTTACTTTCAAATAAAATAAACTGAATATAGTTATGTATTCAGATATATTGTTAAATAATATAAAAATAAAAATATTTTATATAAGTGTAAGAAATAACTTTATATTTTCAAAAATATTCATTATAAGGAATTGAAATAAATAGCTTATAAGTAATATGAGTTTTAAAAATTAATTTCATTAACAGTATTTTATACATAATAAAATTTACAAAGCATTTGATAATAAACTAATAAAGTTTTTCTGTATGAAAAATACTAATTAATTTTAAAAGAAAACTTTAATAAATTAATTTTGCTAATTTAATATTTATCTGATACTAAAAATATAAGGGAAAAAAATAATGTATGTAAGTTTAAGAGATATTATTATTGAGTTACAATAAATGTTCATTTTAATTCATAAAAAAAAATTATATGAATTTTGAAATTTATTTGAAACTAAATTTTATTTTATTTTATAAAAATTTAATTTCAATTTTATTTAAAACTATTTTTTTTTAATTTAACAACAATTAAAACTTAATTTAATCAAAATTTTATTTAATTATCTAATTGACAATTAAAAAAATTGGAAGTGAACGGATAATAAAAGTCGATAAATCTTTATTAACTAACTTAATAAAAATCCAAACAAAACACAAATAAAAAATATGAAAATAAGAGGGAGGATAGAACCTGCCTACTTGAGTTTGCTAAACAAGCGCTTTGACCTCTGGACAAGATCGTCCACACAAAATTCTCACCAAAATAGCATGAATTAACTAGGTACGATATTTCTCAAAGTGCTTGTATTTCAGCGCCAAATCATACGTGGGAAGCAAGCCAAGACCGGTTTCTGATCAACCAATGAGAGAATGGAACCTTTCACTCTTGAGTCGCTTCCAAAAAAAATTATGTGGGCGATTTGATCACGTGATTGTGCGCTTTGTGCTTGTGTTTCATTGGTTATAAGGAAAGGGCATGTTTTCAAACAAACACTTCCGTCACCAATCTACCAACTATATTTTTGCCATAAAGATCATTGCAGGAATAGTCTTGGCGACGTAGGCCAATCATATCAGAGACGTGTTAAACGTAGACCACTCAAATTTCCCTAGCTCATACGTACAGGTAGGAGTCATAAAGAACGGACAGGTTTTCTTGCTGAACCAACAGTAATTCAACCAACAGTGACGTCAGCTGCCCTTTCCTTATACTATGTTCACACTAGATACCGTAAGATATCTCAGGCCGCCGAACTCTCTGAGAGGCGAAATTTGACTTCCCATAAGACTTTTAGCATTAGTTCGAAATCCGACGATTTCATTGGCTGTCGGTGAACCGAACTTCTTTCCCTGAAAGAAAAAAATCCATTTTACCAGTAACAGCGCTGCTACTCATTTCATCAATTGTATTTCTTGATAATAATAACTTGATGCATTAAAAAAAGCTTATGTATTTCGCCTACTGATCACGGAATCAATTGTTATACAGTTAATAACATAATATATAATTAATTATTAAATTTGATTTAATTTTCTAGTAAGAAAATTATTAACAATTCTAAAACAACATTGACTTAGTTAAATTATGATAAAATAATGAGATTGTTATAATAAGCTGCTTAGAACATTTTTTTTTTCTCAGATGTTTGCAATCAGTATTAAAGTTCTAGCAGCTGAACTAAAAATAAGTAATTGAATTTCCATCTAGATATATAAAAATATTTTTCTATGTCAGTTTAAAAGATATTTTTAATTTAATTATTTAAATTTATTTAAAAAAAAATCTAATAGGCATTTTTTTTTCAAAGGAACTGGTGATAGAGATCAACTGATTTTAACTAACTGACTTAAGGGTATTCTCAAATCCAAAAAGGCAACTTTCTGACATAAGTTTTAATTTATTTTTGTTCGAAAATGCATGAAAGTAGCTGGTGTTGTTGTTCAGAAACTATGTAATTGAGCTGTTTTTTCCATTTTTTTCTTTTTTTTGCAAACGCAATAGATTTTTCAGAAAATAGTGTCAAAGTGGGCGTTTTGAACCGAATTTCCGCGCGAAGGAAGAAAGAGCACTGAAGAGCGGGCGAAAAACGTGTTTGTCACGAGATCAGAATCGCTTATAACTCATTAGGTAATTGATGGATCAAAAAAATGGAACAAAACAGTTCAATTCCAAATCGCTTCCATGGCCAGGCTTTCCAATTTTATACCTTTTTGTTAAAAAATGAATTTGTAAATGTGTCAAAACGTTTTGCGCTTGTTGAGCAGAGCAGTTAATTAAGAAAATATTATTATTACTCTTTAATTATTAAAGAAATTTATTTATTAGAAAAATACAGTTTAAGTCATATGAATTTTAAAATTTAATTCAATTGTCTGTATAACATTTACAATTAAAAAAAATATAGTAATCTAAATAACAGATAAATTTAAAATGATCGGAACGTTATAAAAATCTAACATGAAAATACTTTTAATGTCAGCCTAGGAGATTTATTATTGCACTTTAATAAATGTTTACTTTAATTATTAAAAAATAGATTAAATGAATTTCTTAATTTAATTATTTAAATTTATTTTAAAAAATCTAATTGACAAAAAGAAATTACAACGGAACTCGTAATAAAGATCAACTGATTTTAACTAACTGACTTAGAAAATATTATTTTTACACTTTAATTATTAAAGAATTTTTTTATTAGGAAAATACCCTATAAGTCCTATGAATTTTAAAATTTAATTTAAATATTTGTGTAATATTTAAAATAAAAAATTATAAAGTAACCTATCATAAATTAATAAAATTTTTATGTCTCAAGGATAATTTTAAAATAAAAAACCTTTAATATACTAATTCTGATAATTTTGCCTTTATCTGTTATTATAGCAACAGACAAATTTAAAATGATCAGAACTTTATAAAATTCTAACATGAAAATACTTTTAATGTAAGCCTAGGAAATTTATTATTGCATTTTAATAAATGTTTACTTTAATTATTAAAAAATAGATTAACTGATTTTTTTAATTTAATTATTTAATTTATTTTAAAAAATCTAATCGATAAAAAAATTACAAAAGAACTGGTAATAAAGATCGACTGATTTTAACTAACTGACTTAATAAAAATCAAAACAAAACTCTAAAAAAGTGAAAACGCCAGCGAAAGGACAGCACGAAAACACGCAACTTTAGGATTACAAATGCAAAATCATAACCAGCCCTAGTCTTGACCACTGGGCTAGATCTTGGTTGGTTGGTTGGTTGGTGCATACTGAGACCTGTGCTACAACCCGAAAGGGAGGCTTATGTCTCGGAAGTCCAGTGTTGGGAAAGGCCGAAAGGACGGAAGGAACATGCAAGAAGCAGGAGTGCGAGATGCATATCGAAGACAGTAAGGTCAAGGAAGCGGGATCACAAACAGGCAGAACAAGGAAACATCAAAGCAAGTGCGGGAGAGCCAGACGGGAGAAACGGATGAGCGCAGTAACTCCATGGGGAGTAGAAAGGGCGGCCAACATGACGTCGCTATAGCTTGGGGAGGCGGGTAGTTTGAGGGTGAAAAAGAGCTGACGACGAGGGCCGTTGAGATATATGCAGTGAAGCAGCACATGTTCCGGGGTGTCTGGCTCGAAACAATGCCTGCAAAGTGGGGAGAAGACTCGGTTCATACGGAATAGACGCTTTCGAGTGAGGATCATCCCAGCCCTCCATCGGGCAATGAGGACGTCTGTGGCCCGGGACGGAGTCCACAGAGAATAAGACCGGTCTGTAGAAAGGTGAGGATGGGAGGGCGCATAGTCACTGTTGAGCCACAAATAGTCGTTCTCAGTGAGCCAGTTCTTCTTGAGGTGGGAACGTAGGTCCTCCGGGGAAATCCATGGAATAGGCTGGCAAAGAAATGGACCATTTCTAGCCAAAGAATCAGTCCTCTCATTCGGGATGATGCCCTTGTGAGCGGGACACCAGACCAAGGTGATGGAGTACCCCATGTCACATCTGAATGAAATACTATGGATCAGGTGGAGAATAACCTTGGGCGAACGAAGAGAGTAGGCCTGGAGAGCACGCAGGACTGACAGGCTGTCTGTCAAAAGGAAGACTATTCTATTAACAGGGAGCAGATGAGTAACGGCCATCCACAGGGCAATCGCCTCCGCAGTAAAGATGGAGTTATAATGCGGGATCAAGGCAGCAACTGCGAGGTTAGAGTCAGCATCAACTGCCGCCACCGACGTCTTCGCATCGTCTTTGGAGGCATCTGAAGATAAAACAGCACAGGAGCGGTGGGCCTCGCGCCAGCGGGCCCACTCTCCAACCAGCACTCGGTCCGGGAGAGATATGTCCTGAAAGGGGAGACCCTCAGTGATGATGTGGAGGGACAGGTGCTGAGGAAGAGGAGGCCAGATGAAACGCATTATCTGAGATGAATCGAAGCCATATGAGACAGTCAACTCGTCGCAGAGGCGAGACCATTTGGAACCAGGTCCAACAGGCAGAGGAGATCTGAGAGAGTCGCTGAGTGCGAGGCCTGGGGGCATGGCGAGCTGCCTTAAGAGGAAGGTCTTGGCCAGGAACAGGAGCCGGCTTTGGATAGTGGTCTCGCCAGCTTCACGGCGGAGGATCGGGATAGGAGTACACAAAGGGAGACCGGTAGCGGTGCGAAGAGCAGCATAATAGATTCTCTCCAGAGTCGTCATGGCAGTCTTATTGCAGTCGAAGAAGAGCGCACTTCCATACTCGATGAGGCTTCTCACGAGAGCGTTGACAATCCGCAACAAGTGGGTGCTAGCCACGCCTCTAGAATGACTTGCCACAGCCTTGATGTAGTTGAGACGGCGAAGAGCTTTAACACGGATCATCGAGAAATGTTGGCGAAAGTTGAGGGTGCGGCTGATCCAAATTCCCAAAATTTTCACAGAGGCGCTCCACGGGACCTCCCGCCCAGCAACTATCGGAGGGTCACCCGGGTCGCGGCGCCGCGAGAAGTTGATGGCCAAGCACTTTTCGGGAGAGATTCTCAACTTGTTTGCCGCGCACCACGTGCCTATCCTCTGGAGTGCATTGTTTAACTTGTCCCGAGCGCGACCCTCGTTGGGGCCGATGGCGTACACAATAATATCGTCGGCATAGACTATGAGATAGATGCCGTCTTCCAGGATCTCCACGATATCAGTCAAGTAAATCAGAAAGAGGAGGGGGGAGAGCACACTCCCCTGGGGGACACCAAGACGACAAGGGCCCACCCCAGAAGTAGCCGACCTCCACCTAATCTGGATCCGACGGTCCGTGAGAAACTCTGCAATCCAACGACCCATACGTCCGCGAATGCCCAAGGACGCCAACTTGTAGATAAGATTATCGATCCAAATCGAGTCATAGGCAGCCTTGATGTCCAAGCACACGGCAGCCACGAACTGGTTGAGCTCCCGTGCACGGCGCACATGGTCAACAAGAGTGCACAGGGCCGTAGTACAGTCCCTAAAGGGAAGAAAACCAAATTGGCTGGGAGGGAAAATATTTCGCCTGCCTGTCCAGACCAGGAGGCGACGGAGGATCATCCTCTCCATTACCTTGACGCAGACTGAAGTCAGTGCTATTGGTCTATACGAACTTGTATGCATAGCTGGTTTGCCCGGCTTACGAATCGGGATGATGGTAGCCAACTTCCAGGAGTCAGGAAGTGTTGAACTCTCAAAGGAAGCATTATACATCGAAAGGAGCTTTTGCCGATTGCCAGAGTGCAGGTTTTGCAAAAGACGAACGGAGATACCGTCAGCACCAGGGGAAGTAGGTCTAGTGCAATTAAGCGCATGCGACAGCTCCTCCAAAGAAAAGCGGGCATCCAAGGCGCAGTCGCCATCGCTGAGGTCAAAGGGCAGTGGCTCAAAGGCGTCCGATTGTTGGAAGTGGCGCAAAAACGCCTCGGACTGGAGATGTGCAGAAACAATTGTATGTGGGTTACACAGCACGTTGCCGCCGTGTGGAGACTCTCGATTCGCGAGGCGCTTCAAGATCTTGAAGATGCTACCACTCGTGCAACTATTACGACAGATCTTGTCCCAATATTGGCGGGACACAAGTTTAATGTGTCTCCGAAGCTTTGCAGCGAACAGCTTGTAGTTATTCCAGTGATCTCTAGAACAAGTCGAGCGGGCCCACTTCAGGAACCTCCGCTTCTGACGCAGGAGAAATTGACAAGTGGCATCCCACCAAGGGGGGAACGAGCGCGCCTGGGCACGCCGGACCACCCGGTGAGAGTTAATTGCCTGCTGGCACAAACGTTCAAACTTTGCATAGGAGGGTTCCGGGGCATTCAATAGCTCATTGAGGCAGGCGCTTGCCCTAGACCAATTCACCGACGTCAGGCTAGGCCCGGTCGGGGTGATCATGCTGTTGGAGAAGATGCAAATAGGATGATGATCAGAGTCAAAATTGTCGGGGTGAACATAAAAGTGAAAGTCCCTATGAAGGGAAGGAGATAACAAAGTCAAGTCCAACAGGGAGGAAGGACCATTGGGAGCAGAGCGAGTTGGTGAGTCCATGTTCAAGAAGCAGATCTCCTGAGTGGCGGACCAATCCAACAGCTGGCGAGCTCTAGGAGGGAGTGGAGGGTCACGAGCCAGCATGTTTATGTTGAAGTCGCCCAACAGAATGATCGGCGAGTCGCACGTATCGATGACGCCAGACAGCCACTCCTCTGGAAAGATGCCCGAAGGGGAGTAGACATTCAACAACAAGATCCAGGAGCGATTTAGCCAGACTTTAACCGCCAAGACCTCGAACTCAGGCTGTGGACAGGGAGGCAGAGGCACAAGGAGAGCAGCCAAAGAGGCCTGAACGGCCGTCACAAGGCCACCACCACGGGCAGCCAAACGGTCCTTACGGAACACGTTCATGCCCGGGAGCACAAACACATCCGATGGGGAAAGGAAAGTTTCCTGAAGGCAGATGATACGAGCCTGGGCGAAGGTAGGGGAGCGGAGCCAATGACCATTGGCCCGGACACTCCGACAATTCCACTGAACTAACAAGTTGAGCATAAAAGAAAAACGCGGAGAAAAGGCCAAACAGGACCCAGACAGCCAGGGACCCATGAACCCCAGCCCAGGGACCCGGCAGCAGAAACCGAACACGAGAATGGCTCGTAAAACCAACCCAACACCGAGAAAACATGGCAGGACAAGACAAAAAAAACAACAAACAGCAACGCGAACATGCTTGCAGAAAAACAAGCACTAAAAACACCCCAAAAGGGAACAAAAAGGAAAAAGAAACCTACCTCAACCACACTAGGTGATGGAGGCGCCAGGATCAGACTTGTTAAGCAATGAGGAGGGGTCATCCAAAATCCAGACATCCCCCGAGGAACAGTCCATACTTGGCAGTTGGAGAGGGGACAGGATGGGCATGGCTTTACACAATTTTTTGCTATTTTTGTTGCGTGACGGCAGATGAGCCGGAGGAGTTGCAGGCCGCTGCTGTTTTCCAACAGGGCTCTGTGAGAGGGGGGGAGCACTTGGGACAAGAGCGTCCCGCAGGGCCCCGACAACCGACGAGGTGATAGTAGTCAACATATTTTGGCAGTTAATGGCCTGGGCTTCCAGGACCGACTGCATCATGGCAGCTATGTTTTCGGCGAAGCCTTGAAGCATGGCTTGGAGGTCAATTTTTGTAACGTAGTCGGCAGGCGGGGGTGGGGAAGCAGAGGCAACGTGGGCATATGATTCAGTCTTAGCATAAACACTGGCCGGAAATTGTTTCCGAGCCTCACTGAATGACAGGTGGTTTTCACTTTTGAACTTCAAAAATCTGGTTTCCTGGATGTAATTGGGACAGGCTTTATCCGTGACGCAGTGACTTCCTTTGCAATTGGCGCAAACCGGGGAATCAGCCGTACAAGGACTTGTGTGAGAAGCAGCGCACTGGCTACATACCCGGTTGCTGCGGCAAGCGCGGGCGCCGTGTGTAAATTTCCAACAGTTTGAGCACTGCCTAGGTCTATCAATGAAAAGGGAGATTTTGTACACCTGGTACCACATTCTGACAACCTCAGGTATAGTGCAACCCAACTTCGTCACTAGGACGGTCGCAGTGGGGCCAGTGTCCTTACGTACGAATCGTCGCACCTCCAGAACCGGCATGCCAGAGTATTCCAGCTCCTCCGCTATGTCATTGCAATTCACTTGAGGATCCATGTTGTGCAGAAGAAATCTTGAGGTAATGTTGTCGGTTAACAACATGGCTGAGACCGGGATACCCAGAAGAGTTTTGATGTTTAAAGCTTGGACCGCCGTGACCGCATCATGAGTGTACAAAGTGAGCTTCCCTTGCCGAGACAGCCGAACAGTATCAATTCCCACGTGATTGTTAACTTGCGCAGCAATGGCGTCGCGTAAGGCTTTCGGGTGGGCTTTCGGAATAACACCCGTGTCAGCAGAAAAGATTATGGAAACTCCCGCAATACCCGCTTCATTAGCTTCATGGAAAATTTCGACTTGAGATTTGTTTTTGCGATATAATATAGCACTATTCTGCGAAAAGCCTTCCTCATCTTTCATGTCAACATTATCCACCTTCTCGTTACTACGTGCGGCCGCAGTATTTTCGACCACTTGAGTTTGGGGAGACCCCGACATTGAAACAACTCAGCAGTTATACGACATGAAAAAAACAACACAGAAATACAAACACTTAGCAAGGGAAAAACCACGAAAGAGCTAGCCAAAAGCTCAATTAAACTAAATAACAAAAATATAATACAACCTGAAGGTAAAAGACGCCCTTCCCTTGAAGGAAGTAGGAAAGCGTGCACTCTTCACACGCAAAAACCAACAAACGACCACCACAGCAAAGTAAATATCGGAGCTGTTGCCAATACGCACCAACCTACTCCGACCAAAAAAAAAAAAAAAAAAAAAAAAAAAAAACTCTGGGCTAGATCATTCACACTCTTTGAGATACCCAAATACCATGTGCTGGCTTTACACAGTATTTTACTCTTGTACTTGTCCTTTCAGGGAAAGAAGTTCCGTTCAATTTCATTGGTTATCGCTTACCGATAGCCAATGAAATTGCAGGATTTCACTCTAATGCTAAAAGTCTTATACTCTGTTCACACTAGATATCTTAGACCGCCAGTTTTGGAGTGGTACCCTCCCGGAATTGGATACCTGTTCACATCGGAAAACTTACTTAAGATATCTCAGTAGCGTCACTGTGTCTGTGATCTGAGGAAAAGTAAAGTATGCGCATGCGCTTAAAATAAAAACGGCCGCAACAGCCAATCAGTAAAAGCGAAGCTTCATATCCAACGAGAATGAGTGGTCGTTCCTGTATCTAGGCGGAGCAAGTCGAAACTCACTGAGAGAGTTTGTGGAACTCCCTCAGAGAGTTCGGCGGCCTGAGATATCTTAAGGTATGCAGTGTGAACATAGTATAATACCCTGTTCACACTGCGTTATCGGAACTATCTTAACCTTAGAACTCTCTGAGGGAGTTCCACAAACTCTCTGAGAGAGTTTCAACTTTCTTCGGGCTAGAGACAGTCACGACCATTCACTCTCGCTGGCTGTAAAGCTTCGCATTAACTGATTGGGTGTTGCGGGCGGTTTTATCTTAAGCGCATGCGCAAACAACACAGTGACGTTCACTGAGTTATCTTAAGTGAGTTTTTCCATGTGAACAGGCTTCCAATTCCGGGAGGGTACCACCTCAAAATTAAGAGAGTTCGGCGGCCTAAGATATCTTAAGTATCGTAGTGTGAACATAGTATTATGGAAAGTCAAATTTCGCCTCTGAGAGAGTTCCACAAACTCTCTCAGTGAGTTTCGACTTGCTTCGGTTAGATGCAGGAACGACCACTCACTCTCGTTGGCTATGAAGCTTCGCCTTTACTGATTGGCTGTTGCGGCCGTTTTTTATTTTAAGCGCATGCGTATACTTTACTTTTGTTCCGATCACAGACACAGTGACGCTACTGAGATATCTTAAGTAAGTTTATCGATGTGAACAGGCACCCAATTCCGGGATTGTACCACTTCAAAACTGGCGGTCTAAGGTATCTTAAGTTTCTAGTGTGGACAGGATGCTTTGTTTGGTAGGTTGATTGATGCAATTTAACAATTCAATTGGAGATTTAAATATTTTAACAATTTTCTTTTTATTTGTTTAAAAATTATTTATCAGTTGCTTTATATTTTTCGTGATAGATAGAATACTGTTAATAAACCAAAATTGTGATATCAACATATTACAAGATTTTGAAATTTGCACTGTTAGTTAGACAATTTTTCAGAGAAGGTATATATATTTCTTTGTATATATATATTTATTAGTATATAGATATTTATTAGTATATATATTTCTTATTTTATGATTGCCGTGTGGATTAATACCGTGTGTATAACAGACCAAAATACATCATAAAACATGAGAAACAAATGACACTCAAAATCACGTTAGTATAAGCAAAATACTTAATTATACTTTCAGTAAAAAATTTATAAGCATTCTAATAATATTTTATTCACTACAAAACTAGGCGGCAAACCCCATATATTTTATCTCTTTAAAAAAGAGATAAAATATTGTGCAGATATTTTTAGTTAAAATAATATACATCTATTACATTTTATTTTTATAATATTTTCATGTTGATTTTAACACCATAAAATATGATTAGCATCCTAATCTCGATAAAAATTCCCTCCTAAAGCACTTAAAGAGAAAAAAGAAAGAAAACATCAAGAAATTACCCTACGCTCAAACTGATATTTTCGCACAATACTTATTTTTTCATTTGCTTAATATATATATATATACCCTATATATACAGATATATCACTTTGAAACGAAACTTTGAATATTAAAAGGCGTTCAAATCCTAAACTTTCATCGAGAAATACCTCCTTTTCTCGTGTTTAAATAAGTATTTTATTATTATAATAGAAATACATGTTCTTCTGTATTATTAATATAAAAATTTATTTTTATCAAAATTATCTTATTTTATATGAAAAATATAAAGCAATCAATAAAAAAAAAAAATCATAAATACAATTTGGGACGCCAAGGATTCGAACCCATAACCCCTAGTCTCGAGTTCAGTGCTCTATCCATTCAGACGTCGAGCTTACACATCATTTGCAACAGATTATCTTTATAATGGAGGATATTCCAAATATGGGTTCGAGGCTGAAAAAAGTCACGTGATACCGGTAATTTACCCAAGGAACTTCTAACTGATAAGAAGGGAAGATGCTACTGCTTTGCCTGATAAACTGTTTCATTGGCTAGCGGGGATTTACATTACACGTCTACGGAGCCTTCCCTTGAATACACTAGACGTTTTTACCTTGATCACGTGATCAAAACGCAACTGGAATATCCTCCATTAGCACTATAATGAATGAAATCCATGATCTGTTCCTGAACGCACTGAATGTTTGTTCCATCCACGATAAAGACCCACTCCATGTTCTTGTCTCCTGAGCTACGCGTGCGTCTTGAACACACCCTTTCTTGAACAGACCCTAGGTTAGGTCCGTTTGTTTGTTTACGTTTAGTAATGGCAACTTGGTTACGTTGAGCTGTTGCGTTTGCGAAATTCAAGTTTATGTTAACCGTATCGTCTGCTTACTGAAATTTGGTAATGTGTTTTTTTTAAATATTGGTTTTGGTCATGAGCAAATTTATAAAATTGTAAAATTTAAAGCTGTAGACATCAACATTTGACAATGTCTGTCTGATTCTCGAAGAAAAAACACTGTAGTTTTGTTTTATGTCCATCTTCATTCTTCTGTATTTATTTGTTGATCTAAAAAATATCTGAATATTCAAAATAACACAATCAATAATGGTACCTATATTAGCAGGGATGTAGTGGAGGGTATACGGTGGTATACGCCGTATACCTTCCGGATTTTTTTAAGGAACTGCTTATGCCCTCTGTTTCCCCAAAAAAGCTATAGTATATACACTGTAGGGTATACCCTCTGCTTTTTTCTTTTTTACACCACTGTATATTAGACGACTGTACTAAGTACCTATGTTCAGATATTTTACTTAACCATCTACTGAATTTTGATTTTATATTCTAAGTATACTTTAACTAAAAAAACAAATTTTAGAAACATTTAAAAAAATTCAGAGAATTTTACAGGAACTTTATATATACAATTCCAGTAAAAGTAACTGAATTTTTGCTTATTTGTATCATATTTGTAAGGATAAGCCTACTATATATCCTAAACAAGTTAGAAATTGCAATATCAAATGTGGCAAATGAGGTGTGTGCGTACTATAACTAGTTTTATAAATATTCAGATCTTGGTGCAATAAGTGTTACACTCTTGGGCAAAAAGGCATGAATACAAAATTTACTATGATTCTATATGTTAAATTCAGTAATACGGAAGTAATATGAATCCATCTTAAAAGGACTTAATTGCCATGGCAATCTAGAATCATTACTTATCATGGTATATCATTGAATCAATTATGTATTATAGGATTTTTTAAATAGAACGAAGAAAACTTTTATTAATGTCTTTTATGTTTTAATTTGATTTTCATAGCATTTGAAGTGATACATACTTTATTTTCAATAGTAAAACATCATAGTAAAACAATCTCAATAACATATATCAATTACACAGCAATACAAATTATATTAATACAAGTTAGAGTTCAGGCAGTTGGGCAGACAAATTGAATCCATAAAGACTTTCAACTATGTTGGAAATTGTTGATAAACATATATCAATTTCATTATATGTGAAAGAATTTAACGTAATTAAAATATGCCACAAACAATATTCCCCTTATACCATTATGTAATGGAATTCTTTTAGAATATGGAACCATATATGTTGCTGAGGTTTACAACAAATTACTTCCTGTATAATAGAAAGTGCATAGTATTTACAGGGACACACAAAAGATTTCGGATAGTTTACTTTATCGGAAATACTGTACATTAGCAATGATTGCTGGAAGTGCATTTTTAGTTGAGATATAAGTTTTAAGTTTAACTAAATATTTCCATATTACATTGTGTGTATAAAGGCTGTAGATCATATACAGGGCTACACAAAAGAAATCATGAGGGTATTGCTGGAAGTGTATTTTTAGTTGTGATTGAGTTTTTAAGTTTAAATAAATTTTTCCATATTACGTTGGGTGCATAAATGCTGTAGATCATATACAGGGCTACACAAAAGAAATCTTAAGGGTTACTGAGTATGAATGAAAGTAGTTTTACAGGTGATTTTTAAATCGATTATGCATTTTTACACTGAACTACATTTACTGTACTAAGATATGTTTGTAGAATACAGATAAAAGGATATACAGGTCCACACAAAGAATTAGATACATGGCCGTCTATGGATGATAATCTCTGGAAGTGTGATTTCACTGTTTTTAAGGATGTTTTAATCTTAATTAAATATCAGCTAAATAGTGGCATGTATATAAAGATAGTAGGTAAAATACAGGGTTGTATGAAAGTATTCAAGTATGCTTCCGTCTATTGACATAAATTTTTAAAAGTCAAATTCCGACCTATTTATGTGTTTTTAACAATTTCCAATATAGTTGAAAATCTTTATGGATTCGATTTGTCTGCCCATCTGTCTGAACTCTAACTTGTATTAATATAGTTTGTATTGCTGTGTAATTGATATATATTATTGAGATTGTTTTACTATGTTCGGTATTGAAAATAAAGTATGTATTACTTCAAATGCTATGAAAATCAAATTAAAACATAAAAGACATTAATAAAAGTTTTCTTCATTCTATTTAAAAATCCTATAATACATAATTGATTCAATGATATACCATGATAGGTAATGATTCTAGGTTGCCATGGCGATTAAGTCCTTTTAAGATGGATTCATATTACTTCCATATTACTGCATTTAATATATAGAATCATAGTAAATTTTGTAGTCATGCCTTTTGCCCAAGAGTGTAACACTTATTATACCAAGATCTTATTTATAAAACTAGCTATAGTATGCACGCACCTCATTTGCCACATTTCATATTGCAATTTCTAACTTGTTTAGGATATATAGTAGGCTTATCCTTACAAATATGATACAAATAAGCAAAAATTCAGTGACTTTTACTGGAACTATATATATAAAGTTCCTGTAAAATTCTCTGAATTTTTTAAATGTTTCTAAAATTTGTTAAACTCAAAAGTGGAAGTTCTCCTTTACAGTGAAGGTAGTTCCCAATGGTATTGATCAACAGCAAAAAAATCAAAATTTTTGGGATTGGCATTTTTGAAAAAAAAATTTTTTTTCAAAAGGCTGCCACAAGAAAAGTTGAATACATTTTTCAAAATTGGGTATATCATTTTAAACAGAAGAATATTATCTTTAAAATAAATAAAAAAAAACGCAACAAAATATCTTGCACCGTTCTAGAGATAGAGCACTTTAAAATTTTTATAGAAAATGGCGAATTGGAAATGGTGCCTGGGATGCCATGTTTGGTGGCCTGTATCTCGGGCTAGGAATTTTTTTTTGGGGTGAAACGAAAATATACAAGTATCTTATTTTTTCCTGAATTTTAACATTTGTTCAATACAAAAACTTCTGAGACTATGAAGGTAAGATTTTTTCTTTGGCTGCCTGAATTGATATGGATCATACCATATCCTATTGACTATAGCTTGTTATTATTAAAAAAATTTCTGGCAGGTTCTGAAATTTTATTACACATTTTAGATGTAACATAAAACAAAGTTAAATCAAAACTTTATGGTTATTAATCTGTTGTTTTATATCAGTGTTATCGTAAAATTGCCCTCAGACCTAAAGTTATTTCAGGAAAATTTCAGGCTCATAAGTATTTTGGAGTTTCATTTGTAAGATTTAATGTGTGATGACTTTATTTTATTTAATAATTTCACCTTATTTATAAAAGTTCCTATATCTTAATCTTTTATTATTTAAAAAATATAATACAGTACTCCTTCAAATCCCCACATCATCACAGATGTAAGCAATGAAACTTTTAGTTCACATGTAGGGACAAAATTAGACTGTTTTATTTATATATGAATTCCATATGTATTTTAATATATGTAATTCTCATTAATATTACTGAACTCGTCCATTTTCATGAATGAAGCATAAATTTATTTCTTAAAAAAAATCAAGATATTGCTGATATTACTGGTAATCCCAATCTTTTTACCAAATAGTATATTTATGTGTTAATGTACATTATATACATTATTTGATTATTAAGTCTGGTTAAACTTGAAATAAAACTTTCTTGTTTTATGGTTTTGATGTGAATTAGTATGGTACCTTTATGAGGCAAGTTTCATTGAATAATGTAGAAAAAATGTATCTCATCTTTAATATAGATATTTAATTATACATTATTATTTATGACTTTGATACCTTGGGCGCCATCTTGGATGTTTTGAGATTTCTTGACGATTTTATCGATATGGAATCTGTGTGATGTGTGTGTTCTGGCAATCCTGTTTTTTATCAAAATTGTGTTGCGAGTACGCGAGAAGGCCGTTTTTGCTTGTGATATCGTGTTGTATGTTTCTGTCAATTATTTGGAACAGATGTCATAAGTTCCTCCCGGCCGCCATCTTGGAATTTTCTTGGCGTGAAAACCCTTTTTCCACCAAGTAGTAAATGTCGCCAAGCACCGGTTTATACGCATGTTTGGCTTAACGAAAATAAAATGTAAATAATAAACAAAATTCGCTAAAATGGCAACCAGTAATCCTTGTATGTGCGCTTAGCGCACATTTTCCGAAAAAAAACATCACTGCATTCAACACTTCACGAGGTGTAGCATTCTCAAAATTCAGCAGTTTTCGCTTTCTAGCAATCTCATAATATAAAAACTTTTAAAGCAAAAATACACATAAAAACAAAATTCGCTAAAATGGCAACCAGCAATCTTTGTATGTGCGCTTCGTGCACATTTTCCGAAAAAAAACATCGCCGAATTCAGCATTTCTCGCTATATAGAATTCTCAAAATTCAGCAATTCTCGCTTTCTAGCAATCACAAAATGTAAAAAACTCAAAAGCAGTAAAATACATAAAATTATCAACATACCTTAACAAACATCTGCTTTCTTGAAAGATCCAGCTCGAAATATTATCGCCGACATTTTCCTAAATAGGCTTATCAATACGTATTCACAAATTATAAACAAACCTTCTTTTCTTGTCAAAATTTCCTCATATTTCCTAATTATTTCAACAACAGCGTTTAAACGGACTACAGAAAACATAGTTAATCAAATACATTCAATAAATTTCACATAAAAATAAAAAGGCAGAACTATACAATACGATATCAAAATACATTCACAATATTCCAACATTAACTTCTCGGTTGCCAGAACGACACGTCACACGACATTCAACATATCGAGGTTGCCATATCCATAACCACCGTCAACACGCCAACAAAAAATCGCCAAACATTTCAAAACAACAACGGCGTAGGGAACATACGGCATCTAAGCCAATTATTTTTATGTTAAATTTATTGGATGTATTTGATTGAATATGGGTTCTGTAGTCCATTTAAATGCTCTTGCTGAAGTAATTAAGAAATATGAGGAAATTTTGACGAATAAAGGAGGTTTGTTGTCAGTGCGTATTCATAAGCCTATTTTGGAAAATGACGGTGATGCTAGGAGGTATTTCGTGCTTGAGCTTTCAAGAAAGCAGATGTCTGTTAAGATATGTTGATAATTTTATGTATATTTTGTTGCTGTGTTATATGGTAAGATTTTCTATTAGTCGTTTATTGTATATTTCTCCTGCATTTTGTGCATTTTTTAGATTGGGAAACAGCAACATACGTGCATTTACTAACTGCTGCTTTAACAAGTTTTGTGCATTTTTGTGATTGCTGCAGAAGAAATTTGCTGAATCCAGTGATGTTTTTTTTCAGTTAATGAGTGCGTAGCGCTCATATGACGACTACTGATTGCCACTTTAACGAGTTTCATGCATTTTTGTGATTGCGGCAGAAGGAGTTTGCTGAATCCAGTGATGTTTTCTTTTTGATTAATGAGTGCTTAGCGGTCGTACGATGTTTACTGATTGCCACTTTAATGAGTTTTGTTTATTATTTACATTTTATTTTCGTTAAGCCTAACATACGTATAAACCGGTGCTTGGTGATATTTACTACTTGGCAGAAAAGGGGTTTTCACACCAAGAAAAATTCCAAGATGGCAGCCCCAGGAATTTATGGCATCTGTTCCTTATTTACTTGACCTTTACTTTAATATTTTAATCATTTTTAAAATTATCTAATTTCTTATTATTTTAGTTTGTTACTTATTTTACTATATTGTATGTATTCATTATAATTTCGATTGCATTATTACATTCAAATCCTACTGTTTTAAAAATGTAAACAAAGCAATCCGCACAACCTCTGGTCCCAAGCTGTACGTATTTAAGGGAGTCTACTGTATTTTTTTTTTTAATAATCTTTCTGTTTTGTTTGAAAATGCTACTTGCAAATTTGCATTATTATGTTATTTTGGAGGTAAAGGGGATATAAAGATGAATTAAATTATTAAAAAATAAAATTTATATTGTATTTCAAATAATAGTACTTAATAGTGGACCAGTGTACCCCGCTTCTAGGGCACACTGGTTCACTTTATGAAAGTATGCAAATATATATATTTTTTTTTTTGAAAAATGTATCTGAAACTATGCTCTGAAGAAATTTTGAGGCATGTACAAATGTTTGAGGAATGTTCAAGAATATATTCAGGCAGATTGGACTTTCTATTAAAGAGGGGAAAAAAATGTTAACTGTAAAAGTGGTCCACTGTGTCCCAGTCTCCCCTATAAATCTTATAGTTTATTTACACAGACACACAAAAGCAAAACTTGTCTTCATGATAATGTTCAAAATATTGAACCAATTCAAACTTAATTGGGACAGTATGTTGGGTCTTGCATGCAAGTATCTTGGATGAATTTGTTAAGTATTGTCCTGGTGCTCTTGGGTGATCACTAGGGTTTCGTCTAGATTTTTTTCATAGGGTACTGTTTTTGTGAAATTGTGAAAAGATATTTATATTTGTAAAAACCTAAGTCACAATTTTGTGAATTTACTAAATAATAGTTTATTTGGCAACTTCGGCTGGTTTATGAAGATCAGATTTTGTTTAAAAATGATTAAATTTGTGAAAAGTTTATATTTAAGATAAAGAATTTTGTAATAGGTCCTGTTTTAAGGCAAAAAGCTTTGTGAAGGGTCATGTTTTAAGACAATGTTTTGTGAAGATTACTTTACAAAAACCTAAATTTTTCCTAAACAGATCCCTGGTCACCTAATAGAAAAGCCATAATAATTAGAAATAATTAAAAAAATTTAAGGGAAGACAAGACTGGGACACCACTCCCACTCCCATTAATTTTATTCTAACATTTCATACTCATTTATTATATATAACTAAATTTTATCCAAGTGTTTTTATATGCTTTAATTCATGCATTTGATAAAACTGTGCGAGAACTTCACACAAGTTCAAAGTAAGTTTCTTAGCTCTCTAAAAAATTATACTTTTCAGCTGAAAACCCCATTAACTCCTAAAGTACTCAAGTGATTTCGATAAAAAAAATTTTTGGTGGCAGAGTATAAATATGAGATCATATATGGCAGACAGTTTAAACACTTTTAATTAGTTTCAGAATTCATTTCTGAATATAAAATATTTCTCAAAAATTGTCATTGCTCTAAAATAAAAAGTTTTAGTCGTAGAAAAAAAACTCTCTGTCGTAAGTCTTGAGCATAATCCAGTGAATAGGGATTCAAAATTTCATCAAAATCAGTCTGGTAGTTTCCAAGGAAACTGGTTTTAACCCTTTCTGGCACAGAAAAATTATGTTCGTAAAATGATGAAATGATTGATTGGCACCAGAATTTAAAAGCAAACTTCTTGGAAATTAAAAACTTGTTCTTCTAAACTTTCATTGTAAAAGCAAAATTTTATTAAAATATTCTTGGTGACGTTTGTAAGTTTGGAATTAAAATTAGGTGGCCCCGCCATGAGACCACTGCGCTTGAAAGTATTAAAGCTCGCAAGTGTTAAATTTCATCAAAATCAGTTGGGTAGTTTCTGAGGAATCGAGTTTTAAAGCTTGCATATTTCCCATAGGATTGCACCCAGTCTTGTCTTCCTTTAAGACTATCAGAATTTCCCCCTAGGTTTAAAAAAGTGCAGGGTGATGCTGGTGGGAAAAGCTGGGGGACACTTTTTTGATTTGTGAGGGTGCTTTTTAGATTCTTATAGGCACTTTCTTTAGCCTTGTGTGCAATTTTTTTATTTTAAAGGGATTCTTTTGATTTGTAAAGGCAATTTTAATATTTAAAAATCAGGGCACTCTTTTCAAGACAACAATGTATCAGATTTACTTTGTAAGCCAATTTAATAGAAAAGGCAGTAAGGGCACAATTTTTTTTATTATAGGGCAAGAAGGGTACTATTTTCTAAATAAAAGAGCAGATACGGTACAACCCCCCCCCCCTCCCAAAACTGTCTTGGGGAACTCTGAATATTACCAAAAATGTAAAAAATGAATTTTTGATCAAAAAATACACATAAAAATATAAACTAAAATTTGAATTTTAAATATAAAACTTTATTCTTTTTTTCCAATCATTTGAAAATATATATATATATATCCATGCAGATCCTAGCGAAATTGGGATACATGAAACAATGCAGGATTCCACTTTAAAATATTTTCATTAATTACAGATTAATAGAAAATAAAAAATATATATTTAAATATTACCAGAATTTCTCCCAGGTTTAACCCTCCAGCCGGAGGTGACTTTTTCTGTGGGTTACTTTTTAAAAATTAAGATTGTTTGATTCCAACGAAATAGTCACTTAATTTAATTACAGATTATTTAATGTGAAAAACTGAAAATAAGCTGAATTAGGCGTTTCCCACAGCTGGAGGGTTAAAAAAAGGCAGGGCACTGCTGATGGGAAAAGGGCACTTTTTAGATTCTTGAAAGCAGGCACTTTTTAGAGTCTTCATGCATTTTTTTAAAAAGGCATTCTTTTGATTTTTAAAGACAATATTAATATTTAAAAGTCAGGGCACTCATTGATGTTAATTGCTGAAGTGTGTTTTTAGTTGGGTTATGCATTTTTTACCTGAATTAAATTTCAACTTAATTTAATATGTGGTGTGTATAAAAATCTGTAGATAATGTACAGGGCTGAATAAAAAAATTCAAGTCTGTCTATTGGCAGAAATTGCTAAAGGTGAATTTTCAACTGCATTATGCATTTTGTAACTGAACTAAATTTTTTCATAGTATGCAGTATGTATACAAGTCTATAGATCATAAGCAGGGTTGCACAAAAGAATTTGACTACATTTCTGAGTATGAACTGTAATTGCTGAAACTGCATTTTTAAATGTGTGCAGCATTTTCTAAACTGTTTGCTTACATAAATTCCTTCACTTTATGTAACAGTAAAGTTTCATTACAGTATTCTGAATGTGTTGGAAAATGTTTTTTAATCTATGCTTAATGCATGATTACTCTTGTTTTAATTATGAAGTGCGTGTAGTGGAATTTCAAAGTATGCATGTTGTTATTTTTTTATTGTGTTAGTTATTCAGTGCTAGTTTAATAAATATACTTGATGTATTTCTACTTGTAAATTTTCACTTTTTTTATTATTCAGTTTTTGCCAATTTAGGATAACTAAAAACTAATATATATATATATATATATATAAATACAGTCGAACCTGGTTAAGACGCATTTGAGGGTAGTTGTACATTAAGCAACATCGCATATTAAATGTGATTTGTATAATATTGCAGGAACTGGAATTATTTGCACATTTAATCATCTACATGAACGTTAGAGCTTTGTTTTTATATGTTTACATTCAAAAATTGAGTCTTTTACGTATATTTACATTAAAATTTAATTGTATTCTACTTTATCTCATTGTTTTTTTTTGTTTTTTTATAGGACCAACTGCAATATTAACAAAAATAAATATATATTCCAATTTTTAAAATTATATTTAGTACTTGTAATAATGAGTGCCATTATAATCTATCCTTCTTTTTAATATAAGAAAAATCTATCCCTCCTTATTTATCTTTCTGAAAAAAAATAGTATTGTTAACATAGAAAATGTAAAAGAATTATCCATCAGTCTTTCTTCTTTACTCTTTAGGAGTTTCCTTTATTCTTGCCTATAATATGGATTATAAAACATAGTAGTTATATAACATTTAAAACCTCACTAATGACAGGTATGATCATCTCTAATCAGGGTTGTTATGTTTAAAACATTTCGTTTAAAACATTACATTTAAAACACGTTTAAAACATTACATTTAAAACACATTTAAAACATTACATTTAAAACAATGTTTAAAACATGATTATTGATAATAATGTCACAAATTAAAATTTATGAAATAAAATTGTATTAAAAATTTCTAGTTAGCTGTATATACTAAAAGACTTTCAAATTTTATTAAAATTATAAATTGGTTATTTAATTTTAATTAAGTATTTAAAGTAAATTTATTTCCTCTAAAATTGGAAGTACATAATTTATTTTTTTAAATATCTCAATCATGATTTTTTATATAATATCAAAGTTCTATAATATATTAATAATCTCATTTTCAAAACTAACAGTATTTCAGTGTTAAATTATTTATAAAGACTATCTAGAAACATGCATTTCTGTTTCTCTATCTCATTTTTGTACTATCTGCTATCTTTAATTTCCATGGCTTTTTTGTCTAAAAACCAAGAAGTTAGCAGTCATCTTTTCATAATTGTGTTGCTCAGTATTGTGTAATACCATGATTGCATAATATCTGGATTGCACAACCTCTGTTATTGCTGCTTTCTTTAAAATGAGCAGAAGTTGAGAACAATTAGTGTTCAGTATAACTAGTAGTAGGATAGCTTTTTTTGTTTTTCTTGTAAAGATTTCCCTTATCTTTTTTTTTTTTTTTTTTTTTTTTTTTTACTTTAGGGCCAAATCACAGTAAGTTGTTTTGTTGCGGAGGGGACATTTAATCATTTATTTCAACTAAATACATCAAAATAATTTTTTTTTCTCCCAGTTTGAATTTTTTTATGAGTGCATAAGATACGTTGAAAACATTCCAACATAAAAAATGAAACAAGTATTAAAAGTGAATGAGAACAAATTTTTTTTTTTATTGTTGCGGAGGGGACAGGAAAATATTACAGTTTTAAAATTTTCAGTTTGCATCATTATTTTTCCTATGTATAATAAAGTATAGCACTAAAAGTAGTTTTTTATACTAAATTATGCTATTTAGCATTATAGTCATAAAATATTACACCTGAATTACAAAAAATTCACTGTCAATTATTTTTTAAAAAATTAGCACCATGTTGCGGAGGGGACTGTTTTGGAGGGGACATTTTGGAATTTCGTTAAAATTAGGAACCTATTCATTATTGGGCATTTTTTAGCAATTGTATACGCTTCTTAGAAAAAAATTAAGCGTTTAAGGTCATTTCATGATAGTCATTAATATATATAATCAATTAATTTTCAACAATCAATACTATAATTACTAAAACAATCTATTATTCTGTATGAAGTTCA
Organism: Maratus speciosus; assembly: GCA_963932465.1. NCBI lineage: Eukaryota > Metazoa > Arthropoda > Arachnida > Araneae > Salticidae > Maratus > Maratus speciosus. The sequence goes on along the minus strand of OZ010796.1, from coordinate 356,517,319 downwards.
TACAGTTCATACTATGAACCGTACAGTGCTTCAGCAACTGAGCATGTTACAGGGAGTTTCTTTGTACTGCCTTCAAAGTTGATCCATTGATGATAACTAACTATCATCAAAGTCAGATTAAAATGTGTTTCAATAACTTCAACACCGCAGTCCGTACACTGACGATCAACACAGAGTTCTGTATGTTTACCTTCTTCATATAAAGTTAATTGCATAACTCTTTCACTTCTTTAACTTGCAGCACACAAGACTTGTTTTGGAAACCATGAAGATTTAAGTTAATCTTTTCATGGTAAATGCAATAGCATACTTCTTGGTGCTTTTGTGAAGCAAATAATACATGCTTAGGTTTAACATTCAGAATTTAGTAATTCCAATACTTTGCTTAGCATAAGAAGTATACAATACAAAGAATATGCTTCATTTAAACACATTTCTAAAACTCTTTTTTGCTTTCTTTCTTTAAGTTTACCTTTACGTATAAGGATGGAATCTTTCATGCCAGGTAACATTCGACTAATGTCATCACGTTAAAAAAAAAGTTGTAATATTCGCAACAGTTTTTTCAGGAATGGCATCAGCTCGTCGCTTTCTTTCTTGAAATAAATTGCACCTTATAACAGAACATTGTGAAATTAGATCTATTTTCCTGTGTGAAGTTAAATTTTGAACAATTTTTGCAAGTACTGATACCTTCTTAGGAGATTCCTTTGTTAAACTCTTAATTGCCTTGGAAAGTGCTTTTCCTAAAGCTGAAGAATTCTTATAACCTGAGGATAATTGATTTTCTGGAGTAATATTGTTACTTTTTTTGTTTGGCCTCCAGTTTGCTTTTCTTTTTCTCTCTTTCTCTTTATTATTTTTTTTCTTCTGCTATGTCCTTACTGCTTTTTCCATTTTAGCAGCCTTTACTTTCCATTTCTCTCTTTCTTTCTTCTCTGTTTCATACAAAGCTGAATTTAACTTTATCCTCTCCCTGTATTCTCTTTATCTTTGTGTGGCTATTTTCGCCTTATTTTTTAGAAACTTTGATAAAATAAAATATATTTTTTAAATTTTCCTACCAATTAAGACAGATATTTTAGAATTACACTCAATTAGTCACTAGACTGATAATGCCAACAAACTGAGAATCACATGGTCGAAATACTATGTTGTACAACCTAGTACATATATGTGTTAACAAATGTAAAGAAAAGGAAAACATACGCTTCAGTAGTACCATCTAGTAGTAACATTATAAAATAGAAGCTGTAGGAGAATTTTGTTGTTTCAGTGTAAACAATAAATATAAATGGAAAAAAAAAAAAATTGTCCCCTCCATCACAAAAATGTCCCCTCCAAAACATTTTTCTTTTGCTTTATATATATATTTAAATTGTTGAATTTGATACAAATTTGGAATTTATTTATTGCATTCTGCTAATACTTGATAAGTTTAAAGTCGAATGTTTTTCAAAATGTACTGACACTGAAAAAAATAAAAAATAATATTTAAAAATGTTTTGGAGGGGACAACCAAAATTTTCTATTTGTCTAAATTTATTAAATTTGTATTTTTTAATCAATTAAAGGCTTAAAATGTTTCAATGTGACACAAAAATGTGGGTTTAAAGCATTATTTAAAAAAAAAAAGAAATGTATTTAAAATACTTATTCTTTAAATAGCATTTTTTAGTTTGTCCCCTCCGCAACACATTTTTCTTCTAAATCCAATTTTAACTATAAATTACTTTTATTGAAAAATGTTATAATTACTTTTGTCTACATTTTTCAGAAACTTCAATATCTGCAGATTTTAAAAATATAAAGTTTTATCAGTTTCAAAATAAAAAAAATTAAGATGGCTTGGGACCAAATACTGTGGTTTGACCCTTTAATGTATTGTGCTACCCCTTTTAAATCCTTTTAAAAAACCTCCTCCTTTTAAATTCTAATTGTTTAAATTTGCTTTTCTGTCCTCAGAGTTATAAAAGTATGCTACCTACTAACCAATCTATTTATTTTGATTTTCAGTTTGAATCTGTTCTCAAAATAATAATAATAATTTAATAATAAAAAATGGAGATGTTTAAAAAATATTTATTTCTTAACTAATTTTTTACATATTTCATATATTTATTTATTTATTTATTTTAATATTTTATTTGAGAAAAGGGAAGTGAAGATAATTCTTTTATCTGTTGCAAGGGAACTGAAGTGAAGATAATTATCTGCTCTCTATTGTATTGTCATTCCATGTGATTTTAGTTAAGTGTGTAGTTAATTAATTAATCTATAGTTTGTTTTTGAAGAAAATTATTAACTGATTTATAGCTGAATTGTTTAAAATTATGGCTACAGGAATGAAAAAACATTCAATTTGGGAATCCTTTGAACAGATAGAAATTCCTGGTAAAGTAAGTTCCAGAGCTGAATGTAAAAAATGTAAGAAGGAAATGGCAGGGTTAGTGGCAAGAATGAAAGCTCACTTTAACAATTGTGTTTTATCAGATGCTGGAACTTTTGCTCAGGAAGATGATCCACCTAAACTAGAAAAGATTGAAGTTGTTAAAGAGTCAAGAAAGAGACAGGCTGCTGATACTGATCCTTACATAAATACCAATAAGAGACATGCACCAACTACAAGTTTAAGCAATTTTATTGTGAGAATATCTAAATATGATAAAGGATTGTTTGATATTCAAGTTGCCCGGTTTATTTATGCAACAAACACATCATTTTCATGTGTGGATCATCCAGAATTTAAAAAGATGGTGTCGAATATAAGACCTGGCTACAAACCACCAAATCATTATGAAATAGGAGGAATATTACTTGACAAAGTGCATGAATCTGTGTTGGAAACCTATAAAAGTGATTTAAGAGAACAGATTGTTTGTGCTGCTCTTGACGGATGGAGCAACATTCACAATGAGCCAATTGTAGGAATCACAGTATCTTGCAAAGGTAAAATTTACTTAGTAGATGCCATTGATACATCTGGCCATCCTCATGAATTTAATTATCTTTGTGAACTTGCAAGTACTGCCATAAATAAAATAGAGGAACGTTATAGTTGTCTTATTGGCAGCTTTGTAACAGACAATGCTGCTAATGTTACGAAGATGAGAGATGAACTTAAAAAGACTGAGAGGAATAACATGAATATTTTAACTTATGGATGTTCAGCTCATGTCTTAAATCTTCTAGCAAAAGACATTAAAATCTCCAATATAAAAGCTCAAGTTATTGATATTGTTAAATATTTTCGAAATAACCATTTTGCCTGAGCAAAGCTTCGAGAAACAGGTGCTAAGAAGCTTGAGTTACCATCAGATGTCAGGTGGAATTCCATGTTGGACACAATGGAGTCTTATATAAGCAATTGGCCACAAATTTTCAAAGTTTGTGAAGATAATAGAGAGAAAATCAATTCTGATATTTCTAAGAAAGTCTTAGATTTTCAGTTAAAAAGAAATGTTGAAGATTATATCCAAAGGCTTAAACCTATTGCAGTTGCATGTGACAAAGCTCAGAGAAATAATTGTACAATTAGTGATGTAGTTGAAGTTTGGAAAGATCTAAAAAAGGAAATGTCAGACATATGTGCTGCTAGTAATCTTACCATGATTACAAAAAAAAAAAAAACATTGAAAAAGCTATAGAAGACCGATATGAAATGGCCATGACCCCCCGCACATTTCTTGGCAAACATTACTGATCCACACTTTAAAGGAGAATCACTTACAATTGATGAGACTGAAAAAGGCATGAACCTTGCTGCCAAATTATGTCCTGAACTAATTCCAATAATTATAAACTATAAAGCTAAGTCAGCTCCATTCTCCGATTATATGTTTGATGCAGTTACCAATCATAAATTTGCCATTGGAGAATCAAATAAAGTGGAAATAACACCTTTATCGTGGTGGTTAAGCCTTGAAAAACACATTGATAAAAATGCCATGAATATCATGAAACAGTTACATACAGCTGTATGTTCTACTGCTGGTTTAGAAAGAGTTTTCTCTACTTTTGGTTTTGTGCAAAGCAAAACCAGAAATCGTTTGGGTGTTGATAAGGCTGCCAAACCATTTTTAAAGAACTTAACAATTAAATGTTTTAGTTTAGAATAAAAATAAAATTGCTAATCAATGTTTGGTATTTATTATATAATTTTCTTCCTTACTGCTGTTTGAAAATATTTTCATTCTTTATATTTAATAATATTTGTTCACTTTAATCAAAATTGTGCTGTTGAATGAGAAAAAAAAAACGTTTAAAACATGTTTTAAACAAAAAAAAAAACATGTTTTTTGTTTTTTTCCAACCCTGTTCTAATCATAATAATTGTTATGATGTATCTGAGAAACCTGAATTCGTCTATATCTCTCTGCTACAGTAGAAACATGCATGAAGCGAGAGACGAAGAATGTTAGGAGTAGTTTTGTCAGGTGTCCCATGTAAATTGGGGGTCCAAATCCTCTGGGCATCAGTATTTTAAAGTAATTTTCTTCACCTTATCTAATGGCAGAATTATCTGTGATTAAAGATGGCAAAATAAACTATAAGAAATTAGTGATCTCCAGAGCATTTGGAGTCCTGATTTACGTGGGACACCTGGTGACACTACTTAGGAGGCAGGATTAAAGAACTGCAGTTTTGCTAGTTTAGCAGGGTTTTGTTTTATTGAAATATCTATCACTATTTCCCATCAGTAATTTTTGCCCTAAATAATCTGTTATTAAATAAAGTAAATAATACTATTTGGAAACACTTTTTTATCTGAACAAAAAAATCTGGTAAATTGGCAACATTCGAGAAGAGAGAAGGAATTCACATCTTGATCAATGAATTTGTGTCTTAAGCATGATTTTTTTTCCTCAAAGGGCCAAGAATTTATCACATATTTTATGAGGGATCATGTAATATCCGTTAACATGTTAAACGTGATGTTTTTGCATTATCCTTGTGGTTGATGTTCAAGGGATCGGAAAACATCCCCATATTAAGCAGGATTGCATATTAACTGTGAGCATCTTAACTGGGTTCCACTATGTTTATTATGGTAGAAGACACGGAAAAGAATAATTATGATGTATTTCCTCATAATAGATAAACTATGGCATGTAAAATGCAATTATTGGTACTTATTGCTTGTATGTTGTACAATTTTATCTCAAAATCTGTGTGTTATATGCAGTCACATAGTGAAAGCTAAGCTTATGCACATAGCTTTCACTATGTGACTACATGCATGGTTTCATATTCTATTGGAGGAGTCATTCCATGTATGCAGTACACCCTGCTTCTTAGGGTTTTTTTTTTTACATGGGGAGGGGCAGGGGTGTCATTATATAAGCATAAAATCTTCCATTCTTTATTTTACATTTAATAGAATAGATGCTGTTTCTATTAATGTGTATAATTATTTTTCTAAATTGATGTGTACTTTTATCATTTTAGGTACGAGTTATCCAAATTATCTTACGAATGAGACATGGCAAAAACCGAAGGATCTAAGAGACCTTTTAAAGAAAAAATTGTCCAGATATATGAAGCATTTTTCAGAGTAAGTCATATACTGGGCCAGTGTAACCATTGGGCAAACAGGCAGCTGCCCAATTGCTGTCTTGTTGGGCCCTGCACCAATTGTTGTCTTGTTAGGAGCCCTAAGTCTGTAGAATTTGAAATAAAGTTCCATCTATATAAAATAATATTGTTGCTCTAGATTTGTTTTTAATTGTTTCTTCATGTTTAAAAAGTGAGTACGAACTTTATTTCTTACATGCAAAGTTGATATAATTGTCGAGATTGTACAGATTTGATATAGGGGAGAGTGGGGGCTAATGGGACAATTTTAAAATTTTAAGTATTCTGAAGTGAAATTAACAAATTTCTGATTTTTTTTTTCTTAGGCATAAAAAGGGAAATATTGGCTTTAAAAAAATAATAATTAGAAGAGATAGCTTTTATTCTTTTTTAAATATAATGACTGTTGTACACTATTGTATTTTTCCCATTATTCCCCGAGGTCGGGGCCTATTGGTACATCCTGTGGGTCTAATGGAACATATTAAAATCTACACAAAAAAGAGAAATGCAGTACCTATTTCACACATTTTAGTTCAAAATATAATGTACATAAGCAGTATAGTATTAATTACTGCATATTAAAATCTGAAAAATTAAAATGAAAAGATATTAAATTTGATGAACAAATTTTGATCTATTGTAGTCTGGGCAAATTCATTACAATGTCTTTAATTTCAGTCCAATATTTTTCTTCTTTTTTGGGGTAGACAAACTTTTGAAAATCACACTTTTTTGTAAGGTAACTCAAAAAAGTTCTTGAATTTCATGGTTTATTTCAATAACAAGTGCCCCATAATGTCCCATTAATCCCTATAAGCTGTGTCCCATTAGTCCTCATAAGCTGTGCCCCATTAGTCCCCATATGCTGATGTTTTATATTTTTCTAATCTACATAGCACATGTTTATCCAAAGACAATTTAACTAAGTTTAATGTAAAATAAAATATTTATGTTATATTAATCAGTAGCCTCATGAACAATTTCAGGCAATAATGAATTGTAAATGTCATTGAAGTAAAAAAAAATCAAAGTTACTTATTATAGTTGAAAACAAACTTTCTTCATGCACACTTTCAACAAATTACAAATGGTTGACTTCTTGCTGTTAAAGATAGCAGCTTTGGTGTTGTCATTCAGGTGTAACACAATATTTTCTGAAAAATAAAATTTTCAATGAAATTTAGCCACTGTCCCATTAGCCCCCACTCTCCCCTAAGTAACTGTGAAAGCAAAAAATAAATATTTAAAATATAGAAAAGGATAAAAGATTTTCCAAAATTAATAATAATTATACTTTTTAAATGTGAAAGTAGTGGTATTTCTTATACATTTTATTGTCCATTTTATATATTATTCAATGATATACAAAAAGAAATAAAATTTCAAAAAAGAAATAATAATAATAAATGAAAATATTTGATATTTTTTGAGTGATGTAAAAAATGAAAAATATTTTTTATACTTCAAATTTTCAGTCAAAATTTTGACTTTTATCCTTTGGGATACAGCTGGTACATAAAATACAGATTTAAAGCATATTAACAGATATGTTTTAGAACACACTGATCCATAAAAGACCATATGAGGTAAGGTGTGCCAGTGATGGACCACATACTTATAATGGATCACTCGCTTTCAGAAATGAAAAACAATCTTACATATTACATTATGAAATAACATTTCTTGTATAATTAAAGATGTCAAAATATGTATTAAATAAATGTTTAATTTCACATTTTTTTAGGGTGAAGATCCATCACGTGGCAATAGTAACTTCTGGGATGAATTTTTCTTATTAAGAGTAAGTTCTCTTGAAGAAGCAGTGGCTAATTCTCCATATTTTTTGCATATAAATTAGTCTTTCTGAAAATTTCCGAATTGCAATATTTATTTTATTACCTAAAAGAAATTTGTAAAAGTGCATTTCATAAACTAATTATGATAGACTCCCTCAAATCCACAAACACCTAAAATCCACACATCATTAGAAATGTAAACAGTAAAACTTACTGTTAAGATGTAGTTGGAAAGTAAAAAAAATAATAATACCATTCCATACACATTTTTAATGTATAATTCTGATTAATATGGTTCAACTCATGCTTTCTCATGAGGGAATTATATTTAGTTCTGAAAAAATTAAAGATAGCACTGATATCAGTGAGAACACAATCTTTTTACCAAATACATTTATGTATTAATCAAGATTTTTTGTTTATTAAATCTGGATAAACATGAAATAAAGCTTTGTTATTTTGAGATTTTTATTTAAATTATTAGTGTAACTTTATGAATTGAGTTTCATTGAATAATTCAAGAAAAAATTATATCATCATTATTATGCATATTTAGTTATGCGCTATTAATTATTTGCTTGACCTCAGGGGCAGATCCAGAGAATTTTATTTTTTTTTGGTGAGGGGAGATACCTCTAACATATAATCAACATAGTCATAATTTTTGTTGGTTAAATCATTCCTTGCAGTTATTTATTATATGAATATGAAATAATTAATGCAATTTGAAAATACTATAGACTCTCAATTATCTAATGTTTAATTAACCAAAACACTCGGTTATACAACCCTCTTATTATATAACCCCTCTCTCCACAAAATATAGCTTATTGTTACTTATTGTTTCAAAAAATTTTAAAACATTACAACAAAATTTATTTATTAAATGTCTTATTTTTATTCTTTTACTATGGTAATTATTTATCTTATTTTTTGTATTTTTAATTATAGTTTTAACACTTAAACCGATGTTAATATATCCCCACAATTATCCGACAAAATATCTTAGCCAACTAAAACCGTGAGATTAATCTTTTGAACAGTCGGGAGTCTTCTATAGCAACATTTTATTACCATTAAAGAGCCTCTATTAAAAATGTCTTTATAATTTTTAAGAAAGAAAAACTTATACTGTAAACTTAGCAGGGGTCTGTCCAGACTTTTCTCCCAGGGTCCTGTTTTTGTGAAATTGTGAACAGCTTTTTACATTTGTGAAAAATCTAGTCATGATTTTGTCAATTTGAAATTATTGTTAAATTCAGTTTTTTTAATACATTTTAAAAAAGATATATCTATGTAAAATACATATGTTTTCTTCATATAGGTAAAAGTGACAGGTCAGATTTTACTGTTAAATGATTAAATTTGTGAAAGGTTCTGTTTACATACATACATACACAATGGTGCTACAATCCATGTAGGATTTTGACCTCCCTCAATATACTTCTCCAGACCTTCCGATCTCTGGCCTTTACTTTATACTTTATAATTTGATTTTCTGCAAGATCTTTCTCTATCTCTTTTATCCAACTCTTCCTGGGTCTACCAATACTTCTTTTCCCAATTAAATTACCACTATAAATCTTCTTCGTGCTTCGCTCATTCTGATCAGATGGCCTAACCATTGCAATCTTCTTATTTTTATAGTATTTATTATATCTTTTTCATTATATAACAGTTCTAACTCCATATTTGTCCTTATACGCCATGTATTGTCTTCTTTAATAGGTCCAAAAATTTGCCTTAAGATCTTCCTTTCCCAAGTGATAAGTAGCTTTTCATCTTTTTGTGTAGTGGTCCAGGTCTCACTACCATAAATTACTACTGGTTTTATAACAGTTTTATAAATTTTAAGTTGTTTCGAAGAGAAAAATAGCATCTATTTCCTGCTGCAAGTCGGGTTTTAATCTCTGCTTCTACCATATTATCACAGGTGATCGTAGATCCTAAATATTTAAATTCTGTTACTTCATCAAATTGTAATTCATTATTTATAGTTAAAGTTGCTGTTGCCTGTGATTTCGTTCGGTCCATTTTCATGTATTTTGTTTTTTTCTTTATTAACCACGAGGCCTAGTTTTCTTCCTTCAGTGTCTAGTTTATTGTATGTTTCAATCAAGACTTTCTTATTCCTAGCAATTATATCAACATCATCTGCAAATGCAAGGATTTGGAGGGAGCGATTCATAATAGTACCACCTCTGTTGTTGTAAATGCTTCTAATTATTTTCTCCAGGCATAAATTAAAAAGAATTGTCGAGAGAACATCACCTTGCTTTAGACCTGAATTCACTGCAAATTCTCTTGAAAGTCTTCCCTGTACCTTAACTTTAGCTTTTGTATTTTCTAGTGTTAATTTTATAAGCTTAACTATTTTATCAGATATTTTAAATTCCTTTAATATTTCAAATGAAAGGTTCTGTTTAGGGAGAGAAAAAAATTGTAAAAGGCCTATTTTTGTGAAAAGAATTTTGTGAAGAGTCCTGTTTTAAGGTGAAAAGTTTTGTGAAGAGTCCTGCTTTGAAATTAAAAATTTTGTGAAGGGTCCTGTTTTGAAATAAAAAAAAATTGTGAAGGGCCTTTAAAGGACCCATTTTTTTTAAAAAACAGATCCCTGATTACATAAGGCAAATATAACTTGAAATATTTAAAAAACAAGCATTTAGATCGGTTGTGCCGATAGTTCAAAAATCGAGTAAATCACAAATCAAAGTCAGGATGGGAGAGCCAATAGTGGTTAAACAGTTTATTAATAAAATGAATTAATAGATTTAAATCAGGTATCATGAGCAATTAATCATTATACTTTCCAATCATTAAACATTTCTTCATACTACAAATTCTTTGTTTAAAACAGAGCCAAGATATTCACATGCTGCTTTTCTGGATGAAGAGTCAAGACTTCCATGATACAACAATTGTATACTCTGTATTAAACAGAGCCATGATTTACACCTTATATCTCTGGTTACAGAGTCAGGACTAACCTTTTCCAAAAAAGATACATATTATACAAAATAACATCAAAATAAAAATTACAATATGCTGGTTATAAATCTTCTTTAATTACTTTAATAATAATATCATAAACCACATTAAATTAGCTATAAATTATTATAAATAGCTACAATATTCATTTAAATGACATCAAGTAATTATAAACTAATAAGTTTATTTAAATGATACCAAAATAAATATAACTCATAAAGTTATATCAAGAGATCACAAAGTCATTAAATTACTAATAATCATCATCAAGAATTCAAAATTATTATAAAAGTTAATAAATCTATATTAAATGACCTTGAAATCTTAATATTATATTACTCATAAATACTGATCAAGAGCCAGGATTATAAACAAATTAGATTTTCTATCAGAAGAAATCAATCAGTTTTATAATTATGTTTCATAATATAAATGATAAACAGACTTAAATTATAAACAATAAATTTGATTTCTTTTTCAAGGGCATTTACACCAAAACATCCCCTGCCTCCATGAACAGAGTTCATCAAACACTCAACTAATAACTTACATACTCTTACCAATTTTCCTCTATCAAATACTAATTAATCAAATATTAAATATAAAATTGAAAATATTTTACCTTAAATGTCAAGTATAAAAATAAAATGAAATGCAATTAAATCAATACTACTTGAAAAAAAATCAATGATTTCATTTCAGGAACAACTAAAAATAGAAAAAGACATTGATATACATAATAGTTCAGAAAATTACAAAAATTAGACATGTAAAATAAATAAATAAATAAAATGTTCTAGTAATTGTCCATCGGTAAAGGAGACAGTTTTGTGATTGGGCGTTTCAGTTCACCAGTAGCAGTTTTTATTTTCACAACATGAACAATATTATCGTCACCTGGAAATAGTTCAATTATTCTGCCCAATTTCCACCTTAATGGGGGCTGGTTTTCTTCTTTTATCAACACCAAGTCATTGATTTTTAAGTTCGAGTTACTTTTAAACCACTTTGTATGTTGCTGCAGTTGTGTGAGACAGTCTGAAGACCTTTTCCAAAAACTTTGTAAAATCTTTCATAGCAATTTCCGATATTCCAAAGGAGTTACTGGGGTAGAAGAGATATCAGGCTCAGGCAAGGAGGTCAATAAGGCTCCTATAATAAAATGTCCTGGTGTCAGAGCAGTAAAGTCATTTGGATCAGAAGGCTCAGCCACAAGCGGTCTTGAATTTAAACATGACTCGATTTGTGCAATTAAGGTAAAAAATTCTTCATATGTTAAAATCTGTTCACCAATTGTTCTCTTCAAATGATTTTTCATTTGTTTTATCCCTGCTTCCCAAAGGCCTCCAAAGTGATGGTGGAAGGTGAGTTGAATTTCCATACTATCATTTCGTCAGTAAGATGCTTGTGCATTTTTTCATCAGAAGCAATTTGAGACACCATTCTCTTCATTTCGCAGTCTGCCCCTACAAAATTTGTACCTCTGTCTGAAAATATTTCTAGAGGCTTTCCACGTCGAGCCACAAATCTTTTCAACGATGCTAGAAAGGTTTCAGTTGTAAGGTCAGTGATTAATTCAAGATAGATGGCTTTTGTTGTGAAACAAACATAATGCTTAAAAGGTTTCACACTACATCCCTTATGAGGTTTGATCAAAAAGGGGCCAGCTAAATCTACTCCTTTTTTGAAAATACTCGAGCTTGTGTCACACGTGCTGATGTCAGATTTCCCATTAACTGAGATGAAAGGTGTGATGACTTTCAGAATAATTTCATGCATTTCCTTATTTCTCTTTTCACAGCTTCTTTAGCATTAATTATCCAAAATTTTTGTTGAATTGCTGAAATTGTCAATTGAGTGCCGCAATGAAGATGTTTCTTATGTAAATACTTTATTATCAAGTCTGTAACATGATCCTTTTTAGGTAATATGATTTGATGTTTTTGATATTCAGGCAGGTTTGCATTTCTTAGCCTGCCTCCAACATGAAGAATATCATTTTTGTCAAGAAATGGATGCAACGTAAGTAGTTTGCTTTTAGAATTTAGGATCTTTCTGGATTTTAGAATTTTCAGTTCGTCTCTGAATTCATGGTTTTGAATTAATTTCATAATAGCATTTGTTGTCCTTTCAAGTTCTGGAACAGTAAAAAAAAACATTGATTCATTCAGATGGACATATACTATTTTTGATGAATCTGAGGCACCAAGCTGTAATTCATCTTAATTTGGTCCAGGAGGAAAATTTAAATAAAAGCTCAAATTCTGGAATATTTTGGGATATGGAGCAAACAAGCGTTTCACATTGTTCTTGCAGGACCTCTTCATCAGGTAGATTTGGTTGAGTTTCAGGGGAAAATACGGGTAACGATTCTTTTTTCAGCCTGCAGAGACCATGTAACCATACCTCATTATTAATCAATTCAGATGCAAAGCAACCATGAGAGAGAACATCTGCAGGATTTTCCTTTCCTTTACAAAATTTCCATTGTACAGGAGCAACAAGTTCTTGAATTTCACATACATGGTTTGCCACAAAGGGCTCCCAGTTACTAGCACTACCTTTAATCCAGTACAAAGTAATTTTTAAGTCAGACAAAATATATTTTCATTCACAATTTTAAATATTCCCTTTAAATATTTCGCTAATCTTGCAGCTGTAAGTGCTCCAAGAATTTCCAGGCGAGGCAATGTAATTTTCTTGATAGGAGCTACTCTCGACTTTGCTATTACAAATGAAGTTTCACAAGAAGAAGGATCATGAAATAAGCCACTGACCCATACCCCTTTAAACTAGCATAAGAAAATATGAAAAGCTGAGCGGTTTCAGGATTTAGTTTTGTGATAGTTAGGAAATATTTTCTATGAATTTCAAAATTTACCAAGTCTTTTATTTCATGATGTCATTTTCTGAATTTTTCACTTAAAATATCTGGTAATGTAGAATCCCAGTCAATCCCATGTTCCCAGAGTTTATGCATTAAAAATTTAATTCTTATCACAAAGGGAGAAATGAGTCCAATAGGATCATAAATTTTTGCCACAGTTTGTAAAACGATACATTTGATAATAATTTTATGGTCAAATCCTACCAAAAGTGGTTGTATGTCTATTTTCAAGATGTCACTTTCTGTTATCCATATAATTCCCAATACCTTCGAAAGATTTTGTTCAAGAGTGTCTTAATCAAAGTTTATTCCATGTTCCTTCCATAAAAATTTTAAATCGGTAGAATTAGTTTTAAATTTTCTAAGTTTCATATTGGCCTTCACTCAATATCTTCTCTGCACCATTTGATAAAACAGAAGCTTCGTTTACTGAATCAGCTCCATGAAACAAGTCATCAACATATAAGGAAGTATCCAACATATTAACTATTTTCCCAAACAAATCTTTATACCCCTCAATGTGATGTTTGATGGTCACAGAAAAGAAAAAGGGTGAGGTTGTTACACCAAAAGTTACATGGGTCATGCGAAACCTTCAAAATTAGATTGTTACTAGTGATATTGTCAAACCACAGGAACCTCAAAAAATTTCTATCTTCTTCTTCTATCTGGATTTGCAAGAATGCTTTCTCTATATCTGCCGAGAAAGCAATTTTGTGAAGACGGAATCTTAAAATAATATCCAATATGTTAGGATTTAGATTGGGCCCAGGAAATAAGCACTCATTTAAAGATTTTGCCCCCTTATCTTTAGATGACGCATCAAAAACAATTCTTACTTTAGTTGTCGATTTATCTTCCCTTATTACTAGTCTGTGAGGCATGTAATACATGTTTATTTTATCTTTATTAAACTCACATTCTTCAATTATACCCAAACCAGATTGTTCATTTAATATTTTCTCATATTCCTTAAGTAACCATTCATTTTTACACAATTTCGATTTTAATCCCCAAAGTCTATGTTTAGCTACATCAAAATTAGATTCTAATTCATTTTTATTTACCTGCCACAAAAGTTTAGTTTCATATCTTCCATTTACTAAATTTAAATTATCATTAAATAAATCAAGAGCATCTAAATCCCTTTGTGAAAATAATTCATTTTTACAATCACAAATACCCAAACATTCTAGTTTCCAAAAATGTTGCAAATCAAAATTTTCTGTTTCATTAACTGGATGACAAGATGAGCATTAATTGTTTTGTTACCTTCAGAGTTTATTTTTCCCACTATTGTGTACCCAAAAAGTGTATTAGCTACATATAAATGGTCATTAATTTCTTCAACAACACCTCTCTGCACATTCCAGAAGTAATCAGCTCCAAGTAAAATTTGTACTTCCAATTCCTTGGGGGAAGGTTTGGCTAACCTCCATCTTTTATGCTCAACATATTTTGTAATTACAGGGTCAGAATTGGGAACCTTCAATGTTGTTGCACTAATCAAATTGGTAGCTAACACCTCAACATTTTAAAAATGATGATAATTCATTTTACTTCTCAATTAAATTTGAAAAACATCATATTCTTCTTCGCGACCTTGATCAATACCAAAAGCAAATACAGTTAAATGTTCTTTTCTTAAAACAGGCAAATTTAATTCACGAGCTAATGCTTTTGTTATGAAGCTTTTTTTGCTTGCAGAATCAAGTAATAATTGAACTACCTTTGATTTAGAATTACCTTGAGCAGTTACAGCATGTTTGCAATAAAACAGCATGCTTAGAATTTCTAAAATTACAATGAGAATTAGATACAACTGTTTGATTTTGATTAATTTCTGGTTTCAAACTTTTCTTAAAACAAAATAATTTGTTATGTTCAGTACTTTTATAATTTACACATGGCTTTAATTTTATGCGGCATTGCGAAGATAAATGTAATTTCAGAAATCATTTGTAACATCTACCCTCCTTATGTAACATTAATCTTTTTGTATCATCAGCTAAATTTTTACACTCAAAAGATAAATGCTCGTTACTTTTGCAAAATACTCAAAAAAACTTTAATATTAGCATTTAAGGTATTAGCATGTTGATATTTATTTAATATTTTCTTTTCACGAAATTCAGTTTTATTTTTATATGCAAAAGAAGAGGTTGCATTATTTTTAGAACTAGTCATTGACAAAGCCTTTTCCTTACATTCTATTTCACATTTAAGAAAGGCAATTAGATCAGTTACATCTGACTCTTTGCTAGTATCACGTTTCCTATGATATTCAATCACTAATTCATGTGACAATAACTTTAGCAAAATAGGATTTAGCAATTGTCCATAAGAACTGGATGTTACCCCCAAATTTCTTAAACTTCTAATATTAATTTCACACATGTCATGCAATCTTCATAATGCATTTAAATTTGAACAATTTTTAACTGGTTCCATATTTAATAAATTAGTCATGTGTTTATTAATAATAACATCAACCTTACCAAAATGGTCCTTTAATAAATCAATACAAGTATCATAATTTTATTCTGTCAATGGAAACCCTTCTACCACATTATATGCCCAATTACATAACAAGGACTTTAGATTTGCAATTTTTTCTGTCTTAGATAGTGATTTATTCTAGTGTATCGATGTTTCAAAACAGTTAAAAATTCGGCACATTCTTCGATTTCACCAGGAAATTTTGGAACATTTAATTTAGGCAATTTCATGGCAGAACAAGAACTCGTTTCTGTTCCACTGGCTGAACTATTCAATGGATTTACAAAACTAGTTGTTGTCATAGAAACATCTTTCTTACATTTACTTAATCTATTTTTAATTTTAAATTTATCACTTATCAATTCATCCGTGTACTTTTCACTACTAGCAATGTCTTTTTCATATTCTTTTAAGTTGGATATTTGAGCTTCAATATCATGATTCAAACTTTGCAAAGTTGATTCTTTTAAGCAGAATATTTCTTGAAGCTCTAATAATTCATCGGTTTTAGTATTATCAATATCATCACTTAACAATGTTTCTAATTTTGTAATTAATTTCATGAAACTCGTTCGTTCAACAGAACGTTTTACTTTCAGTTTCTCAAGACTTTCCATTTCAAATCAAGAATAATTCTTATTTTAAAATAAACAATTCATATATAATGAAAAATATTTCCTTACCTGTTAATTCCAGGTAATGTAGATGTCATGACAGGATATCAAGTTGTAATCCAAAAGCCACAATAGTAATTCTATAAATCACAGATTGAAAGATAAAGCACAGTTGAAAATTGCATTAATCACAAACCACTTTCACAATAGTTCACGAAAAAATATATCTTTCCAAAAAAATGTATCTCAGGTTTGTAGAGCACCAAAAAATGGTTGCACCGATAGTTAAAAAATCGAGTAAATCACAAATCAAAGTCAGGGTGGGAGAGCCATTAGTGTAGTTTATTAATAAAATGACTCAATATATTTAAATCAGGTATCATGAGCAATTAATCATTATACTTTCCAATCATTAAACATTTCTTCATAGTACAAATTCTCTGTTTAAAACAGAGCCAAGATATTCAGATGCTGCTTTTCTAGATGAAGAGTCAGGACTTCCATGATACTACAATTGTATACTCTGTATTAAACAGAGCCATGATTTACACCTTATATTTCTGGTTACAGAGTCGAGACCAACCTTTTCCAAAAAGATACATATTATACAAAATAACATCAAAATAAAAATTACAATATGCTGGTTATAAATCTTCTTCAATTACTTTAATAATAATATCATAAACCACATTAAATTAGCTATATATTATTATAAATAGCTACAATATTCATTTAAATGACATAAAGTAATTATAAACTAATAAATCTATTTAAATTATACCAAAATAATTATAGCTCATTAAGTTATATCAAAAAATCACAAAGTCATAAAATTACTAATAAATCATCATCAAAAATTCAAAATTATTATAAAAGCTAATAAATCTAAAACCTTGAAATCATAATATTACTCATAAATACTGATCAAGAGCCAGGATTATAAACAAATTAATTTTCTGTCAGAAGAAATCAATCAGTTTTATAATTACGTTTCATAATATAAATGATAAACAGACTTAAATTATAAACAATATATTTGATTTCTTCTTCAAGGGCATTTACGCCGAAATATAGATAATCCAAATTTTCAAAACAATATCAGTAATGATATAACCTGAAAAAGTTATTAGAAAGTATAAATAAAATACAAGATTTATTTGTTCAAATATGTACATATACTTACATAAAAAAAATAATAATAAATAAATTCATTTCTGCGTGTTGCACTGCTTGCAAAGTGATCTATAACATTTTCAATATTTATAACCATATCATAGTGAATGTTCAATAGAGCAAGTTCGGTTAGCCTATTATCTGCCATTTTGCTTGTCAGTAAGGATAGACCAAAGCTGTTTTTTAAAACTGAAACCGAATTTCAGTAATCTGCCTATTTTCAGCCAAAAATGAAAATATCCAAAAACAATTTTTTAAGTAATTAATACATACATAAAAATACATAGTTATTAATTAATTATATGTGTTTATTAAATATACATAATTATTATATAATTATATGTGTGGCCCAAGTTGGCTCTTTGTGCCTCTGACCAAAACTTTTTATTTTCATATGAAATGAAATGTAATTAATTCATCAATGACATAGAATGATTTTTTAATTATATGAATTTCATCTAATGAAAAAATATTTTAGGTATACATCCTCGATTTATCTTTTATAATGATTTTTGTAAATGATCATCTCTTATACTAGAACTTTCTTAAAGAATATTCAAAACACTTCTGCAGCTTTTAATGAGGATGTGAAAAGCATCTTTAATATATGTATATGTATTACATATGTATAATATGTTTCATATATGTATTACTTGCTTTATAATTTGAACTCGCATCTCAAATCAACCAAGACTAATAAATTATAAACAATGATAAACATAGCATTAAATACCTAAAGATTGTCTCATTTGAAGTGATACAGCTTGAATCAATGAGTAATGTTGAAACTTTCCAAAATAAGAAGCAAGATTTTTGGAATACATATTGTTTTGGTCTGGCCGAATTTTCTGTGGAACTCTGGTTTATTATTAGCCCATCAAAGTTGACATTTTTCTCTGAGGCTCAGGTCTGTTTTCACAGCCTCTGCAAGAGCCAGAAAGACAACAAAAAATGATAAAATGATGGATGACAGTAGGGTGGTATTTTCAGTTCAAAACACCTAGAAGGCATTTCAATAAGTAAATACATAAGGGAAGAACCAATTTACCAAGTTGGTTTTTAAGAAATTAACACACCATATGCCTTTTAGCTTTGACTGATATAGGACATAATCCAATTTTGTTCATTCATCAAATACCCCTTGAAATTCTCCATTTTGGGTGGTAATAAACAGTACATTTTTTACACATTAATGGCTTTCTTAAAAAAAAAAAAATGCTTGGAGTTTTGAAAAGACCTTTTTTTTTTCCTGTTTCTATCTTTTTTTGGAAATTGCTACGAATTCCATTCTTTTCTCAAATGAAAGAGCACTCTTCAATAATATCATTATACAGAAATTAGAATTGAGGCTTTGAAAAGATGAAAAAGTTTCCACATTTTAAAATGATCCACATAATTGTGTCAATTTCTGTTGTAGACATTCAACAAAAGGTACATGAAGTGGCATCGTCCCCCACCTCAACCCATATTGTCAAAAATTACGACACCATAAGCCATTTTACAGGACATAATCCTTTTTTCTAAATTAATTGACAAAATGTCAGTAAGATTTACCGTTGATATTTGAGAAGTCCATTTGTCTGTTTGCTCCATGAAAACTGCCGTTAAAAACATTCAATAAGATTGATATTTGGTTGAGGTTTGGGAAGGGCGATTGTCCTTTGTTTTGAATATTTTAATCATTTTTTAAGTTGTCTTAATTTTTATTATTTTACTTAATTATTTTGATATTTTATTTTATTGCAAGCACTAATTATAATTTTGAGTACATTATTACATTTTAATATCTAAATTATCATCAAAACCAGCAGAAATAGCCATTCAACTGGAAATTATATCTTCTTCTAATTTACGTTACAAAAATGTTTTCATAGTGAGATTATACAAAACTCAAAGTTTTAATGCAAACACCTAATTTTTCCTTCATATTTAGCTTTTTTATAAATTTTACCTTAGAATACTAAACGGGAAGTCATTTGGTCAAGCAGTTTAGAAATTATGAAACATTAAAGTTTCTAATTCCTAATGTTAAATTCATTTGTGATCATTGGAAAACATATTCCAGTGTGAGTAGTTTTTTAAGCATAACTCAAAACTACTTAGCAGAATGAGCTATAATTTTTAATTCATATATTTGAACTTTCTAGAAATCAACCTCTGTTAAAAAATTTATATGTTACAATTTATATTTGTTTTGAAAATTTATTTTGAAAAAATTAATTAATAAAAAAATTAATTTGATTAAACTCTTTTTTGAAAAAAAAAGTATTGTAATCTATGATTTCTCGTATGGATATTGATTTTTAGAAGCTTCAAATATGTTAATCAAAATTACAACTCATTCTGGCAATTAGTTTTTCAGTTATGTTTTAAAAACTACCCTCATTGCAATCTGTTTTGCAATGATTACAAATAAATTTAAGATACAGAGTTCCAGACTTTAAACTTTCATAATGCTTAAACTACTTTATGGAATGACTTCCTGTTTGGTATCTTTAAGTAAAAATTACCAAAAATGCCAAATATGATCTCAAAATTAGGTGTTCATATTGTAAATTTCAAAGTTTGGTACATGTTACTATGAAGACATTATTTCCAGTCAAATTGCTGTTTCTGTTTTTGTCTGTCATAATTTGAAGATAGACATTGATGTTTGTATTTATGCTCTCTCTCTCTCTCTTTTTAAAGTTTAATTTTTTATTTGTTTTTGTTGACTGTACATTGTCTATATATTTATATGATGGTGTTTAAAAATTATTTAATGTATTTTTCTTTAAACTTTTTTCTTAACTAGGCGAATCTTGGGGTTTTAGTTAAAAAATTTGAAGATATTTCTTATGAAGAAGTTTCTGCACTTAAGGTAAATTATATATTTCTCAAAAAAATTACAAGTTATATGTCTTCTAGTTCTTACTTAAAATTAAATCTCCAACTTTAATATATTTTTTTCATATAATTTTATTTATATTCATTGATTGGTATTTCTTGTATTTTAAAAGTGAATGATGATTAATAATTGGAAATATATATATATATACATATATGTGTTGTGTGAAATAACACCTAATTTTCATTTTTTCTCAGTTGAGACAAACTAACTACACTTTTTTCTGATAAGCTTTATTAGACACTTCAGCAGCAATAATCAGGTCGTGGATTGTGCAGGGGTATTGGGAGAAGGCAGTCTAGTAGTCATACTTTAAAATAAATTTTACTTTCGTAATCTGGCTCATAGAAGAAAATAAATTCATATTTACTCACCACCTGGAATCAAGAACAATATTGTACATGGATTGTCTGTGGAAGGAAAAAAATTGAAAAGATAATGGAATGACCCTGACTGCAGCTTTTTATATTCAGCCATCATGGGAAATTTCTGCATACTTTTAGTATACAATTGGAGAGTGCCAAGATATATAACACGTGATTCTCAAACTGGCATCAGACTTATAGAAAGCAGTCCAATTAGACTGTCATTATTGTGATTTATAACTCTTATTGGTTTCTAGTTGTTCGAAGGGGTAATTCAGACAGATATAGAAATTGATTTAGCAACAAAAGAGAAAATATAAAATATATTAATTAAATAATTCCAGGAACTGGTAGAGACCTTAATCAATTTTATAACATATATACATATATTCTCAATCATTAATCATTATTCACTTCTAAAATACCAGTATAATATCAAGCAATGAATATAAATAAAAATATATGAAAATAATACATACATACCATATTTACTCATGTAACTTGCACCCCACAATCCTGTACTTTTGAAAGAAAATTTGTAAATAAACAAAGATTAACATAATTTTTGGATTAAGATTATGAGATAATAAAACTGTATATAGTCTCAGAAATTACATTTTCCAATATTTATTTTGCTTATTTGGAATTTTTTCTCTCCCCATGATCCTTTTCCTTCAGCTGCAGCGCCCCTGTGTGCAGGTGGTATTATAACTAATGATAGACGATTGTTGATAATTGAAGAATTGAAAATGATTGCCATCACAGAAGATAACAATCAAGACAACAATTGGTTAATTTCCAAATTCTGAAATCAATTGTCTTACCTAGAATTGTAAAATTTAGCAATTATCTAACAGGAAATGTTATTGCAGTGACGGCAATTGCAAAATTATTATAGAATCAGAACTTGTAATATTCTTTTAAAAGAATTTTAACAGTAGGATAATGTTGGTAAAGCAATGTTTGCATTTTTCATAAAAAATTAGTCTAGCTAATTCAAGATATATCATCATAGTAGTGCTAAAATATTTTATAAGCATCTTTAAAAAAATGTATTAATATGGAAGAAGTAGAAGATTCTAGTAGTCCAGACATATTAGAAGGAGAAAAAGATCCATTTCATTTCATCCAAGTTTCATTCGATGTTAAATCACTATTTACTAACGTACCGGTTCAAGGTGCTTTAAATTGTCTTAAATTACGCCTACAAGAATTTCATTATTCATATTACGAAATTGATGAGCTTATACATCTTACTAGCATTTGTTTATCGCAAAACACATTCATTTTTAATGGTAATTTTTATTGCATGACTGATGGTTTGTCCATGGGCTCCCCCCTCAGCCCCATCCTCAGTGATATTTACATGCACTATTACGAATCAAACCTTTTCAAGATATTATCCTTTCCATTTTACATCCGCTATGTCGATGACTGCTTTGCATTATTGAACTCTGATGATCTTAATCTTACTAATATTCTCGATATTATGAATTCTATAGATGAACATATTCAGTTCACTTTCGAACTCGAAAATAACAGTCGTTTGCCCTTTCTTGATGTTATGGTTTTCAGCGAAAATAATTTGTTTCACACTACTGTTTACCGTAAACCATTCGCAGTATCCTTACCCCCACATCGCCTTTCATCCCACCCACCTAATCAAAAGTTGGCTGCCTTTAACAGTTATGTTTACAGGGCTTTAAATATTTGTTCTTCCGACAGTTTACTAAAAACAGAATTAGACTACATTAAATCTATTGCCATTGATCGAGGTTTTACAGCTGAAATCGTCGATTCCATTCATAACAAACTAAGTAAACATACAAAATCCAGGGCTAATACTGTCGGTAATGAAAATTTAATTATACTCCCATATTTTCCGAAAATAAGCCATCAAATTTCTAAAATCTTGTCAAAATTTGACTTTAAAGTAGTTTATACTCCTTTTAATAAAATTCAATTCACAAATCTGAAACATCCAATTGACAGTTTTTCAAATTAGGGTATTTACAGGATATCTTGCGAATGCAACAAAATGTACATTGGTCAAACGAAGCGTGCCTTTAAGATCCGTGTGGGGGAGCATAGAACTTGCGTTAAAAATTGTGATATCAAACATTCCGCTATTGCCAACCACTGCTGGTCCAACAACCATAATTTTAAATTTTCCGAAGCCTCCATAATACAGAAATGTACTTCAATCTATGATCTGGACTTCTGTTAGGCTTACCACATATGGAAAAATTCAAACAGTTTAGTTAATGATTTATCTAGTACGCCCAATTTTTCAAAGGTATGGTTTAATTTTCTATAATTCCCTCCACTCCCTCCCCCCCCCCTTTTTCTCCTTCTAAGTTTGGACTCTTCCAGAGCAATTGGGTATTTTGATTGGTCTCCCTGAATATGCACGTGAGATCAACTCCGTAACTGTTTGTCAGCCGTAGGTCGCATTTCACCGTTGGCAGTAGAGCTGAAAGGTACGCTTTTCTGACTCTCTGTCCACCTCTCTCCCCCCCCTCTTTTTACACAATGTCTTAGTTTTAACTTTTATTTTAAGCACTGATGAGGAAACCTTAGAGGTTTTGAAACAGCTGTATGCTTTTAAACACATTTTATTTGTGCCTTTATACGTTGTTTCTTCTTTTTCTTAATATATTGGCACAAAGTACAATCCTTCCCCACTTTTTATGAATATTAGAAGGAACTCAAATAGATTCTTTGTGTAGTAGAAAATCAAAAAAGCTTTTGACTGAAGTATCTACTTTTTCCAGGGATCTTTTGTAAATAAAAGATTTAATATTGAAAAATAAGTCAACTTCAGCTTCATCATATATTATTAATTAATTAATTTTTTTTTTTAAAGAAATTTACAAGAATATGCTTTTAAGTGATGCTTTACAATACCATTCATGTGATTTTGGTCTTAAAATATTCTCAACTTAGGCAACAATTTAAGGAAAATCATTATATTTGACAGGTTTTACTTCCAAATATTATGTTTAATAAAAATACAAGTTATCATCTATATTCTTTACTAAGACCACTGACTATGGACTTCCTAAAGGCTGAATTATTCGTTTATATATATACATATATATTATCTTCATTCTAAATAATCTGATATTTGGTTATTTAAACTACAAGTTTGTTAACTTATCTGGAGCACTATATTTTTTAATTTAGAAAATTCAGCTTTTAAATTAGAATTTTGTGTTTGTATTTTTCTCTAAAACAGGCTTAAAAAGTTTCTTGAAAGTTTTCATTTTGTTATGTTCTGTAACACCATCCTCTCCTCTCCTTGTGCATATCTATCTTTCTGTATACATATTTATCTGTCTCTTTGCATGTTAATTAATCCTTGTAAAATTTTCTAGGAGACCATTAATAATCTATTTTATCACTGTGTCATGATTTTAAAAGATGGAAACCAGATTCGGGCTATGAATTCCTTACAAGTAAGATTATTATTTTATTTTTACTGTTTCATGTTGTTTGGTATTTGTAAGAAATGCATTGAATTTTTCCTTTAAAGTGTATTTTGAAAAACTTTTATATACATTTTTTGCATTTATATAAGAATTTAATTCCACAGTGTTGTTATTGGAAAATTTTTTGGATTAAACAAAGATAATAAAAAATGAAATTTTTATAAGTTGCCTTTCATCAATATCTGTAATTGATATAAAATAACATTTTAAACCTTGTTGGTGATGTTAAAAGAGCACATATTTAAAGACTAATTTTTATTATTCAATTTGAATATTCCAATATGTTTGGCCTAAAATTTATATTTTTTAAGTAGATTTCGTAAGAAACCTATTACATTCTCCCCTATGTTGAAATTTCTGAAATATTTTGCAGATCTACACCGATCATGACCTGTGGATCCCCAAACCACCACCAGTTTAAAACTAATATGTATCTACAGTAGACTCCCTCAAATCCGCACAGCTTGGGACCAGAGGTTGTGGGGATTTTAGAATTTTGGGGATTTCTGGTCATTGATTTGTTTACATTTTTGAAACATTAATTTGATTGGTAGTTAAGCGAGGGAAATTATAATGAATACTTACAATAAAGTGAAACATTGAAATAAGTAAAATATTACAATAATTTATTAGTTTAAAAGTAAGTAATTATTAAAATAATTATGTAAAATAAAAATTTAGAAAAATATTAAATTATTATGGATGAAATCGATTTAATTCGATTCCAAAAGTCCTATGCTGCCATCTAGTGGTAGCAAGGAGAACAGTGTTAATGCTATTATCAGTACATATAGCTTATTGCACTCACTGTAACTTTTTTCATTGTTATTTAGAGTCTTGAATGCTTTTCTTATACTGCTTTGTATGTTTAGAAATAAATTTGTCTATATATTTTTTAAAAAATTCTGCGAACAATAATTTTAAAACAGTGGATTTTTCCATTTCAAACCCTGGAATTTTTTATATAGATATGCTAATTTATATCAAAATCAAAAGTAATGTAAATTTATTTAGTAATAAATCAGCTGTAATAGTCAAAAGAGAATGATTAACAAAAAAAATAGTAAAAAAAAAACATGGCGGTAGTCGCTGATTTCGGCGCCATCTTGAATTTTGTTCCTGCAGCTTAACAGTAAATTTCATTGCTTACATCTGAAAAAATACGCGGATTTTAGGGTCGCAGATTTAAGGGAGTCTACTGTATATATATATATAACTTTTTTATGAACACGATAACTTCCATCTGCACAAATCACTTCCAAACTGATACATAAAATCAAGGGGTAGAAAATCTCGGTCAAGTTTGTTAATGGGCAAAATTGGACCAAGGGCGTGGAAATAGGGAGGGATTTTCTGAAACAGAAAAAAACCCATAGCTTCTTAATTATAACACATATCAAATAAGTTTAAAGTTATTATTACTTCTAGGAAAAGGGCCAAAAATTTATGTATGACAGATTTTTGATGATATTAAAAATGGGCTCAAGGGGTGAAAAAATATTATTTTAAGAAGAAAAAAATTCATGACTTCGTCAATTCACAAGATATCAAATCCATTTAAATTTATTATAAATCTTCTTAATCTTATGTATGTAAGGAATAAATATCGGGAGCGTTCCCCGGACTTGTATAGCGTAGTCGCAGCCGGTTTCTCATATAAAAGGACATCTTGATGTTGATAGAACTAGTGAATTAAATAACTGGAACTCGGGAACTGCTTGGTGGACCGAACTCTTTTATTTAGCTGCTCATCTTACAGTGTGAATCACGAGTTCGGCCGGTGGCCCCTCGAGCCGCGTATGATGATTTTCAGGAGCTACATTGTCATACGTTTGACAGGCTTCTCAAATCTGCCAGATCCGTCGTTTTTGGCGCGGGTTTTACCTAATATCTTGGGGTTTAACATATTTTCCAGCAGAGGGCACAGTTGTAAAATTGGGAGGAACATTTCTTTAATTGGCTGATTAGCTTTTGATTGATTGTCCGGGATCAGATGCCAAAGTTAGGCTTGGCTCGCCCGGGGATGAGCTAACCACAACTGAATGAGAATATTCCGAACGTCAGCAAGTTTACTCTTAAAGATCGTCGGAAAATGATATCTGAAAGTAATAAGATGTATTGCTGGGAAACAAAGTTACAAGGGGTAAAACTGGTTTTAGAAGGAGATTTAAAGTTAGGAGAAAGAAACTTCGGATTTTAATTTAAATTTTTGAAATTTTAAAGGGTTTTTATCCTTTCATATCCCCCCCTCCAAGAAGAGGTCCACCCGGAATTGCCTGCAAATCCGAGGGGGACTCGCACGGAGAATGGCGAATACGAAAACAGATAAGTGTGACCTTACAGATTAGGGTTAAAGTTAAATCTAAAGTAAAATTTAAAGTAAATATGTTAAAGTAAAGTTTACTAAGACATGAGGGTTGAATTTTACTGCTGGAAAACATATTTAAAATTTAAATTTTGAACTGTAAACTTTAAGGAAAAAATTAAGATTTTAAATTTTTACGTAAAAATATCTTAAGTTTAGGATTTGGCTCTTGGGACAACCTGACCGAACTTTACATAATACTTGACAGATTTAATGACATAAAATATAAGAATACCATAAAATATAAAGGAAAGCTGAAAAAACATAAACAATAATAATAATATCAGAAATATATGGGAAAACACAATAATAAAGTAATATAGTTTAAGTATTGACCATAATTTTCTTGTTTGCAAGTCCTCTGGCCAATGAGTTTGGGTTTTTTAGTTAAAGTCTTTGAGCACAAACTGTCACATTCTTATATAAAATGAAACTCTAAAAATATAAATTTATACACAACTATAATATTGAAATTGGGCATAAACATGGGAAAACTTTAAAAAAAAATTCTTTTCCATAATGCTAGAACAAACACAATATAATAGAAATATTTGGAAACATGAAAAAATTGAAAACATTTCCTCATCTATTCTCAAAATATGTAAATAGTATTCAAATGAAAAAATAATGTACAGCAAAATATAAAAATATTAAACTTAGGGAAATAGAAATGTAAACTTATGAAAGAAATTGAAAATTTCTTCACCTTTTATTTCAAAATGTGAAAATATTAAAAATATATTGACATATAAAATTGGTAAATTGTAAATATTAAATAATGTAATAAAAATATTGATATAAATATGAAAATAAAGAAAAATAATATTTTGAAGTCTATTTACATGGAAGCCTACTTGTAATGTAAGTAGTATTGATCCTAAACCGTTGACGGTTTTAGCAAAATCCTAAACCTTTGAAGGTTTTAGCAATCCTAAACCTCAGGGAGGTTTTAGCAAAAAGAAAAATGAGCATGAAGTTTATTTTTTATGTGAAGATGCAGATGCAATTTACCGGTAAGCAAAGGTATTTACTATTTTGCAGACTGGGGTATTTATTTCCCTCAGTGGCATTAATAAATCCAAGTCACAATTGAATAAACTACATCTACATCTCACTGTTAGCTCATAAAAATTTTCCTATTTTATGCAAGTCAAAAAGTCAAAAAACATTTTTCCTTAAAAATTAAGGCCAGAACGCTTTGGTTTTCCTTGCTAGTTTTTACGCAAATAGTAAAAATCTTTTAATTTTCAAGTGTTTTACTAGTGGCAAAGGAAAAAAAAAATAATAAATAAAACAGAAAAAAAACTAAATAAAACAAACAAAAATTTAATAAAATAATAGCCCCTGGTTCAAACAAATAGGATTATGACACAGCTTTTGAAGCGCATGGCAACCCGTTGACAAATTTTTGAATGATCTTGTATTTTGTTGAACCCCTATTTTATCAACAGTTGTCACATTTGCTCAGATTGTGCAAGTCACTGAATCCCTTTTGTCTGTTGAGGGGTATTTTCGGTGGAAGTTACTTAAAAAAAATATTTTGTTTAAAGACTTAACGGGGTGGAACCATGGTCATCTTTAAAAATTGAATGTGTGGAATTAGACACTAGTGGATTTACCATGGTTAAAATGGGTTACCACGGTCATGTCTAAACCAATGACTGAATTATTGAAACTATTTTTAACATGGTGGGGGCGGGACCTTCACCTGTTTTCTAAAAGTGACAGGGGTTAAATACCTGCTCATATTTCGTTTTTAGGCAATGGGATTTATTTAAAAAAAATACCAGATAACAATACTAAAAATTAAAACTAATTTACTTTTTGGTGATCGCACGTATGCGTCACCGGATGAATAAGAAAACAAAACTACTGTTATTTTCGTTTGCTACGATTTTAACACGCATGTAGAGGGTAAATCCCAAACTTTTCTAGAGTTTTAATAATAAACCTTAAATCCCGCAAGAAATGAAAATAAAGTTAATAAAAATTTTTAAAATAATAAATTTGAATTTGTTGAAAATCTTTAACATTCCTTTAAAGTACCCATATTTTAAATGAACTACTTTGGCTTCATGAACGCTGTCGAAATTTTAAAATTTACACATTGATAACAGTAATTTTTTGTTTTCTTTTTCATTCGCAAATAATTTTCTCAGTAAGAACTTTCGATTTCTTCTTTTGTACTTTCGGAAATAACAAATTCCGTAATCGACATTTAAAGTAAAAAATAAAAATAAATGAAAACATGGTTGATGTAACAAAACTGATTTCTTATGACTAAAATATTACATAAAATAAATACTGAACAGTGTTAAGTTATTTCACAAAAAAAATTAAAAGGAATATACTTAGCCTTCCCAATAAAATCTGCATATTTTTTTTTTCCAATTATAGTTACTTTTAAACTGAAAAACATCAAACTGAAATAAAATTAAATAAAACGGAACATACCTGTGAATTAGATTATCCAAAGAAATTTACAAAAGAAAGAAAAACTACTTGCAACGCTATCTAATTATCACTTTTTTTTTTTTTTTCCTTCCCTATTTTCTAATGAATTCTGAAAGATAAAGACTTAAATAAAACACTTTTCTGGTCCTTCACAACACCTTCTCAATTATTCGCCCGCTGAAAAATAAAAATAAATCAGTTTCTGTTTCTATCATTCAAGGATGAGTCAATTTTGCTAGAATGAAACAGTTCTTCGCGACCTTTAGCCTTGAAAAGTTTTTGACACAGTTTTTCACTGAGAGTTAGTTGATAAGAGAAAAAGCATTCCTAATGAAGCACTTTCAGTTGCAGTCATCTTTAGTACAACCACAAAAGTTCTGCTATCTTTTTGAAGAGAGTCCAATTAAATAGAGGTTTTAAAATCACAATATCATTTCTTTTCTTTAATCAAAGATTGTTAGAGGATAAATCCGAGTGAATAAATGTTTTTTTTTTCTTTCTTTCTTTTCACGATCGTTCGATGATTCGGTTGAAACTTAGGGAACATAGTTTTTCTCGGCACTGATGTAAGGTCATTCCTTTTTCTTTTCTTTCTAAAATTTCCGAGTGCAGGCTGGCTACAGACATTTTTTTTTTCTCTCTTTTGCCGATGGAACCATATTTCAGTGGGAGAGGGATTGTGTCCTTTGATCGCGACGTTTTCCATTGATTAATGTTAGAAAAATCTCGATTTTCTATTTAATAGCCGAACTTTTTTGTGGCAAGGCAGAGGAATCATAGGTAACTGTCCTGTCGGCTTTAAAATCTAACGAATAAATATCAGGAGCGTTCCCCGGACTTGTATAGCGTAGTCGCAGCCGGTTTCTCATATAAAAGGACATCTTGATGTTGATAGAACTAGTGGATTAAATAACTGGGACTCGGGAACCGCTTGGTGGACCGAACTCTTTTATTTAGCCGCTCATCTTACAGTGTGAATCGCGAGTTCGGCCGGTGGCCCCTCGAGCCGCGTACGATGATTTTCAGGAGCTACATTGTCATACGTTTGACAGGCTTCTCAAATCTGCCAGATCTGTCGTTTTTGGCGCGGGTTTTAGCTAATATCTTGGGGTTTAACATATTTTCCAGCAGAGGGCACAGTTGTAAAATTGGGAGGAACATTTCTTTATTTGGCTGATTAGCTTTTGATTGATTGTCCGGGATCAGATGCCAAAGTTAGGCTTGGCTCGCCCGGGGATGAGCTAACCACAACTGAATGAGAATATTCTGAACGTCAGCAAGTTTACTCTTAAAGATCGTCGGAAAATGATATCTGAAAGTAATAAGATGTATTGCTGGGAAACAAAGTTACAAGGGGTAAAACTGGTTTTAGAAGGAGATTTAAAATTAGGAGAAAGAAACTTCGGATTTTAATTTAAATTTTTGAAATTTTAAAGGGTTTTTATCCTTTCATGTATAACTTTTATACTGACAAGTTTTTGATAGGACCAATTCTTATAGCAAACAAAAGGAGGGTGTAAAGTAGAAAAAAATTCATAACTTCATTAATTCACAAGATATCAAATCCGCTTGAATTTATTATAAATCTTCTTGATATTATCTACACCTTTTATATTGACAAGTTTTTGATAGAACCAACTTTTATAGTAAAAAAAATAGGTGTTGAAGAAAAACTATGGTATTAATATGATTCTGATAAAACCAGCTCTTACAGATAAATTAAAAACTCGTCAAAAGTGGCCAGATAAAATTATTAAACTGTGTTTATCTCCATCTTGATTTAGTTTTTGTTGGTGAAATTAGAACTTAGCTTTGAAATCTACCTGTGCCTGTAGGCCGAGCTGGCAGGGATTTTTTTTCACTTAGATATAGTAAATTTTTAACTAAATATTATCACAGCTTAAAATCATTCTCACTTAAGGTATTCATTTTTTTGTAGGGGGGGGAGGAAGTTCTGTATACATGTCATGGGATATTGTAATTAAACTGTCATTTACTACTTTCAAAGAAACAACTTAAAAAAAAAGTACAAAACTGTCATGATCAATTATTTTTCTTATAATTAAGTCTATATTTACTTTCTTAAAATAGACATTCAATCAATGTCACTAAGTTTATGCAGTTTTTTAGTCTTGCATCTGTTATAGGGATGCATATTTACCATGCATACAAAGTTTTTATTTTTTTCCTTCATTTAATTTTAAAGTTGTATAGTTAAACCTGTATATTAAATCTTCTTTTAAAAATACTCATTAATATTATAAAACAGATAAATGGACCTAGGGATAACTAGTTAGATAATATACCAGTTCATGACTCTCTGTTTAAGATAAATTTCCCCCTTTTTTTTTTTTCAATAATTCTGTGAGCTAAACATATTTTTGGTATAGATATAAAAATTATGTATTTGTTGTGTTTTTTCCCTTATTAATAAAGTATACTACCTTTAATTTACAGACAATGTGTGCATTAGTTCATGGTGTTTTTGCAAAGAATCATGTAGATTATGGATTTGATGTCATAAATATCCTAATTGGTTTTAACTCTGCTGATCTGTTGATGCAGGTAAAACTATGTATAATTTTCTGTTACATTTTATTTTACACATACATGTACATTTATATGCCATTATATTATAGCCAGAGCCAGATGTTTGCCTAGGCATATAAGACCCAGTCCTTGAACCTAAAAATTTTAGGAAACTTCCATCTGACTTAGATCATTTAAAAAATGTTCTTATTAGATTATATTATAGTCTTAATTTTCAAACTCGGTGGCTTTAATAAACATTGAAATTGCTAATAATACTTAATAGTCCTCTAACCTACATACAAATGTTAGCAAGCTCTAAATAATCAGCTTTAAATACATACAGCACTATCCATAAAGTTATGTTCAAGTAAATTATATTAGCGACCTCTGAAATTTATGATGAGCCTTGAACCAAAATTGCATAAGTCAGGCTCTGATACCTTAACATTCATTAAAACAAGATTCCCAGATATTGATATATTTCCTCCCCCCCCCCCACGCTTTTTTTGAGTAAATTACAGCATTAATACCAATATTTTTTGCTTAAAAAATTATATAGTTAAACCTGCTAAGATAAAATCTCAAAGTGTCACAAAAAAAAAAAAAAAAAAAAAAATGTTTTGGTCAGGTTTCCATCTGAGAAGGATCATGAAATTTTCCTTTTAAGACAGAATTTCATTATATACAGGTTCTATTTTTACAGGTTTTACTGCAGTTTTGCCAACATACTAATAATTTCCAAAGCATCCTGTCAATTTGACTTACATCAAATTAATATGTGTTTTAATCTGGAAATTTTAAATAAAAAGGGAAAAGTAAACATGATTCACCAAGAAACAAGAAAATATTTTTCAAATAATGTTCTGGGTTCAAAACTTGTTTCTTTGCTACTGCCATATTATCACTGTGCTCTGGAAATTTTTGATATGCTGACAAACCCTT
This sequence comes from Maratus speciosus, assembly GCA_963932465.1. Taxonomy (NCBI): domain Eukaryota; kingdom Metazoa; phylum Arthropoda; class Arachnida; order Araneae; family Salticidae; genus Maratus; species Maratus speciosus. The sequence continues at coordinate 356,484,749 of OZ010796.1, read as the reverse complement.
ATATTCTATTTATAATTTCATGGTGAAACAAAACTGAACTTGAGATGGTACATTAATTTTTCCAGGAGTATATTTCTTCATTGCATTGAGTATTGTGGGAGTGAGTTTTTCATAAAAAAGAGGAAAAGTTATGCAGCCTGCAATTTTGTAAACTACAGCACCCTTACATACTAAACTTACAAATATTTTTAAACATTGCCGATAGATGGCACTGGCTCCCTGAAAAACAACAATGCACATATATGTTATTACTCCTCATGTAGTAAAGTATCAAAACACATATATATGAGGGTAGTTTTGTCTCTGAGTTACAGGCAAGAACTCTGTATAATAGATGTACTTCTGAAAAAAAAAATATTTATTTTTGAAGTTTACCTGTACTTGTAGATTATTAAATGCCAGGAAAAATCAGTACTGTAACTCTCAAAGTCAGTGTCTTCAACCAGTTGCTTAATCTCCAGCTAGTTGTTGATTATAAAGCCCACTGTGCATGAATTTTTCACACACAGTTTATTACAAAGCTGAGCAGAAATGAAAAAAAAAAACTTATTACTGAAATTGCTTTATTTATCTTATTCATATTTGTGATTTTCTTTTTTTTATGAATTAAAGGAATTTTTTAACATATTTCTTTTTTAAGGTTATGTATTGTGAACATAAAGAAAAAAATCAGGAAGCTTTATTGTTTCAGAAATAAGTAAAATGAAAGTGATGCATGAAAACTCTGTGTGTTTCAAAACATAATATATTTTTCAATTATTTTTTTCTCCCAACAGTCTCTTATTGAACAGCTGTCACACTTCCTTTGCCATGATTATCCTGCAACTTTAAAAAGTTTGTCTCTAAAATTTCTGTTAATTTTAGTTACAGTAAGTAAGTTTTTATTTTTTAATAAAAAATAATGTGTCAGGTCTTTATAGTTTCAAAAGGAATGACAGAATGGAATGTTTTTATTAAATGTAAATTAATCAAAAACTGAATCAAAATTTATTCTACAATACTTATCCCATAATGTGCACCTATGATTTGAGACACTATTTTTCTCTTTTTAAGTATGTTTGCCATATTAGTACATGCACCCCCCCTCCATGCCCGCCCCTTTTTTTCACAGAAACATTCATGAGATATGTTGTAGCATGCAAATACTAAATAATATCAAAAATAACTATTACAAACATAAAGAATAATAAGAAATGAATGAAATAACAAGTGCATTTGCTACTGCCAAGACTATCTCCTTGAATACAAAGCATATGGAATCGTATACTCTTGTTCATTTGAATAATCACATCTTCTTATCTTGTACATAATATAGAAATCTCATGCTTATTTTTACTTGAAGCTTTTATTTTTATACCCAGCATACAACACACCTGTAAAATTCTATCAATTTTCTCGTTTCAAAAGTGCATATTATACTCTGGAATACATGGTACATATAATAGGGTTGGCACATAGATTATCTGCATTGTGTATAAAATATATAGTGCCTTTTGAAAAAAAAATTCTCATATCACACAGGAATTATAAAACATTCTCATTCATTTGTGTATATGTATAACTCTATTTTATTCTTCAACCCAAGTTGTTCGTTTTCAGTCACTTAAGGTCATCAAAGTCTCATTAAAACATGTCTCAAAACCATCATCATGCATTTCTTAAGTTGTCATACATAATTTCTAACAAATTTCAAATTATTAAGTAATATAAAATAAACTATATACATAACAGGTGCAATGTTGCCTAGCTTAGAATTTGTTGTTGCCATTAATTCAATTAATAGTTTTACGTTTGGAATAAAAACTTTATTTACATGCAATTTAATAAATTTCAAACTAAAACTACTGATGAGTTATGACTGAAGTTTAAGGCGCATCCCACACTAAGGCGACACATAAGACATGTCGCTTGAATTCGCTGGAAAAACTGGTTTAAAACAGGTTTGAAACAACTTCGTCCTTTGTTTCAACCAGTTTTTGTGCTACATGTTGCGGCTACATGTCGCTTGTCGTCTCAGTGTGGGATGCGCCTAATATTCAAAGTTTTAGTGTGATCTGTAGTAACAGGTGCAATAATTGTTTTTAGAAAGAATATTCTGGAGAATATCTTAATAATACCTTAAACAATTATTATCATTTAAATGATTAAAAGGTATTTTAAAAAGGATTTCCACTTGAAATGGTCTTAAAATTATGTTTTCATTATTTAGTGTTATTCCAGAAAAAAAATCTGTTATTACATAGATACTTTTCAATAATGAATATAGTAAAAGTCTGTTTCATTAATAATACATGAAGGCAATCATAAATAGTGATCTCAAAAGACAAACAATTGAACTATTTGATCAGTTAAATAACAGAGGGATTAACGATTTTTTTGCACACTTTGTATACATACATATATAGCTGTTATTTACTAAAATAATACTTCTAATAATAGTAACAAGTCCTTTATAAAACATTTATGTGAAATGGACTTGGTGGGTTTTTATCATTTGTGCCAAAAGTTTACATTTGCTAAAAGTTGTTGAAAAATATTTTAACAATTCTTTTATTGAGAAATTGCAAAAGTTTAAATTTTGTTTAAACTTCTACAAAATTTTGAAATTTCAGAATTTTGTGTAATCAATTTGTTTTGTTTTGAGAAAATTCAAAATTTTTAATTTTGCTTGAATATCCACTAAATTTTTGAGAAATTTCAGCATTTTAAATTTTGTTTAAACAATTTTAGTTCTTTTGATTTTTTTTAGTTAAAATTAAATCATCTAATTAAATATGCAGATCAGATATACAAATATATGCTATTACAGTTAGTGATAGGCAATGTCAATATTTTTCATCAATGTATCTATACCATGGCCAATTCAATTTTATTGATAATGTAAATTTTTTTTATCAATGTCTCTACAAATAGTATCATTCATTTTTATTTTTCTTCAAAATTTGAAGGGCCCCACCAGTGGCCGAGGGGTGCTGGGTTCGATCCCAATCGCGCCCGTCGGCCTAATCGTTCGGAGTTTTCGTGGTTTTCTTCGAGCCGTGGATCTTCCATGCGTTAATACGGATTAGGTTCCCTTAGAAAGACCCCCACGGAGGGCACTCCCCCCGGGCCTATATCCCTCGTGTAGATAATTGGCCGTCAAAAATCAACCCAACCCCAATCAACCCACTCAAAATTTGAAGCAAAACTAGTTGAATGTGGCAATCCCAAAACTTTCTTCTATATCATACATGTTAATACTTCAAAATTTACTATGAAAGTCCTAAATTTAAATGGCAATTTATGCCCATCATGAGGGTTCTAAACTATAGGTCCACTGAATTATGTACATTTAAAATGGAGGTTATTAAGATTATAAAGAAGGCATTTCATTTTTTAAATAAATCATTGAATTTTGGCATCCATCCTCTTAGATGTCTGCAACTGAAATTCCCAACTCAAAGAGCATAAAAGTGACACTTGTTGGGCCAGTATACACCCAAGCCTAGTAACGATTTATTTATGTGAAACAGTATGTAGTTTGATAAAATTCTGTGCATTAGTTTTTGAGATATAGCTATCATGAAAATTGTGAAAAATGCAGCATAGCTGGGCCACCTGTGATGTGATTTACATGAAAACCTAATCAGGAAACACTTATGTCAAAGTCTAACAGAATATGAAGTTTTATGAAATTCTTTGTATTAGTTCTTGTGCTGTGACTATCGCTAAAATTGTGTAAAAAATCCTGAAAAATGCAGCATCGCCTGTTTGGTGATTTACACCAACACCTAATTAGCAACAACTTATGTCAACCTTTAACTGAATCTGAAGTTTGATAAAAATCCATGCATTAGCTCTTGAGATAGAGCTATGCCACTTGTTGGGCAATTTACACCCAAAATTAATCAGTACCAATTTATATCAAGGTCTAACTGAATCTAAAGTTTTATTAAATTCTGCACATTAGTTCTTGAGATAGAGCCCCCATAAAATTTTTGTCTCAGTCAAATATTTTCTAAAAACAGTCATCATGTTCAGGATCTTCTAAAACATATAAATCCATCAAAATTTTCCTTGAATCCAATACTTTCTTCTTGTGAAGATAGAAGAAAGTAATAAAAATGAACGATACTACCCGTATCAAAGTATTGACTACCCATATCAGCAGAGCTGCTGCCAAATTTTGTATGAGAGCCTTTTTCTTTCCATATTAAATTGTTATATTTTTAGTCTAGAAGCCTATTTATTTGAATTGTTAGTTATTAAGTTGTATTTTTTCAAGTTCAACACCTTTCTCCTCCTCACAAATCATAACTTTCTTAATTATGGACCAATTTGAATACGACTTTCTTTTATGTTCTTCTCAAGTCATTTGGTTACCAACTAAGCATTGATATTATATCTGCAACACTTGGTGACCACTATTTATAAACAGTCGTTTTTTCTGATTTCAAACATTTCATCATAGGTTTAGAGCACATTTCTCAGAGTTCTTGTTAGTTAAGTTGTATTTCTCAAGTTTGTCTCCTCCCCTCTTTTCTTCCAAATCACAACTTCTTAATTATGGACCAATTTGAATAGGACCTTTTTTGACATTCTTCTCAAGTCATTTTGTTACCAACTTGATATTATATCTCCGACTCTTGGTGATCACTATTTATGAACAGTAATTATAATTTTCATGGGTTTTCCAGTTGAAACATTCCATCGTTTGTTTAGAGCAACATTGCTTAGGGTTCCTGTTAGTTTAGTTGTATCTCTCAAGTTTGTCCTGAATGATTTGGGAAAAGGGGGATGAAGGAGACAAACTTGAGAGATAAAAGTTAACTAAAGAGAACCATGAGTAATGTGGCTCTAATTTAAGGATGGAATATTTGAACTAGAAAAATGCTGAAAATTTTTATTATTGTTACTAAAGAGTAGTCACCAAGAGCTGCAGATATAATATCAATATTTAGTTGGTAACCAAATGACATGGGAAGAAAAAACAAAAAAGGTCCCACTCAAATCGGACCAGGGTTGGTAAAAAACCCGTTTTTTTTTTTCAAAAAAACCAAAAAACCCGTTTTTTTTTTTGTTTAAACCGGGGTTTTTTAAATATATTTTCCTATTACATATACATGTAATGATTTCGGGGGCATTCCGGACTTGTATTGGGTAGTCGCCGCCGGTTCACTTCCCGGCATGTGTCCGTACAGCCGTCTTTAATATGTAAGGACATCTAGGAATTGACGGAACTGGTAGATAAATAATTTGGAGAATAATTGGACTCGGAAACCTCTTGTTGGACCGAACTCATTTATTTGGCGCTCCATCTTACAGTCCGTTTCGCGAGTTCGGCCAGGGGTCCTCGAGCCTGTTACGTTGATTATAAGAGTGCTACATGGCCGTAGGTTTGACAGGCTTCTCAAATCTGCAAAATCTCTCGTTTTTGGCGCGGGTTTTAGCTAATATCTTAGGGTTTAACATATTTTCCAGCAGATGGCATAGTTGCAAAATTGGGAGGAACATTTCTTTAATTGGCTGATTAGCTTCTGATTGATTGTGCGGGCTCAGATTCCAGAATTGGGTTTGGCCAGCCCGGGAATTGGCTAACCACACATGGCTACCAAATCTGCAAATCAGCTATTTTTACTCTTAAGGATCGTCCGAAAATGATATCTGAAAGTAATAAGATGTATTGCTGGGAAACAAAGTTACAAGGGGTAAAACTGGTTTTAGAAGGAGATATAAAGTTAGGAGAAAGAAACTTCGGATTTTAATTTAAATTTTTGGAATTTTAAAGGGTTTTTATTAGTGATGCAACGAATAGTGGTTTGGCCGAATAACCGAATACCGAATATTCGGCCAAGTTGCAGCCGAATATTCGGCCGCCGAATAATGAACTTATTTTTGCCTGAAAACAAAATATGGTATGCACTATATGCACAATTCTTGTATATTTCACATTTAAAATGTATTGTTTTCTTTTAAAAAATTATTTATATACAAATTTTTAATTTTTTAAAGCATTATTTTACTCTGAAAAAATATTCGGCCATGTTCGGCCTAAAAATTGCCTCAATAATATAATTCAGACCCCCCCCCCCCAAAAAAAAAAAAAAAAATTCTTATCAAAAGTTCCTCATTAGGTACTGTCTAGTTACATTTTAATAGATATTATATGTGTTGTTGTTACATTTTAAAATAATGACAAAATTTTAAAAGTACTAGGAAACATAAGTTTCAGCTTTCAGATGAAATAAAATAAAAAATAAGAAATCTTAATATCTTAAGAAAAACCACTGATAGAAAGGGTGAAAGGAATATCCTGTAAAATGGTGGAAAGAAATCACTGTAGACTTTATAAAGCTCACAATTAACAAAATTTTTATTTATCTTTATTATTATTATTATTTTTTTTTTTTTTTTTTGCTGTCAGCAGTGAAGCCTCTTTAGAAAGTGCGCCTCAATGTGAAGAGTAAAAGAATTTAGTAATTTTCTTTCACAGCCGCTACTAGAAAGACAAGTGTCCTTTGGGGTGGTGGGCAAAAAATTCAGAAGACTTTCTAAACGTTTCACAATTAGCCAAAAAGTACCTTTCTGCACCAGGAAGTACCATATATAGTGAGAGGTTATTTTCAGAAGCAGGTAACATTTACGAGAAAAGAAAAAAAAAAAAAAAAAAAAAAAGAAAGACTATCATCTGAGAATGCTGATTATTATTATTTCTGCATCACAATCTACGTTTATTGAAAACATTTTAACTGTTTTTTAAGGCATTACAATGCTATTCTTGAAAAAAATATCTAAAACGTAAATGCATACTAATTAAAAGAATTTAGTATTTACATTTCTTTCATTATTTAATAAGAAATAGTAACAGGCTTAAAAAAAATCACTTCAATTATATTTCACTTTTAAGCGTATTTTACTAAAAAAAAAAAAAAAAAAAAAAACCTTAACTATTGCAACATATACGACTTAAATATCTTATACATATAATACAACTATATCTAATCAATCATATATTTATGTTCTTTATAGGTATAATTCAAAATATTATTGAAAGAAATATTTTTTTATGTAACAAGGGTTAAATGTTAAACTTCACATTATGATTAAAAAAAAAAAAAAATGAATTAGCTTGTTACAGCTGTATTAAAACAATTTTGAATAGATTAATTTTAAATTTAACAGATTATGTTAGCTTATTACAGATACTTTTTGTACTTACTGATACAGCATAATTATTTTTTAACATGATTCCTAAATTAGCCTCTTATATAAAAATGGGTAGATAAAACCCATTCGGAGTATGAAAGTTAATGGAAAAAAAAAGTGTTAGTTAATTTCAAATAAAATTTTCATTATATATGATGAATATAAATTGTCAAATTAAAAAGTTATACTGGGTAAATATAAAAACATTTATTACAGTGTATTATTCGGCCAAGGCCGAATAATGGACTTGATATTCGGCCGAAGCCGAATATTCGGCAGACAGGCCGAATGGGCCGAATATTCGGCTTCGGCTGAATATTCGTTGCATCTCTAGTTTTTATCCTTTCATATCCCCCCCTCCAAGAAGAGGTCCACCCGGAATTGCCTGCAAATCCGGGGGGACTCGCACGGAGAATGGTGAATACAAAAACAGATAAGTGCAACATTACAGATTATGTTGACTAATTAAAACATTGGCCAAACAGAGTTGCTGTGGTTAATGTGGAAGACTTAAGACACCAGTTCTAAAACAAATTCATTTTATTTGAAGCAAGATGATATGATGATTATGTACATTATAACAGCTTTACTTCGCCGTCAAATCATAATATAAAAATAAAATAATATCTAATGCATCTACATTATGACAGGTGATATAAATGTACAATAATTCTCGAAGCTATTGATCCATAATCTTATACTCCCTAAAACAGCAATGTTTTGCATACAAACTGTTGCCAATCAATAAATACAAACTTACTCAGAATACATCCGAAACTCCGAGCATATGAACGCAGCTGAAACGCCATTGGCTGTAAACTATGACGTCACAAGTCAGCCGTTCACGGCGAAAGATGTGATCCTGAAATCACTGTTACTGACAGTTACTTAGCAACGGCACTTGCTTCAGGAGCTAATACGCATAAATGAAAATGCCGGTCGTTTCGGATGTAAACAAGAACAAGAGAGGGTGAAAAATAAACGTGCATCAATAGGAAGTAAATACTTTAAAGCTTTATCATTCAAGTTAAACTTTACTGAATGTTTAAATAAGCAATTGATGCATAACAATCGGCCTCCTTTTTCACCATCTCTTGAGCTTTACAAAAATATGGAAAAGGTCATATAGATACAAAAAATTACAAGTACATGAAAAATTCAAAATGTTCAAAAATGTAAAACTTCAAAAAGTTCAACAACAAAAAGGTTACACCTTAAATTCAAAAACAACAATCTGATCAATGTCAGGTCATATAAGACTTTATTGGCAAGGCATTGACCAGAGTGAAGAACATTGTAGTGAAAAATTATAACCCCCCAATAAACCTTTTAAATATCAAAAATACTTTTACAAAATCTCAACAACTGCTCTTTAATCTGTGGCTTTGTAAAACTGTCTGCTCGATTAAATTTACTAGCAATATATCTAAGTTTAAATACCTTATCAAAAACTAGGTTTCTAAGGAAAAGATACTTTATATGAATATGTTTGGTTTTCTGATTTTCAAAAGGAGAATTCGAAAAAGCTATTGCAGCTTGGTTATCACAGAACAGAGTACAATCCCTCAAGTTCAAGTTAAGCACCTCATTTTGCAAAACATTTTTGACCCAAATTAATTCTTTTGCAGCTTCAGTTAAACTGACATATTCGGCTTCCATGGTAGAAAGACTTATACATTTTTGTTTAAAAGTCTTCCATGATATAGGCGTTTCATCCAGAAACAAAATATACCCACCCATAGAAACACGATCGTCTCTGTTTGCTGCAAAATCTGAATCTGAATAACATGAAAGATTTAATTGACTGACTCTGGATAACTCAAGTTTATATTCTTTAGTATATTTTAAATAACCTAATAATTTTAGCAAACTATTCCAGTGAGTTATTCCAGGATTTGATTGAAATTGGGATAATAAATTAACTGCATACATTATATCAGGTCTAGTTCTTCCAGCTATAAAAGATAAACATCCTATAAGATTTCTGTATGGAAACCTAGACATAATTTCTATTTCTTCCTTAGTGGAAGGTGAATCTTGCTTTGACAAAACCAAGCCCTTGGGAATAGGTACAGAGCTTACAGGAAATTTTAATTCTGCAAACATTTCACAAACTTTCTCAATGTAAGAGGTCTGGTGAATGTACAGATGATTTCCTATCTCTTCAAACTCTATGCCCAATAGCTTTCTGGTTGTCCCCATAATTTTTAAATTAAAATGTTTTTGCAGTAAATTTAACCCATAATCCAAATCATCTTTAGTTTTACCAAAAAGAACAATATCGTCAACATAAAGTAAAAGAATCAATCTGGACTGAAGCATGTATACACAATTGCACCAATCGAGTTTATGAAAATCTAATTTGGATAAAACATCATCCACTTCAAAGAACCACTGTCTGCCAGATTGATGCAGACCATAAATGGCCTTATTCAACTTACAAACTTTATTTCTTTCTTTAATAAAACCCTCAGGTTGGTGCATGTATACAGTCTCATCCAGATTAGCATAAAGATAAGTATTGTTGACGTCTACCTGGACATTAACCCATTTTAACAGACATGAAAATATGGCAAAGAATAATCTAACTATTGAAAAACTTACGACCGGACTGAAAACTTCCTCATAATTTTCCCCTTTAACTTGATTAAAACCTTTCACTGCCAATCTAGCCTTATACCTCACTATTTCATTTTCCTCATTCCTTTTTAAGGTATACATCCTACGGTTACCAAGAATTTTAGCATCTTTTGGTGGTGTCACAAGATCCCATACGTTACGCTCATGCATAACATTTAATTCTTGGTTCATTGCGTCCTTCCAATTTGATGCTTCAGGGGTTTTTATGGCTTGATTGTAGGTTTGAGGAATTTTAATTTCAGTTAAGTTAGCTTCACCTACATTTAACAGATTAGTTACTTTACCAGATTCTTTATTTTTACTGCTAAAATTAAACAAGTTTTTATCACATTCTATTTTATTTGCTTTACAATAATCTATTAATTCATTAAAAGATCTAATTCTAGTATTGGTTCCTTCTATGCCATAATAAATGTCTGTTTTATCCCTTCCTGTTTTACATGTTACTGCCTTACGGGTCCATGGAATAGATCTACAAGGTTTTAAACTAAACTGCTCTGAATTCTGGTCTTGATCTGACACACTAACTCTTTCAATGTCATTCCCCAATTGAGGTGTATTCTCAGGTTCATCAAAAATATCTCCATCTTCAGGAAAGTCAAAAAGTGAAAAATTAAATATTTGTTCTTTTTGTTTTGAAACGATATCTACCCCCCTTTTAGTTTCATCAAACTTAACGTTAATAGTTTCAACAACTTTATTTTCCTCTATTAACCAAATTCGATAGCCTTTTGTTGTATGAGCATACCCACATATGATCCCTAGTTTAGCTCGCATATCAAGCTTCCTTCTGACCTGCCTGGGCACTCCAACATATGCTAAACAACCGAACTTTTTAAAGTGAGAAACTGAGGGTTTTCTGCCTGAATACATCTCAAAAGGGGTCTGTTTATTTTGTTTGTGACAAACCCTATTCCAGGTATAAGTAAAACACATTAAGGCTTCAGCCCAAAATTTTTGACACAAGCCACTAGCATTAATGAGAGTTTTTATACCATCAAGAGCAGTTAAATTGAAATGCTCCGCAACGCCATTCATTTCTGGGCTGTATGGGTTCGTTTTCTCGTGAACAATTCCCTGTTTTTCTAAAAAATTCTCAAAATCTTTGTTACAAAACTCCATGCCACCATCAGTCCTGATAGAAATTATTTTCTTATTTAAGAAATTGGAATTTCAAAAACGTCTGAAAAACATCAGACTTATTCCTGATGGTGTATACAGTAACAAAACGAGAAAAGTCATCAATGATGGTAAAAAAATATCTACTCCCCCCATGTGATGTCACTTGTAAGGGCCCACACAAATCCATGTGCAAGAGCTCCAGAGCAGTTTTAGACCTTACTTTATTTATTGCCTTAAATGATGTTCTTTTAGATTTTGTAAGTTTACAGGAGATGCAATCCTCGGCTAACTTTGACAGCTTTGGAAGTCCTTTAACACTTTCATTTTTACATGTGTTAATTAAGTATTCATTATTTACATGGCAAAGTCTTTCGTGCCATAATTCATTCAAATTAACTTTTGCAGAATAATTTGCTGAAATGTTAATCGAGTTGCTGTCTCCTTTACACATGGAATTATAATAAGAAGGTTTTAAAAAATACAAATCATTTTTTCTAACTGCATAAAATAACCAATTCCACTCCTTGTCATATACAACAAGTTTACCTTTACTGCCAACAAAATTTGCACCTAACTTTTCAAGTTTACTGCCAGACAAGAGGTTCCTACGTAAATTTGGATTATAAAGTACATTCTTTAAGATAATCTGATTAAAACTGCCATCTTTACATTTTACAAAAAAATTTACAGTACCCTTTCCCTGAACAGGACTTTCTTTTTCTCCAACAGCAAGCGACATCTGCATATTTGAAACAGGTTCAAAATCCAAAAACAAATTTTTGTCATTGCAAAAATGAGCCGTAGCAGCTGTATCAAAGACCCAGCTACCACTTTGGCCAAAATCAGATGAATTAGCTTCATATGGAGAAATTTCAATTAAACTAGCCTCTTGTTCAGAGAAAGTACATTTTACTTTATCACAATTTACTTTACTACATTTTACATTACTACATTTTAATTCAATATTACTAGTTTCTGAAAATTTATTTTTAAATTGAGAATTTCTAGAATGAGGGCCTTTAGGTTGATAATTTTTAGATTGACCTTTAAATTTACAATTAGCAATTAAATGACCATAAGATTTACAACAATAACAAGGACCTATTAATTTACTTTGCTTAACATTATTCTTAAATTTAGAAAATTTATTTTGATTTACATAATTATCAGATTTAGAAGGTTTACCTGTTTTACATTTAGCTATTTCCCCAGTAAAAGCAACATTATCAGCTAGGTCTCTCTTTGCAAGTTTCAGACGGTTCTCTTCTAGCAGCAATTCAGACTCAATCTTGTCCGGAACAAATTCGGTATCTGGCCAACGGTAGATCGCTTGGACTGTAGATTGGAACTCCTCTGGTAAACTCCGGATCATCTGATACCCCAAATACAGAGGCTGTAATGTATGTCCAACTTCCCGAAGGCATTCGGCAGCTTGCTTCACTCGACAGAGGAAAAGGCCAAAATTCTCACTGGGATTATATCGGACACTAAAAAATTCATCCAGCAGATGTATCACTCGGGCTCTTGTTGTAGGTTCAAAATGATCTTTTAGAATTTTCCAGGCAGCAGCTCCACTAGTGGTACTGGCGATTAAAGGCTTAAACTCAGGAGACAAGGTCTGGTAGATTATTGTATATGATCTGGCTTTTCTTAAATTCATCTCGCTTCTTTCTCTCCATGTCAACTGGTCTGTTACAGAAACTGTTTTATCCTCTTTTCCTTGTTTCGGTTTTGACGATTCCCCTGTTTCTTTCACCTCGTTTTCTGGATCAGGATTCTCAATGTAGTTCCAAGCTCCAAAATGCATTAACAGGACTTTCACTTCTACCTGCCATGTTTCCCAATTTGTGGAGGTCAAAAGAGCAATGTTAGATAATTCCATCTTTAATATGGCCTCCGTCGAAGCAATTGTAAACACACTTCAACAATGATGGTAAAGTTCACAAAAAAACATCCGAAGAATTGACGAAAAACATAACAAAAGTCCATGGGAGACGTCGAAAAAATTCATAACAAACGTCGCCGAAAAACGTCACTCAAAAACATCAGAACTCATGCAAAGAGGTACATCTTTTAACAAACAGGAAAATTCATCAGCGTTCAGGAAAAAAAACATTATCTTCATTTCCACAGGGCCACTGGGCCCATAACCTGTTGACCAATTAAAACATTGGCCAAACAGAGTTGCTGTGGTTAATATGGAAGACTTAAGACACCAGTTCTAAAACAAATTCATTTTATTTGACGCAAGATGATATGATGATTATGTACATTATAACAGCTTTACTTCGCCGTCAAATCATAATATAAAAATAAAATAATATCTAATGCATCTACATTATGACAGGTGATATAAACGTACAATAATTCTCGAAGCTATTGATCCATAATCAGTCCAGATACTTATACTCCCTAAAACAGCAATGTTTTGCATACAAACTGTTGCCAATCAGTAAATACAAACTTACTCAGAATACAGCCGAAACTCGGAGCATACGAACGCAGCTGAAACGCCATTGGCTGTAAACTATGACGTCACAAGTCAGCCATTCACGGCGAAAGATGTGATCCTGAAATCACTGTTACTGACAGTTACTCAGCAACGGCACTTGCCTCAGGAGCTAATACGCATGAATGAAAATGCCGGTCATTTCGGATGTAAACAAGAACAAGAGAGGGTGAAAAATAAACGTGCATCAATAGGAAGTAAATACTTTAAAGCTTTATCATTCAAGTTAAACTTTACTGAATGTTTAAATAAGCAATTGATGCACAACAGATTAGGGTTAAAGTTAAATCTAAAGGTAAATTTAAATTAAATGTAATGTTAAAGTTAAGTTTGCTAATACGTGAGGGTTGAATTTTGCTGCTGGAAAACATATTTAAAATTTAAATTTTGAAGTATAAACTTTAAGGAAAAAATTTAAGATCTTAAGTTTTAATGCAAAAATATCTAAGTTTGGGATATGGCTCTTGGGACAACCTGACCGAACTTTACATAATACTTGAAAAATTTAATGACATAAAATATAAGAATACCACAAAATATAAAGAAAAGCTGAAAAACCATAAACAACAATAATAATACTTGATATACTATATGGGAAAATACAGTAATAAAATAGCATTAGTTTAAATATTGACCATAATTTGCTTGCTTGGAAGTCCTCTGGTCAATAACTTTCTGCTTTTTTGTTAAAGTCTTTGAGCACAAAATGTCCCATTTTTATATAAAATTAAACTCTTTGAAAACACATTAATACAGAAATATAAAAATACTGGAAAATATGCATAATTATATGAAAACTTAAACTAAATTCTTTTACATAATTATAAAGAAAACACGATATAATAGAAATATTTGAAAACAAGAAAAATTGAAAACATTTCCTAACCTATTTTCAAAGTATGTGAATAGCATTCAAATGAAAAATAATGTACAGCAAAATGTAAAAGTACTTACTCCGAGAAATACATAAAAATGGGAACTTATGAAAGAATGTGAAAATTTTTTCACCTTTTATTTCAAAATGTAAAAATATTGAAACTATGTTGAAATATAAAATTGGTAAAATTGTAATATTAAATAATGTCATAAAAATATTGAAATAAGTATGAAAATATAGAAAAATAATATATTGAAGTCTATTTACATGGAAGACTACTTGTAAGGTAAGTAGTATTTATCCTAAACCATTGAAGGTTTTAGCAAATCCTAAACCATTGAAGGTTTTAGCAAATCCTAAACCATTGAAGGTTTTAGCAAAAAAAAAAAAAAAAAGAAAAAAGAAAAATGAGCATGATGTTTATATTTTGTGTGAAGATGCAGATGCAGTTTATCGGTAAGCAAAGGTATTTACTATTTTGCAGACTGGGGTATTTATTTCCCTCAGTGGCATTAATAAATCCAAGTCGTAAATTAATAAACTACATCTACATCTCGCTGTTAGCTCATAAAAATTTCCTATTCTAAACAAGTCAAAAAGTCAAAAAACATTTTTCCTTAAAAATTAAGGCCAGAACGCTTTGAGTTTTCCTTGCTAGTTTTTACGCAAATAGTAAAAATCTTTTAATTTTTAAGTGTTTTACTACTGGCTAAGGAAAAAAAAAATTAATAAATAAAACAGAAAAAAAACTAAATAAAACAAACAAAAAATTTAATAAAATAATAGCCCCTGGTTCAAACAAATAGGATTATGACCAAGACTTCCAAGTGCATGGCAACCCATTGACAAATTTTTTAATGATCTTGTATTTTGTTGAACCCCTTATTTTATCAACAGTTGCCACATTTGACCAGATTGTGCAAGTCACTGAATCCCTTTTTTTTGGCGCGGGTTTTAGCTAATATCTTAGGGTTTAACATATTTTCCAGCAGATGGCATAGTTGCAAAATTGGGAAGAACATTTCTTTAATTAGCTGATTAGCTTCTGATTGATTGTGCGGGCTCAGATTCCAGAATTGGGTTTGGCCAGCCCGGGAATCGGCTAACCACACATGGCTATCAAATCTGCAACTCAGCTATTTTTACTCTTAAGGATCGTCCGAAAATGATATCTGAAAGTAATAAGATGTATTGCTGGGAAACAAAGTTACAAGGAGTAAAACTGGTTTTAGAAGGAGATATAAAGTTAGGAGAAAGAAACTTCGGATTTTAATTTAAATTTTTGAAATTTAATTTGGAATTTTGAATTTTAAAGGGTTTTTATCCTTTCATATTCTAATTTTGTAGTCACCATTTTCCGGGGTGAATCCCCCAGATTTGCAGGCGAATCTGGTGGACCTCTTCTTGGAGGGGGGGATCTGAAAGGATAAAAACCCTTTAAAATTCAAAATTCCAAATTAAATTTCAAAAATTTAAATTAAAATCCGAAGTTTCTTTCTCCTAACTTTATATCTCCTTCTAAAACCAGTTTTACCCCTTGTAACTTTGTTTCCCAGCAATACATCTTATTACTTTCAGATATCATTTTCGGACGATCCTTAAGAGTAAAAATAGCTGAGTTGCAGATTTGATAGCCATGTGTGGTTAGCCGATTCCCGGGCTGGCCAAACTCAATTCTGGAATCTGAGCCCGCGTAATCAATCAGAAGCTAATCAGCCAATTAAAGAAATGTTCCTCCCAATTTTGCAACTATGCCATCTGCTGGAAAATATGTTAAACCCTAAGATATTAGCTAAAACCCATGCTAAAAACGAGAGATTTTGCAGATTTGAGAAGCCTGTCAAACCTACGGCCATGTAGCACTCTTATAATCAGTGTAACGGGCTCGAGGACCCCCGGCTGAACTCGCGAAATGAACTGTAAGATGGAGCGCCAAATAAATGAGTTCGGTCCAACAAGATGTTTCCGAGTCCAATTATTCTCCAAATTATTTATCTACCAGTTCTGTCAATTCCTAGATGTCCTTACATATTAAAGACGGCTGTACGGACACACCTAACATATTTTCCAGCAGATGGCATAGTTGCAAAATTGGGAGGAACATTTCTTTAATTGGCTGATTAGCTTCTGATTGATTGCGCGGGCTCAGATTCCAGAATTGGGTTTGGCCAGCCCGGGAATCGACTAACCACACATGGCTACCAAATCTGCAACTCAGCTATTTTTACTCTTAAGGATCGTCCGAAAATGATATCTGAAAGTAATAAGATGTATTGCTGGGAAACAAAGTTACAAGGGGTAAAACTGGTTTTAGAAGGAGATATAAAGTTAGGAGAAAGAAACTTCGGATTTTAATTTAAATTTTTGGAATTTTAAAGGGTTTTTATCCTTTCATACATGCATATTTATTGATAAAAATAAACATTGTTGGATATATAAGTAATATAACTTCATTTAAAAATAATTTAAATTATATAATTACAGTAATTATGTGGAAAATTGAAATAATTTAAGCATTTTTAGTAAAAGCTATGTCTTATGTTCCATGGATAAAATGCTCTACTTAGTGAAACATTGATACCTTGGAAATCTTAATAAACAATCTTTTGATTACTATGGTACTATAAATAAATATATGTTGTAGTTTCATAAATACAATATATTTTCCCATGGATATTCAAAATAATTTCTTTGAAATATTTGCAGTCTGAGATATCTGATTTTTCTGTTAACACACTACATGAACAATTATTATCTTTTATTGAAAGTAAAGATTTTTATAAAGAATTCCTGGAATGATTTGAATTTAGCAGTAGAGTCTTTACATGTTTCAAGAAGTATCGTATATTGTCATTTGACACTTTTCAGAAACTGCCAGGTTAAAAAAAAAGTGACAGTAAAATAAACAAAATTACCTATTCACCAGCTTTTTAGACTACTGAAAACATTGATCTTAAAATGGAAAGTAGATTTATAAAAGTTGTCATCCACTAAAACATTTAAATAGCCATCAGACTTAATACACAGGCTTTTTTTCTAAGCAATGTAATAATACATATTACTTTTATATGTCTAAACTAAAAATTAATAATATACCTTTTTAAGCATTTTTATGAGACTTTTTTCTATTATGTCTCAAGTGAACATTATCTCGATTTTCTCCCATTTTTTTTTTCTTTTTTTGTCAGATCTAAATAGTGGATTCGATTATGCAATAGGCAATTTAAATATATCTAATTGCATATTTTAGTTAAAAGTAAACAGGTGCTTTGCTAGCATCCAATTTTTCAATGTCCTCTTATTCGACTTCATATTTTGAGTTTCTTTTTTTTTATTAAGGCTGGTCTCAAATCTGAAAGGGCAACTTTATGACATAAGTTTTAATTTATTTTTGTTCGGAAATACATGAAACTAGCAGATGCTGTTATTCAGATACTATGTAATGATTGAACTGTGTTTTCCGTATTTTTGCAAACGCAATATATATTTCAGAAATTCATAATTCAATAGGTAATTTACTTATCAAAACCTATAATTCAATAGGTAATTTACTTAGCAAAAATGGAAAAAACAGTTCAATTCTAAATCGCTTCCTTAGTAAGGCCTTCAAATTTTATATCTTTCCATTAAAAAATTAATTTGTAAATGTGTCAAAGCGTTTTGCACTTGTTGAGTAGAGCGGTTGAGAACAGTCTTAACCCATTAATGCCGGTTGGTACAAAAATCTACCAAACCGAATTAATTTTATTATTAATCACTGGATGGCACTATCTCTCAAACAATGATACATTTGATATCTTAAATAATCACAAATAAGTATACAAATAGAATTCACGCATTTTTGTAGAAAATGTGAGTAGTAGTAGGTGTAAAAACTGAGTGAATACGAAATCAATCAGGATGCCTCTACCTTCAAAAAGAAAAAGGTAAATTACGCATATTTTTTTAAATTTTTAATAATGTTTTTAAATCAAATCGCAATTGTAATAGTGTACGTTATACAATTATGCTATTTAAAGTTAGTTTCACTTTTGTTTCGTTTCGTATATTCACTTTTACTTTTAATGGTAGAAAATTGTACCAATCGGCATATATATAGTCTCAGTCTTAGGTCGACGAGAAAATAAAAAAAATAAACCTTCATTTCACTGGACCCACCCGATACTGATTTTTAAAATTAATCAACACCATTCGTTTATGCTGGTTTATCCTGCAAAAATTTTCGTTTGTTTCTGTTCCCTTGTTATAACGAACAAAATGGGGCGGGGCCAGTGAAACGACAGCCCCGCACCATCAACGAAATGAAAATTTTATTACTGCATTCGTTTATGCTACGTTTGTGCTGGTTTGTGCCGCAAAAAGCTTCTTTTGTGCCACTTCCGTTCTACCTCATTATAACGAATTTTTATAACTCAAGGGCACTTATAGAAAACCACTTATGAAAATCGTAAATAAATACGTGTTACGAAATCAAATACGTAATTATTTAGTGCTATGTAAATGTCGTTTTGTGCCGTAAAAAGTTTCGTTTGTGCCAGTCTAACTCCCCTCGATATAACGAATTTTCCACTTTTTCAACATAGGGTGACCATTTCGGTGGACCCGCCCAATCAACGAAATCTAAATTGTATTACGGCATTTGTTTGTGCTGGCTTTTGTCGCAAAGTGTTTCGTTTGTGCCACTTCCATTCCCTTGTTATAACGAATTTTTATAATTTAAGGGCACATAAAGAAAGTCGCCTATGAATAAATACGTGTCGTGAAATGAGATGCGTAATTCTTTAGTGCTGTGTAAATGTCGGTTTGGACTCACAAAATTCTCACAAAGGAAAATATTCTTGCTTTCAATGGCATTTTATTAGTGTCTGGATATAACAGAATACCTAACAGAAGACTCTATTGGGCTCTTTCAACTGACATGCACAACAATTTAATTTCACAATCGTTGAGAAGAGACACTTTTGATGTGTTTTTAAGATCAGTACATTTTGCAAATAACATGTAAATGGACGATGATAGGTTACATAAAGTCTGCCTCCTTTTTGAGCACTTCAACAGAGCATGCAAAGATTTAGACATCCCAGAATATCTCAGTGTAGATGAGTCCATAGTTTCCTATTATGGACTTAGACAATAAGGCATAAAGCTAAAAATGAACAAAGATTTTACCAATGAAACCATTGGATAGTCAAATCAGAGCAGAAACATGCCCAATGTAAAAAGTGTGGCGGAAGAAATGGTTATAAGTTCGAAAAGTGTAATCAACCCCTTCATCCCAAATGCCATAAAAGTTATCATGTTGTTTATTATGCATAAATATTCAGTTTAATAAAAATGTTACTATTTTTTAAAGGTAATTACAATTTTTAAATCTTTTTTCTAAGTTTTTTAATTGGAAAATTATATATTTTACAAAATTTTCCTTTGCAAATTGAATTGCAATTAAATTTTTTAAATTTAATTTTAATTTTTAAAAACCCTTATTATACAAGTATAAGTAATATTTTACTAGTATATAAATCTAGAATCTATTATTATAATAATTATTATTATTATTGCAATCAAACAATAAATTCAAAATTTGCTTAAAAAAGTGATTTCGTACTACGCAAACGCCAGTTGGTACAAAAATCTACCATTTAAAAAAAGTTAGTAAATACAACGGGAAAAATAAAATTTATGTACGATGTACTTAATAGACACAGAATGAACAAATATGAACAAAATTTTCAAAATTGATCAAGTATTTTGAAGTCGGCATTAATAGGTTAAAAGATAATCTCCCGAATCAAGTAAATTTTCTTTTACAGTGTGACTGAAATCTTAAAGGTCATTTTATGTTATTAATTGTAAATAATCTGCGTTTATCTAAAGGAAAATATTTTGTTCAAAATATTGAATATTTTTAATCTATTTTATCTTTGCTAAATTCACATGTTTTAAATTTTCTCTTTAGAGCTTCAGATATGTTCATCAACACATGCAATTTGCATTCTACATGCATACAAATTAACCTAGACTCACTATGTCTCATCTCATGGTGACTGCTGGGATAAGACTGTTAACAGCAGTGTTGTAGTCGTAAAAAATGCAGAGAGTATACGCTACAGTCCTAAACGTTCATGTTTAGGGTATACGCTATAGCTTCATTTGAGAAACAGAGGGTATACGGAGCTTCTTAACCCTCCGACTGTCTTGGAAAAGGGCAAAATTGTAATGTTGTTTTCTCTGCATTTTGTTTTAAAATGCTAAAAAAAATGATTCTTTGAACATTTTATAAAAAAAACTTAATTACGAATATGAATGCAATCCTTGGAAGTATTAATCATTGTTCAATGTATTAAAAATACATTAAATCAATAGAATTATATTACTTTAAATACTGCTTGTATTGCAGTGAAACCTGGAGCTTAGTGAACGTATTAACACGGGCTTGTCAGTGAGGGGGTTAATAAAAAAATCAGAAGGTGTACATCGTATACCTATGCATACCCTCCACTACATCCCTGGTTAAAAGTAGAAATTATTTATATCCAATAATTTGAAACACTTAAATTACAAAAATGAGAAAATATTATATTAGATTTTTTCTAAAAAACCAATTGATTTAAACCATGCCAACCCTGCTGGTAACAGAATAAAATCATAATGCAAAACCCCAATCCCAATCTAGGAATGCAAGAAAAACAAAGGCTTACTAAACCCAATAGCCAGGATACAACAAAGAAAATTCACAGCCAATCATTCATTAACATACAGAACAAAGAGCAACCAATGGAGAGAAATATTTATGATTGTCATCATTGAGGCATAATGTAATCCCTAGTAAATCTTAACTAATCAAGCAATCTAAGTAGTAAAAGTGTATTTTTAGCTCAAATCTGCCATTTTGGCTATTTTTAAAAATAAAAGGCTTGAAAAAGAAGAAGAAAGAAAACTAACTACTTTTTTTTTCCCCAGCTAATTTTAGAAAAAATTAGTTAATCTGCAATGTAGATTTAAAGCTTATAAGAAAAGTTTGATTGACTAAAAATGTTTGTCACTTTACAAGTTTATTAGTTCATCATTTTTCTAAAGTTTTCCTTGTAACTTCTGCATAGCTTGAATTTTGCATTTTTCAATAATGTGTAAAATAAATGAAAACATTAGGGGGGAAAAAGAGAAAAAAAACAGATGAAAAAAAACCAGCATGGTTTTTAAAAATAAACCATGGTTTAAACCAGCGTGGTTTAAACCAAACAACCCTGAATCGGACCATAATTAAGGAGGAAGATCACCTTAAAACTTCTGAAAATGTAATTTTTTTTTTGTTTTTGTTGTTTTGTTGAGAAACTTAAAACATTGGATTATATTGTATTTTATGTATCTTTATAACTTCTACCTATTTTTAAGCACCTTTTAATTAATTTTTTTTATTTATTGAAATTTTATCATAGATTTTGTTTTTTATGGATTAATTGCCAGAAAAAAATATTTTCATCTGTAAACTTGACTATTATTTTAGGTTGAAGTTAAAGTACGATAATGTAAGAATATGTATGAGACTTTCTCACAAAATTTTAACTTTCAGGAATAAAAATCTGGTGAAATTAAATTTAGTAAAATAACATTTTAAACTGATAGACGAATGCCTTAATGATTCAAAATAAAGGAAAAATGGTCAGCAGTGAAAATTTTTTTATTAAGCTGAGGTTTAAGTTGAACTTACGAGTTTAACCACTTCCATACCAGGGGATCCACGTATGAATTCATGGCTTGATTCTCCACAAACACCAGTGGATCCATGTCCATTCATTATTCTATCGTTGCTGCTAAAAATGTTATTGCAGGAATATATGTTTGTGTATATCTTAGTAGGAGAGCTGTTGAACATTTTTGAGTAGGTATTTGAGGCACCCTGAAAATTTGTGCAACACTTCTTTTGTAATGCCTGAATACAAAATCGAATGTCTGGCTGAAGGATCGTGGCCCAAAAACTGTGCCAGACACGTGTCAAGTGCCATTTTTTGACTACCCAAAAAAGGTATTTGAGGCACGCTGAGATTGAGACAGAATAATATTTATGCTTAGAAAAAAATATTTTGAAAATGACAGACACTTTAGTTGACCCAAAACCTGTGCCAGACACATGTCAAGTGCCATTTTCTGACTACCCAAAAAAGGTATTTGAGGCACGCTGAGATTGAGACAGAATAATATTTATGCTTAGAAAAAAATATTTTGAAAATGACAGACACTTTTGTTGGCACTTTCTATTTGCCAGACAACATAGAATGTTAAACGCGAGTGCCAGTAAAGCTGGACTTACGGTGCCTCGCTGAAGATCCATTTACTGACTTACCATACAAACAAAGCATCAACCACGTTGCATCTTAAGATGAATTTCAACTGGATGCGGGCGCAATCACAACAAATCTAACTGTGATAGGCTCTCGCAAGACCATGTGACTCATAGCAAGCATGCAGTTCTGAAATTTTTGGAGTACTAATCATGTAAAGTAAGAAAAAATGTGTTATTTGCGCAAAAAGCAACGAAAAAAATCGCTGTTTTTCGTGATAAAACGCTACAAAAATGTTGTGAAGTATTGAAAATTTGGCAAAAACATAGATTAAAATATAAAGATATTATTTTACCATCCAATGCTAATTTGAAAGAGGATTATCATAGACATTACTACAAAAGTTTCATCGCTTTAATGAAGAAATATGGCAACGACAATGCTTCAGGAATATCCAATGTGCCTTTTTCTTCATTAGGTATAGTATATTTTTATTCCTTATAATAATATATTCACAAATAGCGTAAGACATTCATAGTCCTTGACTAAAATAAATCTTTTCTATCGGATAGATGAAAACACTCATTGTACGAACTATAGAATATATTTATGTGTACTATTTATATCTTTTACCTGTATAGCTCAAGACAATAGCTGCAGCATCAGCTCGTCTACGAATTTATTACCTGCATGAATTTCAATAGTTGCCTCAATGAATGTAAAGAAACATTTTACACCAAATATTTTTTTTAACCTCATATAATTTTAGAAACTTTTAACTAGGAAAGTTTGCATAAGTGCATACCCAGAAAACTTTGGAAACTTTTATGAAAAATACTCTTTAATAAAAACTTTGTCTACTCTTTATACGGAACTAGTTTAAGAAAGATTAACTTAAATAAATATACTTTTATAACTATGATTTTGTCATATATATTTATATGTACATGTAATGAAATTTAACGATCGTTTAATGACGGTTAGTACAAAATTTAAACTGATTAAAACTGCTTCAAACTGAAAGTTAAGGGCCGATTCTGAGCACTGTCAATTTGATTTCGATAGTGTTAGTGTCGGGGACAACATAAGAAAAGTATTGTTGTCACAGAAACAACGACTTATTTAATGTCGAAGTGTATAATGAAATAGTTCTTAATCGGACAGTTACTTTTAAAGTGCATTTAAATTTATCCAGCTGGTGAAACCGTCCGAAAATTAAATATCTTCAGCAACACGCAACTTGTATATATTACATAAACTTATAGAAAAAATAACAAAATGTTTCATTGTTTAAGTTTAAATTCATTAAGTACTGCGCATTCGAATAATCATTTAACAAGCAATTTTCAAATGCATTAAAATATTCGCGTTTGGCGAGGAAACTTTTTGCCCGCCAAATCGCGTGTGCATTTGTCTTTTAGTGCCAAAAAATCGAAAATATTTTATTTTTTTAAAGGCTTTTTACTGAAATTCCGCAGCTAAATTTTACTGATACTTTAAAACATGCATATGTATAATAAGCATTTAATAAGCATATAAGTTTAATAAGCATTTTTAACACTTTTCAACAAAGTTAAAAAGTGTTTGTGAATTTGGTTTGCTTGTCTGTCTGTCCCTCAGTGATCTATCTCTAATAAATATAGTCCGATTGCCACGAAATTCATAGAAGAAGGCACATTGGATATTCCTGAAGCATTGTCGTCGCCATATTCTTCATTAAAGCGATGAAACTTTTGTAGCAGTGTCTATGATAACCCTCTTTCAGATTAGCATTGGATGGTAAAATAATATCTTTATATTTTAACCTATGTTTTTGCCGAATTTTCAATACTTCACAACATTTTTGTAGCATTTTTTCACTAAAAACAGTGATTTTTTTCGTCGCTTTTTGCGCAAATAACACATTTTTTTCCATGTTTACCTCCAAAATTTTTATAACTGCATGCTTGCTATGAGTCACGTGGTCTTGCGAGAGCCTATCACAGTTAGATTTGTTGTGATTGCGCACGCATCCAGTTGAAATTCATCTTAAGATGCAACGCAGTTTACGCTTTGTTTGTATCATAAGTCGGTAAATGGATCTTCAGCGAGGCACCGCAAGTCCAGCTTTACTGGCACTCGCGTTTAACATTCTATGTTGTCTGGCAAGTAGAAAGTGCCAACAAAAGAGTCTATCATTTTCAAAATATTTTTTTCTAAGCATAAATATTATTCTGTCTCGATCTCAGCATGCCTCAAATACCTTTTTTGGGTAGTCATAAAATGGCCCTTGACACGCGTCTGGCACAGTTTTTGGGCCGACTAAAGTGTCTGTCATTTTCAACATATTTTTTTCTAAGCATAAATATTATTCTGTCTTAATCTCAGCGTGCCTCAAATACCTTTTTTGGGTAGTGAAAAAATGACACTTGACACGTGTCTGGCACAGGTTTTGGGTCGACTAAAGTGTCTGTCATTTTCAAAATATTTTTTTCTAAGCATAAATATTATTCTGTCAGACATTCAATTTTGTATTCAGACATTACAAAAGAAGTGTTGCACAAATTTTCAGTGTGCCTCAAATACCTTCCCTAAAATGTTTAACAGCTCTTGGACTATCTGGTATTATGAGAAATGTTGGAAAATGTTTATATATCTCTTCTTATTAATATGAATAAAAGCATCTCTTTTTTCTGAAAACTACTACTTGATATTTTAAATCTAAATGCACAAAAAACTGGTTTTACATGTAATCTTCATATGGAAGTGGTTAATTTTCCTTACCATTTTACCCTATAACTTTTTATTTTCTTCTAAATTTTTACATATAATGAATCTGCATAATACCCACAGGACTTTGAAGTAAGAAATAATAACAATGTAGTATTTTTAGTACAAAATTTTGGTACAACCATTGTCTTAAAGGGGTGTTAAAGTTGGGATGGTAAGGGAAAAAAAGGGGTAGGTATAGGAAAAAAGGGATGGTAAGGAAAAAAAAGGGGTAGGTATAGGAAAAAAGGGATGGTAAGGGAAAAAATCAGATGGTAAGGAAAATTACCACCTATTTTTAGGTAAATCGTGTCAAGACTAAGTGATAGCCACAATGTTCATTGATTTTTAGAAACAGTTATTTACATCGGATTAAATTTTTAGAAAAAATTTAATTTACTTCAAAAAGTGCAGGAATAAACCTTGTGGACAGTAAGACTACCAATAAAGCCATGAGGCTTGAAATTGATATTTAAATGCTGATTTAAATTCTGCTGTAAATTTCCTGTCAAAGAATTTTAGCCATTCTTTCTCTAGCATACTTCTGCACGAAAAAAAAAAATTGAAAAAAATTCTGTGGCTGCATCTGAAGTGATTTTCTGCATAAGTTTAGCAAGAGGGACAGTAAGGAATTGTTATACGGTCATGCAATGGGATGTTTTCCAGTATAAGAAATCAATTTAAAAAACCCTTAACAGGTTAAAAGTTTGTGATGCAGCACTTTATCTTATTGCTATTAAAATTTTAAATATGGAACTTAAAAATAATGATATCAAATTTTAAGTGACACTATATTATTTATTTCATCATTTTATTTTTGTTTTATTTATAATTGCATGTGTAAGAATTATGTTAAATTTAAAAGGATGTATACAAATTTATTCATTGATCTTTATCATTCACATCTTTCATCAATTCAAACTATGAGTTTTAAAAGATATGATATCAAAATTTAAGTGATGCCTTGATGTAGCCTCAAACAATTTGTTTTAAAATTCAATTTTAATTGTTTTCGGTTTGGCTAAATATATTTACACATCTAACCAAAATTTTTAATTTTCCAATACACTGTTAAAAATATCACTCTCACTGAACCTGTACAATGCACTGTAATGTATTTATATGAATAAATTGATTTATCTTTTGTGCCACGCTATCCAAAGTCAAAAGTAAAATTTATGTAAATGATTTCTTTGTGTCATATCCAAACTAAGCGAAAAGGATGCAAATTGGATGGAACATCCAATACTAGAATTTGGGAATAGATTCTTATTGTGATCAATGTTGTTTTATGCAATGTCAATGTTTATCAATACCAGATTTTTCCAGAATCACCCAACACTAGTTATAATAGTCGGAAAAGCATTTCATGAATATATTTAATTTGATTTTTAAAAAATGAGTTGATAAATCACAGCTGTCGAGAGTCCAAAAAATGATATAAATATAAAGTATTTAATGAAATAACTGATTTTAAAATATTCAGTGGAAATGGTTAATTATATTTCCTTTTAATTTTCAGAAGTCATGCCATTTTTCTCGTTATATGGTGATATACACAAATCATTTCAAAGAATTTATAATTATGAAACAAACTTATGATAATAGTTGATATTGTGTCTTATTATTAGCTGTTCTCAGAAAGAAATATGTACTTTAAGTTAGTTGTAATTATCATTATATGTAATTAAAATATATTTAACAACTTTTACTGATAAGAGTAATATTTCTAAATATTTAGAAAATAATTATCATGCCATATTATTTTTTTATAATTATTTTATTTTTCAATAATATTTTATTAATTTATTGTATTATGTTTCGGGAAGTATTTCATTTGTTCAAAAACCTATATTTTTCAATTTAACTTTCCTTTTACTCACAATATGTCTTTTTATGATTTTTAAAATTATTATTAAGGTCTTGTTAAACAGTCAAACTTTAGACACAGATAATTTATATTTAATCAGTGTAAATCTGTTTGTCCTCCCCTCTCCCCCTTTCTTTCAAAAATATACATACAAAGTTTTAATGATATTGTACAAATACGGCTGTTGCTTCAAAATTTAAAAAGTTAAACTTTAGATAAATAGTGTTGTATCTCAAATATTAGTTATTTACCATTATTATAGTTTTTTTGTAGAAAAGTCTTTATCTGATTTTTGTTAATAAGATTGTAATACATACATAGGAATTTTTTCTGGAGGATGGTCATTATAATACTATCCTTTGCTTTTCTTCTAAGAAAAGTGAAGTTGTTCAGTAAACTATGTACAGATTAGTCATATGAATATTTGTAAATAAGTTTAAAAAATAATTGTTTTATATGTAGTTAAAGAGGAAATATATCTCATAAATGAGATAAATGGAAGGGTCAGAAATTAATGTAATTTATAAATGATTGCAAAATGTCCCAAAATATGCTTATATAAAACTTGAATACTATCATAAAATTATATTTTACTGAAAAATAATTTTCCGCTTTTCCTTTTAAGAGTTTTTTTCATTAGTGAAAGATATTAAAATTATATTGTTTCCCTAAATAATTTTTTAGCCCAATCGCAAATTAAATACATTTTTGACCAGGGATGGCACCAGAAAGTGCCCGACGAGAGAGGCATGGTATCCCCGACAGGTTGGCCGAATTAGATTCCTGCGTGGGTTGGTTGTAACTGGCCCAAACCCAAAAATTACATTTGAAGTCAACCCACAACCTGACCCAAATCCACCAAAAAAAAATTTCCTTGACTCAAACCCGCACCAATAATTGTCAGCAATCTGAACCTAACATTTTTCAATCCGCATCCCATCCAAAATGAAAGGAAAGAAAATAAGGTTTTAATGCAATTATGAAAAGTAATCTACAATTATATTCTAATACCAATTTTATGTTTTATATAGAAAAATGGACAAATCTGTATTCTTTAACATTCGAATATAATAAAAGCTCTGAATGAGAGACACCTCATTGAATAGAGTCTTGCATTGTGTCGGGTTGTCCTTAATTTTCTTTTTTTTTTGGATCAGGATGACTAACTTTCTTTCTGCTGGTCAAGTTCACCTTAGAATATTTCTTGCTGGGCATATTTAAGTTTTTTGCAAGTTGGGTTGTTGGGATTTTTAAAAAAAAGGTTGAGCAGAAGTATGTTTTAAATGAAAATAAATATATATTTGAAGATGAATGAATTCAGTTTACTGCATGAGATACAAAATGTATATAAGAAATGTAATCATAGATTCTTCTTTCTTTAAGAATCATTTCTTTTGTGTCTCGGAGTATGAAAAATATTACCAACATTTCTTTTCTGATAAACAGAAATATACATGTATCATATTTGTGATAATTTTTGCACACATACACATGTCACATGTGTGTAGATTGGGAGGTGACCTCAAAGTATAAGCGTACGAATATATAAATGTTAGGAATTGAAAAAGCATTCGCTAAATAGATGTGTTCACTTTTCGTGAGTGTCCATTTTGTAAATCTTATTATATATTGGTTTTTAACCTGAAAAAATATCTTGGAGATAATTTTGAAAAATTGGGTCAACCCAAACCTGACCTGCAAGAGTCAAAACCCAACCTGACCCGAACCCACAGCAAAAGAGTAGAAGTCAACCCGACCTGCAACAAAAAAGTATAGCCCAATCGGGTGCAGGTAACTGGCTTGATGCAGGATTCTTGGCCGAATTCGTAATATATATTAGAAGTGTCCACGAGCCCCAGCTCGTCTCGATGCCCACGCTCAGTGGAATTTCTGTTTATTAAGCTCGGTCATCAGGGCTTAATTTTTATCCAAAGACTCGGGTCAGGATGGGACTAAATTTTATTTTTTGAAATGCTGGGCTGGGTCGGAATTTCATTCTTCCAGGAACAGGTCTGGATCTTTCACTTTTTCTGTAGATTCGGGCTGAACCGGGACTGTATTTTATTCTTTCGTTGCTGTATTGGATGAGAATTTTTTTCACACGAGTAATGTCCTGGTAATGGTCCTCTTTTATTAGTAGAGAAAATGAACAATAAAACAGTATATCCTAGTTTGTTTCTTCATTTTGCATTTTTAAAATAAAGGTAGAATATGTTTTTAAATAAAAGATGGAATATTTGGTTAATTTCTACAGAAATTAATCAAATATCCTTGGGCCAAAAATACAAAAAAAAGCCAACAGATTGGACCAGCATGGTATGTTTGCTTTTATAACAGTAAATGCATGGGTGTTTAGCTTTTGTAACGGGTCCGGCAAACAACACTTTTTAACTTGATTGATACTATGTTAATTTGAACCATAATATAAAAAACACTCTTTGTTTACCCATTCACTTATAAAAATACTCACCAAACATTTTTTAGTAAAACGGTTGAAGTGAGCAGATGAATTTTTGCATGTCTTATCTGTTCTTCAACCTTATTTCGTATAGGCACCTAAAGATTATGGTAGACAAAATATAAGGTATTTGGTAACATCTGGTCATTGTGAAGACTTACTGTGGCCGACTTATAGTTGAATTCTCTCCTCTCAAATTGAGGAATAAAATTTTAATTTAAATGCGTAAAAATATGATGTAATTTGGGTATTGTGAAAAAGCAAAACATGTAGCATCCCGTGCAAGGATTCTGTGCGACAGGTCTCTGGATCACTGAAAATCAGGACATTCTGCATAAATAAAAAAAACCTAGCAGTACTAAGTTCACACTACAGTAATTTATACGGTTCATAGGTTTTTTGCAATTTGTGTTGCTGGGATTTTCGCAAAAAGTTTGACCACAAATATGTACCAGATGAAAATAAATACATATTTGAATATGAATGAGTACATATTCAATTTACTATATGAGGGGAAAAAAAGGGTAGGAAGTGTGATAATCAATTATCATTTCTTTAAGAACCATTTTTTCTTCTTTCGAAATATGAAAAATATTACCAACATTTTGTTTCTAATACACACAATAACACATGCATCGTATTTTTGATAATTTATGCAAACCTACATGTTACATGCGTGTAGATTGGAAGGTATCCAATCCATTATTCAAAGAGGTATAAGCGTGCAAATATTTAAGTGTTAGGAATTTAAAAAGTGTTCACTAAATAAAGATGTCTGTTCTTTGGGAATGTCCATTATGGAGGTCCTATTGTATGTACAAGGTGATTCTAAATTGTTTTTACAAAATAAGAGGGGTGATGGTACCCATCCAGACGAGTAATAATTACCATAGAACATGCGGTCGAAATCCCTTATTGAATCACAAATACAGGGTGTTTCACCCTAACTGAAGTCAGCTTGTCGGTAATAATTTTTCAAAAAATAAAAATATTGCAATAAAAATGTAACAATATGTACCTTATTTTGTATGAAATGGGATAACATCACAAAAAGTTCTGGAAAAACAGGGTACTTACGCAATCGATGATACCATATGAACTGATAGTCACAGTCCAAAATGTGGAGCATCAAACACATACTGCTGGCATGTATAATGGAAACTTCTATCACTTTTTTATGTGTTGTCATTATTTACAATAAAAGTGAGCATGTCTATTAAAAGTTTTGTTATAATATATTTCAGTTTGCTGAAAATTATTACTGTCAACCAATGTTCGATTAGGGAAGAACACCCTGTATTTGTGACTCAATAAGTGGATTATGACCCCATATTCTATGGTAATTATTGCTCGTCTGGATGGGTTGTATCACCCCTCATATTTTGTAAAAACAGTATAGGATCACCCTGTAGATTTTTAACATGAAAAGTATTTTTCTTTTGAATTACTGAGTCAACCCGAACCTGACCCACAAGAGTTAAGACACAAACCGACCCACAACAAAAATGTATTGTCATCACATCAGATCGGGTGTGGGTAAAGTAGATAACAAGACCAGATGCAGGACTCTAGTAGAGGTCTGCATATGCCGAAATTTCCAGACCGAAGCCCGGCCCAAGAATGCTGTAATATCCCAGTGGTTTAAAGAGATTTTTCTCTGATTTTAAGAAATTTCTGTCTTTTGACCAAAGAATTCTATAAAAGTTTAGGCTTAGGTTCATGATTTTTAAAAAGGGTTTATAAATTCTGTTTGTAATACGAAAAAGGTACTAGACCCCCATATAATTTGACGCTGATATTATAAGCAGAACACCCATATAATTTGATGAAGATGCTGCTTAATTTGCGAATATTTCAGATAATTGCTTGTTTTCTGTATTTTTTTTTTGGAAGGGGGGGGGGGATGTCAGTCGGCAAAATCAAAGCACAAATTTTCATGTTTTAATGAAATATAATCAAAAGAAAAATTAGTTCAATTCATGGATTATTTTGAGAGTCTAGAGTCCTGCATGGTTTGGGTTATACCCAACCTGAACATGGAAATTCTATATCCATTTAACCTGAACCAGTTTTAAAAATATTAGTTGACCCGAACCTGACAAACGTCGACCCAAAACCGACCTTCTTCAATCCGACCTCAATCCAACTCCAAAATAATAAAAAAATATCCATATTGTAATGGAATAATGGAAAAGTAGAGTACAATTATATCTCTAGTATCAATTATATTTTTTATGTGGAAAAACCAATATATCTCTATATGTACTTGTTGATTCTCAAATAATAAAGTTTTTCATTTTAAAATATATTTTGGAGAATCTATTGAGAAATCAGGTAGAATCGAATCCATCCACCAACAGCCAGAAACAAAGTTAACCCAACTTGAAAAATAGAACTCAATCTGAACCTCTCTGAAAAAATATTCACTTTAGCCAGATATGACTCAAACTACCAGTCGGGGGTGTAGTTTGCCCAACCTGATGCAGGACTCTACCCAAAACACAATCTGAGCCCGACAAAAAAAGTTATCCTCCACCTTTTGATCTGAACCCGAAATACTCCAACTTCAACCAAACCCCAACTTAAATGATGAAAAAATAAATAAATGTATATACATTAGGGTGGGCCGAAAAAAACTTTTTTTTGATTTTCGATGATGGGTGGTGCGGAAAAGATAACACTGGTGGCACTAAGCTCACACAAAAAATTTGAGATTTTTCGGACAATCCCTTCATTTGCCACAAATGGCTTAAAGTTTTGCTCTAATGCTGATTTTTGAACTTTTTTAGCAAAAATTTTTAAAATGTTAAATTTAAGTTATTTTAGCTGAATTTACTAGAAATGTCATGTTTGGTGTACGAAATGTTTAAATAAGTTTTACAGTCAACTCTGTGAAATCCGCACATTTAGGGACCAACAGCTTTGTGGATTATACATTTTTGCGGATTATAGATCATCTCTTTGTTTACATTTTATTTTTTAAAGTCTGACTATAAATTAAGAACGACTGCACAAAAATTATAATTACAATGGAAAAGAAAAACATAATGCAACATTGTTTGAATATGTTTAATAACTAATATTAATGAAAAAATAAATTGTATACAACACAAATTTTACACAGTGACACAACATAAGTCAGAGTTTCAGTTTTGGTTTGTTGCCGACAATGTTTTTCTGTAGTCTGTGAACACTCATTACTTCTTGCTTTGAGATAAAATTTTGTTACTCAAGGAAATTTAAATATTTATATCCAATTTATATTTAAATATTTATCCATTAGAAAATTGATAACTAAAAAGAAATGTATACCAAATTTAACTTTATGAGTTTAAAGGTTAGAATAACAATTTTCATTGTTTACATTCCAACATGTAGTGTGAATAATAGACAATTGCAGATTATACATCGCTGGATTTCACAGAGTTGACTGTATTTAATATTTATGTGCATTTTGAATTAGGTGACTTTTATAGCTTTTTCACGTATAAGTGAGCAAAAATTGCAGGAATTGTGGCAACACAGAATAAGGATCTCGTCATCGATAAAGACTTGGTCAGAAGGCAGAAAAAGGAACTTGGAAAGAAGATACAGGAGGAGAAAGATCTTGGAGGAAGAAAAATTACAAGTATCTTTTTTGACAGTAGCAAAAATAAAATGATCTTCATAGAAAAAAAGGGACTAGCAGCACCGTTGACAGAAAGATGAGACAAATATCACCATGTTGTCTAAACGTGGTTCGGAATATTTGGTTCACTTGACACCACCTTCTGGTCACTGTAGCAAAATAGCAAAGTCTTTATATAGTTTTCTAAGCCAGAATAAAGTCTACTTTGGAAAAATTCAAGAAGAGGACTGCAACATTATATATGTATTCTTTATATGAACAAGCTTCCACTCTGACTGCGACATCAACTGTCTAAACTATATGGTAGAACCACTTGACCTAAAACTTTTACCAACTGAAATGGAGTTAGATTAATAGAGTACTCAAATCTTCAGACTTTTGCATTTCTGATGTCCATGAAACAGGAAAAGGCTCGTAGAAGTGGACATGTACATTTTCGTATGCCATTAGTCATATAGGTGCATATTTCTCTTGACAGTGCCACTTCTTCCCTTTTTTCTATGAAGATCATGTTATTATTTCTACCATCAAAAATATGGTTGTAATTTTTCATCCTCCAAGATATTCCTCCTACTGTATCTTCTTTTCAAGTTTCTTTTTCTGTTTCCTGACCAAGTCTTTATCGATGATGAGATCCTTATTCCTGTTTGTCACAATTCGTGCATCCAGAAGCACAGATGAAGCTCTTAATGCAATTTACCTATATAATATACCAGTTCTAAATCCGGCAAATGCTGTGTGCGAAAGGGATATGCGTTTGGGAATGTTTGCTTTTGAATGCCCTGGTTCAAATTCTGATTCAGACGAACTGTCTGCTTATGGTTCCCACTTTTTGAATCTTCTGACAATAGTTATATTTTAGAGCAGAAAAATAATTAACATCCCATCTTGCAGTTCCCCTATTCTCCTATTTCCTCCTTCATCCTCATGATGACTGATTACATTTTCATTGTTTCTACTCCGCATTCTCCTCTCCCTCCAGAATTGCTGTCAAGACATGCTGTGGTCTGGCATTCAAATATGTGATTCTGAACGCATCGAAAAACTGAAGGAAGTGTGAAGAACATAATAAAAACAAAAGAGAGAAACCGATGAACGAACCAAGCAATACTTACAATTTTTGCTCAGTTATACGCCAAAAGGCTGTAAAAATAACCTAATTCAAAATACACATTACTAATAAATAATAGATAATCAGAGCTTATTTAAACATTTCATACTCTAAACATGACATTTCAAGGAAAGTTAGCGAAAGTAATTTTAATTTTATATTTTTAAAATTTTTGCTAAAAAAGTTCAAAAATCAGCATTTGAGCAAAACTGCAAGCCATTTGTGGCAAATGAAGGAATTGTCCGAAAAATCTCAATTATTTTCTGTGAACTTAGTGCCACCAGTGGCAACTTTTCTGCACAACTCTTCATCAAAAATTGAAAATAGTTTTTTTGGCCCACCCTAATAAACGTCCATAGTGTAATCCAACTATGTAAAAGTAGTCTACAATGATACCTCTAATATCAATTTTAGTTTTTAAGTAAAAAATTCAATATACATGTATTTGTTAATATTCAAATAGTATACAGTTTTCATCTTAAAACAAATTTTTACCTGACTGAAAAGAAGGGTTATATGTTTCATGCGTATCTGTATAGGTGGATTTCTTTATACCCTCAAAACATCCCAAAGGCTGGATGGATTTTAATGAATGAGGTCTCTATCAATTCGTCTTAATGGCCCGGTGGTTATAGGCTAGGTTTTGTTTTTATAAATTCAAAATGGCAGCCATAAAATACAAAATGGTGGTGGAGACGAAAAAAAATGTATGCACCCTATTGAGTGGCATATCATTGGATAGGTCTGTCAAAATGAAGATGATGTTTCATTGACTATTTCACAGTCAGGAGCTCCATTAAAATATTATACAACTTGGAAGTTGTGTATGTAGGATCTCTAGCTTTACTGCAACTCTAACCATCATAGACATCTATAGACCTCATCAAAACAGTGTTTATAGATAGGAACTAACAATTAAGCACAACTTAAAAGTCATCAGTACAAATAAATAAAAAAAATAGGTAAGTAATATAAACAAGAAATATAAAAAAAAAAATTAAGTAAATTCCTACTTAGGTCAATAAGTGAATTGTTTTTTCTCCCATTCTTCTTTCCTCTTGAGTGGCACTTAAAATGCCTTGATCAAGAAGAGGGCTCTCTTGGTCTTAAAATACCTTGATCAAGAA
Organism: Maratus speciosus; assembly: GCA_963932465.1. Taxonomy (NCBI): domain Eukaryota; kingdom Metazoa; phylum Arthropoda; class Arachnida; order Araneae; family Salticidae; genus Maratus; species Maratus speciosus. The sequence continues at coordinate 356,449,195 of OZ010796.1, read as the reverse complement.
GTGGGCTTACTCGATCATTGAAAATTAATTAATTTAATTTAATTAATGAATTAATATTTTTAAAAACTAGATTAACATCAAGTGTCATCCACTACAAGTTTAAAAAAAAATTTATTTGAGCTTGATCGGACGAATAATAAGTATTTTATTAACGATTGAAAATTTGAACAAGATATATATAGCAAGAGTGTGAGCTAATAGTAGGAATTGAAAAAAAAAAATAGTTTCACATTGATGCAAAATAATTAATTAGTTTGCTTTTTGGGTTTTTTGATTTTTTAAATTTAATTGTTTATATAACTTCTTTTGTGAAATTGATTCGTCGCAAATCAAGAACCATAAGTGCCAATACCAAACCTGAACCTGAAATAATTAAAGTTAACCCAACTCGAATCTGATCCATAATGACAAAAAATTAAGTTCAACCCAATCTGGTCCAGACCTTGAGTCGGGTCAGATTCAGTTTTCCCAACCGGATGCAGGACTCTACTGGCCATCCGACCCGACCCCAACAAAATAATTTTCATCCTCCGTATTATTAACCAAACCCGAAATACTTCAAACCAAGTCGACCATAAATCTTCAATCAGTGAAATTTGATCCACAATTTAATGGAGTTATAAAAAAATAGCATATGATCATAACTTCAGTATAAATTTTATCTTTTATTTTGAAAAATAAACATGTAAAGAGTCATCCATGTATCAAATATGTAGATTTTTATCTAAAGGAATTTCGACATTTTTTTTTTTTTCAAAAAATTGTATTCACCTGAACCTAATCTGCAAGAATCAAAATTCAATCAGAAACCATGACTCATACCCGGAAGAATTAGTTTAGTCAATCCGGCTTACAAAGTAAAAAAATAAGCTCCAACTCAAACCAACTCGACTGGGTCAAAATTCAAAAGTCAAAATCTTTTCTCTGGCGAAATTGAATTTTGACCCTGACAGAGCAGGCATTTGTGTAAAATATTTTGTTAACTTTTTGAAGCCATAAACTTGCTTTGTTTCTGTAAACCAACTCGTATGTATTTCACTAAGTAAACTATTTATATCCTGATTTATAAATAACTATTTTAGGCTTCCCTTGCTTTAGAAGTTCATTTAACTTATTTTTCATGTTTTATTAGTTCATGTTTCCTTTCATAGTTAAAGTTTGTATTTTTCCATAGGCAACTGAAAATGTTAGTCAAAATACATTGCTGGAATATCTGATGATGAATAGTGCTTTTGAAGCTATTATACAAGTAAGAATGCATTTACTAAACTAATTACTATAATTTAAATTCAGTGTATAAGCCATAGTTCAAATAACATTTCTGAACAGAAATGTTATTTAATTAAAAGTAACTTAGTCTTACTTGGTACTTGACTTCATATAATAAATAAAATTTCTGATTTGAAACACACTTATTTTAGCTGCAGCTTATGTGCTGAAAATTACAATAACATAATATGATGAACAGGTATCATCGTACAATGTGAAAAATAAATAGATAAATAAAATTATTGAAATTATATTAAAACTGACATAAATGGATTAAAGCTAATTTTCGACAACGCTACATTCAGAAACTTCCAATCAGCTTGTAAGATTTCTGAAAAATTTATTTTTTATCTTTTATTCTTTTGTCTTTTTAAATTATAAGAAAAATCCCCCCCCCCCCCCCACCTAAAAAAAAATCTTATTCAAATGGGTTAATATGTAGCACTTTCATCTCAGTTTCCAGTTTTAGTTGAACACAATAAATGATTGTAAATTTGTATTGTTGTATGTTTTAGATTTTTCGTTTAATAATTTAGGCAAAACACTGTCACAGAATTACATGTACTAGTATGTATTTCTTATATTAACTAGGGCATAAATGATTTTAGACAATTTTAATTGCAATTTTAAGTGGAGGATTCGTTTAAAAAAAATCATCGATTTAAATCTGAATTTTTTTTTTTTTTATGTTAGGAAAAAATATTAAAATCTAAATGAACATAATTTACAATGTTTCTAAGGATATTTTGCCTATTGAATAAATAAAAGAATCCTTAAATAATAGTTAATAAGCTTAATTTCTTTAAGCTTGTGAACAATAAGCTTACAAACAATAGCTTTTTATCAGTTAAAAAAAGCATTTTTTTAAAAATCGATATAGGGGAAGGTGGCCTAAAATGATCCTAGTCGGCAAAACGGTCCACACATGTTTTCTTCCAGACAGGTCACGCTATCTGCAGGGTGACACATAAATTAGTTGTGTCAAGTGAAGAAGAAGCAATGGTGGTATTCAAGCGATCGCAGAATTATGTCTCTGAATAGAATTCTTTGAAAAAGTGAGTTTTATAACATCTGTTATAAGATAAGCACTAACTTTAATATTTATTTAGATATGCAGTCTTTCAGGTACAGAAATATGACTTGGTTTACTTAATAGAGTATGTTTTTAGGCATGAATTACACTTGCTAGGTTTGTTATGTTTCTCGGCGTCATCCAGTTATATGACCTAAAATGCACGGCAATGTTGCCGAGTAAAACGATCATTATGTGGATCGTTTTACTACCATTTCATAGGCTGAAGGTAATCCGGTACTGGGTCCTAGCCATCATGGGAGTCAAATGCGTGACTGTCCCAAATCTTTCTCTTTGAGCCAATGTGTTTTCCTATTATTTATGGATCACACTTTTCAAATATTCTATTTTGTTGTTTCTTCAAAATTATTTGTGACACTTTTTATTTAAGAATTTACATAAAATAAATTATGTATGTTATTTGATTGCAAAACTTATTGTATTTCATTATGTATTGTCATAATTACTTTTATATCCTGTATTTTGCTGATAAAAAACAATTTACAATTATTTTTAAATGAAGGATCATTTTGCCCTTTAGTGAGAGTAAAATGATCCTTTGTACACTTTTTCAAAAATGCATTTTTTTCATTATTCAATTTGGGTTTAAAATATTATTAAAATATATTTATAATGCAAAATGTAGTGTAAAACATATTAGCATAGACTCAAAGATTTATTTGAAAGGTTATGTTATTTTACACAAGTTTTCCCCTTATTTGGATCATTTTAGGCCACCTTCTCTTAATCAAATCTATTATAATTTACATAGTAACTTAACTTTCACTTTACTTAACGTTAACTTTTCTTTAAGTGGCATTTTTTTTTCTAATTTTGAAGCAGTCAAAATAGCACTTCTAAATTATTTTTTCTCAAATAAAAATAACTATAAAATTTCTTTTTAGAGTATATGTTGCGAATCTTAAGCTGGCGAAACAATAAATAAATATAGCTTCATGCTGCAAGAAAATTATTTAAAAGTTTGTCACCACCCTGTAGAATCTCACAACCAAGTAAAAGGCAAAACAAAAGTTGATGTACCCCAATGCCATTTCCACCATTATACAAGATTAGGCAGCAATCTAGGGCAGCAGTAATGCAAAAAAAATATTAATTTTAAATCAAACAGCCATCGTTCTAATAGGATGAGGGTAGCATTTTTAATTATTACCTAAGGAGGACTAGAAAACCTCGAAACATTAAGAAACAGTCCTGATTAATTCTTAGAATACAATTCCATATCCATTTGGTACACTTATGTATTGTCAGTAGTTTATGAGTTAGATAGGATGCTCGGAAAAATAGTCAAGTGAAGAAACAAAATTTAATCAAGAAAAATTATTTTGAATTTCAGAAATTAGGCTGCTCAGGCTTAACTGATTACCATGTGAAAAAAATGGATACATTGCATTTTCATTTATCTAAATACAATAGCTTTATTCTATTAACATTGAGTGCAGAAATGGATAGAGGGAAAAGCTGGCATAAAGTTTACAGATCATCAAATTACTGAAGGGAAAATTTTTTAATGTTAAAGAACATATGATATTACAAGCAAATCATAAATTGAAATATCTCAGAGATGTTTAACATAATTGCTAAATCCTCAATTTTATATTCTATATTTTGTATATTTTTTAAACAGCTGGAATTTTTTTTTCAGTTTATTATTGCTTTATAGAATAAAATTATTAAATTTTTTTTTTTTTTTTTTTAGCTTCTAAAAGACACTAAATCTCGACAATATCACGGCTATGATGCTTTGTTGTTGTTAACTACACTAGTGAATTACAGAAAGCATGAAGTAAGGTTTTTAATAAGTATTAAATATTGAAAATGTAATAATTCTATATTTATGTTTATGTGTGGCTAATGCATTTTTAGTTAGTGGCATTTCTTTGCTGTTAAATTTATTTTTCTAATTAAACCTGTTTCTACTGTATGATTCTTCTGCTAAGATATATTTAAATAATAATTTTAAAAAGCACTGTTGTATTAATATTTTATATCTAACTTTTCTTTTAAGATCTTTATATTGACAATATAATAGATTTTTATAATGACAATATAATAGATCTTTCTAATGACAAATATAATAGATCTTTCTAATGGTCTTTATAATGATATCATTTGTGCTATGTTTTGGATTAAAATTGGTTACAATGCAGCAAAAAGTTTAATCCATTTTTTTATAATTTGAAGTTTGTTCTAAATGCTCTAAATTAAATGCTGTCTTATTGTTATAAATTTTAAATGAAATGTGTTGTGTTTATTTTATTATTATTATTAACTTTGATTCATTTGTAAAGAATTAATATTCACTTGTATGTTAATCTGTAACTAAAAGGTCTTTATATTTTTATTGCTTAATATTGGAATATTTACAGTATATTTAGTTTATGGAGCTGTAGATTATACCCTTCTTATTTTGTTTACCATAAAATCTATGAAATGATGTACTGTAAATATGTTTTCTAATACAGCCAACTCTGTGAAATCCACAGAATTTGGGGGCCCCACCAGTGGCCGAGAGGTTCTGCTCTCGAAGCTGGTAGACGGGAGGTGCTGGGTTCGATCCCAATCGCGCCTGTCGGCCTAATCGTTCATAGTTTTCTTCGAGCCGTGGAGCTTCCATGCGTTAATACGGATTAGGTTCCCTTAGAAAGACCCCCACAGAGGGCACTCCCCCCGGGCCTATATCCCTCGTGTAGATAATTGGCCGTCAAAAATCAACCCAACCCAACCCACAGAATTTGGGACTGAATGTTTATCAGATTGTTGACCATTTTACATATTTCTCCTTTTAGTCTGATTACAAATTAACAATATTTGTGTTAAAACTAAGATACAAGAAATTACTGCAAGAGTAGCTTAATGTTTCTAAGTAAAATTCAAAATTATATCAGGGGTGATTGTGTTCCGGGGGTACCCTGAATTTCCGGGTTTTTCACTCGATCCTTCCGGGTTTATGAGATCGTTACGTTTAGTGGAAAATTCGGACATTAAAAAATATCATAAAAAAAATCAAATCCTCAATTGTTCGCTGAAAAAAATCGACAATTTTGTCAAAGGATTGCTGAAAAACGCGAATTTCATCAAAATCCTAATGTAAGCACAAATTTCGTCAAATGATTGCGAAATAAACACAAATTTCGTCAAAGAAATGCAAAAATTTCGCAAAGGATCGCGAAAAAACAAGATTTTCGTCAAAGGATCGTGGGAAAAACTGAAATTTCGTCAAAGGATCATGGGAAAAACGGAAATATTGTCAAAGGATTGTGAGGAAAAAGGAAATATCGTCAAAGGATCGCAAGGAAAAAGGAAATATCGTCAAGGGGTCACGGGAAAAACTCAAATTTCGTTAAAGGATCCCCTCCAGAAATTGAATTCCTTTAAAGAATCGTGCAAAAACTTAAATTTTGTCAAATGACCGCCGAAAAAATACATAATTAGAACCAGGGAGGATTTTCCCCAATCACGAAAAAACACTATTTTCTTTGAAGGATCGCTGGAAAAACAGAAATATTGTAAAAGAATAGCTGGAAAAGCGCAAATTTCGTTAAAGAATCACGGAAAAACATGTATTTCTTTAAAGAATCGTGAAAACACACTAATTTCGTCAAAGAATCTCAAAATAAAACAAATTCCATCTAATGATCGCGAAATAAACACAAATTTTGGCAAAAAATCACGGGGAAAAAAGAAATGTCATCAAAGGATCGCGGGGGGTAACTCAAATTTTGTTAAACGATCACGAAAAAACAATTTCTTTAAAGAATCTCGGAAAAAATCACGAATTTCATCAAACGACCGCAGAAAAAACACATAATTAAAACAGGGAAGGATCACACACCCCCTCCCTCCCCCCACCTGGTAATCAGGGGTAAACATGATTTTCGTCAAAAGATTGATGGAAAAATGGAAATATCGTCAAATGATCGCAGAAAAAAAGCTTAATTTTGTTAAAGGATCACGGGAAAAAACATGAATTTCTTTAAAGAATCGTGAAGAGAACGCAAATTTCATGAAAGGATCGTAGAAAAAACATAATTAGAACCAGGAGTGATCCCCCCCCCCCCTTCTGCTGTAACCTTCCAGATAGATTTTTACCCAAAATCACCCCCTTCTGGTATTGTGTCATCCATCTCAATCTCAGTACAAAAATTTCATATCTGTAATGTGTAATACCCAGGAAGAAAGCAGTTAAAAGAAATTTACCTTGTGTCCACAAAGCTAAAAAAAAAAGGCAAAGCTAAAAAAAAAATTCTATTTTTATTTACTTTTTTCTTTTACTTAGCCACTTAGAAGTAAAATTGGATTGGTTTTGACATTTTTAACCGCTTACAAATAACTAGGTATCATAAATATGATTAAATCTACTAAGATATCCTACTCTTAACAGTTAATTTGTGCTTGTTTCGTGAGTACTTGGAACAAATTTATTTACTGATTATAGAATTCGAACTTTGCATATTTAACAAGATAAATTGCACTCTCCATTTGATGAAGTCATTCAGCCAGGGGTGATTCTGTTCTGAAAGTTCCGAAAAATTAAGGCAGTCATTTCCGAAAATTAAAAAAAAAATTGGTCATAAATCCGCAAATTCAGGCATAAAATATAGCGCAAATTTTGGCAAATGATCACTGAAAAAGATCAATTTTGTCAATCGTTCGAAGAAAAATCTCCAATTTCGTCAAAGGCTTGTGGGAAAACGCGAATTTCGTCAGAGGATCGTGAAAATAACACAAATTTCGTTAAAGTATTGCGAATTTTGTCAGAGGATCGTGAAAATAACGCAAATTTCGTCCAGTATCATGGGGAAAAAAAGCTAATTTCATCAAAGAATCGAGGAAAAAAACGCAAATTTTGTCAAAAGATCGTGAAAAAACTTCAAATTTCGTCAAAAGATCGTGAAAAAAACAGCAAATTTCGTCAAAAGATCGTGAAAAAAACAGCAAATTTCGTCAGAAGATCGCGAAAAAACAGCACATTTCTTGAAAAGATTACGAAGAAATGACAAATTTTCTCAAAAGATCGCAAAAAAAATGACAAATTTCGTCGAAAGATCGCGAAAAAACTCTAATTTTGTCAAAGGGGTGCGAAAACACACGTAGTTAGTACCGTAGTGGATCTCCCCCCCCCCTCTGCTGTAACCTTCCAGAAAATTTGCAGTGAAATTAATGTAAATTTACCAAATTATGTTTTTCTGCAATTGTATATTTCAAAAAATATGTCATTGCTGTTGCAACATCTGTTGCTATGTAAATAGATATTGGTATATTTTGCATCGATAATTTTCAGGGTTTATCACTTTGTATCAGTTAATTTTCAGGGTTTTTCACTCTGAGTCACAATCACCCCTGTTATATACACATTCAAATTTCATTAGTTATTTAGTTTTCTAAGCATGTATACGGGGATCATATAAGTTTTGATTTATAATTTCATATTTCTTTTAATATGAGTCAAAAGGCAATAATATGATAAAAATCAAGAACTACCATTCTCTGGAAGTATTTTACAATAAAAGGAAGAAAAAATTAACTATGGGATTTTTGTGAACAGTGTTTAATTTTTTAATTACTACAATTGACAAAAAAAAAAAAAAAAAAAAAAAAAAAAAAAAAATGAAAGATGCCACTCAACAATCTAATGCTTTTAATAATTGAGCAATGATTGTAAAAATGTCACAAATGTTTTCTTCATCATATGAAAATCCATTTATGTCAAACTAGTTACTTTTTAAATAGTTACAAAATTAAAATTTTTATAATCCCTTGGTCCTATAAGTTTTATTTAGAAAAACTTTCTCTATGCTCTAACAAGTAAAACAGTAAAAATCCAGAATTTTATGATCAAAACTTACCAAGTTACGATACTTAGAATTTTTTTAATTTTTAACATTTTTGCCACTAAATATACTAAAATTTGCTTTTAGTGCCAGAAAATGTGTAAAATTCATGAAATATCATAACTAGCTAAGTTTATCGCTTGGAAAAATGGAATTTTTACTGTGTAAACAGATTTTAATATTGTGGATTCATCTTGGCAGAAAACAAAGTTCATGCTTCCCAAAAATTTTTCAAACATCCCATTTAAAGACCTTTCAATAAAATAGCCATTGGTAGCATATCTTGCGAGTGGTTATACATTACTGGAATAATTGGATCTACTACCAATGCTACCATGAAATAATTCAACCTATTAACCAAAAGTAACTCTATTTCCTATGTCTAGTTTTGAGATATTAAGGTTTGAATGTAATTTAAAATGCTGTCTTACTAAAGATAAATTAAGTGTCTTTTTTCTTTACTAAATAGCGTAATGGTGCTCATGCATTCAAAATCTAGAGAATAATAAGTTTGATATGTTTAAGGTTGAATACCATCATATTATGTGTTTCTTCATTCAGGCTTCATATAAATGACTTTATTTAGTTTTTCATTATGTATAGTGTCTTTAATAATAGTTTTTTTAAGTTTACAGAATATACTAAATATAGTTTATATCTGTACCAATAAAAAAAAAGTTTCGCTGTGTGTGTGTGATCAGTTTTTAAAAATAGTAATTTTAACCCTACACTAGCAAACGCATTTCAGTTCGTGCCTCACAGAGATGGTATTTTTTCTATGTTAAAAGTAATTAAACATCTGTATTTTAACACTGTCTTTTTAGAGCATCTTAATATATCAGATTTACATTACCTACAAAATTTTTAAAACGTTTGGACTGGTAGAAATATTTTTTACAAAATAAAATTTATGAAATTTCGATGAAATCAATCAGAATCTGAGTTATCATTATCGCAGTTTTGCTCATTTTCAGTGCGCATAGACTCCAAAAATCAAATTACGCAAAAAATAAATACCAAATATCATATACTTTCAATTCAAAAAATTTTCATTTAAAAATATAAATTCAGATAAAATGGAGTCGTAAGATATAAAATTATATAAATTTGAGGTTAATATAAGGATCATTCATCATGGGCTGGGCAACACCGGGCATGTCAGCTAGTAATGTAATAAAATAATATCCAGTTAGCTGTGATGGCCTGGTATATCGGGTCAGCCAGTAATAAATCTTAAACATCAGCTTCTGAAATATATTTAAATTGAAAACAAAGTGCCGGAAGCTGAAAAAAAAGAGTAAAGGCAGAATGGCAGAGTGTCTAATAAATGACAAAAACGTAAAATTTTGAAAATAAACTAACATTTATTTACGAAAGCATAGTTAAATAAATAAATGAACTTCAATATAATAGAACTTAAATATAAATGAAAATAAACTCACAAGTTAATAGGTTTTCAAACTGAATACAAGCAATGCAACTTTGTTTCTAGGTGACATTAAAGTCCTTTAATATAGTGGACATTTTTATAACATAAACTAATTTAAACACATCTTGTTGTACATTCAAATGTACATCTTTACAAAGAAACAGTCAAAAAATATTTGTCAGAACGCTTCGTCATAATACATTTATAAATGCATAGGCACTTTAAAAGAAAGACAGCTAAAAAAATAAATGCTGGTTAAAATAGAAAAGAATCTCGAAATATTAAACCACATCTTGCTTAAAAGCAGATTGTTTCTTGAGTAACAAAATAAACCAAACCAGCAGTCAAGTCAAGGATATTGCTTATATCACAGTCGATAAGACATCTGATCTTGAAAGCTACTACGCATAACCAGAGGTGTGTCATGTTATGTCATTCATTCATTTACATATGAATGAAAAGGCCATTTGGCGTTCAAAGATCTGCGAATCGGCTGAATTCACCGATGTTGAAATACCATCATTACTTGAAGATTTGGTAATGAAGTTAAAATGACATAATGAAAACAGAATGACGTAATCACGAGCTCTGAAAAAGGAGATTTAAAATAAACTAAAGTTAGATTGAAAAGAAATGGGTGAAAATAAAATTAGCTGTAATTTGTAAAAATAGCTGCTTTAAATTGAAGTTGAAAAGGAGAGCTTAAATTAAGGAAATGAATAACAAATAGGGATGTATTGAATATTCGGCCCTTTTGCCGAATACCTGTAGCCGAATATAATTAGATATTTTGCCAAATAGTTGCATATTTGGCTGAATATTGTAAGATATTTGGTTAAATAAGTTCCAGAGAATCAAATCAAAATGTGATTTTAAATATTTTCAAAAAACAATATTAAAAAATTATATCTAAATACATTAATTATTATAAGAAAAAGAAATCCTAATACTTATTCAATTTTAAAGCTTCATGACAACTTATAAATAACCGTATATAATGATATTACATAAACTTCAGGAAGCATCTCATTGTGAAATGTGGGGTGGAGGAAGTATTATGAAGGGCTTGTTAATTTTGAGAGAAAGAAAAGAGAAAAGTATATCTTGGTAGCAGAAAAGAATAATTATATTTTAATGGAATGAATAATTATATTTTAAGAAAACAACCTTTTTCTTTACATACAGAATGTAAATTTACTAAGTTTGAGTTGAATGAGAAAGGATATAAAAAGACAGAGGACACGTGCAAGTTCTTATTTTTGGGGGATGAAATGATTTTACTAAAATAAAAAATAGTTTCATTTTTACTGAGGTAATAAGTTTCTATTTTAGATAAAATATATATAAATTACTAGAACTATCTATGGATTAAATAAAAAATTATGAATTAAATTATTATTTACATTTTTGAAAGTCATATGTTATCTTATTGGCATCAAAATATTTAAAATATTACAAAAAATACATTCAGCTATTGTGATTTTTGAACACTCAAACAAAAAATTAATTTCAATTAGTCCTTAATTAATTTTTGATTTTAAAATTTAAGAAATAAAATAAGCAATTAAAATATTTTTTTTTTAAGTCAGTATTCGGTCTAAATCTTGGTCAAATATTCGGTATTCAGCCAAATCACTATTCGTTACATCCCTAATAACAAAGTAAGTAAATAGTATATAAATGAACAAGGAAGGTTTATTTAGGCTAGCAAGCTGCTACATATTGAATGTATTTTTGTAGACAGTGAAAATTAATTAATTTTATTTAATATTTGTATATTCTTATTGTTTTATAATGATGAAATTTCACACTATAATATTTTATTATATGTAATTAGAATTATAGTTTAATCAAATGTGTCAATTTAATCTTACCCAATTTTAAAAGTTGGAAAGTATGCAGAAATTTAGAATATAAGAGTTTCAAAACTGTAATAACTATTATGAATCAGAAATTTTTAAAAAGTCATTAATTTTATCTTTATAAACATGAAAGTAAAGTTTTGTGGTCAGCACAGTATTTTAAAATCTATCTTTTCAGGCTGCTAATCCATATATTGTGAAATTATCTATAATTGATGATGAAATGGCACTCAATGTAAGTTAATATTCAATTATTATTTTATTAATATATAATTTATACACTATCTGTGAAAAGTCTGACCATACCCCATAAATAAAAAAAGAAGGTTGTTTATCATACATTCTGCTACTTGTGTATGAATGGAGTATGGTAAAAATAACAAAATATATTATTTCTGTATCGATTCAGCCTAAAAACTGATAGAAATGCATCAAAAAATTAATTTTATGATGAGACATAATTTCAGCATTGTACTTTGTGCACTTTGCCTGAAGTTGCACCTCTACATTGCCATGTAGTGGGAATTTCATCTGCCATTTTGCATTAATTTGTTTACTATCAAGAACAATTGTGGAAACCTTCAGTAATGTGTTGTGTGAGCATGAAATAATCAAACATTATCAATATGTGATTGTGTTGTTTTCTCATGTTCCAAATTGTCAACAAGTTTCCTGAAAACTTTAGTTAGTCAATAATGTTAAAAAGAACGGTGAGTTAAGTGTGGAAACACATGTTCAAATTATTGTTTTGAGAGAAGAAAATTTTTCTTTGCAGCAAATCTCAAACGATTGAAGGTATTTGTTAGGGTTGTGCATCAGGCTATAGGACAAAAGTAAAAAATCTGTCAAAATATTACAATAAAACAAACTAGTCACCTAAAAATAGGAATTGTTTATGAGAACAACTTCATTATGACTATTAGCAAGTGTAACAGACATTTGGCCACGACAGAAATAAGAACAGGTTCGCAGAATAGTTGTTCTCTACCTGTGTCTAATAGGATGTTGGCCATGCACTTGCAGAAATATGGCCTTAATGTTAAGGTTACAGAAAATAATTACTAGGCATACTACTTTCTGATGTATGTATGACTTAAAAGAAACTAACTTAAATAGCGCAGATAAAGTGTAGTGAAAGACTGTTGCTGGAAATGTCATAACCGGAAAATGTAAACAGTATTCAATTAAAATCTATTGCATCTTCTGTAAATTAAGCACAACACAGTTCATCTTGAAAAAATAGTTCAGGAAGCAAATTGGAGTTCATTAAACTAACGTTTATTAATAGCAGATATCACAAACAGCAGGTTTACAGATCAAGATAATTAAAGATGGCTTACAGTATTCTCAACAGCAACTGGAGGCATGATAAGTACATTGGCATACCGTAAAATAAGTGATATTATACAACACATAACTTAAAATATAATAACACTTATTCAACCTTACACACACACATACTAACTTAATGAAAAACTCCATAGTGTGATTAAAAACTAACACCCAAGTTACTTGAAATTTTATCCCCTTAACAGGAAAATAAAAATGTAACTAGTTTGCAAAATACAATGTATTTATCTGGTTCAGGAACAGCATGTTTGGGCAATGCCTACCTTGAAATCCAATCACCAATCGGCATCAGGATTGATGCAAAATGATGAATTGATGAAGATTGATTTGATCAACTGAAATACACTGCCACCATCTAGTGGGGAAAAGATCATTAACCCTTTCAGGGGCAAAGCAGTTCCATTGCTGAAGTGTTGAAATTAATGAATGACACCAGAATTTGAAAACAAAGTTATTTATAATTAAGAAAAAGCTATACTTTGCATATATAATAAACCGAAATTTTTCTTACCAAAATTCTGGTGCTGTTGTGGCATTTGGCAATTAAAATTAAGTGGTTTCATAAAAATACCACCGCCCCTCAAGGGGTTAAGTACATTGGCTTGGTGAGTGTTTTATGGAAGAAGAAAAGTATGATGGTAAAGAAAATGGCAGAATATGTATTGGTGATAAACAAACTAAAATTAAGTTATGAAGAAACGGTTTCAGTTATTCAGATTAGTTTGGAATCTGTTTCAGAATTAGTTTGGAATAAGTACATAACTATTATATTTAAATGAATTATTGTAAATAAAAATAATATGTTATTATGATACTTAAACTGTGAAACATGAATGGATGAATGGCAATTTTAGATGAGTGAAATGATTTGATAGTTCCACGTAAGTTCTTGTACAGCGTTCACTCCTGCTACATATTCAGCTTCTGCTGATGATTGCGTGATGCATGTTTGGCATTTAGTAATCGACTGTATTGGATTTTTCCCTAAAAGGAATAGATTGCCGGATGTTGATCTTCAAGCTTTCATATCGCCAGCTCAATCAGCATCGGTGTATGCTTCTAAAATTGGTGGACGTTCAGTGCTAATTATTAGGTTTTAATCTTTGGTGTGGTACAGATATCAGATTAGGCGTTTGACACCTTTCCAGTCCTTTTCTGATGAGTTTTCATTTTTTCAGCTCAAAACATTTATGGCCAGTAATATGTCTGGCCTTGTTGCAATTATAATAATGCGCAGATCGCTTTACAATAATTTGTTATTCAGTATTCAATTTTCAACCATTTCTAATCTTAAGATACCCATTTCCATGGGTGTTCCGTAAGGCTTTCATTCCTCTAGGTTAAACATTTTAACGATTTCCATTATCTTAGATATTTGGTTAAGGTTGAAGCCATTATGTGCTTTCTTAATTTTTATCCCATGTTAATTACTGATTTCTCTCAGACCTTCAAATGTAATTTGTGTTTTTAATTTATTTATGACCTCTTCAATTTGTGCATTGTTTCCTGCAATGACTATGTCATCCAGGGCTTAATTTGCACCGGAGGCTGGCTCCAGTACTTCTCTGTTTTTAGTAAATATTTAAATATTGGCCAGAATTAACTGGAGCTCATAAATGCAGGGCTCCGGAGGCCAGTGCAACAGCGCTTCCAAAAAACCGAAGCTTAAATTACCCTTTTCTTTCCTTTTCATCTCCAAGCTTTTGTATTCTTTTTTACCAAAACACTTATATGGGTCATTCCACATGAATTCAACCAATGGGTGTTGCACCATAGTCAATGATTTTTTTTAAATTTTTATCATAGACAGACATAGTAGTGAAACCCACAAATCTGAAATTTAAAATTAATTTTTGCAATATTGGCTGAGATATAGCCATTTGAAAATTGGTCATTTTTACCAAATGGCGGCCATCTTAGAATCTTATCAATGTCTGTAAATGGTCATAACTTGACAATTAATGGCTCAAATTCTACATTTCTGGTACCAATTTGAAGCTATTTGTACAAAGAATGCATATTTCACATCAAAACAATAGTAAATTTTCATTTCTTTATTTTTTATTATGTGCAAACTGAAAATATCATCCGCAAAAAAAAGGCTGACTGTAATGGCCCATTAAAAAAATGAATCATCATGAGTTTTCCTGAAACTTGGTAGAAACATTGCTCCATCTGTGTGCTTTAAATTAAAAAAAAAAAAAATAGAGAGGTAAAATTTGTTGTTTTAAAATTGTTTTTTTACAGAAATAATGGTTAAAATAAAATTTTCTAACATCTGAATTAATGTAAAAGTATATTGAAAATCTCATTTGTACTAATTTCATAGGACCCCCCCCCCCCCCCCCCCGAAAGAAAAAAAATGTATACAATTGAACAAAAATATACACTGGAAAAGATAAGAAAATAACTTAAGGAATATAATGTATAATTAATTATAAAAAACCTATAAATGCAATACATATAAATGAGGATTTACTTTACATATAGGGGAGAGTGGGGTCAAATGGGACAGTGGGAGGAATAGGACAGTAGGTTTTTCTCTTTATGTATCATTCTAAATATTTCATCAATCACAGATTAAATGAAGCAATGGTACTACAATCTTCAGTTGAAAAAAGTAGCTGATCTATGTAAGCTTGCAATTGTATAAAGAAAAAGATTATTTCAAGAATCAAAAGTAAATTTGCTTCATATACTTTTTATGTTTTCTGTATATTAATGATTTTTTTATGCATAGGTGTAATAGTTTCCCTATTTATGGAACATTATACTCTATATTATCCATAATTTAAACTATGCCTAAAAGCAGTATTTCTGTTTATACAAGAAGTTTAATATAAAAGAAGGTAGAGAGAGAAATGGGATATGCCAGCAAAGGGGGGACTGAGACAAGTCTAATTCTTACTTTTTAATAAGATGAGCGTAAATTGCTAATATGCAAACATGTTTAAAGGGTGGTATATTAATTATAACATTGAAAATATATTCATTTACTTCAAAATATAAATAAATTGAACGGATGATTTCTTAATATAATCTCTGATTAACAATCCTGAATTATCCTTCCAGTGATGAAGATACTGGAATTTGATATTGTAGCACAGACATTATCAATCTGCAGTCTTTGTTAGATTGTAAATATAGCTGATACTAGACTATTTGCTTCTTATAATATATTGTTTTATAGTTGACCCATACCTCCCTCTTAGTGTGTGTGTGTGTGTGTGGGAGGGGAGTAATGGGACACATTTTTAAATTTACAATTTCTTTAATTATAAAATTGTTTATGAAAATTATGTTTCTATATTGTTCAAAGACATTAGAAAATGTTTCATTTTGTATTCTAAAAATCGAAATTTTTGTTTTCGTGTCAAACAAAAATGATTTTCTCATTTTTGTAAAAAGTGTCCCATTCCTCCCTACTCTCCCCTATACATAGAACCTATTTAAGACCTTTTTCCTACTTAAAAAATTAAATTTATATGGCCAAATTTTTATTTCTCACTTTAGAGATTTTCTACTTATAAAGTTTAATATTAGTGTGTGATCCTTTACAGTAGTAAACTTCTACTGTATATATATATATTTATTTATTTAAATCATTCAGAATGCATTAAATGTTCAGATGTAAATATGCCAGTATATAATTTTTATTTTGGTATATTTAGTATAACTGAACTTACTTATAAAACTGATTAAATCCTTGGTAGTTTAAATCTGAAGAAAAAAACTATTATATTATAAAGTTATATGCATGTAAGTAAATATTTTGTTCTTATTTTGTCTAGATTTGTTCCCTGTGTAAGTTTAAACTTAGGCTTATTTCTCATCACATTCAATGTTTTGTCCTGGATTTGTATTATATATATATATTGTCTCACTGTATCTAGATTTTTGTTCATAAAAATGTTAACTCAGTGTGAACTAAAAACATCAAATGTCAACTCAATTAACTCATTTATATTTTTTTTATTTTATTTTATTTAAATTACACAATTGAATGAATTCAATTTTAATTTACAGCTAGTATTTCTCCAACATTTCAGGGGAAAATATTATGTGGCTTTTTTTTTTTTTTTTTATGTAGTCCATTATAGCAAGGGATGTAATTTATGTAAATATGTTTTGAGAATTATATTCTCATATTTTAAATGAAATAAAAAGTACTGTAGAAATGAAAATTTACTAGTATTTTAATACAATATATGAATATTTAGTATAAATAGCTGCAAATTGATATTTCTTTATTTAATTATATAATATAATATACATATAATACATTAATTCAGATGTTAGAAAATTTTATTTGAACCGTTATTTCTTAAATTAGGAATACCTACAGATTCTAAAATAATTATTATTTAGTTAATGACACCTTATGTGTAAAAAACCATTTATTTTAAAACAACAAATTTTACCTCTCCGATTTTTTTTCTTAATTTAAAGCATACAGATGGAGAAATGTTTCTACCAAGATTCAGAAAAATATATGATGATTCATTTTTTTTTATCAACCATCACAGTCAGCCCTTTTTTGGGGTGATATTTTCAGTTTGCACATAATAAAAAGCAAATAAATGAAAAATTACTATTGCTTTGATGTGAAATATGCATTCTTTGTACAAATAGATTCAAATTCGCACCAGAAACATAGAATTTGAGCCATTAGTTGTCCAGTTATGGCTATTTACAGACATTGATAAGATTCCAAGATGGCCGTCATTTGGTAAAAATGACCAATTTTCAAATGGCTATATCTCAGCCAATATTGCGAAAATTATTTTCAAATTTCAGATTTGAGGGTTTCATTCCTGTGTCTGTCTATGATAAAAATAAAAAAAAAAAAAATCTTTGACTATGGTGCAACACTTTTTCTTTAAATTGGTTGATTTCACGTGGAATGACCCATATGTGACCTAATGTGTTGCACACGTAGGAGATGGACTCAATTTTTATATCAGTTTTTGGGCTTGGACTGACTCGAGATCAATCTGTATTACAATTAAAATTTTATTTATTCATTTATAGAAAAAAAAAACTTGTCCTCCTTTAAAATTGCATATTATATTCTCTTTCAAATAATTTTAATGCTATTTTGATCTGAATGAAAGGAAAAAAGAAATTGTGTTTTTCAATTTCAAATTTATGTCGGCAACGACATGTTGATACAGTGCCACTCAGGAGACTAAATGATAAATTTGCTTTCAATTCGATTTTCTTTTGTGACTGTAGGATAATTTTTTATTGGCTGTTTTTTATTTATTTATTTAGATATCTAACCTGAAAAGAACACCTTCTGTTTTAGCCAGCGAGCATCAGATTGAGGTTTTTTGTCTTCTATTGCTTACGAGTATAAAAATCGCATTAGTCATTTTTCGCGTTAGTTATAAAAAAACTTTTAAAAGATATTTTTAAAAATCTTACACAACTTCTACTTTTAACTGTCAACTTATAAAGATATTCAAAATAATTGAAAACAGAATCAGATTTAAATAAAAAAGAATGTTTTAACATTACTTGCTGTTTGTAAAGTATCACTACCATTAATGAGGATTTTCATAGTATTTAATGATGTACAAATGCAAGCTCCTGAGTATTGTCTAGTAAATAGTCTGTTTCTTGCTTTTTCACTAAAAGGATTATTTCTAAACAAAATAGAACTTTCAGGGTTGTTAATAGACATCAAGACAGACAATTTTTGTCCAGGAAACCATAATCGCAATTCACTTATTCAGTCACAAAATACAGTGTATCTCATCTCACTTGAGGTTAAATTTGGATTTTCGTTTGTTACTTTAACAATAATGAAAATATCATAACTATATTACTAACAGACTTTTACATGCTTTGATTTCTGTGAAATATGATATAGTGCTGGAAATAGCCACCATTCATATCTAAAGAACTTTGAGCTAGATACTCCTTTATCCAGAATGAAGTTGGCAGTGTTTATACTGTGTCACTGGCCAAAATTTAGTTATTTTCAATGATATCATCACATTTAATGCAAGCAAAATTAATATGAAACAAATCTTGCTAAAATATCTTCATTATTATTAAAGTTGTGAATAAAAATTCAGTTTTAGTTTGTAGTTAGACACCCACTATTTTTGATTGAATGTATTGTAATTTTGATGGAATAAACAATTGAGATGTTGTTTCTTTTTTCAAAAAATGTTTGTCTTGACCATATTACCTCTGGTGAAGTTTGTTGCAAGATTTTAGGAACAACCTGTGTGTTTACAATCTTGGAAAAGGGTCGCATACTCAAAACACTGATCTAGGATGCATTTAAAAACTTTCTTGCGAAGTCAAATAGAGTAGAAAAGTTATTCTTGCTGAGTTGCTACCATTTGAATATGTATTATTTATTTATTTTTACTTTGGTCCCTTCCAGACAAATAAACAGTGTATGACCCTGTAAAGGTTTTCTTCCAATTTTTTCACAATTTCTTTTTGATTTTTAAAATGCTTGTTTTAGAATTTAAGAAAATTTTATTAATTTGTTTCAATTTACAGAAGAAGCCATGAAATTAAAAATTGTATAACTTAAAAAAGTTTTATAACTATCCTCCTATTAAATAATTCAAAGCAGATTTTTTTCAATATAAAGTTTACTTGTAAAAAGCTCTTGTTTATCAGAATGTAAGTTTTTGTATTAAATATTATATAAAATTGTTTTAAAATTTAACATTTTAGTGACTTTAAACTGTGAAATATTAGTCTTTGGCTGGCTGAATATTCAGTATTCAACCTAACAGTTACTATTCGGTTAGCTAAATATTCGGTATTCAACTTGCCTGTGGGATGAATATTTGGTATTCAACCAAAATCACTATTCACTGCATCCATATTTGTAATATGAGTATAAAAAAATATTAAACAAGATCCCAATTGAATACAAAACATTTCCAGTGTTCAATCTGAATTATCACTAAACATCCATCAAAATTTTTCCTATTTGAACCGTCTGTCTGTGATAAAACTTATAAATGACTCACATTGAGTGAAATTTTGATACTGTGATAAAAAATCATATATTGTAAATTTTAATAAATGAACTTTTATAAAGTTATGCTTGGAATGTTGTATTAAAGTTATAAACAGATTTTAACTTATAGAATGGATTGCAAGAGTTATATTTTTTAAAGTATTAAATTGTATTTGTTTCTTTTAGGGATTTGGACAAGTTGTGTCGCTTGCCCTTTCAGATTTCAATAGGTGTGTGTGCTGCTTTTAGGTAACTCCAATGAAATATATGTATATTGTCTGGGCTTATGATTTAAAAGAAATTTTATTTTTTCATATTAGGAAATTTTGCGAAGAAGAGCTTAAACCCCATAGCAGTCTCTTAGCTTCATTAAGCACATTTGTAAGTATTTTGTCTGTTAGTAATTATCATTTTAATAATTTTGAAATTGAGACAGAAATTATAATTTTAGAAATTATCTTTCATGTTTCAAGCTTATGGTAGTTAATGGTGTACATTTGATATAGATCAGTGATGGAAATTGGGAAATAAAAGGTAGGCATCAAAGCACGACTATTGTAAAAATCTTAGGCGTCAAATTAAAATTTTTAGTTACAATTTCTAAAATTCGTTTTTAGCATTACTGTAATACTGTATGCTATGTTTTAGAAAAGCACAAATACTTGCTTTTATTTAAAATTATTGAAGTTTGTAATCTCCGAGATTATAATAATTGAAACAACTTAAAACTGATGAAAAGCTTTTTTAATTATTGCTATATTTAGAAATGATTAGAAAAGTGCTCTTAATCATGTGAAACAAAATTAAAATTTCATAATTTCTTAGCAAAACAAAGACAAATTTTATCCAGTGTTGATAATTACGATTGAATTTAGCAAAAATAAAAGAAACATGTAATGCTGCATTCGAATCTCATAATATGAAATCAAAAGGTACACTAATTATTTTTGTGTGTTTTAACCTTTAAAATAATACCAGACATGCTACAGACTAACTAAAATAAAAAATAAAAAAAAGTGTACTTTCATGACTTCATGCGCAAAAAATGGTGAGTTTTTTCTGCAATCCTTTGACAAAATTTGTGTTTTTTTTTTTTTTTTCATGATCCTTTGACAAAATTCGTGTTTTTGTACGACCTTTTAACAAAGTTCATATTTTTTCCACGATTCTTTGATGAAATTCACCATTTTTCTCCTTGATCTTTTGATGAAATGTGCATTATTCATGGTTTTTGACTAAATTCATGTTTTTCCCGCAATCCTTTGACGAAATTTAGTTTTTTTTTTCGCAATCCTTTGACAAAATTTTTGTTTTGTCAGCAATCCTTTGACCAAATATGTATTTTGTTATTGATCCTTTTATGAAATTAATGCTTGTTTCATGATATTTTGACAAAATTCACCTTTTTTTTGCAACCCTTTGATGAAATTCGCATCCTTTTCACAATCCTTTGACAAAATTTGCATTTTATCAGAGATCCTCTGACAAAATTCATGTTTGTTTCATGTTTTTTTGCGATTATTTGACAAAAATAGTGTTTTTTCGAGATCCTTTGACGGAAATTGTGTTTTTCCAAAATACTTTGATAAAATTGAGTTTTTCAGTGATCCTTTGATGAAAATTGAGTTTTTCAGCAATCCTTTGATGAAAATTGCATTTTTCCGCAATCCTTCAGCCAAAGCAGATGATAGTTGTATGCACCTGGCTGGCTCTGTTTTTTCATGCTGTTCATTTCTGTCCATGAACTAGATAAAGGAAGAAATAAACTCAATTTGGTGCTGTTTGTACTTGCATTTTTGTTGTATTTTGTCCAATACCGCTACCCCCCAGCACAAAAATGTCAACAAATTTTGTAGAATTGCATCAATCTCATAAGTACAGGTACGATAGTCTGTGGTGGCAAATTTAGATTTTTATAGCTCATTCTATTTGTCTCATCAAGCTTAGTAATTTTATACTTTGCATATCGCTATTGAGTTTTTATAATGACAGGGGGCTGGGTCAAAGTTTAAAATTTTGTTCATTGAAAAACAGATGCCTTCAAAGAAATAAGTGCAATCTAAGTTTACTAATTATTTAAATAGTGCCATACATTGCCAATAACTACTATAATATTATATTATTACTGTTATTATAAGAATTTGTAATTGCAGATAAAATATTCATATGCTACTTGACAGGCAGGTTTTTGCAAGTTATGATGTCCTCATCTAGTTTTGTTCATACTTTTTCCCGAATTATGAGCAAAAATATTTATAACCACACATTGTTGGTTCTTTTGTCAGTTTTCAGTTACTTCGTAACTTGCAGAATGTCTGCATACAGTTGCATGCAAAAGAATTTTTGGCAGCTCGCAGTATGCAAATCTTTCAGTAAATATGTGAAGAATGTAATAAATTACATTTTTTACTTATTGAGGTGAAATGTCCTAGAACCTAGAAGGGGGTATGTGACTTTAGCTCTGCCTTATTTATAAAACCTAATGTTTCTTATGCAACAAGTTGTTACATTATTATTTTTTCTCATATTTTTCTTGTATTCTGTGTTTTAAGTTTAGACTCTAAAGAAAGGATGCCTGTTTTTATTTTTAAATTGTGGAGTTTTTAACAGCTGATAATACTCTCCACTGTGCTTAACTCTGCTTTGATCCAAGTTTAAGTTGCTTGAATCAATCTCTGTTACTATTCAATTTTAAATTAAATTTTCTCCAAATTTTTTAAAGATTGTACAAAGTTTCTTTTAAAGTTATCAGACTCTTGAACTTGAAAAATAAAGTTTTGCACTTCGTGATGTATATTAACATCATGTTCAATGGAACATTGCTCAGCTTCTTTTCAAGAAATATCAACATAAGCCGGAAGTCATTA
Organism: Maratus speciosus; assembly: GCA_963932465.1. Classification (NCBI taxonomy): domain Eukaryota; kingdom Metazoa; phylum Arthropoda; class Arachnida; order Araneae; family Salticidae; genus Maratus; species Maratus speciosus. The sequence goes on along the minus strand of OZ010796.1, from coordinate 356,426,500 downwards.
TTACCGTGAGAGACAAGATTGTGGCCAACAACCTTATTGAACTCTTTGAATCAGGGATAAGTTTTGAGTCAGAAGAAACTCTTCTCTTGCAAACAGATAAAGAAGAATAACCAAAAGATTAAATTGATTTCAAGGAATATGTGTATGACACTAGCGGATGCTGCAGTATAGATGACGAAACATCTCAAATTGTATCACACATCATTTCATGTGGATCCTGATTATCAACTGCCATTGAGCCCATCAAAGAAAAGGAAGCTTAATTTTAACTACACTTTTAACGATGATACAATAAAAGTTCTTAACTACTCAAAAACATCAACTAGTAAATGGAAGAAGGCTTTGGTCCACAAGAATAGATTTCGATTTAAACTCATTTTTCAAGCTTTTATGCTAAATTTAACTGTATATGACAAACTTTGGCGATTCAAAAAACTTACTGATAAGAAAAGATAGGCATTCGAGAAGTATTGACAAATTCATTATATCATCAGAAAGGTGTTTGAGACAGCTCTCTTTGAAAAGAAATGGATTTGCAACATTGACCTGATCATTTGGACTCTTCGAGCTAATCAGGTTATCAAAGATCCAAATTTCAAGGCATTTAGGACATGGATTCAAAGGTTTAAAACCATCAATCGAGTTGGGAGTCTTAAGGTCACTAGTGTTACAACTCGCATTAATTTAAAAAATGAGCCTACTCTTTGGGTACAATGTGCAGATTATGTTGTGAATATCAAGTCTTTATCTAAAGAATTTTCTCCAGCTTGCATCTATAGCAGTGATCAGTCTTCCTCCAATTACGAAATACATTCCGGAAGAACTCTGACTTTCAAAGGTACCCAAGACGTCTCTGTTTTGATTCAATTCAAAAGTGCCATTACTCATTCATACACTATGCAACCTACAGTTTCAATGAATGGTAATCTCTTTCTGATTCATTTTATCTGTTTTCAAGAAAGAAAGGGATTTCCTACTGAACATCCTAATCCTCTTTTGAAGCCAAACAATTGTTATGTCGTCCACTCAAAGTCAGGTAAATTAACTATTCCTCTATTAACCCTAGAATATGAGATGCTCATAATTATCATGACTATGGTATTTTAACGTTAACACTATACTATGTCTAGTATTCTAGGGTGGTTTAAAAGTTAAGTTAGTAAAACTAGGGTTAAAAGAGTGGTACAACAACATCTTTGTGCCTGAAGTGAGACGAGGAGAAAATAAGGCTGTTGGCATGCATGATACAACAAGTCTATTTTTGAACCCTGCTTTGTTTCAGATCAAAAACATGCAAATTATCCTGAAGTGTATGCCTGCAAATTCAACTAGTCTCATTCAACTACTGGATTTAATGTGTTTCCGTCCTTGGAAAGTCTTTGTAAAATTTATTCAAGACTACATTTTAGCCAATGAATTAAATATTAGCCACATGACTAGGAACAACATCATAAAGCTTCAATCATTGATACTTTATCAGTTTGTATTGGCTGAGCTCATTCATATGTTCAAGTATGGATTTTCCAAAGGAGGATACATTGATAAAGATGAAAACTACGTCATCCCACTGTTTTAAAATTCAAGAAAGAAACCAGGGCTGTTTTGAATGCGTCGTTGAGTCAGCTGAAGAAGCCTTTGCTCGTTGTGCTCACTGTGAGAAATATTTTTGTTTTACTCACTTATTCAGAATGAACAGTGTGTCAAAAATTGACTATCATCAATGCATGTCAGTGCAAGAACCATAAATAAATTTAAATCTTACTTGTTTCTTTGATGGCAACTGGTTTTCTATGAACGAAATTTTAAACTTTAACCCAGCCTCCTGTTATTATTGAAACTCAATAGCCGATATGTGAGGTAGCAAATTATTTAGCTTGATGAGACAAATCGAATGAGCTATAAAAATGGAAATTCGCCACCACAGACTCTAGTACCTTTACTTGTCAAAACAAAAAACTAAACCTATGGCTGTACGATCCATGAAGGATCAGGGCCTATAGTGCCCAACTCTGTTTACTTGACCCTGGGCCCCGAGGTGCTATGCAGCATGTTCCCCGGCCAGGTGGTCAACCCAACGCGAGACCCTCGGTGTTTAGTTTTCAAGCAAGTTTAGTACTTATTTTATTGATCCCAAAGGGATAAAAGGTTGAATGAACCTTGCTCAGCCGGGAGCAGAACTCGTGACTTGTAGCGTGGCAGACAGGCATGTTGACCACTACATTACTGGGCTTGTCAGGGATAATAAAATTCAGTGCTGAAAACACGGAATTCCACGGAAAAGTAAGTAGCATGTCTGTAACAGTTATTAAAAAAAAAATTTAAGCTAAACATCAAATTTGATGACTGACAATAATTTTGTCGTCATCAAATGCAATAATTTGGTTGCATTTGGCAACTAACAATTGCTTATTTCAAACACTGATATAGATACCATGAATTGTTATTTTATCTTTTCAATAAATTATCAGATATTGTATTATTTTTTATATTAACGCCTTTCTCTCTAATTGTAGGTTGAAAGCATGTTTGTATCTGAAATAGAAGAAGCAGATCGTTATAATATTAAGTATGCTTATTCTATAACTGAATTTTATTCACTGTGCAAACACATAGAAATTTGGTTTTGATGAGCTATTCTTCACTAACATGCATGTAAATTTAGGTCCCAAAGTAACTCTGTCCTTGCAATCTATTTTTTTTATTATGTGTTAGGAAATGAACAACTCTTTAGGCTTTACTACTTTCCCAGCTAAAGATGAGGGAATCAATTCAATTTTGGAGCAAAAATTTTACTCAAAGTACAAAATGTTTACAGCCTAGGTTATGGTCGTAGAAGGCTCTGGTAAACTAATAATACATCAATAAAGCTCAAGAATAAGTCTCAGCCCTGGTGCTGTTGCAGGTATCTGGTTTTCTCAGGGAGATTCAAGGTGTGAACCTAAGCAGTATAGTTTGTGCCCTCTAGAAGATGGGAATTGTACCATTGGGGCAGCTAGGCATCCTGTAAGTTTTGGGTGCAAGCCGAGTGATGTATGCTGGACAGTGCTCCTCCTTGGCTGATAGTATGATGGTGTCCAGGGTGATCACACCCACATAGCACATAGTATAAGATCTCACAAGGGCTTAGGTGCAGCGGTTGGCTTGCCATAAGGTAATCTACCTTTACTCCCATGGTTATTTCCAAGTCTGAATAAACATTAAAATATTGAGCAAACTTGTGTGAACCAATGAAGGCAAAATAACTTCTTAATATCATCATAAAAAATAGAAAATGCACTAGGTATTTTGATAGAACTTTTTCTTTCTTCTTCAGGTGTAAAGAACACATGTTACCACTTTGAAAACAGGAGCAAGACATAGTAAGGACAAATTATGAAGCTGTCTGTTTCAGTTCTATTCTGAGGCTACTTACAAGTGTAATTTAATTTTAAGAAGATCTGCTAACCCTACAATATGTGGCAGCACCCCCAAAAAAGGACCATATGCCTAAAAAGTCATTTTTCATATTTTGCTGGGTTTAATAGCATTAAATATTCTTCATTTGAATGCAATATACTGTGCATCTCCATCTTTTCTACAAAATTAATTATTGATTATTAAAGATTATAACTTCATTATTAAAAATGGAGAAAAAAAGATGTAAAACTGAAATTGTACAAGAAAGTGTAAAAATAAAACAAAAGTGTAATGTGTATCTCAAACTAACCTTTTTTTAACTTTCCAACATTGTTGAAAAGAGTTATGATTTCAGTTTGTCTGTTTGCCATTTATCTGTGCTCTAACTATCATAAATAAACCCAAATTGCCATGTAATTGATATATAGTTTTGCAATTTATTGTAGTACGATTGCTATGGAAAATGAAGTGTTGTAACATTTAAAGTTCATTTACAGTGACACTCATAAGTATTCCATTACATTACAATCCATGGAGAAAATTGTTCAGATGCATTTCTCGGGTGTACTAAAAAGTGTTTTCTCTAGGATATGCAGTGCAAAGTATTTATCCTTCATTTACAGGTTCATCCAAAAGAATTATGTCACATAATGGTCTACAGGAGAAAAGTGTTTTCAGTATATTTTAATGATGTTACTCTGTTTTAAAACATAATGAAATTGATATACAATTACTGAGGCATAATATAAGATTCTTACTGTAAAATATACTATGCATAGCATTTATCATTCATTTACTGGGTCACACCAAAGAATTCACTTTGAGTATTGTCAGTGGACAATAATTATTTAAGGTACTTTTCCAGTTGTAGTATGCATTTTTAAATCTAACTAATTTATTTGTATTTTATGTGATGTGTATTAGTTATATTGATTATATAGTAGACTATACAAAAGCATTCATAATGTGAATTTCCTAAGGGTAGTTTTTATTTCTATTATACGTTTTCCTGCTGAATTATATTTAGTGTACTAAGAGAAGTTTGTGGCATGCAAATAAGTTCATAAGCAGAGCTAAGCAAAGACTTGGATATATTGCCATTTATGGTTGACAATTGCTAGGAGTGCATTTTTAGTTATGTATTTTTCACCTGTATTATATTTTAGCTTAGTATGTGGTATATTTAAAAGGCTGTAGATAATATATAGGGCTATACAAAAGAATTTGAGCGCATTTCCATCTATTGGCAAAAACTGTTAAGTGAATGTTCAACTATGTTATGAGTTTTCTGATTGAACTAAATTTTAGCATCCTATGTAGTATCTATTTAAATCTATAGATTAAAAACAGGGCTGCAGAAAACAATTCAATAACTTTTCTGATTATGAACAGTAATTGCTGAAATGAGATTTTTATATGTATTATGTGTTTTTTAAACTGTTTGCTGACATATTTTATTTTATTGAACGGTGAAGTTTCATTACAGTTTTCTGGATGTGTTGGCAAGTGTTTCATAATCTATGCTTGATGCAAGATTTTCGGTTTTTTTCTTTTATAATGTAAATGCTTTTGGTTGTGTTTCCACTTGTCTTTTCAGAACTTTTTTCATTTTTAGTACATCCTTTTTTTTTCAGTCAGCTTTCTTTAACTTTCTGTGTAAAGCGGTGTTTGTTTTCCAAATCTGTACAAAGGTTACTTGCTTACATAAGTACCACTGCCAGATTATTGGACCTCAGATTTTGTAGTTGCAGTTAGGAAAACATTCATCTATAGAATTTCCATATTGCTTGCATATACCTTACCCACAGCCCTAATATTTCGCGCATTAGTCTATAGATGCCTTTTTGACAATAAAAGTAAAAAACAATTCAAAATATTTTATGTAAATCATTTTTAATGAAAAAGAATACATTTCACTATTCCATAGTTATATTTAACAAAATATAATAAATGACACAAACTTTGTGGCCAATGAAATCCTTTTCCTCCCAAGTTTTTTATGTCCCTAATGTTTTGCGCATGTTCAAATGAGGCGAAATTAGTAAGTCTTACCACTTCGGTGGTCGTCCTTTGGCAGTGTAAACATCTCCCACTCTTCTCAGGCATAGTTGGAAAAAACGTTGCCACTCAGAAATTGATTTTTTTTTTTTTTTGCCATTTTTCAAGAAGAATTCTTTTCAACTGCTGATTGTCACTGTAGCTGTTTTGTGGTGTTCTTTTTTTTAAACTTCCTTCTTTAAATATCGCCACAAATCCTCGATCGAATTGATGTCCGGATAATTCCAAACCCAATCTATCCCAGGATACCATTTTGTTGAAGACTGGCTTTTGTTATCCTTGCTGAATGCGGTTTGTCTAAATCTTGTTGAAAAAGATAACCCGATTGGAAGCCAAGTTTTTGAATTAAAAGCAACTGATTCCGCAAAATGTCTCGATAACATTGTGCATTGATAGTCCTGTCATATGGCACCATTTGGTCGATGCCACAATAACCATAACCTTCCCAAATTTGAACATATGATGGAAACTTGCACTCTTGTTTGAGGCATTTTTGGTTTAAAGCTTTATTTCTTTTCTGTACTACCCAACAACCGATATTTCCATACAAAATTGGAAAAGGGGATTGATCGGAGCTTATAACACTGTGCCATTGCTGATCTGTCCATTTTAATTGTTATACAGCCCACAGAAAATGTTTCCTTTTTTGAGCTGGAGTTAACATCTTCTTACGTTTGTTTTTGTAAGATTTGAAGCCCATTTTATGCAATCTTTTTGTAGACATTTTATGACTGACTGGTCGCCCTATGCTGTCTTGTCATAGGGATGCGGTTTTTCTGTCATGGTTCCTGGTCTGCTGTTCATTACCACTTGATGCAGAATTCAATCTTCTCGAGCCATTGTTGTTGATGAGCGACATGTACTGTTTCTTGGTGGTATATCTCTAATGGCAACATAAGTTTTCAAAACATATCACAGTGTTGATTCAGGAATCATCAAATCCCTGCCTATTTGCCTCATTAGACATCCGTTTTTTGATTATCTTTTTACACACATCTACCGAAAATCTTTTACCACCCAATTTCTTCTTCTTAATTGATTTGAAACCACTCTTCTTTTAAAGAACTCATGCCATCAGTTCCGGATGCGATAATTTGCATAGTTGGAAAAAACAGCCAATTGCAATTGTCGAAAACCTTCTTTAAATGCACATGCACAAAACAATAGGTCTTTCTATTTTTAAGAGGGAAAACGTTTTATACACCCAAATCTAAGTGTGCGACTTTTTATATTTTTTTATTCAATGTAATTCATTTTAGACGACTGACATGTGAAGAATTTGATTGTTTATTTAGACAAAATTAAGTTTGCATTTTCTTTCTTTGAAAAACTTCACTTTTAAACTGGTGCGTAAAGAATTAGGGCCACGGGTAAGGTATATTGCTTGCAATATATATAATATTGCTATGTTTAATAGATGTAAAATAGTGGTACATTGTGATACCAGACAAGTGTCGATAAATCTTATGCAGATACACAATTTATCACATTTTGTTACACATAAAGTTGATTTTGCTTTGTCAAACTTTAAAAGTGTTTTTCTGAAAAGTTTATTTTAGGCATAAAGTCCTTTGTTTTGCACACTGTCACATATGTAGGCCTTACATTTTGATTCTTGCTAACCACCTAAGGTTTAAATTAACTACCAAGTGAAAAGAGTGAACTTTTCAGCATATCAAAATGTGTTTCAGTACTGCTTGTTTTTGCCAAGATATATTGCACCTTCTATTAACTCAAATTTGCTTTCTCCAGATGATATTTATAAAGCCTGTCTTCAGATTGATCTGGGTTTTTTTTTTAATGTCTCAGTCCTGTTTCAGTCACATTCTGTAATACTGGTTAGTGATATTTTACTCACTTTATCATAACATTAAGTATTTATTTATATTGTTTATTAAGACTTGAATGAAATTTTACTGACATTTGAACATACATACATACATTTAACATACATACACACATGCATACATTTGAACAGGCTTTATTCAGTTCACGTAGAAAAATCTGTAATGTAATAGGAATGATGTAGTATTAAAATTATGCTGATGTATTCCTTTTGAACCAAATTTGGCTATTAATCATTGGTACATTTTCATTAAAAAATTGGCTACTTTTTAAAAGGGTATAATATCTGATCATGGCCATATTCACAATTTTTCTCTTTATCAGATTCAAACTTGGTGTACCTCCAATTTCAATTTTCATGTCACCTTCATTATGTTCTTTAATGTTAAACAAGATTGAAAAATCATCCATGGAACATAGATTATGAATACTTTCCAACACATTCAGGATATTGTAATGAAACTTTACACTTTAGTAAGATGGTAATGAAGTCTAAATAAATAATTTAGAAACCATTTGAAAACCTAATTTCTGCAATTACCAACAATAGTCAGAAAAATATCCACTTTTTTGTGCAGATTTGTATGTGATCTGCAGATTTGTATGTATGCTACATAGTATGCAAGTTCAATTAAATGCATATTACAGTTGAAAATACCCATTCAGCATCTTCTGTCGATTAACAGAAAAGTACTTACGATCTTTTATGCAGCCCTGTAAATGATCTATAGAATTCAAACAAATGTATTATGCAAAAATATAGTTACATTTTAAAATGCATATCAAAGCTGAAAACTCACCTCCAGCAGTTATTGTTCCTAGGCAGTACTGTAGCCAAATTCTTTTGTGTATCCCTGAAATCAACAATAAATCATATCCACACCAGAATCGACTGTAAATGCCCTGTAGCTCAGTGATATATATAAATTTAATATGTTTAAAATATCATTAAAATATGTCACAAATAATTTTTTCCCATATACCAAAATGTAACAGAATTCTTTTGAGCATTCCTGTAAATAAACCATAAATGCTACACATTTCATTTTCAATACCAAACATGCCATAGTAAACTTCAATAACATTTATCAATTTCGTGGTAATATGACTATAATTACAGGAATTAGAGCATGGACAGATGGCAGACAGACAGGCAAACCAAATTCATAAACACTTTTCAGCTATGTTGGAAAAAGAGACAAAAGAGATTCTGTGTGAAGAGGAATTGTTCAAAGCTTATAGAGCAGTTCACATCACATGACTTTTTGTGGAGAACAATGAAAAAAGCTGTAGGACACACAAATAGAAAAAGCATTGATAAAGGTAGCGATAGCTGTCCTACAGCAGCAGCAAAAACCTGTTCCTGACGTCACCTTGCTCATCTCTATTTATATAAATAAAAGATTGACTGAAAAGAAAGTTGAGGAAATTGAAAGATGAATTAAAGTTCTTAAAATGAAAATGAACAACACATCAGGACATCGTAAAGATGTTAATGACAGTTTTGTGATGATTTCAAATGTATTATTGGCAACTAGGTGGCACACGGTATATAGATTACAAAATTCAAGACGTGTTTGAAGATACTACAAAAATGAATGAGAAGAGTAATCCTTGATATGGTTGTAGAAGAGTGAATCAGAAATTTCTCTGAAATATTTCCTAAGAACTTTGTGTATTAAAGTGCTAACAATGACATGTAAAAATATTTCAGGCTGAAATGTCAGAAGAAATATAAAATGTACCAGAATCGGGTTTGTCTGATGTCAGGAATGTACCTGTTTGTCAAATTTGAATGTTTAATAAAGGACTTAACAGAGTTTCAGTAGGTCTGCTGCATTGACACAATATCGTCATCCAATTTTTTCCAAGCCAATGAGTCTGGTCATGAATAAATACATTATGAAGACTAATCAAATGTGTAAAAAGAATTATTTTAGAAAGTACTTAGTTGACAGTTAGGCAGCAATGTACCATTCTGGTCTATTCAGAAACACTGTATGTCAAAGAAAAATTGAATGATCTCAAACAGGGGTGGATCCAGCTTTCCATTTAGAAGGGTGTCATGTCTCTCTGTAGAAAAGGGAGGAGATCACAACTGTAATATTAATTCTCATATCTTAAATTTGCTACAATTCTAAATTGGCTGTTTCATGACACATTAACAAAGTTATATTTTCATTCATAAATGCATAAAATTTGCAGGTATATTTATAAATACATGCACTTAAAGAACAAATTTTATACATTTCAAATTTAATTACTGTATTTTCTGGGAACAATGCCACAGGTACTTTTTTCAAAATACTAGTTTAATGCTGCATCAGGTATATTGTCACACTATGTATGTCACATTCATTATAAAAGAAATACAATATCAAGTTTAGAGCAATTAATTAAAATTATTAACAGGAAAAATCAAACTTGAATAGCTATCAGACAGACCTCGTATGTTGATGATTTTCAGTTAAATTCTTTTTTTTTTTACTCTAATGCATTTTTTTGTTTTATTTTAGGGCAAATAATGCAGTATTATTAGCATTATATGAAGCTGTACATTTGAATAGGAATTTTCTTATCACACTTACTCATGTAAGTTATGGATTTATGATTAATATGCTGTGGCTAATGAATGTGTATGATAATGATTTTTTTAAATGTTTGTATGATAAAATATTTTAAAGTTATTTAATAGACTGGTATTTTATTTGTTTCTGTCCTGGTAAAAAAATAAAGTACGTTTTTCTTGTTATAATTTGATTACAAAATTGCAATCAAAAACTTATTTTCTCATACATTCATTCTTAAAAAATGTATCTTATTTTATTGCTTAAATATTGGAAATATTTTTTTCTGTTTTTAAGTTAGCATACAAAGAACTTTGGCATCGTAAAACTGATAGTTTGTTTTAGAGATTGTGTAAAATGTTTTGGTGCATCTGGCAGTCATTCAATATTATTAATATAGGGTGAGTGCTTCTAGGTTCAAACACCTCCAAGAAGTCAGCTAAAATGAAATAAAATGCTTTATAAATAGTCTATTTTTAGTTCAAAAGAAAACATTATTACATTCCCATGTGTGATCATCTTTCATAAGTCATCAGTCATTATCAAAGACTCATATATACTTTTTTATAGTGCTAGTAATAAGCTGTTTATGTTAGATTGTTACAAGGTGAACTACTGCACTTAAGTGGCTGACTCCTGGAGCTTTTATCCTATGTATTAAAATTTGAAGAAAAACATTCAACACTTTTATTTACATTAAGGCTAATGTCAGACAAACGTCTTTTTGCATGCTTTTTTCCTTACGCATTATCCCTACACAATGCTAGCGGCATTGTGTAGGGATAATATGTGAGGAAAAAAGCATGCAAAAAGACGTCCATCTCACATTAGCCTTAAGCTGAAAATAGAATGTTATGAGATTTCTAAGCATTTCCAGCCAATAATTTTCTTTAGTGCCCTTAATCCCTTTGATTCCTTGAAATCTAAATTATTCTTCATTTTCATTAAATAATTTTGTGCTCTCTGAAAAATATTTAGTGGTCTGATTTTTGACAGTCTTCAATCATGAACCCATCTCCATATTTTAACATTCTTTGTAATGATATTTCTTCATTTTTTTTCCCATTGCTATTTCAATGAAACCTACAGTATGTTTACTTCTAATATTTTATTTATGCTATTGTCACATTAAACATAACGTCACTGTAATAAATAAGGAATTAATGATGAACAATGGTAAATTTAAAATATTTAAGATATAAATGAAATCATGTGTATGCAGAAACAATGTGTGGTAGCCGTGTGATCTTTTTATATAGTAGTCTTTTTTTGAAGATTCAATCTAAAATCACTTACAAGGGAACCACTTTTGGTGCTGCTCATACCTAATATTAAGACCTGGTGCATTTTAAAGCCCTATATTATGAAGTTTGAGAATCAATAAATTTATTTTGTTAAAATAATATTTCTTGATTTTACAGCAGCATAACTTTCTGAAAATGCAATTTTCAAGACCACTTATCGGACTATTAACATAAAGTTTTTAAAGAAAAGCATTTAAAAACAAAAATTAGTTAATAATAAGTATAAAATATTGAAAAAAGTTAAATTCCTTCAAACACCCACTAATTTGATTTTGAAAAATTGCAACATTATGTTCACATTTCTGGCAGGGGAAAAGTTGGCAGTTTTTTTTCGAAAGCAGAGACTTCCGGCAACCCAGCTATGCCAAATGGCATAGCTGTTTGTCTTATCTGAGGAGTGGTTTGGACTTCAGTAGAAATTGTAATGTCCAACTTAATTAGCCACAGTAATTTTTCTAAATTGTGTAAAAATATTAATTTACTTTATGATTACTTTTACCAAAGGACCATTTAATACAGCAACATTTCATTTTAAGCATTCGAAACTTTATTCCATTCGATTTCAAAAGAAAATAGTTTGCTTGTTCTGTATTTCACCAAAAAAATAGTTTTCAATGATCTGAAAGCTTTTGTAGAAATATGTTTACTATTTACATATTTATTGTCTGCATAGGAAAAAAAAAAAAAAAAACCTAATTCTTGTTTCTTATGCTATCAATCATCAAACAAATCGTAATCTGATATAATTCTATCTAATTTGTACTGTACATTTACTCCCCAGATAAAATAGGCAGAAAAATTGTAGCACTGTATTTGGCAACTTAACTCACTTTTGGCATGAAATAAACAAATAAAAATGTAATAATAAAAAAATTAAAAGTATAAAAAAGTATATAAATTATTTTAACATACATTACTACAACACCAACATACATTATTTTAACACAGAAGTTTTATTGGTTCTCTAACTTTTATGTATAGGGCTTCAAAATGCACCAGGTCGATGCTAGGTGCAAGCAGCACCAAAAGTGGTTGCCTTGTTAGTATTAATTTTCTTCATTTAATCAAACTTGATAATTATTGGAGATTCTTAAACTTTAATATTGTTTTATCAATATACACTGATTCCTTATCAACTTCTCTGTTAAGTTTGACATTTATGGAAGTGACAATAACTTGGAATTGCAAATCAGTAAACTTGAGTAAAATAAGAATTCTTAAAGGATTAGCTTTATCTGAGAAGTGTGGAGTTGATATTTACATACTTACAAATACTTGCCGGAGGATGATGTAAATTGACATCTTCTAACAAGTAATTGATGACACAAATGCAATTTCTTTTAACATTGCAAGATATTGAAATTTAGAACTAATTGAAAATAAACGTGATCTATTGTGCTGGATCTATTAAAAACTACGTGTGCTCTTCGAACAAGACTAAAAACAACAATTGACTTATTCTTTCCTGAGATTGTTGACTTGGGTACTGAAATTAGCAAAAAATAGATCTGTCAATCAGTTTGCATAAAAGCAATCATTGCATCAAGCTAATACAACCAATGTACCAATGCCAACTGGCAGACATGCTCTGCTAACACTTGCTTTCTGATGAGGAAGAAATGTTTTGTCAAAAGTGGTGTTAATCTTCAGAATGAGGGATGAGCGAAGCACAAAGAAGATTTATAGTGGTAATTTAATTGGAAAAAGAAGTATTGGTAGACCCAGGAAGAGTTGGATAAAAGAGATAGAAAAAGATCTTGCAGAAAACCAAATTATAATTTATAAAGTAAAGGCCAGAGATCGGAAGGTCTGGAGAAGTATATTGAGGGAGGTCAAAATCCTACATGGATTGTAGCACCATTGTGTAAGTAAGTAAGTAAGGTGTTAATCTTAATTCTTCCTGATACATAGGCATTTTTTTTTTAATTGGCTTGGCACAGTGAAGTACCAAAAAATTGTGCATAAAGGATAGATGATATATCAAATTAAAGGTAATTTATTTTCCTGAAACATAAAAATGGTTGACTAAAAAATAATATTAGGAAAATTGAAACTTTAGCTAAACCTGTGATCAAAAGAATGTCACATTTCAACTAACGGCTGTTACAAATTTAAAAAAACAAAAGTAAAGTTTGCCCAAGATATGAGGAAGATGATCTTGTTCATTGTAAACTATAACATTTTATCAAGCATTGAGAATTGAAGTTTTATGATAAATGAAAAAAATTTCTGCACCTACTGTGTTGTTTCTAATATGGCTTCCAATTTCTATTTGAATTGCGCAATAATTCAAATTATAGAAATTTCAATTTAACAGTATACTCATATTTTTATTTTTTATTTTCTTTGGGTTTAGAATTAGATTAAAAAGTCAGGGAGATTTAGTAAGATTATGTAAAATTACATTGTTAAAGATTACTTTGATGTTAGTATAAATAAATTGGTATTCTTCAAATCAGGTTTTAAAAAATTTAGTTAGTTATTTTTTAAAAATTACACTGTTGTTAGTTTGATTTAATTGCTGACATCAGTCACATGACAACATTCACAAGCTAATGTTAAACTAACGGATACATTCTTTGCAAATTTTTTGTTTGCATTTTGGTATTTTTAAATGATTCTTTATGCATAAGATATCTGAGATTAATGTCTAATGCTGTATTTTTTTATTTTAGTAGCAATTTCATTCTGAAAACGCTTTCAATTTTGGAACTAATCGGCAAATTTGTTTAAGTTCTCAGCAAGGCTGCAGAATCAGAGTCGGAGTTGAGGAGTCACAGTCAGGCCCATTCTTGAATAAAAGATTCAGAGTCACTAAAAAACAAGCCAACTCCAGCTTATTTTTAGACAGTTTAAAGTGAAATTAAACCAATTATCTGTAATTTTAAATTTATAAACTGAATTATATATATTTTTTTTGGACTGTACCAGGCTAGCCATGTTCAAGGTACCCAATATACTGCCTGGGGTACACAGTAGATGAAAACCATTTTTAATTGAAAACTCTTTTTACATCTATACTGATAAAAGAGAATTTTGCTCTGCATGTATGTCACTCTGTGTGTGTGTGTGTGTGTATCTGTCTGTCTGTCTGTCTGTAATGGCTGACAAAATCTACTATACATGCAAGGCTGAAAATTTGTATGAGGATAGTCCAAGGCATAGTCCAAGGGATAGTCCAAATACACCTGAGACACAGAATTTAACATTTTCGATAATTACTTGAGATATTCATTACAAACTCATCAAAAAACTCATTAAAGGAGTGAGAATTTACAATCTTTTGCAGAACCTAGCAAAACCGCAAAACAAACACATCAGCAACTGCACAAATCATTCACAACGGAAGAGGGTTACTAAAAAAAATCTGGGTTTGTCAGAAAGGTAGGATAGTGAGAGATAATAAGGTGTATGGAAATTTTTAAAACTACTTCTGCTGGGGATTTGAAAATTGGCATATATGCACAATATAATACAGTATTGGAAAAGAGTTTAAGACCACAAGCTAATTTTGTTGTTTAGAATAAAATTCCAAAAAGAGTATATATCTTGAATTTAGGCATATATATCTGATATATGAGAAGTTAATTCAATTGTAAACCTAAAAAAGTAATTTTATCTACAAATGTTCAAGTAATGTGATATTAACAAATGGAAACAAGTTTAAGACCAGTAGCTTCTTTTAAAGCTAGCATAATGAGATGGCATCATGAGTGTAATATTTTATGGGCACTCTTCTGTGATGATACTTATAGGTTAGTAGTCACAAGGTTTGAAGTTTTGGGATATGTAACTGTTGCTTTGAGCATGGGTCATGGGAAATCATTTGACTGAATAAAAAAAGGGTAAAATTGCTGCTTTTTTGGATTGCAGGCTGAGTGAAAGGAAAAATAAATCTAAAACTGTTTTGCACAATTTTCTTTCTGATCCAGTGAACTCTGGAAGAAATAAAAGAAGTGGACGGCTATCAAAACTCTCAGTCCGGTGTAAAGGGAACATTATTAAAATGGCTGTTCAAGATTGTGCCTATTCTTCTACTATAGAATCTATTGTAGAACTCTTGGTAATGCCCAGAACTGTTAGAACAGTGGTGAGTTCGTGAAATATCATAAATTCAAAGCCAAGCCAAAACTACAAAAGCATCACATGCAAGACTAAAATTTGCATTGTCCAATGTCTTAAGATGCAATCTACAGCAAAAATTGGTTTTGTGAGTTCTTGAAATATCATAAATTCAAAGCCAAGCCAAAATTACAAAAGCATCACATGCCAGACTAAAATTTGCATTGTCCAATGTCTTAAGATGCAATCTATAGCAAAAATTTGTTTTTTACTGATGAAAAAAATATTCAACCTTGATAGACCAACAGGTTTAAGATATTGCTAGCTTGATTTACAAAGTGAGCCATATCAGCATTCAAAATGAGTACAAGGTGTTGGCTCAGTGGTGATTATGGCAGGCTTTAATACAAAAGAAAAAACAAGTTTGGTTTTCACCAAGACAATGATGAACTCCTTTGACTATCAAGATATTCTTGGTAATAATTTTGTTCTACTTAAAGATGAACTTATGTATCAGAATTTGGTGCTGCTTGAAGATAATGCTTCTATTCACAAGTCTGTGTCAACTTCAGATAGGTTTTCTGCAAACAACATTAAAACTTTGGACATTCCAGCTACAATTCCTGACCAAAATACCATACAAAACTTGTGAGAAATTTTTGTCCGTCAAGTTTATGCAAATGGAAAGCAGTTTGATTTCATACTTGAATTGAAAGCAGCCATTTTAGAAGCATGTGACAAAATAAACATTTCCACATGCAAAAACATGGCCAAATCTGTCTCAAAGTGTATTTTGCAGGACATCTGTGTTAGGAGGAAGCAAACAAGCTACTGAAAACTAATGTACAAATATTTCACCTCTGTAATTTAAATAAACTGGTCATACACTTTTTCCCACCAAGTTATGTAGAAATTAATTTCTGCTTATTTTTTAAAACACATTATTGTATTTTAAAACAAATAAAAAACTTCCATAACTTTATGTGTATAATTTTGTAATGGTATTAATTTTTCATAAAGTAAAAGCTTTACATAAGTTTTTGTGGTTTTAATCTTTTTTCCAGCACTTTATTCTATTTCAGAAATTCCAAAAAAAAAAAAAATCTGTTCATAATTTGCTGAAATAGTAATTAATAACTCATTAATTAAAAGCATGTCTTTTTACTTCAACAGTACACCTGCAAGATTGTCATATTGTATTTATTTCTGCTTCGGGGATACATATATTCATCTGCTTTCCAATAAGAAAGATATTTATAACCATCAGTCAGAAATTTTTTAGATATATCAAAAATTTTAAAACTATTTCACATAGGGATTTGGAAAGAGGCACATATATGTAAAATAATATTTTCAGTAAATTTTTATTTCATCAATACACTGATTTTTATATAAAAAATAATTTATTTTACATTTAATCCTATTGCAAGTTGTTCAAATTATATCTTGGCCCCTAATTACCTGAGCCCAGGGGTCGTACTTGTCCTGAAATTTTATGACCAGGAAATTCTTCCGTACCAGTATTTACTTAAGAAAAAATCTCTTGTTAAATAAGGCCAAATTTTGTGCATTTAACCTAGACTTATTTTTCTATAAACAAATAGTGATAATTGTCTTGAAAAAAATCCCTGAAGGATACAACCCCTGCCTGAGCCTCTTATATTGCTACTTCTTGAAAACTTGACCAAATAATACAATATGAGCGGATCGTTTTAGCCCTTGGTTTTGTCCCCACCTTGATCATTATGGGCTTAGTTGTCCCCAGGGATACTTTCTGTTTCCACCCCCCCCCCCCCCACTTCATGGGATATATCATTGGACAGCCATTTGACCACACTTTCATATTATGCATCCCTGCTCCCCTCCCCCCTATTGCCCCCATTTCAATTTTAGATCATTAAGTAACTGGTTCCTAATCACCTGAGTCCTTTGCCTATTGCACCTTGTTGAAAACTTCACCAAAAGGTTAACTTGGTTTCTTCCCTCTGCTTGTTCTGCCAACCACTAGGGGGGGCTCAGTTGCTTGCCGTGGTGACACTTTTGTAACTTTTTTTGACCTCCTCATGTGATATATCATTAGATAGCCTTTTGATCACTCTTTCATATTATGTACCCCTCCCTACTATTTTCCTCCCATGGGTTTTTCTCTTATTTGAATCTCCACCCTCTCAACCAGCATATCTCCAGCTAGGTTCAATAATGGAGTTTCATTTGAATAGAGGTTTGTTTAGAATAGAGTGCATCCCCTGGCGGTGAGAAGTGAAACTAACAAATTTTGGATTTTACGTGAATTTAATGTTATTATCACAGGCTGAGTGGATCAACTAATTTATTATATAGTCCTTTCTGTAGAATTTTTTGGTTTTGCAGAACCCGAGGTACAGAAGTTTGCAATGGCCCAATGACTGCAAAATGAAGGCAATTTTCTAAATGGGTAGGGATGATAAAAAAATTTAGCAATCTGACCAACCCAATGTAACAAATTCGAGAAAATCAAACTATGCCGATAAAATAGGAACAATTTTCAATAGACATGACTGGGGTGAGAATAAGTGTAAATCTGCTGCAGGAGCTGATACCAGTTTGACAACATCAATACAGGAATATAATATGTCCAACTTAGAAATCGGCATCAAAGTTGAGCCCAATTTGATTTTTTTTAGTAATCTCATGACGTGCTGGGATCAAGCTTACAATTTCTCTATATATTTGGGCCGGGTCGATCCATACCTGGACTTAATTATTTCCAGGATGTGCCATAATTTGTTTTGTAAAAATGGTAATATCAATAATGAATTTCAGTTAATGGAATCTTTAATAATATACTATAATAAATTGTAATTTAATACTTAAAAAAAATCTACATTTTTTTATATAGCTTCAAAAGTTATGATGCTTTAGCCATACTTTCTTCTTTTATTCTAAACTACATTAATTTTTTTGATGAGTCTTTATTTTATTGTGATAGTTTAAGAGTCTCAGTGATCATTAATGTTGTTTTTCTGTATTTTGTAGCTTGTGAACACATCGTAACTGTAAAATACCTAAGTATTTTACAGTTATGAGTCGTAGAAATATCTTAAATTAACCAACAAAAATATTCACTCAAGTTTGCTGTTCCTCAATATTTATTTTACTTATTTCTCGACAACAAAAAATATTTTTTTTTATTTATTAACAGAATGATAGGTAAGTAAGATTGGCTTACTTTTTCTTATTCCTTCCATTCTGGTAGTCCTAGGTACTTGTGGTATTTGCCGTTAATCCATAGTCATGCTAAGCTTGCAAATCGAAAGAGTAATTGACATTATAACCTCCTGAACTGTATGAAATTAGCTTATTCCCATTATCTAAGGTTACATTTGTTTCAACTGTGTCAGTAAATTTTGTAAATATTTCTTTTGAGTTTACGGTATGGGTAGAACTTCCACTGTCAACTATCCAGATTTGTTTATTTCCTAGTTTTTTCATTAATAAAGCTACATTTCTGTTTCCATTATCTGTTTGTTTTCTGTCTTGCAGTTTCATGTTTTTAA
Organism: Maratus speciosus; assembly: GCA_963932465.1. Classification (NCBI taxonomy): domain Eukaryota; kingdom Metazoa; phylum Arthropoda; class Arachnida; order Araneae; family Salticidae; genus Maratus; species Maratus speciosus. Next base: position 356,407,732 of record OZ010796.1, on the reverse strand, counting down.
TTTGGGCATCATCTTCAAAACATAGAGAAGTGGAGTGATTTTTATTTCTGTGAAATATATTATATTGCATTGGATTGTTGTTGTTTTTTCCTTTCAGAAACCAGCATTCTTTATTTAAATGATTCTTTATTTTGTAATATGAGCAATATATACTCCTTCTGTGATATGTGTTACCTAATTTTCCTTGATCTTTATATGCTCTTGTGCTATTTTCTGAGTTTTTGGAATTTTCAAGCCTGCAGGTATGCTCATCAATTAGTTTACTTTTAATGAAATTTGGTCTAAGCTTGGCTTCAGGTCTTACCTCTGGGGCAGTAGTCAATGTGGCGTATGATGATGGTAATGAACATAGAAGGAGAGCTGAGATGTGGGAATCAGTGTATGTTTTCACCAATTGCTGAAAATTTATCTAAGTTCACGTAGTTTTGTTGTATGATTAATCATATTACCTCCTTCATTTAACTTTGTACTATACAACTTGCAAAACAAGTGTAACTTGCTAGATAAATTGGATCTTTCTTGAATATTCTTCAGAGTGTGAGTCAGAGTGTGAATATTCTTCAGAGTCTCATGTTCAAGTGTTTTACATGTATTATTTGGCTATCTTTGATACTGAGATTAATAAGAGCCCTGGCTTTTCTATCTTTGTTGGTCCAGTCTGTGATTATGGGGATCAGAGCATCATCAGTAATGATGTCAATTAGCTCTTCCCTTATTAAACAGTATCTTAACTTTGAACCGCCAGTTTGAATAATAATTGTTGTTCAATTTTTCTAATGTTGTGCTGTCTTTTATGGAAGCCATAATATTGTTATAGATTTTTACTTTCTTCCTTTAAGTTAATTAAATAAATAACTCCTATCCTGATATGAATAGCAGATTTTTATTTTTATCATTTAAGGATTTCTTTTATTTATTTATTTGCATTTTACTGAGACAATATTTCAATCTCGTAATCTAAATTGTTGGAAATATCTTAAATCAACCAACAAAAATTTTTGCATGATTTTGCTGCTCCTCGATATTTATTTTACTTATTGACAACAAAATATATTTTGTTTATTTATTAACAGAATGATAGATAAGTAAGATTGGCTTACCTTTTCTTATTCCTTTCATTCTGGTAGTCCTAGGTACTGGTGGTATTCGTCATTAATCCATAGTCATGCTAAGCTTGTAACTCAAAAGAGTAATTGACATTGAAACCATATTAACTTGGCTGACACACTATCTTATATATTAAAAAAAACACATTTTTAATCTTGAATAAATACATCTATATGGAGCTGAAACATCAAGCTCCTTTCTTTATCACTTTCATCGTACGTGCTGAAAAGTTGTAAAATACATTATAATTACATTATAATTACATTTTCGGCTTCTTGATGACTTTCCGGAAAATCTTGGGGCAGCCAGTGATGAGCAGGGTGGGTGATTCCATCAAGATTTGAAGCTCATGGAAGAACGGTATCAAGGTAGATGGGATGAACATATGATGGCTGACTATTGTTGGAGCATCAAGCGAGATTTCCACAAATTTAACACTCCAAGGAAAGCTACAAGAGATTTTTTATACCTTAATATGTACTTTTTTCGTTTTGTAAAAGGATTTTACTACTTGTATGAACACAACATAGCTTATAGTAAATATATACAGCCGTTGTATGAATAATATATTTGGCAATTTTTTTCTTTGTTTTCCTTTGTATATATTAAGTATGATTTTTGGGGTATCCTGTAGCTTAAAAATTTGACGTGATAGAAAAAAAAACTGGAGTCATTTTTGGATTTAGATGCCAATAATTAACCAAAAACAAGTGTCATATCTGTCAACAAAATGTGTGTTCCCCATTGTAATGGGTCCTATACTGTACTAAAATACTTTTGGACGTTTGCCCCTACAGCAATCGGCCTCTGCTGTTGACCGTGGCAGTTTGCACCCATGATTCATACAAAGAAATAAAATTTAAAAAAATCAGTCAATATGCACATCACATGCTTCAAGGTCAAACAACGATGTGTCAGTAGGTTGCAGTATATCCAATTTGGTATTTTTTTTTATTCAGATTGTTTGATTGCTACCGCTTTTTAAAAATAGTAACATTTCCTTTATTTAATGACAAATTTAATAAGGGGACTATTACTATTTCAAAACAAGTGGTTGCAATCTGAATAAAAGGAATCCAACCAATAGGCAATACTAGTACATTAGCCATCCTGGAGTTAGAGTCTATTTCTGTAAAGTTTCAGGAGTGAGTTTCAGTCAGACATTTTTTCTACAGACTCTGCAGCCTTAGTTCTCAGAAAGAAGCTACAACCAAAATCAATAAAGTACAAAGCCACAATGTTGAACATTAATTTTCAATATCCTATGCAAAAAGAATCATTTAAAAATATTGAAATGTAAACAAGAAATTTGTAAAGAATACTTCCATTAGCTTGCAAATCTTGTAGTGTAACTGAAGTAGGGTTTTTCAGATTATAACTGTTGTGTATGGAAAAAATATTCTTGAATTGTGAGATTTTTTTAAATAATTATTTTATTTTATTATATATATTTTAAATTATGTAAAAGAATTGTTTACATTCAAGTTGATTAAATTGGATGATTTGCTTTTTTTTATATAGTTAGTTCCCTCAGGGCTTCAATATCACTTCATTTTAACAATTTTTTAGATCTTACTTGGAAATGTGACGAGCTGTTGTTTTATGACCTTACATTCCTTATGTACAGGGTGTTCTCAAAAAGTCAATTGAAGTTCAAAAATCTATAAAAGAAAAATAAGTGAAATGTTTATAAGGTAGTTCATATATGTTTTATAGATTAATTTAAGAAAGATAATTCAAATTTTAATATATAGATAGCAGTGCATTGTTTCAACCAGTAAGAATACTGAGATTAACTCCATAATTTCAAAGGGAATTTTTTTCTGCATTTCAGCAGTGAAACAGTTTGCAAGAAAATGACTGAGTGATTGTCAGTCTAGTTTTATACACTAGTTTCAGCATTCTTTAAGGTTCATTCAGCCAAACGAAATTTATTGACAAAAAAATAATTACTTTTTAAATTATTCTATACAAAATTTATTATGAGCTACCTTATAAACATCATTTCATTTTTATTAATGAATTATTAAATTTTTAAGTTTGAGTGCTGTATTTGGGAATTATCCTGTATATGTTGGTATATTTCTCATATATATACTCATAAAATGCTTTTTTCCCCCACTCATCTCAAGCATGCATGTTGTGAATTTTATATAATTAAACTAATCCAAGGCTAAAAATCATCTACATTTAGAAAGAGCTAGAAATTATTAGCTTTAAACCTCTAAGCATTATACATTACATATCTAGTAGGACAGGAACAGACAAACATGTCTGAGACATGCATGCCTAAGATGGCGCATAAGAAAATTCCTTTAACACATGAGCCACTTCTAAATAATAGTTAGTTTTTGATGGAAATTCAATTTTATGTTTGAAACAACTTCTAAACTATTTTTAACTATGCAAGATAATACTAAAATAGGTCAGTTATTTTTGCATGAATTATCACACAATAAATTTTAGTGTAGGTACCCTGTTCTGGTGGTACAATGGTTTTCTTGCACCTTTTAATATATATGTTTGCTAAATCATTTTGCTTGTCTATAGAATTTAACCCTTTAAGCTTCTGACAGAATTTTTCCAGTATGTTTAATGATACATAAAATAATAACTATGATAAGCATTGGTATGGAAATTTGTACTTCATTACGTTACAGATTTATTTATCTTATGTAGTAGGAAAAAATGGCATTAATATCAAATTTTTGTTAAATTAGCCATTGAATTAAAAAATTTAGTGATAGAAAAATACGGTTAGGATGCTTAAAGGACTTTATTTTTTTAATTATGTTTTAATATGTAATTCAGACTCTTAAATGTCTTATGTACTCAGTTCTGTAGTCATGTAACTAAAAATTGCAAATTATATGTCAAATTTGGTACCAGCAGGAAAAAGTCTCATTTATTTTTAATTATGTACAAAGATATCATTTTGACATGGCTATGTTATCAAGTTCATACTGCATGATAAATGAATTAAGAGTTGAAATTATGATAAATCGAAAACTATTTTAGCATAACTTCTGTAAAAATTAATTTTTAATTAAGATATTTTCCAAATCATAATATTCCTGTATTTTTAGCAGTAAATAATATTTATAAAATTTATGGCATGTGCAGACCAAAAGGTTTGTCATCCCTGTAGTAGTAGTATGTTAAAGAATGTTTGAAGCACCATAATATCTACTAATGCTACATTTTTGCTCTGATGGCAGTAAATTTAATGCTATCAAAACCAGACCACATAGTAAATATTTCATTGTTCTAAGTATTACTTTATATTTTATTGTATTGTATATTCAGCACACCATCTCATTTTTAATATACCTAATTTATATCATAACTCTAATTACATGTTTTTCTCTCTTTGAAGCTTTTTAGGAAAAAGTTAAGAAAGTCTAACTACTTCTTTTATTCTACTTATTCCAAACCTTGTCTTTTTTTCTCTCTCCCTTTCATTATTTTTTTCTAATCCTGAAAAAATATTCTTTCAGTAAACTGCATTTTTTAATATAATATTCATCTGGCAGAAACAAATTTAAAATCAGATAGTTTAAAATTTTTAATGCAGCAAAAAATAATAGTTATTTTATAATTATTTTGAATATATATACAAAGCTTATATTATTCTTTAACACTAGAAAGACGGGGAATTTTACTCACTTTAAAAAAAAAAAAATCACACTTGAATTTTTATTTTAAATTATTAACTTATTTATTTTGCTCGTTTTTTTTCTTTGTATTTTTTAAGCTAGTTGTATAAAGAAATTTCTGGTTTGAACTGAAATATATTCATTTGGTAGCAGTCGAAATGACCGCTCGCTGTCTTTCTAGTGTGAAACATTTTCATGAAATTAAAACCAATATAATGTTTTGAAAATCAGTTACAGCTGACAGTAAAATATTTTGTATTAATTATATTGTGATTAATTATTTTTTTAATAATATAAAGCTATTCCTCTCTTAACAGAAATAACATATGTGAGTAATGTTTCTTCTTTCTGTTAGTGCCAAGTAGATGCATCAGGACAATTTAGATCACCATCTTTAACAGAGTTACCTGATGTTAAAGCCCCATGTATGTTTACTTATATTTTCCTTCTTATTCAATGTATGCAATATAATGTCTTAAAGTACTATAGGAAAAATAAATAAATAAAAATAAATTTCATGTACATTTAACTTAAAGATCTCATTTGTCATTATTTTGTGAATTTATACCTTAAAAGTTGACTGTTTTATGTTTATATAAAAACAAAATACTCAATAGAATTGTTTGTTGTTCTAATCATTAGAATATGGATACATTTTCATTATAGTACAAAATCTTTGTTTTTCTTTTCTAAGTGTTTTGAGAAGTCGTTTTAAGTTATGTAAGTTTCTAAAAAATACCTATTATGTTATTGTGTATTTGTTTTCAAATTTGCATGTTGTATTTTGCATTTACTTTTTAAATGTTTTTTTTTTTTATATAAAAATAATTTGTGTTAAAAAAAGAATAATTTTTAAAGTATTTCTGTTGTTCAGCTTCAGTGCAGGATGATTCTGATCTTCCGCCTTCTAATCTGCTTGTTACTTTTCTGGAATTTTCATCAATTATTATGTTAAATACTAAAGGTATGTTTTTATATGGTATATGCCTACTCTTATTTTGTTGAGTTCATGTATGATTTGATAAGATATACTACTAACAATCATTTGTTCTCTTATTCTTAAAAACATGAAACTAGTGATGGGCGATTCTCGAAAATTTACCAATCGAAAAAAATCATCACCATAAAGAACACAATTGATACATTCATCGATTACTTTCAAGAATCTACAATCGATTATTAAAATCATTGTTTTTACATGTTTATAAAGCAGATTTTATTAAATACATAGTAACTGAGAACAGATGGAATTAAAAAAACAATAAACTGAAGGTAGGCTATAATGAAGCCACAATAGTGGAAAAGTCATGTGACAGTGTCCCCTGGCTGCAAAAAGTTGAAAAGGTGTGAGTAGGTATGAAATGGTAAGGGGAGTTTAAGTATCAAATATTAGAATTTTTCGGCGATTAGCAACAAAATAGGCAAAGAAATGAGAATCAAAAGCACCCCTAGTGACAAAAACATGAACTAAAAGGATGGTAAAAGGGGTCAAAATTTTTTATTGATTTTCTACGTCATTTGAGATCAGATCAGATCTATAATTACCCCATTATTAGAAAACCCTCTACTGGAATATGTTAAACAAACCCTTCTCCTGGGAAACAAAATGGGGGAAGGGCAAGAAAAGTTCATAATATGAATAAGTGGTCAAAGGACTTTCCAATGATATATCACATGAGGGGTTACAGCTAAATTTAGAAAAGTGCTCCCCCTTGGGGACAAAGTAGGAGGTGGGACGCTGGAGGTATATAAATGAAATAGTATAGTCACACAGCTTTCCAATGATATATCACATGAGAGGTGTCGGCAAATGAAAGAAAAGTGCCCCCAGGATTCCAACCCTGGAATACACCCTGACCCCCCCCCCTCCCCTCTCTTTGAAATTTTCATATATTATAAATTATTTATTGGAGTGCTCCACAAAAAAATCTGATCTAAAAGATAAAAATGCTATGATTTCAAAAAAGTTCAAAAGCGCCTCCCCTGGGGGACCAAATTGGGGAGGGGGAAGAAAGGTTCATAGTATGAAAGAGTTGTCAAAGGACTTTCCAATGGTATGTAACAGGAGGGGTTTGGTAAAAGTTTGAAAATTAATCCCCCATCAGTCCACTCTAGTGCCTCCTGGAATTCACTCAGCTTTCGCTTTTTCATTATGTTTAATAAATAATATTTATCTGAGGGCTTCAAGTATGGGATAGCTTGGCAGAGCTAAAATAACAGAAAAATTGAAAATTCGGGGCAAAATGACACTAAATTCAGCAATAAACATTGAAACTAGGACTATACAGAACTGAATACATAAACCACTATTCCTTCTAACCTGTCCAATCATGCCCGTCGGCCTAATCGTTCGGAGTTTTTGTGGTTTTCTTTGAACCTTGGATTTCCATGCATAAATACGGGTTATGTTCCCTTAGAAAGACCCCCCATGGAGAGCACACACCCCCCCCCCCCATAGGCCCATATCCCTTGAGTTGATAATCGGCCATCAAAAATCAACCCAACCCTTCTAACCTATATCGGTTAATAATAAAAAGAGATGGATAAGCAGATGCACTACTTTGAGAAATTATGACTTAAACCAGAAATGCAGTAAGTTTGACCCTGAAAGCTTCATTTCTCTCGCTCGCATTTTGACTAATCTCATCTTGATGATTTTTCTGGCATCTCCACTTGTGGCTTCTCGATGATTCCTCTTGTGCTTTTCAACATTTCATGTGTTGGCTGAGAATAAGAAATCATTTTTCTTTGCTTCTTGGTATGTTGTTCTCGATAATTGTCTTTTCACATGTTGGCTGAGAACGATAAATCAATTTCTCACCCTCGGCAGAGAAAAGATGAGAGAAGATTTATCGAGAAGAATATCTTGGACTAAGGGATGAGATAAAGAAAGAGGCATGACAATGAGCTGTGAAATGAAGTATTAATTTTCAAAGTTTCTCTTATTTTAGATCTACCAAGCTGTCACATACCTAGAGTCCTCCGATAAATATTATTTATTAAATATAAAAATTTCAAAGAGGAAGGTGGTTCGGGGGAAATCTGAGGGCAGGAGACAGGACCCATGTGGGGAGCTATTTTCAAACTTTTACCGAACACTTCCTGTGACATATAATCGGAAAGCCCTTTGACCACTCTTTCATGTTTTTCAGAGGTGGGGAGGGGGACAAAGAAATTTTTAAAACCGTAGCAATTTCTATAATAAATATCATTTTAGGTATGGTTTTTTTCATGGAACCCTCCAGTAAATATTATTTATTAAATATAAAAATTTTAAAGTGAGGGTTTTGTGAATTTCTGGGGTGAAAGAGGGGAACCACGGGGGAGGGCGAGCAATTTTCAAACTTTTTTTAGACATGTCATGTGATATATCATCGGAAAGATCTCGGATCGCACATTCATATTATGAGACTTTCTTTCCCCCTCTGCCCCCTATGGCAGGGGATTGTTTCAAACTTTTTTGCGCTTTCATCATTTTAGACCAGATTTTTTTATGGAGTCCTCTGATAAATATTATTTATAATATATAAAATTTCAAAAAGGGAAGAGCTGTATTTCAGAGTGTGTGATAGTTGGCCCGGAGCACTTTCCTGACTTTTGCCAACACCCCTCATGTGATATATCATTGGAAAGTCCTGTGACCACTTATTCATATTAAGAACGTACCGTGTCCCTCCTCTCACTTTGTCTCCACAGATTCTGCCAGGTGGGGAGGCCTACCAATTGGTTTGAGCTCGCACTTTTCTAAATTTTACTGACATCCCTCATGTGCATATTGTTGGAAAGTCCTGTGGCCACTTACTCATAATATGTACCTCCCGCATCCCTCCCTCCACTTTGCCCCTGCAAGGGGCACTTTTCTAAATTTAGTCGAGACCCTTAATGTGACATATCGTTGGAAAGGCCTGTGACTACTTACTGATGTTATGCACCTCCGGTGTCCGTCCTCCCACTTTCTCCTGTGGGAGGCACTTTTCTAAATTTAGCCGATACCCCTTATATGACATTGTTGGAAAGGCCTGTGACCACTTACTCATGTTATGCACCTCCTGTAGCCCTCCCCCCACTTTGCTCCATGGGAGGCATTTTTATAAATTTAGCCGAGACCTTTCATGTGACATATCATTGGAAAGGGATGTGACCACTTGTATATGTTATACACATCTGGTGTCTTTGCCCCCATGGGGACACTTTTCAAAATTTAGGTGAGGCCCCTCATGTGACATCTTGTCAGACAGGTCTGTGACCACTTACTCATGTTATGCACTTCCTGTACCCATACTCCCCCACTTTTTGCTCCCACGGGGAGCGCATTTTTATAAATTTAGATCGAGACCCCTCATGTGAGGTATTGTGGGAAAGGCCTGTGACCACCAGGCATGAAAGAGTTCCTCCTAAAGGAGGAATTCCACTTTTTTAAAAACAATTTTGGTCATTAAAATAATAAAACTTTGTAAAAAATCACCATAAAATTAAAACAAAACACAGGACGCGTTTTGAGCTAAAAACATAACAGCTCGTCATCAGCTACAGCATACACGTGTCCGTAAACGAACAAGTTCAAAAATGAACTGAAGATAAAGAATGTTGCGAAGAATGCGACAGATGGCGCTACCTGATAGAGTGATATGCAAAAGGGAAATGTGATGAAAAAAGATAGAAGAGAAAATGAAATGGAAAAAATGGAAATAAAAGAAAAAATAAAAATAAAAGAAGTAAATTAAAAATATAAATAAAAATAATAAATAAAGAACTATAAAAGAACAAGAAAAAAATCCAAATTATAATTATTATTTTTTTTTTTTTTTTTTTTTTACAAAATAAAAAGAAAAGAAACAAGAGAAAAGGGAAAAGAATTACAAAATTAATTTCCACGCTGGAGATAGGAAAGGAGATAATTCATCTCCTTTCCTATCTCCAGCATGGAAATTAATTTTGTAATTCTTTTCCCTTTTCTCTTGTTTCTTTTCTTTTTATTTTGTAAAAAAAAAAAAAAAAAAAAATAATAATAATTATAATTTGGATTTTTTTCTTGTTCTTTTATAGTTCTTTATTTATTATTTTTATTTATATTTTTAATTTACTTCTTTTATTTTTATTTTTTCTTTTATTTCCATTTTTTCCATTTCATTTTCTCTTCTATCTTTTTTCATCACATTTCCCTTTTGCATATCCCTCTATCAGGTAGCGCCATCTGTCGCATTCTTCGCAACATTCTTTATCTTCAGTTCATTTTTGAACTTGTTCGTTTACGGACACGTGTATGCTGTAGCTGATGACGAGCTGTTATGTTTTTAGCTCGAAACGCGTCCTGTGTTTTGTTTTAATTTTATGGTGATTTTTTACAAAGTTTTATTATTTTAATTGCTTCATATCGCCAGTTTTCAGTGCTGTTTCGCTGCCCAATTTTGGTCATTCTCTGGATTGATGCTAAAATGCAAAGAAAATATTGGAAGCATATAAGGTGGGTGGGGGGAGGGGTCTCGAAAATTAATCAGACATTTTGCCTACTCAAATCCTTAGAGTTTGTTTCTGAATTGCTGTGCAAAAGAGCTATCAAAATCAATGGTAAGCTTATACAGTATTATAAGCATATGAAAGTGATGTAAATGAAGTTGTTTAAAATATCATTCCAGACTTAAAGTTTTTTTAGACTTTAAAGAAAGGAAGTTTTTATAAGGTTCTTTTTCAAATAGAATATTTTGTCCTATTTATATAACATTTTTGATTTAAAAGTTGAAATTTGTTTTCTGTTTTTAATACTTTCTAAGTTACAAAAAGAAAACCAGTTATATTTCAATTTATTCTATAAATAACTGTTAAAGCATGTTTGAATTATAAGAGTTTGGTGTCATTCTATAAATGGAAAATCTTTTCCACCTTTTTTCCTATTTCTCGCTTTCATGCCTGAACCACTTATTGATGTTACACACCTCCGGTGACTTTCCCCCTGCTTTACCCTCCTGGGGGCACTTTTCTATCCGATACTCCTCATGGGATGAAATGATATGATATTGTTGGAAAGCCCTGTGACCACTTACTCATTTTATGCCACTTCTGTGCCCCTCCTCCAGGATCCGGTCTGAGGTTCATTCAGTTCGAGATTATTTGTTTTTACAAGATTTTGTAGTATGTGCACACCATGCCTGCTATATGGTGCTGTATGCAGTGGGGCCCAGTTTGAGATTTCATATTACAAGATTATTATAAATTAGAGACCCCGATTAAAGGAGGAGCCTGCTAGCAGGCGAAGCCACCTAGTCTTTATTGACACTGGCTCATTTCAGTTCACCTGCAGACGATTCTTGATAAAATCGAACTGGATATGGTATAAAAGCAATTGGCAAACTGGTGTCATCGAGAAAAATTTGACTCAATCGATAAATATCAAGATGTCCATGCAATTGAAAAGATCGATATAAACATCTCATTTTCGCCCATCACTACATGAAACTTTTATATCTGTACATAAAAATGTGTTACAATAACACTTTTTTGACAAAATTTGATGAAATAGCAAATATTTATTACGAAAATTATTCTTATGAAGCTCCTTTTATGAATACATGTGATATTCATAGCTTCTCTTATTTTCCTTTTCATTTCATTGTTTTTAATTTTCATATTATCTTTTTCTTTGAGTTTCACACATGTGATTTCATTTTAATTTTTTGTATAGAGAAATATATAAAAACAATTTATTTCGCTTAATGTCTCAGAAATATAAAGATTGTATTGTATTTAAATCAGGATAAACAATTGATATTTGAAATTAAAACTTGTGCCAAAAGAAAGTTTTAATGGTGATTGGATTTTCTTTTATATAAAGAGGAATGGAATAAAACAATTGCTCAATCTCCCAGAAAAAAAATAATATAAACAAGTTTATATTATTATTATTTTTTCCATTAACCTCTTCTCTGACAATTTAAATAAGTAAAAGGTTTATTGTTTTAACCTTAAATATGTTATAAACTGTTCAAAAGATTTATGGAATGATTTATCTTTTAAAATATGAGGGTTGTAAATTAAATAGTGGCAACTTAACCTTGAAACTCGCAGAAGGGCGGGCATGCACAAATAGGATATGTGAGCGGTGAGGTGGTACTGTTGTCGATGTGTAGAGTGCAAAAAACGGTCAATCTGCTTAGAAGGGTAGTGGTTGTGTGGCGTTAAAGTGAGGAGTTTCGTTTCCATCGCTCTAAAGCATGTTTTCAAAAGGTGATCAGCAGTCGTGGCTTAAAATCAAGGTTGCCCGTGGCAAAAATGCAACAGAATGCTATCGAGGATTAGTGGAAGCCTGTGGTACAAATGCTTTACTGTATAGGACAGTAGCACGATGGGTTCAAGCATTTCATTCAGGTCAGAATGAGACTGTGGATTTGCAATGCACAGGATGGCCCCCCATTCCTCAAGAGCAGATTGACATCCTGAGCGGTCTCTTTACCATAGACCACCGATGGACTGTCTGAGAATTATCCTTAGAGGTTGGTCTGAGTCATCAAACAGAGTGGCGCATAATGAAGAAATCTCTCAAGATGAGGAAAATTGCTTCCCGCTGGGTTCCACATCGACTAACCGAAGTACAGAAATGGCACCGGTATGCACTGGCTGGCACCCACTGGGAGAGATACCGCAATGAAGGAGACGCATTTCTGCAGCGTATTGTCGCCATTGATGAGGCATGGGCACGAGCCTATGAGCCTGAATTAAAGCGTCAATCAATGAATGGCATCACCAAGGTTCGCCGCGTCCACAGAAATTTAGACAGGAACACAGTCGGGTGAAGGTTATGCTGATTGTGGCATACGACTGGGACGGTGTGATTCTTACACATGCTGTACCTGAAGGACAAACTGTCAATGCAGATTACTATTGCCGATTTATACAGCACCATCTGCGTCTGGCTATTTGGCGCAAATGTCCACATTTATTGCACAGCAAACTCCTTATTGTATTGCATGACAACACTCATTGCCATGTCGCAAACAACGCCACTCTCCTGTTGTGATGGTGGCAGTGGGAAATCCTTGAACACCCTCCCTACTCACCCGACATGAGTCCTTGTGACTTCGATCTGTTTCCGAAGTTGAAGGAACCCCTCCGAGGTCACCGATTTCATGACGTTTCATCTGTACTCCATGCAGTAGGGTGCTCGGTCGCTCACATTAACACCTTGCCACTGGTCTACAACGGCTTCCCGACATTTGGCAAAAGGTTATAAGCTTTGCTGGTGATTACATAGAAGGAATGTAATGCAATTGTACTTGTAAGTTCATTAAGAATTGATTTATACCTATGTTGCCATTACTTAATTTACAGCCCTCGTAGCATTATGTTTATTCTGTAGATTATTGAAAGTATTTTCAATCATGTGTGCATTCTAATGTCGATTCCCCATTACTCTTGTTTCAGTGTTTCATTTATGTTTAGCAGGATTCAGATCCTACCATTTAGAAAGCTAATTTTATTTCTTACCATTTACCTTATCATATAAATATTTGAACTAGAACACTGTTTTATCTATTTGAAAAATAATTTGGAATTGTATTGTTTTGAATATGCTCTCATATTTATCATTCCATACACAAGATTCAAGGGTGCAAACATAATGAAAAGAAGCATTCTCAGAATCACCTTCACCCGCATGTAATAGCGATCTCTGAATGTTTTTTTTTTATTATATAGACTAGTCACACCATTGATTTTGCATTTTTGCAAAAAAAAAAATTAATACAGTAGACTTCCTCAAATCTACAACTGCCTAAAATCCGCACGTCATCATAGATGTAAACAGTGAAACTTTCAGTTGAGAGGCAAAGACAAAATTACAGAATTTTTCAGTTTTATATCATTCTGTATGTATTTTAATATATAATTTCAGTTAATATGACTGAACTCATGGTTTTTCATGAAAGAAGTATAAATTTATTTCTAAAAAAAATCAGAATATTGCTGATATCACTGGTAATTACAATCTTTTTATGAAGTATATTTATCGTAATTTTGCGCATATCCGCCACACCTCAGATAACTCAATTTCCTACCAGAATTAATTTTAAATAGAATGTGACTTGCTTCTACTTAGCACTTATTTGACTTCTTTTTTTCAATAACATTTCCGGTTTGAAAGAGACTTAACTAAGCCGCGGCAAATATACGGGAAATTACGGTATGAGTCATTCTATGTAAAATCACCCAGAGCATGGCACCCACCATCACCAATTTTGATAAAAAAAATCAGTGAATTTGTAGACTTTTTAATGCTGATTCCAAAAATATCAATCATATTGAAATTGATCAGATGGTTTGTGAGTTATGAGCTGTTAAATATCTTCCAAGATGGCCGATTTGCCGCCATTTTGAATAGCACTCATGACAACATAAAAGTCTATAATAAATCCTTTCAGGTTTAAGCTAGAACTTTCAAAAAAAAATTTTTTTGTTGTTCAGAATAAAGTAAACTTTCATTTAAACAGATTTTTGTACAGCTGATTCCATTAAAATGCTGTCAGAAAATGACTTTTTGTCATTTTTTTAATTAAAAAAGGGTGTAACTTCAATGGCTGATTTCCCACATTGTTCCCCCTTCAATTGTCATCTAATTGCATAAATAGGAAGCTCAAAGTGTGTTTTGATGCATGATAAAAAAAATTTAATGGGCAGTTCACAGGTATTTTGTTTAAAGAAGAATTTCAATTTTACTAACCTTCCAACAGTAACAGAAAATACAAGATAATGTTGATATTTATTTTATTGCCAGAAATATCATACAACTTTGCATCTAAAAGTTTGATAAGGTTTTATCTTCTATAAAATTATATATATTTATTTTAATGTGGCTAAAAGGGGGAATCGCATAGGAATAAATAGGATTGCTTATAATGAATTCCTGCAAGACATAAAAGTATTTTCATGACAAATTGAAATCTATTGCAAAGTTTCAGTAAATTAGTAAACTAGTCAGATGTGGCAATGCCAAAACTTTCTTCTATCTCATTCATGTTAATACTTCCAGAAAAATGCAGCATAGCAGCGCCACTGGTTAGATGATTTACACCAAAATCTAATCAGCAATAATTTATGTCAACTTCTAACTGAATTTGAAGTTTCGTGAAAATCCATGTATTAGTTTTTGAGTAGAGTTATGGTGGAAATCGTGAAAAATTCTGCATAGCAACGTCACCTGTTAGCCTTTATATACCAAAACCTAATAAGCTACAACATAAGTCAGCTTGGTAACTGAATCTGAAGTTTGATTAAAATCTGTGCATTACTTCTTGAGATAAAACTATTGCAGGAATCAGGAAAAATGAAGCATAGCAGTGCCACCTGTTGGGAGATTTACACCAAAAGGCACCAACTCATATCAAGGACTAACTGAATCTGAAGTTTGAGGAAAATCCACACATTAGTTCTTGAGATAGAGCCATTGCAGAAATCGTGCAAAATGCTGTATAGCAGTGTCACCTGTTGGGTGATTAGGAAGAGGTTATTTCAAGACACTATAAAATCGGTAAAAGAATTTTATGAAGATGATGAATTTTCACGCCTCATGACTGGTCAGAAAGATAAGGTCAGCATCAGCATAAAGAAAAATGTCCATGTTCAAGAAAGGCTTCTTCTTTGCAATCTGAATGAACTGTATGTCCAATTTTGATCAAAATTTCCTACCAGTAATTAAAATTGGGTTTTCAGAATTTGCTAACCTGCGACCTAAGCATTGTGTCTTAATTGGAAGTTGTGGCACACATTCTGTTTGCGTGTGCACAATACATCAGAATGTTCAGTTACTTGTTGCAGCAGCAGGGATTGAAGAAAGATATCAAGATGTAATCCAGAAATTGTTTTGCAATTCTAATAATAGGGATTGTTATGTATATGCAGCAAATGTCCCAAAAAAGATGTTCTTGAAGAGTTTTCAAAGTTAAAATTTCCAGACTTTGATCCTGAAGATGCAATTGAATATAAACAGTGGGTATCAACTGGCAGAGTAGATAAGACGTGTGACAAAAGCAAGTCTGCAAAGGCCACTGAATAGGCAAATTACAAATGTGACTATGACGTATGAATATTGCAGACAAAACATTGAAGGTATAACATTTTTATCATCACAAAAGTGACATGTTAAAACTGCACATGTCTCAGTGGTTGCAACTTGCTACAACAATTCCTGAAACACATAGTATGCATTAGGGCTGGACGATATACCGTAATACCAATATTTCTTTAAGACCACGGTAATGATATTGAGATTTGAATCCTTCCATGATATTTGCGGCTTTGTGCAGGTGGCGCGCACATACCAGAATATGGGCGAACAGTCTACTGTTCTGATGTACCGCTTTGTTCATCGAAATTCATCGGGAATCCAAATTGAAAGACTCGTTTGAGGATCAGGCATTTCTGATACAATCACTTGTGAACTCCATACCAGTGACTGACTATTGTGACTTTTTTTCCTGTGAATTGAAATTGAAAGCACGTGTACAGTTATTGCTGATGGAATTCATTGATAGATTTTCAAGAAGCAAGTACAATTTATAGATATTTCTTGTACATACTGACAGCCTATGAAAACATGGCTGAACAGAGTTACGGTGGTTGTTGTGGAAGACTTAAGTTCAAAAACACCAGTTATAAAAACAACTTATTTATTACGGAGAGATGATATGATGATGTTACAAAAACAGCATTACTTTGCCGTTAAATTATAAAAAAAAAACTAAAATAATAACTTAAGCAGCTACATTCTGATAGGTGAAACAAGCATACAAAATATTTCACGTAGCTAATGATCTACAATAAGTCCAGACTTTTATACACCCGGGAACAGCAATTGTTTTTATAAAAACCATTGCCAATCTAAATACAAACTTACGAAAAACACATCCGAAACGCCGATCAGTGCCATTACTCAGCAACGGCACTTGTCTCAGGAGCTAGACTGCCGGTCGTTTCGGATATGTAAACAGAACAAGAGAGGGTGAAAAATAAACGTGCATCAATATAGAAAGTAAATAATTTAAAATTTTATAGTTTAATTTAAACTTTACTGAATGATTATTAAACATTAAGTAATTGATGCATAACAATCAGCCTCCTTTTTCACCATCTCCTGAACTTAACAAAAACATGAAAAAGGTTATATATAAATACTAAATTACAAATACATGAAAATTTCAAAAAGGTTCAAAAAATGTAAAACTTCAAAAGTTCAACAACAAAAGGTTACACTTTAAATTCAAAAACAACAATCTGATCAATGTCAGGTCATATAAGACTTTATTGGAAAGGCATTGATGAGAGTGAACAACATTGTAGTGAAAAATTATAACCCCCCAATAAAACTTTAAATATCAAAAATTCTTTTACAAAATTTCAACAACTGCTCTTTAATCTGTGGCTTTGCGAAACTATCTGCAAGATTAAATTTACTAGCAATATATTTAAGTTTAAATACTTTATCAAAAACTAGATTTCTAAGAAAAAGATATTTTATAAGAATGTGCTTGGTTTTCTGATTTTCAAAAGGGGAATTAGAAAAGGCTATTGCAGCTTGGTTATCGCAGAACAGAGTACAATCCCTCAAGTTTAAGTTAAGCACCTCATTTTGCAAAACATTTTTGACCCAGATTAACTCTTTAGCAGCTTCAGTTAAACTGACGTATTCTGCCTCCATTGTAGAAAGACTTATACATTTTTGTTTAAAAGTCTTCCAAGATATGGGCGTTTCATCTAGAAACAAAATATACCCACCCATAGAGACATGATCATCTCTGTTTGCCACAAAATCTGAATCTGAATAACATGAAAGGTTTAACTGACTGACTTTGGATAACTCAAGTTTATAATTTTTAGTATATTTTAAATAACCTAACAATTTTAACAAACTATTCCAGTGAGTAATTCCAGGATTTGATTGAAATTGGGATAATAAATTAACTGCATACATTATATCAGGTCTAGTTCTTCCAGCTATAAAAGATAAACATCCTATAAGATTTCTATATGGAAACCTAGACATAATTTCTATTTCTTCCTTAGTAGAAGGTGAATCTTGTTTAGACAAAACCAAGCCCTTGGGAATAGGTACAGAGCTTACAGGAAATTTAAATTCTGCAAACATCTCACAAACTTTCTCAATGTAAGAGGTCTGGTGAATGTATAGACGATTTCCTATCTCTTCAAACTCTATGCCCAATAGCTTTCTGGTTGTCCCCATAATTTTTAAATTGAAATGTTTTTGCAGTAAATTTAACCTAAAATCTAAATCATCTTTAGTTTTACCAAAAAGAACAATATCGTCAACATAAAGTAAAAGGATCAATCTGGACTGAAACATGTACACACAATTGCACCAATCGAGTTTCTGAAAACCTAGTCTGGATAAAACATCATTCACTTCAAAGAACCATTGTCTGCCGGATTGATGCAGACCATAAATGGCCTTATTTAATCTGCAAACTTTATTTTTTTCTTTAATAAAACCCTCAGGTTGATGCATGTATACAGTTTCATCTAGATTTGCATAAAGGTAAGCATTGTTGACGTCTACCTGGACATTAACCCATTTTAACAGACATGAAAATATGGCAAAGAATAATCTAACTATTGAAAAACTAACTACTGGGCTAAAAACTTCATAATTTTCTCCCTTAACCTGATTGAAACCTTTCGCTACCAATCTAGCCTTATACCTCACTATCTCATTTTTCTCGTTCCTTTTTAAGGTATACACCCAATGGTTACCAAGAATCTTAGCATCTTTTGGCGATGTCACAAGATCCCATATGTTACATTCATACATAACGTTTAATTCTTGGCCCATTGCGTCCCTCCAGTTTGATGCTTCAGGGGTTTTTATGGCTTGATTGTAGGCTTGAGGAATTTTAACTTCAGTTAAGTTGGCTTCATCTACATTTAAAAAATTAGTTATTTTACCAGACTTTATTTTTACTGCTAAAATTAAACAAGTTTTTTTCACATTCTTTTTTATTTGTTTTACAATAATCTGTTAATTCATTGAAAGATCTAATTCTTGTATTGGTCCCTTCTATGCCATAATAGATGTCTGTTTTATTTCCGGCTTTACGTTGTACTGCCTTACGAGTCCATGGAATAGATTTACAAGGTTTCAAACCACTCTGCTCTGAGCTCTGGTCTAGATCTGACACACTAACCGTTTCAGTATCATTCCCCAATTGAGGTGTATTCTCTGGTTCATCAAAAATGTTCCCATCCTCATTAAAATCAAAAAGTGAAAAATTAAATTTTTGCTCTTTTAGTCTTGAACAAATGTCTACCCCCCTTTTTGTTTCATCAAACTTAATGTTAATAGTTTCTACAATTTTGTTTTCCTCTATTAACCAAATTCGGTAGCCTTTCGTTGTTTGAGCATACCCACACATGATCCCTAGTTTAGCTCGCATGTCAAGCTTCCTTCTGACCTGCTTGGGCACTCCAACATATGCTAAACAACCGAATTTTTTCAAATGAGAAACTGAGGGTTTTCTACCTGAATACATCTCAAAAGGGATCTGTTTATTTTGTTTGTTACATACTCTATTCCAGGTATAAGTAAAACACATTAAGGCTTCAGCCCAAAATTTTTGAGACAAGCCACTAGCATTGAGGAGAGTGTTTACACCATCAAGAGCAGTCAAATTGAAACGCTCCGCAACGCCATTCATTTCTGGGCTGTACGGATTCGTTTTCTTGTGAACACTTCCCTGCTTCTCTAAAAAATTTTCAAATTCTCTATTACAGAATTTCATGCCACCATCAGTTCTTATAGAAATTATTTTCCTATTTAAGTACCTTTCGGCCCTACTCTGAAATTTCAAAAACGTCTGAAAAACATCAGACTTATTCCTGATGGTGTATACTGTAACAAAACGAGAAAAATCGTTAATGATGATAAAAAAATATCTACTCCCCCCATGCGATGTCACCTGTAAAGGCCCGCATAAATCCATGTGTAAGAGCTCTAGAGCAGTTTTAGACCTTATTTTGTTTGTTACTTTAAATGATGTTCTTTTATTTTTAGCAAGTTTACAGGAGATGCAGTCCTCGGTTAACTTTGACAGCACTGAAAGTCCTTTAACACTCTCATTTTTTCCTGTGTTAATTAAGTATTCATTATTTACATGGCAAAATCTTTCGTGCCATAACTCATTCAAGTTAACTTTATCCAAATGATTAGCTGAAATGTTAATCGAGTTGCTGTCTCCTTTGCACATAGAATTATAATAACAGGGTTTCAAAAAATACAAATCATTTTTCTGAACTGCATAAAATAACCAATTCCAATCTTTGTCATATGCAACAAGTCTACCTTTACTGACAACAAAAGCACCTAACTTTTCAAGTTTACTACCAGACAAGAGATTTCTACGTAAATTTGGATTATACAAAACATTCTTTAAGATAATTTGATTAAAACTGCCATCTTTACACTTTATAAAAAAATTTATAGTACCCTTTCCCTGAACAGGACTTTCTTTTTCTCCAACAGCAAGTGACATCTGCATATTTGAAACAGGTTCAAAATCCAAAAAAAAATTTTTGTCTTTGCAAAAATGAGCCAAGCAGCTGTGTCAAAGACCCAGATACCACTTTGGCCAAAATCAGATGAATTAGCTTCATATGGAGAAATTTCAATTAAACTAGCCTCTTGTTCAGAGAAGGTATGTTTCACACTATTGCATTTTACTTTATCACAATTTAATTCAACATTACTGGATTCTGAAAATTTTTTTTTAAATTGAGAATTTCTAGAGTGAGAGCCTTTAGATTAATAATTTTTAGATTGACTTTTAAATTTACAAATAGCAATTAAATGACCATATGATTTACAATAATAACAAGGACCTATTTCTTTACTTTGCTTAACACTATTCTTAGATTTAGAAAATTTACTTTGATTTACTGAATTTTCAAATTTAGGAGGTTTACCTGTTTTACACTTAGTTATTTCTCCAGAAAAGGCAACATTGTCAGCAAGGTCCCTTTTTGCAAGTTTCAAACGGTTCTCCTCTAGCAGTAATTCAGATTCAATCTTGTCTGGAATAAACTCTGCATCTGGCCAACGGTAGATCGCTTGGACTGTAGACTGGAACTCCTCTGGTAAACTCCGGATCATTTGATACCCCAAATACAGAGGCAACAGAATATGTCCCACCTCTGGAAGGTACTCGGCAGCTTGCTTCACTTGACAGAGGAAAAGGCCGAGATTTTCACTGGGAACATATCTCACATTAAAAAATTCATCCAAAAGCTGTATCACTCGGGCTCTTGTAGTAGGCTCAAAATGATCTTTCAGAATTTTCCAGGTAGCAGCTCCACTAATGGTACCAGCAATTAACGGCTTAAACTCAAATGATAAGGTCTGATAGATTATTGTATATGATCTTGCTTTATGTAAATTCATCTCGCTTCTTTCTCTCCAAGTCAACTGGTCTGTTACAGGAACTGTTTTTCCTCTTTCCCATCTTTCTGGCCTGAAGATTCACTGTTTTCCTTCACCTCGATGTCTAAGTCAGGACTCTCGATGTAATTCCAAACACCAAAATGCATTAACAGGACTTTCACTTCGACTTTCCATGTTTCCCAATTCGAGGAGGTCAAGAGATCAATATTTGATAACTCCATCTTTAAAACGGCCTCCGTCGAAGCTATCGTAAACAAAACTTTAAAAAAAATCGGTAAAGTTCATGAAAAGCGTCTAAAGAATTGATGAAAAACATAAGTAAATTCCACTGAAGACGTCAGAAAAATTCACGACAAACATCGCCGAAAAGCGTCACTCAAAAATATCGGAAGTCCAGCAAAGAGGCACATCTTTTAGCAAAAAAGAAATTCATCAGCACTCAGCAAAGAAAAACATTATCTTCACTTCCACAGGGCCACTGGGCCCATAACCTGACAGCCTATGAAAACATGGCTGAACAGAGTTACAATGGTTGTTGTGGAAGACTTAAGTTCAAAAACACCAGTTATAAAAACAACTTATTTATTATGGAGAGATGACATGATGATGTTACAAAAACAGCATTACTTTGCCGTTAAATTATAAAAAAAAAAAAAACTAAAATAATAACTTAAGCAGCTACATTCTGATAGGTGAAACAAGCATACAAAATATTTCATGAAGCTACTGATCTACAATAAGTTCAGACATTATACACCCAGGAACAGCAATTGTTTTGCATAAAAACCATTGCCAATCAGTAAATACAAACTTACGAAAAACACATCCGAGACGCCGATCCTACAAACACATCTGAAATGCCATTGGCTGCAAGCTATGACATTGCAAGTCAACCACTCACGGTGAAAGACGCGATCCTGAAATCACTGTTACTGACAGTTACTCAGCAACGGCACTTGTCTCAGGAGCTAGACTGCTGGTCGTTTCGGATATGTAAACAGAACAAGAGAGGGTGAAAAATAAACGTGCATCAATATAGAAAGTAAATACTTTAAAACTTTATAGTTTAATTTAAACTTTACTGAATGATTATTAAACATTAAGTAATTGATGCATAACACATACAGAGCACAGTTACATTATTTACAACCCTATAATGGAGTGACATATGAATTAAAATATATCGATATATCGAAAATATCAATATTTGGTCAGCGATATATTATGATATTAAAATTCTGGTATTGCCCAGCCCTAGTATGCATTATTTTGAATCTACAGGAAACTTATTAATAAGTGGAAAAAGAATAAGATGAAACATTTTCTGTTTTTTCATCTTTTGATAAAAATATTAAAGAGACTTCAGATATTCCATCTCTTAACAGTTATGTAGCATGTATATATAAATCGAATTGGTATATAGACTTAGTTTCAGAAGTCCACAAATGAGAAGGGGATATAACTGTTAAATTCATGCATCCACATGGCCATCACCTTCGTACTATTGGCCAGAAAATGACGGTTGTGTTGTGCCTTTCAATCATATACTTTGTGCATGTGACATCAATACTACAATTGGTACAACAGATAAACTTAGTGATCCATCCAGTGCTTTAATAAGCAACAAGTGAGCAAAACATGAAATGAGAAGGAAATAAGATTGAAAGATAAAGGGAACAAACAAATTTTAAATAAAACAATTTTGTATTTTTTCATCAATATTACAATAGAATTAATTTTTTGTATTAATTATCATTACTTTAAATTGTTTTTGATGTAGATATATTTTAATAGTGTATATTTTACTGTGTATGTGCTAAATGTTATTTTCTATAATTTTAAAGTACGATAATGTTTACTTACTGTATTTTTAATTTAAGAGTTATAATTTTATCATATTTTGTATAATATACAAGTATGATTTTGCTATAAAATGTGATTATTTTTAGAATTTTTTCTATCATTTCTTTTTTACTTGTAATTTACTGAAACTTTGAAATAGATTTCAATTTGTCATGAAAATACTTCTATGTCTTGCAGGAATCCATTATTAGCATTCCTATTTATTTCTGTAGGATTCCCCTTGTTTTCAGCCACATTAAAAAAATATATCTTTAAGTAAGATAAAACCTTATCAAACTTTTAGGTGTAAAGATGTATGATATTTCTGGCAGTAAAAGAAATATCAACATTATCTTGTGTTTTCCGTTACTTTTGGAAGGTTGTTAGTAAAATTGAAATTCTTCTTTAAGCAAAATACCTGTGAACTGCCCATTAAATTTTTTTTTATCGGTGTGAAAACACACTTTGAGCTGCCTATTTATGCAATTAGATGAAAATTGAAGGGGGAACAATGGGAGAAATCAGCCATTGAACTTACACCCTTTTTTAATTAAAAAAATAACAAAAAGTTATTTTCTGACAGCATTTTAATGGAATCAGCTCCACAAAAATCTGTTTAAATGAAAGTTTACTTAATTCTGAACAAAACAAAAAAAATTTGAAAGTTCTAGCTTAAACCTGAAAGGAATTATAGCATTTTATGTTGTCATGTGTGCTATTCAAAATGGCGGCAAATCGGCCATCTTGGAAAATATTTAATAGCTCATTACTCACAAACCATTTGATCAATTTCAATATGATTGATATTTTTGGAATCAGCATTAAAAAGTCTACAAATTTTACCAAAATTGAAACTGGCGGGTGTCATTTTTAGAAAATTCTGGGTGATTTGACATGGAATGACCCGTATGTATTATTCAAGCTTTTTTGGTTAAGACTGGCAAAACCTGACATAAAATTTCCTTACTTTATGACTTTTATGTGAATTAATAGGGTGCCTTTAAGAGGACAGTTTCATGGAATAATTTTATAAAAATGCATCATTTTTATTATGCATATTTATTTATACATTATTAATTATTTACTTGACCTTTACTTTCAATAATTTAATCGCTTTAAAATTATCTTACTTTTTATTATTTTAAGCATTTATTATAATTTCAATTGCATTATTACACTCAAATTATTGTTTAAAAAATGTAAACAAAGCAATGACTAGAAATACACAAAATTCTAAAATCCGCACAACCTCTGATCCCAAGCTGTGTGGATTTGAGGGAGTCTACTGTATGTACTAATGAAATCTACTAGTAAATATGATGACTAAAGCAGGATGAGAATCAGACTTTCAGCCAATTACGGAGGACTGTAATAGATTACGATTACTTTCAATTTCTGAAAGCCAATTATGATTATGTCGCTATTTATGCAAGTTAGATTACAATTACATTTTTCATTATCTATATTTTTAAATTCTAGATAACGATTATGTTTAGATTACGATTAATATTTTTTGTTGGATTACGATTACCGAACTAGTTGATTACGATTACAATTTGATTACACTGATTTCGTAATCTGCTTGTTGCAAACTAGGGTCCTACATCGTGTCAGGTAACTGGATTTTATCCAAACCAGACTGTCAGGTCAGGTTAGGTTAGAGCTAATTTCCTTCCTTGCAGTTCGGGGATAGGTTGAATTTTGTTTTTTTTTCTCTAGGTCAGGTTGATTTTCTAGTCAAATGTTCAATGTTTGTGTTCGTGTCGGTTTTGAGTTCTGTTTTGGCATTTGCGAGTTGGGGTCAGATGTACTCAATTTTTCAAAAACAGAAAAAAAGTTCTAAATGTTTGCCAGGTGAAAAAATTGCATACTTGAATATTAATGAGTAGGATATATATATATATATGTGTATGTGTTTCTTCCACAAAAGATAAAATTGATATTACAGATAGAATTTTAGACTAATATTCTATAATTGCATAAATAAGGATTAATTTTCATCCATTTCAGGTTCGCATCAGTTTTGGGATGAACAGACCTGCCAACCTTTGAAAATGAGAAATCGTAACACTCAAAATTAAAATTAATCTGGAGGTTGGTTGGTTGTTTTTTTGTGTTTTGCAGCCATTTTTTGACGTTCGTAAAAGGAATAAGGTTTCAGTCTTTCAACTCAATATAGTAAATTTTTTCCTCTGAAAATTTTTATATGATTTTTTGAGCTTCTTCTTGTTTCACAGCTTTTTTTTTTTAACATTTGTAAAAGAAGCCCAGTTCCAATTTTTTAGCTCAGTCCAGTAAATTTTGATGAAATTCACAGGGTTTTTTTTTCCGTTATCATTTCACGATATTCACAATTCTTTTCCCCACAATCGTAATTCAAGTTTTTCTATCACGATTCTTTGTTGAAATCCACACTTTTTACCCTGAACTTTTGACGAAATTTGTATTTTTTACCTTAATCCTTTGATGAATTTTGCGTTTTTTACACAATCCTTTGGCGAAATTTATGTTTTCTTTTGATGAAATTTGCGTTTTCTTACTCACCTATTGATGAAATTTGCATTTTCTTACTGATCTTTCGGTGAAATTTGTGCTTTATTTCCGTGATACTTTGGCGAAATTCACGTTTTCTTTCTGTGATATTTTGACTAAATTCACATTCTTACCACGATCATTTGATGAAATTGATTTTTTAAGCGGTCATTTGTCGAAATTCACGATAGTTTATCACGTCAGATCGGCAAATTTTGCAACAGTTTTGTGCAACCAATTGGCAAAATTCGCAACAGTTTTTCGCAACCGATTGATAAAAATTTCAATATTTTTTCACGACCAATTAACAAAATTCACTACTTGTTTCCGCGACTTTTTGAAGAAATTTGTAGTATTTTCCCTCAATAGCTTATCGAAATTCGCATTTTTTTGATGAAATTTTCAATTTCTTTCTGAACTCTTAACAAAATTAGATTTTATTCAGCGAACAATTGAAGATAATCACTATTTGTTTCTGAGATATTTGATGAAATATCAGATATTTTCCCATGATCATTTGAAGAAATTCTCAATTTTTTTCACGATCAATTCACGAATTGATTTAGGAAAATTCCATGAAAGAAAAAAAATTACGGGCTTCCAAGAAATTTTAAAATATACTCACAGAAGATACGGCACAGCAGTTTTCATTATGCAGGACTTTCCTTTTCTTTGTGCAAATCACGCGATTCCGCACAATATTTCAAAGCCTCCCCTCAAGAAACCCTTAAAATGGTGCCCCTGTTTCTAAGGAAGGGAATTCCTCTATAATAAATATTTACAGATGCACGATTCACTCATGGTTAATATCCATTAAGGGGGTTTTATATTAGAAGTTTGTTTTGCAGCCCCTTATTTTTTTTTTTTTTTTTTCACTTGAGCATTTTTTAATGTCCGAATTTTCGGACTAATGACCAATTTTTTAAAACTTTTGTAACTGAATACTTTAAAATTTAGGAAATTTCAGAACAGAATCACTCCTGAAAAATGTGCTGTGTGGACTAAAAATCTCAACTGGAATAAAAAATGCTTTTGTGTTTCTTTTTTTATTTTAAAAAAATCGTAGTTTGAGACTGTTTATCGTAACATCATAGTTTAAAGGTCCAAATCGTAGCAACTACGATTTTTTCGTAGCAGTTGGCAGGTCTGGATGAAGTATGTTGAGTTCAAGTTGGGATTCAGGTTCACTTAAAACAAAATTTTAAGGGTCAGGTTGATTTATTATCTGATCTATGCAAGACTATTATAATTATGAACCCCCCTTTCTTCGAATTCATTGTTTAACTATCTGTATGTAATAGGCACATTTAGTAATTATTTAGGAATGAAGAACTGCATCAGTATTTATATGTAAGTGTGTTCACAGTTCAAAATCTATTAAGCTTGTCTGGAAGAATCTTCCCAAAAAGCATTTTTACGGTTGTGTGACTGATAGAATAGTGAAATATAGCATGCAAAATTTTGATTTGAGATTAACTAGCATTGGCATATGCAGGGGAAGTGGGGGGAACTTCTCTCTAAACCTTGAAAAACAATGTGCCAGTGTTTCACAGCCCTTTTTTAAAATGCAAACATGAAATAAGTTAAACTAAGATTTTTTTCTCAGAATTCCCGCTACAAGACATTTCAGCATACAAAGAGAAACAAAAATTCAAAAATGAAGAAATATTAAATATTCAAAAGTAAGCATATACAAAAAAAAATCTGAGAAATGAAATAGTTCATTCTTTTTTTCTTTCATCTGGGAGGCTCTAAACCCCTGAACCCAACGTTTAAAATAAATTTGAAACATGAACCATTTAAAGGGAAAAATATATATATATCAACTCTGTTTATGGTGTCGGATGCCACCATCCGAAGAATCTACAAGAGTCTTTTTCCATTTTTTCTGGTTAAGGTTCCATTCTTCTTTTAGACCTCTGTCCCTCAATAACTTTGCAATATCATCCATCCAGTTCTTTCATGGTCTTCCCTGTTTCCTTTTTTTGTTTGTTTCATAATTGAATGTGATTTTGGGTAGTCTTTCATCATTCATTCTTTTAACATGACCATACCAGATTAATTGCTTTTTTTAAATATCGTCTAATATGGTTCCCTTTATTTTCACCATTTCCTTGATTCTGTCATTTCTCATTCTTTCTATTCTTGATATCCTGCATGATCTTCAAAGGGCGTCCATTTCTACTGCCGCTAATTTCTTTCTGTCTCCATAATTCTCCACCCTTCTTCTCCATATAACAATATGCTCTTTACAATAGAGTTGTATATATTATACTTTATTTTCCTAGAGATCTTTTTACTCCACCAAATTGAATTTAACAGTTTTACAGCCTTTTCCCCCCTGACAAATTCTGTATTTAATTTCCTGTGAGTCTCTTTCCTTCTCTATTAATGTCTACACCTAAATATCTATAATGCTTACAGCTTTCTATTTTTATGTTATTATTTAGATTTAGGTCTGTCTCATTTCCTCCTATACTTAGGTATTTGGTCTTTCTGATGTTCATGTGAAGTCCTCATTTCTCATATTCTTCCTTAATCTTCTTCACTGTCATTTCCTCTATATCATTTTTACTTTTTGCAATTATAACTTGGTCATCTGCGAATTGTAGAGTAAAAATTGACGTTCCATTCATATTAAGTCTCATTCCTCTATATTTCTCCTTCCACATTTTCAATGCTTCTTCAACATAAATTTTAAAAAGTGTTGGGGAGATACAACATTCCTGTCTGAGTCCTTTATCTGTTATAAAACCTTTTGATAATCTTTGGCCTATTTTAATCTTTGTTTCTGATTGCCTGAAAAGTTCTTGAATTGCTCTAATAATACTTGGATTTATGTCCATTTCATTTAATACATTCCATAATTTTGCGATTGGAGCATTATCATATGCTTTTGTAAGATCAATAAATAGAAGATGAATTTGATTTCCTACTGACATTTTCTTTTCAACATTATGTTTAAGACAAAATATATTATCCATACATGATCTTCCTGCTCTAAATCCACTCTGCTCTTCACTTTCTTCATTCAAATTTCTTCTTCAATGAAATCTTTAAAAATTCGTCCATATAATTTGCTAAACGTTGCTGTTACAGTAATGCGACGGTAATTCTCACATTTTTGTTAGTCTCTTTTCGTCTATATTGATGTTAAATATCCAATCCTCCATTCTTCTGGTGTTTCTTCTCCGTTTAAGCATTTTTCGAATAATTGTGTAATTAATCTGAACAATTTATCAGTTCTATTTTTGATCAGCTCTACTGATATTCCACTGGGACCACTGCTCTTTGATTTTTTAATTGCTTTTTTAACTTGCTCAAGCTCCAACAGCATAGGTTGTGGTCCCACAAAGTCAATATCAAAATTATTTACTTGAAATTCACCTCTAGTTTCCATAAGCAAAGTCTTATAATATTCTTCCCATTTCTTTACAGATATTCATAACATATATAAATATATAACTGTCTTCTGATAGGAGGGAAATTAGCAGGGGTGCGGGGCAGAGCAACCCCCTGGCAAAAAAAAAAAATCCCTTTTCTTTTAATATTTAATCATTCTTAAATCACTTGGGAAGGCTAAATTTTCTAATGTTTTTATAATAATCAGAGACAAATGCAAGTACAAGTAAGAATAATAACACATATTACTCTAAGAATAATATAATCAGAGATAAAGGAAATTTAATTAATTAAATATCAATAATTCAGAGAGGAGTAATTGATCTGTGTTGCTTCCCTTGCTGGCACATATGCTAAGAGAATGTATCACCATCATCATAGATACCTGTGCCTCCCCCCCCCCCCTTAACGAAAATGCTGTGTATGTTCGTACTTTTATTGACAAACCAGTTTTGCATTTTTTTCTTCTAATAAAATAAAAAAATGTATATAAAAAACTAACTTTTATTGCTCCATACTAAGAAAATTGATCTATATGTGTATTTTAATTAAAAACAATAGTTAATTAAATATAAAAAACAGTTCATTACAATTTGAAAAGAAATGACTGGTTATACGAGTATGTATGCAACATTTCTAAAATAAATTAATAATTCGTACAACATAAAAAAAAAAAACTTATCTGGATGTGGGTGTTCACATTGGATTTTGTTTATGGATGGAGACCCGGTCATCTGATGAACACATTTTATACTTATATTTCAGACATTTTACGCCTTTGTTGTTTAAATCCAATTGAGATTCATTAAAATAGCCTTCAAATTTTTCACCGTTTTTCTTAGATATGTTTATAATATATACCGAAATCTTAAAAGCACAAACAAGTACTAAGAAAAGCAAAGTGAGAATGAGTTGTTAGATAAATTTTCATATCATCCTATTTAAAACATCTTTTATTTTCTATTTTCTTCATTCGTAGATTCCCACATTTGAGGGAGGCTTATACAGTGTCCAATTGAAGTGGCCATAATAAAACCACAAACATAATATTTTTCTTTCTTTCCTTTCCTTATTTTTTATCCTTCATTACTGCCACTCAGGGACCCATGACCCCTGGAATGACCACATGATGAGTTTCTTCTTCCAATTTCTATATCTTTTCATGTCCATACATTCTGTTTCACCCCAAAAGCTATCTGACTGTCCCCAATGATCTCTGACCTCTTACACTCCCACTTTAAGGGCCAATTTAATGAGTTGATAACAGGAACAGATCTTTTCTTTTCTTGGTACAATGTTTAACTAACAAACCATGTATTTTTTGGTTTGGAAGCAAAAGGGAAAAAAAGGTATAATCGTAGAACGTAATCGTATGTTTATGCGAGTTTATGATTACAGAGCTTTTCGATACAGATTACAATGGGATTACATTATATTGCAATTATGATTAGATTATGATTGTAATCGGAGTGCAATCTCTTCATTATGATTACATTGTGATTATTTTGAAACCAAAATTTATGATTACAATTACAGTGGGTACTCAGTTTTTGTAATCGATTATAATCGACTACGATTACACGATTACAATTACTCGAAGTTTGATGAGAATCCTCTGCATTTTGGCAGATTGCTGTATTTAAAAAAAAAAATCTGAAGAAGATGGGTAGATAAACATTCATTTTTAGAATCCCAATATATTAAAAAACAAATCTCTTTTTCATAAAGTATTTTTCTTGTTTTAATGTAATTTAGGATTTATATTTACTGCCTCTATTATTGATTTTTGTTTAAATGGCTTACACAACACCAGAAACTAAGTTTTTTTTAAGAAATTTTAATGTACTTCAATTATAGCAATTTTATTTTTCTTGTGGATGGACTCATAGTGTCACTGTAGTTTTTACAGATATTTTGCTTTATTTTTTGGATATTAACCTAAAATGTAGGATGGTTTCCACAAACCATCGTACATTTCATTAACACCATATAAATGCTTCATATTGAAAAAATATCAAATTGATATAACTGAAATACATTAAAATTTTCTAAATAAATTTCTCATCTTATATAACATATTTAAACGGTCTTCAAATAAACATCAATCACACTGACAGGAAATGTAGATCCTAAATTACTTTAAAAATAAAAACATTTTAGAAAAATGAAAAAAGAATTAGACCTATTGGTTATACAAAAATCAATGCTTATATATCCATCTTTTTACCTCCATCCTCCTGAAAACTTTCTTTCACACCTCTGTCTGTCAAATAACAAAATTTGAAATCTTAAAAATGTCTATAGATTGTATGTACTGGCATATAATGGTCTCCTACAATTTGAGATTCTATTTTTCTGTTTTTTGGTATAATCACAACTATTACATCTTCTCCCTTTTTTTGCAAAGAAACTTTCATGAGGTGTGTGGCATGAAAATACAATAAAGAGCAGTAAAAAGTGGGTACACGACATTTCGGTCCCGACACTTCGGTCCCGCCATTTCGGTCCCGCCGTTTCGGTCCCGAGACATTTCGGTCCCTGGCCATTTCGGTCCCGAGACATTTCGGTCCCTGGCCATTTCGGTCCCGAGACATTTCGGTCCCGAGACATTTCGGTCCCGAGACATTTCGGTCCCTGGCCATTTCGGTCCCGAGACATTTCGGTCCCTGGCCATTTCGGTCCTTAGCCATTTCGGTCCCTTGTCATTTCGTTGCCCACCACCTTATAACTCGTATTCTAATTGTCGTGGGCCGCCAAACGCTGTAATTTAAACATTATTTGGGACCTTTTTAAATTTTTTAACACCCCCCACCCCCCAAATTAAAAAAAAAAGCTGAATATAACAGTCCGATAAATTTAAACTTTTATAACTCGTTATAATGAAATCACAGCGAGCTGAAAATTTGTTTGATTGAACAATGTGATATAATTTTACAGGGGACATTGTCTTTTTATTATTATTATTATTTAACAAAATGGATTTTTTAAGCTGTATTATTTGTTATTAATATTAGGTATTTTATATATACTATAAACGCCATAGATGATTTTTTGGTTGTTTTCATACGTTTTTTAGAACCTTTAAATTATCACCATTAATTAAATAATTTAAAAAACTGTTCTTATTTTTTCTCCTTCTTACAGTTAGATTAATAATAAATGTCTTCAATAATTCAATTGGACACTTATAAGCTATTGTAGGTAAATATTTCCTCAAATCATTCTTCTACATCCTCTCCTTTAATAATTCAGAAATGAGATATATTTATTGAAGCAAAAATATTTAATTTTTCTTATTACTTTTATAATACAAAGTTATAATTTTGTTTTCAAAAGTTACTTTACCATTATAAACATTGGGAAAACAATAGTGATTTGGTAATTAGGTGTGCCAGGAAAAATATTTTGTTGTCAGAAAACTCCACCCACCGCTTCATTTTTTTAAAAAATAATTATTGGTTGCATTTTTAAGTCTTCTCACCCGTTGCAGAAGATTTTTGTGAACTAATTTTATTGAAACTGGGCCTATTTCTTTGTAATAAGATGGTTATTTTTTATTTTATGTAATAGTGTAAGTATTATTTTAATTAATTTTATTTCCAATTTTTAACTGACAAAACTAAGGTTTTTAGGTGCGTTCGTAATTATATAAATACGTAGCACCTATAGTCGTCGTTCAGTCCGTCCGTCTGCCCGTCTGTCTCCGCATATAACAGAGCAAAAACAACCCAACCGAATGGTCTGAAATTTTAAATATATGATTGTTGCATAATTTTGTCGAGCCATTTCAAATTGTATGGATATCGGATGCATAGTTTAATTACAGGGACTGTCAAAAGTTTTTCTTTACATTACGGCCAATGGGAAAAAATTATTGCAAGTGCATTTTAATGATGTTACAGCCTTCCGAGTGGTCTGAAATTTTAAATATATAATTGTTACAAAATTTTGTCGAGCCATTTGAAATTTTATGAAAATCGGTGTATAGTTTAATTACAGAGACAGTCAAAAGTTTTGCGTTACATTACGGGGAATGGGAAAAAATTATTGCAAGTGCATTTTAATGATGTCACAGGCTATGCACTCATGAAGTGCAAAAAAAATATATATACATACAGTACAATATGGGGTGCAAAAAATAATTATAAAACTAGTTATAGTACGAACGCACCTCATTTGCCACGTTTGACGAGCAATTTCCAACTTGTTTGTATTTGTCGTTTATTTATTGATTTTTAATATTACCCTTTTCCTCCCACTTTCCCAGAAAAAAATTAATAATTTTTTATTTTAGTTTTATTATTAATTATATTAATAGTTTTAAATTTCGGTGACTTTAAATATAAAATAAATAAACATGTAAAAGATAAATTTCAGTTTATAACTACTATATGATAAATTGAATATAAAATGTATTATGTATTGAGTTTATTTTAAAGTAAAAAAATGTAATGTTTATTAATAATGTTATTAATTTAATAAATTAAGGATACATTAAATAAAAAATATATTTAATAAAATATTAATTTAATTTTTATACTAAAATTCCTAACTTTTTTGAGAATTAATTAATAGCAATTATTAGTGGCAATTATTAATAGCACTTAAAGTTTTTATTCAAAAGTTTTAATTTATAATTTCCAAAAAATAATATAGGAATTTTTTGAAAAATCAGTCAAAAACATAAAGTCTAAGTAATAATTAATTAATTAATTAAACATAATGATAATAATAATAATAATAATAATAATAATAATGCAACATTGTACAAATACGTAAAAATACCTTTTAACAGTGTTAGGTGATATTATGCAGATTTTAATTTTTTAAGTACAGTTATAATTTACAATTCGCAAAAAGTAAGAAATTATTAATTAATTATAATTAAAGAGCAAAAATAATATTATAAGCTAACAAATAAATGAATAAACAACATGTTTATCTTCAGAACCCTTATCACTTTTATACATCCTAATGAAGTTAATAACGTTATAATAACCGAAAATTAAAAAAATATACATTTGCATTTACCCTATAAAAACTATTATATAATTCATGTAATAGTTTTTAAACAAGCAATTGATAAATTAGTTATCTAAACAATTAATAATTAAAATAATTTTGAATTGATAAATACGTTTAATAAAAACAATTCAATTTTTGAATTCTTTTTTTACGTAACAATATAACTATGAGTGTTTTCAACTTGTCGTGCAAGTTAAATTCATACTGTATCAAATTTATTGCAAACTAACGGCAAACAAGTAATCAAAAATACTGCAAACTTACTGCAAAGTAGTAATCTTTCCATATCACACTATAAGTTTAACCCCTTCGAAGGGGTCAATAGACCTGATCAGGTCTATTGATGCGAAAGCGCCGTCAGAAGGCGCATGCATAGGTTTTATCACCATAAACAAGTTTAGGTAATATTTGTACTTTTCATTTCGAGCATTTTTTGGTATTTAATAAGTATAGCGTTTAGAAAAAACGGTGCCTACCGAATAAAATTTCTGCAATTTCTGCGTAGGTGCTGATTCTCATTGTTGTTGAGTCTCTCAACAGAGAGATTTTTTGCTTTCGTGAATTAAAGACAGTCTTGCCACCAGTTTCACCACCAACTACTCATGCAAGTGGGTGATGGTATACCTTGCGGGAGATTTGCTGCGAATTTTTCAATTCTAATTTGTCACGGCAAGATAATATCAGAAAAAAACAAACTTTCTGCTAATGTTCATGCTATCTGGGTTACCTCAAAAATTTCCATGGGGAGCGCGGCGGATCGCATGAACTGCTCATGCGATTGACACTTATGTGAAATCATTATCCAATATCTATTACAGCATAAATTCTTAATTCAATGGCAAGAAATTAAATATGAAAATTGCTGTTTTACACTTAACCACTTGGCCCTAACTTTATTGTAGGCAAATGTTATGTAATATGAAACTTGATTTAACCCATTCGCTGCCAAAACTAAGAATTTTCAAATTTTTTGTTGAAGGTCGTTTGCCAGCACAAATTCAGAAAGATAAATTTCGCTTTACTAATACAGCGAAATTTCTGCCAATAAATGAGGCATTTTTTTTTAATTATAAAATAGTGGTGACAAAGTAATCAATAAATTAAAGCCACGAGTATACTCGTGAATGACAGCGAATGGGTTAATTAAATTTAACTCTTCACTATGCGCTCAGATTTTTACATCATAAGTTAATCTTTTTCACTGGTAAATATTAATGTAACTTGAATGTATTATTAGTTGCAGTTATAGAGATTGGCCTTATATTTTTTATCCATGCTTTTTTTTTTTTTAATGAAGAAATTAAATGAGGATATACCTAAATTCTTAAAGTTACTCGAAATACTTCTATCATATATACACAGTCAAGACAGATTCCAAGGACTGGTAAAAAGCTCCATTTTAGACAGGCTTCCATGTAAAGAAGTGTAATTAATTATACTTCTAAGATACACTACCTCAATAAAATCTATTGTTCGTTTCGCAGGGATTCTGAAACTCTTCCGTTTGAGACAGGATTCCGTTATAGAAAGATTCCGCATTCACAGGTTTCACTATGCTTCACTAAAGAAGGGTGAAAATTCCCTTTTCAGACAGGTTTTCAGCAAATTTAATTGTATCGCAATTCATATTAAGACCATGTAACGCTTACGTTAAAGACAGGATTCTGTTATAGACAATTACTATTTTGACAAGTTTTATTCTATTCATATGATATAAATAAGTATATTTATATAAATACACAAAACTTTTAAAAATGGAACCTGCCTATAACGGAGTTCTGTCTTAAACATAAATGTTCCATAGTGCTACGGAAAAGAATACTATACAAATACACCAAATAACACGGAAACTTGTGTAAAACGGAATTTTTCACCAATATTTACAATTTCATCTTGACAGGTTTTACTATATATATATAACATGAAGGGAAAATTCTGGACACCCCCCCCCCCCCCCGCCGAAATGAAATCCTGGCTACGCCACTGCATGTCGTCCCGGTTTTTTTTAAGCCATTAAAGATGAAAAATGCTGTGTGGTCACAAAAAAGCGCCGGCTGACTAGAACAAAGAGAGCGCGAGTAGAATAATTCTTCTATCTGGATCTTTATTTAGCATAATCAGATGGGGGAAGCCAGGACATCTGCACTTGACATATATATATATATATATACATGTATAATATTCTTTTGAATGAATAACATATAGATATCAAGAAAAGCCAAATATGTTTTCTAAATTTCCAAATTTCTTCATTGTGATATATTTATAAAATTTCTTAATTTAAAATGAAATTTTACGTAAAAGTGATTCACTATAGATTATTATTTTGAGATTTTATGTTATTTTTTTTTTGTATTTTCATTTTTATTTTTTATTTGTCATATTAAAACATGTAGGCTGCTTTAATTCTAAGTATATAAGTCAAAGAAATAACAAAGAAATATTTGAAATACAGAATTAATTTTAAATACGAAAAGAATATTTTATGACAATAGAAATTTTAAAATTTTGATTTATGTTTATTGTGCTCGTAGTTTTTGAATGTAATAAGCATATAAAAGTCTTAAATATATTAAAAAGGATTTGTAATTGTTGCAAACCACTTCACCGTCGACAGGTATGGGGAAAAAATGCTTTTATCCACGAGTTATCTCGGGGCAAACGGTGAAGTGGTTCAAAATTAAAAATATTTTTAAACTTGTCATTCGACACCGGTAGAAATAGCGGTAATATTATTGTTACATGTAAAAAGATTAATGCAAACATTTAAATAGTTTTTCAAAAAATAGTAAATTAAAATAACTATTAAAATAAAATAGAAAGTTCTAGTCTGTTCCGGTGCAGAATTTAAAAAATGATGTGTCTTTATCAAAATTCCATGTTAAGAACCCCCTTTTTAAAAAATATGTAAAATGCAATACCTTTAAAATTGATGCGCCGTTAAATAATAGGATAAAATTTGTAAAAATATTTGCAGATTTTTTCATTATTAATCACATAGTGTGCAAATTATATACAATTGAATATGTGCATTTTGGCATGGGCATTTGCATATGAAAATTAAAGCTCGACTTATAAATATTTTTAAATTGTCTGGACTTTATATTTATGATAGACTAAAATATGAGGAGCTTCTACAAAGAATCCACAGAACACTCCCTTCCCCCACTCC
This sequence comes from Maratus speciosus, assembly GCA_963932465.1. Lineage (NCBI taxonomy): Eukaryota > Metazoa > Arthropoda > Arachnida > Araneae > Salticidae > Maratus > Maratus speciosus. Next base: position 356,370,564 of record OZ010796.1, on the reverse strand, counting down.
TGAAAACGATTACTTCTACCATATAAAATTTGCATGGGGTGCTACAATTTGATTGCGAGTTATAAGTGTTTGCGGTTTTCGGGCCCTTATATTCGGTTATTATTTCAAGGGTTCAGTTAAAAAATCTTATAATGTACCTCCTTTTTTAAAGATTACGTTTACCGTACAAAATATAAGTATGATTACGATAATTACAGAGAGAGTTATAAATGTTTTAATTTATCAGGACCTTATACTTAAGATACATTAAAATATATAAAAAGTCAACAGAGCCCCCCCCCCCCCCTTTGCCTTATAAAACGATTATGATTATCATAGGAAATTTGTGTGGGCTGCGACAATTTTGATCTGTGTTATAAGTGTTTGCGTTTTCGAGTCCTTATATTCGAGTTATACTAAAATTTAGGGAGTTCAGTTAAAAAATTTGATAATGTCCCTCTTTTTATAAAGATTACGTTTACCATACAAAATATGAGTGTTTTGCGGTAATTATAGATCGAGTTATAAATGTCTTAATTTATCAGACCATTATACTTATGATACACTAAAATATAGAAAATGTCAATCCCCCCCCCCTTGTTTTTTAAAATGATTACCATACGAAATTTGTGTGTGTTTACTAAAATTTTAAGGCCTTTATTTAAAAAACTCTACAATATCCCCTATAAAATTGTCACCTATTTCAAGTGCACAAAATTTCAGCTTGCTGGAGAAGGGACCGAAATATCTCGGGACCGAAATGTCTTGGGACTGAATTGTCTTGGGACCAAAATGTCTTGGGACCGAAATGTCTCGGGACCGAAATGTCTCGGGACCGAATTGGCTCGGGACCGAAATGTCTTGGGACCGAAATGTCTCGGGACCGAAATGTCTTGGGACCGAAATGTCTCGGGACCAAAATGTCTGGGGACCGAAATGTCTCGGGACCGAAATGTCTTGGGACCGAAATGTCTCGGGACCGAAATGTCTTGGGACCGAAATGTCTCGGGACCGAAATGTCTTGGGACCGAAACGGCGGGACCGAAGTGTCGGGACCGAAACGTCGTGCTTCCGTAAAAAGTATAATACCAAATCTGCTCTTCTAGCAATGTTCAATGAGATGTTGGAAATTTGAATTTAATGGTGGTTGGAATAAAAATTCTGTAATTGAAATTTTGTTTGATTTGAGACTGAAGTGGGCATAGCCCACACATGCCTACACTAATCAATGGACTGGGATCCTCAGTCCAGTCTTGTTTTAACTCATCAGCACACGCACCCCTTTCCATTACATTACTACACACATGGGATAAATCTCACTCCATTTTGTCTCCCATTATATTTTTGGCTAAATGCGTTTTAAAAACAAATCTACTGCTCTATATTGTAAAATGCATCAGTACTGCTTCTTTTAGGGAAAAAATCATCTTTTTTATATTTATTTTCAGATTTTGTAGCAGTTTCTGTAAAAATCATGGTTTTTTTTCTGAAAATTTGCAAACGTTAAATACATTTTACCGTTTTACTCGTTAAAAGATGAATTATTTCACAAAATTGATATTAATTACCTTTAATACCCTTTCATCAATATATACAAGTAGCTTTTATGTTAATCTTTCATTAAAATTATTTTACTGTGTGTTATCCCATAAGAAATGAATGTATCGAAATGAAACATTTTTACACTTGCAGAATTATTTAATTCCGAGAGGTGTACTTTTCCCCTCCTTGTGAACAAAGAAAAAACATTGCTTCATCCACCCCTTATCAACCTTGAAAGGTACAAGGCAGGTCAGAAGCTTCCTCAAAAAAGTTATCTTTTTTAAAAAAAAGAAGAAATGTGATTGGGATGAGATTTATCCCAGCACGTGGGCTTACGGGTTAATTTGAAGTTCATTTGGGGAAAAAATGACCAGCAAAGCTCTACGAGTACCATTATAAAATAAAACTCATACATAAAATTCAATATAAATATTTCTCCAATTTCTGAGATGTTGGGAGGGAGCTCAAAACTTCCTATGGCTCTGGTAACAAATAAGTAAAATCATCTAAAATCTCTCCTTGAAATTTCTACTTCTTCCCTTTGTCACCTCACAGGTGAGGTAAATTAGGCTAAAGCCATTTGGTAGGCCTCCTCACCTGGTATGACTCTGTCACCTCCTACCACACAAAGTTTAAAAGCTTTAAAAAACTCTATCTTTTCTTTTAAGTTTTCTTTCCTATTTCATTCTTTGTAATAAATATAAATAAATATTAAATTATCTAAAATCTCCTTGTGAAATTTCTTCCACCCTTTCCTCACTCCAAGTACACAAAGTTTAAAATAGTTAAAACTCTTCTTTTTTTGCTTAATTTGTTACTTTCTAGTAGCAATGAATATTTAGAGAATATTTAAGAGATCATAAAATATCTCGGTGACTCAAATGATCAGAAGGTATTTGTAGAAAAATAAACTTTATTAAACTGAAACAACACATAGTCAAATATTTCGCATACGTCACTGCGATAATAAACTGCTGCTTGGGAGAGCTTGAATTTTACTCTGTCATGAGACTCAAAAGCACTCGGAAAAAAAAACACAGGGGGAAAAGAAAAGCACAGCCACACTTGTGGCTGTGCTCCTCGATGAGAGAGAAATAGCAGACTGCTACAGAGTATGCCCCAGTGATGTAGTCATGATTACAAAAAAGGTAGCAATTAATACAGATACATAAGAAAGGTTTTGAATAAAATTAAAGTACATATATATATATATATTATGCATTATATGAAAAACAATATTTTTGAGAAGAAAATAATATGCACACAATATACATCAGTTGATTTAAACAATATAGTCCATAACGAGATGTGTTGGAAAATGAACTTTACGACCAGATTTGGTGGTGATCTGTACGACAGGAGTTTTTGGAAAATGTATGGGCTCATTTTGTTTTTGAGGTTGGGAAGGGGAAATAGAATCTGCTAATTGATATGCAGGTTTAATGCAGTCAATAGATACAGTATAACGTTTCCCGTTTAATTCCAAGTCAAATGTTTTCTTAGACCTGTCAATCACTTGATGGGGTCCTGTATAAGGGGCTGATAAGAGAGGATTGACTTTATCTGATCTCAGAAATACGTGTGAACAGGTTTGTAATGAAGGATTGACATAGATTTGAGGATTGTTGTGCATTCTAGTGGCAATAGGATTTAATGTTCTCATTTTTTATGTTAACTCAGTCATGTATGTAAGAGTGAGGGGTTGATTTATAGTTTCAGTGTTAATGAGATCAGAGGGTAGTCTGATATTTGTGCCATAAACAAGATGAGCACAGGTCGCTTGGATATCATTTTTAAGAGCAGTACGTAAACCAAGTAAGACAATGGGGAGGATTTCAGTCCATCGAGCTTGATTGTGAGCTTTAAGCGAGCTCTTAAGATGGTGATAAAATCGTTCAACAAAACCATTAGACTGTGGATAGTATGCTTTAGTTCTGATGTGTCTGCAGCCTAATCTATTAGTAAGCTCTTTGAAAAGAGTAGACTCAAAATTTCAACCCTGATCAGTAGTGATAGTAACAGAGAATCCAAATCTGGAGATCCAATTGTGTATTAATGCATAAGCAGTTGTTTCTGTAGTCATGTTAGGTGAGGGTACAACATTGGGCCATTTCATGAACCTATGAATGATGTTAGATGTAAATTTCCAACTGGGCGAAAAATGTCCGGACCAGGATTCGAACCCGGGACCTCCCTGGCTGAAGCCGCCAGTGTTCTGCCATCTGAGCTATCCCAGACGATTCTGGTCGAACTTTTTCACCCAGCTAACCTTGATGATTACAGCATCTGGTCTGAAACCTGGTTCAGCTCAACAGAATAAATCTCAGGTAATGGAACTCCAGAAATCGCTGGATACGAAATTACACTAGATTACACTAGGCAAAAAAATTTTCGCCCAGTTGGAAATTTACATCTAATATGATTTGTTTACCAATTAGAATAATTGTGTTAATATTAATCTAGTGTAATTTCGTATCCAGCGATTTCTGGAGTTCCATTACCTGAGATTTATTCTGTTGAGCTGAACCAGGTTTCAGACCAGATGCTGTAATCATCAAGGTTAGCTGGGTGAAAAAGTTCGACCAGAATCGTCCGGGATAGCTCAGATGGCAGAACACTGGCGGCTTCAGCCAGGGAGGTCCCAGGTTCGAATCCTGGTCCGGACATTTTTCGCCCAGTTGGAAATTTACATCTAATATGATTTGTTTACCAATTAGAATAATTGTGTTAATATTAATCTAGTCTATGAATGATGGTAATGCAGTACTGACTGCCATCAGAGGATGGTAAGGGTCTGATAAAATCAATGTGAATATGGGCAAAATGAGCATCAGGTTCAGAGAATGTGCCAATTGGTGAGTTGAAAGATTTTAGCTTTTTGACATTTCATACAGCTGCGAACCATAGATTTTATGTCCTTACGCATGCCAGGCCGTACAAATCATTTTGAAATTAAATCTAATGAAGCTGAGATATCTGGATGAGAGAAATAATCTAAGGTTGAAAAAACTAATTATTTCATACTTTTGAAACAAAGATCGAGGATATTTTTGTAACATATTGCAATATAAATGTACATCTTTGAGTGGAAAATAGTGTTTTTCTAATTTTAATGAAGTGGTGTCACATTCGAGAAGTCTTTTTAGCTCTTCATCATTGGTCTGAGCAGTGGCAAACTCTTTAAAACCGAGCACATTATGAGAAATTGAATCTATCTCAATTCGAGATAATGCATCGGCCATGGTGTTGTCAAAGCCTTTAGTATATTGAATATCAGTAGAAAACTGCGAAATATAGTCTAAATATCTCAAATGACATGGGTTACATTTATTAGGGTTTTGTTGAAATGCAAATGTAAGGGGTTTTTGGTCTATATATATAATGAAATTTTGACCTTCTAGCATATGTCTGAATTTTTTTATAGAACAATAAATAGCAAATAAAACACGATCATAAGTAGACCAATTTCTTTGAGACTTATTTAATTTACAGGAATAAAATGCTATTGGTTCCCAGTGGTTTTCAGAGAGTTGCATTAAAGATCCACCAATTGTGACATTGCTAGCATCGACCCATAAACTTAATTGGGCGCCAGGAATTGGATGTCTTAATAATGTAGCTCGAGCTATAGCTTCTTTTGAAGCAGTGAAGGAAAGAATGGCTTCGTCGTTCCATTGTAATTGCTCAGTTTTGTTAGCATTAGAATGTGGATTTTTTTTGTGTGTGTTGTTCTAAGAATTTAACAAGTGGAGCTAAAATATTGGCAGCTTTGGGAATACAGCGTTGATAAAAATTGAAAAGACCTAAGTAACATTTTAGTTGAGTTAAGGTAGAAGGCTGGGGAAAATCGAGGATGCATTTTACACGATCAGGTAAGGGTTTAATTCCTGCAGCTGAAAACTTGAATCCTAAGATGTTGATAGTGGATTGACCAAATTTACATTTATCAACATTAATACTCAGACCATACTCTTTAAGTCTAGAAAACAACAACTCAAGATGTTCTAAATGTTCAGTTTCATTATCTGATGCAATTAGTAAATTATCAAGAAATGCATAAACAAATCCTAATAATTCTAAGTCACGAATTATGTCATCAATAAATCGTTGAAAAGTTGATGACACATTACAAAGGCCAAATTGCATGCGGGTGCTTTCAAAAAGTCCAAATGGAGTGCAAATCGCAGTTTTATGTACATCATCAGGATTGATGGGAATTTGATGATAGGTTTTTACAAGATCAATGTTACTGAAGATTTGTTTACCATGTAATTCAGCAGTTGAATCTGCGATACAAGGAATAGGATATTTCTCTTTAACCGTTTGTGCATTTAGAGCATGATAATCACTAACAGGTCTCCAATTGACAGATTCTTTCTTCGGCACCAGGTGCAAAGGTGAAGAGTAATTACTTTTAGATGGTCTCATATGACTGAGCTGTAGCATGAATTAGCTGTAGCTGAAATTCAGTTTTGGCAGTTTTTAACTGTACTGGAGCTAGCCGTCTAGGCTTAGCAGTGACTGGAGCTTCTTAGTGTTTATATAATGCACAGTATTATGCTTAACTGATTGGTTAAGATCTGGTAATTTTGTGATTTCAGGAAATTTAAATAATTTACCATATATATTATTTACAAAATTGGGTTTCACAGAAAATATGTTACAAACACTTAATATAGCAGAAGCTTTTAAATTAGTGGTGGAATCAATAAGATGATGATTCCATAAATCAACTTTTAAATTGAAACTATGCAAAACACCAGCTCCTAAAATAGCACATGAAACATCACAAATATAAAATGAATAAGTAAAATTTTGGCGTAGACCAAAGTTGATATTAATACATTTACAACCATACACATTAATTTTGATGCCATTAGCAGCACGAAAGGTTTGAAGAACGGGTTTAGTTTTATCATTTTTACTCATGTTACAAGGGAAACATCTGATCCTGAATCAACTAGAAAGCACATACCTGAATTTCTGTCTCTAATGAAAAGACAATGAGAAGGTGCTGGAGAGAAGTCTGTCACCACTATTCTTCCCGCTTCTGTTTTTTCTGAATATGAACAAGGCGGAAAGCATTTTTTTGCTTTTTCCTGAAATGTTTGATGATACCAACACAATTTAGAGTTAGAATACCTATGGCGGGACTGAGAGCGATTACGCTGCTGATTGTTACCTTTAGATACACTTCTTGAAGATCGAAGCTGAACAACTTCATGCCGTAATGCTTGGATTTCTGTTATGCGCATATCTGTCAATGGTGATGTCTGAGATTCAGTTGTAAGTATTCGACCCGAAACAAAACTGATGTTGGATGGCGTTAAATCTTGTATTCTATCAGCAATCTCCGCTGCTTTATCAGGGGTAATTTTTTCTATGGAAGCTAGGATTGTTTGTATGGTGGTTAGCATTTGTTGAGTAAAAAACTCTAAAAGATCATCATCATTGATACTGTGGCTTTCTGCACATCTCTTCATTAAGCGAAGTAATGCAGTTGGTTTTCTATAGCATAGGCTTTTTCCAGCTAGCAGTTTCCAGATTTCTAAAGTACGACTTTCTCTGCACTGCTCTATAATTTTGGATTTCAAAATCTGATAAGGATCAATGGGATCAGGACTCATTATTATGTCTCAAATCATAGTAGCAGTAGCAGGTGGTAGATGCACTACAACATAATTATACTTCGTTTTCGACTCGGTAATAGCTTTAGGAGTAGCTAATTCAAACATACCCAACAAACATAAAACTTTCGGGCCACTGATGGGTTCGTTAGCCTTGGCCGAAAGTGTTCGATGCTGGCCCGGTATCATTGAAAGTTACGGGTCCGTAAAAAAAGTGTCACGCCAGACACAATCAGGCCACAAGAAAATTGGCCATAAATACAAGAGGTTGCCCACAATCGTGCCACTAATTTTTAACTAAAAATGATACATAGCCTTAAACTGGCCACATTTATTCTTTTAATGGCCACTAAAAATAATGGATAGCCATAAGCTCCCCTTAGCCCAGCCATTTGTGTTTGCAAGAATTAAATTTAGCCCAAGCTGCCCGCAAAAATGCCACTGCCATGCCATAAAGATTATTTAAGCATAAATTCAAAATTTGTTGCATAAAAAATACTTGTTGAAAAAATGTTTAAACGATAAAGTGTTTTTACATGAACAACTGATATATTATTAATCATTTAGTTACACTTCGAAAAAAATTACAAATTTATTTATCTTGAATATTTTCAAAAATTTCCAAAATACAATACTTGGCATTGTGAATTTATTAATTTGTTTATTTATTCAATTATGCTTTTAAAAAATATATATGTGATGCCATTTTTAAATAATTGCATTTCATATACATTTTAAAAATAATTATTGAAAAAATAAAATAATTAATTAATTCACTATGCAAAGCACTGCATTTTGAAAATCTTTGAAAAAGTTCAAGATAAGTAAATTTATAATTTTTTTTTAGAAATGTACCTAAATAATTATTAAAATATTGTTTTTCATGCAAAAACACTTAATCATTTAAATGAACTTCCAACAAGTATTTTTATAGAACAAATTTTGAATTTACGCCTAAACAATTTATATAATCTTAATATATGTGTTTTTTAATTTACATTTAATTAAATGTGTTTTATATTAAAAGTATGTGTTTGTGAATATATATATACATTACTTTCATTTTATCTGATTTTTTAACTTATTAATAAGCCTGTTACTAGTATATGTTTGTTTATTAAAGCAAATCATAATCTGAAACACAATGAATATTTTTGCATCATTTAAATATTTCAAAATTTTACATTTAGATTTTTCCTTCACAGCTTAAGAGGCTACCTCATTCACACGAAAACACTCGCTTTCTAATGTTTATCCTAAGGGGGAAGTTTTTAAAACAATATCTCGTTTGAAATTAATATTTTATAATATTTTTTTTGCATTGGTAGCTGAGGTCTGCCTCTATAAAGACAGGCTTTTTTTTATAGGATAATTTAGTTACTAAACAAAATCGAAAAAGTTAAAAAGGTCTTTGTAAAAGTCAATCTCAGCTATCCAATGCGAAAAAAGAAAAAAAAAATCAAATGTGAACAAAATATTTAAAATAATTTTTTCCATAGGATTAACATTAGCAAGCGGATGTTTTCGCGTATGAGTGATCTAGCACCAATAGTCAAACTTTACAACAATATGTTACTTTAATCTTTCAAAAACTATGAAAATTATTCGTAGTAATTTAAAACTTCATCACTATTTGAACATTTTTTTCTAAAAAGATGCATATTTTTTCTTTATAGTAAAAATAAACTTTACTTAAATTAAACTATTCCAGCTTTCGCAAAATTTTTTATTACATACATGATCAGAAACTGATAATCATTACTTCGAAAAGGTGATAAAATTCGAAACTTTGAGAGAAAAATTAGTAAAATACCCTCATTATTTCATATTTTACACAAAATTTTAATATAATGAAGAATCAATGAATTACGTAATATATATTTACTAAAATTAGAATATAATAAAATTAATTAAAAAATACTTGTTATTTCATAAAAGCTAATATATTTTCTTGTCAAACAGTCGTAAAAATATAGAGTGAAAAAAACAAATTAACTTATTTTCTGTCCGACATTTTTTAATTATACGCACTGTATCAAAAATATTATAAAGCAAACATCATTCTGCATTTGATAAAATTACTTGTGGAATTAAATAATTAGTATATAACTATTTTACACCCTACAACACTTTAATGTTAAATGATGCAAAATAAATAACAGATTATAATCATATCTTTAATGAATCAACATAGACTTAAAGACACTTACTAACATAGATCATGCTCTGTTGTAAACAACCTTTCTTCTGTGCAAACTACAACCTGAATGACAAAGCAGGATTCAAAATAGTCATGGGATGAATTCCTCAGAAATGCCTCCAGGCAACTCTGACCTTGAAGAGTATCTCTCTCCCCCTATGTCTTGTGCGAAATGTGTTTTAGAGAGTACATTTCTTGATACTGAAGAAATGGAAGGGTGCGAAAATATTTGGGGGGATATATTTAGTACTTGTTATCAGTTTTTATTATAATAAATTAAATGAAAATTTTTTGCCTTCAAACATATCTTTTTCATATTTATTTCTTTTGTTGCCTGGATTTTTTCCTCTGTTTTTGAACGATAATGAAGGTTTTTATGAAATTTCAAAATGTAATGGAGGGGGGGGGGAGAATATACTATTAAAATTATTTTAACAATCAAAATTTAATAAAAATAACTAGTTTCTTTGGGTTTACAATTATTTTTCTAAGAAATTAAGTAACTTCTTAACAAAATAAATATGAATTATATCTTATAAAACATTGATAATAAATATCTTGTAGGATATAATCTATATTTATTAAAACAATGTCATACAGTGTTTCGTTTTCACAAAACCACAAAACATATCATTCAACCTTTAGGTGGTTCTCAAATCGCCTGTTCAACAGTACGAAGCGTTCTGACACAATTTCTGACTCAATTTTAAATGTAAAGGCATAAAATTGGCAAGCCTAACTACTGGAAGGATTTTGAATTGAAATGAGTTTTCCATTTTCTGATAAATAAAATATATATAAAATTATAAGCAATTGTTGTCACGTGACAACCGTTTTTTTCTCCTGTCTCGCGTTCGGAAAATCGGTTTAAAATATCCACTTTATCTGTATTTTCTGAAAGAATTTTTGCATTTAGCAAAAAAGGGAAAACGCTTTTTGATTACATAGTTTCTGAGTAACAGTACCTGCCATTTCATGTGTTTCTGAAAAAAAAAAAAAAAAAAAATTAAATATATGTCAGAAGGTAGACGCTCTTTGGATTTGAGAACATTCCTAACAAATATCTTCGATACTTACACTTTAAATCACATTTCAAATTATATGAAAAATTCCTCACAGCCAATCTTTAATTATGAATTGTATTTTATTAAAAGATTATTCAGATTGGATTTTGTTTGACGGTTAAAGATTTTTTTTTTATAGAAAACTTTTTGATGATGTATTCAGAGTGACATATTTTGCTTTTGTATTAGGGAAAATGTTTTCCATTGAAACTGATAATAAATATTGTTGTAATTTTTCGTATTGTTCAACTGAACATTTCTTATTATTTTTTACATTTTACATTTCTATTTAAAAAAAGAAGGAATTTATAAAAAGTGTACTCTATTTCATTCCAGTGGGCTTAGAAAAAACATACATATATATATTTTAAGATGTAATTTGTAGACAAGAAAATTTTATTTGTAATTTATTAAAATGCGTAAAAAAAAGTAAGTCTTTTAATATATATTTTAGTGCATAAAAAATAAATTTTGCACCTTATTGAATACTTTCACCAAAACATAGATTTGGAATGAGGAAAATTATGTTGAAAAATTGAAGAAAAAGAAATTTCTATTTCTTTCAATCAATATATCAAGCAGATTAAACTGGCCCAGTTATTTTCACCTGATTCTGGTCTTTTATATACTAGCCAGAAATTTAACTTCAGTGGCTAGTGGGCAGGAAAAAAGCACTCGTTTTCTCCACACTCGCCCGTTATCAGTTAGACGATGGCTGCCGGATGTAATGGCGCACCAGTTAATATAAAACAGTGGTTTGCTACAAATGGCCTGAATTCTGTTTGGCCCCAAAACTCCGAGAATGCGGCCAGATTTTTGGTGTTTGTTGGGTACTTTCCAGCATATGGAACCATAAAGTAGGGTCCACAGGTATATAGGATGAAATAACTATGGCAGACACTTCAGAAATTGTCATTTTGCTAGTGTAAACAAAATGTTCTATAAAATAGTTGAATAGTTCAAAGTCAGCTGGTCACCATTTTAGAGAATATTTAAGAGATCATAAAATATCTCGGTGACCCGAATGATCAGAAAGTACAGTAGAAGATCTTTATAATGCAATTCTATATAACGCAATTCTCCATATAACGCAATTCTCCATATAACGCACAACTTTTCACATGTAAACAATGATTTTTGCAGTTAAAAAGCACCTGCATTTTCACATTGTAAAATATTGCTACTCTCTAGAGGACTAAATTTGATATATTAGTTCAATTTTATCTTCTAATTTAAGACCTTTTTACTGAAAAAAAAATGTTATTATAACAATAAATGTTTTTGAAAATGCCTAATATAAGGAATGGTTGTGTCAGTTATATTTGGATCATGTTTATAAAGTAAATTTAACAATGTCTGACCTATATTATGCAAAAATTTATAATTTGGATAACTCTTGGTAACAAGGAATGCAGTATAAAGATATTCTAATGTATTTTGATATGTTTCAGACATGTGTGGCCATGTTTACAAGGTGAATTTAATGATGTGATCCATATAATGCAAAATTCTATATAACGCACAACCTTGCGTTTTTAGGTTTGCATTATAAAGATCTTCTACTGTATTTGTAGAAAAATAAACTTTATTAAACTGAAACAACACATAGTTAAATATTTCGCATACGTCACTGCGAGAATAAACTGTGGCTTGGGAGAGCTCGAATTTTACTCTGTCACAAGACTCAAAAGCGCTCTGAAGAAAAACGTGAGGGTGGGGGAGAAAAGCACAGCCATGCTATTAGCTGAAATTAAAACTTCTCCTAGATGAGAAAGAAATAGACCGCTACAAATAAATAATCAATCATCTGAATTGCTCTCTCAAGAAAATTTGTGTTTAACCCTTTTTTCATGCACCCTTTTCTCCTACCCCCAACCATTAGAAGCAGAGATTGCTAGATATGGAAAAGAACACTTTTTTTGCAGTTTGGCTTCTTTTATTCATGTAAATTCTATCCTGGATTATTTTTTATCCTGTATCATTTTGGTGCATCTGAAAACAAAACTGCAAATTAATAGGCTAATCTTCCTGAGCTATATCAATCTTTTCAAAGTGTATAATCCTACTTAATCCTTTTGTAAGGTTCTCTTAAAAAAAAAAAAAAACTCTATATACAAGAATGAAATGAATGAATGACAATTGAAACTCTGCTCTAGTGCTATCAACCTAAAAACAATTTTAATTTTTAAAAATGTTATAGCAGGATCTTTTTTTCTCTTTTTCTTTCTTTCTTTATGTGTTGTAGTTTAACTTTACTAGTTCCATTCTAGGAAAGGACAAAATTTTTTAATTATGCTTTTAAATTTTTTATGCTATATTTATGGATTCAAAAGTGTATAATATTTGTGAATGTACACTGATGTTAATAAATTATTTCTTCTTTTCTTTCTGAATTGAAAAGTACTGTTCATATGCTAATTATCATTTATTTCTCTACAGATGAATCAAATATGAATACTTGCAAGTTGTGTTTTATCATTCTTACTTGTATAGCTGAAGTAAGTTTAAATAGCTGTACTTGTTATTTATCCATAAATGTATATAAAACCATACAGGAGTAATTGAAAACTAATTTATTTTCATCAAACAAAATTTTATGTAAAAAGTATTAACTGATAGTGGTTTCTATCGTTCTTTTTCTTATATATACATATACATAAGACTCCCTCAAATCTGCACATCTTGGGACCGGAGGTTGTGGGGATTGCTTTGTTTACATTTTTTAATCGGTAATTTGAATATAATAATGCAATCAAAAGTATAATGAATGCTGTAATTATAGTAAAATATTAAAATAATTAAGTAAATAAGAATGATAAAACATAAGATAATTTTAAAAATTATTAAATTATTAAAAGTAAAGGTCAAGTAAATAATTAATGTATAATTAAATATGCATAATAAAAAGATGAGATACATTTTCCTTGAATTATTCAATGAAACCGTCCTCGTAAAGGTGCCCTATTAATTCACATCTCTGTGAAGGTCTTCGACACAGCTGCATTTTTGTAATGACAAAAATTTGTTTTTGGATTTTGAACAAGTTTCAAATATGCAGATGTCTCTTGCTGTTGGAGAAAAGGAAAGTCCTGTTCAGGGAAGAGGTACTGTAAATTTATTTATGAAATGTAAAGATGGCTGGTTTAATCAAATTATTCTTAAAAATGTTTTGTAAAATCCAAATTTACATAGAAATCTCTTATAAGTTTGAAAAGTTAGGTGTAAATTTTATTGGCAGTAAGGGTAGACTTGTGGTATATGATAAAAATTGGAATTGGTTATTTTATGCAGTTAGACAAAATGATTGGTATTTTTGAAAGCTTGTTATTATAAAACTATGTGTAAAGGAGAAAGCAACTCGGTTAACAATTCAGCTAATCATTCAGAAAAAAATTGACTTGAATGAATTGTGGCACAAAAGATTTTGCCATGTAAATTATGAGTACTTAGTTAACATAGGTAAAAATGAAAGTGTTAGAGGTATTCCAGTGCTGTCAAGGTTAACTGAGGATTGCATCTCCTGTAAACTGGCTAAGTCTAAAAGAACATCATTTAAGGCAGTAAATAAAATAAGTCAAAAACTGCTCTGGAGCTCTTACACATGGATTTGTGCGGGCCTTTACAGGTGACATCACATGGAGGGAGTAGATAATTTTTCACCATCATTGATGATTTTTCTCGTTTTGTTACAGTATGCACTATCAGAAACAACTCTGATGTTTTTCAGACATTTTTGAAATTTCAGAGTAGGGCCGAAAGGTACTTGAATAAGAAAATAATTTCTATAAGAACTGATGGTGGCATGGAATTCTGTAACAGAGAATTTGACACTTTTTTAGAAAAACAGGGGATTTTTCACAAGAGAACGAATTCATATAGCCCTGAAATGAATGGTGTCGTGGAACATTTCAATTTAACTGCTTTTGATGATTTTAAAACTTTCCTCAATGCTAGTGACTTGTCTCAAAAATTTTGGGCTGAAGCCTTAATGTGCTTTTCTTATGTCTGGAATAGAGTATGTCACAAATAAAATACCACTTTTGAGATGCATTCAGGTAGAAAACCCTCAGTTTCTCATTTGAAAAAATTTGGTTGTTTAGCATATGTTGGAGTGCCCAAGCAGGTCAGAAGGAAGCTTGACATGGGAGCTAAACTAGGAATCATGTGTGGCTATGCTCAAACAACAAAAGGCTACCAAATTTGGTTAATAGAGGAAAATAAAATTGTAGAAACTATTAATGTTAAGTTTGATGAAACAAAAAGGAAGGTAGATATTTTTTTTCAAAACTTAAAGAGCAAAAATTTAATTTTTCACTTTTTGATTTTCCAGAAGATGGAAACATTTTTGATGATGAACATGAGAATACACCTCAATTGGGAAATGACACTGAAAAAGTTAGTGCATCAGATTTAGACCAGAGTAGTTTAAAACCTTGTACATCTATTCCATGGACCCGAAGGGCAGTACCACGTAGAACAGGAAATAAAACAGGCATCTATTATGGCATAGAAGGAACCAATACTAGAATTAGATCTTTTAATGAGTTAACAGATTATTGTAAAGCAAATAAAATAGAATGGGATAAAAACTTATTTGATTTTAGCAGTAAAAATAAAGAACCTGGTAAAATATCAAATTTTGTTAATGAAGATGAAGCCAACTTAACTGAAATTAAAATTCCTCAAACCTACAATCAAGCCATAAAACCCCCTGAAGCATTAAATTGGAGGGACGCAATGAACCAGGAATTAAATGCTATATATGAACATAACATATGGGATCTTGTGGCACCACCAAAAGATGCTAAAATTCTTGGTAATCGTTGGGTAATCGTATACCTTAAAAAGGAATGAGAAGAATGAAATAGTCAGGTATAAGGCTAGGTTGGTGGCAAAAGGTTTTAATCAAGTTAAAGGAGAAAATTATGAAGAAGTTTTCAGTCCGGTCGTAAGTTTTTCAATAGTTAGATTATTCTTTGCCATATTTTCATGTCTGTTAAAATGGGTTAATGTCCAGGTAGACGTCAACAATGCTTATCTTTATGCAAATCTGGATGAAACTGTATACATGCACCAACCTCAGGATTTTGTCAAAGAAAAAATAAAGTTTACAAATTAAATAAGGCCTTTTATGTTTGCATCAACCCGGCAGACAATAGTTCTTTGAAGTGGATGATGTTTTATCCAAACTGGATTTTCATAAACTCAATTGGTGCAATTGTGTGTACATGTTTCTTTCCAGATTGATCCTTTTACTTTATGTTGATGATATTGTTCTTTTTGGTAAAACCAAAGATGATGACTTTGGAATAAATTTACTGCATAAATATTTCAATTTAAAAATTTTGGGGACAACCAGAAAGCTATTGGACATAGAGTTTGAAGAGATAGCAAATCGCCTGTACTTTGACCGGACTTCATATATTGAGAAAGTTTGTGAAATGTTTACAGAATTTAAGTTTCCAGTAAGCTCTTTGCCTATTCCCAAGGGCCTGGTGTTGTCAAAACAAAATTCACCTTCCACTAAAGAAGAAATTGAAATTATGTCTAGATTTCCATATAGAAATCTTATAGGCTGTTTATCTTTTATAACTAGGAGGACTAGACCTGATATTTTGTACACAGTTAATTTATTGTCCCAATTTCAATCAAATCGTGGAATTACTCACTGGAATTGCTCATTAAAATTGATAGGTTATTTAAAATATACTAAAAATTATAAATTTGAGTTATCCAGTGTCAGCCAGTTAAATCTTTCATGTTATTCAGATTCGGATTTTGCAGCAAACAGAGATGATCGAGTCTCTATGGGAGAGTATATTTTGTTTCTAGATGAAACACCCATATCTTGGAAGACTTATAAACAGAAATGTATAAGTCTTTCAACCACGGAGGCCGAGTACGTCAGTTTAACTGAAGCTGCTAGAGTTAATCTGGGTAAAAAATGTTTTGCAAAATGAAGTGCTTAACTTAAACTTGAGGGATTGTACTCTGTTCTGTTATAACCAAACTGCAATAGCCTTTTCTAATTCCCCTTTTGAAAATCAGAAAACAAAACACATTCATATAAAATATCATTTTCTTAGAAACTTAGTATTTGATAAATTATTTAAACTTAAATATATTGCTAGTAAATTTAACCTTGCAGATAGTTTTACAAAACCACATATTAAAGAGCAGTTACTGAAATTTTGTAAAAGAATTTTTGATATTTAATTTTTTTTGGGGGGGGGGTGGGAGGGGGGGGATTATAATTTTTCATTACAATGTTGTTCACTCTGATCAATGCCTTGCCAATAAAGTCTTGTATGACCTGACAATGATCAGATTGTTGTTTTTGAATTTAAAGTGTAACTTTTTTTGTTGTTGAACTTTTGAAGTTTTACATTTTTCATGTATTTATAATTTTGTATCTATATAACCTTTTTCATATTTTTGTGATGTTCAAGAGATGGTGAAAAAGGAAGCCAATTGTTACGCATCAGTTACTTTTAGGGCTTAATTAAGCATACAGAAAAGATTAAATAAAGCTATAAAGTTTGAAGGTATTTACTTTTGATATTGATGCACGTTTTTATTTTTCACACTTTCTTGAACTGTTTACATGTCCGAAACGACCAGCACTTCATTCGTTTCATTAGCTCCTGAGGCATGTGCCATTACTGAGTAACTGCCAATAACAGTGATTTCAGGATCACGTCTTTCACTGTGAGTGGTTGACTTGCAACGTCATAGTTGTCCAATGTCATCCAATGTCATTTCGGATATGTTTGCATAAGTTTATACTTACGGATTGGCAACAGTTTTATGCAAAGCAACTCATTAGTTTGTTGTATAAATGTCTGGACAAATTGTGCATCTGTGGCTTCTAGAAATTTTTTGCACGTTTATCTTTTATCATCATGTAGCTGCATTGAAATTATTTTAGTTTTCTTTTAATTTAACGGTGAAGTAATGCTGTTCCAATGTAAATTATCATATCATCTTGCTTCGAATAAATAGCTGTTTTATGCAACTGGTGTTTTTTTAATGAAGTCTTCTACATTAACCGCCGTAGCTCTGTTCAGCCATGTTTTCACAGGTTGACATAAACAATGAAACTTTCAGTTAAGATGTAGGGACAAAATTATAGATTTTTTTATTTTTATATCATTCTGTAGATATTTTAAGGCATAATTCTTGTTAATATGACTGAACTCATGCTTTTTTATGAAGGAGGTATAAAATAATTTCTGAAAAAATTCAAGATATTGAAGATATCACTGGTAATCGCAATCTTTTTTAACAAATATATTTATGTATTAATCAACCTTTTTTGGTTATTAAGTCAGGCTAAATCTGAAATAAAATTTTCTTATTTTATGATTTTGATGTGAATTAGTAGGATACATTATGAGGCAAATTTCATTGAATAATTCAAGATAAATGTATCTTATCTTTATTATGGTTATTTAATTATACATAATTATTTATTTTATCTTTACTTTTACTAATTTCATCATTTGTAGAATTATCTTAATTTTTTATTATTTTAGCTTATTACTTTACTTAATTATTTTAACATTTTACTATATTTTAAGCATTCATTATAATTTTTATTGCATTATTACATTGAAATTACTGTTTAAAAATGTAAACAAATCAATGACCAGAAATCCACAAAATTCTAAAATCCGCACAACCTCTGGCGAAAAGCTGTGTAGATTTGAGGGAGTCTACTGTACTTTCCTCTTCTGCATGTGGTCCTCTGTGATTGCTGTATTACCTTTCTACCAGGTGTAGCGCTAACTGTTGCATTCTTTGTAAAGCACTCCTCTCTGCCATTTCTGTTCATTTTGTGACCTTGTCTCCTTACGGACATGTGTTTACTTTGGCTGATGATGGGCTGTTAAAATTTTCAGCCAGAAACGCATCCTGTGTGTTCTTTTGTTTTATGGTGATTCATAGAAAGTTTTATTATTTGTGATTTATCACCAGTTTTTGGTACTGCTCATGTTCATTTAAAATTGTATTTGGTATCCAAAATGTAAAATAGTGTAACAGATGTTACATTTAATTTTTTTAAATTCAATAATTATATATAAATTGTGGGGCTCAAAACCATAGTGGATCAAGTTCATTTTGATAAAAATGAGATAGTCCATGTAGAAGGTGCATAAAATCTGTTTTATCCACTCACACAGTAAACCAAGTCTGTAAACAGATGACATATACGAGAAAGTACGGGAAAACAGACTTGTTTCATTGTGGGACTGGATAAAACAGATTTTTATGCACCTTCTAAACAGACTCTCTCTTTTTTTCTTTTTTTTTTTTTTTCAAAAGGGACTTGGTCTACTGTGGTTGTGAACCCCTCAATTAATTTCTTTCTTTTACTTATTTTAATGAAATTGGTAAGAAAATTCAATATTTAAAACTAAAATTATAATAACAAAAGTTACAAAGAAAAAATCAATACATCAAAACCCAGAGATAATGCTTTAGATTCAAAACATGTAATGAACAAAGTCTAAGTGGTGCCAAATTTCTTTTCTATGAATGTTTTCTGCAATATAGACTAGTAATGCAAGTTGTAATTTTCTAACTGGGTGAAACAGTGTCCAGGCCAGCATTCTAACCAGAGACCTTTTGACTGAAGCTGCTGCCAATGCTCTGCCAACTGAGCTATCCTGAGCAAATCTTATTCATACACACAATTCACCTAGAATCCTTATTGATTGTGACATACTGATACACATACTGATTGACACACTTGAATCAGCTCAACAGAATAAATTGCAGGTAATGGAACTCTAAGAAACATTGGTTGCATAATGTCACTTGATTAATTTTAACACAATTATTCTAATTGGTAAATAAATTAGAAAAGTTGTAATTTTCTAACTGAGTGAATTGGGAGAAAATTTTTTCATGATATTTGACTGGAATTTTCATATAAGTTGTCCTAAATAGCTGCCCACCAAATTATGAAATAAAAGTTTTAGAATCTTTCACATGTGCACAGTTAAAAATTATTTCATATAAATGCCCTTATCTCATCACATATTCAATATATTCATGTTTTAATTCCAGTATGCTGTTTCTACTGCTCTTTCTCAATTTTTCAGAAAGTGCTGTT
The DNA here is from genome assembly GCA_963932465.1 of Maratus speciosus. NCBI lineage: Eukaryota > Metazoa > Arthropoda > Arachnida > Araneae > Salticidae > Maratus > Maratus speciosus. The sequence continues at coordinate 356,351,034 of OZ010796.1, read as the reverse complement.
AAATTCTGTTGAAAGTTCTGTATTCTGTAAACAAAAAGCATTTGAATGTTTCACAGAAACATTTACATTCTCACAAATATGCATGCTGTGTTTACACAAATGTGGAACAGGACCCACATAGGCACATTTTGCTATAGTGACAGACCAATTTTGAGCATTTTCTGTTACATTGATGATTGCAAATAAAATTTTATTATTGAATTACTGTGGGCCCTCTAATATTCCTCATGTCTAAATTTTCACTGAAAAATATGAAGTCAAATTATGTTCTTTACATCCTCAAAGTTCAAGGACAATTCATCAAGAATTTCAGTAGATATTCGGCAAACCGTGTAAAATCGAAAGCACCTGGCCACTGCCCCTCAATTTTTTTTACACCAGTCTATAATATGAAAAAAAGAAAGAAAAAGAAATGTGAAGTTGTGAACATAAAAAGCTCAAATAAAATTTATTTTCATCTTATATGTATATGAATAGAATCAAACTTCTTTTTTATATTGTAGAACAGGAGAATTGGAAAGTATCTTTTAAATGTTTATATATTAAAGCCATATATATGTAATTTGAAATAGTAAGGCCTATTTATTAAAAATGACAAATTTCAAGTATACACCTGGTTTTAACAGAAATTGCTCAACAAAGCACCTTATTTTTGTTTTGTTTTTTATTTATTTATTTTCAATCTCAAAGAAAGAAAAAAAAATCTCTTAATTACCTCAGTTTGGATTTCATTGAGAGTGATAATCTTGTTGATATTCAACATTTTTCTGTTGAATTAAATGACTGGTTATATTAAAACTCTAAACTACATTTTACTCTTGATTTTATTTTTTACATATTAAAATAATTCTGAAATATTGTTAATAAATTTACAGATTTTTTTTTTAAACATAGCACTGCAAACTTCAAACTATAATTTTTAATTATTGATAATCTACATATTAGAGGACAAATTAATTTAAAATTATATCTTTAAAGGAAAACTTTTGACAAGTACACAAATAACTGACAAAAAATCTTGATTTCAATTTAAGTAGGTTTAAATATGAAAATATAGAGGTTATAATTTATTATTTCATTGTTAAAATTATGAAAAAATCCCTTTTTAAAAATACCACCCGTTTCTCCACAGTCAGGTATTTGGAATGTAAAATTTCAACCCCTTTCACTTCCAAAAGTGAAGATGAAAGTTAGAAAAAGTTGCTATGAAAGGTTAGATTTTGAAGTTGCCTAAAATGTACCTAATAGTTTAAAATTTACAGGTATATATATATGCCAAATATAACTTGAAGTTAGGTTCTGCAAAATTGTTTTATTATTTTATGTTTTTACAAATTGACAAAAATTATTCTTTTGTATTTTCTAAACCCATAAATCTACATACATTAAAAACAAATACAGTACAAAGTCTAAAATCCTCCAGACCTTGACGATTCTGAATTTCAGACTTTCATCTGTTGCAGTTTATTTGTCAAAAAAAGATAAAAAAAAAAACAAATCTAGCATCCTTTCCCTCACTCTGTGAATTATTTACCAGGAAAGCATTTCTAAAAGACAGTTTTGCTCTGTCTGTGTGTCTGTCTATGGCTAGCGAAATCTATGCATGTACAGGGCTGAAAATTTGTTTGGAGATGGTCCAAGGCAGGTCTAAATGCACCCGAGACTGAGAATTTTATTTTTTTTATGATTAGCTGAGTTATTTATTAAAAAGTCCCATTAAAGAAGCGAGGATTTGTGACTTTTTGCAGAACCTAGCAAAACTGCAAAGTAGTAAATGCATCTGACACCTCTTTCAATCTCTCATAATAAAGAGATTTGCCAAAAAAATCCTGGTTTGCCAGAAAGATTGGATAGTGAGAGTAAGTAGATAATAAGAGAGAATGTAGTAAGAGATAATGTATATGGAAATTTTTAAAACTATTTCAGGTAGGGATTTAAAAATTGCATACATATATGTGAAATAATATTCTATTTCAGAAATTCCAAAAATGGAAAAAAAGTGTCTGCACAATTTTCTGAAACATTAATTAAAAACTCATTAATTAAAAGAATGTCTTTTTATTTCAACAGTACACCTGAAAAGGGTCATAACTTCTGCTTTGGGGATGCGTATCATATATTCATCTACTTCTTGATACGGAATATGTTTAAGTCACCAGTCAGAAGTTTTAGGTATATTGAAATTTTTAAAACTATTTCAGATAGGGATTTGAAAATTGGCACATATACACAAAATAATATTCTATTACATAAATTAAATAATTTGTTCATAATTTGCTGAAATTTTAATTAAAACCTCATTAATTAAAAGGATGGCTTTTCATTTCAACAGTACATCTGCAAGGAGTCGTATTGAATTTACTTCTGCAGCTGGAATACATCTATTCATTTACTTTTCAATATGAAAGGTAATTAAAAAAGACAGTCAGAAATTTTTGGACATATTAAAATCAAGAAAACTATTATGGGTAGAAATTTGAAAATTGACATATATATTCAAAATAATATTCTATTTCTCATAAATTCAGAAAATTGAAAAAGTTCACCAGTAACTTTTTATTTTATCAAAAAACTGATTTAAAAAAATTTTATTACAAAAAAAAAATAATAATTTTTTATGCACATTTTAACATGTTTTATAATTTGGCAGCAATTTTTCTACATTAGAAAAACGAATCCAGTTCCATTATTTTAGCCCAATACAGTAAACGTTGACCTCTTTTCAATAAAGTTTAGTTGCAATTCATACAGCAGTTGATTTTTTGTTTGCATTTTTAAAATTTTTCCCATGTTCCGTGGTGATTAAACATGCATAAAAAGAATTAGGTTTCAAACTTTTAGAATAATATAGTAAAATTTGTCCTCGCAATTTTAAAATTTTTAATGCAATTTTTTGTCTTTCGTGAAAAAAATTCTGGTTACAATGTTTTAGCCCACTATATTAAATTTAGTTCTCCTCGATTTTTGAATTTTTAGCGGTATTTTTTGCATTTCACAGTGATTTTTCCCCATTAGTAAACGGAATCTATTTTTAATGTTTTAGCCCAATATATAGTAAATATAGTACTCCTTTCAATAAAGTTTATTCAGAATTTGTACAGCAATTTGTGGATTTTTTAATGCAGTTTTTAGAGTTTTTTACCGTTTTGCAGTGTTTTTATCTTAGCCATGAAAGAATTTCGGCTACAACATTTTAGCCCACTATAATAAATTTTGCCCTCTGCGATAGTTGAATTTTTTCTAGAATTTTCATTTAATTATTTTTCTCTCTCTCTTTCTCTCTTTTTGTTTTCTTCGTTTTGCGGTGATTTTTCTACACTAGTAAAAGGAATCCGGTTTTAATCTTTTTGTCCAATTTAGTACATTTATTTTTGAATATTTTGCAATTTTTTTTATAGAAATTTTAGAGGTTTTTTCGTTCTTTGGCAAGTTTTTGACATACGTAAAGAGATTCAGTTTCAAACTTTTAACCTAATATAGTCAATTTTGTCCTCTGCCATTTTGAATTTTTAGTGTGATTTTTAATATTTTTTCATATTTTGTGGTGATTTTTTGTCATGTGTGATGGAATTCCGGTATTCCCACTATGGTAAATTTTGTCCTCTGTAAATTTTGAATTTTTAGTGGATATATATATTTTTTATTTCACGGGGATTTTTCCACATTAGTAAAAGTAATTCAGTTTTAATCTTTTAGACCAGTATAGAAAATGTTGTCTTCTTTTCAGTAAAGTTTGTTCAGAATTCATATGGTGATTTTTTTTAATTTTTTCACATTCTGTGTCGATTTTTTAACATTCATAAGAGGAGTTTAGTTTCAAACTTCTAGCCTAATATAGTAAATTTTGAAATTTTGGCAATTTATTTATTTATTTTGGTAGTAGGGAGGGGTGTTTTATTGTGATAAAAAAAAGTTCATTTGCAAAACATCTAGATTTTGAAGAATTTAAAATTTTTGACATTAGGATTTGAGTCTTTGTACTGCATATAGTACATTTAGTAGTGTACTTAAAACTTTTTATGTTTATAATTTGGTTTTAACATCAGATGGTTACTGATTTTTTTTAACTCTACTATCCCACCCTACCAGTTTCCCTAGTTTACCTAATATCTTATTGATTTTATGCATATATATCTAAAATTGCTGATTTTAAATATGTGTGTTTTTATACTTAGGATCAGTATGCCAATTCTATAATCCATGATGTCAACCTAGTTTATAAAGTCCAGCTACATCGAATGGTAAAAAAATTAACTTTGTTGATATTAATGTGTATATTATGTACTGCTTTTTTATATTGTTAAACCATGGGGTTCTGTCTTTTGAAAAGCGAGACAAGAAAAAAAGCTCTCTCCATTCTTAGATTTCTCAGGATTTGCATAATTTTTTTCAGAATCGTGTGTAAAATAACTCCACTTTTCAAACATCCTGCTGAAAATTTTGTGTATAACCTGAAAATCCCACCTTTTTTTGCTAGTGCGTGTACTTCATGCCCCCTACCTCTACTTCAACCTCATTCTGTTTCAGAAGACATTGATTCATTTAAACACCTATAAGAGCATGTTGTTCCTTGGCAGTTTTATCGCAAAGCCTCCCTTCTAAGGTGTCAAAAAAAATATGCCATCATGACAGATCGCCTCATGAGACAGTCCAAAGTTCCTGATGCGATGGACATGAGGTTGTGAGAATTGAGGTAAAATATGCATAGGCCAAAATTTTCAGCCCCAATCAATATAAAAAATTAATTGGCACGACCTGTCCCAAATGAATTTCTACAAAATATCCAATATTTCTGAAGAAGCATTATCATACAATTAAAATTATTCAAAAAGCACACTTACTTATGCAGAGATTTTATTTTCAGATGATATTTGAAATCTATGGAATACAGAAGAGCAACAATATTTAATGACCACTTAGACAATTATGTACATAAATGCTGACTTTAAAAAAATGAAGATTCAATAAAAAAAACCCAGCATAGTTTGAAATAAAAAGATGGTGAAAGCAAATGATAATTTTAAAGCTCTAGAAAAAAGAGAAATATATTTTTAAAAATATATCTCTAATTTATTCTGTAAGATTTCGCTAAACAAATGTACAAAATCTCTTTAACTTTTAGAAAAATAAATAAATAAAATCCCGGCCCAACATAGGTTCAGGCAATAATTTAGAGGTCTCCATGTACCAGGGCTGAGCTTGAGCCAGAGTTATTTAATTAAATTTAAGTCAAGCCAGGCCTAGATTTCCTTTTTCCTGCCTCGGCCTAGAAATTTCGACTCATGCAGACTTCTAGAAAGAATAAATTCCAGGCTGGGGCAGAAGTCTAGTCTGCCTGAGTATGTAATAAAATATAAGGTCAGATCCCTGGCTGGAAAGAGTGAAGATAGGAAACCTACATCTTTTAACAGATAGATATAATATTTTGAGTTTAAAAGAAGTAGAAGAGAGAATGGGGGTCGTTTAATATTATTTTGGGGTTTTCTCAAGAACTTTTGATCAGAATTGAAAGTTTAATATAGCTAAACATCAGAAATTATATCCGCAATCATTATAACAGTGACTCCTTAGTTTATTTGGATTGATTTTAATTAAAAAATATATAATTATACAAATTTGAGAGTGTATGCTGACTAAGGTGGTGGGTCCCAACATTTGGTTCATTTAAAAAATTTTTGTTTAAAATTATAAATTCCTTCAACAGCGATTTTAGTATGTTTAAGGTTATTGTCATAAACCTGGCTATGTCAGTCTTTTGTTTAAATATATAAAATCAATACAGACCAGAGCATGCATAGCATACAGTGTACACTGCTGAAAGCAATGGGGCCCCATAACTCTAAGTTCATTTGGATAGAGTTTCATTTAAAAGTCTAAAATCATAATAATTTGAGAGTGCCAGCAAAAAAATCTTGACAGTCATGGAATATTTTTTAAAAAGCCCTCATTTCAATCCACTACCAGAACTAAAAAAAAATAAAGGAGAATGTTAATTCATGTCAAGCTGCAAGGACCACCACCACATGTAACCAACGTGTGATAGAAACTCCCACCTGCCTCTTTTATTCAAAGCAGGAAAAAGGAAAATAAAACATCTGAACATTAAGATTGCGGTTTGAGTGTCAAGATTTTTTTTGCTGGCACTGTATACAGTCATTTGGAAAGATTTTTCTTTAACAATATAAAATTATTCAACACTGATTTTAGGTATATTTAAGGTTTTTATTGTCCCATTTTGTCCCAAAGTTGCAATGCCAGGAAGGTCAGCTAGTCTTCTATAATAATAAAGATAGAAGTTTGTATATGTGTGCACTATGTTCTGAAGGGACTGCTGCATGTGGAGCTATAAGATTTGGCATTTTGTTTCAAACATTTCGCCTAATGTACTAAATTTTGGCATCTGCAATTTTTGAACTTTTATCGATTTTCAATGTGCTTAAATTTTTTATTATTATTGATAGTAATTATACAATTTAAGAAATTGTTGATGCAAGCAGAAGTAAAATGAAAATTTTACTAATTAAAAGTTGATTCATGGCTTTTGCTGTAATTTATATTCCTATCATCAATGTAAATATTGTATTTTGGTATGCTTTAATTTTTTTAAAACTTTTAAGGTATTTTTATTTGGTTTGACATTATTCTTTAAATGATTGAGCATAATTTTATTATTATTGTTATTAATTGTTAGTTACAAGCAGTAGTGAAAAAGTTGATCCATTATAAAAATGTTGGTTCATATATTTGCTGTAATTTATGTATTTATTGAAGCAATTTACTGTTACTCTGCAATATCTCTTTATTTAAAATAGCTTTAAGACATTTTCTTTTGGTATAGGATTTTTTGCTTTGAAACAAAATGTGGTATAATCAGTAAAGATGCCTCTTTTATGTATAAAGCTGTATAGTGTTTACTGTAAATTAATCGTTGTTAAAGTATTGATAGTGAACTTAGTTTTATTGTGTCAAAAATTAGATATGTTGTTAGATGTTAAATTATATATGTTTCACATTGTTTGGTAAACTAAGATTTAACAAAAAATAACAAAAAGGACAACTCAGTAACCCTAAAAATTAACAAAATTGAACTGCAGATGTTTCAGGTAAGTATTTTTTTTTCTATTTTTATTTTAATATAATTTATGAGAAGATATTTTTTAAATAACAAGAATATCATATACATATGTGTGTCCATGCACATTCTTGAAAATTTTACAATTTTATGTGCCATAGGTTGTCACCTTCAGTGTTTACCTATATCATCTCTAAATTTAACTTTCCAATTATAATTTACATGGATGTCAATATTTCACATGCATGTGCAGTCTTTTTTCATTCAGTTTCAACGTAATTAAATTGTACCACATATGATAATTAATATATTATGTTTTTTTCTCAGTGTGCATGGTGTGGAGTGGGTGGCCATTTGGAGTGGGTGGCAGGATAAAACTATTTTCAGTTTTGGCCACACCTCAAGACTTGGACCCATGAGTTAAACTTGATTGTTTAAATCAGTCACAGAAATTATAAAAAAAAAAGTTTTAATTTTTTTAAAGAAAATATTGTAGATCATAGTTTAATAAAAATATCTGTGTATAATAGTTTTATGCATAATGTTACATATGTTTTATTAATTGTAATTTATTACTCTAAATACTGTAAAACACTGAGTGTAAAATAGTTAAATATGCAACTGTCCTGTTCATTGTTTTCAAATTCTTCTGTAATATTTAAAAAATTGAATAAAGTTAAAAGGAACTTTTTTTATTATTAATATCTGGCACCAATATAATCATAAATATTTAGTGTGCATTGTCTCAATTTATTAAATCTGAATAATAAAGTAATTTATTATAAATGCAGTATCAAAAATATTACATATTTGCAATAAATTACTTGTAGTTTATTTCTGTAGTCACTTTAAAAATTATAAGATCACAACTATGCACCAATAGAAAAAGAAAAAAACTAGGTGAAAATTCTATCTTACATATTACAATTGATAGATGAAATAACTATTATGCTAATTTATATTTGAGAATTGAATTTTATAGTACCATTGAATTTATTACACTGAAATTATGTTGCATTCTGATTAAATATTAGGGGCATTCAATAAATAACGAGTTGAAGGCTTCCATGGGATACTTCTTATTGAATGGTGCTAATGAATTATGGAAGGATACACTCTCAGGGAAATATCCACGCAATTAAATTAAACAGATGAAACTTTATGCCAATATATTAAAATACAAATAGGCAACATTATAAAAAGGCACAAATTTTAAATGCAGGCAGTTTCTTCAAAGTTTCTAAAACTCCATCTTCAGTACAAAAATTTAAAAAAAAAAATTAAAAGCAAATGCATGAGAATATGAAGGCGGGAGCAAGCAATTTAGCTTATAGCCAAAGGCAAGGTGATTAAGAGATGGAAACAATGAAGCTAAATAACTTTAGTATGTAGGATGCAGGATTGAGACATCAGATGATGCATATAGTCGACTGACATAAGCAGAAGCAAACAGTCATTCAGGCAAACCATCCAGTTATTCATCTGTGACCTTATTTTGTGAACTTCATAAAATATGAGCCATGGTTAATCCAAAGTTATAGAAAAACATTGACATCATTGGGATGGGCAACAAAAATTTTTCCAACGTCATTGTTCTCTATGATAATCATCCATTACAACTCAAAATCTCTTTTGTAAACTCAAGTGTGGTGTCCTTAATTACATCCCATCTTCCTTGCACATCGTCCTAACCTTTCACCTTATAATTTCACAGTGTTCATGAACTAAAGAGACCTTTGAGAAAATGTTAAAAAGATGGTTCACAAAACAACAGCAGAACTCATTTGAGAATGCTGTTAACTGCAATGTATCCAATTTGGATAAATGCCTCAACAATTACAGTAGGGCTGCACAACTATTTTACCTGAAAGTTGTTCACCACCACAATCTCAAACGTAATCTTCGTGTTATTTAATTAAAGTTTCTGTCATTAAATAAGACGAATAGTGGTATTCATATGTAATTTGGTAAGGAAAGATTTCTTTATATGATACCTGGCAGGGGTGATTGTGTTCAGGTAATGTACCTGAATTCAGGTATTTATTTCATTTTCCATACCGGAATCCCAGTTTTTCTGATAGTTAAATTAATAAAATAAGACTAAAATATCAATTTCATATGATTTCTGAACATAATTAAAGTTAATATTTTTCATAATGAAATGATTTGGACCTCTCTGTAATAAAGTACATGTTCTCTCTCCATGCAAAATCTTTTTCTCGTTAAAATTTCAGGTATTTTTTCATGAACTTGCAATCAAACCTGATCTGTAATCTGCAAGTCCTTTTTCACTATTTAAGGTGGTCTAAGAGATACAGATTCTTTAATTTGGAGAAATGACAGTCAGCAATGAAGAAAAGCAGCATTTAAAAATATTAAACCTTTTATTATATAAAATTTCTGGGTTTTGTAGAGAAATATGCCTGGATTTTTTTGCAGTATTCTTCAATGAAACATTTAAGAGGCATAAGAATTTCTTGTCAACAAATTTGATTTGAATCTTTAAATCTTTTGACAAAATCTTTGAATTAAAGGGTCAGACGACACATATAAGAGTGATATATGCTGCTGACCTCGAATTTGGTGAAATTAAAAATGTCCCTAAAATCACTTAAAGCAATCCCAGCAAACTCGATCAAGTGTTTCCCCTAGACCATTTATCACCTAAAGAGAAGAAATGACTTATTAAAATTTTACACAAGCATTCTAACCTCTAATCTGGAATCCCAAAAATTGTCACTGTTTGTGAACATCACATTAAATTAAAACCAGACAGCCAACCAAAACACCAGAAACCTTATCGAATTCCTGAGGCATTTAAAAATGAAGTGGACATACAAATCAAAGAGTAACTAAGTTTAGGCCTCATGGAGCATTCTGAAAGTGAATGTATGCACCCAATAGTTTGTGGGCTAAGAAAGATTCATCAGTAAAATTATGTGTTGGTTACAGATATTTGAATTCACAAACAGAAATTGACTCATTCCCAATGACTAATGTCACAGACTTCATATATAAAGTATCTGCAGTGAAATTTATTGCGCTGTTGGACTTAGTAAAAGGATATTGGTAGATACAACTAAGCAAAGACTGTAAACATCTCACATCATTTGTCACCTACCAGGCACAGTATGCTTTCATAGTCATGCCATTCAAATTATGTAACACAGCATCCATGTTTCAAAGATCAATGAATCACATGTTAGTCTAGCATGAAGAATATGCAGAAACATATATAGATGATCTAGTAATTTTTTCCAATAATTAATTTGATTGCATTAAGCATCTAGACGCAGTACTGACTACTCTTGAAGAAGCCAATTTCAGAGTAAACTTTAAGCAGTGTGTATTCACATGACCTCAGGTAAAATTTCTAGGGCATGTAGTAGGATTTGGCATATATACACCTGACCCTGACAAAGTAGCAGGGATACAAAACAGAAGTTCCAAAGTCAAAGGCAGATGTTGGAAGCCTATTAGGTGTTTTATCCTATTACTGATATTATGTTCGTACCTTCTCTGACATAGCTTATCCATTGATTGAATTCATCAAGAAACATGTCCCTAATGCATTCACCTGGTCTGAACAAAGTGAAAAGGCCTGCCATGATTTGAAACAGGCAATCAGCAAATCACCTATCTGTTATTCTCCAGACTTTCAAAAACCCTTCACCGTATATGTAGATGCTTCATCATATGCAATAGGCACTTGCCTATCCCAAAAGGATGAAAATGAGCATGAACACCCCATCACTTTTATGAGTAAAAGGCTCTCCAAGTACCAAGAGGATTATGCTAATATTGAAAAGGAAGCACATGCAGTTATCTTCTGTCTGAAAAACTTTGAGCCTTATATTTATGGCACACAAGTAACCATTGTGAATGACCACACTCCCCTAAAACTTCTAACAGACTGCACATCTCAAAGTGCATGCCTTCAACAGTGGGCTCTGCTGGTGTCAGTTTCAAGCCCAGATATCCTATAGTGTGGCAAACTCCATAGCTATGCAGATTCTCTGAGCCAATTGTATGCCTCACACCTGGACCTAGAAAAGAAACTTTGCTGTACAAACTAACATGAACCTTATGTTTTAACTTTTTTGTGATCCTGTGTTACCTAATTAATCTTTAAGACATTTACTGTAGAACTTTAAAGCATTAATATTAGTATAATAGTTTTATATTGCATAATACTGTTTTAATCTCTATAATTATTTTGATATTATGTATTAATTATTAGAATTTGAATTTTTTATGATAATAATACTGTGTTTTACTAGATTGCTTCTAGGTGTTTACTAGATTTTGATTAGTCTAGACTAAATCAAATCCGTGAAAGGGGGTGGCGTGATGTTAAAAATCAGCAGAACTTGAAATGGCTGCACCTAAGAAGGTCAGCTATGAGGACGACTTTGGCCACTGCCAGTTATTGAACCAATTTAGATAATTATTTATGTTCATTAGTGTAATCTGTTGTAATCTGTTTTGTGCCAGTCCTTTATGTCAGTGATGTATTTTATGCATGTAATTAAATTAAATTAAAAACGGCCAATTCGAATGTCATACCATTCGCACATGACCCAACCATCCCAGCATATCACAACATAGTAAAATTATAGAACAATGTTTTGCAATAACTGTTGTTAATTAATAACTTATTATCTGCTAATTTCCAGATGTATGTATTCTAAAAAGTGTTGAACCATATTTTACAATCATTTTATGTTAATCCCTTCTTTACAGAAAGTTTACAGGAAATTTTAAAAGAACTTTTCTGTTATGTATCTAAAAACTTTTAGTCATGGTTTTATTGAGGCCTAAGCATTGTCTATATTTAAATCATATGGAATGTCTTTTTTGTTATGTAACACCATATCAGCCAACCTTCTGTTTTTTGTCAAATTAACATATTTTGTGAGCTAGAAATTTATTTTAATATATGTGTCTTGTTTTGATGTGATACTTATTTCATTTCATCCGTTAACTAAAATTTCATGTACAAAATATGTTTATTTCACTTGAAGGGAACTCGAAAGTTGCTAGCTGCGCAGTGCACTGAGAATATTTAAATGGTAATTTTCACTGAACAAGCATGAAAGTGATATTTTTCACAAATGTCCACATATTGAAATAGTAGATTTTTAAGCTTAATCATAGTTTTGTGTTTCAAGTAAAAAAAAGTACAAATTGATTTCATATTTGTATGAAATTCTTACTCATAATGTCTGAACATTTGTTTCTGATTATTTATAATTTTCTCTAATTATTTTTCTAATACTCTTTTGCCTTTTTATTTCTCTGTTTTAGCCTATGAGACACAGGAAAGTCTCCTTTGAAAGATACAATGCTTATCGTCCATTAGCTTGCCCTCTTTTAGACCTGATGGTTGAATTCATTCTAAGCCATTTGACAAAGTGCCTGCCATTTGAATTATATCAGTAAGAAACTCATTGCATATATATATATTTTAATTTTAATACTGTACCAAATAAAAACTTCTACTAAAATTTTCTTATGTATGGAAGTATTTGTAGAGTTCATTTGGGAATATCATATTAAAATGTTCAAGGACATCTTAGTACCGTATATTTTCCCCACATTTTTTGCCATTAGGGAGCGCTTCAGTGCCAAAAGAGGGGAATTGCAAAATACATGCGTTTTTTCTTTATTTATTGGTGTTAACTTTTTGCAGAATTAAACTTGGATGATCTAAAGGAATAACTATTTTTTTAATTAATAATAACATTTAAAAATTAATTAATATCAACTATGAAATGCTCAGATAAAGGGAAATCTAACATGCTTGCAATTCTAATACAATAGAAGATCTTTATAACACAAACCTAAAAACACAAGGTATTGCGTTACATAGAATTTTGCGGTATATGAATCATCTTTCACACATCATTAAATTTACCTTGTAAACATGGCCGAATATGTCTGAAATATATCTAAATACATTAGAATACCTTTATACTACATTCTTTGTTACCAGGAATTATCCAGATTATAAATTTTACCTAATATACATCATTCCACACAGTGTTAATTTTACTTTATAAACATTGTCCAAATATACTTGAACCAAATCATTCATTATATTACTCATTTTCCAAAATGTTTATTGTAATAATAGCAATTTTTTTCATTAAAAAGGTCTTCAATTAAGAGATAAAATTGAACTAATGTATCAAATTTAGTCCTGTAGAGAGTAGCAATTTTTTACAGTGTTGAAATGAAAGTGCATTTAACTGCAAAATTCATTGTTTATGTCTGAGAAGTTGTGTGTTATATGGAGAATTGCGCTATATAGATCTTCTACTGTATTTCCAATGATATAGCGCAACCATCACATAGAGTATTGTAAAAATATTGTTGCTTATATGTTCTTTATCTATTTGAGATTATTTATTTCTTTCTTTTTTTTTATCATTCCCAAATAAGTGTGCTTTATTTACATAAATTTTACTTTTAGTGGTTTCATTGTACTTTCATTGGTTTGGTAACTGCTTTCTTAAGCAAGCAAACTACTGTAAATTTAAAATATGCATTGAAATTATTATTTTTCGTAAGCACTTTAAATTTAAAGTATGACCAATCATAAAATATTCAGGCAACTGTAGCTTAGAGGAATTGGTTAAATTTCAACAGAAAGCTGTGATCCTATAACTCACTTAATGCAGTAAAATTATTGATTAGAGAACCATGTGCAGCAGGTGCAAAGAAACATCTTCAGTTGCTTCAAACTTCCTGTAAGTAGTTTTATAACTACTTTTTTAAGCAAAGTAAACTACTGTAAGTTTAAAATAAATAGTGAAGTTTTTTTTTTTTTTTTTTTTTTTTTTGCAACACTATAAATTTACAGCATAACCAATCTAAAAAAATTCAGGCAATTTTTAACTTAGAGGAATTGATTAAATTTCAACAAAAAGCCCTGATATATAATTCACTTAATGCAGTAGAGTTATTGATTAGAAAACCATCTTCACGTTTGTAACAGGTGCAAAGAATAAAAATATGAGAATAATAATAAAATAGCAAATTTGATCCTTTCAGTACAAAGAATCAAAGTGGAACCATGTTAGCTCATAACATGGTCTACACCATTGGTTTTTCATTCTTATCACTTTGGATATTTTTTTAGTCACTTTGCCTTTTACCTTAACAAGCTGGTACTACTTACTATTTGTTTTAGCTGACGCATGTCTTCCCTTTTTTATTACAAGCATCTGTTTTAATCTGTCAACTTTGTTTTATTTTATTCCAAAGACAATCATTTGTTTACCTTGCACACAACTATCTTTCCATCTCTCTTTGGAATAAGACTGTTCCTGGCTTGCTGGTAAATTGTGTGTATTGTCTGTTTCAGAAGTGCTTTCACTTTATACAGCATGTCAGTATTTTTTGTTTCCATAGAGGATTCTAGTTGAAAAAAGGTGTACTTTTCTGGTCTTCATTTTGAATACATTTTCATTGGTGAAATTATATTACATTATGCATTTTGGTCATTGCTTTGGGGCAGTCAACGGTGGCATTATCCAGTGGTGGCAGATGCACTAGCTGGAATGATTTTGTCTTTTAATGTGTCATGGAGATTATGTTATGGCCTTATATAAAGAATGAGTTTTTCATGCATGTTTTTAAGTAGAAACGTTTTATTGGCTAGCATGATTAATCCTTTAGAGTAGTTTTTATAAAGCTGTCAACATAACTATTTTTGGAATTGCTAAATGTTTTGGAGCTTTGAATTAAGTTTTCTATTACTTTGAATTGAAGATTGTTCATCTGTCAGAATTGTTTCTGTTTTATTTATTATTGGAAGTTTCATGATTTAACTAAAGTCTCATCTGCATTTTAAAATGATTTCAGTAATGTTTTTCTAGCCAAATTATCCCATATCATAAATGGCTTAGTCACAGTAAAAAAGCTGCAGGATAAGTGAATTGTAATGAAGCTTCTTGAAGATGAAGTAGGTATAAGCAATTCAGAATAGATTCTCTGGAAGCATTATCCCTGATACAATGTTAGGTCCATGGAGGAATTGAAATGTTTCAGAATTTTAATATTTAAGGAAAGCAATATGAAAGAGGTCACATTCAGTGGGATTTTATATTCTAAGTTCAAAGGAATCATGAATAAAAATTTCCAACAGTTTTTTAAAATTAGTATTAGATGCATTGTGGTGTACTCAAGCAGAATTTGTGTTCATATTTACAGCCTGTATATGGGTTAAGTTTTTTTTTAAATTAGCAGCTGTTTAATTTCCCTTTACTAATCATTCTTTAATTAAAAGGAATTGTAATATTTTATTATTAGGAAAGTTCAAACACTGAGCTCCACTTTTGATCTTTGTCATTTTATCTGGGCAACTTATTTTTATAATTAGCATAAAACATTTCCAAATTGTGTTACCTATGAATGAGATCTTAACTAGATATTAGATTTAGTTAGTCTATATCCCTATTTAACAGTCATGGCTAACATTATAGCTTTAAACAGATATGAAATTAATATTATCAGACCATTTGCATTTAATTTAATACATATATGGTATCCTATTTTAGTAGTACAAGTTGTCTTATTTCTTAAGGCTCCGCTGCACAGAGCCTCTGGACTTTCGTAGCTGACATTAAACCAATGTAAAACTCCTATAGCTATGTCTCATTTGCATTTGAAGATTTTCCTAATTTTTTTGCATAAGATACTTTAAGCCTTTACTGAGTAAATTCTGTTTGTACTTTTTTGTTTTGTTTTGTCATTTAGTGGTAAATGGAGGTGAAATTCCGATTCGACAAAAACTGGGGTACTTTTCCATAAAAAGCTTTATAGAGGCTGGAACACAAACATCGCTAGAATTTCAAAAACACATTTCACTTCATGAAAGTCAAAGCTTTTAAAATATAAATTTCTTTTCATTTTGCACAAATTAGAATAAGCATGATTTGCATTGAAATACAAAAAATTATTGTGAAAAAGCAGCATTTTGCATAAAATTCCAGCCCCTACTCATTAAGGGGGAAGTCATAGGGGTAAAAATCTGAGTGGGTGAGATGGAACTGTACTTTTGGGGAAAGTTCACACCCTCTACCTCTCCCTACCGAGGACTCAAGAAAGGTGTCCTATTATACTCTGATCCCCTTAGGTTTTCTCCCATAAAAGAAAACTTCTGCTTGTTTACAATAAATAGATTTTCTTTTAAAAAGAGGTCAGACTAACCATTCCTTGTCTCTTAGTTGACATATGCAAGTGTGAAAATTTTACTTTTCCATAAATGTGTTTTTATATATTTTATTTTATATTTTAGCAGAAATTGTTGAGATATATGTTCATTTACTAAATAAAATTATTCATACTTAAATAAATAAAAATGAGCCACCAATATAAACAGAAAAAGGGACAGTATCTTACAATAATTACTCAAAGAAAAAAAGAATAGAGGCGAAAATCTTGCAACATGTAGAAAAAATTAAACATTTAGTTATTATCTGTATTAATTTATTAATTTTAAATATATAGTTTGATTTTTGCGAGCTTGGATGTAACGAGTACCAGGTTTTAATGAGCAAAGAGAAATGTTTGATATAATATAAAAAGACACAGCAGAAAACTGGTTTATAAAATAAAATGAAATAAATAAACTAATAATAATAATAATAAAAGTATTAGAATTAATAATAATAATGTTAAGAACAAAAATAAATATATATAATAATAATAAATAAAGTAATATAATTATAATAATAGTAACTTTTAAAGATCTGTTTAATTCCTTATCCAAACCTAAATTAATTTTATATAATTGCATCCTATTTATAAATTTAGAGTTGAAAGAAAAAGATTATGATAAATGTCAAGGAGGCATCAATAATATATAAATAGAAAATTGTGTCAATAACAGTAATCATTCTGCCTTTTGATAATTGAACGGAACTTTTACTTATTTACATTAATCTTGATTGAAATAGAACTCTGTTGTAACGTGAAAATACTGTAGATTCGTTCTTGTTATAACCGAGTTTGACTGCGTTAGAAATATACTATGATTTCATACATGGCTTGTTTAATGTTTCGAAATTCAGAATTTAATAAAAGATACATGCATGCATGGTTTACAATGCTTTTATATATATTTAATATATAATTTTAGAATTAACGTTTACATTTGTTATACTTTGTCCAGTAACTATTTTAACACACACACACATACAAATATATATATGTGTGTGTGTATTTTCAGTTATAAACCATATTTTTGATAATTGTTTTCCTTATGAAATAAGGTCCTGCGGCAGGATTAATATTTTGATTTTCTAAATATTTACACACTCGCAAGGGGGAAAAACCCAGCAAAATAAGTGGAAAATAAAAAAATCATTAAAAATAGCAAATAAAGCCTTTGTGCAACAATATTAAAAAGCAGAAAAACCAACGTTTAAAATGCACAAATAATACATGAAAAGCAGCAAACAGCTGTTTCGAATCTACTAGCGAGATTCTTCTTCAGTGCAAGGTAGGGAAAAAGGAACAGCGTGCTAGAAAAACCAAGGCTGAGAAAAATCATAGACAGAGACACGCTAGCTTATATACCCTAAGCAGGTAGCGAAGGTGCTAAAAACAACCAATGAGAGAGAAGCAGTGGAAACGACTGGGTGGACAAGTAGCGACATCTACCGGAGAAGGAGAGAAAACGAAACCAAAAAGGGGGAAATTAAATTAATGCCTTCCAAATACTTGGAAAATCAGGAGTACTAGATAAGTCATTGACTAAAGATTGAGAATTTTTAATGATGTGGTAAGCTTCCCAAAAGTCAAGATCAAGGTTAGAAGAACATTTTTGGATAATGATGGCTGAAAAAAAATTGAACCTATGTTGAGAAGACCAAGAATGTTGAACAATAGAAGAACGTTTGAGCTCCTGATTTTTAACATAACCTTCATGCTCTTTTAAACGAAATCTAAGAGCACGTTTAGTCTGGCCAATATAAGAAAGGCCACACTGGCAAGAGATTTGGTAAATACCCCATTATCTAGGCAATCAACGGGGTGTTTAAGATTTGAAAAAGTGATTTTTATTAACAGGCGAAAAAATAACATTAAAATCAAACCTTCTTAGGATTTTAGCAACTTGCTGGCTGATTTTAGGAAAAAATGGTAACACAACTGAACTCTTAGAGTTGGAATTAGAATGCTTTTCAGAATGGACGGATTTCGTCAATTTCTTATAAATAGAATCAATAATATTAGAGGAATAACCATGATCAACAGCAATAGTTTTGAGGTAATTAAGTTCAGCACTAAGTAACTGAGGAGTGGAACAAATATTAGTAGCCCGAAAAACAAAGTATTGAAAGCAGTGAATTTCTGGTTAGGGGGGTGAGAAGAATACCTGTGAGGTGGGAGATTGACAGCAAAAGGTTTAAGAAAGACAGTAGTCTGAAAGCCATTTTCACAACGAATAACAAGCACATCCAGGAAAGAAAGACAGTTATTGGTCTCAATTTCAGAGGTAAATTGAATGCAGAGATCAATGGAATTCATAATAGAGAGAATATCTGAATTCATTTCAACCAGGACATAGGGGAGACCGGGGCTAGCTGGCTACAGGAGTAAGTATGTGCAGTCCTCATAAATCGCCTGTTTGTGGATAGATTGCGCAACCAGTCACAGAGTACCTTTCTTATTACTTTTTACAATCCTCAATGTAGTTTTGCATCGTTACCTACGTGCAGTGGACATTTATTACGATTTTTCTGTTTTTTGCACTCATGAGTAATTTTTTGTTGCTTCATTCTTTTTCTAATTTCTAATACTTATCTTAATAATTGCGATTTAACTTGTGCAGTTTTTCTTAGTGTATGATTAACTGTACCTACCCCATATGTGATTTACTTTGATTATTTATGCTTAGAGGATTACGTGTCCCTTTTGTGAAGAAATTTATTATGGTGCAAGTAGGCGCATTGAACACGGGGCAAGTTGGCTCGGTGTTTGGTGTGCACTGGTAGCTTGAAAATCAGCAAACAACGAGAAAAGTGGTTGCAATGCAAGATTTTGGGTACACATGGCTTGCCCAAACGGAGACACTCGATTTTTTATTTGCTGCAACTGTAACTCTGATGATGATATAGAGTAGGATAGAAGTTACTCAATGTTAATGTTTTATTCATTATTTTTATGTCTGTATAATTTAGATTTTACTTTGTACGGCTATAACGCCTTAGTCTAAACTTACTGGTAATAATGAAATTGATTTCACTTAACTCCGTGTCTTATTTGAGCTTCATTTAAATTTTTATAAAACGTGTGCCAACTTACCCCATAGGTATAGGCAACTTGCCCTGTGACGGGGTAGGTTGGTGCACAATTTTCCTTTTACTTTAGGCTTCCGCTATACATAAACTACAAAAGCTACAAACTCAAAACTCTGGGTGTTTATAGCCAAATGTCTGTTCTTTAAAAGTGCAGTTAAAGTTTGTTAAAAAACTTAAATAAAAAATTTATAAAAATCAAAAACTAAAAACTGCGCCTACTAGTCCCGGTCTCCCCTAAACGTCATCTACATAACGAATATAGAACAGAAATTTTAAAATTTCAAAAAGTTTGACCTCAAAATAGTACATATAAATATCGCATAAAATTGGACTAAGAGGATTTCCC
Organism: Maratus speciosus; assembly: GCA_963932465.1. Lineage (NCBI taxonomy): Eukaryota > Metazoa > Arthropoda > Arachnida > Araneae > Salticidae > Maratus > Maratus speciosus. The sequence goes on along the minus strand of OZ010796.1, from coordinate 356,331,305 downwards.
TTAGCCAAACCGTCAATCATACGGAAGAAATTACCATTGAAAACAAAAGTATTTTGCAACAAGCAAGCGCAAGTTAGAAGGATAAGCTCCTCGATTTCCTTTTTCCCTATCTCGCACTGAAGAAGAATCTTGCTTGTAGATTCAAAACAGCTGTTTGCTGCTTTTCATGTATTATTTGTGCATTTTAAACGTTGGTTTTTCTGCTTTTTAAAAAAATCATTATCTGCACTTTTACCCTTTGCAATGTTCAGTGATATTCAGTGGCGTATCCAGGATGGAAGAATGCAAATAATGTTTGGTTGTGTTTATGACGGCCAATTATCAACATGAGGGATATAGGCCCAAAGGGGGGGGGGTGCCCTTCATGGGGGTGTTTCTAAGTTAACCTAACCCGTATTTACACTTGGAAATCTAAGGTTTTGAAGAAAACCATGAAAACTCCAAAACGATTAGGCCGACGGGCACGATTGGGTTCGAACCCAGCACCTCCCGTCTACCAGCTTTGAGAGTAAAACCTCTCGGCTACTGGTGGGGCAATGCAAATAATGATATATATCCCTCAGAATGTAAATATAAATATATATAGTACTGTAGATACTCGTGTATAAGTCAACTCCCCAATTCTTAAGTAAAATTTTGAAGAAAAATTAATTTTCATGTGTAAGTCAAACCACATTTCTAGTACAGTATAGGATCCGTTATCCAGAATCCTTGGGACCTGGATAAGGGGTTTTTCCGTAATTCAGAACACTATTACAAATATTTTCTAATGTACATAAATATGAAATACAGGTTAGCATAAATAATATTAAAAATACTGTATTACACATTTGTTGAATTAATTCAATAAAACACAATGAAGGAAAAGTTTAATTAATCTTTATTTACAAAAAAAAAAAAAGTTGAGTAAAAATTTTAAATTATGATAAAACTTACAAATGAACAAGATCAAAAATAAAATTTAGTTTTGGGGTTCAGATGCAGATGCTTGGGAATTAGTTTTTTGGAAAAATCCTTTTAAAGTTGGCTGCTTGTAACATTTCTCTTTTACAAGCTGGTCTTAAATTTTATATAAGGACATTATTTGTTGTCCATGGAAATAACTTCTTTGTTCCATGCCTTGAGTTAATTGTTGAGTGTAAAATATCATTTGTTCATTAGATATTTTTCTACCTCCTCATTCTTGTCATCATCATCACTACTATCATCAGATGCATCTTTAGTCATCATTTCAAAAATTTCACTGTATGTCATCTGATGACTAAGTGGAGCATTATTGTATATATTGAAACAAACTTGAACTGCATCTTCATCCAATAATTGGGGAGGGAGGGAGGGGAATATATTGAAAGTTGACTTTTTATTTATTTTTGTTTTGTTTATGAATTTATCGCATGGAAAGCAGACAGAAAAATACAAGAGGCAAAATTATCAATACTTAAAATGCAGACTTCCGCAAATTCGCGGAGATAAAGAAATGCATAATTACTGTAATATTCCATTAACCCACCCTCCCCTATTTTGTAAACAAATTTGATATTTAAAAAAAAAACCCGCGAAAGCACCCGCCCCCCCTCTCTCTCTTCCCAAACAAACAGCAACAACAAAAACAAAAAAAAAATCATGCCAAGCGCCGTATCACCTTTCTGTCTTATTCAATCTCTGCTTTTCTATTGTTCTATGGATGGACACAGCTGATCATGGTAAAACTAAAACGAATGTTTCTCTCATTCTCGTAATTGGACGAATTGTGGGTACGCCTTTAGATGACATCAAAGGTCGGAGCTTGCCAACAGATTTTCGATCGCAGAAAACGTGTTCAAATTCTAAGTGATGTTTTGAAAATATTTTTTTTCAAAAGGTTAAAATTAAAATTTTTTATAATGGATTTCAGCGTTTGAAACAGAAAAATACAAAATTTAAGAATATGTAGTTAGTTTTCCCATATTTCTAAAGGTTATGCCGATGCGAAGTCATAAAAAGGATTGAAAAGAGAACTTATGTTCAATGATTGCATACATTCAATTCTTATCTTTCACGGGAGCATCATAAGTGGGATCGCAGGGAGAGCGCGCTTTTTAAGTTCTGTTTTTTAATTATCTCGGTTAACAAAAAAAGAAAAATCTGAATATCAGGGGAGGCTTTGGACTATTCTTATAAACATTTTCGGATCTCAACAGGTGGTAGATTTCGATAGCCACTTTTAATCCCTGTAAGCGGCCTCTCCGATTACTTTACGATTTTTTGCTGCGTTTGGAGGGGGGGGGGGGGATTAATGGGATATTACGGTACCTTGAGGTGTATGAGAAAAAGTTTAAAATATTCAAAATGGCGATTTATAAAGCATTTTAACTCTTCAAAAAAAAAATGAAAATAAAACTGCAAATTTTTATGAAATGAAAGCTTTCACTAAGTTTCAGTTTTGGATCGTTTAGCGCTCCGGTTTTTAGAGTGTTCCGGATATCGGGACGCCGGATAATAGATCCTATACTGTAGTATGTTGAAAAGTGATTTATAATCAAGGATAAAAAAAAAAGTTAGAAAATTTTCATTAAATTAGCAGACTTTTTTTTAAAAATTCAATGCTTTAAAACACTATAATTATGTAAAACTGAAGAAGCTTAAACTATTCTGAAACCTATTCACATCAATTTAATGATACTTAAAAAGAAAAAAATTCTTTCAAAAATCTATTCAATACTTATTTACAAAGGTAAACAACTTCTTAGATTGCTAAAATATAGTACTTCTTTGTATTGTAGGACTTTTAGAAGAGATATCTAGAAGCATTCTCAAGTTGAACTCTTTTTAAAAAGGGGATTAAAATGTTGAAAAGAATGCTCTTGTATTGAAGGGAATTCTGTACCAAGAGAAAATGGTTGCAGAACAATTACAGGGATATTATTGTTGATTTTTTTTTTTTTTTTTTTTTTATCAAGCACAGAGAATGACCATTGTCCATTTTTATCTCTCATGTGATTATTTAAAAGACTTTCCTATTCGCCGATTATAGAGAGACTTGATGCAGCAGTAGATATTCACACAGGAAAAATTGCTGTTCTCCCAAACACAGAAGATCTCTTTTATGATAGCTAGCAGTATACAAGGCTTCTTAACCCGAGAGTAGTCGCGACATTTTTTAGAACGTTAGTAGTCGCGTTCGGTCCATTTGCCGCCATTACCAGCAGGCCGAAAATGAAGGGGAAACTTGCCAGTGTTATCAGATGATCGAAAACAGATAACGTAGGGTGAAAAAATTGACTGAACTTTATGATTTGATTGAATTTCTGATGTTCTATGAATCAATAATTAGTAGGAAAACATTTACGAATATGAATCTAAATTCGTGATAGGGGTATTTTTATTTTTATTTTTTTTTGGAAGGACAGAATCAGAGTCAGGTAGATTTTTATGATATTCCGGCACTCTATATCCATTTAATAAAATAAAATTAATAAATTTAGCATCAATATATTACACTGACATTAAATTGAACAATTAAACTGAAAATAAAAATGGAACCTATGACATGCAACAGAAAATCAAATATAATACCACTAATTCACCAGCATATTGCGGACGATTAATTCATTTAAAACATATGAAAAACCATCAAATTTGATGCAATAAACAATTAAAGACAATATATATATATATATATATAAACTTTTTGTACAATAATACCATTGAAAAATAATGAAAATGACCAATAATTATGAAATCACAAACACCACATAAATCAAATATTATTAAAAATGTATATATATTAGGGTGGAACTTAAGTATAGGGTAAAAAAAAAACTTTTTGGTTTCAATGTGTAATAGTGAAAACTTTTTTCCTTTTTGGATGTCTAAACTTTTGGCTGAAAAGGTTTTTTTAATTTAAGTTGTTTTCCGGTTCCTCAAGGAGGTCAAACTTTTGAAATTTCAGTATAAAGTAACTTAAAGTAAACAACATAGCTGTTAGCTCATATCTACTTTTATTTAGCAAATACTACCCAGAAGTCACCACGAGGAGGTGGTTAAATATCGACTTCTACCCTCCTTACCTCCCTTTGTTATGGATTAATTCAATTGGATATCCAACCTACTGTCTTTTTAGGCAAATTTTGTCATTACATTGTGGGAATTCAACTTTCCCAAGATTAAGCTATCTTTTGCTTAATATTTAAAGACGGTTGACGCAGCTCGCGGGACAATTTTGACACACGTTTCCACTGTTTGAGTATGACAAAGAAAATCTAAAATTCAGGTGCATCCCCTGTTTGTACTTTTTTTTAAGTTCTTCGTCCAATCAGTCCGTCAAGATAGGATCAATGTTTTTATAGTCTATAATTTCAATATGTTTGCATTTTTTCAAGTCGCTTTCCTACTGGTCCAGAAAATCCTTTTGTACCCGTAGTTTTTCCAGTAAGATGTTGAAATAAGTATCTAAGAAAAAAGTTCATTTGCCTGTAATAATCAAATTATCCATTATAAAGTTTTTAGGGTATTGCTTCCAATGTTTTAACAACTCCAGATTTGCATTCTGCATTAAAGGCATTTCTGTTTCACCCAATAACTTTCAAACTTGAAATGTCTGTATTATTATTTTGAAAATACACTAAAATTGCAGTGGCTATATTAATATAAAAAGATGTCAATGAAATATGACCAATATATTTTTATCCTGGTTTTTGAACTAAGACCAGGTGTTCGTCTTTAATGATTCTTAGTTATACTTTTTTCCCTCTGCTGCAGTTATCATAGTGTTATCCTTTCTGCCATCAAAATACTAACTTTCTAAAATTAACTCATTTCGTCTTTCCTGTTCTTTCAAATTCTTTCTTTTCTTTTCTCTTTGCCGTCTTCAAATCCTTCTTTCAGTTATCTTTTCTTCATTATCATCAGAAATACCCATATCTTCTAAGGTGCCATTTGCAATAATATTTGCAGTTCTGTCTAATACTCCGTTTCTTTCACCTTGTTGATTATCAAATTCAGGTTTAGAAAAACAACCGATTGAACTATTTCGTTCCGAACTATTTTTTACACTTGACGATCATTCAATCAAAACATCATTTTTTTTTTTTTTTGCTTTAAAATAACTTTTTTCCTTGATATTTCCTTTTCCAGTCTTGCTACACATTTTTTTTTAATGTTTTATATCTATTGCTCCTATTGCCATCACCCCATCTCTCTTTGGTCTTTGAAAAGTGACGTTCTTGTTCTGATACGCGATAATATTTAGTGCTTTTACACAAATAAATGTTTTTTGTAGGATTACCTAACATTTTGCAATTTTATATTGGATGTGGGATTATTCTTTCTAATCTTAATATTTTTCTTCAAATTTTGACATTTCTCGCGCTAGTCTCTAATCATTTTTTATGATTTGTGTATCAGAAACCGTTGGAATTGAAGGTCTCAGCAATACACTTTTAATTGTATCATCAACAGCTTTAGATATTTTAGAAATAGTGTGTACCAGATTCCAGCAGTCAGATTTTAAGTTAAATTGAACCCAAAAATAATGTTTCATAACATTTTCATATGTTCGTCAAAGATGACAGTCTAATGTTAATTGTTTTGGCTCGCGAAATACAGGACACTTCAACACTTATCTAGATTTAGGTACGTTAACAGTCTTTGTCACTTTTGACACCGAATGTTTATTGAAAAATAATTAAAGAAACTGTTAACACACGTTAAATCGGATTAACTTGTTATGTGCCGCAGTCAAATAAATCAGAAACAATGAAAGCCGACGACCACGACGCTGGCTTCTACAAAAGTCAAATAAAGTGGGGCTAACTTTTCTAAGGCACTCAAACTAAATTATTCTCTTTATTACAGGACATTAACACTTAATTTAATTTTGCAAAATATAAATTTAACAATAAGCTTAAAAAACGTTTCATGCAATTATAGGCTTTTTTTCGTTTTTTAGGGAAAATCAGGCACTTTGAGGAACCGGAAAATATCATTTTAAAATTAAAAGAAAAATATTTTCTTTTTATGGAGTTAAAAAGGAAAAAAATAATCACTATTAGAATATAAAATTCAAAACTTCGTTTTTTAGTTCCACCCTAATATATATATATAATAAAGAAAAAGGTAAAAAATATTTAACTTCGAAATTATAAAGGTAAATGCTGTAACTATGTTTTATTTATTTATTTAGTTTGTGGAGTGTCTGTGTGTGTATGGAGGGGGGAGAGGAGGGGGGGGGGGGCTCTCGAGATTTTGTGATTAAATCCATTTTCCAAATGAAAATTCACGATTTGTAGTTTTTTTACTTATTTCAGGGTGGGAGCAGCGCCCTTGAATAAAAACTCTGGATACGAACTTCGCTTATATAAAGTAAATAATAAATAAGTTATTGAAATTATATATTTAATTTAAATACATTTGCAATTGTAGATTTAAATCCTAAGATGGATAAATTATTTTAATTAATAGAATCACTGAAAGGTTCATCTTAATAGGGATGTATTTTACAGCAACTATTTAATTAAAATAAATATTCAATTGCACATTTCATAGTAAGGTATTAATGTTATAATTTATTGTTTTATAATACCATTCATTAAAATAATACAAACAATAAGAAAATTTTCTCTGAAATTATAAATATGCAGCAATGATTTAATTTAAATGAATTTTCTCTCATATTCTGGAAAACATTATTCTGAAAAAAAGTTTGAACAATTGATGAAGGAGAACAAATTTAAATTTGTTAGATACCGTCCCCAAGCCTCTATTGGATTTCAATAATAATATAAAAAAACATTTTCTGCGGCATTGTTTAAAAAAATGTGTTTTTACTTACAGTATGAAAATTTAAAAATAGATAAATTTTGGAAAAATACTTAAAATATTTTTAAAAATCATAGTATAAACATTCACTGAATTATCCAAAAGAGATTTTTATTTCCGTAATTTCTAACCTACATTATAAAATTCTCATTATTTTTCTTATTGTACAAATAAATTATATGTATGTTCTTCGCAGATTTACATACTACATTTCTGAGAAAATTGTTTTATCTTTCGAATTTGTTTTATTGTACAAAAATGATACTTTTCAGATTTTGGAGATACGGCAATTTTTTTACTGATTCCCACAAAATTCTCTTCTCTTTTTTTTAATGGTTTGACAGTGTTATTGTCTGTTTTCTTTCATTTATATGTTCCGGTAATAAATGGAAAGCGAGTTCTTTCAAATAATGATGATGAATTTCCCTTTTTTTCCATATTTAAACGATTATCAATTTGAGAATTTATTCCTGCAATATTTGACAATGAAAAAAAAATGTAAGTGACCATCCACCAGTTTTTTGTGCAAACTGACTTCACAACTAATATAATAAAACAATTTTAAGTTACATTCTAAAAGTAAAAAAAGTACACTATGAACGGGTAAAATAGCAGAAAGGAAGAAAGACGAAATAACAACAGGCACAGAGTCCGTACTTCGAAGAAACATTCCCCCACAGATTTCGTGGAAATGGGAAAGGATGAACACGGGGGGGAAAAAATTCAACTAACGCAAGTGGTCGCAACGCTGTATTTAGACCGATTGAAACTTAAGAATGCGATAAAATGCTAAGAAATAGCAGGAATGACTTGCAATTTTACTACACAAGAGTGTGAACACTCAAGGTCAGCTACACGGAATTTGGCTATCGTAACTTTAACGGGAAATGAGTTACAGGAAGATAACGAATTTCAGGCGGGGAAAAGACCAACGCGCGACTATTAACGGGTTAAAGTTTGAAATAGAATACCTTTTGTGACTGTCAAAAAATTGCCACGGAATGCAAAAATGTTCATTAAGAATTGCTAAAAATTCAAAAGTCGCACAGTACAAAATTTTCTATTGTGGGCTAAAATAACTCTAACTTTTAATTGTAACTGTAATTCTTTCACAAAAGTTAAAAGAAGCACCGTGGGATGTTAAAAATCGCAAAAAATCACAATAACAATCAGTAAAAATTCAAAAATTGAGGAAAATAACATTTAATTTATTAGGCTAAAAATTTGAAATTTATTTCAGTTTTACACTGGCAAAATTCGCTGTGAAATGCAAAAAAAACTCTAAAAATGGCATACAAATTTCACGAAGAATTAAAAACAAATCACTGTGCACATTCCAAATAAACTTTATTCCAAAGAAAACTAAATTTTCTATTTTGGGTTAGAAGACTGAAACCGCTAATAAACCGAACTTTTGCTAATGTGAAAAAATCTCTGAGAAACATGAAAAAATTCTAAAAATTGCACAAGAAATTAAATAAAAAGAAATCTAATCAAAAAATTCCAAAATCGGGTTTTGAAGTGCATAACTAAATACATGGAGGTCCCTTCTTACCAAATTCTGTAGTTCTCCATGCAGCAGTCTCAACAGACACACATATACACACACATAAGGTCTTTCCTTATTATTACACTAGCTGATAATTTCATCACTATAATTTTTACAAAAACAAATAAAATGCTAGCCCAACAAGGGCTCGGCTGGAAATATTTAGAGGTATTCACGAGTTGGGCAAGTATTAATTTTCATACGGGATGTGTCAGATCCATACTTAAAATATATAAATATACAGATATTAAATTTCCAAAATCTATTTTTTAAGATGCTAGAGATTGTTTAAACATCTACCATAAAAATAGAACAAACATTAAGGCTTCTAACATATATGTACAAAATGTTAAATAAATTTAATTTTACAGTAGAATATTGTCAGTCTATAGCGCTTTGTTCCACTTTCAAGAACTTTTACTGTTAGTGAAGGGGATCTTACTATCATGCATTTAACATTACATTGTTAGGATTAGTTAAAATTAATGACTATGTATTAACTAGTCAGATGTGCCAGTCTCAAAACTTTATTCTATCTCATACATATTAATGCTTCCAAAATCGCAGTGACAAAAATAAATTGTAATCTATGTCCACCATGAGAATTTTAAAGATATGAAATTCCGTGCATTAGTTCTTCAGATATGACTATCACTATAATTGTGTAAATCTTGCAAAATGCAGCACAGCAGCACCACCTTTTGGGTGATTTACACTAAAACCTAATCAGCAACAGCTCATGTCAATGTCTAACTGAATCTGAGGTTTAATGAAAATACGTACATTAATTTTTGAGATAGAGCTATTGCAAAAATTGTGAAAAATCCAGCATAGCAGTGCCACCTGTTGGGCGATTAACATCAAAACCTTAGCAGCAGCAACTTGTGTCAACATCTAACTGAATGTGAAGTTTGATGAAAATTTGTACATTAGTTCTTGAAATAGAGCTATTCTGGAAATCATGAAAAAATACAGCATAGCAACGCCACCTGTTAGGCAATTTCAACCAAACATAAACAGCACAAATATTTATCAAGGTATACCTGAATCTGAAGATTGAGGAAAATTTCATGAAAAATGCAGCATAGCAGCGTCACCTGTTAGGCGATTTACACTAAAATGTAATCAGCACTAACCCCATATCACGGACTAATTGAATCTGAAGTTTCATGAAAATCCGTGTATTTGTTCTTGAGATTCTATTACAGAAATCATGAAAAATGCAGCATAGCAGCGCCACCTGTTGGATGATTTAACCCAAAAACTAATCAGCACCAATTTATATCATGGACTACCTGAATATACATTTTTATTAAATTCCACACATTAGTTCTTGAGATAGAGTGCCCACAAAAATTTGAGGAAGGGCTGATTGGGTTACAGCTCCCCCGCCTGAAACAATCCCAAAATGAAAAAAAAAAAAAAATTCTTGATTTCTTTCTTTTTAGATAAATTTGTAATTTTTTCAGGCATACAGCCATTCTCATTAGTTCTATATATTAGTGCACAGTGATGCCCCAGCATACAATACCCAAAGATGGTGATGGGGACGGGAATTATGAGGTTACAGAAGCTGCATTCCCCCTCCTCTAAAAAAACTATCTGGATGTGCCAATCCCAAAACTTTCTTCTATCTCATACATGTTACTATTTTATAATTCACTATCACAGAGCCAAAATTAAATGGCAATCTATTCCCATCATGAGGATTCTAATGCTATGAAATTCTGTACATTAGTTCTTGAGATATGACTATAGCTGAAATCATGTAAATCCAGCAAAATATAGCCTAGCAGCACCACCTATTGGGTGATTTACACAAAAACCTAACCAGTAACAACTTATGTCAATGTCTAACTAAATCTGAAGTTTGGGGGAAATCTGTGCATTAGTTTTTGAGATAAAGTTAATGCAAAAATCATGAAAATTCCAGCATAGCAGTGCCACCTATTGAGGATTAACACCAAAACCTAATAAGAAACAACTTGTGTCAACATCTAACTAAATCTGCAGTTAGATGAAAATTCGTGCATTAGTTCTTGAGATAGTGCTATTGCAGGAAGCGTGAAAAATGCAGCACAGCAGTGCCACCTGTTGGGCGATTTACACTAACAATTAATCAGCACCAATTCATATCAAGGAATAACTGAATCTGAAGTTTGATGAAAATTTGTGCATTAGTTCTTGCGATACAGCTATTGCGGAAATCGTGTAAATCCTGCAAAATGTGGCATAGAAGCGCCACCTGTTGGGCGATTTACACTAAAACATAATAAACACCAACTCATATCAAGGATTAACTTCATTAAGTTTGATGAAAATCCGTGTATTAGTTCTTGAGATAGAGCTATTGCAGAAATCGCGGAAAATGCAGCATAGCAGTGCCACCTGTCGGGTGAGTTACACCAAAAACTAATCAGCACCTATTTATATCAGGAACTACCTGAATATAATTTTTTATTAAATTCATGCATTAGTTCTTGAGATAGAGTGCCCACAAAATTTGTGTCACAGACAGATATTTTGTAAAAACATGTTTTTTGGAATCTCTGACCCCTAATATGTTTAAAATTGTCATCAATCCAATGGTTTCTTCTTGTAAAGATAGAAGAAAGTAAAAATCTTAAATTCACAGCAAATCTTCTGAAAGATTATGGCAGAAGGGGGAAATCCCTTCCCAACACTAATTATTTTTGTTGCAGGCGGAGTTAACTCTGTATTCACTTCAGGTTGATTTCAGGCTGATATTACATTCCTGCAAGTTGAGTTCAGATTAATCAGATTTTAATTCGTGTTTTATCCACGGTCCTTTGAAAATTCACATTTTATCCATGGCCCTTTGAAAATTCGGGTTTTCTGACGATGCTTTAACTAAAGTGGAGATTTTTTTCTGTGAACGATTAACGAAGTTGATTTTTTTGGCAACTGTTTGTCAAAAATCGTGATATATATTTTTTTAAGTCTGAATTTGTGGACGGATGACTGATTTAAAAAAATTTTCAGAACCTCATGCCTTAAATTTTCGGAACAGAATCACCACTGTCCCCCCCCCCCCCCCCGCCCTCTGGCCTTATTGTCAAAAATGATTTCTGTTTACAATACAATTAAACATGTTTCCTAAGATTATGGAAATTTAAGTCAGCCCATCCCCCAACCCAAAATAAAATCCTGGGTACTCCATTGATCTCCAAATTAAAACAACTATGCTAATATGAAAATCTAAGATTTTTAGTTATTTTTAATGCATAGTTTATATTTTAACAACTTATAACTTAATAGATATAGGTATTTATGTAAGTGTAACATGCAGAGCATTTTTTCCGTTTTTCATGGAATGGCCCTGAAAACGGGCAGATTACTTGGATCTAGGATTTAAAATGTAGAGATTGTTTAACCTATTAAAAATCGGCAGATTACTTAGGTCTAGGTTAAAAATGGAGAGAATTTGAAACCTATTAAAGGTCCATTTCATAGTACAGGTGGAGCAGCTTTTCTACATATTATTGTTTTAACAATGTTATCGTATCCTCAAATTAAAACAACTATGCTAATATGAATATCTAGGAAGTGGCGTAGCTAAGGGGGAGGGGTGCGGTCTGCCCTGGGTAACACCCTCTAAGGGATGACACTCGATGTTTACTTACAGAAAAATATATATAATCTTATAAGATTTTGGAAAAGAATTCTGATGTAAAAGGAAATTTCTAGTGTACTACGCAACAGAGTAAATTCTTTTCTTGAAACATCTGAAAATTTATACAGAATGGTGTATCTAAATTAGATATGCGCTTGTGAACAAAAACCTACTTATCCAATGAGTGTGTAGCAAAAACAAACTTTAAAAGAAATAAATTTCGTCTACATTGACTTATACAGACTGTAGGATGTGGGATGAGTCCATATCATTGACTTATGCAGACTGTGGGATGAGTGATGAGTCGCCCCTGTTGTTTCTTATGTGAGAGGACAAAAGGTAAATAAAGAATGCTATGGTCATTTCCTGTGCTACTATTGCTTTTTTTTTTCGAAAGCAATTGCACCCATACAATATAATCTATAGTTGTCTGTGATTCACCATTGAATTCCAGGAAAGGTATTAGGTTGTAAACTAGTAGACCTTATGCTCACAATCACTGTAATATTCAACCTAAGGCTTCTACAATTCGTATTATAGTAGCCCTAATTCAACCATCAGGAGAAGGCAGCTTGTGACATATGAGTCACGCAGTTGTGATTCTGTTCTGAATTTTTTTTAAAAATCAGTCATCAGTCTGAAAACTCTGACATAAAAAGTATCGCAAATTTCATCAACCGTATGCAGAAAAAAAAATTGCCAATTTCATCAAGGGATTGCAGAAAAAATGCAAATTTCATCAAAGGATCAAGAAAAAAGTGCAAATTTCATCAAAGGATCTAGAAAAAAAATACAAATTTTGTCAAAGGATCCAGAAAAAACATAAATTTCGCCAAATAATCACATAAAAATGCAAATTTCTTCAAAGGATCACGAAAAAAATGCAAATTTCATCAAAGGATCGCAAAAAAACCCAAATTTCGTCAAATGATCATGAAAGAACACTAATCTCACCAAAGAATCACAGAAAAAAATGGAACTTTCTTCAGAGAGAAGCGAAAAAAATCGCAAATTTCTTCAAAGGATTTCGAAAAAAAAACAGCAAGAGTTGCCAAAGAATCACAGAAAAAATGCGAATTTCGTCAAAAAATCACGATAAAAATGCAAATTTTGTCAAGGGATCACAGAAAAAATGTGAATCTCGCCAAAGGATCGCAGAAAATGCGGAATTTCATCAAAGGATCACGGAACACACGACTTTTGCCAAATGATTGCAGAAAAACGTGAAATTTGTCAAAGTATCACGGAAAAAATGCGAATTTCATCGAAGGGCCACATACAAAATGCCAGGAGAAGATTTCCCCTACCCCTTCTCCTCTCTGCTATGACCTTTCAGATGATTTTATGTTAATTACAGAATTTTTTTTTCTTTTACTCAGATTCACCCTTGGAGTCACGTGTGGTCAGAAAAGTTTATTTCAGCAATTTAGTGAATGGAAGAATGGGAATAGAACTTTTTGACAAAGAAAAGCGCTTTGATTTTGGATTACCTTATTTGGCTGGTTAGTTTTCAATTGAGGAAAATATAAATACATATTTTAAATGATGTTATCGATAACATTTACTGTAAAAAAGTTATTTTGTTGTTATTAGAAACGAAAATTGCTTTTAGAAAGAAAAAATTCAGTATAAACAAATGCGGTGTAAAAATTCTGGGTCACCTAATGGCTTTACAATAGATGCATTAATTAAAAAAGAAATATAAAATAAAGCGTCTTTCATACATTGAATTTTCATGCCTTTTATTTAAATGTCTTGAATCTTAAATTGTATTTTATACCTTTATATTCTAATGTTGCAATATTTGCTTATACGAAAAAAAATAAATTCTTAATTTCATTTATACGTTTTTTTAAGGATATTTCTGAATAGATTGACTGAAGTATAGAGTATAAAAATATAATATAATATTTCTTTTCTTTGTTCTTTTATTTATTTTTTTATTATTATTACTTTGTTAATATAAAGTTGTTAAAATTTTTTCAAAAAAAATGTTAAAATTTTATTTATAATAATGTAGTATTGTGATTGAAAAAATATGACGGGTGTATGTGTGGAGGGGGTTGGGGTGACACCATTTACATCCACCCTGGGTGTCACCCATCCTAGCTACGCTACTGTATCTAGAGCTTTTGTTATTTTTTATGCATAGTTTATATTTTATCGACTAGATATAGTATATAAGTGTTACATACAGGACATTTTGTCCTTTTTTCGTGGAATGGCCCAAATGCATTTTTTCTGATGCAGGACAAATTTACAATAATAAAAAATCTCCTACCTCCTGAAAATATAAAGCAAATTGCTGTCTTTGCAGCATAATTTATGACATAATAAATTTAATTATTAAATTTTTTTTTTTCATTTGTTATATTTTCTACCTTTAAAAAACATTTCTGTATCCAAAATCAGTCATTACTTAGTTTTTAAATGACCTATTTTTATTTGTATACTAAGACTAAATTTTGAACTGCATTTTTTTTTTTTTTTTTACTTTTCTATATTTTGTAGACATATTTTTATATACTAAGTAAATAGCTTTTATGAATAATTGAATATATTATACATTTATATTCAAGCAACTTTTACAGATCAGTTATAAATTCCTTTGTCTTCAATAATGATAATAACACTTAAAAAATCAAATTCTTACAAGTGCTTGGGATTGTACTCGTTACTCGGCCCAAAATTTAGCCGAGTACTGAGTATATACCGAGTACTCTGTATGGCTCAAGTTTTAGCCAGTTGAAATGATTTTTACCGTATTCGGGAACTAGATAGAATGTTTTCTCATGCTTGACATAGAAGGCAAACTGTTGGTGTCTCCTTTAAGGTCATCCTTTATCGTGTTCGTGTGGTGTTGATTATCGATCACCAATCGTTTAAAAATATAAATAACAATGGAATCCTGGCTCATCTAAAATATCAGGCAAATATTGAAAACTTCTACACACTATTTTTTTTTTATTAATTGATAGAATTTCTCTCATTACTATTTGGAAAAAACTTAAATGTAATTTCTCCCCCATTCCTTCTTAACAGAACGAAATAAAATCTATTGCTTTGCTTTTCCAAACATCCCTGAAATTAGTCTCCCTCCCCCTTCCCCCGCGACTTACTTTATGTGGTGAGGTCAAGAGGTTTCGGAGTAGGGAAAGGGGAGATATCTTCCCCTCCCTTCAAAAATAATCCAGAGCTTGACCACCGCCCTACTATTCAACCCCCCCCCCCCCCCCCGCCCACACACACACACTGGTCCCTTGTTCGAATTGGAGGTTGTCTGTAAATCATTTGTACGTAGTTGACGCCTACACAACATTTTCCAAGATGTATCTTTTATGAGAATCGAAAAAAAATGACTGCAGTGAAGCCTTAATGGGAAAATCATGCAAACCTTTGGTTTTTGCTGAAATTTCCTTTTAAAAGTAAGGTATGAAAAAAAATGTGCAGGGCAGGAGGGATATTCATTTTAACAAGAAATAATGGAAAACTGAGAGCTATTAATAATTTGTTTTAAAGCAGTTATTCTTCATTAATTATGAAAATAGGACATAGGCGTTACAGAATATATGTTTATCTGTTTAAAGTTATTCAAGAAATTATTAAAGTTCAATATATTTGCAGAACAAAAATTCCCTTCTGTTGTCGTTCTGTTGAAATATTACTTCCTCTGCTAAGATATTTTATTTGAAAATGTCTGATGTAATGTTGCTTCAGTTGGATTTTGATGACAAATTCTTATAGCCGAACCACTCTATTAATATAGTTTTAAGAACCATTTAGGTCTCAGTAAATTCCTCATTTCCATTTAAAAAAACATCAAAATGTTATTGATTTTTTTATGAGATTGTATCTAAAATATTTATAAAATGTCAAACTATTTATTTTGGCTCTATATTACTTTTTACATTTACATACTTTTTTACATAACTTAAAATCATAGGCCATACATGGTGCATCTACAAAGTTTTAGTATTAATTTGGGCGAAATCAAAATCTGAAGATGGTTTTAAGAATAAAATTCTTGTTTATTAGCCTTCCATAAACATCCCTTCTGTATCTGTACGTATCTTGGTACCTTCATAGAGATTTCTGATTCTGTCATATAATTCATCGTTTGAAATGCTATTTATTTTTCATTTCATTTTACTGAATCTCTTCAATAACCTTTGAAGTGAGACTTCAAAGGTTGAAATAGAAAGTAATTTGTAATTGTCAAATCTGAATAGAGATAAGAAGAGAATATTTATACTGTTCCTTTGCAAGAAACCATTTGACAGGAATATAAATGTATGAAGGTGCATTATCATGCAGAAGAAAACAGTTATTCATTTGAGTATTTTCTGACTCTATGAATTATATTTTCTTCCCAAATGTCTGCCTTTACTTGTTTATAATGCGCACCCTATTTTTAATAAAGGAAAAAAAGGGTCTTGTGTATAATGCATACTATATAATTTTAGTGATAAAAAATTTGGAAATTTGAAAAAGAAAAAAACTTAGAATTCCTAACTTACCTAAAAAAAGAAATCTTTAAACTAAATTTCTATATTTACTTGTATATGTTTTGACAACTTGTTAAAAGAAAGTGAGGTTTTCACAATGTACACTGTTCTTTCATTGGAATATTTGTTTTAAAATATTTATCAACACTTGTATATGACTCTCCTAGTAAATACAGGAATTTGTGTAAACGAATTTATGTTTTGTATCTGCATGCTTGCATTTATTCTGCATTCAGAGAGTGAACAAAAACAGTGAGAAAGAGAACAAGTTACACAATCACTTTCAAACTGCAAATTTTTTGTTAGACTTAAGAAAACAACAACAGAATTGATGTTTAAAACAGAGATAAATAATAGAAATTTTAACTGTACTTCTCTATTCATACTATTTTATTACAATACAGCAAAAATGTCTAAGGATGACTGTGTGTAAGATGAAAATCTGTCTAACTTGGAAAGACTTTAAGTCACAGAGAATCTGTTGATATTGAATAAAGTTCATCTAAGGTGGACAGCTGTCTGTAATGGAAAATTTTCTTGGTCCTGATTAATTCAGCCTTAGACAGAATTTACTGTATCTACATGTAGTATTCAATAACTTAGGGAAAGCTTATGTGATTTCATATATTTGTCAAAAATTTTACATGTATATTTACATACCTTACATTTAAGTCTAAAATTTTCAAAAGTGTACATTAAGCATGAGTAAATATGGTATCTTTTAAACATTATTAGTGTATCCTTTCTTTAATATCCTAACATGTTTTTGAATCAAGAAATTGAATTTTTTTTTTATATTCTTATATTTAGCATAATTGAGTTTAGTGAGTCATTATAAATCAGTGCTTAAATCACATTCATATAAACCAGTCAGTTCCCAAACTATATTGACTTTTCAAACTTTATTGCAACCCAGCTCTTTAAAAATTTATCATGACCCTCTAATATTTTGTACCATAGAGCCTTTTTTTATAATCTATCTATAGAAAAGGTTAACTTTTATGCAAAACATGCATACAAGAACTTTAATAGTTAATACTAACATGAAAGTGGAATAACAAAACTTTTTATTATTATTATTATTATTATGTAAAATTTAAAAAAAAATTATGAAAATATTATAAAATATGTAATTTAAAGTCAGTATAATTTCTGACATTGTTTCACATCAGTGACAGTTTCTATATCAGAATTGAAACATTCTTTTAAATTTTAACTTTAAGTTGCTTCCTTGCTCTCCAAGTTTAATAAAACATTGTCTTTTCATAAAATTATTTTTTTTTCCATGATGTCTTCTTTTAAAGCTGTAAAATATTGTTTTCATTCTACTTTTGCAGTAGGTAAAGTTATTGTGCATTTTTTTAAGACCTTACCATTTGTTCCCCAACCCGTCAAAACATTGACTAAAACTCATAGTTTGGGAACTGCTAATATAAATAATAAATTTTCATTCAATAAATTGAAATATATTGCTACTTTACATCATATAAATAAATAACAGAATAGCTGAAATTCATTTTTCACTTTGGATCTTGGTAAGGTATCATAGCATAATTTTGCATGTTTTATGTATGAAAAAATATTCATAACTAAATTTACAATAGAAACAATAAGTAACAAATTTAGAAACCAGCATTAATTACTTTGTTAAATGTAAGTTCTAACTATTCGGAAGGGTTTTTTTCACAAAGTATATTATAGAAATGTACCAGTTGTATAGATTTCAAAGGGTGCACCAAAATGTTTTAATGAAATTTACTGAGTAATAGTATTTAGTAAGAGTTATAGCATACATAAATTGTATCTTAAATAGAGTTACATAAAAGAATACGTGTAACTTCTATTTTAAATAATAAAAATCATCAAAAAATTATTTAAAAAATATATACATGACTTATTCTGAAATATCATGCAAAAGCTCACTTTGATTTCATCTTTCTAGATTATTTCATAGCTGCTGAGCTATAAAATAATTGAAGATTGACTTGCACATGAATCTTTTGTTTCATATCTCAAGGTCATGTAAAAGTTTTACAGCAAAACTTTCTGACTCATATGCCTGTGTATAGAACTGGTCCAATAGCATTTGTTTTTCTGCATATGTTTCCATTGCCCGGAGAGGATAGTTCCCATACTTATTCTCTTATGCTCGTTAATTAACTTTCAGTTTAATCATTATTTTTATCAGCTCATGGACATACTTGATGCTTCATTGATGATTGATCATTAAAAGATTTCTTTTAATAAACAAAATTTAAATAAAAATGCATTTATATTTTATTATTTCATTTACAATGTTCTAATATTTATTTATTAATTTGTCAGTTTATGTCTAGGAGTCATTCATAGAATTCTTTGTTATCAGAAGAAAACTAGAGTTCGACTACAGTACAACTGGAAAGAATTATGGACAGGTATAATTTTATTATTTTTTATTTCTAAAATGGCCAATGTCAGAAAAACATTTGTTTAGCTTAACATGTGTCTATGTATGGCATAGAAATACTGATGTTAACAGATATTTGATTTTGCATTTAGCTCGACTATGACTCTTAAGGTTCCTGAGCACAGACACACCCTCATATGTATAATGTGTGATAAAGTGAAATAATTTTACTGCATGTATCTGTTACTATATCTTTCACATTTAATCATAATTTGATATTTTTTTTTCATAAACAAGACCTCTCCCCCCCCTTTTTTTTTACAAGGCTGTCATATTTATGTGTAATAGTACAAGTACGGGGTGACAAGATACATTAATAACAACATTGAAACTAGAGTAAATACATTTTAGATCCACTCTTTTAATGAGCTTTTTAAAATAATAAGATTGGACAGTACCATTAACTCTGATTTGGCTTAACAGTTTGCAAAAGAGATCATACTTTTGAAAGAAGTAAATTATTTTCACTATCTGGTATTCACAAGTAACTATAATAAATAATTTTCTGTAACATATATAAAGTTATGCAGCTGATAGAGACTGCATTTAAAAGTCTCACATAGAAAATATTCCAAAACCAATGTAGCTAAAAACTGCTTTTCTAGTAAGATAAAAATTAATGTACACATAAGAACATTTTAAAATATTTTGCTTACTTATTTTAGACATGCAAAAATTTTCAAAATGCATATATTTGAATATTATTCTTCATCATTGTTCTTCAAGAATGCAAATTTTTTTGAATAAATTTGTTCAAAACCGTTTCCATCACTTGAAGATTCTATATTTGACCTTTCTTCTGTTTTCATGCTGTCGGTGTTCAGTTTGTTGTGATAGTGAATTTTTTTTTTTACCAGCTTCTTGTGCATGTCATAGTAGCCAGATGAGGCTAATATGTACACAATCAAAGTTTATTCTGGAATTTTAAAGTAGCATTGATGTTTTTAAAAATGTCTTTCCAATTCACTGCAAAGCTGGGTCCCTTCAGAGATTTTATCTGCTGTCATAGATCCATGTTCTTCTTGTCTATCAGCAGGATCTGTTATGTAATTCATGATGTCACCATCATTTGTGGTTTCATCCTGAATCATTTTGACAATATTTTCACTGAAAGTATTAAAATCTTCTCCACAGATGCTACATGCTAGCCCAATGATTTCTAGTGATAATATAGAAATGTTTTCAGTTACATTCTTATTAATGACATATTTCAGCCTTAATGCTTTCCAACAGGCATTTAAAGTTTATGTTTTATTTCAGCAATTGCAGCAGGAGTGTTGTGTATGCTGCGCTAAATCAAAAACTTTTTCTAATCTTCAGTCAAGCTTTCATTGTTTTTCCAAAATGTATCTAAAAGTGAACTTGACATAGTATTTCTTAAAAGCTACAGTTAGCTTTGATCCAATGGTTTGTATAAGACTTTCATATTGGGTAGCAAAAACACTTAGGGTGGAGCGAAAAAAAAAATATTTTTTTTTAATCAAAAATGGGTAAGTGCCAAAAGTTGTCTTTATGCTAGTACATCAACTGCGTGCAATTTTACCACAGAAAAAAATGGCTTCAGTCTGTGCTTTTGGTCCAAAAGTTTAAATTTTTGGGTAAAATTTGACATTTTTTCAAAAAAATTTAAAAATTCCTATAGAGATGGTTATTATTTAAAAAGTATTATTTAAACCTTTATTATTAATGACTTAACATATTTAAATGATAAAACAATATCTTTATTCTGTATAAATGGAGCAAAACTGACAACTTTTGGTAAAAAAGGGCGTTGTCACTTTGTTGTGTCATTCAACCAATTGTTGTTTAGAATACAGCTCTTACGTAGTTGCTTTCAAAACTAACCAGGACATCTAGCTCGATCACGCTACCATCTGAACACAATGTTTTATTTATACATTGATTTGTGATTTTTTTTATCAAAGACTAGCATTAGTTTTCTGTGTATCAACCTAGTCTATCTCTTCTTTGTATCTTTGGATGCTGCTGCTGTGATCTCCTTCACATATTTTTCTACTGCTTGTGTAAGAGAAGGCAAACAATGTAATGTAGTATGTAGTGGGGATGATATTCATGTAATCTATTCAGCCGTCTATTATCTTCACCAAGATTGCACCCAATAAATGCATATTGATTAGGAGTTCTGCTACTGCAACAATTTTTCAATCAATTAGATATATATAATTATCTGCTTCAAAGTTGATTGTCGATATTTCAGATTTGTGTATGCCATCATTTACTCTCATCTTTCAACTATTATATGCTGAGCAGCTAGCTGTTTAATGTGATGGCGTGCCCCAAAAATATATGGACAATGAAAAGAATCACTTTTATTACCACCTTATAAAAATATTTGCATATTGTACATGTGATGTAATCACTTCAAAATATAAAATCAGTACTTGTTCTTCAATTCTCAAACAGCTGGAAAATGCCTTGCAACTTTCAATTCTCTGGTAGCTGATGTATCTGATAATTTGGCATTTACAGGCTCAAAATGTTAAAGTTTCTCATACTGCTAAACAAATGAATTATAGCAGATCTAGAATTTATGAAATTTTATCAAAAGGTGACAATGTGATAAAAAAAAAAAAAAAAAAAAGCATTCAGGTGGAACAAGAAAAACATCTCAGCAACAAGATAGAGAGATTCTGCAAGCAGTTTCAACCCAAAAGAAGTCTGTTTGTAAGAATGTCTCGGACACCTATGCTAAAATTGCGTCATAGAAAGGCACACGTTCTTTGCTTTGAAAAACACATGTGCTGAATGGATAAATGTTTTCTTCAGTGATGAAATAAAAATCAATTTGGATGGCCTTGATGACTGGGAATACTATTGGCATGATCTAAATAGGAACCTCGCGAGTTCTTTAGTTGATAACAAGGAAGGGGTTCCCTCATGGTGTTGGACGCATTCTGTTTCAAGGGATATTGCTTTTCTTAATGGTCAACAGTGCTCTGAGGATTATCAAAATGTCCTCAAAAGCAATCTACTTCTGATTGGAAACATCTTGGAAGGAAAAAATTGGAAATTCCAACACGACAATACGTCGATTTGCCCCTCCCACTCAACAACAGCTTTGTTTAAGCAGAATCAAAGGACTGTTATAGACTGGTCAGCCCTAAACCCAGATCTGAATCCAATAGAAAATCTTTGGGGAGTACTTGCACGAGTGATGTATACCCATGGTCGGCAGTTTTCAATCATTCAGGAATTAAAGCAACAAGTGGAGCAGAGTTGGTTCTCTTTACAGCCATACATTCTCCAAACACTATTTCAAAGCATACCTGATAGGATTTTCAAGATAATTCAAAGGAATGCATGCAAAATACTTGAAAAGTCCATAAATTTTTAGGACATCCTATTTTAATTTTTATCTTTTTACAAAAATTCCATAAAACTTATATCTATTGTATTTGTTTATTGTAATAAACTTATGTTATGATTCCATATGTTTATTGGATTTCATGATTATTGCTTGTCATTTCAAACAATCGTCTGTCCATGTACTTTTGAGACATGCTGTATCTGCCTATTAAGAATTTAAATAAGATTGCTGTCACTAATAAATGACTTTTCATTTAATTATGAACTCAACAATGGTTCATTTTTTTTTAATTTTTAAGCAAGTTTTATACTGCAGTAAGTTATATGTATTGCTTAAGCATTTTTCTCTAGACAAGGAAAATATAGGACTAACCTTTGTACAATTCTTTAAAAAATATATATAGGGATAAATGAAGAAATAATTGTCATACAGAAATTTTATAGATGCTTAAGATGGTTCTCAAATTTTCTGTTTAACAAACATGAAACTTTCTGACACATTTTCTCACTCATTTTTAAAGCTAAAGGCTTGGTTATTGAATTGATTTGAAATTGAATGCATTTTTTCATCTTTCAATAATTAAATTACTTATTGAGTTACAAAAGTCTTTGATATGTGATAAGAGCTTTTCCTCCTTTCCTGTGATGTTGCATCCAGAAATTCAGTTCAAAATGGCAACTTTGACAGTATTCTTTGAAAGATCTTTTGCCTTTACCAAACAATAGAAAATGCCATTTGATTACATTGTTTCTGAATAAAAACACCTGCCACAATTTCAAGTGAATCCAAACAAAAATTAATTCAGAAAGTAGCTCCTTTGGATTTGTTATCAGCCTTAAGTGCTTGTTGAGTCATTGGTAGTAAATAGAAGCTTCTCTTTTTCTTATTGTTTTAAAACAAAATTCTTTTGTGTTCAATTCCATGTGTTTTGTTCTGTAATTCCTTGCTTGTTTAAAAAGTCTTTGATAACCGATATCATTATAACAACAATAATAAAAGGATATAAATTATTAACCAGGCTTAGACACCAGGTGATCCACATGTTCCAAATTATTTTCATAGTTTTTCAGAAGTATGTAACAATATTTATGTAACATTTTATATAATATCTTCTATTCATTAATGTCAGAAGCTCTCTGGGTGGTAAATAAAATGGAGTCCCATTTCAGCAAAATCTGATAAAATGAAATATTCATTATAACAAACCAGGGTTGGCATGTTTTTGACCTGTGATGGTTTTAACCATGTTTAAAACCATTCTGTCAAAAATAAAATAAATGATCTTTAATAAAATTTTAATAAAATAATATCAATGAAGTTATTTAGCAGAGTTGGATAGACTTTAATCAATAAATTCTAAATAAAACTACATAAATACTTTCAGACTGCATAAATATATTCTTGAAACATGTTTGAAGAGCAGGCATATTCAACCTGCAGCCCACGGGCTGCATGTGGCCCGAGACACATAATGATTAATTCATATTTATAAAGTTAATTAAGATGTTCATAAAATATTTTTAGATCTTAATTACTGTCATATATTTTCAAGGGAAGGCAAAATCTGTCCTGTTATTTATACCAAACCGGGATTCACCGGTCTATCACATAGCTTTATATGAAAATAAACTTTGAATAGATGGTCAAAAACTGGTTCTACATTAATGATACTTAGTTTTAATGCAAGTTTCAGTTATAGACAGTTTGGCAGGCGGGTGAAATCTGTTTCTATAATGTCCAAAAGAATAATATGCAAATTAATCCTCTTTGATTGAAAAAACTTTTTTTAAATATTCATTTGCTTTTAAAATATGTTAATAATAAATACACAAAAATATATTAATTTTCTTCAATAGTCTCAAAGTGGATTAATTTGTTTATTATTATTTTAGAAAGTATTGAACTTAACTAATAGTCTCTTTTTTTTGTATTAAAATACTATTATCTCTTTTATATTTCCATACTAAAAATATCGTAGCTAACAGACTACACAAAATACATATTTTCTCTAAATACTAAAAAGGAAATTTAAACAATTATTCTACAAATCATGAGAAAATACATATTAAAAAGAAAATTAGATGGCAGCATTTTCAAAAAGTGATGCATCAATTTCTGAACAAAACATAAATAATCAAGAAAGTATTTTCTGCCTCTATTTAAATAAAAAATACTCAAAGTGTGTGCCTTTAAATCATTTGAAATAATCCTATATAAGCTGCGAAATGTAAATAATGCAGAAATTTATTTCCTACAAAAACATTTTCCAAAAGCAGAAGAAATTTTTTTTCAAAAAATAGATCAAAGTTCACAGCTTTGTGAATAATAAACTGTGGTTGTTATATAGGTGGATTTCATTGCATGTAATGAAATTGTTTACATAAATATTGTTTGGAAATAGTGGTAGTAAAATATTTTGGTAACATTTCTTCATGACAAAAGTTCAACTCTACTTATAATAGTAACTTTGTTTTATTGCTTTGTTTTTTGAATTTTTGTTCTATTAAGTATTTTAATTACCCTTTTTTACATTATTATATAAAAGTGTTGAGGCTGCTGAAAGTCGCAAACATATATTTGCGACCTGCAAGAATAAAAAGTTGAGTATGGCTGTTGTATGGTAAATGCAAATAGACTGCAGCATGATATTTTTTTAAATAAAAATTGCCTAAATTTTATTTAATGAATTATTTTATTGATAATGCATGGTTTTAATGATGATAATGCATGTTTTTAAGATGAACAATTAATAAATCCTTAATTATTTGTGATAATTAAAATTATGAAGGCTTAATCTAATATTTCACCAGGTAAATTGTTTAGATTTTTTCTATTTTTTATGGCTAGAAGCAGAATGTAATTCACCATAATTGGTATCTAATGAGGGTGTCTACTTTCCTTAAGATCTCATTAAGACACCTTATTTTTTATTATTACTAGATGTCTTACCGTTGCTCTGAGATGATGATATGTAAATTGATAAAAGCTTTCTTTTACTTAAGTAAGGTGTCACACAAAATACATATATAAATTATACATAAATAAATAAACAACTTGACATGTTTTAGTTTCATTAGAGATAAAAACCATTATCATAAAAATTCATCATTGATCAAGACGAATGACACCGAAAAATGAAATATATACCATCAATATTTCTGTCAATTGACATAACTGAAGTCAGTTCTGAAATTAATGATGATATGATAGGCAATTCAGAAGATTTTAATGACCGTATGAAAATGACTTTGAAAAGTGGCTTACAATTGATCATACATCGTAACTTTTTTATGATTGATGGGAAATTATATGAACAGAATATGGAGACTCTAATGGGTTCTCCCGTTTTTCTAGCAGAATTAAAGATGAGACCATGTGAAAAAAGAATTTTTGTAAATTTTGATAATATCTATTTATTTAAAAAGGTACATTGATGATGTTTTTTTTGGTTTGGGGTTGGAGAGTGGAATCTTTCATTAATTTTGTTGGTGAGGTTAATAAATTCAGTAAAAATATTCAATTTACATATGAGTTAGAAGAAAATTGTAGTCTTCTATTTTTGGATACTTATTTAATTAGGGAGGGTGATTCTTTGAAAAGAACTATTTATAGAAAGAAAATAAGTAGTCAACGCATCATTCAGAATTTTGCTTGTTCATCTTTTAGTCATAAATTTTCCACCTTTCGTTTTATGGTTAATAGAACAGGTAAGGTTTGTTCAGAGGATTTTTTACATAATGAATTTGATAATATCTGTAATATAGCAGCTTCAAATGGATATAGAATAAGTAGCATCATTAAATTGATCAGTTATTATAGGAAAGAAAATATTAATCAGAAAAATCAGGCATTAATTGAAGATTACAATAAAGGGGGGGGGGGGGAGCTTACTAAATTTAAGACTTTCTTTCACTTCCCTATTTGAAAGGAAATTTTGAGAAGTTGAAATTTAAATTTTAAAAGTTTAATATTGAATTAATTGTAAAACCACCACCAAAGTTAAAGAATTTACTTAATAAGCAGTTTGATCCAGTAAAGCAAGAAGACCTGTCAAGAGTGTATGAGATACCTTGCGTTAATCAAAAAGGGGACATTAAAGATTATGTTGGAATGACTGGGAGAAAGTTTAATATCAGAAAAGGGAGCATGAGTCAGACATTAGATTTGGTCATCCAAAAACAGCTTTATGGAGATTATATTTAGAGGGGGGATAAGAATACTGTTTAATGACAGTACATTGATTTTTATTTCAAATTATTATCAAAAATCTCCTATAAGGGAATCCATTGAGATCTAACACATAGAGATTTAGTCCACAAACTTTATGGTTGGAATTACTACATAAATATTTTAAAGAAAACTCTGATAGGGGGAGCCACATAAGTAAATAATCTTAAATCATTATTTCTTTTCATGTTTGACAATAGGTAGTAAGTGTGTGTTTTGTATGTTGTATATCTTTCATTGTACGGTGTCATTTATCTTCATCAGTGATGAATTTTTATGATAATGTATTTTATCTTTAATGAAACCGAAACATGTAAAGTTGTTTATGTATTTTGTGTGAGACCTTACTTAAGTAAAAGAAAGTTTTTGTCAATTTATATATTTGTGAAAAGGCAATGTTCTCTTTTTCAATTTAAAGATTTAAAAAATGTTTTTAGAATTCATATATGAATTTTTGACATTCTGTGATGTTCTACATTTATTTGAGACCCACATTATTTACTTTATAAACCTGCCTGTTGCATGTAATTGTTGCAGAGGATATCGTAGGATAATAACCAAGCATTGGGTAACATTTTTAATGCAGCAGCAAATTCAGATTGTGTTTGAGAATTATTTTCAATGAGGATGGAGCCATTATTATTTACCTAATTGATTGTTTCATTTCATACATTTATGTCTTATGTTGTTGAAATATTTTCATTAAATGGATTATTGATTCTTTAGGCTAATGCAAAACTATAAATTGTTGAAGATAATTGTTATAATTTAAATAATTCAAAATCTGCATCATAATGTATTAATGTATAATATTCTATTCTAAAGAAGGGTCATTATAATGATCTGTAAAATTTTTAGCATTCATTACACTTGGTTGTAGTTATATAAATTGTATTTTATATTTGCATAAACAGTGTCAACTACTCTATTATTAAGTAATTTTTTGTATTTTTTTATTATATTTCTATTCAAGAGACAAAACCTTTTGCAGGATCTAAGGGCAATAGATAGTGTGGTTGCTTTCTATGAATTTGTGGAGTGTGAAACAAAAATACACAGATTCAGTTCAACACAACTTAAGTGGGGTGATTGTGTAAGATTTTTAGAATTTTTCTTACGCAAAAATCAAATTTGGGTTATTTTCCCTTAAAAAGATGTCATCAAAGGCACTCTACACTTGGCATTATGGCTAGAAAAGGCCTTTGCTTCATAAATCGTACTCTCTCTCTGCATAATCTTTAGTTTTATATATTTAAATTACCTCAGTGTTTTCAAGCTTACTGCTAAAAGCTGATTTAATTCTTTTATTGTAAAATTAGAGTTATTTACTGCATTTTTTTTTCTAATGAAGGAATTTACTTTTGATTATGGTTCATTAGATTGAAAGGTTAATGATATGATAAATCTTCACTGCTATTTATAATCAATAAGTGTAGCTCATTTTATTGTGTTATTTTTCTTTTCAGCACTTATTAGCCTAGTGAAATTCCTTGTAACTCAAGAAAGTTTACTTGCAAAAAATTGCAATATATTCCATCTATCCATACAAGTGAGTATCATATATTTTATTAAACTTGTGTGTTTATAAATAACTCTTTAACCCATTCTCTGTTGATGGTACAAAAAGTCACCAATTTCTTAAGCATTTTTTCTCTGATAAATAAATGTTTGGATAAACAAAAATATTTTTGTTGAACTATAATGTTAGTTTCAACTAATTAAATATGATTGGTTACCAGTCAATTGTTTTTATTTTTAAAAATTTGAAATTATAGCTTTTAGCTCTGTGCATGAATTATTTCAATGTGCCTGCAATTGCTAAGTGTTTTGAAATATTTTTTTCATAAACGAATAAAATATGAATTTACATGAACTTTTGTTCATCTTAGAAAGAATTTATGCAATTTATGCTTATGTTTTACTGTTTTATCAAAGTCTGATTACATGTTTTTACAGTTACTATTGTTTCTTCCTGTTTGTTTTTGTACCATTTCATAATTCTTAAACTAATAAAGCTAATATTTTTTTTTCAGTTTTGTCAGTACAGTAGATTTCTATTAAAACAAAAAATCCTCTTACTGTGAAATTTGATAAGTCCCCTTTTCAAATCGCATTAATCTCAATGTATTAAAAATTTTAATTTAACAACGTACATTTTATTTGGAATTCCATTACAATGAAAACTCTTCATCAAGCTGAATTTTTTTTTTCAATTCCTTAACAGAAATGAAATATTCTTTGAATAGAATTTAGAAGATAAATGTAACATTGTTGTTTTGGAAACAGATCTAATTTTAACAGGTTTTGTCCCCTTTGCACTTTTTCTTTTGTCTACTTCTGTTCCCAAATTCATTTTCTTTCATTCACCATACTTTTCAAAATGAGCATCTGACAGACAGCAGGTGAACATCTCTGTTAAAGGAATGTTGGTATTTTTATGTATTCTAGAAATTTTCTATCTTAACCAGTATCCATTGTAGTTTGTTTCTTTCTTTATTTGGTATTAAAATGGCTTGTGTAAAATGAAAGCGATTTTCTTTGGAAGTAAAGAAACCATAATTTGAGATTTCTAAATTGCAAAAAAGTGATGTTTTCAAAAAGTATGGAATAACACCATTGGCATTATCTACATTTCTGCAAGATAAAGAAAAAATTGAGGGCAATAGCAAAATCCAAGTACTGGTTTCCATAGAAAACGAATGTGACAGTCCCAGCTTCAAGATGTCAATAAAGCTCTGTTCAAATGGTTCAAAGATGTTTATTCATGCAATGTACAGTGATGGAAAAAAAAAAAGTAAATACCCCCTACTAACTCCTCAACAAATTATCGTAGAAGAAAGCTACCGGTACCGAACGATTAGAAATAAAGTCTACTTTTAAGTGATGTATATAAAATTTGCTTAAGGGCCATCTACATATTAAAATGAACCATAACTTTGTTTTTTTCAATAGCAGTACACAATTCTGACAGCATAAATGAACTCTACACCCTTTAATTAGTCTAAAAACAAATTTTTACGCAATTTGTACCATAAGTTCCTGAGAAATTAATTATTTTAAAACGAGCGTATTTTAAGGGCTGTATCCAAATTGAAGCTCGGTATTCAATTGTTGACAGAGACAGCTCCCTTCTTGATTAAGGCACGTTAAGCAATCAATTAGGTCTGTTAGATTACAGGATAGCATAAGTTTAGTCACTTCTATCATAGACGGCCCCTTAAAACATCATTTTGCCGTTTTTTAAGCATAATTTGAAAACTACTTGGTAGAAAAATGTGAAATTTTGGATTTCCATAAAGCAGGACTTAATAAATCTGAATCCATAAAAAAAAAATGGTAGGTTGCAATTTATAATTTTTTTTAATATTAATTTCATAATTCATATCAGAAAATTATAAAAATTGCAAATTCAACATATTTATGTTTGGGTATATTAGTATTATTGCTACACAAAAAATTAGAACATTAGGATCATAATTTCAGAAGTTATAAATAAAAATATGAAAATGTAATTTAACATTAGAAGCACTCAATTTTGAATGTTTATAATTCAAAAACTTATCATTCAAATGACTTGAAATTTGGTGTCTGGACATAGTTTGAACCAAAGATTTGAAATATCATGTTAAAATTGGGTATTGCCATTGAAAAAAATGAAGTTTGGATTCGTTTTAATATGTAGATGGCCCCCTAAGCAAATTTTATATTCGTTGTTTAAAAGTAGACTTTATTTCCAATCGTGCGGCACCAGTCACTTTCGTCTACGATAATTTGTTGAGGAGTTAGTAGGGGGTGTTTACTTTTTTTTTTTTCCAGGACTGTACCTGTATGTGGTCCTCTGATAAGAGAGAAAGCTCAAGAGTTTAGGACAATGCTTGGGATCGAAAACTTCCAAGCTAATGTTGGATGGCTCAATCGCTTTCATAGCCAATATGGAATTGTAATGAAATCAATTTGTGGCGAAGCAAGTAATGTGTCTACAAAGACTGTAAATGACTGGAGAGCTAGAGAAGTATCTGATCTTATAAAGACATGCAGCACTGCTGATGTTTTTAATGCTGAAGAGACTGGGATCATTTACCAACTTGAACCAAAGAATACATTTAATGGAGACAAATGCGTTGGAGGAAAAACTTTGAAGCAACAAATTACAGCACTCTTTTGTTGTAACAAATTTGGAACTGAAAAGAGAAAAATATTAATTTTTGGTCACTCTGGCAAGCCCTATTGCTTTTTATACTCTCATTCATGACCTTGCGATTATAAATTTAATAAAAAGGCATGGATGACACAAATTATCTTTATGATTGTCTCACACAATTTAACAAAGAAATGAAAGCTAAAACATGGAAAATTCTTCTGATTGATAATTGCACTTGTCGTAATAATCCTCCCAAATTAGACTGCGCAAGTTGAGTACTTTGCACTGAATTGCACTTTTATTCTACGGCTTCTAGACCAAGTCATCATTTGTGCTGTAAAATCTCACTACACAACTCTTTTACTAGAAAAAACTCTCTACAACTTTAAAAATGCCTTGAGGCTAAAAATAAATCTCAAAGAAGCTATTGAAATAATCTCTCGTTCATGGCAAGAAATTAGCCAGAAAACAATTTCTAACAGTTGGAAACATGTCCAATTAACTGAGACTGAAGAAAATTAAATTTTAGATTTTAATGAGTCCTTTGAGCTAAACACAATCTTTGTAAAAAAAATAACATCTGTCCCTGATCAGGTGGTCTTTGAGGACTTCTTATCTGTGGATGAAACATTCAAGCATGCTCTGAAGTGACTGATGAAGATACAATTTTGTCCATTAAAAATAAGTTAGTTTGACAAAATGACAAAAGCAGTGATGATAACAATGTCGATGTTATTGACAAATCTAAAGATACTGCTTCAGAAGCTCTCTCATTCTTGTAGGAAATGTTTATTTTTGTTTTGCATCAAAAGAATGTTCCAGAAGATGGTTCTATTTTCTCACATTTATTCGTTATAAACATTTTTGTTATTGCGAACTATAGATTCCCTTGTACAAACAAAAATCGCAGATTTCCAGCAATAATTGATAACTAAATAAAGGTTAGTTCTTAATTTTATTTTTTTAATATTGAATTTTATTTCACTAACTTTTTCCATGTTAATTTAACTACTTAAAATGATCAATAATGAGAGGTAAATTTATGTAATGCATTAGATAAATTAGGGGTAATTCCCTTACAATGAACTATTTTAATGACACCATGGGGTTTGTTGTAATGACGATCTACTGTAGTAGGACTTATTTGTCATAAAGTATTAGTAAAAAGCAAAAATTTTAATAAAAGGTTATTGAAGCAGGAAATGAGTTATGTGTGGTTAGATTTTGATTTATTTTATAAACTTTGTTCATTTATTATTTTTATTAGATTATTTCTGCAATTAAGAACAATTTAATTTATAGTGTTGTAAAATATCTATCTTATGGAAACTCTTCAAGAATTTTATAAATTTATCTTTACTGTACTCAAGATGTTTCATTAGATTATTTTGTATGTTGCTTCCAAAGATTAGTATATATAAAGAAATGAGTAAAAATGCTTTTCTTTACTAGTTTGGTAGGTACTTCCTTGTTATAGCAGCTCCTATAATTATAATTAGGCCAAGCCTATATATACATCATATATACACCATATATGTATGCTGTATATATATGGCAAATGCTGATATACTTTCCATATATATCATATATTTGCAATATTTGTATTTTATGTGTTACATATGTGTCTTACATACATCTTATACATGTTTCATATATATTCTGTATCATCATCATCAACAACCATTTTCAATCCACTGCTGGATGTAGGTCTCCCCCAGATTTTTCCAATGTTTCCTGTCTAGTGCTTTAGTCAACCAATTTACAGCGGCTACTTTTCTGATTTCGTCGTTCCATCTTACTTGAGGTCGTCTTCTTGGCCGTTTTACATCTCTGGGATACCACTGTAGGGTGTTTGTGTTCCATCTATTATCTTGTCTTCTTGCAATGTGCCCAGACCATTTCCATTTTAGCCGTTTAATTCTTTCTCTGATGTCGAAAACTATAACATTATATATAACTATAACTTAATTATATGCATGATATAATATTTTGACATATCTTGTTCACTTGGCAATTCAATCTTTGGGAGCTGCTATAACTAGAAAGTACTGTTTTGTTTTTGCATTGACTTATTTTGTTCCTATTTGTATATGTCTTTACTATTGTTAAAATTCTCTATTTCATATTAACTATTTTTTAATATTGTAGATTTTTATTTGTGCCTTACTAATGAAAATTTTCATTGCAATGGTTCAAATCTTCCTTTTTAACCAAGGAAGCAAATTTTCTCCTTTATATTTTTTATTCTTTGTGTATTTATTTTAACTTTCTCTATCCTATATTGATTCAAATTACATTTATGCTTAGAGTTCTATACCCATCTAAACTTGTGTCTTTAATCTTACTTGCCACAGTATGATACTGTCATTGATTAATTATCAATGTCAGCATGCATACTTATTTGCAGAAATTACTTAATCTGTTATTTAACCAGTGCAAAAATAACAAACTATACATGAATATGGACAAACAAAACTAACTCGTATAAATAGAAACAACCTAAAATTTCTTGAAGAAAATAAATTTCAGGTGTTTTGCTTTGAGCTCTGAGGTAGGCCAAATTTTCACTCCTTTTGAATAAAGAGTTCATGTGCTGTGATTTATTACTATGTATTTAATATAAATGATTGCTTTGTTTTATTTGTGATCCATAATAACTTATTTTTTATTGTGTTAAATGTATTGTAATATTTGTAGTATGAAACATATAAACATAAAACATAAGAAAATGAATATATTTTTCATTCTTGAGTTTTATTTTGGGATAGCAATTTTTGGTATTTTTATGTAACATTTCTTATTTTATCATTTGCAGCGTTTGATTTCATGTATAAATTTTAAAATTCTATATTGTTTAAAGACTATTTTCTAATGTCCATTTTTTCTGTTCAGTGAATATTAAAGTATATGTTTTTTTCTTTTTACTCAGGTTATGAATGTTCTAAATTTATTTATTACATTTGGTGATACATTTCTCCCTTCTCCATCCTGTTATGATGAGCTTTATTATGAAATAATTCGAATGAATATTGTGTTTGATAATTTATATTCTTTAAGTAAGTTATACTCATTTATGTTTTAATATTTAGTATGTTTCCTTTTATATGAATCAATAAAATTTCACGATTGTGTATGCCATTATTGTATTTCCAACAAAGGAGGTTATATAATTCATTTATGCATAACTTTTTAACAAATGCTCCAATTTTAATTTTGTTGTTGTTAGAAAGATTTTGTTCTGTTGGGGATCATGTTTCAATTTCATTTGGATCTCAAAATGATATATTTGTTTGTATGTCTTTTTTCTTTCTTTTTTTGTTTGTCTTTTTTTGTTCTTGTCTTTTCTTGTTTTTATTTTATAGACTTTAACTTCTGTAAAATTTATTCTATTGTCATACATTTTGAATATGATGTTAAGGTTTGCAATAATACTTTTACATTTGAAAATAATCATCACATTGTGTATAGTTTTTTTTTTTTTTTACAAGAATGTGTCAAAAATTTTAACACACCATTATCTACTGTGTATCAAAATTAGAGGTATTGGCAACAATAAGATTTAAATTGAATGTGAATTAAAGCTGAGGTTGCAACCATGAGAAAATTTTGGTGATCTGCAGAAAAATCTGTACATTTGTATTTTTACACTTTTAAAGTTGATTGTTTGTGAGAATGCAATATGCAGTATTAAAGTACTTTTAGAACTCTACCTCTTCAGGAGCAGGCTCTTGAGACAAAAACATTCTTATATGCTTTAAATTAAAATCAAATATCTAATAAACCCATTTTGTTCAAATTTTGTATCCAAGTTCATTGTCAATAATAATGCATATTTAAGTATTTTCAGTCCCACTCCTTATCAGGAGAAGGATCCAAGGGCAAAATTCTTTTTACAAAATGTAATAATATCACATATCTAACAAACTTATTTTGTTCAAATTTTGCTTATAAGTTGATTGTGGATGACAATTCATATTCAGTGCATTAAATTTTGAATAAAAAACTTGTTACTTAAATTATTTAAGTTATATTTATTATTTATGTTTTATTAATTACAAAACAAAACTTAATATTCTAAGAAATTCTTATGTATTAAATTTTAGATTATAGCAAGTATTGTTAATCATGTTAATACATTTTATTTGTTATTTATTTGCAAAACACATAATTCTTATTTTTTATTTAATTCAAGAAACATTGTCTCAAGATATATATATATATTTTACAAAAAAACTTACACTGTAGCAAATATGGTTGACTGAAAAAGCTGTGCAAATATTTTAAAATTTTGATGTATGTTTGAAAGTGATAGATGTCAACCAACATGTGGTAACTATTCTTGAACAGCACTTACAATCATTCATAGTATCTTTCAGTAGTTATTACCCAAAGAAAGAAGTTCCCAGACATTGCAATATGGGGATAATAGATTCATTTGCAGAAAAAAATACAGAAAATGAAATTATAAGCATTGTTGATAAAGAAAACCTCATCAATCTATTATTTGAAAACTGCCTCAAAGCTAAATTCTATTCATTCTTATCAAGACCTCATTTTTTGCTCACCGTATAAAGTGAGTAGTCATACTGTGATGTGGAAAAGCAATGATAAGTTTGATTGAGTTTTCAACTACATGTTTGTGTGAAAAGACGTTTTCATTTGTCATAGCAGTTAAAGCTTGGAAATTTTGTATATGATCCCCAATTTTGTAAAAATTAAATTAACTTTAGTAATTTTTGTTACAATAAAACAAAATATAAAGCTTTTTTTTTATTATTGAACAAGCGTTTATGACCTTATAATTAAATAAGCATTTATAATTTTGTTATAATCAATAGATGCATTTCGTATTAATAAAATGTAAGTTCTCAGATTGTTATTGCACAAATGTACTTATGCTTTTTAAAAATCCATATTAGTGGTACACTGGATTTAAAATTATAAATTTACTAGTCTGTTAGGTCGAAAAGGTTGGAGACCTTTGGATTAGAGTCCTGCATCATCAGGTCATGTAACCCAATTTTACCTGAACCTGACCTGATCTATATTTCAGGTTGACACTATTATTTTTTGTTGTATATCAGATTGACTTTAATTATTTTGGGTTCAGCTTACTTTCAAGTTGAGTTTTGACTCCTGTAAGTTAGGTTTTGTAACCAATTTTTTTTTTCAAAAAAAAGTCAATATTATTTCAGATGGGAAAACTATACTGCTAGCTTTCCCTTTTTTTTGAGGGAAAATTCCTTATTTTGACACTATTTCCCTTTCTCTCTTACATTTACACAATTCTTGTTTTATTTTATTTTTTATAACACTATCCTCATAGTTCAAGACAAGTGCAAAATATAGGAAGTGAATGCAGCTACACCTAGAAGTGTTTGTATTTGTCCTGAACCAAGAAGGTAGCTTTATTTAAAAAAAAAAAAAAAAAAAAAAAAAAAAAAAACTAGTGTCCAATTACTCACAGTTTCTCATTTCTCCCACCGCCTTTCCATTTACCCTAATATTTCACAAACTCTCATAGGAAAAAGATAAATCTGATTAGAATTTCTATGACAAATTTTCATTGAATGCTGAATGTATTACTAAGGTACTTAATCAGATGTAAATTTATTTCTCTAAAATATCAATTAACATTGATCATATTAATTATTATAGTCATGGGCGTACCCAGGGGGGGGGGGGGGCTGATGGGGCTACAGCCCCCTCCTCCCAAAATTTTCGAAAGTGATATGAAAAAGGGCTGATTTTTTTTTTCTTTCTTTTTGGAATTTTTTTTTATTTGTTTCAATCATACAGCAGACTAGACATTCTCATTAGTCCCATATTAGTCAACATTGACAAAGAAGAGAAAGTGGGCTGATGGGGGTTACAGCTCCCCCCCCCCCTCTCCTCCCTAAATAGTCAAAAAATTAAATGAAAAAAATGTTTTTTTCCTTACTTTTTTTAGATAAATCTGTATTTTTTTCTTCTGTCATACAGCAAAATAGCCATTCTCGTTAACACCATATTAGCCCACATTGACATCACAGCATACCCAAAGATGGGGAGGAGGCTAGCCCCCGCCTCTCAAAATAGTCGAAAATGAAAGGAAAAAGTGCTGATTTTTTTTTCTTTTTGTTTGAGACAAATTTGCATTTCCCCCCTATCATTCAAGAGACTAGCCGCTCTCTCCTCTTTAGTTCCATACTAGTAACATTACATTATACCTAAAGAGGTGAAAGGAGCTAATAGGGTGCCTCCTCCCAAAACAGTCGAAAATGAAATGAAAAAAAATGCTGTTTTATTTATTTTCATATTGATTGAGATAAATTTGTAATTTTGTTTACTGCAATCCTTATTTTTTTAGATAAATCTGTAATTTTTCTTCTGCCATACAGCGAAATAGTCATTCTCATTAACCCCATATTAGTCCACATTAACATCACAGCATACTAAAAGCAGGGGAGGCGGCTGATGGAATTACAGCCCCCTTCTCACGAAATAGTCGAAAATGAAATGAAAAATATTGTCTATTTTTTTCATTCTGTTTAAAATAAATTTGTATTTTTTTCTCCTATCATTCAATAGACTAACCGCTTTCTTCTCTTTAGTTCCATATTAGTGCACAGTGACACCACATTATACTCAAAGAACTGGAAAGGGGGGTAATGGGGTTACAGCCCCTCCTAAAATAGTCGAAAATGAAATGAAAAAAAAATGCTGATTTTTTTCCGTTTTGTTTGAGATAAATTTGTAACTTTGGATAAATTTGTAACTTTGTGTTCTATAATACAATGAACAAAGTATACCCATACAGGTCCCCTTTCGAAATAATCAAAAATGAAATGAAAACAAAACTGCTGACTTTTTTCTTTCTTTTAAGATAAATTTGCATTTTTTTCTGCCATGCTGCTATTCTTGTTAGTCCCATATATTAGTGTGCAGTGATGCCCCAGCATACAATACCCCAAAAAGTCGATGGGGACGGGAGTTTGAGTTTTACAGCTCTATCCCCGAAGAAATTGCAGTGAAAGGGGGAAAAAAAGGCTGATATTGTTTTTCTTTTTGAGATAAATTTGTTTATTTTCTGGCATGCCATGAATTTGTTTTTTTCGTTAATCCAATATCCTCCTAAGTATTGTGACTAAATTTACCTGAGACCACAAAATCTATTTTCAAATGACTGAAAAATAGCTCCATCCCTGTTTTACTGGATAAATGAATACATGTATGCTCAATTCAAGAGACCTGCAACCAGATTTGTATAATATAAATTCGCGTAAAATTTTCTGCAAAATTCGGAATTTTGTGGAAAAATTTTTTAGGAAAAAAACCCCATTTTTGTTTTTGTAACACTTTTTTCAAATACCAAAATATTATAAATATTCACCAATTTTATGTACAATTTATTTACTGCTTGCGCACAATTAAAAGCAGGGGTGATTCTGTTTCGAAATTTCTGAAAATTTAAGGCATTTGGTTCCGAAAATTCAAGAAATTGATCAGTTTGAAAATTCGGAACCAAAAAGTCGCGAAATTTAACAAATAGTTGCCATAAAAAATCAATTTTGTCACTCGTTCGCTGAAAAAATCTCCAATTTCGCTAAAGTATCTTGGAAAAAAATGCAGATTTGGTCAAAGGATCACTAAAAAACTCAAATTTCATCGAAGGAGTTACGAAAAAACAAGAAGTTCATCAAAGGAAAGTGGAAAAATATTAATTTTGTCATAGGGCTGCTGAAAAAAAAAGTCAATTTCTTCAAAGGATCACAAAAAACACATTTCGGCAAAGGATCACGGGAAAAACACGAATTTCACCAGAAGGCCGCGAAAAAACGTATATTTAATTTAAAAAAATACTGCGAATTTTGTCAAAGGATCGCAAAAAAGTGCAGATTTTGTTAAAGGGTTACGGAAAAAAACGAGAATTTCAATAAAAGGTTGCAAAAAAGACAAGAATTTCATAAAAGGGCTGCGAAAAAAAATGCAAATTTTGACAAAGGACTGCGAATTTCGTCAAGTGATTGCGGAAAAATGCGAATTTCATCAAAGGACCGCAAAAAATGTACCCTCCCACTTATCTTTCTATTCCGTCCTAACTTTGCAGCCACTATTTTTCATCTGGAACAGTTTAAAGTCATTATTATTACTTGTGCAATGCACAAATAATAAACAGTCGTTATTTTATGTATGTGTATAAAAATATTTTGTATATACAAAAAATATTTTGTGTTTATTACAATATTAATTTATTGTTAAACAAGAACCGTGGCCAGAATTTAGTTTCGGGGGTGGGAAGAACAATTTTATAGATTTTAAGCTGCAATGACTTTCTTTTAAATGAAAGAATATAAAAAAAAACCAGTAACACTTTTCAGCTTATTTCGAAGTGGGATAGCCTCAGGATCAGACCCGTGTCTTCCCGCCCCCCACGGTTGATTCTGAGAAAAAAAAAAATTCTGAAATTCACAGCAAATTTTCTGAAAGATTATAGCAGAGGGGGGAAGGGGAGGAAATCCCTTCTCAGCTCTAATTAATTTAGTTGCAGGTTGGGTTAACTCTGTTTTCATTTCAAGTCAATATCAGGCTGAGTGTAGATTCCTGAAAGTTGGGTTCAGGTTCACCAGATTTTTAGAAAGTTAGTTCAGCATATTATTTCAGTTTAAAAACTTTACATATAATAATAAACTTAGATGTTTGTATGCATTTTTTACGTGACCCTTTAATGAAATTAAGGTTTTTATCAAGATGCTTTGACAAAATTCACATTTTCCCCACAATCTTTCGACGAAATACGCTTTTTTTATGCTCTCCTTTGACAAAATTCACGTTTTTTCTGCAGATCTTTGACGAAATTCATGCTTTTCAGAGGCCCTTTGATGAAATTCGCATTTTTTCTAAGGTCCTTTCACAAAATTTGCGGGGCCCTTTGACAGAATACTTTTTTTTGCGATCCATTGTTGAAATTTGAGTTTTGCTGTGGCTTTTTGACAGAATACTTTTTTTTGCAATCTATTGTCGAAATTTGAGTTTTGCTGCGGCTTTTTGATGAATTTTGCATTTTTTCTGCTGCCCTTTATGAAATTCATGCTTTTTCTGTGGTTTTTTAACAAAATTCCCATTTTTTCTGCGGCCTTTTGACTAAATTCGTGTTTTTTTTTTAGATCCTTTGTCGAAATTTGCTTTTTTCTGCAGGTTTTTGCAAAATTCACAGCATTCTGTTGAAATTCGCTTTTTTTCTGCAGCCTTTTGATGAAACTCACGTTTTTTCCTGTGGCCCTTTCACAAAATTCATGGGTTTTTTGCGATCTTTTGACGAAATTCGCGTTTTTCGACTTCCCTTTGACGGAATGCATGGTTTTTTTTTGTGATCCTTCATCGAAATTTGCATTTTTTCCACTGCTTTTTGCGAGAGGTTCTGCTTTCAAAGCTGGTAGACAGGAGGTGCTGGGATCAAACCCAATTGTGTCGTTGGCCTAATCGTTTTCAGAGTTTTCGTGGTTTTCTTCAAAGCATGGATTTCCATGTGTAAATACGGGTTGGGTTCCCTTAGAAAGACCCCCCCCATGAAAGGCACTCCCCCCCCCTGGGCTTATATCCCTCAAGTAGATAGTTGGCCAACAAAAATCAATCCAACCTGCTGCTTTTTGACAAAATTTGCGTTTTTTTCTGTGGTCTTTTGACGAAATTAACATTTTTTCTGTGTCCCTCTGACGAAATTAGAGTTTTTTTAATGAGCCTTTCACGGAATTCCCTTTTTTTTGCAGCCCTTTGATGGAGTGCCTGTTTTTTTAAATTCACATCTTTTCGGCAGCCTTTTAATGATATTCGCGTTTTCTCTGCGGCCCTTTGGCGAAATTCAGGTTTTTTCTGTGCTCATTTGAAAAAATTCGTATTTCCTTCGAGATCATTTGACGAAATTCGCTTTTGCTCCGTGGTAACTTGATGAAACTCGCATTTCCTCCATGATCATTTGACGTAATTCGCATTTTCTCCGCGATCATTTGGAGAAATTTGACTTTTTTTCATGATCCTTTGGCAAAATTCAGGTTTTTTTCCTCGATCCTTTAACAAAATCTGAGATTTTTTTTCTGCGAAGATTGACGAAATTGATTTTTTTCTGCGACCATTTGTCAAAAATCACGAATTTTCAGACTGATTTCCGAACTTTTTTAATTTTTAGAAAAGTCGGATCAAAATCACCCTTGTCCCTCCACTCTCCTCCCCCCTCTGGCTACGTCCTTATTGTCAAAAATGATTTCTGTTTACAACAAAATTCAACATGTTTCGTAAGATTTAGAACATTATGGAAATTTAAGTCCCCCCCCCCCCCCCCACCGAAATAAAATCCTGGGTATGCCACTGATCATAGTACTTAAGAGTTAAGTGCAATTAATTAAATGTTACAGAAAATGCTTTTTCTCTATTTTGCTGAAATTAATTATTTTTTCAAAACTTTGTATGCTAGGAAGGATGCAAAGGAGAAAAGAAGACATTTTTGGGAAAGGAGAGATAATTTAGATGATTATTCAGTTTTTGTTATAACATAAAAATAAATAAATAGAAAGAGATGTAAAAA
Source organism: Maratus speciosus (assembly GCA_963932465.1). Classification (NCBI taxonomy): domain Eukaryota; kingdom Metazoa; phylum Arthropoda; class Arachnida; order Araneae; family Salticidae; genus Maratus; species Maratus speciosus. The sequence goes on along the minus strand of OZ010796.1, from coordinate 356,290,116 downwards.
CATTTCTAACAAGGGGAAATTTGTAAAGATTTGAAGATTTAAAAGAACATTTTTCTTCTGAATTTTTTATATTCATTGATATGTTTTAAATTCCAGTATTCAGAAACTTATTTAATATTTGTTTCTTTTGTAGCTTTAAGATTTACTTCAGTAGAAGGTGAATGGAAAGAATATGCTGCTAAATTAATGAATAGTCTTGTTAACATTCGGTAAAGTAAATTTTCACATGTAATAACTGTCTGGTGTATTTAACTAACATTTTTCAGAATTTATTATTATTTTATTGCTGTAGTTCTTGTTGCTTCTGTAAATGTAAGTAGAATAAATGTACCTTATGGACATAATATTTAGCATTGTGGCTACAAAAATATAACAGATGAACTGAATATTTGCCCAATGGATGAAAAGTGCATAAAAAATTACTGGCACCTGCATGCAGTTGGCATCCTATAACTCTCCCTCCCCCCCCCTACTACCACCACCAAAAACAATTATCAATGAGTGCAATGAATTTTTAGCATTTTTCTGGCACTAAGGATGTGTTATGCTAAAAAATGATAAAAATTAAAGCACCACAACTCTCTAAGTTTGGTCATTCAAAAATGGAATTTTCACTGTTTTACCCACACATAAAGAAACTTTTTCTAAATATAACATTTAGGACCAAGGGGACTGTATAAAAATTTTAATTTTGTAATTGTTTTTAAAAATAACTTTTTATATAAATGGATCAAGTTGTTTGAACTAAAATATATTTTTTTAATTTAAAAAAAAATGCCTGACAATATCAATTTTTATTTTGCATAAATTGTTTGTGCCTGTGTGTCTTATATCAATTTTTGTGGTAACATTTTATAATCAGATAATATGTATTCTTTATTTTCTAATGTGTTCTACTACAATGAAACTGAAATAAATTCACATGTTCTTTTCATACAATAAACATTTACTGCAAAAAGCCAATGTTTGTTGATTATGCATAGGAAAATATTTATTTTAAATAAAATTTAAGGATCTGCTATATTTTCATTTTTGTGTTAATAATCATAGTATGTTATCTTTTAATATCGTCTCTAATCTTGGTATTCTTCTAAAATATTCTGGATTCTATATCAAACTTCGTTGCACTTAAATTTTTGCCATCTACAATTTATTTGAAATTTACAGCCCTATAATCATTTAAATATAAAGAGTGATTTTGGGCATGAATTCTGGTCAACCATTGTGTTTTGGACAATGGCCTTTCCACGTTCACACAGCAATAATTTCATATTTTTTGTGGACAAACATGCTAAGACTCAGGTCAAATAAACATATTTTGAATCAAAGCTTTTATGTAATGAAAGTAATAGCATGAAAACTACACTGAAATAAGGTATATATTAAATATAATTTCTGATTGAAAATGTCTTTATTTCCTTGGATTAAATATGTCTATTCATTTCACTATAGTGTTAAACAACATTTTTTTTCTATTTAAGTATTACAGCAAAATTATTTCTTAATTTTATAAATAGTTATATATGATCAGACAAAATAAAATATCTAAATAAACAGATTGTGACCCTATGTTTAGTTCCAAATAATGTTTACCTTAATGAATATTGTAACCCTTCTTTTTTTTTCCTTTTTTTACTTTATTGTTGCAGAAGTTTATGGAAAACTTGTAAATCCTGTTACCAAAAACGAAATACTAGGGAGTTTTGGAATTCAGATTTGTTTTTGAGACTAAAGAACATTAAATCCACCATTGGACCCACAAAACTTCTAAAACCTTGCTCAAAATTATTGAACTGTATTAGTTTTTGCATTTTTTGTATGGGTGCAGGAATAAAAATCTTTGTGGAAATTGACCCTAATTTAGAATTCTTTAAATGAAAATGTCACTTTTCCATTAAAACTACATACAATTTTGTATTTTATTTTCTCAAATATTATTTTTTTACTATTAGGAAGTAGTCCACAAAATTTTACTAGAATTTAGGAATTTGTGGTTTTAAACAATCTTTCTGTCTCACACATATTAAACATCTGAAATTCTTTTGATATTTAAGCTGACATTGTGATTATAAAATGACTATGTTTTTTAAATATTTACTGTGATGTTTAATGACTTTTTATTAAAGACATCTAGCAAGCTCTCACATATGTTGTTATTACTCTCTGTATTGGTTATCAAATAAATAAAAATTAAATATTTCTTGTTAAATAATGATTTTTTTTTTATGATTTTCCATATGGTTTAGGCCCCTTTCACTGTTTGTTATAAAAGCACTGGGTAACCCAATTTTGCACAAACGCAACCTTTTTTTTTTTCCACTTTGGGAAGTCTCTGTTGTTCTTGTGGGTTGGCTTTAAGTATACCTGGTTTTTCAAAAGAAAGGCCAGAATAGTGTTTCAGGTGAAAATATAAAAACTTATAAGTAAATGTACTTTTTATTTTTCTTCGGAAAATATTAAATTAATATTAGAAACATAATTGTAAACTATTTTTTTTATAATTGCATCAAAATATGCACTCTTTCATTTTGATTTGTGGGTCAACAAAAGTTATTTTGTTGGGTTTCAGATTGACTTAAATGGAATTTTGGGGTTTGAGTCGGCTATTACCTGACCCATGCAAGACTCTAGTACTGGTTGAGCCACTGTACAAATTCATCTTGAATGAAATAACTAACAACTTTCACCATCTAGTTTAGAAATATTAGGAGACAAAAAAGATTTAGTTGATTGACTGTAAAATTTTAAGAATTAACAAAGTATTGTATTCAATATTCCTTTTTTCTTAATATTTCAATGCAATGTGCATACTCTTTTTTGTAGTATTTTTTCTTTTATGCCAAATAACATATATTGTAACCATTTTTTTTTTCTCTAGAGCCATTATAAACCATTTTACTCCAAAAATAGACTCTATACTTACTGAAAATAATATATCAGCACTGACAGAAGAACAGGTATGTTTTGTTATTTTATATAGATACAAAGTAATATGTTTATACAGTCAATTCTGTGAAATCCGCACACTTAAGGACCGAGGGTTTTGTGGATTATACATTTTAGCAGATTATAGATCATCCCTTTGTTTACATTTTATTTTTTAAAGTCTGACTATAAATTAGGAACAACTATACAAGAATTACAATTACAATGGACAAGAAAAACATAATGCAACATTGGTTTAACATATTTAATAATTAAGATTAAAGAAAAGTTAAATTATATAGAATTTTTACTGATTATTCATGTTTTGGTTTGTTGTCAATAATTTTTTTTTTGTAGTCTATGAACACTTATTATTTCTTGCTCCAAGATAACATTTTGTAACTAAAGGAAATTTAAATATTTATAACCAATTTAAATTTAAATATTTATTCTTTGGAAAATTGATAACTGAAAAAAATATGTACCAAATTTAGCTTTTGAGTTAAATTTTTACTAACAATTTTAATTGTTTACATTCCAACATGTAGTGCGGATAACAGATATTTGCGGATTATACATCAGCGGATTTCACAGAGTTGACTGTATTCCTTAAATGGAGCAATTAAAATGAAATATTTTCTGATATTTTGTAATATTGTAAATGGTTGTAATCAATTGTTAATGTGAGTTAATAAATTTATGAAAGTGAACCACTGAAATTGTTCTTCTGTATATAAAGAATGGTATATTTATTTTATTTTGTGCATTTTAATCTCACATATTAAAATCATAACATAAAATATCACCATTTCTATTTATCACTAACAACCCATTTGTTATGACATTTGGTTTTGTGATGTTATAACATGTACAAAAAATGCTTTAATTTTACTTTCACAAAATTTTACCAAAAGCAAAAGGCATGCAAGTGTTCTTTAAAAGTGACATTTCATTTTTAGAGCAGTTGTGGTACTTTTTTTTTTTATTATTGACTCTCCACACAAAGAATGTTAAACAAAAAGTGAAACTTTAAGCTCATGTATTGTCTGAAAAAAAAAAATAGAGTTGATGTTGCCAAAATCAAAATCTGTAATTATCATATTATTAATATTTAATGTAAAACTGACTATTTACCTTTGTATAGAATGATATTCTTTTGGAATTTGTTAGCTAAGTGATACTATTTTTTCTCCAGGTTCTCGAAGTTGTGCGAAACAACTATGATACGCTGACTTTAAAGTTATATGACAATTTAGATCAGTTTGAAAGGTATACTGAAAAGCCCATTGAAACAGCATTTTTCACTCCTTTGGTATGTAATTTCCCTACTTTATTTTTATTTATTTATTTATTTTTTGTGTGCATGTAAATTTTTTCATAATTTACTTGCAGTAATAATAATAATAATAATAATAAAAAGCTGTATATCTTGAATGCTAAACAAAACAATAGGATGTTTTAGATGAGGAGATTCCATGCTTTTGAGAGATATGCTATGTTTAATAGATCATTAAAAGGTTCCTCTGAAAGTTGAATTAGCTATTAAGGTTGTGTTCAAGAACATGACTTTTTAAAATGTATATATGTATTTAACAACTTCATAATTAAAAACAAAAATTTCAGCTATACACATCACTATTAGATGCTAAAATATTTTGTATGATGAATGCAATGCAAGTGGTATTTAGCAGTCATTATCCAAGGTAGCTTAATGTCTCATAATAGTATGTAGAATTGTATTTTTTCTCCTTTAAGTCTGAAGATCTTAAAAATATAATGACAGCTTAGCACTAAATATATTCATTTGAAGTTTTTACTTTTAGTTTTAATACCTTATATATTGATCATGTAAAGATGTTCTAAACATTTTATTTCGCATTTCTATATAAACATTTTACCTTTAGCTTTCCATAATTTTAAGATTTTTTGCTCGAACAACAGTAAATACTAGTAAATTCAACCTAATAAAAATTGATTTCTCCTCTGTCTTAATTTAAGATTATTGATAAGATATGTTAACAATGAATTAAGAGTCATTGCTAGCAGAATACACAAAGAATCCTCATGAAAATACTGTTAATTTATGTGATATTACATCATTGCAAAATTGTTATAAAATATAGTTTTTCAAATCGAAATTCATCAAAATAATGTGCTCTCACTATGCAAAGCATATGTATGTGTATGGAAACATTTTAAACAAACAATATAAATGCCAGAAGGCAATGATATATTTTAGAAATATAAACACTTTTCATGTAAAAAATGGTGTAATCTGTTATCTCAAGTGCAAATGTAGAGAGAGCTTATTTGTGTTTGCCATTACAGTGATAACTTTCAGCAACTGCCTGAAAAACATGGTTCTGTTCTTTCAAAATATAAAGCTTTCTTTAGAATCTATACCATTTTAGATTTGACTGGTTTCTCCTGAGAAAATATTTAAAAAATTTTAAATAAATAAAAATTTATGTTGTAATACTAAAAAAACATTTTTACCTTTTTTTTGTCACTTAATTATGCTGTTATAAAAAAATAATTGTTGGTGTAAATTTGCAGAAATATCTAACAGCTTAGAAGATTTTGTTTATTTACAATTTTAACTCTTCATTGGGATTTTTTATCATTTGAAGAAATTTTGTTTTATGTATTTCATTGGTTCAGGTTACAGATTTATCCAGACAGGACAGCTTTCTAAAGGGTGTAAGCTTACTTCCCTGCAGAAGTGAAAAACTACTATTTGCAATCCTAGTAGAAAAATTTTCTGTAATTAGTCTGCAGAACAAAAATTTATCTGCTCAACGACATTAGACCTATGCTACTATGGTAAAAAATTATACTAAACTCACATATGCAAAATATCCATTTACAAATATCTGCCAGATATGATCAGTACATGCAAAAATTTACTGCATATAAATGCAGTATATTGAAGAAACAAAAGAGGAATAACCTCATAAGTTAAACAAAACTGAATCTTTTAAAATAATTTATTATTTCTCATTTGCAATTACTGAAAGCATGTTAAGAAGTTATCTGAACTGTTTAATTTTTTGAAGCTCTTAGATCAATCTGCAATATCTGAAATAATCTGCAGCACCCACTGCTGTGCTGCATGATCCCTGCTAAAGGGTTTGCAATAGAATATAATTACTTGACACCAAAAATCTTATTTGTATATTAAAGATTAAAATACTGTACACTAGCAACTTATTTTATGGGTGTAGACTTCTCAAAATTTTCCAGCAAAAGACAATCATATAAAAATTGAAATTTAATACAACAATAATAGTAATATGCTGCTTTTATATTGAATCATTAGATATCTTTATATGAATCAATTTGCACTACAACATCTTCTGCTTGCGCTTTCTGAAAATAAATTGGTTGTTTTATTTATCTCACATAATCATTAAAAAAGAAGAAGAAAAATATCCTTAAGAAGTCGTTTTTTTTTAATGTATATATCCTGCCCATTTTTTTATACACTGCTCAGAAATCACCCACTTTTTACTTTGCAGACACATATAGTGTAATGAAAGTATTTTAATCATGATAAAAGTTAATTGTGGAAATTTTAGTTATCTTTACATTTTTAGGTATCCTGAATCCATTTTTGTGCCTATTATGCATTTGAATGAGCATGATGGCATCCAAATGGTGTTTGCAATTGAGCTCCCATTTGGCAAATATGTTATAGGCCACTGTCATAAGGACTGAATTAATTTTCATCTAAATTGGATAATGGGTTGGGTTTGGTTTGGTATGTAAACCATTTTGTGACTAGAGAAAACCATTAAGTATTTTCTTTTTTTATTCAATTAAATAATTTTATTGCTCATGCTCATCTCATGTTAATACAACAATCGTGTTTCATCAATTTGAGATTTAATTCAGTGAAACCTTTCTTTTTAAAAAAAAAACAGTAAAACAGTAGTGAGTTTTATTAATCTGATAAAGCATATGGAAATTTAAATACTGCATTTTGTTGAGGAAAAAGGGCAATATTTCTACATTTAAAACAGCTTAAAACTCCCATTAATATCACTATGCAAATTCAATTTCAATTTTAATTTACAGACCTTAATATCGGCAGAATAAAAATTTATTAAATTTTTCCATAATTTTAGAAAATGTTTCAGCTTTATATGAAAAGTGCACACTTTCTTTATAATGTAAGGTAATTTCTATCAGTTGAAACATTTGACCTTTGTAACATTAGGATCTAAGTTCCTATTTATTTGTATAATATAGTAGATTCCTACAAATCTGCAACCCTAAAATCCACAAACGCTTAAAATCCGCATATCATCACAGATGTAAACGACGAAACTTTCAGTTCAGATGTAGGGACACAATTAGACTTTTTTATTTTTATATCAATTCCGAAATGTATTTTAATATGTAATTCTTGTTAATATTACTGAACTCATGTTTTTTCATGAAGGAAGTATAAATTTCTAAAAAAATTCAAGATATTGCTGATGTCGCTGGTAATCACAATCTTTTTTACCAAATATATTTATGTATTAATCAAGCTTTTCTGGTTATTAAGTCTGGCTAAACATGAAATAAAACTTTCTTGTTTTACGGTTTTGATGTGAATTAGTAGGGTACCTTTATGAGGCAAGTTTCATTGAATAATTTAGGAAAAATGTATCTTATCTTTATTATGCATTATTTACTTGACCTTTATTTTTAATATTTTAATCATTTTTAAAATTATCTAAATTTTAATTATTTTAGTTTATTACTGTACTTAATTATTTTAACATTTTACTATATTGTAAGAATTCACTGTAATCTTGATTGCATTATTACATTCAAATTACTGTTTAAAAATGTAAACAAAACAATGACCAGAAATCTGAAAAATTTCAAAATCCACACAACCCTAAGTCCTAAGATATGTGGATTTGAGGGAGTTTGCTGTGCTATATTTTTTAATGCATAGTATAAAGTGTTTGGAAAGTCAAGTAGAGTAACACCAGAATTTTTTAAAGTCATCTTTTTTGAGAAAAATTAGATTGTCAAAATATCTATGTAGTCCTACAAATTAGAAAAAATTGGTTTACAAAATAGTTTTATCCAATTTAGAGACATGAGATTCTTCTGTAGATCTACATTTTTGTGCTTTTTTTGTTATTTTCTAATCATTAAAAATTATATATATTTTTTTTATTTATCTTATAAGGTGTCTACTGGGTCAAACATTGAGCCAATGTTTATATTATTCCATCTTTCTCCATCTATTATATGAGTGGCAGCATTTATGTTAAATTAATTTTGTTAAAATTTAAAATCCATTATATGAGTGGTGGCATTTATGTTAAATTAATTTTGTTAAAATTTAAAATCTAAAAGGAATAAAACTATATCATATTCTCACATATCAGTTTTATTTCATCACAGATAACAGTGATTAAATTCATCACTGAACTTATTGAAATAGCTACTATAAGTTTTTATGCTTAATTCATAACAGCAGTAAAATTGCATTTACTTTTAACCTTCCATTAGTTGGATCTTTTCCCCAACAAAACTAATTGTACTGCATATACAAGATGCAAGTGCTAAATTTCTAGCCGGGGACATGAGCTTGTTCAAGATTGTATGGGTTGGAGATGGTTAGGAAGGTAAAGGGAAGGAGAAGGAGCCATAAAAATAATAGGCTTGGTATTGCACAGATCAAGTGTGGCTAACAGAAGGTTAAGAAGGGACTACTAAAAATTATCAGTTTACTAACTGCAGTGGCTCCCAAAAGCATTCGTACATGTACGAATTTCAATGAAATTGTGTTCTATCCATTAATTAAAATTAATATTTCAGAAAGAGTATTTAATAATAAGAACTACAACTTACTCGTATCAAAACTATGTAAAATATTTTAAAAACATAGTAAAATGTTATTTTTAGAAAATCAATAATAAAAAAGTAACAAAAATGTTGCCTCACAAAAGTCTTTGTACACTCTTAAAAAATCTTTATATATTAGTGAATACTGTAATGTTTTGTTAAATTATACTTAGTATGATATTGATATCCTTTAGTATAAACAACAGTTTTTAAACATCTAGGAATAGATTTCACTAGTTTTTTTGTAATTTCTGCATCAATGTTCATCGATCATTAATGTTTTTAGTTCGCTTTTCGTTTTAATGTCATGTCTTCGTACTCTAACCTCCATTTCTTTCCAAATATACTCTACTGGGTTTTGATCCGGCGATTGAGGTGGTGCTTTCAGAACTTATGGACAATTATAGGCACACTAGAAATGAACGTTGAGAACCATATGCTTAGAATCTTTATCTTGATAAAAAAAAAGTTGTTTACAATACCTGAATTTTAGGCTGATAATTTTAAATTGTATTTTAAAATATTTAAATAAAGTTCATGATTCATCATGCCATCAATAAATACCAAATTAGCTAATCCTGGTGCTGCCATGCACCTCCACACAAGGACACCTATACCGCCATGCTGTTCCAACTAAGTTCTTCGAATTAAGTTCTTCATTTTTTCTTCTCCATACAATTATATACCCATCAAAACCAAACATGTTAAATTAACTTTCATCTAAAAATAAGACATTATTCCAGTACAATTCAGGTTTATTTATCATTGATTTTGCGAAGGAAAGCCTAAGCTTTGTTTTTTTCATTAAAAAAAAAATTTCTACAAGCAGAATGCCCATTTAACCCAGCTGATATCAGAGCCCGTCAAATAGTTTTAGGTGAAATTGAAGTAGAACATTTTTCATTAAATTCTGTAGCAAATTTTACAGCACTTAACTGTGGATTTTTTACACTTTTTCTAATTATAAATCTCTAATCACGTTGTGTTAACTTTGATGGACGACCTTTTCTTGCCTTGTTTTCAATCCAATTTTCTTCTTTAAAGCATTTTATCACATACTGCACCATAGAATGGGTTAATTTAACTATTTAGCAATATTCCAAACTGATTTACCACCACTATGATAAAAGATAATCAATTTTTGAAATGCTGTTAATTGTTTCTTACGACTGCGAGCCATATTTAAATAATAAATAGAATATTACAGAGAAAGCAAGCAAAAATTAAAGCCAAATGATTTCTTAAATGTCCCCATAATGCAAAAATAAAAATAATATGACAGACAATAATTATGAATTTATCCAAAAATGTTTCATTGTACAAAGACTTTTGTGGCGTATTATTTCTCTGCCTCCTTCTGTTTTCATTGTTATATAAATAGAAAATTAGCCAACAATGAAAAGAAATATTGAGCATTATTTAGAATAACATAAAGTTGATGTGGAAAAATATTGGACTTCATATTCAAATTCAATTCCAGGGAAATGCCTTTTTACTATAAATTTTTAAAGTGTACGAACAGTTTTGGGAGCCACTGTATGTGCTAATAACTGAATTTCTTAATTGTTACCTTTAGTTATAAAAAAGAACTGTCTGTCTGTGTGCATATTATAGAGAAAAAAATTATGAATTTGGGTGTTCATGTAAAATATTGTAAACATGAAGTCTTTTATTTGGCATCAAAATAATAATAAAAAAATTTAATTGGTATTTTCCTTGTAAGTTTGTTACATTTATACAATAAATTTAATTATTTAATTTATTATTAATTTTTTGTTGTTTTAAAGCAGTATTTATAACAGACTTCGCTTAATATGCTTGGTAAATGTGAGGTAATTTTTCTTTGTAATAAATAGTTTCATACTACTTCTTTTTTTACCGTTATACAATCTCAAGTTTGATAAAAAAAGCTATCTCAAGCATTTATTAAGATTTTATAAGTTTAAGTATTTGAAAGTAAAAATGTAATTTTTTTCCCTTGGAATTTCATTTAATTTAAAAGTGTGTATGTTCTCCCTGAACTGCTAAATTGGGTCAACATCTGTTTAGCATAAAATTTACTATGTGATCCAGTAAATTATAAGGCATTTTTTTTCATTTCTCTAAAAAAACAAATTTTGAGAAAGTTTGTCACTGTGAAGTAGTGGGAAAGATTGTGTCAAAGTGTTATAAGATGTCACTGCTAAGCAGCAAAATGCATCTCCTTAGTACCCCATGCAAGCTCTATTTGATTAGGTTGGATGAACATAATAGCTACTCTATATGATCCATTCTCTGCTCCAAAAGTCAATCTTCTACAGGACCACAATGCTCTATGACATCAAGCATTATCATCCAATAGAAGGATTGCATCACTAATGGTTCCAGCATGTGATAAAACAAAAGATTTAAGAATTGTATCCTGTACCTTCTACCTGTCAAATTGTTATTTTTGATGATATACAGGTCTATACATCCAACCACCTGTTCTTATTCCTGCCTAAACCTTCAGCCTACTTCCTCAATTTTGGGACCTTTCATGCACAAAATTGGACCTATTTCTCATCTACATTCTCCTCCTATGAAGATACAGTAGTTAATCATCTGGTTCAGAAAGAATATTGACTTGTCTGCAAAAAGACCTTGATGCCAGTCAGTGCTGCTCCAACTGTAATGTTCATCTATCCAGTTTCTCCTTGTTCTATGATGTCTTATAATTAATGGAACACAGATTACAGGTCTACATGCATACAAACCATACTAATGAATATTATTTTGTAGAGTTTGTGTTGACACATTCCTCCCTGTAGCCCAGAAAAGCTTCCTTTACAGATAAGTGTCATTTCTTGCTCTGATTTGAGAGGTTGCTATGCACAAATAATGATCATTGGCTCATGTTGTTGTGTATAGATGACCTTCATCTGACTTTCTATAAATACCTTCAGTAGTTTGGAATTGGTTCCAAACTTGAAAAATTACATTTTGAGTCAATCAACAAAATTTTCCACTTGCTTTTGTGTATCACCCCCTGCCTTGTTAACCAATTGCTCACGAAGCTATCGATTCTGGTAAATCGTTATGTTGAGACATTGCTCAAAATCTTTCTGAAAAAAATATTCCTACAAACTAATACTACACAACACAATGCAGCAAAATATGAGATTCCCAGTCTTCTATGATATTGTTTTGAAAACAGGGTGATTCTTTTATTATTTTAAGCAGTGTATATTGGTATTTAGTTTTAAAAATCTTCGTAATTTTCCTTCATTGTATTTTTTTCGTATCTTTAGCAAAAAATCTCTCTTTCTATTTCACTTCCTTCATGTCTTTAACAAAAACGTTTTTCATTTTAAAAAAGAAAATTGTGTGTAAAAAATACTGATTTTTTCTCTTTATTATTATTATTACATATGCATATCTTTATATTATACTTAGTATTCTTTATGATTATACTCATCTTTTATGTATTATTCATTTTAGGTTCGCTCTGTTATTTCAGAATTTAGGAAGTCTTTAAATTTCAAGTCCATTGAAATGCAAAGTGTGTTGAAAGAATTTTCAACAATTAGTTAAATGTAACATGCATTTTCTTGCATCTGGCTAATGTTTATCAACGACTCTTGTGCTGGTTTGGCACACTAGCATCTGATGCACCTGTGTTCACTTGATCATCATTCATTCTTCATCCAAGATCCATTTAATATTAAAACTGTAACCAACAAGCTACATTTTCTTTTCTTTTTGAGGTCGTCATGATGTGGAAGATAGCTGCTGGATTTTTGTTATATTTATAGAAGAGCTTAATCAATTTGTTTTAATGAATTATTATTTTGTAAGGGTTTTTTTACTAAAAAAACCATTCACTATTTGTGAAGTTTTCTGTTATTGAAATATCTTATTATTTTTTCACTATTTAATTTTTACATCAGCTGTATATGTATCATTCAGATAAATTTTAAATATTGCAGTTGCAAAGAAAAAAAAGAAGAGAAAAAAATTGTTTTATATACTGCAGTGGTATAAAAGCAGTAATCAAAATTATAATGTGATCTATTTCAATTTCAGCAATATGTAAACATTTATGTATTTTAGCACCGTAAGTAAACTACAGATGGTGTTATTATCTATCTCATTCATACTTTGGTTATAGGGTCTAGAATATATAGTGTAGAAATCAGCTAACCAAACAGTGCTAAAATTTTGTATCCCTTAAATGTGCAACAGTGCTGAAATCCAAAGAGCCAATTGCTGCGATATCTGTGATATATATTCAAATTTCAATGTAAACATATTATTACAGCATCTGCACCAAATTGTCCTGTAGTTTTTAAAAAAATCCTGCAGATGTCACTGCAATTGACTCTTTGGATTTCAGCATCATTTGACATTTAAGGGATCCAATATTTTGGCACTTTTTTAAGTATTACTGGGATAGCTGATTTCCACACTATATATTCTAGACGCTATACTTTGGTGCATAGAGCAGTTTATAACTTTTTCACTTTTGAATGACAATACAAAATTTTTTAGAACACAACAGAGAATGACTACTCTGTTTGAAAGATGATCTGAAAAACTTTGTATTTTTATTGAGTTTGTTATCACTCGTATTCACCAACTACTTTGACCCCAAGTTGTGCCAGAAACCCTAGTTAAATGCTCAAATGATATTTACCATCTACTTGACTAGTCTGGTTCAGGGTTGAAATCTAATACTAGGTTCATTAACTCAACTTTGGAAATTGAAGTCAAAGTTCCTCAGAAAAGCATTTGTAGTTAATGGTAAACAAGCGGAGAGAGAGAAAGTCTGGTCACATTTTACAACATTAATGTCAGCATACTGAATCAAGGCACTATGTAAGATATAAAAGTTATATAAACAAAATAACAATATGCAAAGATATGTAATCGCATATGTATTATCTTCATTTTTTTATCTTCATTTTTCATATTTATATATAAATCTTCTGTATTATATGTTGAATTGTTTGTTTACATAAATACACATGATCGCAAAGAATTTATTTGCCTTAAAAATAGTCAACATTACCCAAATGGCTAATAAATTGCTACTAAAATAATAACTGTTGGATTTATAATTGTTTATTTTTTAAAATTTTGATCTTTAAAAGAATTATGAGTGTATTTTATCATTAGCTAAGTTAATGTTGTACTTAAGTTGTTGTAATAAGTTCTAATTAAAATTTGAGACATAAGACTAAATTGCATTTTAAGTAAAATACTCAGATTATCTTCAAGTATTCATTGACTTGCTGTCGATTTTCGATTTTAGTACTCGTAGAATATGTTTGGAAGTTGTCAGAAAAATATATTAAGGGCCATTCATATATTACGTAAGCACCTAAGGGGGGGGGGGGGTGGAGGGTTAGTGATTTGCTTATTTTTGCTGAAAAGGGGGAGGGGGTGTTTGAATGATGCTTATGTAAGACATTTTCAAAATCTGTTAACTTGTAAAAAAAAAAAAAAAAAAAAAATCTATTAAAAATTTCAAATTGAAAAAAAAAATAGCAAAAGAATATTAAACTTGAAGTTCTCATGTCAGCTATTTTGACCACACATAGAAAACATTAATGATCTCTTTTATCTAGAGGTGACTGTTCTATGTTTGATGCATGAGGGCTTATTATCTCTGAGAACTTACTACTATTTCCAATTATGAGAATAAAATAGAATTGAATTGAATGGACCGATGCAATATGTTGTATTGTGACAATATGAGTTTTTTGGGAAAGTTTGCAAAACGTAAGTAAAATTCCATCTTTTTTGTTTCCACCCTTCCTCTGTCAAGTGCTTGAACCCCATAACCATAGTGACTGACTGCTCTACTGTCTGGTGTCTCGTGAGTTTTGAAAACTTCTCAGTACTGTAGTATAGTGGTGTTTAAAATAAATGAAATTGGAAATATGTCTTCATTTCAAGAAATCTTGTATAAAAAACTTTTTGAAAGTTTCAAAAAGTCTGCATCGGATAAACCTTTGAAGGATATCTAATGTAAAACTAATGATGTGTGGTGGCAGTATAAAAAGTCTTCTAAAACTGACAAAGAGTTAGAGGTATTTGTGCTAAAAAGAATTGAGGATGAACTGCGTAAGGCAACCAAAAAGAAATCAGTCTTTCTTGATTATTTTATAAAGGTAATTATAATCAATTTATTCTTAAAATTTTAAATATATTTTATTACAACTTTGTTTACTTAATTACTTGTAAAAATTGGAAAAAGATAGATAAGATAAAATGACCATGTAGCACTTGGTGGAACATGGTCAGTATAGGCAATAAATAAAGACCAAGGAAATGTCAAAAAGAGTTATTACTTTTTAAATATGGCGTAGCCAAGCTAAACCTTATTTTTTCTTTTCAAATATCTCGAAAATCATTGCATCCATGGGGGGAAAAAATTAAAAAATATGTAAGTTTTATAGCAGATAATCTTCTACCTGTTTTCAAATTTTGTACCTTACTAAAAATGAAATGTAATTCAATGGAATTGAAAACAATGCATCTTATATTTCTATGAATGTCGTCTCATTTTTAAGTACTTTTCCGTTAGATGGACTCAATTGTTGCCAAGTGTGTTAGTTGGCATGAAATTAAATTCACGTAAACGTGAAATATTTGAATGAAAATTAAGGATTAAGGAAAAGTGGGCATTTAAAAATATAATATTGAAAATTCACATTTTTATGAACTCTTTTATTATAAATATTTATTTTTAAGTCATAACTTTGTAATAACTAAATTCAATTAGAAAAATGATAAATTGAATTGTGTTATGAGATTACAATTGAAGGTATTTTTCTGTTATACGGACACCATTGTCGCCAAGCGTAATAGTTGAAATAATAGCATAAAAGTTGATAATAGAGTAATAGCATAATAATTTGCGTAATAGTGTAATATCGTAATAATAGTGTAATAATAGTGTAATAGCGCAATAGTTGAAATAATTGGCCCATTAGCATACATTTTGGCATGGTGTCCATATAACGAAAAAGTACCCAATTAAATAATGACATTAAAAAAAATTGATTATTTGAATGGATTGATTGAAAAAAATGATTAACATTAAAGGTTGCTGTGTCTACTAAAGTTGATAGCGTTAAACCAAAATCAAAAGAAATTTCTACTTATAAACAAGAGGAAAAAAAATAAAGAGAAAGAACAGGATTCTCAAATTGATAAAAAGCATAAAACGGCTTCTGAAAAAAAAAAATTTCAGAACTGGAAAAAAGTTTCAATATTTTCATATTCAAAAACAGATAAATAAGGTTTCCAGTGATCTAAAGAAAGAAAGAAAATCCTTAAAAAGGAAATGACAAAATGCTAAATACCAAAGAAAACACCGAACCACCAAATGAACAAAGCTTGAAGAAATCTGCCATAATAATCTAGACATAAAAAAAATTAGCTTTGAGGGAATTAGTAGGAAGACCAAGTTTGAATGTAGATCAACCATTATTGCTTAAGGCAATAGCAGACATAGCTATTATTGGAAGTGCTGCAGTTTCAAAAAGAAGAAGCGAGTCCATACAAAGTATCAAAACTCTCAATGACTTGTCTGCAGAACTGAAAAAGGTTGGTTTTGCAATAAGCAGGAGTGGAGCATATCTTTGTTTGCTTCAAAAAAATTCCTCAACCATTTGAGGGTCGAAGACATTTCACCACAGTGCCAGTAAAACTTTCTCGGGATCAGGCTGACTATCATCAATATTTAGAAACTTTAGCTTCAATTCTCGGACCCATGCAAGTGTTTTTTCTTTCACAGTATGACAAAGCACATGTACCTTTGGGAATTACAGCAGCCAATAAACAGGCTCCAATATTGATGCATATGGAGTATCCGACCACGACCACCTTACCTGACCACGACTGGGCCATTGCTGAATGCCACAAACTTATCCCATCTGTTTACGCTGGTATTGTGATTGCTCCCAAAATGGCAGGTCAAAAGTAAAGTCATAGGTTATTCTGGTCCAACGTTTATAGCTATAAGAAATGGGAAACACAGTTTTTCCACAGCAAATACTCATTCTCAGGATTTTGAAACTCTATTAACACTCAAAGACTTTGAAAAATTAGTGAAAACAGAAGAGAGTTTCATCAAACCTGTAATCATAGTTACGGTTGATGGAGGTCCAGATGAGAATGCCCCCTACCAGAAAGCTATATCGTATGCTATTAACCATTTCAAAAAGCATGATTTAGATAGAATTTTCATAGCGTGCAGTGCTCCTGGAAGAAGTGCATATAATTGAGTAGAAAGGCAAATGGCACCATTCAGTTGAGAACTGTCTGATCTTGTACTCCCTAATGACCATTATGGTTCCCATCTCAATGAAAACGGTCATGCTATTGATGAAGAAATGGAGCAAAATAACTTTGCATATGCTGGTAAAACTCTCGCAGAAATCTGGAACTCATTAAACATTGACGGTTATCCTGTTACTGCCACATATGTTGATTCAGGCGAATCAGACTCTCTTGCTTATGACTTGGATTGGTATTCGAAGCACGTACAGGAAAGTCAATACTTACTGCAAATTGTAAAATGCGATGAAAAGAATTTTGTTTTCCTGCACGTAGTGGATTATTTCGTATATTAAAAGGACGATTCATTCCTCCTTCAATTAAAATGATACAATTTTCAAATGACATCACTACAAGTGAGGAGGAGGAATTTATAGATTTAAGTCTCCGTCTGGCCTTAAACCTGAATATTACAGCAAAGGGATTTTTAAAGATGCCGTATGACTATTTTTGCCCTTTCATAAAGTCGCAATTATTCACAAGAACTTGTGGAAGTGTGGCCAATATCATGCATCTCAGAAGTCAATAAACAGACACAAAAAAATTCAACACAGTGAAAAAAGCGAGAAGGCCTGCCTTATACGACCATTGAGAATTGCTGCTCATCAAGCAAATGAACTTATGTGAGTCGTAAAATTCATGGAAGATGTTGAGAGGATCAATGAAGATGAATTTCATCAAGATTGCATCCTAAAAGAAAGTGATGAAGATAATCAAGTAAAACTGGAAACCAATATCATAACAGATATGGAAAAATGGCTTGAGCAGCCGTGGTCAGCATCGGAATAGATATGGGCATATTCAAATCTAAATTTTACAAATGGCTAAGTTCGTCTAAAATTGCGATCTAAGAAATTTTCTTAGCATTTTTTTAAAGCCGAGTAGAGTTTTTTTTCGTAATTTTTTTAAATAAAATTATTACTGTTAAAAAAGCGGGGGGGAGGGGGGGGTTGCAATTTGCTTACGTAATTATTAAGAGGGGGTTTACAATTTGCTTATTTTTGCTGACAAGAGGGGAGGGTGGTCAAAAATT
This sequence comes from Maratus speciosus, assembly GCA_963932465.1. Taxonomy (NCBI): domain Eukaryota; kingdom Metazoa; phylum Arthropoda; class Arachnida; order Araneae; family Salticidae; genus Maratus; species Maratus speciosus. Next base: position 356,271,998 of record OZ010796.1, on the reverse strand, counting down.
GCCAAAAACATGCTTACGTAATATTTGAACAGCCCCCTATTGTTTATGTACAAACTGTTATATAAATATTTATCAGTTCTATGAATTACACATTCCAATTTAAAAATTAAACAATTTTAATTTTAAACAATGTTTCAATTTCAAAATTATATATAATTTAAAATATTGCATTAGAAGTACTATTTTCTACTAAAATAATGATAGTAATAATAAATCCTTTCTGGCTATTTAAAGTTTGAGCCTCTCAGTTTTAAAATAACAATGAATCATTTTTCAGTGTTATTGTATGACATTGTGAAGTTTTTATTAAAGAACACTTATTTTTACCTGTTAATTGATAGTTTAGTAAAAGTGCACACAAGTAAATTTCTAAAGGGCTGAGATACATGATAAAAAATTGTTCATTTTTAAAATACCTCACACCAAAAATTCAGAAGCACCTTTGTATTAAAATAATGTTTCACTGTTCAAGTAAACCTTGTCCCTTCCAATATTGTCTGTCATGGTACAATTGATATGATTAAAAACATATGATTGTATGTAATTTTAACAGACGTGCATAATAAACTTTCAGAATCAAACATATCTTCTTCCCTGCCCCTTTCTCCATTGTGATTTCATCTGTACATATACTCTACCCAAATCAAATCCCCCCCTCCCCCCTGGGGACAATTATACACACTTATGACACAAACTGTATTTTCATTCAATAATTCAATGCACTATCAAAATTGAAAATCTATAAGAGCAAGCTGATGCTTAAAGATAATCAGAGTATTTTTTTTTCTTTTTACTTTAGCTAGTAAATAAAAACAGATAATTAGTCTGATATCTCAGATTTTAATTAGGACATCTGAAATTTTCATTTATGTAAACATGAGTCATTTCACTAATGTTAAAATATATTCAGAATTTTTTTTATAGACGAAAATTTCAAAAAATAACCTTAAATGCAACAGATGTTATTTTAGTAGTGACTCGCCAGCCCTTTGGGTAGTGTTGATTATTTTTTAAGCAAACTCTTCACAATCATGAGTATTTATGTAAGCAAACAATGCAGCATGTAATATAGGAAATTTATGTATAAATATAAACAAGCCAGCTAAAATTTTTGCGGGTAATATATATATATGTATGTGTGTGTGTAAGAGGGAGAGATATTACATACCTTCTTCTATTTTTGGTAGTATTTTGAATTTTATTTTTATTTCTATATCTTACACAGTATCTTGAGTAATGTAACTTACTTTAATTAACATATGACACTACCAAAAAAAAAAAAAAAACTGATAGTGAAGAGATGGGCAGTGTTACGGCGTAAATAACCTCAAATTTATTTGTTTATAATTTAACTCTGTTTATCTTTCATGTTGTAAAGCATAATTATAAAAGTGATTTCTTTTGACAGAAAAAATCTAATCTGTTTATCTAAATTGTTTATAATCCTGAATCAATATTTATGAGTAACATTATGATTTCAAGGTCATGTAATATAGATTTATTTACTTTATAATAATTTTGAATTGATGGTGATTTATTAGTTTTATAATTACTTGGATGTCATTTAAATGAATATTATAGCTATTTAGAAGATTTATAACTGCGTATTGTAATTTTTATTTTGATGTTTATTTTATATAATATGTATCATTTTTAAAATGGTCAGTCTTGACTCTGTAACCAAGCAGAGAACATGTAACATGTCCTGACTCTGTAATCAGAGATGCCAATTGTTAAATCATGGCTCTGTTTAATACAGAGTGTATAGTGGAAGTCCTGACTCTGCAACCAAGCAGAGAACACATTTTTTTTTGTATTGGCTCTGTTAAATACGGAGAATTACTATTATGGAACAATTATTAACTTCTAATGATGAATAGAATTTACATACTATTTCAGTTTTATTTAATAAACTATTTATTCTAATTGCTCTCCCATCTCACTTGGATTTTGAAAATTTATTTGTCAGACGAATTTCGGCGCCAACATTTATTTTTGGTGCCTCGTAACCCGCGAAACATTTTTTTTGAAAGAATAGTGAGCAGTTCGTCAAAGTGATTTGTGATTAACAACTGTGATTTATTTTTCAACATGTGATTAGTGTGTGATTTATCTTTCAACCTGCGATTAGTGTGGAATTATTATTGTGCCATTTGGATTACGACATGCCATCTACATTACCTGGAATTAACAGGTAAGAAAATATTTTTTTCATTTTCTATGAATGGTTAATGTTTTAAAATAAGAATTATTCTTTATTTAAAATGGAAAATCTTGAAAAGCTGAAAGCAAAACGTTCTGTTGAACGAACGAGTTTCACGAAATTAATTACAAAATTAGAAACATTATTAAATGATGACATTGATAATACGAAAACCGATGAATTATTAGAGCTTCAAGAAATATTTCTCTTAAAAGAAACGGCTTTCCAAAGTTTGAATCGTGATATTGAAGCTCAAATATCCGACTTAAAAGAATATGAAAAGGACATTGCTAATAGTGAAAAGTACACTGACCAATTGATCAGTGCTAAATTTAAAATTAAAAATAGATTAAGAAAATGTAAAAAGGATAATGTTTCTATGATAGCAACTAGTCGTGTAAATTCATTGAATGGTTCTGCTAGTGGAACAGAAACGAGTTCTGCCATGAAATTGCCTAAATTAAATGTTCCAAAATTTTCTGGTGAAATCGAAGAATGGGTCGAATTTTTTAACTGTTTTGAAACATCGATACACCAGAATAAATCACTATCTAAGATAGAAAAATTCGCTTATCTAAAATCCTTGTTATGTAATCGGGCCTATAATGTGGTAGAAGGGTTTCCTTTGACAGAACAAAATTATGATACTTGTATTGATTTATTAAAGGACCGTTTTGGTAAGGTTGATGTTATTATTAATAAACACATGACTAATTTATTAAATATGGAACCAGTTAAAAATTGTTCAAATTTAAATGCATTAAGAAGATTGCATGACATGTGCGAAGTTAATATTAGAAGTTTAAGAAATTTGGGGGTAACATCCAGTTCTTATGGACAATTGCTAAATCCTATTTTGCTAAAGCTATTGCCCCATGAATTAGTGATTGAATATCATAGAAAACGTGATACTAGCAAAGAGTCAGATGTAACCGATCTAATTGCCTTTCTGAAATGTGAAATAGAATGTAGAGAAAAGGCTTTGTCAATGACAAGTTCTAAAAATGATGCATCCTCTTCTTTTGTACATAAAAATAAAACTGAATTTCGTGAAAAGAAAACATCAAATAAATATCAACATGCTAATACCTTAAATGCCACTATTAAAGTTTTTTGTGTATTTTGCAAAGGTAATGATCATTTATCTTCCGAGTGTAAAAATTTAGCTGATGATAAGAAAAGATTAATGTTACGTAAGGAGGGTAGATGTTACAAATGCTTTTTGAAATCGCATTTATCTTCGCAATGCCGCATAAAATTAAAGCCATGTCTAAATTGTAAAAGCACTGAACATAACAAATTATTTTGCTTTAAGAAAAGTTTGAAACCGGAAATTAATGAAAATCAAAATCAAACAGTTGTATCTAATTCTCATTGTAATTTTAGAAATTCTAAGCATGCTGTTTTATTGCAAACATGTTGTGTAACTGCTCAAGGTAATTCTAAATCAAAGGTAGTTCGATTATTACTTGATTCTGCAAGCGAAAAAAGCTTCATAACAAAAGCATTAGCTCGTGAATTAAATTTGCCTGTTTTAAGAAAAGAACATTTAACTGTATTCGCTTTTGGCATGGATCAAGGTCGCGAAGAAGAATATGATGTTTTTAAAATTAAATTGCGAAGTAAAATGAATTATCATCGTTTTATAGATGTTGAGGTGCTAGCTACCGATTTGATAAGTGCAACAACATTGAAGGTTCCCAATTCTGACCCTCTAGTTATAAAATACATTGAAAGTAAAAGATGGAGGTTAGCCGACCCTACGCCCGAGGAATCCGAAGTACAAATTTTACTTGGAGCTGATTATTTCTGGAATGTTCAGAGAGGTGTCATTGAAGAAATTAATGACCATTTATATGTAGCTAATACACTTTTTGGGTACACAATAGTGGGAAAAATAAACTCTAAAGGTAACGAAACAGTTAATGCTCATCTTGTATCTGTTAATGAAATAGAAAATTTTGATTTGCAAAAGTTTTGGAAACTAGAGTCTTTGGGTATTTGTGATAGTAAAAATGAATTATTTTCACAAAAGGATTTAGATGCTCTTGATTTATTTAATGATAATTTAAATTTTGTAAATGGAAGATATGAAACTAAACTTTTGTGGAAAGTAAATAAAAATGAATTGGAATCCAATTTTGATGTAGCTAAACATAGACTTTGGGGATTAAAATCAAAATTATGCAAAAATGAATGGTTACTTAAGGAATATGAGAAAATATTAAATGAACAATGTGGTTTGGGTATAATTGAAGAATGTGAGTTTAATAAAGATGAAATAAACACGTATTACATGCCTCACAGACCAGTAATAAGGGAAGATAAATCGACAACTAAAGTAAGAATTGTTTTTGATGCGTCATCCAAAGATAAGGGGGCAAAATCGTTAAACGAGTGCTTATTTCCTGGGCCCAATCTAAATCCTAACATATTGGACATTATTTTAAAATTCCGTCTCCACAAAATTGCTTTCTTGGCCGATATAGAAAAGGCATTCTTGCAAATCCAGATACAACAAGAAGATAGAAATTTTTTGAGGTTCCTGTGGTTTGACAATATCACTAGTAACAATCCCATTTTGAAGGTTTTTCGCATGACCCGTGTAACTTTTGGTGTAACAACTTCACCCTTTTTCCTTTCTGCAACCATCAAACATCACATTGAGGGGTATAAAGATTTGTTTGGAAAAATAGTTAATATGCTGGATACTTCCTTATACGTTGATGACCTGTTTCATGGAGCTGATTCAGTAAACGAAGCTTTTGTTTTATCAAACGGTGCAGAGAAGATATTGAGTGAGGCCAATATGAAACTCAGAAAATTTAAAACCAATTCTTCCGATTTAAAATTTTTATGGAAGGAACATGGAATAAACTTTGAGGAAGACACTCTTGAACAAAATCTTTCGAAAGTATTGGGAATTATATGGATAACAGAAAGTGACACCTTGAAAATAGACATACAACCACTTTTGGTAGAATTTGACCATAAAATTATTACCAAACGTATTGTTTTACAAACTGTGGCAAAAATTTATGATCCTATTGGACTCATTTCCCCTTTCGTGATAAGAATTAAATTTTTAATGCAAGAACTCTGGGAACATGGAATTGACTGGGATTCTACATTACCAGATTCTTTAAGTGGAAAATTCAGAAAATGGCATAATGAAATAAAAGACTTGGTAAATTTTGAAATTCTTAGAAAATATTTTGTAACTATCCCAAAATTAAATCCTGAAACCGCTCAACTTTTCATATTTTCTGATGCTAGTTTAAAGGGGTATGGGTCAGTGGCTTATTTACGTGATTCTTCTTCTTGTGAAACTTCATTTGTAATAGCAAAGTCGAGAGTAGCGCCTCTCAAGAAAATTACATTGCCGCGCATCGAACTTCTTGGAGCACTTACGGCTGCAAGATTAGCGAATTATTTAAAGGAAATATTTAAAATTGTGAATGAAAATATATTTTGTCTAAGTGACTCCCAAATTACCTTGCACTGGATTAAAGGAAGTGCTAACAACTGGAAGCCCTTTGTGGCAAACCGCGTACGCGAAATTCAGGAACTTGTTGCTCCTGTACAATGGAAATTTTGTAAAGGAAAGGAAAATCCTGCAGATGTTCTCTCTCGTGGTTGCTCTGCATCTGAATTGATTAATAACGAGGTATGGTTACATGGTCCTAGCTGGCTGAAGGAAGAATCGTTACCAGTATTTCCCCCTGAAACTCAACCTAATCTACCTGATGAAGAGGTCTTGCAAGAACAACGTAAAACGCTTGTTTGCTCCATATCCCAAAATATTCCAGAATTTGAGCTTTTATTTAAATTTTCATCCTGGTCTAAATTAAAACGAATTACGGCTTGGTGTCTCAGATTCATCAAAAATAGTACATGCCCATCTGAACGAGTCTATGGTTTTTTGACTGTTCCAGAACTTGAAAGGGCAACAAATGCTATTGTGAAATTAATTCAAAACCATGAATTCGGAGACGAACTGAAAATTCTAAAATCCAGAAAGATCCTAAATTCTAAAAGCAAACTCCTTCCTTTACATCCATTTCTTGACGAAAATGATATTCTTCGTGTTGGAGGTAGGCTAAAATATGCAAACTTGTCTGAATATCAAAAACATCAAATCATTCTCCCTAAAAGGCATCATGTTACAGATTTGATAATAAAGTATTTTCATGAGAAACATCTTCATAGCGGGACTCAATTGACAATTTCAGCAATTCGACAAAATTTTTGGATAATTAATGCTAAAGAAGCTGTGAAAAGAGAAATAAGGAAATGTATGAAATGTTTCCGAAATTCATCACACCTTTCATCTCAGTTGATGGGAAATCTGCCATCAGCACGCGTGACACAAGCTCGAGTATTTTCAAGAGTAGGAGTCGACTTAGCCGGCCCCTTTTTGATCAAACCTCGTAAGGGACGTGGTGTGAAACCCTTTAAACATTATGTTTGTCTGTATGTTTGTTTCGTAACAAAAGCTATCCATCTTGAGTTAGTCACTGATCTTACAACTGAAACCTTTCTAGCCTCATTGAAAAGATTCGTGGCTCGACGTGGAAAACCTCTAGAAATATTTTCCGACAGAGGTACAAATTTTGTAGGGGCAGACCGCGAAATAAAGAGAATGATGTCTCTAATTGCTTCTGATGAAAAATTGCACAAGTATCTTACTGACGAAATGATAGTATGGAAATTCAGCCCACCTTCCGCCCCTCACTTTGGAGGCCTTTGGGAAGCGGGAATAAAACAAATGAAAAATCATTTGAAGAGAACAATTGGTGATCAGATTTTAACTTATGAAGAATTTTTGACCTTAATTGCACAAATTGAGTCATGCTTAAATTCAAGACCGCTTGTCGCTGAGTCTTCTGATCCAAATGACTTTACGGCTCTGACGCCAGGACATTTTATTATAGGAGCACCCTTGACCTCCTTACCTGAGCCTGATATCTCCTCTACCTATGTAACTCCTTTGGAACGTTGGAAATTGCTACAAAAGATTTTCCAAAGTTTTTGGAAAAGGTGGTCGTCAGACTATCTCTCACAATTGCAGCAACGTACAAAGTGGTTTAGAAGCAACCCGAACTTAAAAATCAATGACTTGGTGTTGATAAAGGAAGAAAACCAGCCCCCATTAAGGTGGAAATTGGGCAGAATAATTGAACTATTTCCTGGTGATGATAATATTGTTCGTGTTGTCAAATTAAAGACTTCTACTGGTGAACTGAAACGCCTTATCACAAAATTGTCTCCTCTACCGATGGACATTTAATATAATAGAATTTTACTTTATTTTAACTAACTTTATTATTATTATTTTTTTTCTATGTCTAATTTTTGTAACTTTCTGAACTATTTTGTATATTAATGTCTTTTTCTATTTTTAGTTGTTCCAGAAACTGTTTTTTATAGAAGTAGTAGGATTTAATTGCATTTCATTTTAGTTATACTTAACATTTAAGGTAATATTTTAAATTTGTATTTAATATTTGATTATTTAGTATGTGATAGTGGAAATTTGGTAAGTTATAATTGTTCGATGAACTCCGTTCATGGAGGCGGAGGATGTTACGGCGTAAATAACCTCAAATTTATTTGTTTATAATTTAACTCTGTTTATCTTTCATGTTGTAAAGCATAATTATAAAAGTGATTTCTTTTGACAGAAAAAATCTAATCTGTTTATCTAAATTGTTTATAATCCTGAATCAATATTTATGAGTAACATTATGATTTCAAGGTCATGTAATATAGATTTATTTACTTTATAATAATTTTGAATTGATGGTGATTTATTAGTTTTATAATTACTTGGATGTCATTTAAATGAATATTATAGCTATTTAGAAGATTTATAACTGCGTATTGTAATTTTTATTTTGATGTTTATTTTATATAATATGTATCATTTTTAAAATGGTCAGTCTTGACTCTGTAACCAAGCAGAGAACATGTAACATGTCCTGACTCTGTAATCAGAGATGCCAATTGTTAAATCATGGCTCTGTTTAATACAGAGTGTATAGTGGAAGTCCTGACTCTGCAACCAAGCAGAGAACACATTTTTTTTTGTATTGGCTCTGTTAAATACGGAGAATTACTATTATGGAACAATTATTAACTTCTAATGATGAATAGAATTTACATACTATTTCAGTTTTATTTAATAAACTATTTATTCTAATTGCTCTCCCATCTCACTTGGATTTTGAAAATTTATTTGTCAGACGAATTTCGGCGCCAACAGGCAGAGTAGGTCAAATGGTATGTTTGTTCTGCTAAACTAATTCACAGGAAAAAATATTTTCTTTATAATTACATAAATTACCATTAATGAATTTGGATTGATTTGTCAGATTACCAACTGTCTTTATTCTGCCTAGTTTAGAAATCTATCTCATTTTTCCCCCCTCTATCCTAATAAAATATCTGATTGCATCTATGAAATGATATCTAAATGAGTGAAAAAAATAAATTTCAGAAGCTAGGAAGAATATAGAAAATGAAACATCAATTTATATATATACAGTATGGAACCATTTATCCAGAAACCAGTTAACCGGAAAACCAGCTATCCAGAATGATATTTCAAATTGACTTATTTCAGAAAAATGAGCCCATACATTCCCAGTTTGACATGTATAGTGCTTTAAACATAACAACATACATGGTATAACTTGATTCCAACAACTAAGATTTGAAATGGAAGCATATTTAGTTATATATTGGGCATTTTGATTTTTATGCATAGGGAAAAGGGAAGTTTTTGTTTCCAAGGTATTTCTATAAATTGTCTTCTTTTAAACTTTGATTAACATTTGATGTTGTTTGGACCTGATTCTTTCTGAATAATCTGATAATTAATTTGAGATCAAAATACAGTCATGGCCACGCATATTCTACAAATCTTATCAAATAAATGTTGATTTAATGTCCAACCAGTTATAAAAAAAAACCCAGTTATTCGGAATACATCTGAATCCAACCATTCTGGATAAATGGTTCTGTACTATATATATATGTGTGTGTGTGTGTGTGTGTGTAAGATCACACCTTGTTCACTTTCTTGCATGGTGTCTCGTGGATTTTATGTTAGCATAAAACTGTTCGAGAGTTGCGTAAAAATGTTCATGTCTGAGGGAAGACACATTAAATATAAAGTAGAGTTCTTGGGACTTGGTTTATTATCTTTTCTTTACATAACTCCCTTTTAAAAGGAAGCCTAACTGGATGGCATATTAGTCCCAACTACTCTTGGAAAATGCTCAGTTGAGTGACATATGTTAGTTTAATAATGCATGATGGTAAGAAGTTGCAGGAAAAACTTGCTCTTGAGTATATAAAAGGGGCAATTTTTATTGTTCCTACCAGAGAGCAGATTTCTCATAATAGGAGGAAACTTTTATTGGTTAAAACTATTTTTAATGATGAGTTTCTGAGATTACGCATGCCTTGCATCATCTTGATTGCACCACTAAAATGTAATTACTATCCTTGACATTAATTGATAATTTCTTTTAATAAATGTCAGCTAGAGAGACTGAGATTTATGTCATTTCAAATACTTATATTGACATTAATGTGAAATTATCTTTTATTATAATTATGTAATCTGATTTATATGTTTTACATCTAATAATTGTCAAACACAGAGAAAGTTGATTAAAATTTATTGCTAAATATAATCTATTTACTTGAAGTAATCAATTGAATCTTATATCTGTCACATTGGGAAAAGATAATGCCATTTATGTGTTTTGTTTTAAAAATCATCTAATGTTTATTTTAACTGAAACTTATTATAATTTTAAGCATTCATTACATCAATCAATGTCAAAGATGAAACAAAAGAACTTAGAAATTTTAAATATTAAGTTTAAAAAAGGATTAGGATTTAATTTTTATCCTTTCACACATATATATATATATATATATATATATATATATATATATATATATATGAAAGGATAAAAATTAAATCCTAATCTTGCAAATCTGATACTGAAAAAATTCTCATGCAGAACTTTGGGAGGGGAGGGGTTGTCTTTGGAGAACCTCTGAGGCTTATTGCTGAGGCACCCCCAGAATCACCTGCACTATGTTTTTTGAAGCTCTGTCAATATTATTTCACTCTTTTTTCAACAATGTGCATATTAATTACTATTTAATTCAATTAGAATTAGTCCTTTTAATTGCATATTTGAAAATCCAAACAATGGAACTAATACATCTGGATACAACTGTATATATAAATTGATTTGATGAAATAAAAACAGTATTGCAAAATTCTTGAATTTTTTATTTTTTCTATATTTTAATATTTATATAAAATAAACTTTAAAAACACAGCTTAATATATAACAAAGAAATATCATTTATCTGAATTAATCTAACAGGAACTTTCATATGACCAAAAATAGAACTGTTTTAATAATTAACTCATATGAGCAATTAAATTATCTCCAAGAATAAGCTAGATTAAATGTAAACAGTGGATGCACAGGAGCTGTTTAAACTTTGACTGCTTTAATAAAAAATACATGTCAGCTGATGTTGTGGTGAATTGTAAAAGTTTTATCAGACCAGTTCATTCCAAAGTATTCAAAGCAAGAACATCAATCTTTAAAGTCACTGAGAAATGAAGAGCTTACACAAACATCTTTCTTTCACCATCACCGGCATGAAGTCAATCTCCTTATTCCATTTACTGAAGTTAACACACTACATCATCATAGGAACAAGATCCAAGACACACACATGGCCAAGCTCGAAAACGTTGTTCAATTGAATAGACAAAAATACTCCTTATTACAAAATGTTTGAAACAACTGATTTCTCAATATTTGAACTGGAAAAGGCAGTGACATTATAAACTTAAGTTAAATATTGAACTTGAAACTATTGCATAAGGAAATCTTGAAGTATTTATCCTAATCAGACATATTGAGAAACTTCCATTACATAACACCAGACACACTCTCAATTGCAAAGGACTGATTCATGAATAATGGGGCGCGACGTCGATTAACGAAGTGAGACATAATCGCCCAACATGGGAAAACGAAGCCAGTGTAATTTGGGATTAAATGATAGACGTATGTAAACATTATGTCAGATGGCTGTGAATGAAATGGAACAGAATTAAATGGAAAGAAACATTTAAAAAAAAATTGAACTGCAGGTAATTTTAAGAAGTTCTATGGATATTATTGAGCAGTAAGTAAAGACCTTATATTGAAGTATTTAAATAAAGGCAAAGTTATACCATGAATAAAATGATCTAAATATGTGTACAGGGGATAAGAATATGGGAGTGCATGTACAACACAGACAGAGATAGAGGAGAGAAAATTGATGTTAGAGGTGATGATAGGGAGAAAATCAGGAATTGAAAATAAAGAAATTGGCAATACTAGCCGAGATAGACACTCAGTAGGATGTGGAAATCACAGTTCCAAGGACGGGAACAGATAGAAATTTCGATCTGTTAAAGTTACTTAATTGTTATGACAGTGCAAATGGTGATATTTTTAACATATACGAGAATATATATTTCACTTGAGAAGCAAATATCTCAAATGAAAATAGCCAAGGAAGAATGGATATCGTATCTATTAAGCTTATCACCGTTGGAAATAGCTAGCAAAATTACAATGGATAAAAAACCGAAAATAAGTAATTATGATTAAATAAAAAATAAGTTGTTGAAAAGATTCAAAATGTCACCAGGAGAATTTAGACAAAGATTCATGACACATAAAAAGGAGCCAGTGGGTGATTGGTACGATTTTGGTTTTCAGTTGAGAACATGCTTTAATGAATAGGTACGTGGAATGAATGTAACAAATTGTGGGGAATTAACGGAATTATCATCCACAGAATTATCAATTATTAAGGAATAATTGATAAATTAACTGAAAATAAGGATTCAAATAATTTATAGAAAGAAATTGCAAACCTAGTAGATCAGTATGTAGATGTGGAAGTGAGTCACATTTAGAAGAAGGAAAATAGGGAAAAGTTACTAAAATTTGTAAAAGCCTACAAATCAAATAAAACAAAATATATGGGATGAAAATGAAAATAATATTGACAAATGAAGTACTAGTTTGTTAGCAACTGAGATTTCCACTTATGGAACATAAGATAATTGAAAAGCAAGTTCAAGAATGGTTGAAAGATGGAATAATTAGGTAAAGTTTATCCAATTATGCTGCACCAGTACTCTTAAGTAGGAAGAAAGATGGGTCATATAGATTATGCATAGACTGCAGAAAACTCAACAGGAAAACTATAAAAGACCGATATCCTTTACCATTAATAGAAGAATTGTTAAATAAGTTAGAAGGAACGACAATATTTACAACACTGAATTTGAAGAACAGACTTTTTCACGTAGAGATTGAAGTAAATACACAGCTTTCATCATGCATGAAGGAGAATATGAATTTTTGATATGTCTGTTTGGTTCATGTATATCCAGTAACCAACCTAAGAGTTTTGTAAATACTGTGTTCAGATATCTTTTAAATGATGGCATGATTATAGTATATATGGATGATTTTGGAAGAAAGAGAAGAAAATAGATCATCCCGAGATGAAGAAGGAGGGACTAAAAAAAACTGGAGCGAGTATTTAAGGTAGTATCAGAATATGGTCTAGAAATAAATCTAAACATAGAAATATGAATAAAAATAGAGAATGAAATTGAACATAGGCTGGCAACTAGAATGAAACATGATGTCTTAAGTAAGAACATTGATGAAACACATTCAGTAATCATGATCATCAGGTCACAGCAAGATATTACATCAAAGATAATAGCCATACAGGATAAAGATGATTTTGTACAAGATATCAAGAAATTAGTGTAAAATAATATAAGTGGAGAATATGTTATCTGCAATGAAATGTTATACAAATTCCACAATGTAAAAGAATTACTAGTAGTTCTGGAAGGGATGCAAAGAGAAATTATAAGAAAGGTGCATAACCGAGGTCATTTTGCAGCTGCAAAAACAGATGAAATAATCCAGCAAGAATTTTATATTCTGGGATTAACCCAACAAGTAGAAGCGATTACCAACTGTGTGAAGTGTATATTATAACATAGAAAATGGTAGAAAGCTGAAGGATTTTTATGTCCAATTTCAAAGGAGGATAAGCCTCTAAGTACCATACCATATTGGTCCACTTGTAGCCACAGGTAAACATCAACACATCTTTACCAAGTTTGTATGGTTCTACCCAGTAAAATCCACAACAACATGAGAAGTCATTGGTCAAGTGGAAAGAATTCACAGAATCATAATATCAGTTTTGGCTAAATTAAATGAAGGAGACAAAACAAAATGGTATAAGTACATACCTAAACTCCGGATATAAATCTCACAGTTACCATAAGTATCGAACATAGTGATTTTAAACTAATGAAATTAGTAAAGATGAAAATTGAAGATATGTAAAACATTAGAGAGTTATTAGAAGAAGAATATAAAAAGCATGTTATAGAAATGAGATAAAATCTGAGAGAAGAAGTGAAAAGAAATATTTTGAAGATACAAGAAGAGAATGTGAAGCAGTTCGATAGGAAGAGAAAAGGACTGAGAACATACCAAATTGGAGAGCTGGTAGCTATTCAGAAAACGTACTTCGGCACAGTATGAAACTGTGAGAAAAATTGTTAGGTCCTGTAGTGTTACCACAGTAAAATCAAACCATCAATACGACATGAGGAAATTGGGAGAACATGATGGACTGTGCCGAACATCTTTGTCCATATATGAAATCCTGGCCAATGAATTAAATGTTGTATGTCATGTGATGGTGTTGTTATGCGTAATGTCATTTATACAGAATTATGTGTGTAAAGTGAAACCATCTTAACTGTGAAGTTAAAGACCTAAATACATATTTAACTATATGAGCAGAATTTAAAAATCCATTCCGTTGGCTCACCAGACCATCAGAATGATTGAATGTGGGATAATCCTCAATGGTGCAACATAACAAACTCAAGGGTTCAATTAATAGATACACGATATATGAAAAGAATAAGCATAAAATGAGGAGCATGGAGAAGGAAGATGAGGAGCAAGATGATTATTGAATGATCTTCTTGTGAAAGGAAAATTTTAAAAAGTAAAGCATGAGAAATTGACTGTTCAATAGTTTTTTATCTTATCAAGAAGGTTGGAAATTGGTTATATGCCAAATAGTTTGTGCCAGAATTCTGGGTGAATTCAAGTATGCATATGTACAAATATATTGTGTAATTGATGTATATGAATTGTTGTAATTCATCGTATTATTTGTTTGAGTAAGTAATAAATATTGTATAAAATTAGAAAGAGAAGAGATGCATTCATTTGTTGTTATAAAGTCAAGCAAATCTTTAAGTAATTATCAGACCAAATTCTAAATAATTTGTAGGGGAAAAAAAGTCACACTACATTGAACTTTTTTTTCTTTTGGCACCTTTCTTCCATAATGTAAACAAATGATGTGTAAACGTGAAACCGAACAGGGCACATGACTTTTTTAACCAATAATAACACTTCATTCAACTAGGGTTGAGGAACTCTAGTAATTTTTTTCTCTGAAATAAACGGTGAATATGAGTTTTCAATTCCCGGTTGAAAACCTCAATCTGTGGTTCAACTGCCGGTCAAAGCTATTTGTGAATACGAGCATAACTCTTTCTCCTTATCTTAGCTCAGCATTGAGCTGTAATAAAACAGTCACTGTTTTAACCTTTTATTTCCCACCTTCATGAGATGAGAATTATATTTTCATTATGCAATTAAGTAATGCAAAAAAGTTTTGCATGAGATTTTAAGCTTTGGAAGCTTTTGAAAATAACATGAAAAATGGTTAAATTATTTGATTTGGCATTAGCATGTAATTGAGAAGCTCTGCCAATAGTTTTAATTATTTTTAATGTCACTTTGTAATTTTGAAAATATTATAGTATTTGATCGCCATGAATTTTATTATGCCCAGTATGCCTCTTTCATACATAGCAAAAAAGATTATTTTAAAACTGCCACTTTAAATAAAATTTAAACTTTGAGATTTTCTTGTGGCTTCATTTAGTCATTTTTATTATCAAATACTTTGTTGCATATAAAGATATTACTACTTTCTATATAATAATTTTATATAAATATGAACCATGAATATTCATTTTAATACAATGGTGGTTCTGCCTTATAATTCTGGTGCAATTATTCTTTAGACTAGAAATATATGGCCAAAATAAGGGATACATAATGTAATAGGGTAGTTAGTTGACCTGGAAATCTAGAAATTTCAAAGAATTTTGATTGAAACTGGAAATCTCAATGTAGTATTAGTTGATGGAAAAGGGAGTTTGTTTGTTAAGGAGTCGAGGAGCCTGTCGTTTGGCAGCGAAAGTTTGATTGACAGCTGATGGGGTAGATAAGAAGGTGATTGACAGGTGAGATAAGATACCATCTGGCTGATGCCCTTTTCCTTTTGTCTGGCTGTTACCAAGTGGATTAGAACAGGACTAATCTTAAAAAAGGTTATTTTTGTAAAAAAACAAAAGAAAGTAAAATTATTGTATCTGTTAATGAAGATCTTATTAGAAGATAAGAACAGGTCTGTTATAAGATGAAGTCATTTTTTCTGTGCTTCTTAACAAGTATTTTAAAAAACAAAGGGAAATTATTTTTAAGTACCATTATTATTTGTGTTAATGAAGTTCACGATGACACGAATATTCATTTCTAAGATGCATACACATGAACAAAGTAAAATGTCTCACCTAGAGTGCTGTCTTTTTCCACAACCTTCTCCCTCCAAGTCCACAAGTAAAATGACTGACTGCCTTCTGTGAAACCAGTTGGGTCAAGTGAGCATTCTTGTCTCTGATTGGCTGATGGGTTGTCAAGAGGGCAGCATTGTTGGTTTTAACATCACACCTTTGTTACAGCTATGCTTCTAGAAGTTCAGGAGGAGGTTTGATGAGACCTCAGGCATTTTAATGATGGATGCTTCATTGAAAGTTTGAATATAAAGCCAAAAATGTTCAATGGTAATGTAGTTTTAGTTTAATCATTACCATTGGAGACTATTAGCCAAAACATAAGCTCAGTTCACAAATGAGTTTTAATTAAAGAACTGACCTTGCATTTTGTTTCCAGGACACATGCTGCGGACATTGCCTCCTTCGTGTCTTACCACATGCTACACATATTTACATATTTTTCTCAATTTTTCTAGCTTAATATTATACAGTAGAATCTCATTACAACAAATGGCAGTTTGACAAATTTTTCAATTTAACGAATATAATTTGGATTGTTAAAAAAATCATATTACATTATTCCATTATTAAAATATTCACTTTAGCAAATTTTCCAATATAGCAAATTTAATCGGTGCTCTCCAGAGATTTGTTATAACGAGATTTAGCTGTATACAATTTCTGTTTTATGCATTTTAATTCTTCAGGAAAAAATATATACAAATGTATTTTCTCTAACGCATTGGAAAAATGGTGCACAATGTCCGTTAGTAGAATAAAAAAGATATATACAAATATTATATGCAGCTATTACAAATTTTATGCTTCAGCTGACCTATGTCGCAATGTCTGTGACGTCAATGTTATGACGTCTGGCAATAAAAATCTTTTATCATCGAACAGCGATAAACATTTTTTATTCTGTTTCCCTGTGAACAGATAATAGTTTATTTGCTTAAAGTTTGTTTGCAGTTGATATGTGCTAATCTTCTTGAAGATGCAGTCAATATAATTTTAATGAGTTGGAGTTAGTCATTTTCGAACAACTTGAGTAGATATTCCTTCAGCTCTTTTTTTTCTTACCCTCAGGCAACTTTATAGAGTGCATTTTGACTTTGAGGCCAACAAGCTCAAATGCAGGCTCCCCACACATTTTGTCTTTGATTTTCCCAACTGTCTTTTTGTTTTCATCTGAATGTAATGGATGATATTTAGGATAATCAGAAAACTCGAAAAGTAAGGCATTATGTCACATATCCTTATAGAGATGTGCAAGGTGATGTCATGAACAGGTTTTTGCTGCTGCTGTAGGACAGCTATCGGTACCTTTATCAATGCTTTTTCTGGTTGTGTGTTCTACAGCTTTTTCAGTGTTTTACGATAAAAGTCATGTAATGTGAACTGCTCTAAAGATGTCAGGTGTTGTTATATAGTAGATTAACAAGTTCGTATCGATGAAGAGCAAGGTCTCCCAGTCTTCATATGTTGGTATTATAAATTCGTAATGGAATTTATACATCAGGCATTTCGAAAATTCTAAAATTGTGAAGCTTATGCAAATGGGACAATTCATACACATCCTGTCGTTTATCTTTTCAACAGCTACCAGCTCATGATTAATTCCTTGAAATTCTTGTAGTTAGAGAATGTTACCAATTTTTGAGCTCTATGTTCATCGTGACACAATTCAATGGCTCTTCTTTTTCAAAGATTCTCGATATTTAAAAAAATCCTTTTAAAATGACGAAGTTGCCTGGTTTCTCTTCTCTGTATTGAAGGCTATATATTTTTCGAGCTAGGGTACTTGTTTAAATATAAGTGCCTTGTGGATTTTCTTGAGCTTTAATCCTAGATGTAAATATAATTTCAGATTTCGATAATGAGTTACATAATTTTATTTATCTAATAAATTTGTAATTAACTTAGGTGTATTTTTAAATAGTTGATTATTAATAGGAAGAGGATTATCATAGGAAGAAAGCATGTCTTTGGTAACTGTGATTATTTCGGGAGCAAGTGGATAATCATTGTGTAATGGATGTAAATGTTTTGGATATTCAAGGTCTCCTTCGAAAATTAATACTTCTGGTGACTTGTCATTTAAGCTCATCTAATGAATTCTTCATCCAACTGGGTATTGTCAAAGTTACTGTTTCAGTTAATATACATTTTTAAGGATATATTATCCTATATCAGAAAATATATTTTACTTAAATTGTTTTTCAAAAAATACTCATGTTTTACTAAATATGTAAGGTATTGTCAATCACAAAATTTTAAAGCATCAATTGCATTCCATCTTATTTCATTTCTTTAATAATATTTATTTGAATTCTAATTAAAAAAGTATGATTGATCTACAAGGAAAGAAAAAATCTTGTTTGTGAAAATATTTCTTATTTCTAATAAACCAAATGCAAACTACCCCCTTCACGTAAAAACAATATTCTCCCATATACATTCACCTAGCAGAATGGCTCAGACCCTGTACTAAGAATATGTATGCTCGAAGAGAAAACTGCGAATTGAAAGTGAAATAAGATCATAGTTGACTATACTTCACGAAGGAGTCAATCACATGAGAAGAAAAATATTTTTTAAATAAGGTCCTTTGGGAACACGCAAGTCTGAATTCATTAGTACTGTTCAAACATTTCATAGGAAACTCTGTATTTTTCGCATACTCTCTGTTTTTAGCATAACTTTATTCAAAAGGGAATTAAAAAGGGGGGGGGGGCTGAATAATAAATCAATGTGTTGACTTCCTTATACCTTTTTTGTGGGGTGCTCTGTATTTTTTCATATGCTGTATATTTTAACATAACATGTATCGAAGGGCCTTAAATTTGAAGCCCTCTTTGAAAAAGGGGGGAGTACAAAAGTAGGAATTCATTTCTATCATTGACCCAATTAATCACAGTTCAAATTATTAACCAATAAATGGCTAAAAATTCCATAACATTTCTTTCAATTTATTAGCATAACTGAGAAATATTTAAAAATTATTAACAAATAAATGCCGAAAAATATCTACAGAAAACATATCATTCAATTTATTAGCCTCATTCAGTCATTAGTATCATTAACCTAATTAATTCATTTGCATGACCGAGGCATACTTCATAAAACTCTCAAAATTCATACTGATACTCTTAATTCCCGCATAAAGGTTTTCAATGTTTCGAAAATCCCCACTCATTTTTTTTTCAAAGTTTTCGAAAAATTCTTATCTTACAAAAAATATCTTGTAACATTCCATTCATTAGCCTCATTAAGTCAACCTCATTCATTAACATTCAAATATTAACAAAAATTTCATTCCTATCAAAACTCACTTTTCCTTATACAATAGACTCGCAACTTAACATCCTTCACGGGACTTTGGCAAAAAGGACATTAAATCAAATGGTCGTTAAATCAAAGGTTGTTAATTTTGGAGGATTTTAATGCAGTTCAAAAATACCTAGCATTCTAATATAATAAAAACTACTTATACAATTTTTAAAAATATTCATGCTGGTTTGTCTAGATTTTAAATAAACAGTCAAGTGCGAGTATTACTTATACACAGAGGGTTCCATACAGTAAATATATCAATTAGTAACTGTATTATTAAAAAAAAAATCGTTTCTAAAAGAATAAAAAGACTTTGTAAAAAATCTATTGAATGTAGGGTTGGGTATAGCTATATATACTAGAAAAGTATAAATGGATGTAGCATGAAAGTTCAGAGAGATATGAAGCCTAAATAGCGTCAAATATTGCTATTCTGTACAACTCTTTTTTAATCTTATCCTAATCTGTTTATGATGAACTTAATTCAGTTCTGACAATAAACATATTGCATAATTAAACTTCATTTAGCATTTCATGAACTCAAATTCAGCATAGTAGGAATATTATCTTTTTACAATGTACCAAAAACAAAACCCTTCTTTAAAGTTTAAACTTGGCATTGTGTTAAGTGCGCTTTGGAAGGAGGTTGTAAAGTTGTAATGCCGCCTTGGTACGTACCGCATTTTCCCAGTTAGTTTTTTAATTAACCTTTAAAAACACGATGGCGTATTGAGAGATCCAATCAATGGAAACTAGTCAGTAATGTCATAGTAATTATGTGATTAATTCTAATTAAATTGGTCTGTTTTTAACAGTTTGACATTTATTGCTTTTATACTGCTACTGATGTTGATGATGTTTTATGATGGCCAATTATCAGTACGAGGGATATAGGCCCAAAGGGGGGGGGGGGAGAGTGCCCTCCATGGGAGTCTTTCTAAGGGAACCTAACTCATATTTATGCAAGGAAATCCAAGGTTTGAAAAAAAACACGGAAAACTCTGAAAGATTAGGCCGACGGGCACGATTGGGTTCGAACCTAGCACGTCCCGTTTACCAGCTTCAAGAGCAGAACCTCTCAGCCACTGGTGGGGCTTATACTGCTACTGGACACTGCATTACACAAATATATCATTAAAAGTTATCTTTAAAAGTTTTAAATGCTGATGGCACATAGAATACGCCACCCATGTCTTTATGTATGTCCAAACAGTCGATCTCTTTATGGGTTAATATCTCAGCTAATTAGCGACAATTCTTTTCGAAAATCATTATCCACAATCTTTTTATACTTCTGCAATGATAGGTACCTCTGGCGCTCCTTAACTGCTTTGTCCCACAAATCAAAATTTGTGTGTAACGGAAAAATGAGATAATTTGTGTGTAACAGAAAAATGCGATTTTCTCAAAAACTATGTGACCTAGGGTAATCACTATAGTTTTCCTGCAAAGTTTAAATTGACGTCTACTACCCTTAATTTTCTCATAATTTTAGTTTCAGTAGATTCGGAAATAGATGGGAGGAACATGTTTTTTCATTATATTTTTGACGACATCTCTGAAAATATAATACCTAAAATTAAAAGAAATGCATTTATGAGTTTGGCGTTATGAAAGCTTTCACACGATATACAAAGGAAAGGTTTACAAAGGAAAGGTTTTTTTTTTTCAACTAGCCTTTATTACTTCAGCTAATTTGAACTTTCCACATTCTATAGTTTATGACTGTGACAGACACAGAAGTGATCTTATAATGGTTCCGTTTTCACTTTTTATGTACAGAACCCTAAAAAATTTAAAATTATGGAATAATTTTATAAGAATTAAACATTTTAAAAAAAATGACCTACACTAGTTAATTAGCATTTTTTGAAAAATTATGTTATACTTTTTCTTCAGTTGAGGGCTGGAAACTTTCAGAATGTTGCTGTTGAGGCCATTGATCATCTGAAAGTAGTAGTTGGAATTTTTTTCCCTTTTAAAAAAGCTCCATAGAATCTTGATGGCATCCTTTGCTTCTTTTGGTGTAGGTCTTTTTGGAACATCGGCAATTACCTAGTCAGGAGAATTATTTGGAATGTCTTTTTTCAGGATTGAGAAGGCTGCAGATTAAGTCATCTTCTGAATATTCCCTCTCAGTTTTTAACATATCATCAATCTTAACACAGTCCTTAAAATTAAGGTTTCCGGCCAATCAACATGTTTCCGTAATGCTTGCATTAGATGTTTGGAATCTTCAATTTCGGTGTTCTGTTTTAGGTAGCTTTCATTACAAAAAGCTACCTATTGCAGCCATTCGGAGGAAAGCGATTAAAAAAAATTTTGGTATATTTTCATCGATCATGACCCCCAGACCCCGAAACCACCCTCCGTTCAAAATTGATATATATATATATAATAATATATATATATATATACGAGGGTTACTCTGAAATTATTGAGATACGTGCAGACGAGAATTTACAAAATAAAAATAACGGTTTAATTTTAAAATACAAAGTATTTTAACACATCAGACGATTTTTTACTGACTTACTTCAACTTGTTTGAACGTAGAATAAATTTTAAACAGAAGAGAAAATGGAGTTGAAGCGAGAACATTTTTGCGCTATGATTTTCTACGATTTTAAAGCAGGATAAAATCAAGAAGAATGCATTCAACGGTTGAAATTAGCATTTGGGGATGAATCTCCAGCTCGTGTTACTGTATTCAGATGGTTTAAAGAATTTAGCAGAGGTCGCAATTTTCTTCAGGATGAAGAACACACAGGAAGGCCGCCGTCAGCAGTAATCCCGGATAATGTGCCTGATATACGAAAAATGTTAATGGATGATAATCGCTGTACCTATCAAATGATACAGAAGGAACTTAACATTGGATCCGCAGCCATACACAAAATTATTCATGAAGAATTGCATATGAAAAAAGTAGTTTGCCGTTGGGTTCCCCATAATCTGAGTACCAAAAAGAGGAACGTGTCAGAATCAGTAAAGAAACTCTTAAATTTCTAAATGATGTTGGCCACCGCATCATTTCTAAAATTGTAACGTGTGATGAAACGTACATACCGTTTTTTGACGTTCCAACACGTCAAGAAAGCGAAGTATGGGTCTTTGAAGATGATCCCATGCCGACAATGGTGAAAAGAGAACGCGCACTGAAAAAAGTGATGTATGCCGTTTTCTTCAGAAGTACGTGATTGGTCAAAGCCGTCAAGTTGGAAGGACAGAAGACAGTAATAGCCGACTGGTATACCACTAAATGTCTGCCAAAAATTCTACAAGAAGTGCATGTTAGAGGAGTAATGCTTCACCATGACAATGCATCTTCACATACAGCTGGGTTAACAGTTGAGTTTCTTAAACAAAAACGAATTAAAGTGATAGAACATCAGCCGTATTCATCTGATCTAGCTATGTGTGACTTTTGGTTATTCTTTAATCTAAGAAAGAACTTACGTGGACGTCGTTTTCATTCAGAAGAAGAGATTGATGTGGCTATAAATGCATTTTTTTCAACTATTCCAAGAAATGAATGGCTTGAGGCATTTAGTCTGTGGAAAATTCGTCTACAAAAGTGCATTGATGCTGGAGGAGACTACTTTGAACACACCTAAAATTTTGTAAGTATAACTTTAAAAACCTAGTTGTATCTCAAAAATTTCAGAGTGACCCTCGTATATATATATCTGACATTTGTCATACTGTAACTCTCGTATTTATGAACCGATATGGATGTAATTCGGTGTGTACATAGTACATACCAATGTCTCGACCGAGTTCGTTGGCCAGCTTCATCCGCCATTTTGTTTCAAAATGGCGGCCATTTAAAAATTTTAAAAAAATTTAAAATTTGAAATGTGGTACCAAAATATTGAAAATGGAAAAATATTTTTTTCTTATATATTTGACCTTTATACAAAGACTCCGAAGCAGTTTTTGTTTCGTCTATATCTTAAAAAATGGCTGAGTTATAGCATTTTGAATTTCTAGCGTGGCTGACATTTTGAAACGTCCTGATATTTGTCACGTGATAACAGGCGTATTTATGAACCGATTTGGATGTACCTTGGCGTGTACATAGTACATACAAATATCTCGACCGAGTTCGTTGGCCAGCTTCATCCGCCATCTAGTTTCAAAATGGCGGCCATTTAAAAAAAAATTTAAAAATTAAAATGGGATACCAAAAAATTAGAAAATCAAAAAGATTTTTTTTGTATGTGTTATACCTTAATACAAAGATTCCGGAACAGGTTTTGTTTCGTTTATATCTAAAAAAATGGCTGAGTTATAGCATTTTGAATTTCTATTGTGGCTGACATTTTAAAACGACCTGATTTTTGTCACGCGATAACAGGCGTATTTATGAACCGATTTGGATGTAACTTGGTCTGTTTCTGTACATAGTACATACCAATGTCTCGACCGAGTTCGTTGGCCAGCTTCATTCGTCATCTTGTTTCAAAAGGGTTGCCATTTAAAAAAAATTTAATTTAAGGAATTAAAAAATTGGAAAATGAAAAAGATTTTTTTTATGTGTTTGGCCTTGATACAAAGATTCTGGAGCTGTTTTTGTTTCTGAAAATTTGTTCTTTTGTTTATATCTTAAAAAATGGTTGAATTATAGCAATTTGAATTTCCAGCATGGGTAACACTTTGAAACGATCTTGTATTTGTCACGCGATAACACACGTATTCGCCTATTTCGATGTAAGAAGGCATGTGGATAGTATACATCAATATTTCGACCAAGTTCGCTGGCCAGCTTCATCAGCCATCTTGTTTCAAAATGGGGGCCATCAAATTAAAAAAAATTATATTTAAAGTGAGGTGCAAAAAAATTAGAAATTGAAAAAGGTTTCTTTTTAAGTATTTGACCTTGATATAAGGATTCAGGAGCATTTTTTGTTTGTCTTTATCTTAAAAAAGGGCTCAGATATAGCAGTTTCAATTTCTAATGTGGGTGACATTTTGAAAAATCTGATTTTTTGCCTGCGACAGCACTCATATATATCAACCGATTCCGATGTGAGTGAGCATGTGCACAGCAATTACTAAGGTCTCGAATAAGTTCACTGGTTAGCCTCATCCACCATGTTGTCTTAAAATGACAGGCACTTTAAGAAATCACTGAATTTGGCAGCCAAATATAAGTTACTTTAAATAAAAGCAGCTTGGATAAAGCTGACTGATTTTGTGAAATTCTCATTCATAATGATTTAGTATTGATAAAAATTAGTATTGAATCTCCTGTATTCGGTGTCCACCAAATTGAGCTTCGTGTGTTTGAATAATATAAGTTGGCTTTTTTAAAATAAGGAATATGAAAGCTACCTCTTCCTCCCGGCACTGGCCGGAAGGACTTTTTTTGTATCCCTGAGCTGCAGGTTAATTTCCCATGCTTGTTTATTTAAAAATTCATCAAGATGTAAGCAAGATTATGTCCTGGGAAAATGCTTGCCAAACAACATTTGCGATATGAATAGCTTCTAACGAATTCATTGTAGGAGTTCGTTTACTTCTAAACTGATTAGGGTGGCATTGACTAGAGGATCTATCTTTCTTTAATTTTCATTTGTTTGTCTAACTTCTTGACCCACTCTTCAAAAATTTCTGACGTGATGTAGTTATTGGCTTTGTAAACTACAGGCAACGTTTTGATTCTTTTGACACAATGCGATTTTCAGAAATTCCATTGATGAGAAGAGGAAGTTTTTCTGTTCAAAACATGTCAATCGTTAGTAGAACAGTTGATCTTTGCTTTATCCGGTTAGCTCCAGAGCAAGTTTCATCTTTAAACACTAAAGATATCTCCTGTAGCAACTTGTAAAAAGGAACAGTTTCATAAGTATTAAATATGTCACCTTCATTGTATTCATAAAAAAAAAATTAATATTGTATCTCTTCACTGACTCACAATTTTCAGATTTACAGCAGAGCTTTCTTTGCAGAGCTTTCTTTGCACAGCTTTTTAAAGATTAATCTATTCCGTGTCGTGAAATTTTGCAGTCATCCGTTTGAACCCTCTGTTAAATTCCACGATATTTAACTGAGTTGTTATTAAGTGCATTGTCATTCCCAGAGCATAAATCAGAAAGAGGGGCAGAGGGGGCAGAACTGACCAACATTTGAAATGATCAGAAGAAAGAAAACTTTGGTTAGAAAATTTTCTTTAGACTTCTCGGAAAATTTGAATGCAATGCGCTGTTTCTTCATATTCTTGGGATGGTCGCTAAATCAAGATTCGGATTACATGCAGGTCGTTAAAACAAGCGATGAAAAATATTAAGTATTGGAAAACAGATGGGACCTCATCCAATGGTTGTTAAATCACGAGGGGTTTCTAAATCGGTTATCATAAAATCGCAAGTCTACTGTAGTATGATTTCCTAAAAGTTCGAAAAAAATTCTTAAGTCTTTACATTAAAATATTTAAAAAAAAATTATTATAATAAATATTCTTATAGTACAATTTCTTAAAACTTCGAAAAATCCTTATCTTACAAGACAATCCCTTTATCTCATGCCTCAAAATATCCTTATCCTATAAGATAACAATTCTCTTATCTCATCAGGGCACGGCCTCCACTCCACTTGCACCGTGTGTCCTGGTATCCATATTTCATTTCTACTCAGACTGAACTTTTAGCTTTTATACTGTGCCTCTTGCTGGACCGGGATCTAAAAATTTCTACACATGTAGACAAGTATATTTACATGACACTCGTGAGAAGAAGATCAATAATTAGCCTATAGTCAATTAAAGTTGGGCAAAATCAAGCTATTTTGTAAACATTTTGAGGAAGAAATTGTTAATTTATATCTGATAATTTAAACATAATTAGTAATCAATTAAATCTTATAGATAATATATTTAATTGATGAAATTATTCGATACCAGTCATATTATGGCATTTATGAATGTGAGAAAGACGAAATTTTTTACTTATAAAATCTATTCTTTCTTTAATTGCAGCACGTTAAATGTTTAAAAAAATTTACTTAACATATATTAAACATATTCATATCTTTTATTTAAGAAGAATTTTAAAATATAAGGGTTAAAAGGTAAATAAAAAAAATCAAACTACAGTAAAACCTCTCAATAGCGAGCAACTCGGGAACGCTAAATTTGTCTGCTATTTGAAGGTTTTCGCTGTTCTGAGGCAGAAATATATATTTATGTATAAGTTATGCATTGGAAAAGGTGAGTGTTTGCTGAATAAAGTTGTCCTTTTGATAGTTTTGCTGTAAAATCTCCATAAATTACTCCCCTTAATAGAGGACACCGCTACTTAGGAAATACATTTTTTATTCACAATATGAACATCGGTAATTTCCTCGTCAGAAGAATTATTTGGAATGTCTTTTTCAGGATTGAGAAGGCTGCAGATTAAGTCATCTTCTGAATATTCCCTCTTAGTTTTTAACATATCGTCAATTTTAACACAGTCCTTAAAAGTAAGGTTTCCGGCCAATCAACATGTTTCCGTAATGCTTGCATTAGATGTTTGGAATCTCCAGTTTCGGTGTTCTGTTTTTTTGTACCCCTGAGCTGCAGGTTAATTTCCCAAGCTTGTTTATTTAAAAATCTGTAAAGATGTAAGCAAGATTGTGTCCTGGGAAAATGTTTGCCAAACAACATTTGCTATATGAATAGCTTCTAACCAATTCATTGTAGGAGTTCTTTTACTTCTAAACTGATTAGAATGTCATTGACTAGTTTTTCGGTACATTAAAAAAAAACAAAAAAAAACAGTATAACACCTTTATCCATACTCTGTAAAACGGATGTAACATTTGAAGGAAGAAATATCTTCAGAGCTTCTTGGTTTTTAACTTCTGGATGATGCACAGTACAGTTATCGATTATTAATAGGATCTACCTTTCTTTAATTTTCATTTGTTTGTCTAACTTCTTGACTCACTCTTCAAAAATTTCTGACGTGATATAGTTATTGGCTTTGTAAACTACAGGCAACATTTTGATTCTTTTGAAACAATGCAATTTTCAGAAATTCCGTTGACGAGAAGAGGAAGTTTTTCTGTTCTAGACATGTCAGTTGTTAGTAGAACAGTTGATCTTTGCTTTATCTGGTTAGCTCCAGAGCAAGTTTCACCTTTAAATGCTAAAGATACCTCCAGTAGCAACTTGTAAAAAGGAACAGTTTCATAAGCATTAATTATGCCACCTTCATTGTATTCATTTAAAAAACATTTAATATTGTATCTCTTCACTGACTCACAATTTTCAGATTTATAGCAGAGCTTTCTTTGCACAGCTTTTTAAAGATTAACCTATTCCGTGTCGTGAAATTTTGCCATCTGCAGTTATCCGTCTGATCCCTCTGTTAAATTCCAAGAAATTTAAATGAGTTGTTATTAAGTGCATTGTCATTCCCAGAGCGTAAATCAGAAACAGGGGCAGAGAGGACAAAGTTAACCAACATTTGAAACGATCAGAAGATGGAAAACTTTGGTTAGACGATTTTCTTTAGACTTCTCGGAAAATTTGAATGCAATGTGCAGTTTCTTCATATTCTTGGGAAGCTTGCTAAATCAAGATTCGGATTACATGCAGGTCGTTAAAACGAGTGATGGAAAATACCAAGTATTGGAAAACAGATGGGACCTCATCCAATGGTCGTTAAATCACAAGGGGTTGCTAAATCGGTGATCATAAAATCGCGAGTCTACTGTAGTACGATTTCCTAAAAGTTTGAAAAAAATTCTTAAGTCTTTACA
Organism: Maratus speciosus; assembly: GCA_963932465.1. Classification (NCBI taxonomy): domain Eukaryota; kingdom Metazoa; phylum Arthropoda; class Arachnida; order Araneae; family Salticidae; genus Maratus; species Maratus speciosus. The sequence continues at coordinate 356,243,922 of OZ010796.1, read as the reverse complement.
TTTAAATATTTAAAAAAAATAATTATAATAAATATTTACTTTCCTCTTATAGTACAATTTCTTAAAACTTCAAAAAATCCTTATCTTACAAGACAACCCCTTTATCTCATGCCTCAAAAAATCCTTATCCTACAAGATAACAATCCAAAATAACGGCCTTCACTCCATTTGCACCATGTGTCCTGGTATTCATATTTCTTTCCTACTCAGACCAAACTTTTAGCTTTTATACTGTGCCGATGCCAGACAACTATAGACGGGTTGCACATGACGTCACATGTCTGAAATCACTTCCTATGGCGCCCAAATATAAGGCGAATTTGGTGCTTTCCATTTGATTTTTTAGACTTATTTGCACTATAATAATTAAAATAAGGAAGCTCTAAATTAAAGAGAAAGATAAAACATGCTTTTAACAGCAAACGGGGAGTTCTGTGCTCCACGTGTGGGCTCCAGAAGCTATAGTATCAGTCGTTGCTAATAGCAACGTGACGTCAATGCAAGGGGTCTATAGTTATCCTCTGCCTCTTGCTGGACCGGGATCTAAAAATTTCTATACGTGTAGACAGGTATATTTACGTGACACTCTTGAGAAGAAGATCAATAATCAGCTGACAGTCAATTAAAGTTGGGCAAAATCAAGCTATATTTTAAACATTTTGGAGGAAGAAATTGTTAATTTATATCTGATAATTTAAACATAATCAGTAATCAATTAAATCTTATAAATAATATATTTAATTGATGAAATTATTTGACCATCAGTCATATTATGGCACTTATGAATGTGAGAAAGACGAAATTTTTTACTTATAAAATCTATTCTTTCTTTAATTGTAGCACGTTAAATGTTTAAAAAATTTTACTTAACATATATTAAACATATTCATATCTTTTATTTAAGAAGAATTTTAAAATATAAGGGTTAAAAGGTAAATAAAAAAAATCAAACTACAGTAAAACCTCTCAATAGCGAGCACCTCGGGAATGCTAAATTTGTCTGCTATTTGAAGGTTTTCGCTGTTCTGAGGCAGAAATATATATTTATGTATAAGTTATGCATTGGAAAAGGTGAGTGTTTGCTGAATAAAGTTGTCCTTTTGAAAATTTTGCAGTAAAATCTCCATAACTTACACTCTTAAATGGAGGACAGCGCTACTTAGGAAATACATTTTTTATTCACAACATGCACCTTTTTTATATACTTTTATCTCAGACAGGGCCTGATTAATGCGGAGTAGGTGCCTCGGGTATCCCAATTTAGGGAGGACCTTTTGAGTAATCAGGATATTTGTTAACATAGTGCCAAATGGTTAAAACGACAAAAGTGAGAAAAATTGTTTTTGACCAAAAACATTTTCAAAGATTTAGGAAGGCAGTGTGCCCCAACCCCCTTTTCTACTCTCTGCTTTCTGTACCCCATGCCCTACTCCCCCCAAAACATAGAACGAGCTACATCATCAGAGAACTAATGATTAAAAATTTATTATAACGAACTTAGTAGTTCATTGTTTTAAATGAAATTCATTATTGATGCTTTCCTCTTAACGAGAGAAGTTAAAACCCTTTATGAAGACCAGAGAGAACTTAATTCCCTTAATGATGACCAGATGGAACTTAAAACCATTTATGATGACCAATTGGGGTCGTTTTTCTTTTAGACATCTTCTTATGACATACATAAATAAGTATATTTATTTCTCAGCCTTTATAAAGCCTATTTAAAGGATTTCAAACACATTCCTGACAAACAATCCAGTATCTTTCTACTAGTTTCCTAGTAATATTTTTCTTAAAGTTGTGAACATCTTTCTTGTGACACCCTGTATATGGATATGAGTAGTATCTGCTACAATATATATATATATATATACACAATATGTATGAAGTTTATTATTAGTCACTTAAGCATAATTCCCAAACAATTTCTCTGGGTATATAGATGACCCCCCCCCCGCAGAATAATGCTTGCGCAGGGGCCCTGGTCTCAGAAAAGCTAAAACCTCCGAATGACGGACAAATTCCACGGTCCCAAGGTGCCCGTTTTTGAGAGGTATTACTGTATTTAGTTAAAAAAAAAATTTAACCTGTAGACGGCCAAGGCATTTATTTCTGTTCCAAAAATTTTCAAATAATTAATTCACACCGTAATTTACGAACAAATTTATTTGAAAATAATCAAAAGCTTTTCTTCACATTTACTATGAGATGGAAATTGTGCTAAAAAATTACTGGTGCCATTTGGCAGTTGGGCATTAAAATTAACCGTTTGCAGACTGCAAACAGCACCCCTGAAATGGTTAATCTTGTTCTACTGTAGAAGTTCAAAATATTGATTATAATCAATACAATGCTGAAAAAGATTTAAATTATCAGCTTTAGGAAAACTGGTAAATTTGGGAGCCTCTAAAATCAGGCTGTATAGGGATGAGGGGCGATGTGGGGCAGGACCATGGCTCAGTTTGCCTATGCTTTAATCAGGCTCTGCTTCTAACAAACACAGCCCTGCTTTATGATCAAATATTTTTCCAGGATTGAACGCGGTCAAACATGGCTACGCAAAATGCTTACCAAAAAAAAAAAAAAAAAAAAAAAAGTCTGCGATTCAGACGTTTGAAGTGTCTGAAATAATTAATACTTTTAAAAGGTCTTAAAATTGAAAACTCCGTTTCAGACACTAATTAAGTGAACCTCTTAACCAAAAGTAACTACATTTCCCATCTCTATCGCTAAGACAAAAATGTAGCAGGTAGATTGTCTTTGTTTGTAAACATGCCCTTTCCTTTAAAAAGTACAAAATAATTAAATTTAAATTAAATACCTTGCTCCAATGAGACCTACTCCATAAGGGATACCTCCTTATGATCGGGCGACCCGAGTTTTTGACCATGAACAAAAACTCTCAACTCTGTCTGAACCTCAGAGTAATACCCTGTTCACACTGCGTTATCGGAACTCTCTTAAACCTCCGAACTCTCTGAGGGAGTTCCACAAACTCTCTGAGAGAGTTTCAACTTTCTTCGGGCTAGAGACAGTCACGACCATTCACTCTCGCTGGCTGTAAAGCTTCGCATTACCTGATTGGGTGTTGCGGGCGGTTTTATCTTAAGCGCATGCGCAAACAACACAGTGACGTTCACTGCGTTATCTTAAGTGAGTTTTTCCATGTGAACAGGTTTCCAATTCCGGGAGGGTACCACCTCAAAATTAAGAGAGTTCGGCGGCCTAAGATATCTTAAGTATCGTAGTATGAACATAGTATTAAGATAAGAAGTAGAGGCCGAATCCCATTGTTATAGACGGGTTGCACATGACGTCACATGTCTGAAATCGCTTCGTATGGCGCCCAAATATAAGGAGAATTTGGTGCTCTCCATTTGATTTTTTAGACTTATTTGCACTATAATAATTAAAATAAGGAAGCTCTAAATTAAAGAGAAAGATAACACGTGCTTTTAACGGCAAACGGGGAGTTCTGTGCTCCACGTGTGTGCTCCAGAAGCTATAGTATCAGTCGTTGCTAATAGCAACGTGACGTCAATGCAAGGGGTCTATTTCGGTCAGAACTTGAGGCACACATGTTTCCGGCTTTCATCGCCAAAAGGTTGTCTTTTATGGCGGTGATCACCTTATTGGCAACTGTCTGATTTGATTTATGCGAGAGAAACGCCGATGCAAGAAAGTTTCAGCGGGAACCAGAGGAGAAAAACCGGTTTGGCGCGTTTTCTCTGCCCACCATCACGTGACGGTGGGTAGCGATCCCGGCGTCAAGAAAGGGTTGCTATTTCTGAGTCCAGTTATATGAGAAGTCTATGGTCTGAACACTGTTTACAAGCACTTGCTTGTAAACAGTGTTCAGACAGAGTTGAGAGTTTTTGTTCATGGTCAAAAAATCGAGTCGCCCGATCATAAGGAGGTATCCCTTATGGAGTAGGTCTCATTGGAGCAAGGTATTTAATTTAAACTTAATTATTTTGTACTTTTTAAAGGAAAGGGCATGTTTACAAACAAAGACAATCTACCTGCTACATTTTTGTCTTAGCGATAGAGAGGAAATCTTAAATCTCTCTCTTTAAATCAGTTGGTTCCCACACCCACAGTCTATCCGCAACAAAACAAAACAACTAATATTACGGCTGGCCAAGCCCAAGCAGCCGTAATATTAGTTGTTTTGTCGGAAGACGATAGAGGGCGCTTATCCGAATAAACAAACCAGCCGGTTTTCCAGTGAGAATTCTTCGGAATCCGACCAACCGGATTCGTAGACATGGCCTGTGGGAACCGACTGATTTAAAGAAACATAATTATATTTGTTTCAGTTTTAGAAGTTAATAAAATGACCAAATTTTTATTTCATTTTCCCTTTTTATTTTCAGTTTTATTTATTTTTTTCGTAAAGATAGTTTAAATTTAATTTTAATAAAAAAATCACATTTCAAATTTTAAAAAATTAAATATTTAAAATTGTTATCTTAAAAATATTAAAAGTTATATTAAAGTTTTAATATATGTTAATTAAAAGTTAATTTTATTATTATTATTTAATGAAATGAAAAAAAAAAATCCTTTCAAATTTTATAAGTAAACTTTTAATAATTACCAAAATATGAACAAACTGAGGGTTCCACGAAGTTGTGGGCTAAAATTTGGTCTGAATTTAATACTATTCACATAGCACTAAATTTATTAACAGGAAGTAATTTTAATATCTGGGTGGTAGCAAATACTTCCTATACTTGACTTGGGGTTTCAGATAAATGAAAGGTAGTGATTAAAACTCCATAAGTAAAAATGTAAATCCTAAATTATATTAAAAGTTTAAAAATATTTCACCAAACATTAAATTTATTATTAATATAACATCATACATTACTATAGCATATACATCACATAAAATTAGTGTTTGATTTTCTTTAATAAGCCTATTTAATTTAAAATTGTGGCATATTTCAATTTATATCAATTATAGTTTAACGCTTTAAAAATGAAATGTGATTAAAATTTTCTGTAAAAATAATCATCATCCAGGGATGTAGAAAAGGAAATGGCATATAATTATTTGTATTTACTTTTTTATTTGTATAAATTTGAAACTTTCGGTCAAGAAAATTTAGCCTTTTAAAACTTGGTGTTTTATAAGAGGGTCCCCTCCCCCCCCCCCCCCCCCCCCCCCGTTGTATGATAATGTGATTGATAATCGTAACTCTGTGTAATTTTTAATATCCTGTATAAAATTATCAAAATGTTTATTTCGTAATAATAGCATTAATAATTAGTTTGGACGTTAAATTTTTCTCATAAATGTATTCAGTATTGATATTTATTTCATTTATTTGATACTGACTACTTGAACATTTCGCATACTTTTTGAATTGTTATGCTACTGTCATCATCATAAACACCCTTGATTAAAACCTACATTTGAATAACATGAAGATGAAGCTGTATAGTTATTTCTAGGTATATTCTTTTTATTTCAAAAATAGAAATTTTAAAGAGTGTAATAACTATTATTTGTTTAGCCTTTATATATTTTGCTCACTGTAAAGGTTAAAAAAAAAAACCGTCCCTCCAGAAAACTCGGGTAAATAAATAAAGAAGATCTGAGGATTAATGTAAAAATAATCTTAGATTTGTTAGAATCTCCCTTCAGTAGTCGCCTAAGTTTGGCGAAAAACACTGGCGCGTTGTCTGCAGAGCCTTTGCAGCAACCCTATGAAAACTCATTCGTCATTGTCAAGGCTTCTTGTTGCATTTTTCTAAATTTTCCTTTCTCCGTCTGACTGACCCGACTTCTCTTTCATATATTGGATATTGCAGCGGTTCCCAACAGTGGTGTAGTCGAGGGGGGACGCGGGGGGACGGCGTCCCCTCACTTTTATATTTTATCTCGAGCGTCCCCTTACTTTATATTTTCAAGGGGGACGCTAGAGACGCGGGAGGACGCAGACTTTCCAAACTTACTAATTTTTTTTTAATGAACACAACAATAAATTAACAATTTTAGAAATAAGGTATTGATTTTTAATACTTTCCAACAAAGTTGAAAAGTGTTTACTGTGCTTGTTCGACTATTCATATTTTAACTTCCATAAGTCTGCTTGGATTGCGGAAAAATGTTATGTATATATTTTTGAGGTTCAATGTAGTAGTATATCACTATTGTAAATGATGTGTATAACATCAGTATTTCGTTTACGGGAAAACAAAAAGGGAGTTCTTCCATATATTACGCTTTATTGGCAGAAATTGTTTGAAATAGATATTAATGAAGTTATAATATTTTAAATATAACAAAAATGACATTTGAAATTCGTTGTAACATGTTCCCTATCGGAAATAGCATCTATCGTTCGTTTACAGGGACAATAAAAAATATTCCCAAACGCCATGATCCTTTAACGATAATTATTTGAAATGCATGGAAAGCTATGGGAAACGGTGCGCGGAACATTTATAGTGCTTTTACAAAGCCGCACAAAAGAATTTATCACATTGTCATCTATGAGTTCAGTTGCTTAAACGTGTTTTAGATTATATTATTAGGGCTCCTAACACATTTTAGTCCCCCAAAACTGAGAAGGGGGTCATTTAAAAAAAGGGGGGGGGGCGGAACTTCAAGGAACCAATTCTATTACAAAGGGGGACTAAAAGGAACCATTCGTCTAAAAATACTGCACCGAGTTTTCCTAAATATGCAAGATATTTTTTTTTTAAATACCCCAGAAAATATGTTAATTCGTTATCTTTATAAACATAGTCATTAAGCAATGTACACAGCTTTATTTAAACATACTTAAATGTCCTACAGCAAGAAGATAGAAAGTGCTCAATATTGAGCACTCACCTTTATAATTGTCCTTAAAGAAGCATGAACTTTTAATTCAAATTCTTGAGTATTAAAATTTTAAATTAATTTAACATATACAGGTTGTCCGGCCTATAAATATCCAAAAGTTATGGCTTATTATTACGGAACTACACATTAGAATATAATAGACTTCCACTCCGAGATATTAAAACATTGAACAAAACAAAAAACTGAAACTGTGGATGAGTGGAAAAGAGCGTATCATAGAAGCAATTTCTCTAATAACTCCTGATATTCTACGAAACATTTGGGGAGAACTGGATTACCGTTTGGACACTTGTTATGCTACCAAAGGCGCACACATCGAAGTTTATTGATATTGAAAATTTGTAAGATACCCTTTTTATTTAAATATATTTTTTAAAAATTTAATAGATAGTTCCACAAAAATCAGCCACATAACTTTTGGATACTTTTAGCCCGGACACCCTGTATATTGTTAATTATTAACATTAAACATTAAAAATTTTAATTTAAATTTTAGTTCCTTTCTACACAAAAATTGAGATAAGGTATGATGTTCATCAGAAAAAGGATAGTGTGACAACGCCCCCTGGAGAGTGAGCAAAACCAATATTGAATCAGCAGTTACTCATAATCATCTTACATATTAAATTTGATGAAATCCCATCCCAAACATGCCAAGATCTGGCTATCACGGAAATCGTTAAAAATGCGACACAGCACCAACTGTTGGGCGAAATACACGAAAATCTAATCAGCATCAATTTATGTCAAGGGTTAAGTGAATGTGAAATTTGGTGAAATTTCATCCAGAGATGCTGAGATATAGATACGTAAATTGTGAAAAGATGCAGCATAATAATGCCACCTGTTGGGCCATACACACCAAAAACTGGTTAGACCTTGTATGTGCTAAGGTCTAATTAAATATATTTGATGAAATTCTATGCTTTAGTTTTAGGAAAAAAGTGGCTACTATATATGTATCATATAAAGAGAGAAATTTTCAAAAAATTGTCAAATCATATTCAGGTCAACCTAAAACGTGTAAATCCATCAAAAAGATTCCAATGCTTTCTTCTGATAAAAATATATTTAAGAAGTATAACAAAAGCAAGAATAAATTTTAATTAAGATTTCCTTTAATAGACGGATACAGTTCTATATCAAAATCGAAAACAAAACTAAATCTATAATAATAAAGATAGAGGTTGGTCTGTGCAGTCAATGTGCTGAAAAGACTGCTGCACATACAGCTACAAGATGAAGGTGAGGTACATCTATGTCTAAAATCATGCACTTAGAAGCCAGTTTTCGGAATTTCTTTTTATTTATTTATTTATTTTTATTATTATTATTTTTTTTTTTTGCGATTTTTAGCTTTTTTTTTCTTTGCCGATCACGGTGATTTTTTTTTTTTTTTACATTAATAAAAGGAATTCAGTTTCAATTTTTTTGTCCAATAGTAGTAAATTTTGTCCTCTTTTCAGCTTTTTCAATAAAGTTTATTCAGAATTTGTACAGTGATTTATTTTTGGCGAATTTTTTATGCGAATTTTAGCTTTTTTTTCGCGTTCCCTTTCAATTTTATGACATTTGAAAAAGGAATTTGGTTTTAAACTCTTAGCCCTAATACAATAGATTTTGTTCTTTCGCGATTGCGTCCTCAGATTGTAAGTTTTAATCTTTTTTTTTTTTTTCATTCTGAGACGATTTTCTCACATTTGTGAAAGAATTCCGGTAACAATGTTTTAGCCTACTTTAGTAAATTTTGTCTTTTGTGATTTTTATGAATTTTTATACATTTCGCGGTGATTTTTCCACATTAGTAAAAGGAATCCTGTTTAATTTTTTTAGTCCCATCATTGAGTTTTTTTTTGTTTTTTTTTTTCTTTTGCCAGTTCTGTTACTGCAGTTTAATATATTTTGTCCTCTTTTCGATAAATTTGTTCTGGAATTCGTACCGTGATTTTTTAATTTTTTTGCTAATTTGTTATACATTTTTGTGTTTTGCGGCGATTTTTTGTCATTCGGCTTCAATTTTCTGGTAGTTTAATGTAGTAAATTCTGTCCTCTACGCTTTCTAAATTTTTAGTGACTTTTAATGCGATTTTCACTGTGTTTCACTTTTTTCCGCATTCCGTGGCGATTTTATGACATTCATAAAAGAATTTCGGTTACAATGCTATACCATACAAGCCCACTATAGTAAATGTTGTCCTGTACGATTTTTAGAGTTTTTTTTTTTCTTTTTCACATTTTGAGGCGATTTTTCCACAATAGTAATTTTTTTACAGTCACAAAAAAAGGACGAAGTAGACCAAAGGGGACCTTTTCCTATAAAGGAAACTTTAGGGGCGAAAGGGCACCATTTGGGACCTCTACATTATGCATTTTATATATTTTTTGTATTATGCTGAACAAAACTTTAATTAGGTATGCAAACGATATTTGTATACAGAGTCACACAAAAAATTAAATATACTACCATTTATGGCCGGATATTTATTGAAATACCATTTATAAGCAATTATTGCTTGATGTTTGTTTAAACTAAACGAAATTTCATTGTTGATAAGAAATGCTACACATGCTTTTCCATCACACATTATTGCTCTAAAATTAATTTTACAAACATTTGTGAATAATTAATATATTATCCAGTATGCAGGGTGTACCAAAGATTGACACGCGTTTTAATTTTTTACCTTTTTGAGATAAGTATGTAAATTAGATTATAAAAATACTTAAAATAAGATAATAAAACAATATTGAAATATTATGACAGTGAAATAATATTCTCGTTACTAAAAAAAAAAAAAAAAAAAAAAAAAATGCATACATTAAAAAAAAAAAAAAATGCATACATTAAAAAAAAAAAAAAAAAAAAAAAAAAAAAAAAAAAAAAACTTTTATACGACTCTTCTATTCAAAATTTGTCAGATAGATAAATTTTTGCTGTAACAAAATCATTAAAAATTTGTTTACTCCAAGCTAAAACCACAGGCTTACTCAAAATTTGGAAAATGGAAAATCACAGACAGACACGAAATCTAGAAAAGTATAAAGAGTTGAAAACTTTTATGAGAGCAGGCATTTCAGAAAGTTCTCTGAGAGAGGAAAAGTAATGCATATTATTAAACTGTGACCAAATTAAATATATTTCTGTTGTTTTAAAACAGTTTTTCACTTTTATTTAAATATTTAATTGCCGAAACGTCAGTGAAGGCTTACTGTGGAGACACGAAAAGTTTTGGTTTCCGTTAGTCTGTCTGTCTGTTCCGCGATAACTGCCGCAAAAAGCATCCGATCGGCTTGAAATTCCCTGGGCATGTTGATGAGCTCCCCGGATTTAGCTGTATAGTTTTGGGTTAAATTTGGTTCATTCGTTCGGAATATACAGAACATTTTATTTTGTGATATAATGCTTTTCTATGGGAAGTCAGACGATTTTCAAATTTTCATTTGTTGAAAGAAATCGCTCATATGAATAATAGATTTAAATGGTAAATTTTGGATGCTGAAATTTTTAAATAAGAGTATTAAATTATTCTTATTAGCTTGCAATTTTGTCAAAACATTTGTCAGAGCTTTTAAATTAGGTGTATAACTTATGATAGAATTTTATACATGTGTTCGAATAATATAAAGCATTTTATTTTATGAATTTACTTATATTTCATTTTTTTCTTTTAACCGTTGCGTAGCAACAGCATCTCATCTAAAAATATCATAAATGTGAAAGTATGTATGGTTTTTTGAAGTCAAATCAAAGCAAAAGGAATGAATTAATGAATGCCTTTGTATAGATATTTGCATATAGATTTATTTAAACGCAGAAATGAAAATAGTATTTATATACTATATAGAATAATATTTTCATTTATTTATTCAACTATTTGATTATAAATGAAAAAGTTCGTTATTTTCATACAGAATAAACTGACATTATTCTGTTAAATTTTATAAACTTTATTGTTGCCAAAAAAAAAATGAATAACAATTTCTCCCAAAGAGTTAATTTTAATTTGTAAGATTTTCACGTGCAAAAGAAAAATGGAATAAGCAAATAAAAAATAAAAAAAAGGATATATAGGGCAGGAATGAATACATATAAACATTTCACACCAAATACCACCTAAAATAGGTTTTGTAGCAGTATTTTCCCAGCACTACGAAGAAAGATTCCTCGATTTACACGATTTTACTTGGTCTTCCTTTTCTCATTCTTTGCGATTTCATTTTCGCAATTGCGTGCATTAATTGGCACAAAATTTTACATTTTTATGACTGAGATATATGTAAGGCCATACAAATAAGAAATTCCGTATTGTCTCCTATAAAATGTGATAAAGTGTTGGTTAATCATATATGTTTTTATTAAGAGGAGCAGAGCTGCCAAGCCTCCGGCGTTCCGGATACCAGTATTTTAATACAGAAAATGTTACTTTATTTAATTGAAACATTTGCGCGATTTAAAAGAACATTTTCTCTAAGATAATAGTGATGTGCAAAAAGCTTGAGACTTGGTATGTCTGGTGGGGAGTGATATGTTTTACTTAATGCATTTATCTCTATTTTAATGCTACGTGAACAACGTCCGTGTAACAGCTTGTAGAGTGTAAAATAAATTAAATTATTAAAATAATCCTTATTACGAAAAATGAAACAGAAAGTCCGGCTAAGGGAAATGAAATGTTAGTTAACCTTTCGTAATTTGACCTGAACATAGGTTTGCGTCAAATTTCAACGGTATTTGTAACATCACGATTTTAAATTAAATGTAGATACTATTAAAAGAAAATCACAAAAAATACTTAAAGGCGCCAAATCATGTTTATCTATTTAACGATGATGAATTATTAACTGTTAGGTTTAGAAGCCCCCCTACTTTAGGGTGATTTTAGTAAGTTAATGCTATCGAGTACATTTTTTGGTATTTAGATTAGATCTTAGATATAAATATTTCAGAATGGTAATCAAAATTATTTTTTTATAAACAAAATTTATAAAGGTATTAGATTTCTAAATTAGATGTTTCAGTTTACATTTCCAAAAGTTCTTTATCCATTAGATACAGGTATTTGTGGTTAGCAGGCAAGTAAATACTGCTGTATGGATATTAGGATAACGTAAAATGCTTGACCGAATTATTGCTTATCCTTATAAATCGCAGTGTAAAAAGAAATCTAAGATATAGGGTAATCATTAACTCAATCAGTAGAAAATTACAAATGCAAAATAAATTACACAACGGGGGGTTCAGGGGGGCAGGCCCCCCTGAAGAAATTTGCTTTATTATATAAAAATTACTAGAATAAGTAGCTCGTGAGAATTTCAGAATATCCTTACATAAGAACGTGTTTAATTTAACGCTTTTAATGTCTGAAACCATCGAAATATTTTTTTCCTTTTATAAATGTTTGTGTAATTTAAATAGTTTAAATTTTGTTTTTGTAGAAAGATTAATATTACGCAAAGTTTGATAAAAACAATGAGTTGCAGAGATGACGTTGAGGCTCTTGATCTGCAGATTTACTAGTTGAAATTAATTTGAAACATTTTTTTAAAACTTGAAAACTAATTTATAAGGAAAGTGCTTCTTAAATAACTCATCTGGTGCAAATATAAGTGTCATTTGCTCTCGAAACTCTCCTTCAAGAAGCTATCTTAAAAAAAAATTCTGCTCGACTCTTTAATCCCTTTATAGAATGCCATCAATTCAAGTAAATTTATAATTGCCGAAACGTCAGTGAAGGCTTACTGTGGAGACACGAAAAGTTTTGGTTTCCGTTAGTCTGTCTGTCTGTTCCGCGATAACTGCCGTAAAAAGCATCCGATTATCTTAAAATTAAGAATGCATGTTATTGAAATCCCCGGATTTAGCTGTATAGTTTTTGGTTAAATTTGGTTCATTCGTTCGGAATATATAGAACATTTTATTTTGCGACTTAATGCTTTCCTATAGCAATTCAGACGATTTTTCCATTTTTATTTGTTGAAAAGAAATGGCTCATATGATTGAAGGATTTAAATGCTAAATTAAGGATGATGAAATTTCCTAATTAGAACCATACATTATTCATATTAGTTTGAAATGTTGTGTATACATTTGTCAGAGTTTTTAAATTCGGCGTATAACTTTTATGGAGAGAATTTATATATGTGTTTCAATAATATAAAATATTTTTTTTAATATAAATTTTCTTTTTAAGCACATATTTAATTGTTTTTATTGTCTTTTAACTGTTACCTAGCAGCGAGCTACACCTAAAAATATCGTAAATGTGAAAGTATGTGTAATTGTTTGAAGTTAAATCAAAGTCAAAAGGGACAGATTAATGCCTTTGTGTCTTCACATATAGATGGAATTTACCACAGAAATAAAGGAAGACTATGTTCTATTTATTTTGCTCAAATATTTTTCTTTTAAATTAAAAAGTTCATTATTTTCATAAGGAATAAATCGACATTTTGCTATGAAATTTAACAATCTTTTTTTTTTTTGCCGTTGCCACAAAAATTCAATCCCGGAATAAAAATTTATCCTAAACAGTTAATTTTGATTTGAAAGATTTTTATGTACGAAAGAAAATGAAATTAAAAATAGACAGAATACGCTTTCATATTAGAAATAGAGTCCGATTCCCGCAGGGTGCGAAAGGAATTCGAACGTTCGTTACGACGTCACGTGAAAACACTCTTTCGTATCGTATCCTAATTCGTATCTGGCGAAAAGTGCTATTCTGGGATCAGATTTTCGTACATTCGAAAGTGATTACGGATGCTATACAGCGTCCGAAAAGGCGGTGATAGCTCCTCCCAAATTCACGTCAGTTTTACAGATTACGATGATTGATATCACGATATAACCAATGGAAATCCATCATTTATTAATCGAAGTAATCATTATCGTATCGTAGCTTCATCCTAAAACGTGTAAACATAAAACTAATGACAGTTTAGTAGTGTTTGAAATTTGCAATTTTTGCCGTATAAGATAATTTAACATTACAGTCTTAATGAAATTCCTGTTATAATGAAAAGGCTGCTGTTTCAGAGTGTCTGCATACTAAGGATCTGAGTGTGACGAATTTAATTTAAAAGAACACAAAACTTTTGCCTGAATACATATTGCCTCATGTATGTGTTGATTAAAAGCCACATACTTTGGCAATAATGATTCAGTTATTTCTACAAATGATAAGGAAGAAAGTATCCTCCAGCATTAGGAGTTACTATTTTTCTATACCATTATACAAGGACAACTTGGTAAAATTTCAAAGCCATAAAGACTTTAAAGGTAGGAAGCCAGCTATATGCATTTTTATTATTTTCTTTAGGACTAAAAAATCTTACCGCTAGAGGGGAAATTTTAAATTTTAGCGTTGTTTAATAATAATATTTTTTGCAGTTTAAACAAAAAAATAGAATGTGAAAATTTTAAACATGAAATTGAGTAACTAATGTGTGTATGCCCAGGGTTGGGGAATTATATCAATTTACTCAGCACTGATGAAGTGAATTTTTTTATACTGTTGGAAAAAAGTTTATATTTTTTATTCATTCATTTTATTTAAAGTTATACTCAAATGTTTATGTTTTACATGTTTATATTTTATTTAGGTGGCTGGAGTAGTTGATTTTAATCATAATTTAAATGAACTGATTTAAAAAAAAATATTTAAATTAACCTTTCAAAAAATGTTATTTTAAATCTATATCAAGATATTTTGTAATAAATATTATAATTATGTATGTCCAAAAATGCATTGTAAATTTAGAAAGTGGAAGAGGCTTTTTTAATTTTATTTAAATCAAACATAACATTTTAAAATAAAATCATAAATTGAGAATGGGTAAGTTAAGGTAATAGGTATATAGGATATATGTTAAATTGTAGCTAGTATAACTGGAAGTGCTCATACAACACAAGATAATTTGTTTTATTTATTTCATGTTTTCAAAAGTAAAATCGAATTCACATTTTCAAATTAAAATCTCTGTTTATATTGCTCTATTATTTTAACTATGTAACTGTAATTAATTTTTATATGTTTAAAATATCTCAAATTAACCAGGTGAATAAGTTTATTATTATTTTTTTCAGATAAATTTAAATAAGCTTTTCTAATTAATAATTTAATTTTAATGATTCAGCGAAGGGTATTTTTCTTTAAAATCGTACTTTAAAAATTAAATTTTGATGAAAAAAAAAACACAAATCCTGCTTAGAGAGTAAAAAGAAATATGTATATATACATATGTATAATAAATTTGAAATCACAAATATATGAAGAAATTGATAAAGTTCTAAAGATGATTTAGAAATGAACATAGGAAACCAATATGTAAAATAAGAAACTATGAATGACTCACAGAATCGTCAGGTTTTAATCGTTATGAATCGTATATATAGGGTGACATGGGGTAAATATGGGTCAGAAAACAATAAGATTTCAATATCTAGGAAAATAAAAAAGATGAAATTTTCAAATTTAGCATGAAGTTGACTTAGTATTGTAGCTTTTGTATAAAATATTCAGTTTACTCAAAATATTTTTATTTATTTTTCAACTGAATTTTTTAAGTGACCTATAATTACTCCGGCAACGAGGTAATTATGGGTCACTGTCTTTATGAAGTATTAATGCATATTTTTTTAATAAAATATGTTTGAAAGTTTTTAGAAATTGCCTCTAAAGTAGACATTTTCATCATTAAAGCTTAAAAATTTTAAAAAGATATAAAAAATAAATGAAAATGCCATTTATTTTTATGGGATGTTTACAAAAATCGCATTTTTCTGTTAGACACAAACTTTACTTTGCAGGTGCTTAGCAAGAGAGCTAAGGGATACTTGAGGTGTGTATTTATGCAGAATCATCCAAGCATAGTTAATAATGATTTTAAAAAATATTTGTTACTTATTATCCAAGATATTAATCTAGAAAAATGCGTCATTGCAATCTGCTTTTGAAGAATGCTTGGCACAAAGATGAGTTTAAATTTTGTACAAGGACTCTGTTATTGGTAAGGTGAATCATACTGATAGATAGTCATCATACGAAAAACTTTGTACATGAGTAAAATTTATACTTGACTGATTTATTTAGGTCTATAGTTTTCCTCAAATTAACTGCTGTAAATTATAAAAGTATGAATGTAGCACATATGTTTCACTGTGTTCTAACAATTAGGCCTAAAAATTAATATTCAAACAATTACAGTTACCCTACATAGCATAATATGGTTAAAATTAAAGGATGCATGCTTAAAAGCATTTTACTCGTTAGTTGAAAAAATAATTTTGGTTTTTTTACAATACTACTTTGTTCTTTTAAGCAACAAGAATCTTTTTGGGGTTCATATTTTTTTAACGTTTTGTATCTAATTAACTGCTCCACACTATAAAGATATGAATCCAGCACCATGTGCAAACAGTTAACAATTAAAGTTTAAAAAAGAGATGTTTATAAATATATTTTATCTGGTCTACTTCAAAAGTAACTTTAGGTTTACAATACTGTATATTTATTTTTTATTTGGCATAATTGACATAATTGGGTATACATCTAGAGTCTATTTGAAAACAAATAGGAACAAAAAGTGCATGTACTTAAAAACTTTATAGTATCTATACTTAAAATAAGCATAAAAAAATCTAAACACTTATGTTAATGTGGCATGGATCTTAGTAAAAAGTGCAATTTTTGAAGGCAATCTTTTTGAAAGATGATTTTGTAGCATGTTACAAAAGCATCTCAACTCACATTATGCAGCAAAATTAAAATAAAACTTTTTTATGCATAATAAAGTAGACTAATCGGAGAGCCTATCCACTATTTTAGAATTTATGTTAGTAGATTTCATAGTGATAAAAACTAGGTGACCCATAATTGCCCCAGAATGAGAGTGACCCACATTTACCCCGTACTACCCTATTTTTTAAATTATGAATTTATCAGAATGTCTAATATATTTAAAGAATCAAAATATTTACATGGTGAGTAGAATGTGTTACAACAGAATACAATTCTGAGTCTTAAATATTTCATTAGAAGAAACTAAAAAAAAATGAAACTTTTACTGTTATCAAAGGTATTTCTTCTAATGTGATTAAATTTGTAAATAACCCCCCCCACACACACACACACATAAACATAAAAAAAAAAGCTTTTGAAAGCTACTCTTTGTAAAAATGGCTCACATAAGTCAGCCTTTTTTTTATTGTTGTTAAATTTGCATTTTAAAAACAGGTAATAAAGAAATGTATTTAATTTATAATGCTTATATTCATAAGTCAAGCGAAATGAGTAAAGTTATGCCTTTTTTTTTTTTTTTTTTTTTCGCTGAACATTGTGACGAAAATATAAATTATGTTTAGATTTCTGTGCAAAATCAAGGAATGAATTACTGAATACATTTGCAAGAAATAAAATGATTGCAAGTTAGATTTCTATAAACAAATGCTTTTTCATCTTATTAAGTTAGTGATTGATAGTTCTGAAAGCACAAAGACTCTTTAATGCAACTTATTTTTACTTTATACATATAAATCTAATTAAAAAGGGATATTTTCAACCGGTAAAAATAAAAAGAATAGCTTTAATAAAACCACCCCAAAAATTCAACTTTATATTAAATATCAGAGCTGTTTACCTTTATGCAGAGATAATCAGCAAAAGCTTACAATGTTATTTGTTTTCACTGTGTAATTTTTATATTACCTTTCATAAGCAAAATACAATATTTTACAGCAGTTCATGCTTTTATTATTTTTTTAAGTACATTAATAAGAGCATATCCTTATTTTATATCCTAACTTTTCATTTTAATACATTTCCTAAGTCATTATTTATCAATTATTTTCAGCAATTAACATACATTCTTCATTATAACAGCGAAACTGACTTATCCACAAAATAAATAAAGTTGAAATGTGCATGTTGTATGTGATTTGTAGTAATACAGTTGATTGAACATGATGCTTTTTGATGATTTTTGCTTATCTTAATACATTATTGGTGTTAAATCACATTGCTTGAGGATAGAATTTGTTTATTGTAAATGGGTAACAGGAATGTAAACAAGTACGGATTTAATCAGTCGTGTAATTGATATATTGAGATAATGTAACTTAGAAAAGACTAAAGAAAAAAAAACTATTCACAGTTATTAAGGTAAGACTGGCAATATAAACAGTTGTTTAAACAATTTTTAAATAAGATTAAGTGTTGATAAAAAATATCATGCCCTTTCCTAGTAAACTAAGTATTTTGCTACATGTTTTCAAAAACAGTACATTAAAAAAGAGAAAATAAATGTAAATGATATGCCCCCTCTCCCCTCTCTCTCTCAAAAAAAAGAAGCATTTGAAATTAATTCTTTGTATAAATACACTTCAAATGCTTCCTTTTTTTACGATAATAAAGAAATGTATTTCATTTTTAATATTTATTTAATATATATATATATATATATGTATAAAGTTTTTTTTCAACCCTGATGAAAATAAAAATTATTTCTATTTTTTTAAAAAATCCATTATTACTATTATTATTGCCTTTATGTTAAATTAGAAAATTCTATGAAAAATCAAGAGTAAAGAAAAATCTAAATCTCCCAAAATATATCTTCATGAAATAAAATGCCTGCAAGTTTAATTTTTAAAGCTTTCAATCACTATAGCAACACACCATAACCGACATTCTTTTTTTTCTTTTATTTTTACAGGAACATCAATTAATATTTATTTATCATGCATCTTATTAAAATAGTGGCTGAAAATTTAAAAAAAGTGATACACATTCTTTTAAAAAACTTAATACTTTCTTCTTCTTCTTCTTTTTTTTTTTTTAAATATTATAAATCTAATGTAAAAAGCATATTTTCAACTGTAAACAAATTAAAATGAATAGCTTTTTTTAAAACTCTCATTCAACTTTACTCGTCTGTTCTAATATGCAATTTATTATACAAGTAAGTCATTTGTCTGCTTTTGATATTACTTAAACAATTTCTATAAAATCAAGAAGAATTATTGTTATTTTTTTAAACACTGTTTTAAAGTTCAAACTTTCTACTTTTACAGCAATCAAAATTTAATTTATGTATATTTATATGTGTGTCATTAATGTATAAAGCACATGAATAAAAGTTTCATGTTCTTAATAAATAAACATTTTTAAAACTTTCTCTCAAAAAGGGTAGTAAAATTTTCATAAAAAGCAATTTTCACAGAATATAAACCACAAAAATAAAGTTAATCAGCAAGCAACAAACTTTAATCAAAGATGCTTATAAAACACTCATAGATTTTTTTTTTTTTTTGTCTGAAAATTTTATTCATGTAGGTATGAAGTTGATTTTGTAACTGTAGTAAAAAAGATTTTCACTGGTATTTTAACTTTTAGATTATTGTTACTGTAAAATATGCTATATTAAAAAAACACTTTAATAATTAAATTCTACCATGTATTTATTATTCAGTTTTTGCCTTGATATTTTGATATTGGAAATGCATAAATAATTAGTAACAAAGCCATCCAAATTTTGTAATAATAGTACTAAATTGCTAATATATTTTTGAAAAGATGATTTCATGGACTTTATTTATTTTCACATTTATTAAAAAGTAATTCTCACACATTGATTGATATTTTAATAAAATTTGAAGATGATTATAAAATTTCTGTAATTTGTTTAATATATGTGTACTTGAAAGAAAAAAAATTCAGAAGTTGTGTAAGACAGCAATAGATGCAGGGTTGAGATATAATTATACAATAATAATAAATAAATAAAATGAAGTTAGAAAAACATTTTATTCTTCACCATTTTTCGAAAATACAAGAAAGTAACAGTATATATTTTTCTTACACATAAATATAACAATTTCAAAAATTATATTAATATTAAAAGTTATCTCGGTTTGATGTATACCTCAGTACAGATTATTTCATATTCTTGTCAACTTTAATGGGAAGAGGTAGATCATACAGCAAATTTTCAGCTAAGCATTCATCAAAACCTAAGGTTTTATGTAAAATAAATAAATAAAGTTGGATATTAATAGCATGTATTTCTTGGGATAAGTATTATGTTTAAAACTATGTAGCATATAACAATTCTTTATAAATTAAACTCTCTGTTATATTTATTAATTAAACTCTTTGTATAACTAACTGCATTTGTAGTAGAGCATCAACTCCGAATCCTTGAAATTTGTTTTTTTCAATGGTTAAAAGAAAATATTAAATTTATTTTACCCATTTGACTTTAAATAATTAAATATAGATAAAACAGTTATAATTGAAAGCAAAGTGTTTTTATTTATTATAATAATTATTCATTTGTTGAAAAATCCACCCCCTTCCCTTTTGGATTTTGATCAGAGGGTACCAATGCTATCAAAATATCTCAGATTCTTCCAATTTATCTCCATTTAAAAAAAATTCTACAACTTTAAAATCCTTTCCAAACATCTGTTTGTTCTTAAAAATAAAAATATTTTTTATAATGTACATAATTTATTTTAAAATAAATAAATAAAAATTTAAACCTCCCCACATCAAAATAACGGAGTTAACGCTCATTTTTTACCAAATACATTATAATATTCCTCACAAATGCCATAAAAAAATCCTAACATTGAAAAATACTAGAAACTTACTTATTAAAATGTCCTATCATATGTAAACAATCATAAAAGTTGCGTCCGAAATGGGCTTTTCACCCTCGTTTCGCCTGCTTTGAGATGGCGAAAATAGCATCCGAAAAAATGTAAACATCCGAAATAAATTTTCGTATCTAATCTTTCGCCAAATACGAAAAGAAGTGGCCCAGAATACAGTTTTCCCTTTTCTACGCCCCTATGACATCAAAGTGACGTCACGAAGAGGGGCGTTCCGCCAAATTTTCCTACTCAGACGAAGCCGGAATTCGACTGATAAAGTGAAAATACGAAAAGAAGGTGAATTTGATCTCATATATCAAAAATAAAACGAATACGCATTGAGGTTGAAATAAAAGGGGCTTGTGTTATGATAGTAATTCTTATTATTAAAAAAAATATATTACTAATATCTCATGGTATATCGTCTGCACACAGCTAACAGAAATGTTAATTCTTAATCTAAAATTCCAATGAGGAAAAAAAAAAAACTTTTGAAAAGCAAATATATAGTAAATATCAAAATTATGCACCGCAAAATTATCGCTGTCGATAATGACGTCATTGTCATTTTCGACAATTTATCGGGAAATAAATATTTACATCCTTAAAAACCAAGCATTAACTAGATTGCCTGAAAAAATGTTTTTTGACGGATGTTACTTCTTAATGCCGCATCATTTCAGAAAATATGAATGAAAATTATTTTATTTTTAAAGGAAATTACATTTTCATTCATAAAACCTAAACGTTTAATATAATTGCGTCAATGTAAATCATTTTCTGTGTTAACAGTATGGAAAAATAAGGCTCGGAAATGTAAAAAGAAATCTAAGATTTGCGCTAACTATTAGCGCAATCAATAAAAAGTCACGTATGTAAATTAATAAGACCACGGGGGGTTCAGGGGGGCGGAGCCCCCCTGAAGAAATCCACTTTATTATTTAAAAAATATATCAGAATTAACAGCTCATGAAAATTTCGAAATATCCTTTCATAACGTTTTTAATTTAATGCTTCTAATGTCTGAAAACTTCGTATTTTTTATTCTTATAAATAATTACATAATTTGAAAACTTTAAATTGCGGTTTGCAGGAAACGGAATATTACCAAAGTGAGTTTAAAAACAATGACTTGCAGAGCTGACGTTGAGGCTCCTGATCTGGAGATTTACTAGTTAGAGTAGATTTTATTCTTGATAATAGTGTGGTAACATTCACTGCACCGATTCACACATTCAAATTTCAATCCTATTTCATTCTTTCAATCAGAATAACTACGCGTTAAAAATAACTTCTATATGTAGTCCAGGCAATAGAGACCGTATAGGGGCTCTACCTAGCAAAATTCACGGTAGTTCTGGAAAAAGGCTTACTATATGTTTTTTTGGGTCGCTGAATCCGAATTTTTAACTTCCCACTAAAATTTCCCCAGGCAACCCCCCCAAATTTTGGTAAAATGCCCCCCCCCCCCCTAAAAAAAAGGTTTTTATTAAAAAAATGAATTTTTTTATTGTTTTAGGGAAAAAGTATCTAGAAATTCAGAAAGTAAACAAAATTTGTAACAAATTAGATACATGATATTATGACTTAGGATGAACGAGAATGGGGGGATCTGCCTCGGAACATGCGCGCGGTGCTGCGTGAACTAAGTTGCGCAATTCCACTTAACCACTCACACGTTTACATTCGCCCTCCTATCTCCCCTCCGAACTTTCTCTATAAGGTTTACTTTAAGTTTTTTGGGTCGCTGAATCCGAATTTTTAACTTCTAACCAAAATTCCACCCCCCCCCCCCCCCCCCGAACCCCCTCCCCCCAAATAGTTGTTTTTAACTTAAATTTCTTATTATTTTAGGGGAAAAGCATTACGAAATTCAGAAACTAGAAAAAATTTGCAACAAATAGGATGCATGACATTATGACGTACGATGAACGGGGAAGGGGAGGGCTGCCTCTGAACATGCACTGCGGCGCTACGTGCACTAAGTTATGAAGTCCAGGCAATAGGGATTTTACCTGGCAAAATTAATAGTAGTTCTGGATTTCGACTCACTTTATGTTTTTTGGGTCGCTGAATCCGAATTTGTAACTTCCCACCAAAATTTCACCCGACAACCCCCCCAAAAAATTGATTTTATGAAAAAATTTGGTTTTTGAGAAAAGCGCGCGGGGAATGTTCCTAGTCAGCCCCCTCTCTCCCCGTTTATCCTGCGTCATAATGTCATATATCCTATGTCTAGTTTCTGAATTTCATAATACTTTTTCCTTAAAACAATAAGAAATTTAAGTTAATAACAACTATTTTGGGGGGGGGGGGGGGGTTCGGGAGGGGGAAATTTTGGGGGTAAGTTAAAAATTCAGATTCAGCGACCCAAAAAACTTAAAGTAAACCTTATAAGGAAAGTTCGGGGGTGAGATGGGTGGGCGAATGTAAACGTGTGAGTGGTTAAGTGGAATTCGCAACTTAGTCCACGCAGCACCGCCCGCATGTTCCAAGGCAGATGCCCCCTTCTCCTTCATCCTAAGTCATAATGTCAAATATCTAATTTGTTGCAAATTTTGTCTACTTTCTGAATTTCTAGATACTTTCTTTTTAATAAAAACCTTTTTTGGGGGGCTTTTTACCAAAATTTGGGGGGGTTGCCAGGGGAAATTTTGGTGGGAAGTTACAAATTCGGTTTCAGCGGCCAAAAAAACATAAAGTAAGCCGATTTCCAGAACTACCATTAATTTTGCTAGGTAAAATTCTCTATTGCCTGGACTAATGTCAAATTTAAAGTTTCTAGCCCCGATAGTTTCAGAATAATAGCAACGTTAGAAGGTTTTTAGCTCATTTCATCACTTAAAATTTCAAAATTTTTAAAAGCCGTCCTTCATGAGCATCTACATGACATACATATAGTTTATCACTATATTTATTTTCAAGTTTTTTGTAAAAAACAGCTTCAGATAAATGGTGATGAGGCGATTTTAGAGGACTTTCCCACCAATATACCGTATTCAATGTTTAATAAATAAATAATAAAAAAAAGTTTTAAGCGAGTATGTAAGTCCTGAAAATACATAAGTTCCATGTTTTAAGTTTCTTGAGAAATTGTGATGAAACTGAAATTTTAGAATGTTCTTTCCGCATTTCACACCTTTAAAATTCTAATTAAAAAAAGTAATAATCAAGTATTGCATTTACATATTAGAAGTGGTCTATAGTTACTAATTTAAAGATTCTATTTCAAGTTCTTTTAAAAAAGAAATCTTGATGAAATGCAATTTTTGGAAATGTTCTGTAGAAAGATATGTATATATTTCCCCTCTTTAAAATCCATAAAAAAAAATCGATTTGGACCAGCATTTGACTACTAAACGTATTCTTCGGACTAATAAAAAACATTATTTATCGATTATCTTCGGCCTTGGTCACATTTTTTATATCTTTTCTCACGTAAACAGCACTTATTTTTTACTTCTGGTCAAAAAATGGTTTAAAAATTGCCTAGATGAGAAAAACGTGCCGAATTTCTAACAAATTAGAGTTTGGACAGTGGTATAGTCTCAGAATATTAAATAGTCTATTCATCATGTTTAACACACTTGCAAAATTTTAGCCCCAGTCGAAAACACCGTTACCTATCATGAACGCTATCATGTTCAAACACACATGGAAGAAAAAAAAAAGAAAACTTTGGCAGTCTGAAAGGAAATACCGACATGCACACATGTATACGCACATACATAGCGAATTGTTGCAAAAATGGTTAAAATGGATTCTGGGGGCTTCAAAAAGTAAAGATATACCAAAATATTTTACAGTTTTCTTTTTCTTTTTCATGATTGCAATAAATTTCTTACACTACATATGACCATAAAGTAAAAATGCAATAATTTTCAATGCTCTCAGTGGAAAGCAGTTATTTTATAACTATTTCCAAACTAAATAATGCAAAACAAATTCTAATAACAATTTCGTTGCTTGAATTAGTGAATTACGAGTTCGATTTCAAAAATTTTCAGTCATAAAATATGGTTTTAAATTTTTGAATTCTATAGCAGGGTATTTAGTGTCCAACAGATAAAGAAACTAACTAAATTAATTTAAATTTAATTCTTAAATTTAAATTTAATTTTTAAATTTAAATTTAATTTTTAAATTACTTTTCTCTGCAATAGCAAGATTCAAAATAAAGTTTGTGCTATGTCTGGTACAGACCCTAATGTTGGAAACTATGAGCGTCCCCCCACTTTTTTTTCCAGGACTACACCACTGGTTCCCAACCGGGTATGTGAAAATAATATCGGTAATGACGGAAATCACAGAAAAGGGATAGTAAACTCACTAAAATGTTAGAAATGGCAATTTAATTTTTATCGATTTATAATATAGTTGTTATAAGACGATAACTAATGAAAAAGAGCATGTTTGCGTTATCTAGTTGAGTAAAAGGGGGGGGGGGGGTTACTCCGAAGTGAAAATCCTAAGAAAGGGGCACGTGCGTGAAAGAAAAAAGGTTGGGAAGCGCTTGTATGTTGCTTTGCGCGCAGAAATGGATATCACCCAGATGGCTTTCTCTTGATTATTTCTCGAGATAAAATCTATTTACTGTTGTCAGTTCCACTTTCATAAAATGCGAAAGGGGAGACAAAAAAAAAAAAAAGGCCGGACGGCGGTTTCTAAATAAAGCAACAATTTAAAAAATATATATGTATAGTAAATCATACGAAATCGAAACTTGTCTATACTTGAATCCTCATTTAAATGTAAAATGTTCTTAGCCCTATGTAAGAAATACCATAAAATACACCTGCTGAGAAGAAAATCTGTCTAAACCACAATCTTTCTCCCGTCATTTTAGTTTTTCTCTTAACTATGTTTTGCTTAAATATCGACCGAAAGAGGTTTTTTAGACCGAAACAAAATTTCGTTCTATTTTCGGCCGGAAACGAAAACGTCTAAAAAATTTTTTTTAAGTAATCAATACATACATAAATATACATAGTTATTAATTACTTGTACGTGTTTAGTAATTACTTATACGTGTTTATTAATTATACGCAGTGGTCGATCCAGGCAAAATTTGGGGCCTATTTAGGGCCCTTTTACAAAAATCTATTTAATAAAAAGGGCCCCTTCACAAAAATAAATTTAATAAAATGGGTCCCTTCACAAAAATAAATTTAATAAAATGGGCCCCTTCACAAAAATGAACTTAATAAAACAGGCCCCTTCACAAAATTCCTTTTAATAAAATAGGCCCTCTTCGTAACGTTCTTTTTCATAAAAATTGTTTTCAAATGTGTAATTTGTAATTAAAACCAGGTCACGAAAATCAAAAACTTTAGCAAGGGGATTTAAAAAAGTTTTTGTTAAAAAATTCTTGGTTCGAATTTGAGTAACTGAATTTCAACTTTCGTTATAAAATGTTATTTTTCACAAAAATGACTTTTATTTTTCACAAAATGGGCCCCAAAAATAAAAACCTGCATCGACCCCTGAATACGTAATTATTAATTAATTATATTATACGTATAGCCCATGTTTGCTCTCTGTGCCTCTGACCAAAACATTTTAGTTTTATATAACATAAAATGCAATCATTTCATCAACGACACAGAATGATTTCCTAATTATACGAGTTTCATCTAATTAACAAACGTTTATACGTACCTAGATTTAACTTTTATAATGATTTTTGTAAATTATGATCTATTATACTAGAACCACGGTCGGCAACTGGCGGACCGCGGTCCACACCCGGACCGCGGAAGGTCGAAGTTTGGACCACCTAAAAAGATAATGCAAAGGAAGAATTTATTAATTTTCCAACGATACTTGAATATAAAAAGAAGAATTTCGAAACACATACTGCAGTGTTCCTTGATGTCACTGCGAAGTTGTTCAGTCTCGAAAAACCTTTACTTCAAATGGAGATAAATTACTTGCAAGAAGATACTTCCTTGCAAATGTATAAAACTGCATCCCCTGAAGAATTTTGGGGTAAACATGTCTCAGAAAAGTATGGAAATTGCAAAAAACTAGCCATTACTATGGATAACTGTTACTAGCTATTACTACCACGTTTAGCTCCACATATATATGTGAAAGAACTTTCTCCAAAATAAATTTTTTGAGAACAAATATCGTTCGAGATTAACGGGCGCACACCTTGAAGACACTCTTCGCATTAGCTGTTCACCAAGTGAACCAAACTAAAAAATTGGCTCAAGACCGCAAGTGTAATTTTTCTGTTTTATTATGTGTATGTAAAAAATTTCTGAACGTATACCTGTATATGTAGTAATTTTTCAGAACGAATACCTGACTTTCTATTTTATAATATATGTATGTGTACGTAAAAATAACAATTTAAAAGTAATAAGTACTTGTATTACTCGTGTTTTTTTTTTCTCTGGACCTCGATAAAATGTTTCAAAAGTATTCGGACCCCACTTAAAGTTACTTGCTGACCTTTGTACTAGAACTTTCTCAAAGAGTATTCGAAAGCCTTTTGCAGGTTCAGACTAAACATTTTCTATTACTGTTAAATCTGCAGCTTTTAATGAGCACGTGAAAAGAGTCTTCAGAGTTTAGTCTTATATGCATTGCTTGCTTTATAATGTGCTCTCACATCTTGACTCAGTCGTGACTTATAATCATAAACAATGAAGTTCGTAGCAATAAATAAAGAGTGTTTCATCTGAGCCGATGCAGCTCAAATCGATGAATAATGCTGAAAATTTTCGAAGGAAGAAACGAGATTTTCGGAATGCAGATAGTTTCGGTCCGGCGAAATTTTCTGCAGCATTTTCGTCGAAAACGAATTTTCGGTGAAACTCAGATTTTGGGCCGAAAACGAAACCGAATTTTCGATCGATTTCTAGTTTTACTGTACTAAATAAACATAATAATCTTACACAGTAAAATCCGTTAACACGTCCACTGCCAAAACTATAAAGTAAGAATTTTCAAATTTCTTGCTGAAAGTCGTTTGCCACCACAAATTCAGTTCGATAAATAAAGAAATTTTTTTATTCTAAAATAGTGGTGACAAAGTAATTAATGAATTAAAACCACGAGTATACTCGTGGTTGGCAGCAAATGTGTTCCTAAGCGGAATCGCTAGGGAGCCAAATATAATTCAATTTTGAAGAAGTTTTCAACTGAACAGTGCAACAGTTGTATGGTATTCCATCAGTAGGCATTATGAAATTTTTATGTTATTAACCACTTGGGGACAAGCGTCACGTATACGTGCCGCATAAGGTGCTCAGAATCCCCAATTATATCTACCAGTTATTTCTTTATTATAAATTTTGCCTTATTTAATCAGGACGTTTTCCTGATTCAATTAGCCAAAAATTTCTGTATTAAAAAACCGGTGATAAAAGATTAAAAATTCCGTAAAAGACGCTCGTCGCGAAAGGGTTAAGACAGGATTTCGTTCTAAACAGCTTCCATTATCCCATGTTTTGCTGAACCACGTAGGGGAGACCGGGGATAGTTGGCTACACGGATAATAGGCGCAGTCCCCATAAATCGCCTGTTTGTGGATAGATTGTGCAACCAGTCACAGAGTATCTTTCTTCTTGCGTTTTACTGATTCAATTAGCCAGAAATTTCTGTATTAAAAAACCGGTGATAAAAGATTAAAAATTCCGTAAAAGACGCTCGTCGCGAAAGGGTTAAGACAGGATTTCGTTCTAAACAGCTTCCATTATCCCATGTTTTGCTGAACCACGTAGGGGAGACCGGGGATAGTTGGCTACACGGATAATAGGCGCAGTCCCCATAAATCGCCTGTTTGTGGATAGATTGTGCAACCAGTCACAGAGTATCTTTCTTCTTGCGTTTTACTGATTCAATTAGCCAGAAATTTCTGTATTAAAAAACCGGTGATAAAAGATTAAAAATTCCGTAAAAGATGCTCGTCGCGAAAGGGTTAAGACAGGATTTCGTTCTAAACAGCTTCCATTATCCCATGTTTTGCTGAACCACGTAGGGGAGACCGGGGATAGTTGGCTACATGGATAATAGGCGCAGTCCCCATAAATCGCCTGTTTGTGGATAGATTGTGCAACCAGTCACAGAGTATCTTTCTTCTTGCGTTTTACTGATTCAATTAGCCAGAAATTTCTGTATTAAAAAACCGGTGATAAAAGATTAAAAATTCCGTAAAAGACGCTCGTCGCGAAGGGGTTAAGACAGGATTTCGTTCTAAACAGCTTCCATTATCCCATGTTTTGCTGAACCACGTAGGGGAGACCGGGGATAGTTGGCTACACGGGTAATAGGCGCAGTCCCCATAAATCGCCTGTTTGTGGATAGATTGTGCAACCAGTCACAGAGTATCTTTCTTCTTGCGTTTTACAATCGTCATTGTAGTTTTGCAGCGTTACCTACGTGCAGTGGACATTTATTACGATTTTTCTGTTTTTTGCGCTCATAAGTAATTTTTTGTTGCTTCATTCCTTTTCTAATTTCTAATACTTATCTTAATAATTTTTCTTAGTGTATGATTAACTGTACCTACCCCAATATGTGACTTACTTGGATTATTTATGCTTAGATGGTTACGTGTCCCTTTTGTGAAGAAATTTATTATGGGGCTAGAAGGCGCATTGAACACGGGGCAAGTTGGCTCGGTGTCTGGTGTATACTGGTAGCTTGAAAAGCAGCAAACACCGAAAAGAGTGGTTGCAATGCAAGATTTTGGGCACATGGGGCTTGCCCAAACGGAGACACTCGATTTTTTATTTGTGACAACTGTAACTCTGATGATGTTATCGAGTAGGATAGAAGTTACTCAATGTTAATGTTTTATTCATTATTTTTATGTCTGTATAATTTAGAATTTACATTGTACGGCGATAACGCCTTTGATTAAACCCACTGGTAATAATGAAATTGATTTCTCTTAACTCCGTGTCTTATTTAAATTTTTATAAAGCGTGTGCCAACTTACCCCATAGGTATAGGTAACTTGCCCCGTGACGGGGTAGGTTGGCGCGGAAATTTTCCTTTTACTTTAGGCTTCCGCTAAACATAAACTATATAAAAGCTACAAACTCAAAACTCCGGGTATTTATAGCCCAATACCTGTTCTTTAAAAGTACAGTTAAAGTTTCATCAAAAAATTAATAAAAATCAATAACTAAAAACTGCGCCTACTAGCTCCGGTCTCCCCCACATTAAAACGTGTAAAAAATGAATCTCTAAGATCCGGAAAGATACTTTGTTTATTGACAGGTTTCAAACTTAGCATGTGGGTTTGTAGGATATTTTTTTTAGCAAGACTAAGATTTCCTATTATAGAAAGGTTCTGTGTACACAGTTTTTACTGTATAAAATCCCATTCTATGTAGAGGAATAAATAGGGTAGTAAAAAGAAATTTAAGAGAATTTGTTACAGTTTTTTCACAGACAGTTGGATTATTTTGGCGATAGTAGTATGGTGCACTGTTTTTGTAACGTGCAAACAGTTGGAATCATAAAGAATATTTCACGATTTATCACATGCGCCCTGAGAACAGAAAAATGCCTTAAAATTAATTTATAATTAAATTCTAAGAATACCAACATATTATGTTAAAATGCTCTATCTAGGTATTCCACAAATGAAAAAAGTCTTCTTTTAATATAGAAGGTTAAACATATATTTTATTGAATTTCATCTTAAAGCTATTCCCAAATTCAAACTGTCGACTTTCGGATACATTTCTGAATTCTTTTTGTTCGCAAGCACATGAAATTGGCAAATGATCTTACTCAGAAACTATGTAATCGAACAGTTTTTCCCTTTTTCTGAAAAGACAAAAAATCTTGCCAAATATCCTGAAAAGTGGGCACTTGGAACTGAATCACCGGACGCGACAGCGCGGGAAAGGAAAAAACTGTCGTCGTTAGAAAGCAATCGTTTGCAACTCAAGATGGAATTTAATTATTAAAAAAGTGAAAGCTGTTCGATTACAAATCACTTCAATAATCATGCCTGCAAGCATTATGTTTTTGCGTTTAAAAATAAGTTCGTAAATATGTGAGAAAGCTTCAGAGAGAAATATTTTTTTTAAGGTTAATCTTCCATCCTATCCTAAAAAATCTCTAGTGTTAAAATTAGAGGGAAAATTAATAGACCGGGAACCGGCAGCACAGACAATCACCTCATCGAGTTCACGAATGAAATTCTAGGATTAGTTAAATCTTGATTCGCATATTAAAACGCAATCAGTCTGCCAAGTCATATCTTGGTGGGAAATACCTGAAAACCCGATTTTAGTGGCTGACTCGTAGGTTTACCATTGTGTTTTCCTGCACCAAAAGGTATGAAGACATGGAGGGCTAGAAGCAAGAAAACGCAATGGTAAACCTACGAGTGAGCTGCTAAAATCGGGTGTTCCACCAAGATATGACTTGGCAGACCGATTGCGTTTTAATTATACGAATCAAGATTTAACTAATCCTAGAATTTCATCCGTGAACTCGATGAGGTGATTGTCTGTGTTACCGGCTCCCGGTCTATAAGTTTTCTTCTATTCAATCCATTCTTTGCATTTGTACATTAGTCACATTAGCTAGCAATTAATTATGGATTTTGTATAGATAATTTCTTACTTGACTTTTGGACATGCATTGTAAAAAAAAGAAAAAAGAAAGTTAATGATATGAAGTAAATAATATGAATGGTTTGTGTGTTTTCATTTATATTTTAACCCCTTGCCTGTGAATTTCGAACTCAGTTCGGGCAACGCAAAAGCGTCAATTTTGGGATACCCGACCTGAGTTCGGGCAAGAGAAAAAACATTGTTTCGATTCCGCGACCTCCGAACTCAGTTCGTCCAATGCATAATATGTAACTTACCATTTTCTCAATCGATGGTGAACCCTT
The DNA here is from genome assembly GCA_963932465.1 of Maratus speciosus. Lineage (NCBI taxonomy): Eukaryota > Metazoa > Arthropoda > Arachnida > Araneae > Salticidae > Maratus > Maratus speciosus. Next base: position 356,212,536 of record OZ010796.1, on the reverse strand, counting down.
TCCCGCGAAAAGTTCGGCATTTTCGCGCCATTTGTCGGATTTTTGTAATTTTGCAGTTCTTCACAAATTTCATTCAAACCACTTTATGTTTGACAGACAGGATTTGTGAAATTCAAAGGAATCTGAGGGACATGGAATTCATGACAGTTGATATAAATACTAATATTGTTGTATTAGTTTATATATTTATTTTGAAAATGATGTCATTTGATTTATTTCGCTATAATTTGAGCAATTTATTAACATTTCCCATATATGTGAAAATATTGAATATAGTAATTATTTCGTTTATTTATTTATATTTTTTTAATAATTTATTTCAACATTTTGATGATAATAACGAACACAATTAAAGAGAAATTTTATCCCCCAGTTTTGACACGTTTTTCTCAAATATATTCCACTGGCAAGGGGTTAAAACCGAAATTTATAGATCGAACACTCACAAATATATATTTTTCTATTAAAAAATATTTGGAACTTAAAATAATTTTCGCTCAGTTTCAATACCGAAAACAATTTAGGTTCTGTTCTAATTTTCTTTCCGTCAGAAAGAAAAATTTTCCTATTTTCACTTTTTCCATTGGGTTCCGGTTCAAAACTTTACTATTATTTCATTTTTTAAGCATGTATAGATTAATAATTCTATTATTATTATTGCTATTTACCTTATAACATGTCATGCCATACATAGTTGCCTATAAGGTAAATGCACCAATAGTGGGCCATGTACCAGCAATTGGCCACTAATTTTTTAATGTTTAAAAACAAGCTCACAAATCCATTTCTAAACAAGTAGGAAATTGCTCGTCAAACGTGGCAAATGAGGTGCGTTCGTACTATAACTAGTTTTATAAATATTTTTGCACCCCCATATTGTACTGAATGTATAATTTTTTGCACTTCATAAAGTGCATACATAGTCTGTAACATCATTAAAATGCACTTGCAATATTTTTTTCCTATTTGCCGTAATGTAACGGAAACTTTTGACTGTCCCTGTAATTAAACTATACATCCAATTTTCATAAAATTTGAAATGGCTCGACAAAATTTTGCAACAATCATATATTTAAAATTTCATACCATTCGGTTGGGTAGATTTTGCTCTGTTATAAGCGGACGGACAGACAGACGGACTGAACGACGACGATAGGTGAGTAGAAGGAAAAAGCCGGTTCTATTTCACCAGGCGTCATGCGTTGAGGAGCGAGGAGCAAGGATGAGTGACAGGTGGGCGGAGTCGAGTGATTGACAGGTTAGGGGAGATAAGAAAGTGATGGACAGGTGGGAGGAGTCGAGACAGACAGGTGCCCGCGCGTCATGCTGTAGTAGAGGGGTTAAAACAAAGAAGCGATAATGAAAAGTGTACTGTAAGAGAGGGGTTAGAACAAAGGATAACGTTCATGAATCAGTAAAAGTCTACTGTAAGAGAGGGATTAGAACAAAGGAAAATGTTAATGAGGATGATTAATGAAGGAAAGTCTGTTGTAAGAGGAAGGTAGAACAAAGGAAGAGGTCATTAGGAAAGATCGCATGCAATTAAAAAAATACTTACCACGGAGCAGCGTCGAGACACGTCCTACCTCTGTGACATCCACCGGGCTAATGAACGAATGCTTGCTCGGAAACCGGTTTCATCTAGATAAAAGCTGGCTTCTGATTGGTCGAGAGTCGAACCTAGGTGGCAGCACCATCGCTTTCACCCGAGGGCATGAACACGAGCGCCCTCTCTTGATAGGATTTTCAACTCACCTGTGATGTCGTCATCCTATTTGAACTAACATAAAGAAGTGAATACATTTTATGAGTTTAACGAAATAAGTTTTTGTCATTTGCTAATTTTCAAAACATGTTTTTCATTTAGTCATTGTAATAAAGTTTTAAATAAATTAGTTAATTTTCATTTAGTTATTTGTTAATTTCCGAACAAGTTTTTTTTTTTTTTCAGTAAGTTATTTGGTAATAAAACATTTTAATAAATTAGTTAATTTTTCTTTCAGTCATTTGTTAATTTCCGAAACAAGTTTTTTCTCAAATAAAGCTTTTAATAAACAACTTTACATTTATTTTCATTTAATTATTATTTAAAAGAATATAAATTATTTTTTACTAATCAAAAGAACGCGAATTAGTTTTTAACAATAATGTTTTTGTTTAATTATTGTCAAGGATGATTGTTAACTGAAATATATGCTGAATGCGAAAACGGTTTTTTTTTTTTGAACTAAGAAAATAACTTTTTTTAATTAATGAACAACTGTTTTTGGAAAAAGGAGAAATATTGTGCTTTGCAACACTGAAAAAGAGTTGAAAATTAATGACTTCACCTAGTTTAAAGCATATTTAACATAAGATGAAGACCTAAGTGCTGTGGAAAGGCTTAAAAATAACATACTTTTGAATCGACCGATTTATGTTGGATTTACAATCTTAGAATTGCCTAAACTTCTAATGTATAAATTTCACTATGATTTTATTAAAAAAAGCATAAAGATGATGTAAAGCTAATTTTCAACGACACGAACTCATTGTGTTACCATATACACACTAAGAATGTTTTGGATGATATGGAACATCATGCAATGTTATTCGATTTCTCTGAGTATCCAAAGAATCATATACACAAATTCCATTACGGTTTTGTAAAGAAAACATACCTTTAGAATTACAGGTTTTGAACCCATACACTGCAACACACTCCCTTTCAAGAAAATAGATTGTATCAGTACATCCCGGAATTTTTCTTTTCCTGGACAGGTGAAATACTTGATCATTATCAAATCTCGCTCGGAGAGGACACATTATTGCAACCCGTTGTTTCATCATATGAATATGCTTTCTATATTAGTTTTTTAACTACTTATTTTGAGATATATATATTTTATTTATAATAATGCAAGTTAGTTTTAATCTTTTAACTAAGATATTTTCAGTGACTAAGGAAGTAAAGTTTTGTTTTTTAGAAAAAGTGGTATGAACTTTATATTTTTTTATTAGTTACTAATGAAAGATAATATATATTCAAGTTAACAGAAATTTAGGTGAAAGCTTTTGAATTTTCTTAAGTTTTTTATCTAAAAGAATGCGAAGTAGTTGTAATCGCTAGTTTTCTCTCATGTCTCCTACGAGACAAGTGGTTTCTATATATATAGTGAAAGGTTATTCTGTGTGTAACCATACGGTTGCGCATCAACGATGTTTCTTGCCGGTATTGTATCAATTAGTATTTTACTGCTTTTAACTAAGATATTTAAATGATAGATAACGCAAAGTTTTATTTTATTTTTAGAAAAAGTGGTTTGTACTTTATTTATTTATTTTATTTTATTATTAGTTACTTATGAAGGAATATATTTTTTTCAAGTTAACAGTAAATTGATGTGAAAGCTATGAATTTTCTTAAGTTTAATCTTATCCACTAATTTGGAGAAATAATTTTAAATGCGCGAGCTACTGAACTCTTTTCAAATAGAACGGACAAGTTCTTTTGATAGTTTGAATCTTATACCAAAAAAGGTTAATGATAATATATTTTAACAAATAACAATGTAGGCAATTAGATAAATGTTTTTAACTAGTAAAATAACTATTTAAAGAAGCTTTTAAGTATTATCTTTTAGTAGTGGATTTTTTTTTTAAACAAAATTTTCCAACATGTCAAAACAAAAACTTACTTCTTCAAAATTGAAAATCTTCATTGAATTCCCGGTCTTGAAAACACGCTAGCAAAATATAGAAAATAACAGTCCGCAAATGATTTCCGAATGAAGTTTTACAATGTTGTGATATTATTTTGTTTTCAATGACATCACTTTTAGACCCTTTGATTTGCTGAAACTAGCGAAGCTTTAAACGAATGGGAAGCCAGTCCATAGTTTCACACGTTAGTTGAAATAACAATTGTAGATAATGTTTGTTATCAAGCAACTTTTGAAACGCTCACCCCTCTGGCGAGTTTTAGAATTGGTGTTTTATCTTTTAGCATCTCCTGTGGGATGCAATCTCTCATAGCGTTCAACTATGAAAACTATGTATTGCTTTAGGCAAAAAGAAAAAAATAGTTTTCAGACATTTCCTATCACCATGTTTCTTATCTCAACAAAGATGTTCAATTAAGAATAGAAGATAAATCTTTTTTATTTTTAGTTTAAAATAAAAAGAGTATGTTTCGATTCAAATATAAATCTTTTTTCCTTTTTATACATTAAAAATCAAGATTCCAATTAACAGAAATTTTTTTTTTTATTTTCTCGAGACTGTATTAAATTTTTTATAATGAGTTTTTACTAAAATTGATGAAATAAACAGATATTTTCTGCTAAAAGAAAAGAATGCTATTATTGCTTTTTCTCAGCTTTTAACCTGTTCAGAACCAGCATTTTTTTTCATGAATTTTATTCGTTTGGCACTACTTTTTATTAATTATTTCAATTAACTTTGTAAATCACAAAAATCACGTAATTAAATACAATCAATTTTACTTCTATTTTTTTACTGATATCAAATTCAAACGTTTTAAGTACTTTCGTGGGTGCATATGCGCTCATGGTTCCGAATGGGTTAAAGAAAGATCGTTTCAAACATAACTAAGATTTGTTTTATACGTTCATTAACTGTTTCAGTTGTATGAATAAATGTCTCTCATTAAATTAAACTAATGTTATCATAAATTAAATTGTATTTATTTTTCAAGTTTTCAAAAGAATAACGCTTGATTTTCTTAAAAAGGTTGAAACACAAATAGATATTTTTAAGTTGTTCTTTAATCCAAAGACAACTTTTTAACGAAAGTTTTCATTCATTTTGTTTACAAACTAACAGATGTTGTTATTAAAATACTTTGAAATAGAAAGACGTTTATTTGAAAACAGAATAAACCTTTTAGATAATACTCTGAAAGTAGATGTCTTTAACTAAATTATCAAACATATGAGTGAGAGAAATCTGATTGCTACGTGACAAAAATCGCTTTTAACAATGAATTTTGAGTCAGTTTTAATTTAGAAAAAAGTAAATGGCTAACTTCAATGACATATTTTAGTTTTGTTGTTAGAAATAATATGTTAAACAAATCACATTGTTTGAAAATATATTTTTCGAGTTTATTTTTTCAACAATTGTTTTTTTAAAATGAAATCACAGATAAAACTAATGAAAGCAAAACTTGTGAAACACAAGTTGAATATCGAGAATGATAGAACATGTTTTGAATTAAGTAATGTAGAATGTGCAAACTTTTAAATTCATTCATTCACAGTAACAGAAAGTGTGAAATTTTAAGTTCAGTTTAATAAAGCAAATAAATTGAAAGATACATTTAAAAAGGATTGTTAAAAGTTTGTTAAAACTTTTTTTGTTTTAAGAAACACTAGACAAACTTTACACTTAAAAGACAAAATAATTATACATACCTTTTGTTGATTGAAGCAAGCATACTCATTGAAAATAGCATGAAACTGAAAAGTCGACGGTAACTTTAGTTAACCAGACGCCGTAAAAGGATCGATAAGGTACCGGAGAGCACTAAGCCAAATGTACGGTAAACGGGAGCTAAGGAACATACGACCTTCATCGACGAAATCCAAGACACAACTGATGTGCGCGGGGTCTACATCTGCTGATGAAGGTCACTGATAACAGATCACGTGACCGCTAACAACCAATCAGAAGCGAGCTTTCAAGTGTGACGACATCCTGTTGCAATACATGTAGACAACCTGGCGCCAGTTGATTGACAGGGGGCGTGGTGAATGTTAGGAATGCAGACAGAGTGGCGCCTACCTTCTGCATCATAGTATTTTAGGAAAATATATATTACATTGATGTAAAAAACATTATTTTTTAAAAACTGTTAATATTTTTGAAATAACATACTGTCCTCGTACAAGCGGAAACAGAATGTTTCAGAACATGTCTCTGATCATGGTTAAACATAACTTTAAGCATAGTTAACATCTCAGAGTATGATTAAATAAATTCGAACATAACTTTGGTCATGGTTAAACAATCCGAACTATATTTGAACATATCCGAACATGGTTAAACATGTTCATACATAACTTTGACAGTTTTTAATCTTTCAGAATTTAAAAAAACATATTTAAAACTATTTTATTTTAAAAATTTTTGTAAAAATTTTAATTTATAATTTCTTTTTAAGGTTTTAACTTTTTTGCTAAAACTTTTTTTAACGTTTTAACTTTTTTGTTAAAATTCTTTAAACGTTTTTTTTTTGTTAAAACTTTTTTTAACTTTTTTGTTAAAACTTTTTAAACTTTTTGTTGTTAAACATTTTTTTTACTTTCGTTAAAACTTTTTTGTAAAACTTTTTTACTTTGTTAAAACATTTTTTTTTACTTTTGTTAAAAAAAGATTTACAAACTTTTTTACTTTGTTAAAACATTTTTTTTACTTTTGTTAAAAAAAATTTATAAACTTTTTTTAAAAAAATTTGTTAAAACTTTTTTTACTTTTGTTAAAATTTTTTTGTAAAACTTTTTTGTAAAACTTTTTTGTAAAACTTTTTTTGTTATAAATTTTTTTCTGATAAAACTTTTTTTGTTAAAACATTTTTTATAAAACTTTTTTTATAAAACTTTTTTTTCTTAAAACTTTTTTTTACTTTTGTTAAAAATTTTTGTTAAAACTTTTTTACTTTGTTAAAACATTTTGTTTTACTTTTGTTAAAAAATTTTTCTGTTAAAACTTTTTTACAAACTTTTTTAAAATATTGTTAAAACTTTTTTTTTATTTTGTTAAAACTTTTTATATTTTTTGTAAAACTTTTTTTTTGTTAAAACTTTTTTAAATTTTGTTAAAACATTTTTTTGTTAAAACTTTTTTTTTTTACTTTTGTTAAAACTTTTTTTGATATTCTTTAAACTTTTTTTTTACTTTTGTTAAAACTTTGTAAAACTTTTAATCATCTTTGTAAACTTTCTATAATTTTTAAAACTGATAAATTTTATACATATATATATATATATATATATTTATATATATACATACATGCATACATATATATATACATATATATATATAAATACATATACATATATACATATACATATACATATATATATATATATATATATACATACATATGCATACATATATAGATATATATATATATATATATATATATATACATACATACACATACATATATATATATATATATATATATATATAATAATTCTTATAATATATATATTTTTTAATACTTACAGCTTTAATTCATAATAATTGACGGTGGTAGGTTTTGTTTAATTAATGGTAATATATATATATATATATATATATATATATATATATATATATATACATACATATACACATGCACAAACACATATATATATATATATATATATATATTACACAAAAACCCATACATAAAAATTTAACTTTCATATATTTACAGACACGTAGACGTGGATGCATGCTTTTACTTCAACATTTATATAGATAGATACTACCCTTAAATTTACGTTCATGCAAAAACATTATTTTTCTTAAACTCTTAATATTTTTGAAATAACATTTTTCTCATGCAAGTGAAAAAGATTGTTTCAGAACATGTCTCTGGCCATGGTTAAACATAACTTTAAGCATATTTAACCGTCTCAGAATATGATTAAACATGTTCGAACATAACTTTGGACACTGTTAAACATATATCCTGACAATATTTGAACATATCCGAACACGGTTAAACATGTTTGAACAAACTTTGAGCATATCCGAACATGGTTAAATATATCCCAACTAACTTTGAGCATGATTAAGTATACTCGAACTATCTTTGAGCATATCCGAACATGGTTAAACATGTTCGAACATAACTTTGGTCATGGTTAAACATATCCTAAAGAAAGTGCGAGCTACCGAACAAAATTCATTAAGAAAGACAAACTCATGAATTTGATAATCACAAGCCAGTTCCAACTTTTAAAAAGCAACTGATTAACTTAATTTGGAAGAATTGTTATAAGTTTTTTTAGAACACTTTGTTAGAAACTGACGAATGAGTTTATCAAATTTTTGGAAATAATAGAGTATGATAATACTCTTAGAGTATAATATATACTACTTAGAGTGTAATAATACATTTGATGTCAGAACATGTTTTGAATGAAATCGTAAATTCATAGTATGCAGAAAACGAGAACTTTGAAATTTATAGTTAGGTTAAATGAAGAAAATAAAGCAAATTGCTAAATTGAAAGACACATTTTGAAAGGATCGTTATAAGTTTGTTAAAACTTTTTGTTGTATTAAACACTATATTAGACAAAAAAATTTACATACCTTTTGGAAAGAAGTTTCCCGAAGCTTTTGATGATTCGAACAAGCAGACTCATTGAAAAGTAGCAAGAAGCTTAAAATTCGACGGCAGTTTTACTCAATCTTATGCCGTATAAGGTTCGATAAGGTACCGCATAGCACTAAGCCTAATCTACGGTAAACGGGAGCTGCGAAACATGTGACCTACCTCCACCAGATCCAAGCCCCGACTGACGTGCGCGGGGTCTAACACCTGCAGATGAAGGTCACTGATTAGAGATCAAGGTCACTGATAACAGATCACGTGACCGCTAACAACCAATCAGAAGCGAGCTTTCAGGTATGACGACATCCTGTGGCAATACCAGTAGACAACCTGGCGCCAGTTGATTGACAGGGGGCGTGGTGGAATGCAAGGAATGCAGACACAATGGCGCCCTCCTCCACCGCCTACTCCTTTCACATGTCAGGTGATCTTCGCATCCAATCATAGATTAAAATATTGAATTTTAAAATCTAAGTAAAAATTTTTCTCCGATAAATATTTTACTTAAATAGATTTTTAAATCTAATATTTTAATCTATGATTGGATGCGAAGATCACCTGACATGTGAAAGGAGTAGGCGGTGGAGGAGGGCGCCTTTGTGTCTGCATTCCTTGCATTCCACCCCCCCCCCCCCTGTCAATCAACTGGCGCCAGGTTGTCTACTGGTATTGCCACAGGATGTCGTCATACCTGAAAGCTCGCTTCTGATTGGTTGTTAGCGGTCACGTGATCTGTTATCAGTGACCTTGATCTCTAATCAGTGACCTTCATATGCAGGTGTTACACCCCGCGCACGTCAGTCGAGGCTTGGATCTGGTGGAGGTAGATCACATGTTTCGCAGCTTCCGTTTACCGTAGATTAGGCTTAGTGCTATGCGGTACCTTATCGAACCTTTTACGGCATAAGATTGAGTAAAACTGCCGTCGAATTTTAAGCTTCTTGCTACTTTTCAATGAGTCTGCTTGTTCGAATCATCAAAAGCTTCGGGAAACTTCTTTCCAAAAGGTATGTAAATTTTTTTGTCTAATATAGTGTTTAATACAACAAAAAGTTTTAACAAACTTATAACGATCCTTTCAAAATGTGTCTTTCAATTTAGTAATTTGCTTTATTTTCTTCATTTAACCTAACTATAAATTTCAAAGTTCCCGTTTTCTGCATACTATGAATTTACGATTTCATTCAAAACATGTTCTGACATCAAATGTATTATTACACTCTAAGTAGTATATATTATACTCTAAGAGTATTATCATACTCTATTATTTCCAAAAATTTGATAAACTCATTCGTCAGTTTCTAACAAAGTGTTTTAAAAAAACTTATAACAATTCTTCCAAATTAAGTTAATCAGTTGCTTTTTAAAAGTTCGAACTGGCTTGTGATTATCAAATTCATGAGTTTGTCTTTCTTCATGAATTTTGTTCCGTAGCTCGCACTTTCTTTAGGATATGTTTAACCATGACCAAAGTTATGTTCGAACATGTTTAACTATGTTCGGATATGCTCAAAGATAGTTCGAGTATACTTAATCATGCTCAAAGTTAGTTGGGATATATTTAACCATGCTCGGATATGCTCAAAGTTTGTTCAAACATGTTTAACCGTGTTCGGATATGTTCAAATATTGTCAGGATATATGTTTAACAGTGTCCAAAGTTATGTTCGAACATGTTTAATCATATTCTGAGACGGTTAAATATGCTTAAAGTTATGTTTAACCATGGCCAGAGACATGTTCTGAAACAATCTTTTTCACTTGCATGAGAAAAATGTTATTTCAAAAATATTAAGAGTTTAGGAAAAATAATGTTTTTGCATGAGTTTGTCAAAGTTTGTTCAAACATGTTTAACCGTGTTCGGATATGTTCAAATATTGTCAGGATATATGTTTAACAGTGTCCAAAGTTATGTTCGAACATGTTTAATCATATTCTGAGACGGTTAAATATGCTTAAAGTTATGTTTAACCATGGCCAGAGACATGTTCTGAAACAATCTTTTTCACTTGCATGAGAAAAATGTTATTTCAAAAATATTAAGAGTTTAAGAAAAATAATGTTTTTGCATGAACGTAAATTTAAGGGTAGTATCTATCTATATAAATGTTTAAGTAAAAGCATGCATCCACGTCTACGTGTCTCTAAATATATGAAAGTTAAATGTTTATGTATGGGTTCTTGTGTAATATATATATATATATGTGTGTGTTTGTGCGTGTGTATATGTATATGTATATATATATATATATATGTATGTATGTGTATGTATGTATATATATATATATATATATATATATGTATATGTATATATGTATATGTATTTATATATAGATATGTATATATATATGTATGCATGTATGCATGTATGTATATATATATATATATATATATATATATATATATATATATGTATAAAATTTATCAATTTTAAAAATTATAGAAAGTTTACAAAGATGATTAAAAGTTTTACAAAGTTTTAACAATAGTAAAAAAAGGTTAAAAAAAATATAAAAAAAAGTTTTAACAAAAGTAAAAAAGAAAGTTTTAACAAAAAAAATGTTTTAACAAAATTTAAAAAAGTTTTAACAAAAAAAAAAGTTTTACAAAAAATATAAAAAGTTTTAACAAAATAAAAAAAAAGTTTTAACAATATTTTAAAAAAAGTTTGTAAAAAAGTTTTAACAGAAAATTTTTTTAACAAAAGTAAAACAAAATGTTTTAACAAAGTAAAAAAGTTTTAACAAAAATTTTTAACAAAAGTAAAAAAAAGTTTTAAGAAAAAAAAAGTTTTATAAAATTTTTATAAAAAAGTTTTATAAAAAAAAGTTTTATAAAAAATGTTTTAACAAAAAAAGTTTTAACAGAAAAAAATTTATAACATAAAAAGTTTTACAAAAAAAAATTTAACAAAAGTAAAAAAAGTTTTAACAAAATTAAAAAAAAAGTTTATAAATTTTTTTTTAACAAAAGTAAAAAAAAATGTTTTAACGAAGTAAAAAAGTTTGTAATTTTTTTTTAACAAAAGTAAAAAAAATGTTTCAACAAAGTAAAAAAGTTTTACAAAAAAGTTTTAACAAAAGTAAAAAAAATGTTTAACAACAAAAAGTTAAAAAAGTTTTAACAAAAAAAAGTTTAAAGAATTTTAACAAAAAAGTTAAAACGTTAAAAAAAGTTTTAGCAAAAAAAGTTAAAACCTTAAAAAGAAATTATAAATGAAAATTTTTACAAAAATTTTTAAAATAAAATAGTTTTAAACATGTTTTTTTAAATTCTGAAAGATTAAAAACTGTCAAAATTATGTATGAACATGTTTAACCATGTTCGGATATGTTCAAATATAGTTCGGATTGTTTAACCATGACCAAAGTTATGTTCGAATTTGTTTAATCATACTCTGAGATGGTTAACTATGCTTAAAGTTATGTTTAACCATGATCAGAGATATGTTCTGAAACATTCTGTTTCCGCTTGTATGAGAAAAGTATGTTATTTCAAAAATATTAACAGTTAATTTAAAAAATAATGTTTTTTACATCAATGTAATATATCTTTTTCCTAAAATACTATGATGCAGAAGGTAGGCGCCACTCTGTCTGCATTCCTAACATTCCACCACGCCCCCTGTCAATCAACTGGCGCCAGGTTGTCTACAGGTATTGCAACAGGATGTCGTCACACTTGAAAGCTCGCTTCTGATTGGTTGTTAGCGGTCACGTGATCTGTTATCAGTGACCTTCATCAGCAGATGTAGACCCCGCGCACATCAGTTGTGTCTTGGATTTCGTCGATGAAGGTCGTATGTTCCTTAGCTCCCGTTTACCGTACATTTGGCTTAGTGCTCTGCGGTACCTTATCGATCCTTTTACGGCGTCTGGTTAACTAAAGTTACCGTCGACTTTTCAGTTTCATGCTATTTTCAATGAGTCTGCTTGCTTCAATCAACAAAATGTATGTATAATTATTTTGTCTTTTAAGTGTAAAGTTTGTCTAGTGTTTCTTAATACAAAAAAAATTTTAACAAACTTTTAACAATCCTTTTTAAATGTATCTTTCAATTTAATTATTTGCTTTATTAAACTGAACTTAAAATTTCACACTTTCTGTTACTGTGAATGAATGAATTTAAAAGTTTGCACATTCTACATTACTTAATTCAAAACATGTTCTATCATTCTCGATATTCAACTTGTGTTTCACAAGTTTTGCTTTCATTAGTTTTATCTGTGATTTCATTAAAAAAAAAACAATTGTTGAAAAAATAAACTCGAAAAATATATTTTCAAACAATGTGATTTGTTTAACATATTATTTCTAACAACAAAACTAAAAATATGTCATTGAAGTTAGCCATTTACTTTTTTCTAAATTAAAACTGACTCAAAATTCATTGTTAAAAACGATTTTTGTCACGTAGCAATCAGATTTCTCTCACTCATATGTTTGATAATTTAGTTAAAGACATCTACTTTCAGAGTATTATCTAAAAGGTTTATTCTGTTTTCAAATAAACGTCTTTCTATTTCAAAGTATTTTAATAACAACATCTGTTAGTTTGTAAACAAAATGAATGAAAACTTTCGTTAAAAAGTTGTCTTTGGATTAAAGAACAACTTAAAAATATCTATTTGTGTTTCAACCTTTTTAAGAAAATCAAGCGTTATTCTTTTGAAAACTTGAAAAATAAATACAATTTAATTTATGATAACATTAGTTTAATTTAATGAGAGACATTTATTCATACAACTGAAACGGTTAATGAACGTATAAAACAAATCTTAGTTATGTTTGAAGCGATCTTTCTTTAACCCATTCGGAACCATGAGCGCATATGCACCCACGAAAGTACTTAAAACGTTTGAATTTGATATCAGTAAAAAAATAGAAGTAAAATTGATTGTATTTAATTACGTGATTTTTGTGATTTACAAAGTTAATTGAAATAATTAATAAAAAGTAGTGCCAAACGAATAAAATTCATGAAAAAAATGCTGGTTCTGAACAGGTTAAAAGCTGAGAAAAAGCAATAATAGCATTCTTTTCTTTTAGCAGAAAATATCTGTTTATTTCATCAATTTTAGTAAAAACTCATTATAAAAAATTTAATACAGTCTCGAGAAAATTAAAAAAATAATTTCTGTTAATTGGAATCTTGATTTTTAATGTATAAAAAGGAAAAAAGATTTATATTTGAATCGAAACATACTCTTTTTATTTTAAACTGAAAATAAAAAAGATTTATCTTCTATTCTTAATTGAACATCTTTGTTGAGATAAGAAACATGGTGATAGGAAATGTCTGAAAACTATTTTTTTCTTTTTGCCTAAAGCAATACATAGTTTTCATAGTTGAACGCTATGAGAGATTGCATCCCACAGGAGATGCTAAAAGATAAAACACCCCTTCTAAAACTCGCCAGAGGCGTGAGCGTTTCAAAAGTTGCTTGATAACAAACATTATCTACAATTGTTATTTCAACTAACGTGTGAAACTATGGACTGGCTTCCCATTCGTTTAAAGCTTCGCTAGTTTCAGCAAATCAAAGGGTCTAAAAGTGATGTCATTGAAAACAAAATAATATCACAACATTGTAAAACTTCATTCGGAAATCATTTGCGGACTGTTATTTTCTATATTTTGCTAGCGTGTTTTCAAGACCGGGAATTCAATGAAGATTTTCAATTTTGAAGAAGTAAGTTTTTATTTTGACATGTTGGAAAATTTTGTTTAAAAAAAAAATCCACTACTAAAAGTTAATACTTAAAAGCTTCTTTAAATAGTTATTTTACTAGTTAAAAACATTTATCTAATTGCCTACATTGTTATTTGTTAAAATATATTATCATTAACCTTTTTTGGTATAAGATTCAAACTATCAAAAGAACTTTTTCTTTCTATTTGAAAAGAGTTCAGTAGCTCGCGCATTTAAAATTATTTCTCCAAATTAGTGGATAAGATTAAACTTAAGAAAATTCATAGCTTTCACATCAATTTACTGTTAACTTGAAAAAAATATATTCCTTCATAAGTAACTAATAATAAAATAAAATAAATAAATAAAGTACAAACCACTTTTTCTAAAAATAAAATAAAACTTTGCGTTATCTATCATTTAAATATCTTAGTTAAAAGCAGTAAAATACTAATTGATACAATACCGGCAAGAAATATCGTTGATGCGCAACCGTATGGTTACACACAGAATAACCTTTCACTATATATATAGAAACCACTTGTCTCGTAGGAGACATGAGAGAAAACTAGCGATTACAACTACTTCGCATTCTTTTAGATAAAACACTTAAGAAAATTCAAAAGCTTTCACCTAAATTTCTGTTAACTTGAATATATATATATATATATATATATATATATATTATCTTTCATTAGTAACTAATAAAAAAAATATAAAGTTCATACCACTTTTTCTAAAAAACAAAACTTTACTTCCTTAGTCACTGAAAATATCTTAGTTAAAAGATTAAAACTAACTTGCATTATTATAAATAAAATATATATATCTCAAAATAAGTAGTTAAAAGAACTAATATAGAAAGCATATTCATATGATGAAACAACGGGTTGCAATAATCTGTTCTCTCCGAGCGAGATTTGATAATGATCAAGTATTTCACCTGTCCAGGAAAAGAAAAATTCCGGGATATACTGATACAATCTATTTTCTTGAAAGGGAGTGTGTTGCAGTGTATGGGTTCAAAGCCTGTAATTCTAAAGGTATGTTTTCTTTACAAAACCGTAATGGAATTTGTGTATATGATTCTTTGGATACTCAGAGAAATCGAATAACGTTGCATGATGTTCCATATCATCCAAAACATTCTTAGTGTGTATATGGTAACACAATGAGTTCGTGTCGTTGAAAATTAGCTTTACACCATCTTTATACTCTTTTTAATAAAATCATAGTGAAATTTATACATTAGAAGTTTAGGCAATTCTAAGATTGTAAATCCAACATAAATCGGTCGATTCAAAAGTATGTTATTTTTAAGCCTTTCCACAGCACTTAGGTCTTCATCTTATGTTAAATATGCTTTAAACTAGGTGAAGTCATTAATTTTCAACTCTTTTTCAGTGTTGCAAAGCACAATATTTCTCCTTTTTCCAAAAACAGTTGTTCATTAATTAAAAAAAGTTCTTTTCTTAGTTCAAAAAAAAACAAAAAAAAAAACCGTTTTCGCATTCAGCATATATTTCAGTTAACAATCATCCTTGACAATAATTAAACAAAAACATTATTGTTAAAAACTAATTCGCGTTCTTTTGATTAGTAAAAAATAATTTATATTCTTTTAAATAATAATTAAATGAAAATAAATGTAAAGTTGTTTATTAAAAGCTTTATTTGAGAAAAAACTTGTTTCGGAAATTAACAAACGACTGAAAGAAAAATTAACTAATTTATTAAAATGTTTTATTACCAAATAACTTACTGAAAAAAAAAAAAACTTGTTCGGAAATTAACAAATAACTAAATGAAAATTAACTAATTTATTTAAAACTTTATTACAATGACTAAATGAAAAACATGTTTTGAAAATTAGCAAATGACAAAAACTTATTTCGTTAAACTCATAAAATGTATTCACGTCTTTATGTTAGTTCAAATAGGATGACGACATCACAGGTGAGTTGAAAATCCTATCAAGAGAGGGCGCTCGTGTTCATGCCCTCGGGTGAAAGCGATGGTGCTGCCACCTAGGTTCGACTCTCGACCAATCAGAAGCCAGCTTTTATCTAGATGAAACCGGTTTCCGAGCAAGCATTCGTTCATTAGCCCGGTGGATGTCACAGAGGTAGGACGTGTCTCGACGCTGCTCCGTGGTAAGTATTTTTTTAATTGCATGCGATCTTTCCTAATGACCTCATCCTTCCTAATCATTCCTTTGTTCTACCTTCCTCTTACAACAGACTTTCCTTCATTAATCATCCCCATTAACATTTTCCTTTGTTCTAATCCCTCTCTTACAGTAGACTTTTACTGATTCATGAACGTTATCCTTTGTTCTAACCCCTCTCTTACAGTACACTTATCATTATCGCTTCTTTGTTTTAACCCCTCTACTATAGCATGACGCGCGGGCGCCTGTCTGTCTCGACTCCTCCCACCTATCCATCACTTTCTTATCTCCCCTAACCTGTCAATCACTCGACTCCGCCCACCTGTCACTCATCCTTGCTCCTCGCTCCTCAACGCATGACGCCTGGTGAAATAGAACCGGCTTTTTCCTTCTACTTAGGTGCTACGTATTTATATAATTACGAACGCACCTAAAAACGACTGAAAGAAATTTGGTTAACTAACATCTTTAAACGTTTACTTTCCAAAAAATGTTTGGAATAATTTATTTTTTTTTTTTTGCTACATTTATTTACTTTCTAGAGTGCTGTCAAAAACACATTTTTTGGCAAATTCTTGGGATTTCATTAAGAGATAAGTTTTTGAAACATTCTTTCTTTAATCTTATATGCTTTACTTTGAATTAAACTGCTGTTCATATACTCCATAATATTGTAAATATTTTTTTAGATAAGCTGAAAACTTAAAAATTGAGTGTTATATTGATTTTGCGGGATGGCCCGCTTCTGAGTCGCACTTTCTTAATTTGCATCAATAGTGGGCATGGGGGCCCACTACTGGAGCAGATGCCAAGTTTTATTTTCATGTTTAATTTATTTTAATTAAGTATTTTTCGAGGTTCTAAGATCTTGTATATAATTTATAGTTTTTTTTGTTTTTTTAATGAGAACCAGTACCCAGTAGTAGACCAGGGGCCACTACTAGTACATAAGTGACTCACTTCTGCAGCAGCGAAAATGTAACTTCATTAAGCTATCCGACATATGATTATTAAAAGAAGTTAATATCTGAAATAGTTTATACTAGTTGGTTGATTGTTTGGTTGACTAAACTTCCATGATTGAATGTTTATAGAGTTTTAAATACTACAGTTATTTGAAAAGTCTATACCTATTAATTTATATTAGATTTTTGCTGCCCTAATACATTTTTTCCCATTAAAATTTAGAATTTATTTTATTTCCGTACTTACCATATGCAAAAAGTATCAGAATATTAAATAGTCAATAATTTTTTTTTTTTTTTCTATGGGAAGAAAAACATAATTTAAATCAGATTCAACAATAAGAATTTTCTGTAATTGGTTCTGCTGTAAATACAAATACAAATTCAAAAGATCACAAATAAAATGTCCGCATTCTTTGGATCCTAGAAAGGTTTTGTTTTGTAAGAAATCTTTTTTATTTGTTTAAGAGAATATAAATAGTTATAATAGATAAATTATTTATTTAACCCTTTCAAGGGTGATGCTATGTTTATGAAACCCTTAATTTTAATTCACAAACGCCACAATGGCATGAGAATTTTGGTAAAATATTTTCGTTTAATATTTCTGTGAAATATAGTATTTTTCTTATTAAAAAATAAGTTTGTTCGTAAATTCCTGCGGCATTCATTTATTTCAACATTTTAGTAATGAAAATGCTTTGCCCCTGAAAAGGTTAAAATTGTTATTAAAAAAAAAAAAAAAAAAAAAAAAAAAAAACAGTTGTCAAAATTCATGACGATTATATGGAAGAAGTGAATCGGACTATTTTTAAGGGAGTTATAATAGGGGGATCAAAAGGTGTCAAGGTGATAGTTGAGAACAGGGTCCTAAGATGAAAACATGTTAAAAGGTCGTAGTATATAGCTCTTTAGATCTCCAATTAGTCGAAATTAAACATATTGTACAATTGTCATTAGAAAAAAAATTTAAATAAATACGCAAAAAATAAGGGGAAATACGAAATACTTAAAAAGGGCCCTACGGCCCCAATAAAAATATGAGGGATAGCTGGAAATCCTAAAAAGTTGTTAGAAAAAAAGCTAGCGAATCAGACCATTTTTACCCTCTAAAATTGGGAGGAGTGAAAAGTTCACTCTTTGAAAGAGTGACAGGCATTTTACTCTTTTTGGAGTGAATTTTATAAAAATACACTCCTTAACCCTTTAAGACCCGATGTATTTGTAAACAAAGCTAGTCATGCCTGTAGAAAGTAGAACATAGACTGTAACCGCTACCTGTTGATAAAAAATGATACTTTACCTTATCTGCAAACCAAAACGATCGTTTGATTCGAGTTTTTATTACATACGAGTCAGAAGCAATAATTTAAATGCATGTCTAAACTGCACGGTCGTGCGGATTGGGTCTTAAAGGGTTAAAGAGTGGCATTTTCCACTCTCTAGAAAGGAGTGAAATGTCTTACTCCTGAAAGAGTGACTTACGTATGCATTGCTTATTAACCAATCAGAGCAGCAATTCGACGACAGCCTTAAAAGATAAGAAAAATGATCACTTTTTTGTCCGCCATCTTAGGATTAACAGATTAGGATAGCATTAAAATTATTCTTTATGGAATACATATAATAAAGGTAAGTCTTATTTAATTTTAAGCATTTATCCGTGTAGATATGTGGAATGTTAAGATTATTAGCTAAATAATTGTATGTTGTATAGAAAAAGATTGGTCGTTAGATTCAAAAGTGATTGTCTGTTATATTTCTTCATGTAGCGGTTTGAAATATAATTCTTTTAACTATGGAATACGCACTAGAGATCTGCACGGGCCGGCTTGGGTTCCGGCCGATTTTCACTCACGGAACTCGGGCCGGGCCACACTTTTTTCTGAAGGCTCGGGCCGGGCCTAACTTATTTTTTCTGTACAAAGCCGGGACTGGTTCATTCCGAGTCTTCACGGCCCAAAATTTTCAGTCCTAATTTTGACCCAGACCGGATGAAAATCATTGTCTCAGCGTGGCCTGGTCTATTCAAAGATCAGTAAAATTAGGTCTGGCCCAAAAATTTTTGCAAAAAATTCATATATTTTTAAATCGCCATTATTCTACACTTAAACATTAAAATGTATTATTTAAAAAAAAAACACTAGATTTCTGCGCTTATTAAAATATAGCTAAATTAAAACATTGTAAAACGTATGAAAAAGAACCTGCGTATGACGGAACCCAGTTTTAAACTCACTAACGTGTTGATCCATGCATAATTAATATACTAATACATAAGAAAAGATTATATAATACATTTACACTCGCTAAGAAGGGAACTTGTCTATAACGCATTTTTTTTTCTTTTCTATGCAATTCCATTATCTTACTGTATAGCATTTTCCAGATTTTTAACACTTCAAAAAAATAAAAAATCAATGTTTTGTTGAAATTCACTCGGGCCGAGATTTTAACTTTTTTCCGGGCCGGGCTCGGGCCGAGATTTTAACTTTTTTCCGGGCCGGGCTCGGGCCGAACTTTTAAGTTTTTTACCGGGCCGGACAAATTTTTTTTCTACGGGCCGGGCCGAATTTTTTTCTATGAGTCGGGCCAGTCCCAGATTGGAAATTTCGGCACGTGCAAACCTCTAATACGCACAATGCTTAGAAAAAAAAAAAAATAATAATAATCAAAACTTCTGCTGCGTTTCAAATTATAATACTTTTGTCATCAAAACAACGATCAAATTTAACGAATCAATTTAACGATCAAAACAAAAAAGTTTTATCTCTTTCATTTGAAAGAGTGGCTGACTCATAAGAGAAGACATTCGTAGGAGACACATTCGAAAACATTAATTTGCCGTAACTTTTTTTTTTCTTTTTTAGTTTATTACTGATTATGGATTATATACAGTTAAGAGTATTTATTATTGTTTCAGAGTTGAATATGATATTACGAAAAAGTTTGTACAGTGAAACCTCCCTGTGCGACCAACTCCATTAGGCGACCACCTCCCTGAACGACCATTTTTTCATGTAACGAAATTTATTCCCATAAGCTCGATACTAATTTTACCTCCATTCAGAGACCATCCCAGTTGAATTCCCTCCATGAGAGATCCATTTCTTTGAAGAAAATTAAATAAATTCCGTTTTTTCCTGGTCGCTTGAAGAAGGTTTTATTAAAAACATAATTCCGGAGAGTGCATTATTCATTAAACTTCTAAACTAAGTTTAGATTTTTTTTTTAAATCCCGGTAACTTTTAAGTGTTTAAACCACTTTGTGCCTTTTTAGGCAATGAATTTAACTCTGATTACAAATTAAGAATAGCGGTCAATAAATTCCTCTGCCCTGTTCTGTCGGAAAACCCTCAAAGAAATAGATAAAGTAATGAAATCGTCATTATTTGTTCCCGCCCACAAAAAAATGCATTTATTTACTGAACTTCGAAAGGGCTTTGAAATAAAAATTATAAAATATAAAACTATAAAATTAAAGCAAAGCTCAATGTATTCCTTTTTAAAGCTCTACAATAATTAACTTACGTAATTAACTTTTATTTTGATACTTAATTTTTTACATTTTTTCCTAATGTGAAAAATAAATTTTAGTAATATTGTTACCATTTTTCAACAATTAAAATCTAGATTTAAACATAACTTCCATTAAGAGACCACCTCTCGGAGCGACCAATTTTTATTGAAACGGTATGTGGTCGCTTTAGGGAGGTTTTAGTGTATATTAACTTTTTTAAATTGTATCTAAACATTTTTCTGCGGGTTATGATTTTAAAATTTCGAGACTGAGTAATATAAAAAAAAATTATAGATATTCTGCATGAGTTATTAAATTTCCTTCTATTATAAAAACATTTTCTACGTTTTTGATACACGTAATTTTTTGCGCTAAACGATAAAACATAATATTTAAGCATTGGAATAAAATGTTTTTTTTATGCCTGTTTTGAAGTTTATGGATAAGACTGCTTTATATTTTAAAAAATGTTCATATTTACTTACAAAATACAGGACTGAATATTGTTTTAAAGAAATTAATAACTATTTTTTTTATATTAAAATGTTTTCAAAGAATAAGAATATTCCTAATGCAGTCATTTACTTTATTTTTAAGTTTGCTTTTTTTCTATTTCCGACGTCAATCTTTTCCTATGAAACATATAAAATCTATTTTGCTCATAGTCACAAAATACAATATCTACGCGAATAAAAAAAATTAAATTAAATATGGCTTATCGTGTCATTTCAATAATAAGTATTGTATTAATTCCATTTTTAAGCAATAACGGACGAAAATCAAAAATCATGATTAACTTAAGGAATACGTTTAAAAGAAAAATATATACATATTCCAGAGAATTCAAAATTTAGACTTCATGTTCATATTAAATAAAACAAAAGCACACCACAGCGGATAAAAAAAATAACACATTCTTAACATTTAAATCATGCTTAGAACTTATTTAAAAAAGAAGTGAGTTTATAAGCATTGCTTTTAAATGGAAAAATTAAAAATATTTTAGGACAATAGGACTTTGCAAAAATAGCAATAATTTAAGGAAAAAGTTACGGTTTTATATTTAAAACAAAAATTAAAATCAAATCAAACATTGTTAAACATGTAACATCCACCTATTAAAAAGTTATTAATAAAACTTTAAAAGTAATATCTTTATAGGGCATGCAATAAAAGGATAAGATTGGAATAAAATATTTTAGTTTATTTCTGTCAGTAATCTCATTTAAATTCGTGTGTAACTTTAACTGAATTTTTCCTTAAAAATTCAATTAGTGCTACAAACTATGAATTAAATATTACTAATAAAGTATTTTATTCCAATCTTTACCACGCTTGTATCTATTTTCATTGCATGCCGTAAAAGATGTGATTCTTTTAAAATGACCATAAAAGCAAAAAAAAAAAAAAAAAAAAAAAAAAAAAAGAACCGACTACATAAAAAATGAACATTTACTCCTATGAAAGAGTGACTATTCACCCCTACCAGGTGTGAAAAACCGTACTCCTTTAGCAAGAGTGAATAGTCACTCCTCCGAAAGAGTGATTATCCACCCATGTTTAGAGTGACTATTCAGTTCCAGGAGCGACTATTCACTCTTTCAGAGAGTCGAAAATTTCACTTTTGCTCAGAGTGAATAATCACTCTAAAGAGGTTGGGCATATTTTGACTCTGCGATAGAGAGACTATTCACTCCTCCGGAGTGAATAGTCACTCTTTTTTATTTAGAGTGTAAGGGCGCGATAATAGGGGGTCCAAAAGGGGCCAACTGATAGTTGAGAGCAGGGTCCTGGGAAAAAAAAAAAAAAAAAAAAAAAAAAAAAAAAAAAAACATGTTAAAAGGTTCTAGTACCTAGCACTTTAGATCTTTAATTAGTCGAAATTACGCATAGGGTATAAATTAATAATTTGAATAAAATTTTAAAGAAATGCGCAAAAAAAAGGGGGGGATGCTTAAAAAAAAGGCCCTTGTGCTCCAATAAAAATATGAGAATGCTGGCCCGGGGACAGGAGTCCAAGACTTAATTTCAAATTTATGCTTTGAGAGAGTGACAGAATTAGGGAGTGAAAAACCCATGGCGCACAAAAAGTTCAAGGGACTCCGGACCAGGGCGTTAACTGGAATGTAGAAATGGGGAATAACTAAATGGAAAAATTCCCTCAAAATAAAGATCGTATTAAAAGGGGCAATTTATTAACAATTAAGGGCATAAAAACTTCAAGGGACCCTGTACCACGTCCCAGCGGACCACAATCTTAACTCAAATGTAGTTGGGTATAAGGAAATTTTTAAGGAAATTATAAAGTAGCCGGAGGACTCGAGAACTATGTAAAAGAAAATTGCAAGAGAATTGGATTATTTTTAAAGAAGGTTCAGCAAAGACCCCAAGAAAGCCATTAATATTCAAAACTGGTAAATCTGATGTCTGGAAAAAAATTTTCTAGTTCATTTAGTAGTAGGAAGACCTAAGAAATTCTTAGAAAAAGAAAAAAAAGCTAGTGAATAGGGTCATTTTTAAGGAAGCTATAATAGGAGATGCAAAAGAGGCCAACTGATAGTTCAGAGCAGCTCTTAAACGAAAACATGCTAAAAGGCCCCAGTATTTTGCGCTTTAGATCTTCTATTAGATTAAATTAAGCATAGAGTATGAATTATTAGAATAAAATTTTAAAGAAATACGCAAAAATGGGGGGGGGGATGCATTAAAAAGGGCCTTAGGGCCCCAATAAAAATATGAGAGTGTTGGCCAGGGGACAGGAATCCAAGAATCAACTTTAAAGTTATGCATTGAGAGGGCGACACAATTGGGGAGTGAAAGATGCATGACAGACAAAGAGTTCAAGTGCCTCTGGACAGGATCCTAGGGGGCCAGGGTCTAACTGGAATGTACAATCTGGGGGAAAAACTATATTGAAAAAGGGCACCAAAAACGAATATTGGATTAAAAAGGGCAAGTTATTAGCAATTTAGGGCACAGAAAATTCCAGTTCCCTGTATCGGTCCCCCAGGAAGCTTGGATCTTAACTGAAACGTAGAAAGGGGGTTAACTAAATGGCGAAAGGCCGCCCCAAAACGAAGAATAAACGAAAAAATCGGATTAAAAAGAGGCAAGTTATTAAAAATTTACGGCATAAAAACTTGAAGGGCTCAGGGGACCCGGGTCTTAAAATATTAAAAATCTGACCCTCAGGTGCATCAAGAACTGGCTTAGACTATCCTCACCCAAATGTTCAGACTTTTACATGCGATAGATTTTGCTAAACATCGCACACAGACAGACAGACAGAGCGAAACTTTCTTTTATTAGTATAGATAATCAGTAACAAAGTAAAAATTCACTTAAAATATCAGCTTTACGAAAACTGCATACCAAGTGTGGGGCCCCAAAAATCAGGGGTCTCAGGTTGACGGCCCATGATTTAATTAGTTCCTCACTCTCTATAATTAAATCGTCATAGAATGTCTCTAACAGTGTTTCTTTCGGCTCAGACCCAAGTTTCCTTTGAATCTCACCCTATCCGTCCACAAACGATCATAGTCCTGATAATTCATTAAGGAAAAAAGATAAGGGAAAACTGAAACATTCCTGGTAGTAGCAAATGATAGAAAAAATTATATTTATTACATGAAAATGATATTGTAATATTAACTGAAAAATTAAAAAAAGAACACTAAGAAAATCCTTTTTATCAAAACGTCACATTTCTCTTTGAATTAAAAAGAAGATTTGGGGACCCTTAGGATGCGGGGCCCCTCGCGATTGCGACCCCTTAAATCCGCCACTGCTTTCCAACGTATTTGATAGTGTTTAAGATTTCGGTTTGGTTAGCCGTCTGTCTGTCCGAACTCTAACTTGAGTTAATATAGTTGAATTGCTCTGTAATTGATATATGTTATTGAGATTTATTATGCGTGTTCGGTATTAAAAATAAGTATGTAGAGTTCGCAGTTCATTTACACACACTCAAAAGTATTCCATTACATTATGGTCTATGAGGAAATTTCGTAATTATATAAATATGTAGCACCTATAGTCATTACCTGGTCCGTCCGGTGTGTTTGTCCGCACATAACAGCGCAAAAACTACCCAACAGAATGGTTTGAAATGTAATATATATACTCGTTGCAGAATTTTCGTTAGTCATTTCAAATTTTATGAAAATCGAATCAATCTTAAAAATATATTAATAAAAGTTTTCTTCATTCTATTAAATCCTATCATGCATAACTAATTCAATGATATCTCATGATAGGTAATGATTCTAGATTGTCATGGTGATTATGTCATATTTAAGATGGAGGTCATTATTTCCATATTACTGAATTTAATATATATAATGGTAATAAATTTTGCATTCAGGCATTTTTGCAAGAGCGTGCAACAGCTATTGCACCAAGTTCTGAATATTTATAAAACCAGTTATAGCATCTTATTTGTCACGTTTGACGTACAATTTCCAACTTGTTTGCATTTTACTCATTGTATATAAATTATATACCTCATATACAGAGCTGCACAAAAGAATTCACGTACAGTCGTGGAAAATAAAAGTAAACACCCCCTACTAACTCTTAAACAAATTAGCGTAGAAAAAAGTTACTGGTACCGAACGATTGGAAATAAAGTCTACTTTTAAATGATGTATATAAAATTTGCTTAGGGGGCCATCTACATATTAAAACGAACCATAATTTTGCCTTTTTCAATAGCAGTACACGATTCTGACAGCATAAATGAACTCTACACCCTTCAATTAGTCTAAAAACAAATTTTTATGCAATTCGTACCAAGTTTCCGAGAAATTAATTATTTTAAAACGAGCGTATTTTAAGGGCTGTATCCAAATTGAAGTTCGATACTCAATTGTTAACCGAGAGAGCTCCCTTCTTGATCAAGGCACCTTAAGCAGTCAATTAAGCCTGTTCGATTACAGGATAGCATAAGAAATTTCAAAATGTTTTGTCACTTCTATCATAGACGCCATTAAACCACCATTTTACCGTTTTTTAAGCATAATTAGAAAACTACTTGGAAGAAAAATGTGAAATTTTGGATTCCCATAAAGCAGGTCTTAATAAATCTGAATCCATAAAAAAAAATTGTAGGTTGCAGTTCATAATCTTTTTGAATATTATTTTCATAATTCATAACAGAAAATTATAAAAATTGCAAATTCAACGTATTTATGTTTGGGTATATTAGTATTATTGCTACACAAAAAATTAGAAAATTAGGATCATAATTTCAGAAGTTATAAATAAAAATATGAAAATGTAATTTAACATTAGAAGCACTAAATTTTGAATGCTTATAATTAAAAAACTTATCATTCAAATGACTTGAAATTTGGTGTCTATGCATAGTTTGAACCAAAGATTTGAAATATCTCGTTAAAATTGGGTATTGCCAGTGGTGACCATACCCCCCAAACCCAATGACGCAAATTCCCCTTCCCCTCTCCTCCTCTAAACAGAACATCAATTGTAAAATACATTCTAGTGATAATTTAATAATAGTATTCTTACGTTCTATCACACAAACATGAAATAAAAGTTTTAATAACGTAATAAATTATGAAGATATATATTTTATTATTAGCAATCTGATTGTTTCCATATTTATAAGTTCTGACTGACAAGCCCGTGTTAATACGACCAGTAAGCTCCAGTTTTCACTGCAATAAAGCATTATTTCAATTAATATAATTCTAAAGATGTAATGCAATATTAATAACTGAAGTAATGATTAATACTTTTAATGATTACATTCATTAAGGTATTCAATTTTTTTTAATGTTAGAAAAATCAATTCTTTTCAGCATTTAAGAAAAAATACAGAGAAAACAACATTACAATTTTTCCCATTTGTTCGCTGGCCGGAGGATATGAAAATTTAAATTCGTTCAGTGCTTGTGCCTTACTTTCCGCAGAACATGAGAATCACTCTTTCAAGGCAGTATTTGTTTCTCGAAATCAGCATGATAGCTCGATATATTACACTTAATGGTTCCTTTTTAAATAATTTAATAACAAATAAATACAATATAAACTTGAAGAAATTTTTTCTATCAAAAATTTTAATCTACACATATTACAACAAATATAAAATATATCCCTTCTAAGCATTGACTAATAGGTGATTTCTGAACCGTTAGTCTTTGATAAACAGTTTCAATTTCAAAAATATTTAAAATTAGCTGAAGGTTTATGTTATATGCCGTTTTGGTCGAAAAAAGCATTTTTTAAGACGTTACAAATGTTAAGTTATATTTAGTGAAACAGTCCTCATGCTCTGACATGCGGGGGAAAAAATCATTTTAGTACGGCCAAAAGTTACAGAGTTCCAAATTTGGAAACATTTGGCACTTGACACAGTGCCTGAAATAATATACGATTCCGATCTAACCGCACATTACTTCTGGCACCATGTTAAGGTGCCTGCCTACCTTTGGAAGGGATTTTTTTTTAATATTTGAAAAATTGGCTAATGAAGAGCATTATATTATAGAATATAGCTATAGAATATAGTAAAAATATGTACATATTTTAAATATTTTGATTTTAAAGCTCAAAACATACATAAAAATTGCTATAAAATGGCACTTTTGCACTGCATTTAAATGAAGATATTTTTATTCTGTAAAATTTATTATGATTAATGAAACTTTCTTGAGGTACTGAACCGTTTTTATAGCTATAACTATGTTATTAATAAAACTATAGAAGTTAACGTTTTTGCACGCAGAAAAATCAAGAAAATATATGACAATTCATATCTTGTATCAAGTACAAGGGCGGCGCCAGAGGGGGTCCGGGGGGGCATATGCCCCCCTGTCGGGCATACCTCGCCCCCCCCCGTCGGGGTCAAATTTAATCGACGTCGGGGGAATTTTTTTGACTTGAGTGTAGAGTCCTGCATCGGGTCGGGTAACCCGATTTTTCCTGCACACGACCAGAGTCGTGTCGAGTCGGGTGCAGGTTAGTTTTTTAAAGAAGATCTTAGGTTAGTTTGTAGAAAACCTGACCCATGGATAAGCTTGCCGCTCATTTTTTAAGAGTTTAATCTAAATTAAAATTTTATTCCTTAGTCTGCAACAAGAAAATTTAAGAATTTAATCACATGTCGGGTAAAGTCTGTCGTCACAACAGCCGGATGTTACCGAAAAACTTATAGATTTTGCCTGTAACTCACGCGCACTCCTGTTCAATGTTTATTTGATTGACCGTAAACTCAGACGCCTAAAAGAAATACGATTTCAAGAAATGACAGGACGTGGAAATTCATCTGTTCACTTCGATCTTCTTATTAAAAAGCGTAAGGTAAGTTTTTTTTTTAATAAATGAATGAGTAAATAAAAAGAGAGTTTTGTATAATTATTCAAGCTAACTTAGTATCAAACTAAAAATTCCTTCGTTGTTCATTAATTTCAATATACAATAGAATCTCATTTTATAATAATATGGATATTAATCTCTATTTAATATATAGATGAGAAATGGAAGGTGTAAGTGGGAAAATAATTATATACATAGATAACTTCATTGTAAGCTACGGGAGTATGTATATATAGCAAACACTAAAATGTTGCATCGGGTCAGGTCAGATAACCCGATTCTCCCCGAACGTATTGACCATTGACTCTAAAATTTTGTTGCGGATCATGTTGATTAGTGTTTCCATTTTCGGGTCATCTCAGATTAGAGCTTTTTTTTTTTTCCTTGGGAGTCGATTTGAATTCGCCAAATTTTTTCAAAGAAAAGTCCAGATTATTTTTTTTAATTATAAAAAAAATACTTGTATTTGAATGAGTATTCATTTATTCATATGCATTCATTTTTCGAAATATAAAATTGATTTCAGAGTTATGATTACAGACTATTTACCTGAATTCTTTTAAATTATGGATTGATTTTTTTTTTTTTTTTTTCATGCTTAGGATCAAGTTGCAGGTTCGAAAAAAAAAATATTTTGTCAATTTCGGGTCGGGCGTAACTCGAACCGTGTAGGGTTGTAATTAACAATTCGTGTTTAGGGTCGTAGGTTCGTATTTAGGAATTAAAAAATTCGTGTAAATCAGAATACCGACTTTACTTGATAATTTAAACTTGATTGTATTATTAGACTGAAAGGTTTTAATTAATAACTTTAAAAGTTCGGCCAGATATAAAAGCTAAAAGTTCGCCCTGAGCCTGGCCTGGCAAACAGTTAAAATCTCGGCCCGAGTCCCGATCAGCCCGACAGAATTTCTACAAAACATGTATTTTTTACTTTGATCTTGTTTAAAGGAAGAGTTCTGACCAAAAATACTTATTTTAGTCTTTTTTTCAGGTTTATAATTATAATCTTCATTTTTAAAGATGTGCAAAAGGTTGCGATATACATTTTTTTAAATGAATCTCTATTTGTATGTAAATGTTTCAGCTAGTATTAATATCATTAGTCAAAAAATTATGTATTGAAGACTAAAAATCTGAAAAAAAAACTGTAAAATCTTCTAAGACGGAAAGAAAAAAAATGCGTTATAAACAAGTTCCCTTCTTAGCAGGTGTAAATATATTATATTCTTTTCTCATATATTAGTATATTAATTTTGCATGGATCAATGAATTTTTCCATATATGACAGGATTCCGTGATAGGCTGGTTCTTTTTCACACGTTTTATTGTATTTTAATATTATTACCTAGCAATCTACTATTCTTTAAAACGAATAAATTTTAATGTTTAATTGTAGAATGTCGATTTAAAAATGTATATACTTTTTGCAAAAATTTTTGGGCCGGGCCAAATTTTACTGATTTTTCCACGGACCAGGCTATGCCGAGACAATGATTTTCATATGGGCTAGATCTAGACCGGGACTGAAAATGTCGGCTTATGAAGACCTATGAAGAATGAAGTTAAACCCGGCCTGATCCTTCAGAAAAAAGTAAGGCCCGAGCCCGGCCCGGGTGCCATGAATGAAAATAGGACCGGCCCGTGCAGGTTTTTGAAACTTTGGCTGTTTCAAAATAAGCATAAATTTAAAGATTTTTTTTTTTTTTTTTTTTTTTTTTTTACATCAACAAGATTTTGTTTTATGCTTGAGCTGATATTAAAATAATGAACTTTTACCTTCTAAGATATTTTACAAGTTTTCCTTTAGCTTACATTTTTTCTTGAGAATTTTGTATTTCAATTTTAGTTTCAGATTAAAATTCTGTATCTAATCAGAAGTTAGAGGACCACGCTGGCTGGTTTCGATCAATATATACGCTCTAAAAAAAATACGTGAGTTGCAGGTGTTTCTTCAATTGCTTTTATTAATATTGAAACACGAAAATTCTGTTTTGATTTGCCCATTTCCCTCCAAAATACAGAAAATTCATTAATCTAACGTAAAAATTAGATGGATTTTCTTGAAGTTGCATTTTCGTCAAATCACAGGGGTGTTCGTGTTCCATAACTGTGCTGCATGTTACTTCTTTGTGTTAGAAATTGATTTTTTACGTATGTCTCTTTTACTCCAAAACAGAAAAAGTTCGCGAACTGAAGGTAATTTTTTTTCAAATAATAGAAACTTGTTGCCGGTGCTTTTTACGTTTGACGAAATGTTTTCTTGAGAGTGTACGTAATAAATACGTAGTGTACTTTTTCGAAAACGACTGAAATGCAAAATAACGAAAAAAAATAAAACGCGGTATTTATAAAGTGAGCATTATTGTCATACAATTACTGTTAATTATTTAATAACTCTAGTTCGACTAATTGATTTCATACCATTCCTTCATGGATAAAGTATAATTCACATACATTCAATACGAAGAAAGGAAGCTATTTAATACAGCAACCTGTTAAGATGGAACTACAAAGAATCGGGAGAACATTCCAGTTTAGACAGGTTTTAATCTTAGAAAGTAGTACATTGTTCCGTTATAATTGCATGGTACTGTTTTAGCGATATCGCGAAAATTTTCAATTTAAAGCATTATTCCATTACACTGGTTTCGTTTTAACAGGTTTTATTGTAATGTTTAGGATGTCCCGATTTTCAAGCGCCTCTTCCGCTTATTTACTCTCTGTCCGGCTTTTTTGCGATACTAGACTTGACAACACTACTTACGAGCCAAGTTCAAGTTTGCCAGTGTTGTAGTCGTAAAAAAAAGCAGACGGTATAGGCAGAGGGTATACGCTGACATCATGAACGTTCATAGCTAGGGTATACGCTAATGCTTTATTTGAGAAACAGAGGGAATACGGAGCTTCTTAAAAAAAAATCCGCGTTAAAAAGCCGCTTTAAATGTTTATTTTCTACATAAAAGACAGAATTCATATTAGAGATATGATTGCAGACTACTCTTTCATAACTGTATTACGTTATATATCTTTTTTGTGTCGTGTCGGGTTCGGGTTGAAGTGTTTCGGTTTAGGCGGTCAATAGAAAATTAGTTGTCGGGTTCAGGTCGGAATTTGGGTCAACGGAAATTTTTGGTAGGTTTCGGATTTACTTTATGTTGAATGTTTGGGTCCGGTATAGGATTACAATCCCGGGATCCCGCATCATTTTTAATCCCGAAAATCCCGGGATCTTGTCTGCCAAATCCCGGGATTGTCCTTTTTTTTTAAATGGAACAATATTCAGCTGAAATAAAAAAAATATATTTATAGACTTTCTCTTTTGGAAAGAAAAAGAATTAATTTTTATGAAATTTGTATCCTTGAAAAAATATACATATTTCAAGTATCTTTTACATATTTCAAAGCGATTAAATCGTTTAACATGAAAACCTTTTGACTTGCAAACAGATGTAACCCGCTCGGCTATTATTATTTTGATTTCGCCGCGTTTAGAAAGCCGGTCGTTTCAGAAATTGGGTATCACAAAATTTCGAATTAGAGTTTACTGATAAGCGGTGCATTTGAGTTTCATAGTCATTATTATGTGCTAACTTCTTTGCTTTTCGGGCGTTTATACCTATTTTGCTTTAAAGATGTCTAATGAAAAGGATTTTGTAGCTCATAGGAAAGATAATGATACATTTTCAGTATGGCACTGCTATTTAAGGACAAAAGATGAAAAAATCGCTAAACGTAAAAGATGTAGCCAAGTGCTTAAAACGTTAGGAGCATCGACTAAGGGTTGCATGCACATTTATCGATGAAACATGGTACTAAAGTTTAGAAATAATTCAATACATCATCTCTTCCTTCCACACGTCAAGATTGCATAGAACATGCATTGCTTTCTAAAAAGCGGAAAATAGAAGATTATTTTAGTAGTGATAAGGAATCACTGGATTTATTTCTAATGACAGCTAAAGACTGCTTTTCATTTAACTTCAACTGATTTAAGAAACCTACTGATAGCTAAAGGCTATAATGATTTGCCAAAATCTGCAGTATCAATTCGAAATCGTGTAGTGAACTATAATAAAATAGTTAATTACAAGTGAAATACAAACTTTTAAAAATTCAGGAAAAAAATTTAGTTTGACTTTTGACGAATGGACATTTACTGCAAGCAAGCGATTTATGAATATTAATGCCCATTCAAGAAATTTAAATTTGAGCAAATTCAGGAATTTAGGCCTTATGCGCATATATGGATCTTTTACAGCAAAATGTGCATTGGAATGCTAACAGAGTGTTTAAACGAATATGACATTTCCCCAAAAACAGACAATGTTACAACTGGGACTTGGAGATGAAACTTTAGATGCCGTCATATTTCTTAGAACATATTTTCAAAGGAATACCGATTAGTTAGGAAACAGTGAACTATTCAAAATAATCTATTTTTTTTTCGCGAGGTACGTAATAATTTTTTATATTATGCAACGTTTTCGAATTTTAACAGCTATTGCTATTTAGAAATTTAAACTATACATCTATGTATTATTTTATTCTATGTGTGTGTGTGTGCTAAGTTCTTTTATTTCAAGACAAAAATCTTCATGTTAGGGAAAACCTTGCATTTGCAATATCCTAGAATTATAAACTTTAATTACGTGGGTATGAGAATAATTCATAATTTAATTCGTGATATTAATTAGTTTTTAATATTGTAAATATTAAACTATTCAAAAACTTGTTTAACAGGAAATAAAAGAAATTATCTAGAAGATGAAGCATAGACATTTCATGTTTTTTGTTGCATTTTCAAACATCAACAGCGTATTTCTTTTAATTTTCAATTCTTCTAATTTATCCTATAAGTTTTGATAATTAGTTGAAGTTAATCTTTTTAATTTGGTATATTTTCATATGTAAATTAGGCTGTAATTTTGCTTTGTCTTTTCTATAGTATTATGATATTTAGCTATTGTAAAAATTGATGATATTACAGAAATTCTAATTTTCCTAATCCCGGGATCCCGGGATTGAATCTAAGCAATCCCGAAATTCCGGGATTGGTAATTAGCCTCGGGATTGTAATCCCTAGTCCGGTATAACACAATCCGCGCAGGAATCTATTTCAGATGAAAAACTACACGTATTTGAATATGAATGACTTCTTATATCTTTATTTTTCTACATAAAAGGTAACATTAATATTGGAGATATGATTGCAGACTATTTTTCTATAATTGCATTATATTTTGGATCAATTTTCTCTGATTCCGCGTTTCAGGTTGGGTTTGGAATTATTTTGGGGGGTTCGATCGGGTTGCGGGTGGACGGAATATTCTTGATTGGGTTCGGTTCGGGTTGCAGCTAGGTTTTAAATAAAATTTGCAGGATTGCAAATTTTATTTATTACCCGTAACGGACCCTGGTTAGGTAACGTTTAACTGCTAGTTTTCCCGATGACACTTTCACAAACAAATTTAAATAATTATAAACTAAAATAATTTTTTATCACTTCATGCGTTTTCGATAGAGATTTGTCAGCTGTTTTTTTTTCAGTTACGTCCGACATTAAAATACATGGTCAATCCGGCCTGAACACGAACCGCGTTTCAAAAAAATTGGTTACCACCTTACATGATTTGGGACTCTTGTTTCTAGACCTTAACATTTTCTTAAGGCTGTTCTCCACTGTTCTACTCAACAAGCGCGAAACGTTTTGACACATTTACAAATTCATTTTTAACGGAAAGATATAAAAATGGAAAGCCTGACCATGGAAGCGATTTGGAATCGAACTGTGTTTTCCATTTTTGGATCAATCCATTACCTATTGAGTTAGAAGCGATTTGGATCACGTGACAAACATGGTTGCACCCTTTCTTAAGTGGATTTTCTCCTTTCGCGCGGAAATTCGGTTCAAAATGTCCACTTTGACACTATTTTCTGAACGATCTATTGCGTTTGCAAAAAAAAAAAAAAAAAAAAAAAAAAAACGAGAAAACAGCTCGATGACATAGTTTCTGAACAACAACACCTGCTAGTTTCATGCATTTCCGAACAAAAATAAATTAATACTTGTGTTAGAAAGTTGTCCTTTTAGATTTGAGAACACCCTTAAGGGGCGGGTGTTCCGCAGTGGTTCGACTCATAACCGGAGAACTGTTCTATACTTTATCGCTCACACACTGCTGTGTATGTGCCATATATGTGCTAGTAAAATCTGTAATATTGAATGACCTCTTATTGGGACGTTGCTAGGTGGAAGATGAAGAATAGTAAGAAGCAGTTTTTCCTTTCAGCTAATACTCGAAAGTGTGGAAACTTTCTCTTGCGGATTCGTCCGCCTATAAAGATTAGGTGAGTGAGGTGCTTCAAAAATAACTTAAAGAGCTTTTTTTTTTTTTTTTACTTTATTTATCTACAATATTCTTTGACAGGCTTCGAAATTTATATTTCGAATAAAAATATTTTGTCCCTCTGCAATTCATCTTAATTTACATCGCACTGTGAGTGTTAGAGATCTGCGCGTTTCGGTATATGCCAAAACGCAAAAATTTTATATTTTTCTCGTGATTAACCAACGTATTCCATCTGTTATTTAAAAAACGAAAAAAAAGAAACAAAGGAATGTTTTATTGTTCATTTACTCCACTAATAAAAGAGAAAAGTTAGAAAAAGTCCAGTGAATACAGTCCAGTCTGTCCCGAATCTACAGAAAAAATTTAAGACCCGGATGCGTCCCGGGAAGAATGAAGTTCAGGCCCGGCCCGAGTTTAATGAAATAAACTTTTACCGATCTCGGGCTTCCGGACCATTGTTGAATTCAGGTGCGGGCGGGGGGGGGACATCCCCCCCCCCAGAGCAATGAGACGTCCCCCCCCGGAAGATTTGAGATTTTGTGTTTTTAATGGTCAAGAAGTGCAATTTCCCCCCGGAACGCTATAATGTCCCCCCCCCCACCCCCCCAGAGTTGGGCAAAATACATCGAAAAACCATTTTCGATACAAAATACATTGGTTTTAGAACCTAAAATACAAATTACAAAATACTTTTCAAAATTAAAAAATTCCAAATACAAAATACATGTATTTTCAAAATACATTTAAAATACCAAATACATTTCGAAATTTAAAAAAATTATTGATGCAAAGTGTTTTTTGGGGAGGTAATTTTGCAGTTTAAAGGGGATGGGGAGCATTATCAAGCTTCCGTATACCCCACTGGTTGTGAGAAAGTCATTGAAATAAAATTACTTAAACATTCATAACATATTGAATAACTTCTACTCTAACTCTAGTTTCATATAAATAGTGACAACGACCTAAATAATTTTTTTTTTTTTTTTTTTTTTTTGTAACTTCTAAATACCACATAATTGCAGTTTTACACAGTGGAATCGAAAAAAAGTACTTTCAAATGCGATTTTTTTAAAAACTGTGTCTTGATTTGCCCAGGTTTTACTGATTTTTTAAAATAATTTTTAAGCTTGATTTTTTTTTTAAACCCATCTCGCAAATATTCATGTGACCCAATTACGGAAGAATAACCATTGCACTTAAAATAACGATGCTATTTAGCACTTGTTTGTTTATGTGTAATATTTTATAAGCAAATTTCTAAACAAAATTAAAATCTCACAAATACATAAATGAAACTCGAATTTAGCAAACATGTAATTGAACTACGCGTCTAAATGCTGAAATACTCAAAATAACAAAGTTTGCTATAAATGATAAAAACTTTTCATGATTACCTGCTGGTATTTGGCTAATGAGAAATTAAAAAAATGCTTTTTCAGTATAATTGGTTGAATATCCGAGAAAATATACTAAATAAAGAAAAAATTATTAGTTTTCAATTAAAAAATGATTTTTACCTATATTCTATACACTGCGCAGTATATCGGGCATCTTTAATCTGAATGGGATCGCTGGTCTGTATTATAAAACAAAAACATATCCATGAGTAACGTTGATGTCATATTGATAATAGCAACGATTTGAGTAAAAAATTTATCTTTTTAACAAATCTATTAACGTCTAATTATTCTACAAATTGAAGTTTTACACCATCGAATGGAGAAAAAAAAATGTTCTTTTAAGCATAATTTTTTGAAAACTATCTTAATTTAAGGATTTGTTATGTTAAGGAAAAAAAAAAAAAAAAAAAAAAAAAAAAAAAAAAAAAAAAACCTCTGAGCATGCGCGTGCAGCCCGATTGCAGAAGATTGAAGTATGCACTTAAAATGATGTACATAAATTCATCATTGGTCCCTGGCTAATATTTGATAATGATATTAAAAGTTCATCAAAACAAATAAACGCAAATTTAACCGTTATACAGGGTGTCCGGTCTCAACGGTGTCCAATGGCTAATTCCTAAACCGTTAGTCATAGACATACAGTTCCAATTACAAAAATGTTTTAAATCAGGTAAAGAAATATTTTAAAAGCGATTTGGGTCAATAAAAACATTTCTTAAAAAATTACGAAATTTAAATTTTTATACGGTCCCCCGGTCCTATAAGTTATATTTAGTGAAATTTTTCTTTTACACTGACAAGTGATACAAAAAAAGTACCGTTATTCTACGATTAAAATTGACCGAATAATAGCTGTTTAAAGTTGGAGCATATTGTTTGCTGCAAATTGGGGGTCATTCACAAATTTAGTCGAAATATAATTTCGTCAGATATAAAAAATGTTTGGGAGTAAAATTAACATTGCAGTATAAATTTGAAAATCTTTAATCATTCTGGCATATTAATGGAAAACATACAATTTGTAATAAACACTTAAGAAGAAAGAAAAAACAGAATTTTTGTTAAATAAAATTATTCTAAATTAACAGCCTCAATTCTTTACAAAATGATACGTATTTTAAAATATTATTAGATTGCACAAGCCTGCAAAAGTTAGGTTATGTCATGTTTTTTATCTTTCGATAATTGATTCTTATATATTCTGTACCGCTGAATCCGAAATTGACCTTCATTTTTAACTATCATATCAGGATTTTTTGCAAATTGCAAATTTCAAAGTTAAGAAGTTCAATGTTAAAATTGAATTTCCTCCCCCATCTCATCGGACCACTCAGCTGTTTAGCTGTAAGAATCCCAGGATAAGCAAAAATATCGAATAAATTTTTTAATAAAATAAAATAAAATAAAATAAAAAATATTTTACATATGTTTTATAGTATGGGATTTTCGCTATATTTTAACTTACACATTTGCGATTTGCAAAAAAATTCTAACGTGATGGTTAAAAATGAAGGTCATTTTCAGATTCAGTGCTAAAAAGTGCGTAAAAATCAATTATCAAAATTTAAAAAACACAACCATCTCCTCTACTTTATAGTATTCGATTTTTGTTATTCTTTAAATTTGAAAATTTATGATTTGCGAAATATCATGACATGATGGTTAAAAGTTAAGGTAATTTTCGGATTCAGTGCTAAAAAATACATAAAAGTTAAAAAACCCCAAAATCGCAGTCTTGTATTATCTAATCTAAAACCTTTTCTTAAACTCCTTGGCAGAAATGTATCCGAAATTTTTTGTGTTATCCTGTAAAATAAATATGAATGGTAACCACCGAAAATCTTAATAATATTAGATTGTTATCGGATTTGCGCCAGTATGTAAAATGCAATCTCGATCGTATATTTAAAAGTGGGTTAAAGTTCGAGTACAAATTTTGAACTTGAAAAACATACATACGATTGTTGAAGTAACATAAAAACTTATAAAAAAACATAATTTTTGTTAAAAGAAATCATAAGAGAAACAGTCTCAAATCCTGACAAAATAAAACATATGTTATTTTAGCCAATTTGAGACTTAATCATAATACTCGTAGGATTTTTTTTCAATGCGCAGATACACATGAAGTAAGATCTTCGAATACTTTAAACACTTGGTATATGATCCCTCAAAGCCAAGCCGAACTCATTTGTTTTCAGAGTAGAAAAGTGGCATAAGTCATGCATTCTTAAAGTTTCATAACTCGCTCAATTTTAGAGTTATATGAATGGGACTTTTTTTTGTCTTACTTGTCAGTGTAATAGGATAAAATTACTAAATATAACTTATAGGACCGGGGGACCGTATAAAAATTTAAATTTCGTAATTTTTTAAGAAATGTTTTTATTGACCCAAATCACTTTTAAAATGTTTCTTTACCTGATTTAAAACATTTTTGTAATTGGAACTATATGTGTCTATGACTAACGGTTTAGGAATTAGCCATTGGACACCGTTGAGACCGGACACCCTGTATAACCAAACTACCACTGAAATAAGTGGGGGGAAAAAAACTGCTATAATTAGTGAATTCTATGGCTATTTGGTATGTAGCTAATGCAAAAGTAACGTTTTTAATAAAAATTTTAAAAACTTTTTTAAATGCATAATTTATATTTTTCATATAAAATTGTTATTTTTGGGTTGTTAGTGAAAAAAAAATTAATCATAAAAAAATGTATAAGAGGTTTTAATTAAAAATGATTTTCATGTATGTTTTGTACACCAAGTAGTATGTTCTGTAAGCCAGGAATCCAGGGTTAGCTTCACATGTGTAAAATAAAAAATAAGGTGTCAAAGTGTGTTGGAATGCAAAATCTACTATACTAACAAACTAGGAAAAATAATGTTAAAAGGGAAATATGATGGTATAAGATTAAAATCATTCCTTTAAATAAGTTTTGTAATTTGTTTTATTATTCAAAAATTTAACCTATAATGGAACATCTTGTTTTATACTGCTGGTATGTTCCCTTATTTTTTTTTATTATCATCAATAGAACATTAAAAATATTTCATGCCTAATAGCGCACCATTGTGTATTATTATAATTAATCCTCTTGGTAAATTTTCATTGAGAGATTGAACAGTTATTTGCACGAGCGTCTGCGGAAACTAAACAGCATTGCACCTAAAATGTCTCTTAAATAGGCAGCACCTGCCTACGCAACAATTTTTTTAATTCTCTTTGAATGTTATGAATTATAAAAACTATTTTGTAACTACTTAGCAAAAATGCTTCTGCAGAAGTAAACATCAGATTCATTAATATACTTATCGTACATCGTACCAAATGTTAAATAATGTGTACATATAAACTTCCAGAAACGAATTCGAAAAATATGCAAAACAGACAGGCATGTGTTTTTCTGTTGCAAATCTAGTATCTGCGGTTTAGACACGACATGACAGCTTGAAATCTGGAGGAATGTATTCTGAGTATTTTGAAAATACAAAATACTTTGTAAAAGCATTCCAAAATACATTACCAAAATACATTTGTTTTGTAGATTTAAAATACAAAATACAAATGTATTTTGAAATTTTATTTCAAATAAATGTATTTTCGATACTGCACAACTCTGCCCCCCCCCCCCCCCCCCCCCCCACCGGAGCCACAGAAATCCGCAACCCGGAGAAAAGTATCTGACTTTAACACTGTTCGGGACATTCCCGGACTCGTGGAGACCTCTAATATATATTATGAATTCGGCCCCCTGTCGGGGATACTGTGCCCCCCCCGTCGGGCAAGTTCTGGCGCCGCCCCTGATCAAGTAAAATATAAAATAATAACTAACTGTAATCATAATAGCACATTACCTAAACAATCTCCTTTAGAGTATTTTTGCAAAGTTTCATAATGTTACAATTATTATTTTTCGAGTTGTGATGTTTTGCGACAAAGCAAAATGTTAAAAATCCCATTTTGAGAAAAAGCAGAAAATGTAATTAAAACCAAATTTTACGTATTAAATGAAAAATCGAATTTTAAAAAGCTCCTGATTTATAAAGTTCACCATCTATGCTATTTACATTATTCTTTTTTTCTTGGTGGTTTTTAAAAATTTTCTTTGTTTATGTGCAAATATTTACGGTCACTTCGGTAGGGGAGGGCTAATTTTAGTTTTAAAAACTTGCGACTGACTAACTTTAAAATGCCTGTAACTCATAAAGAAAGATAGAAATAAAATTCAAACTGATTTAGAAAACCAAAATGTTAAGTTTTAATATTAAACCAAATATAGAAAATTTGAATTTTGACCGAAAATTGCATTTTAAAGGTAGAAAGGCACCTTAAAAGCGAAAATTTTCTAAATTTTAAACTTGCATAACACGGTGAGTTTTGATCGTACAAAAATGATTTTTTTTTTTTTTTCATTGGATAAATCAGAGCTTCAGGATTGTTTTACCAAATATAACTTACAGGACTCGTAGTTTGTATAAAAAGTTAATTTTTATAACTTATTCATCAGAATTGCATTTTTTTTTATCCAAATTGTGTCCAACATAATAATTTAGCTAATTTTAAATACTTTTGCAATTGGAACTATATATCTAACGATTAAGAGATTATCCACTGGTCGACGTTTGGAGAAAACACACTGTATGTTAACAAATATAGAAAACATATTCTGTAAAAAATGGAAAGGAGAAAAATTCTATAAAACAAATTTGATAAGCGTTTGAAAACGAGTAAAACTAAATTAAAATAATAATAAACTTCCTTTTTTTTTTTTTCTTTCCGCAGACTAAGCGGTTTAACATATGAAAACAATATTTTTTCATTATTTTGCGTAAAAGAGAATACACCAATCTGAAATACACTATTATGTTGGAAAAGTATTTTCAGAAATGTAAGCTACAAGTTTATAAAATGCAATTTTTACGCTGCTAAAGTTGTCATATATTCAGAAAAAATATTAAACTCTTGATTAAACTTCCCCCCCCCCTCTCTTTGAGAAAGATGACTAGACGTTTTTAGAATTATCTGACAAAATTTAAAGCATTTTTTTTTTTTAACCGACTACCAAGAACGGTTATGTGTTTCACGTGTATCTGGGTATGTGGATTTCTTTATACCCTCGAAACATCCCAACGGCTGAATGGAGTTTAATGAATGAGGTGTCTATCGATTCGTCTTATCTGTCCGATGGTTATAGGCTAGGTTCTGTTTCTATAAATTCAAAATGGCGGCCGTAAAATACAAAATGTTGATAGAGATGAAAAAAAATTTACGCACCCTATTGAGTGGCACATCATTGGATAGGTCTTTCAAAATGAAGACGATGTTTCATTGACTATTTTACAGTCAGAAGCTCCGTTTAAATATTACACAACCTGGAAGTTGTGTAGGTAGGATCTCTAGCTTTACTGCATCTCTAGCCTTCATAGACATCTATAGTCCTCATCGAAACAGTGTTTATAGATAGCAACTAAAAATTAAACACAACTTAAAAATCATCAATACAAGTATATAAAAAAAATAGGTAAGTAATATAAAAAATAGTTTCACATTGATGAGAAATAATTAATTAGTTCGGTTTTTACGCAGTCGGGTTTTTTGATTTTTTAAATTTAATTTTTACTTATTCCACATATTTGGTTGCATGAATGCAAAACTAGGTTATAAAATTTTGCCTAAATATGAATTATGCTTAATAAATTTTTAAATATGGAAAGAATTGTTTGAGATTCTAAGAAGACTTTGTTAAAGAAAAGACATTGTCTCAACCTTCGTCTGAGGAAAAAAAAAAAAAGAAACAAACAAACAAAAATCGCCTAAAGCAGGAAATTTTTTAAAAATTTAAATTTGAAATAAATTTTAATAAATTCTAGAACTAAGAAAAAAAATCTGATTGATGTTTGTTTCATCTCGATCAAATATAAAAAAGTCAAACGATGTAAAAACTTAAAAAAAATATTGATAATATAACCAGAAATTAAAAAAAGAATGATTCAATAGAATTCAAATTATCAACAAACAGAACTTAAATATCTGGGATAATATTTTTTGGAAACTGTTATGAGTTGAAGTAAAAAATAAAGATATTAAATTTTCATTTAGACTAAGTTTTTAAATTTTTGTCAACTGTTTTTTTCTGACTGTTGTCAGGGGCGCACCGACCCAGTGTGCAAAGTATGCGGCGCACACAGGCGCCAAAGTAGTAAAGGCGCCAAATGTTTCAGTTGATGATCAAATACCTAAAGAAAAAATCCTTAAATGCATTATATTTTCTTGACATCTGAATTATGTTTTTTAGATTTACCTGCGATAAACTTACTTATAAATATTCAATTTCTTTTTTAAAATTTATTTACTTTTATTCTACTTCTGAGCCTCCTAATAATTGATTAAGATGCAGACCTGTCCAACCTTTCAATAAACAGAGGAGAACCTCATGTAGTTTCAAACAATGAAAGACGCCATAATTCACATGGCTGAAAACATGCAAAACTATTACCTTACTTCGGTTGTGGTAGAGCGTAGTACCATTTTATTACCACAGTCTCTAACTTTCGCCTGATTTTAGGAAGATTTCGTAAGAAATACTACCTATTACATTCTCCCCTATGTTGGAATTTCTGAAAAGATTTTGCAGATCTACGCCGATCATGACCCTAGAACACAAAACCAACCCCAGTTCAAAACTTTATATCTATCTATCTATCTATATATATTTCTATCTCTCTCTCTATATATATACAGGGTGTATCTGAAAAATGGAGGCGAAACTGTACGGGATGATAAAACACAGCTATACGAGCAAATTTTGTCATAGAATGTATGATCGGAACGCCAGTGGTGAGAAGTTAAAAGGTCGTTTTCCACTGCCGCAGTTAAAGAATTAGCACAAGAATGAAAGGAGATACTTCTGAAAACATTTTATTAACAGGGATGTAATTAATGTACATGCTCAAAGAAATTGCTGAAAAGATCTCCGCCAGCTGTAATGCACTCTTCACTCTTGCGGGATAGGAACTTACGCACATTTGCGAAGACAAAGGCATTTCCCAAATATCGCTGGCAACAACAGCAATCCCAGCGAAAAGATTCATATCGGTTTCAAGATTAGGCTTTTCATATGGCCCCACAGGAAAATGTCCAAACACTTAGAGATCCGGCGATCTTGGTGGCCAAGTTATGGGACCACCTCGACCAATCCATCACCATGGGACAGTAGAAAATTACCTTTTAACTTCTCACCGCTTGCGTTCCGACCATACATTTTGTGACGAAATTTGCTCCTATAGCTGCGTTCTATCACCCCGTAAAGTTTTGCCGCCTTTTTCAGATACACCTGTATATTACTTTTCTATGGACACGATAACTTCCATAATTCTGCACAAATCCCTTCCAAACTCATACATAGAATCAAGGGGCAGAATATCTCGGACAAGACGGTGTCCCATCTCCCGGTCCCAGGCCCTTGCAGGCCCATCTATCCCTGCTCGGAGCGACTCGGAGGAAAAAACCCCGCGACGCGTCCCGAAGGTCGCCGCCAGGAATGACTCACCAAGGCCGCCCCTCACAAAAACTCCGTTCAGCCCGGCGCACGTCACGCCGGTTATTCCCAAAAGAAGATGAAATAATCGCATACGACAGTCCCCACCACTCAGCTAGAAGAGCCAATTGGTTCCCGACCCGGTACGCCCCGGCAGCCCGCAGGAGCCGAACACCTATGAAGGAGTCGGGCCCACGAACCTACACGAGGTTTTCCGAGCCTTCGTTAATGGCCAAATTGGACCAAAGGGATGGAAATAGGGAGAAGCTATGTGAAAACAGAAGAAACTCCATAACTTCTTAATTATAATGCATATGAAATCAGTTTAACGTTAAAGACCGGGAAGCGGCAGCACAGACAATCACCTCATCGAGTTCACGGCTGAAATTCCAGAATTAGTTAAAACTCGATTCGCATATTAAAAAGCAATCGGTCTGCCAAGTCATATCTTGATGGAAAACACCTGAAT
The DNA here is from genome assembly GCA_963932465.1 of Maratus speciosus. Classification (NCBI taxonomy): domain Eukaryota; kingdom Metazoa; phylum Arthropoda; class Arachnida; order Araneae; family Salticidae; genus Maratus; species Maratus speciosus. Next base: position 356,168,748 of record OZ010796.1, on the reverse strand, counting down.
ACACCATTTTAGCGGTTGACTCGTAGGTTTACCATTGTGTTTTCCTGCTCTCAGTCCACCATGTTTTCATACCTTTCGGTAATCGTAAGGAAATATTATTCTTTGTGCTGTTTTTACAATTGAAAACAGTATCTATAATAATAGCCTAAGTCATGTGACTATCATCAATAGTTCCGGGCGGACCACTTTGCTTTTTATATTCCAGGTGCCATTTTGGTACATTAATGTTAGCCAGGCACAAGTGATAAGTCGCCAAATATTATTCCATCGCCATCATTTCATCTATATTATAATAGTCCAAGTCATGTAACTGCCATAAACAATTATGGGCTGATCCCTTCGCTTTTCTTATGAAAAATTTCCATTTTCATTAAAAAATCAAAAATTTTTTTTTCGAATAAAACTACATAAAAGTTGCCATGATCGCAAAGAATTCTTGGTACTTTTATGTTAGCCGGATGCAAATCTCGCCAATAGCTTTTTTTTTTAACTCGTCAGTTAGCATTTTTTTTTTTCGAGTGGTAAATTAAAACATTGCTTTGAAATTGAAAGTAAATGTCATGATTTGTTGCATTATTTAATGTTTGGCACAGGTGTCAAATATGCACTAGGTTTTGCGTGATTTTTTTACGGCAGTTTGGCAAAAACCTCGTTTATCGAATACCAGTTACATATGTATTTTTAAATTATTTTCTATTATTTTTAAAATGAAATAACAATAAAGAAAAAAAATAATTAATTACTATAGAACAAAACAATTTATATAATAAAAAGTAAATAAACATTTATTAATAAATAAACAGCAATAGCCGGGTTACCATGTCAAGCAAAATAACGCCATTTTGGCGCCAATCAGGTATCCTGTTCGTATGTGACATCTGTGCCTAATATTAGGTAGCTTTCTTTACAAAAAAGCTACCTATTGCAGCCGTTCGGAGGAAAGCGATTTCAAAAAATTTTGGTATATTTTCATCGATCATGACCCCCAGACCACCCTCCGTTCAAAATTGATATATATATATATATATATATCTGACCTATGTCACACTGTAACTCCCGTAATTATGAACCGATTTCGATGTAATTTGGTGTGTACATAGTACATACCAATGTCTCGACCGAGTTCGTTGGCCAGCTTCATCCGCCGTTTTGTTTCAAAATGGCGGCCATTTAAAATTTAAAAAAAAATTTAAAACTTGAAATGTGGTACCAAAAAATTAAAAATGGAAAAATATTTTTTTCTTATGTATTTGACCTTTATACAAAGAATCCGGAGCAGTTTTTGTTTCGACTGTATCTTAAAAAATGGCTGAGTTATAGCATTTTGAATTTCTAGCGTGGCTGATATTTTGAAACGTCCTGAATTTTGTCACGCGATAAAAGGCGTATTTATGAACCGATTTGGATGTAATTCGGTGTGTACATAGTACATACCAATGTCTCGACCGAGTTCGTTGGCCAGCTTCATCCGCCATTTTGTTTCAAAATGGCGGCCATTTAAAATTTTAAAAAAAATTTAAAACTTGAAATGTGGTACCAAAAAATTAAAAATGGAAAAATATTTTTTTCTTATGTATTTGACCTTTATACAAAGAATCCGGAGCAGTTTTTGTTTCGACTGTATCTTAAAAAATGGCTGAATTACAGCATTTTGAATTTCTAGTGTGGCTGACATTTTGAAACGTCCTGAATTTTGTCACGCGATAAAAGGCGTATTTATGAACCGATTTGGATATAACTTCGTTTATACATAGTACATACCAATGTCTCGACCGGGTTCGTTGGCCAGCTTCACCCGCCATCTTGTTTAAAAATGGCGGCCATTTAAATTTTTAAGAAAAATTTAAATTTGAAATGTGGTACCAAAAATTGAAAATTGAAAAATATTTTCTTCTTATGTGTTTGACCTTGATAAAAAGATTCGGGAGCAGTTTTTGTTTCGTCTGTATGTTAAGAAATGGCTGAGTTATAGCATTTTGAATTTCTAGCGTGGCTGACATTTTGAAACGTCCTGATTTTTCTTACGTAATAACAGGCGTATTTATGAACCGACTTGGATGTACCTTGGTGTGTACATAGTACATACAAATATCTCGACCGAGTTCGTTGGCCAGCTTCATCCGCCATCTTGTTTCAAAATGGCGGCCATTTAAAAAAATTAAAAAATAAAAAAATTTAAATGAGATACCAAAAAATTGGAAAATGAAAAAGATTTTTTTTTGTATGTGTTTGACCTTAATACAAAGATTCCGGAACAGTTTTTCTTTCGTCTATATCTAAAAAAAATGGCTGAGTAATAGCATTTTGAATTTCTCTCGTGGCTGACATTTTAAAACGACCTGATTTTTGTCACGCGATAACAGGCGTATTTATGAACCTATTTGGATGTAACTTGGTCTGTACATAGTACATAGCAATGTCTCGACCGAGTTCGTTGGCCAGCTTCATTCGCCATCTTGTTTCAAAATGGCGGCCATTTAAAAATTTTTTAAAAATTTAAAGTTTGAAATGTGGTACCAAAAAATTGAAAACGGGAAAATATGTTTTTCTTATGTATTTGACCTTTATACAAAGATTTCGGAGCAGTTTTTGTTTCGTCTATATCTTAAAAAATGGCTGAGTTACAGCATTTTGAATTTCTAGTGTGGCTGACATTTTGAAACGTCCTGAATTTTGTCACGCGATAACAGGCGTATTTATGAACCTATTTGGATGTAACTTGGTCTGTACATAGTACATAGCAATGTCTCGACCGAGTTCGTTGGCCAGCTTCATTCGCCATCTTGTTTCAAAATGGCGGCCATTTAAAATTTTTTTAAAAATTTAAAGTTTGAAATGTGGTACCAAAAAATTTAAAACGGGAAAATATGTTTTTCTTATGTATTTGACCTTTATACAAAGATTTCGGAGCAGTTTTTGTTTCGTCTATATCTTAAAAAATGGCTGAGTTACAGCATTTTGAATTTCTAGTGTGGCTGACATTTTGAAACGTCCTGAATTTTGTCACGCGATAAAAGGCGTATTTATGAACCGATTTGGATATAACTTCGTTTATACATAGTACATACCAATGTCTCGACCGGGTTCGTTGGCCAGCTTCACCGCGCCATCTTGTTTAAAAATGGCGGCCATTTAAATTTTTAAGAAAAATTTAAATTTGAAATGTGGTACCAAAAATTGAAAATTGAAAAATATTTTCTTCTTATGTGTTTGACCTTGATAAAAAGATTCGGGAGCAGTTTTTGTTTCGTCTGTATGTTAAGAAATGGCTGAGTTATAGCATTTTGAATTTCTAGCGTGGCTGACATTTTGAAACGTCCTGATTTTTCTTACGTAATAACAGGCGTATTTATGAACCGACTTGGATGTACCTTGGTGTGTACATAGTACATACAAATATCTCGACCGAGTTCGTTGGCCAGCTTCATCCGCCATCTTGTTTCAAAATGGCGGCCATTTAAAAAAATTAAAAAATAAAAAAATTTAAATGAGATACCAAAAAATTGGAAAATGAAAAAGACTTTTTTCTGTATGTGTTTGACCTTAATACAAAGATTCCGGAACAGTTTTTCTTTCGTCTATATCTAAAAAAAATGGCTGAGTAATAGCATTTTGAATTTCTCTCGTGGCTGACATTTTAAAACGACCTGATTTTTGTCACGCGATAACAGGCGTATTTATGAACCTATTTGGATGTAACTTGGTCTGTACATAGTACATAGCAATGTCTCGACCGAGTTCGTTGGCCAGCTTCATTCGCCATCTTGTTTCAAAATGGCGGCCATTTAAAAATTTTTTAAAAATTTAAAGTTTGAAATGTGGTACCAAAAAATTGAAAACGGGAAAATATGTTTTTCTTATGTATTTGACCTTTATACAAAGATTTCGGAGCAGTTTTTGTTTCGTCTATATCTTAAAAAATGGCTGAGTTACAGCATTTTGAATTTCTAGTGTGGCTGACATTTTGAAACGTCCTGAATTTTGTCACGCGATAACAGGCGTATTTATGAACCTATTTGGATGTAACTTGGTCTGTACATAGTACATAGCAATGTCTCGACCGAGTTCGTTGGCCAGCTTCATTCGCCATCTTGTTTCAAAATGGCGGCCATTTAAAATTTTTTTAAAAATTTAAAGTTTGAAATGTGGTACCAAAAAATTGAAAACGGGAAAATATGTTTTTCTTATGTATTTGACCTTTATACAAAGATTTCGGAGCAGTTTTTGTTTCGTCTATATCTTAAAAAATGGCTGAGTTACAGCATTTTGAATTTCTAGTGTGGCTGACATTTTGAAACGTCCTGAATTTTGTCACGCGATAAAAGGCGTATTTATGAACCGATTTGGATATAACTTCGTTTATACATAGTACATACCAATGTCTCGACCGGGTTCGTTGGCCAGCTTCACCGCGCCATCTTGTTTAAAAATGGCGGCCATTTAAATTTTTAAGAAAAATTTAAATTTGAAATGTGGTACCAAAAATTGAAAATTGAAAAATATTTTCTTCTTATGTGTTTGACCTTGATAAAAAGATTCGGGAGCAGTTTTTGTTTCGTCTGTATGTTAAGAAATGGCTGAGTTATAGCATTTTGAATTTCTAGCGTGGCTGACATTTTGAAACGTCCTGATTTTTCTTACGTAATAACAGGCGTATTTATGAACCGACTTGGATGTACCTTGGTGTGTACATAGTACATACAAATATCTCGACCGAGTTCGTTGGCCAGCTTCATCCGCCATCTTGTTTCAAAATGGCGGCCATTTAAAAAAATTAAAAAATAAAAAAATTTAAATGAGATACCAAAAAATTGGAAAATGAAAAAGACTTTTTTTTGTATGTGTTTGACCTTAATACAAAGATTCCGGAACAGTTTTTCTTTCGTCTATATCTAAAAAAAATGGCTGAGTAATAGCATTTTGAATTTCTCTCGTGGCTGACATTTTAAAACGACCTGATTTTTGTCACGCGATAACAGGCGTATTTATGAACCTATTTGGATGTAACTTGGTCTGTACATAGTACATAGCAATGTCTCGACCGAGTTCGTTGGCCAGCTTCATTCGCCATCTTGTTTCAAAATGGCGGCCATTTAAAAATTTTTTAAAAATTTAAAGTTTGAAATGTGGTACCAAAAAATTGAAAACGGGAAAATATGTTTTTCTTATGTATTTGACCTTTATACAAAGATTTCGGAGCAGTTTTTGTTTCGTCTATATCTTAAAAAATGGCTGAGTTACAGCATTTTGAATTTCTAGTGTGGCTGACATTTTGAAACGTCCTGAATTTTGTCACGCGATAACAGGCGTATTTATGAACCTATTTGGATGTAACTTGGTCTGTACATAGTACATAGCAATGTCTCGACCGAGTTCGTTGGCCAGCTTCATTCGCCATCTTGTTTCAAAATGGCGGCCATTTAAAATTTTTTTAAAAATTTAAAGTTTGAAATGTGGTACCAAAAAATTGAAAACGGGAAAATATGTTTTTCTTATGTATTTGACCTTTATACAAAGATTTCGGAGCAGTTTTTGTTTCGTCTATATCTTAAAAAATGGCTGAGTTACAGCATTTTGAATTTCTAGTGTGGCTGACATTTTGAAACGTCCTGAATTTTGTCACGCGATAAAAGGCGTATTTATGAACCGATTTGGATATAACTTCGTTTATACATAGTACATACCAATGTCTCGACCGGGTTCGTTGGCCAGCTTCACCGCGCCATCTTGTTTAAAAATGGCGGCCATTTAAATTTTTAAGAAAAATTTAAATTTGAAATGTGGTACCAAAAATTGAAAATTGAAAAATATTTTCTTCTTATGTGTTTGACCTTGATAAAAAGATTCGGGAGCAGTTTTTGTTTCGTCTGTATGTTAAGAAATGGCTGAGTTATAGCATTTTGAATTTCTAGCGTGGCTGACATTTTGAAACGTCCTGATTTTTCTTACGTAATAACAGGCGTATTTATGAACCGACTTGGATGTACCTTGGTGTGTACATAGTACATACAAATATCTCGACCGAGTTCGTTGGCCAGCTTCATCCGCCATCTTGTTTCAAAATGGCGGCCATTTAAAAAAATTAAAAAATAAAAAAATTTAAATGAGATACCAAAAAATTGGAAAATGAAAAAGACTTTTTTTTGTATGTGTTTGACCTTAATACAAAGATTCCGGAACAGTTTTTCTTTCGTCTATATCTAAAAAAAATGGCTGAGTAATAGCATTTTGAATTTCTCTCGTGGCTGACATTTTAAAACGACCTGATTTTTGTCACGCGATAACAGGCGTATTTATGAACCTATTTGGATGTAACTTGGTCTGTACATAGTACATAGCAATGTCTCGACCGAGTTCGTTGGCCAGCTTCATTCGCCATCTTGTTTCAAAAGGGTTGCCATTTAAAAAAATTAAATTTAAAATTCAAAATGAGGTATTAAAAAATTGGAAAATGAAAAAGATTTTTTTTATGTGTTTGGCCTTGATACAAAGATTCCGGAGCAGTTTTTGTTTCTGAAAATTTGTTCTTTTGTTGATATCTTAAAAAATGGTTGATTTATAGCACTTTGAATTTCTAGCATGGCTAACATTTTGAAACGATCTTGTATTTGTCACGCGATAACACACGTATTCACCTATTTCGATGTAAGAAGGCATGTGGATAGTATACATCAACACCTCGACCAAGTTCGCTGGCCAGATTCATCAGCCATCTTGTTTCAAAATGGCGGACATTAAATTAAAAAATATATATATATTTAAAGTGAGGTGCAAAAAAATTAGAAATTGAAAAAGGTTTCTTTCTTAAGTATTTGATCTTGATATAAGGATTCAGGAGCATTTTTTGTTTGTCTTTACCTTAAAAAATGGCTCAGATATAGCAGTTTCAATTTCTATTGTGGGTGACATTTTGAAAAATCTGATTTTTTGCATGCGACAGCACTCCTATATATTAACCGATTCCGATGTGAGTGAGCATGTTCACAGCAATTACTGAGGTCTCGACCAAGTTCACTGCTTAGCCTCATCCACCATGTTGTCTTAAAATGACAGGCACTTTAAGAAATTGCCGAATTTGGCAGCCAAATATAAGTTACTTTAAAGAAAAGCAGCTTGGATAAAGCTGACTAATTTCGCGAAATTCTCATTCATTATATTGATAAAAATTAGTATTGCATCTCCTATATTCGGTTTCCACTAAATTGAGCTTCGTGTGTTTGCATGATATAAGTTGGCTTTTTTTAAATAAGGATTATGAAAGCTACCTCTTCCTCCCGGCACTGGCCGGAAGGACTTTTTTCCTTTTCGTTTCGTTTAAAAAAAAGAAAGAAAGAAGTGAAAGCCATTAATTTTAAATGTTTCCGTTTTACATGAAAGTTTTGTATTTTAAATAAAATGAATGAAAGGATTATATGTCAAAAAAAAAAAAAAAAAAAACTCGACGGGAAAAATGTTTGGCGATTTATTACATGCGTCCCGCTAACATAAAACTGCCGAGTTCTTGATTTCTCTATCAGAATCTTCCGATTTGGCGAAAGATTGTTCACGTAAATTGAGTTATGTATATAAGTAACATGATACATTTCTTAGCATACATTTAAGGGAAACCAAACTGGTCGCCAAATTACTTTAAAATAGCAACCTTTTCTAAAATGAAAAAAATATATGCTATGATTAAAATTTGAGTTGTCGTCATTAGAGAAAAGTGTTTAAAATTAGAAAAAAATTAATATCTCGAAAACTAATTCAAATTTTGAAATTCTAATACCAGTTTTGAAATCTGCAGATCAATATGGATTTTTTTTTGTTAATTTCACCGCATAATATTCCATATTTTAGGAGAAATCGCCATGAAACATAATCTGTCGATTTTAATTAATTTTTCAGCTACATTTCAGCAGTAGCCACTAGAATGTGTGCTCATGAAGACTTTTCTATCTTGTGCTGCAGTAGCAGCCTTACCGACTTATATAAGTGAGAAATGCCAAGCTGGACATCGTCCTTGTGGTTTAGTGGTAGAGCACTGGAGATCTATTCCAGGAACCCGGGTTCGATTCCCGGCTTGGACATTTTTCACTAAGTTGGTTTACACTTTGTAGCAATGTGATAATTCACATCTTTAATATTCATAATCTGTCGTTTCATAAAGTCGTTTCATTAGGATTATATATATATAGGGTAGATAAATATAGATAATACAAAACATATTTCAGTTTTAAGACTTAAAACACACGCTTTTATTTTATATAAAATGATGTCATTTGCATCCTCTGAAGAATTCCTCATTTACGATCCAGTCTTAAACAATATCTACAGTAAAGTACTCGAGGCTAACGAAAACTACAGGCTACTGAGGTGCATCCCAAGTGTCTTCTTTTACAGACCGCTAGAGTGACATGATGCTCTTTTCGCACATCTTCATTGTTGCATTCGAGCATCACATGACTCTAGCGGTCTGTAAAAAAAGATACGAGGAATGCACCGCGGTAGCCCGTCTTTCTCGTTAGCCTCGTAAAGTATTCATATGAGGTCACTATCGCTGAATAATACACAAATCCACAAAAACAGATGTTGTCACTCAAGAAACTCGACAAAGAAAAAGAAAAAAAATCGGCTATCTAATGATTTACATGCCTTCATTTGTTTATAATATAGATAATTAAATTAAATATAGCTTATAATGTTTTATCAGAAATCATTCATTTATATTTTTTCAAAATAGCACGTATTTTAATTAATTTTTTTTCAGTAGTTATGGGAAATGACAACAAAAAGATATAATTACTATTTTCCAACTATTTTCTCTTTACTTTCTACAGAAATGAAGTACTTGAGTTGCAAAAATTAAAGAAATGACGCTAAAAACTACAACAAAATTAATATCTCTAGATGTAGTTTTCAAATAAATTGCATTAAAAAGTACTTCCCCCCCCCCCCCCCCAATACGACGGTATAAAAATTAAAAATGTGCGATGCTTAGAAATATAGAAAATTGCAGTACAGTATTTAACAGTACAATGATACATCTGTTTTGTTTTACGGCTGGCTTATACAACGGAAAGTTATTTTTTGGAGACGACACTTAACCCTTAACCGGAAACGTGAAAATCCCGTGCACAAACAGGACACTTATTAATTTATCAAATAGTGAACTTAAGCATTTAATCTTTAATAGTAATGCATAAACAGGACCAATTTTTTAATATAACAGCATAAAAATAAGTTTGGAATGTCGGAGAGAGAAAATATTACTGGCAGATATGGAGAGGCAACCATCTCACAGACGGTACGTTTCCGGTTAACGGTTAATAGCTGGGAGAAAGAAATAGCATACCGGGGGCTAATAAAGGAAATAAAATACGAATCCCTATAGAAACAAGACACATGTTATTAAATAAATTTTCTGGTTAAAAAATCTTTATTTGGCCTAGGAAAAAACTCCAGGAGGATGGCAGCTACGCATTTATAGATACTCATATTTATTTTTATAAAGTTCTATTTTCTGAGGAAACGGGGGGGGGGGGGGGGGATTAAGGCGCCAACAAAAGTTCTGCACGCAGGCGCTGGATAGTGCTGGCGCGCCCCTGACTGTTGTACTTGTGGCAAAAGAATATATGATTTCCTCATTACTAATTTTGGGAAAAAATATCACTTTCAGTAGAAAGAAGCATCAAGGTAGAAAGCCAAACATCTCCTATGCAAGATCGTAGCCTACTTTTTACAATTTTTACACGACTGATAGCTCTTTCTGAAGAACAACGTGTAACTGCCAGGGATACTAGGATTCTGTAAAATACATTCAAATTATTGAATCCAGAGAACTCGTTCAAACAACGATATGTTTTTTTAAATCCATTTGTAATACACATGTCTTTAACCTTCATTGCTGATGTTCCTTCTAGAAGTCTGCACGGGCCCGGGCTTGGCCCGAGGCCCGTACCCGGCCCGGCAGAATGAAGGCGAATTTTCAAATGGGCCGGCAGAATTAGGATATTTTTTTCAACGGGCCGGGCCGACAGACAAAATAAACGGGCTGGGCCGGGCCGGCAAAAAAATTAATTGGGCCTATCGGTCCGATATAATAATTTAAGCGAAGCAGATAAAATACGAGCCGTTTTCAATGAATATGATTTTCTCGAGAAGTACAAATGTGCGTCACGAGCCGATGCGAGTTTAACAACATCAATGCAGAAATGTAACATGTCCATCGTAGAGATTGGCATCGTACAGTTACAAAATGTCTGATACCGAGTTTAATTTTTTTTTCAGCAGAGTAGTGCCGGGATGGAACTGGTCTTAATCGATCTCAGGATGTGTAGAACAGTCATTGTGTTTTGTAGTATTAATAGTGATAATGAACTTCTCTTAACAGTATCTTTGGAAATATACCTTAAGGTGGTTCTCATATTCACTGCTCAACAATGCGAAGCTTTCAGACACATTTTCTGACAAAATTTTTAACTATAAAGGCATAAAATTGACAGGTCTGCCTATTGAAGGCATTTGGAAACGAATAGCTTTTTCCATATTTGATAAATTACTTACAGAGATAACGGAGATTCCTGTCACGTGACTGTACGTTTTTCTCCTTTCCTGTGCTATCGCTTCCGGAAATTGGATTCAAAACGCTAACTTTGACAGTATTTTCAGAAAGATATATTGCTTTTATCTATGAAAAAAAACGACATTTACATAGCTTCTGAATAAGAATACCTGCCAATCTTACGCGTTTCCGAAAAGAAAAGAATTCATAAATGTGTCGAAATGTAGCTCCTTTGAATTTGAGAAAAGCCTTAAAAATGAGAGAAATATTTTCACAAATCTACTTTTTATTATACAGCTTCAAAAGTTATCATGTTTTTAATCCTTTATTCTGAACTACATTAATTTTTTAATGAATCCTTATTTCCATTTTGAAATATCTGTAGACACGATGACTAAAACACTAAGTAATCGTTAATGTTTACTATAGTGTGTTTTCTGTTTTGCGAACATCATAGTAATGTAAAATATACTGTAAAATGTTCCCATAAATATGTGTGTAGTATTCATTAAAAGAATCTTAATTGTATGTTGAGAAAAAACGGATTTTTTTTTTTTTTTTTTTTTTTTTTTTTTTTTTTTTTTTTTTGTAGAAATTGTGTCGGGCCGGGCCGGGCCTGTTTTCACTGATTTTTGTACGGGCCGGGCCGAGAACTGTAAAACTGCAAACGGGCCGGGCCGAACTTCCAATTTTTACACCGGGCCGGGACAAGATCGCTTTCGTTGGGGCCGGGCCCGGAAATTCCGGCCCGTGCAGACCTCTAGTTCCTTCATCTTCTTCTTCATCTACGTAAATCTTAATGCTGAAGATTACCTAGTCATACAGTTTAATCCCCCCCCCCCCCAAAAAAAAAAAATAAAAAAATGTAAATCACCCCTCCCCCCTCCTCTCTAAAATAAACTGTGGATTGAAGCGTTCATTCCAGTAAAAGATGTAGCCTTATACTGCTTTAACAACATACAATATACTCTTACAAGTACTGATTCTTATAAAATGGTAGATACTGTACCATTAAAACATAGTCCTAAATCTATTGTAAGCCCCTTCTGTATATGTGTTTCTATCACACTATAATTTTTCAGTCTTATTACCTAGTAATTAATCCCCCGCCTTCCAAAAAAATCTAATTTTTCTTTAAATTCCTCCCTTCCCCCTAAAATAATTAGTCTAGCTATAAGCTTTTTCTCTGTACAGGTTGTTTACCCTATACTCTTTTAATGACATACAATATTACTCTTCTAACATCACTAAAATATACTGTACTTAAATTCTAGTTTTCTAAAAATGTTCAAGTAATTTATTTTAGTGTTGTCTCTTCCTCTGAAATGCTTATATTTTGTTGTTCTTTCTTATCCCACTCATCAAGAATATATTTTTGCATTCGGGCTGTATGATACAACCCTGTCAAACAAGAAAATAGCTGGAAAGCTATTCCTTTTATCACATCTTGTTGTCCTAATTGTCTTTCAGCATGTTTTAAACATTTTCTCACCTGTATTCCAAGTTTTTTTTTTTTTTTTATTACCGCACCTTCAAAGGGTTCTTATTGCCCTTATCTAGAATTTAAAAAAGGATAAAAAACAGGAACATTTCTGGAAATTGAATGTTGAAAAAAAGTTAAAAGTGATATTAAAAAAAATCAAGAATTTTTTTACTAAGTAAATATTAAGAATTTAACCCCCCCCCCAAAAAAATGTACTTTTTCTCTAACCCCCCCCCCACCAAAAAAAAAAAATAAATAAATAAATTGCATGACGCACTTTGCGTCACCAAACCCCTCTCTGGGCACCCCTGGGTATTGCCATTTAAAAAAATGAAGTTTGGATTCGTTTTAATATGTAGATGGCCCACTAAGCATATTTTATATACTTCATTTAAAAGTAGAGTTTATTTCCAATCGTTCGGTACCAGTAACTTTCGTCTACGATAATTTATTGAGTAGTTAGTAGGGGGTGTTTACTTTTTTTTTCCACGACTGTACCATTCTCCTAATTTGAGAAAATTGCTAATTGCTATGTGTTTGCGTTTATAAATGAGGCGGTGAATATGTCAGAAAGTTTACTGTTTTAAACGTGGGCTTTTCTTTTCCTAGAGCCTTAAATGAGTAATACCTTTTTATCAACAAGTTGATTTCCCATACACCTAATTTGTATGTACTGAAAAAGAAAATTATGTTCAATGACAGTCTCCTATATTCCGAGGTTTTTTCCGTTGCGTTTCTTTCTGCCCTTTATACCTCCCTCCCAAAACCTGCTTCCCCCTTTCAGGAAACACAAAACCAGGGGCTAGGCTAGCGTTATTAAACCAATCACCGCAATTTATCACTCTGACTATCCCGAACACCTTATCGCCCTATTTGGCGACTTTTTTGAAGCTACACTCTTCCCTGTAATGATAAATAGTAAAAAACAGACTAGTAATAGTTTTTTCAAGACTTTAAAACAGGATTGGAAAAAAACCGGGTTTCTTTGTAAAAAACCAAAAAAAAACGGTTTATTTGGTTTAAACCAGGTTTTTTAAAAATATAATTTCCTATTGCATACAGATGCATATCTGTTGATAAAATAAACATTTTTGGATATTATATAAGTAATATAACTTTTTAAAATATTTAAATTAAATAATTACAGTCAATTATATAGAAAATTGAAATCATTTCTAATTTAAATATTATTAGTAACAGCTATGTTTTATGTTCAAAGTCAACTACTCTACACAGTGAAGCATTGATACCTTGAAAATCATATGAAGATTCCTTTGATTAATAATATAATAATCAATCAATAAACATTTGATGCAGTTTCATTAATATAATATATTATTCTGTGTTTGTTATATTATTTTTTTTAATATCCAAATACTTCTGGTTATTTTGTTATCTGAGTGATAACTCCAAGTGTCCAAGTCAACATATTTGGTCATTAGATTCAGCAACTAACAGAAAAGATTGATTGGTATTCTTGAAATGAAACGCACTAAATTTTTGCAAGCCGTGTTATTCAATTTGATATCTTAAGTTACTCTTTTAAATTCTTTAAGGATAATCTTCCCCAATCCCAATACAGAAAATTTTCTTTTACAACTTAACCAAAAATCTTAAAGATCATTGTATTTTGTTATTAACTGCTGTAAATAATCTGCATTTTATAAATGAAAATATCTTATGCTAAATATTGAATATTATTTATCTATTTTATCTTTTCTAATTTCACATGTTTTAAGAAAAATCTTTAGAGTAACAGATATGTTCATCAGCACATGCTAATTTTCATTCTACATGCATAGAAACATGACCTAGGCTCATTATGTCACATGTTGACTGCTGAGATGAAGTGTTAAAAGTAGAAATTACTTCTATCTATGATTTAAAACAATTAAATTACAAAAAAAAGAAAATATTATATTAGATTTTTTCTAAAAAAACCAAATGGTTTTTTTGACAAAAAAAACCCAATTGGTTTAAACCATGGTTAAAACCACTTGGTTTAAACCGTACCAACCCTGCTTTAAAATAAAAACTCTTTCTTCAATATAAAATACAAGACAGGGTAAAATAGTTGTAGCAAAGCATGCATCTTATATCTGTCACTATTCCTATTTTTTTTAATTTTTCCACTAAAGATTAATGATCTTCTTTGGCTGCACTACTGTAAATAATTGAAATGCTATGTAATATTCTCTGCTAAGCAAGATTTTTTACGAACATTCTCTAACCAAAAGTTGAATCTGAGTCATTATTATAATCCAACATTCCTAATCTTTTGATAAAGAAAAAAGTAAAATTTACGAAAGAAAGAAAAAAAAAAAAAACTTGGATGAATGTAAATGGTGAAGTGTCCTATTTTAAAATGACAAAAATTGTGAAAGGTCCTTAAAAGAGCCCAGCATTTTCCTAGATTCCTGAATAGCCAAATTTTTCCATAAATTCCATACATAGCTATAATATACAGTTTTCCCCAGGTTTAAAAAGGACAATTTTTAAATTCCAAATAGTATATTTTGGATTCTTGGGTACGTTTTAGATGCTTGAAGAAACTTTTCAGATTATTAAGATAACTTTTTTGATTATCAAATTCATTCTTTTGATTTTTAAGGAGACAGTTAACCTCAAAATAGGTCAAAATGTCAATTTTTTTAAATTAAATGAAAGCATGTTTAATTGTGAATATTTTGACACCTTATTTTTACGCATACAGTAATTATATTGTGAGATAATGTAAATTTTGTTAATACAACCAATGCAATTCCCCATACAACTGAACACTTTAAACAGCTTTTTCTCTTATGTTCATATTCTCTTCACTTTCATGTTTTAAAATTGTTAAGGCTTTTTTTGTATTTCAGATAAAAGATTTAAACTTTCTTGTACATGTTCTTTATTATATATGTAATAAATCAGCATATGGAATTAGCCTGCAGGTTTTCTGTTATTATTATTATTATTTTTATAAAAGTACATGTAGATGTGTTAGATTTCATCATTTTACACTATATATGTCAGTAAAAAAATTATATCAAATATAAATGTAACAGAGATGTATCTAAAAAAAAATTGTTTTAAAAAGTAGTAGGGATTTTAAAAAGTTTAAACTTAAATATGCAGTTATTATTATTTTTTTTTTCAAAATGTATGGTTTCTTTTTACATTAAAATGCAACGAGTTCACCATTTGAACCATATTTTTAAAAAATAAACAAAATTGTTGAAAAGGTAAACTGACCCCTTAATGAGACAAAAAAAAACAAAAAAAAAAACAGCAAAAAAAAAACTATAAGATCTCGCAGTTTGTCATAAAAGGCCAAGAGAATATTCAGTGAATTTTTTACTATGCAAGCAAATGTTTTAATGCAAAAAGGAGAAAGTGCACATTTTTTTAATACTTTGAGGCAAGAAGGGTGGTAATTTTTTAATGAGGGGTAATACTTTGTAAACCAAAACAGACAGGTGAGGGGAGTACCCCTTTGAAAATGCCTGGGGGAAAATCTTATATATGTTTCCAACCTTACCATTTTTACTAATTGGTATTATTCGATATAATTTTGCAATAACTTTTAATGAAAGAAATAGCATTTTATTACCTATTTTCATAGTTAATGTTTTCACGTAGTAGTTTCAAATTGGACATAAAAGAAAAAAAAAATCATTGGAATGAACATTAGAAAATTTTGAATATTTTTCAAAGAGAAAAAGATCTTCATGACCAAAAAAAAAAAAAAAAAAAAAAAAAAGGTCAGTAAAAATAAGGAATTACGAATTTAAGGAGGGGAGTACTTATTTCAAAAAACAGTTTAAGAGATAGAAAATAAAATTACTTACTGCTTCTTCAAATTCTTTTAAAAGCAAATTATCCGGGAAAGTTTCCCTAGTGCACGACCACCTTTTACAAGGGAGAGCACTGTGCACTAGAGATTTTCACCAGGCCATTGCTCTTAATATCAGATGATTTTACCAATAACTTCAGGTAATCTGCACTGAAGCTCTGAACTTTTTCTCAATCTTCAATAACTTCAGGTAATCTGCACTCAAGCTTTGAACTTTTTTTCAATTTTCAATAACTTCAGTTAATCTGCACTCAAACTCTGAGCTTTTTCTCAATCTTCAATAACTTCAGCTAATCTGCACTCAAGCTCTGAGCTTTTTCTCAATCTTCAGACTTTCTCTTAGGTGAAATGAATCTTTTTTTTATCACTTCGATCTTCTGCAAGATGTCAAAGTACTTAAGATCAATAAAAGCCCTCAAAATTGTCCTATTAGAGGAAAGAAAAACAAAAAAGAGAATCAATTTAACTATATTATGGTTATGTAGTGTAAGATATACAGCAGTATATCAGTATACCTTCTAGATTTTGTTATGTTAATACGGAACTTCATATATTCTCAATTTTTCAAATACAGCAATTAACTACTATATATATTTGATTTATTTATTTTTTGAGGCGACGAATTTTAATTAAAGCACAGAGACGAAAAAAAATATATAACAAAATGTTTTAAATTATGATTGAACTGCTGATTATTGCAATTTTGGCCAGCTAATTTTCAGAATAAATGAATTAACTTATGTAACTAATTTTTTTTTTGCTTCGGAAGGGGGAAAGCGACCTTACAGATTTCAGCAAGAACGATTTTCTTTTAAATAAGTAATTTAATAGGTATTTTACCTCCTACCACACATAATACATATTACTTAATTATATTAAAATCAGGGTTGGGGTTTTGGACACCCAAAACTAGTTTTGGACAGGACATGTGGGTTTTACTGTCCAAAACTGTACTAAAGTGTCTAAAACTGTACTAAAGCGTCCAAAACTGTACTAAAGCGTCCAAAACTGTACTAAAGCATCCAAAACTGTACTAAAGTGCCCAAAACTGTACTAAAGTGTCCAAAACCTTAAAAAAGCAACATTCCACATGTTACCACTTCAGATTTATTAAACATATGAATAAATATAAATATAGTATCACAATATATTTTACTAAAATTCAATTTAATTCTTTGATAAATGAAAAAAAGTTCAATTTTTTCTAATATCTGTGTAACATAAAAAGTTCTATTTCTGTTAAAATTGAGTTATAATAATAAGAAATTCTGTATAATACCACACATGTAGTATAAGGAGGGGAGATTTGCTTTTGTTTCAATTTTTGTGCAAGAAAATGTTAAAGAAATTTCTTTTAAATAATGTTTCATTGTAAATTATCTTTTCTAGATTATAGGATAATGAAAGAAAACACAAATATATAATTTAAAATGTAGAAGTTATTTTTTAAAATATGTATTTTTTATTATGAATTTAATCTAATTCTAGTGAACATTCTATTTCTTAAGAGTTAAATAGTGTTGTTATAATAATAGTCATATAATACAGTGTTATAATAATAGTCAATATCTAAATATCTCATAATCAAACAAAATCAATTATTTTTATTTTTACTATTTCTTAATATACACATATACACAGGGGCGGACTGGCATAGTTTGGCCCACCCCGCTAGATTTAGGCATTGGCCCACTTAGCGAAAATCCCATTGTTACCAGGGCTCGAAATGGAAAAATCCACGAACCGGAACGCTATTTCAAAATTATTGTCGACTAATTTTTTTTTTTTAAACTTACAGTAAAGTTCCGATTACCCGAGTCCCGCTTACCCAAGTTTCCGCTTTAACCGAGTCAGTTTCATCCGATGCACTTCATTTATAATAGCTGTTTTATAATAATGGAAGCCATCACCCCATCAGAAGAAAACGATCCATTCCAAAGGTATAAGTTCGATTGAAAAAAATATTTAATACTTTGAGCAGAAAGATGAGGCTACACCTGCAACTTCCATGACACTAATAGAATCATACAGCAACCAATTTGTACGGTTTTGTTACCTCTAAAATTGAATACAAATTTTTGCCATATTTAATCGTTGACAATTGTTAGATTTCGGCGATTGAATTAGGCAAAATTTACTGGTAAGTTTTAGGAATCAAGTTAGGAAGTAAGTTTAATCTTGGAGATTGGTAGCTATGCAATACTGCAAAAAAAAAAAAAAAAAAAAAAAAAAGAAAAGAAAACTGCAGCAAAATTGGCATTCATTAAACAAAAATCTATCAAGGGCTTTTTCA
The DNA here is from genome assembly GCA_963932465.1 of Maratus speciosus. Taxonomy (NCBI): domain Eukaryota; kingdom Metazoa; phylum Arthropoda; class Arachnida; order Araneae; family Salticidae; genus Maratus; species Maratus speciosus. Next base: position 356,150,591 of record OZ010796.1, on the reverse strand, counting down.
AATGGACAATTTCATTCCTCGTTTTTCTTAAAAGTAACGGATATGCATATCAAAGAAATGTTACTAGTACCATACAAATTAACGAATTAAGTGAAAATTTATATTTCATCTCCTTAGTTGGTGACGATTTGTGTAAATCCGGTTTATATGAGTCTTTTGCTTATCCGAGGTGAGTTTGGTCCATATTAACCCGGATAACCTGGACTTTACTGTATAGCAAATTTAAATTTAATCGTAGAAAAACCAATTTAAAAAAATGCATTCAAGATTCTAAATAATTAGAAAAAAAACAACGTTACAGAGAGCGTAGTAAGCTATATGTATGAAACTGTAATAATATTTATTAATAATTCCACGAAACGGAACAATATTTTCCATACTTTCACGAATCGGAACAATATTTGTCACAATTTCACGAACCGGAACATCGTTCCAGTTTGCTCCGGTACATTTCGAGCCCTGATTGTTACAATGTTTGAATACTGACTATCAACACGACCCTTTGTTCAAACTCTATGGAGATGACTGAACACCGATTTGAGACGTATTAGCATCTTTGTAATCGTATATTTTCAATTGGTAGAAATTTCATTGAGAAAAGAAATCGTGTATGTGTGTGTGAGGGGGGGCATGTGCCCCTGTGATAATCGGGCTCTGTGTGCACATTGACAACACCTAGGAACATTCATCCCTCACCCGGAATTTGAACCCAAGACCCTTTGCGTGGGACGCTAACATGCTAACCACTATGCCGTCAATAAAACCTTAAACTTGTCTGTATACTACATTGTAAATTTTATACTGGAAAGTGTCAGCATTGACCGGAAAGAGTTAGTCCTATTAAAATTGACACGCATACATTAATTTGTTATTTGAAATATCATTGTATTCATTTTTATATTATTTTTCGTTATTTGAAATTATCAACATATATACCTTTTGTACATTGATTAATGTTTATTTAAAATATCAATAAAGTACCTGAAAATTGAATCATTTAATTTATACCCTCACTAATAACTAATTAGAATGTCAGATATCTGGACATTTCTTTTGAACTTGAGGAAACTCTCCCGATTATATTGTTATAATCGTAATCAAAGGATCATTCAACACTGAATGGGATAAAATCATCTAACGGTTCTTGTCCTAGAGATAAACACAAGCAGTTCTTTATAATTTTAAGCGTTGAAAACACTCGTTCACAAGACACTTGAGTGCATAATGAAGTTAACATGTACGTATAAACTATGTACAAGGTTGGATAAATATGATCATCGGCATTCAACTTGCATAATAATTCTAATGCACAAGCTAAGAATTTTTTTAATTTTTTATTAACTTTACAGTGATTCTCATCATCTTTAAGGAGTTCTTCTGAATTGCTCGCTTCTTTGCTGTACGTTGCTGAAAACTTGCTACATCGTTAGTGACTGATTATAATCAGCGGTAAAATTGCAAAAACTCTTTTCAGACGAAGTTTTGGTCGGGAGGGTCTTATTTTTAGAGGTTTTTGCCACTTGTTTGTGGATTTCAGTTAAACTTCCCTATCGGCAGGGATGTAAGCTAAAACCTTTTTGGTAGGCTGGGCTGTTCGGATGAACCTGACTCAGTCTTTTTTTACTTTCGCCAAGCCAGACAGAATACTAAGAACTTCTTCAGCAAATTTATTTAACAATTTAACCTCACTGGAACGGCAAGGATCGAACCAGGCAATGTCTTTCATGAGCAAGTCATTTCTAGTAAATCGTGTATTAAACTGCTGGATATCTATGTGTAAGATGACATTACTTTAAAAATTTACCTTAAATATTTCTGATGGTGATCTGATAATACGTCTTGCCTCATTGTGATAATATTCACCACATCAACGTTTCGATATAGATATTCTCTTTTCCAATAGGAAACTCAATTTCAATGGTTACTCCTTTTCTGTTGGGTGTTTTTGGAGATTCTGGCGATCCTGGAGATCTGGTGTGTGTAGCAGATTGGTTTTCAGGGTTCGGATTTTGTTAGTAGCAGTTACGCAGCCAGGCCGCTTATCTGCAGATACTTCGACGTGGGCCTAAATATATTGAATAGGTTGCTTAAAATGGTTGCTATTAATATATACTGAAACTCGCACCAATTATCAATTAGTGACATATGAGAAGAAATTGTCATTTCGGTGATACCTTGTAGTCACTTAAGCAATGTTGAAAACTTATGTTGATCTTTAAAAGGTTTTGAAAACTTCTTAAACATGCTATTAAGTAGTCGATCCTTACTCCACCACCTATTAGCGTTTTCATTTTGTAATCGGCGGAGGTTTATTTCCACCTACAGACTGATTATTCACTGAAGTCCATACTTTCATTCGTTTATATCCTCTGAGCTAAACACGGTTCTAGCTTGCATTGAGTTCAAGAAGATAGATTAGGAGGCGTGCGATTTTGTTACATGTGCTTAAGTTGAAAAGGGTTTGATTCAGTTTGTGTGGGGCATTTTTCCATTTTTACTTTCATCTATCTTTACAAGAAGAAAGTATTGGATTCATGAAAAAATTGTCAGTTTTTAGAAAATATCTGTCTTTTATGTGGCAAAAATTTTGATAACGTTCTATCTCAAGAAGTAATGCACGAAATTTAATAATATTTCATATTCAGTTAGACCTATACCTAAGGAAGACCTAAGTTGTCAATGGTGATTATACTAGAGAGGAGTGTAAGTCCGCGACAGTTCTGTACTGAATATGAAAGAAATGGCATATTAAATCTCTTTTTTTCTTCATTTTCACAGGAAAAATGATTGACTCATTAATCGAAATCGATTGAGCTTAGCACATATTCATTTTTATGATAAATATCTAATAATAATCAAGGAAATGTATTGATTCGCAAGGAAGGCTTTTGGCGAGAACTTGGCGCGGTGCAAGCAAATAACTAGCAACCTTAGACCCCCAACAGAGCTGTGCAGGGTGATGGTGGGGTGAATAGATATTGCCTCCTCTTATTATCAGAGATTGTAGATTTTTGATGTCCAATCAAAAGTTTCTTTTTTTAAACTATTAAATATAGAGAAAAATTTTCGGTGGATTCGAATTTTTCGGAAAATTTCACCCCAAGTACATACCCAACATATGGATGAAACATTTAAAATAACAAAGAAAATTTTCTTTTGCAAATTAAAACGAATAAAAGAAGTTCTTTATTTTAAGGCTGTTCTCATAAAAATTATCTTTCCCCGCTCAAGAACAGGAAACTTTATATTTTAAGGCTCTTTTTTAAATGTAAAAACAGGATACTTGCAGGCATGATATTTGAAGGGATTTGAAATCGAACAGTGTTTCTTAGTTTCCGGTAAATTGATTACAAGCAATTGTTGTCTAAGAATGGATTTTTATTTATTTATCTAATTTACTGGACAATCGCGTTGGATAGCAAATTTTGGTGGATTAGACAATTTCACCTCAAGTAAATATGAAGCATATGGAAAGAATATGTAAAATAACAAGAATTTTCCTTTTGTGTAAATTAAAACAACCCCCCCCCCCTTATTTTTTCTTTTTTTTATGCGGCTTTTCTTAAGTACATTTACGATATAATTTCCATCCCTCCACATACAGAAGTTTAAACTATTCTTATTTTATTTAGAAAGAATTGATCAGAAGTTAAATTAATTTGTCTTTTAAACAATGTTATAAATTCAATATTTTAACAGTATTTTAGACACAAAAACAAGAAAAAATTCACCAGTTATTCATAGTTTTATACATAAATGTAAGTTAATTTGATTCGATAAGTTAAATTATAATTTAATTTGACATAAATCAATTAACAGGAAACGAAATTGCAAAATATCTTAATATATTGGATTAGTTTAAAACAATTTCTTCAATGCTACTAAACATGTGCATTTGTTTATAAACATTGTGAGGGAAAAAAGTGTGAGTAAAGTGTTGTAAGAACGTTGTGAAAGGGTGTGTATGTGTGTTTCCTTCTATTTTAATAGATAATTTTGAAAAAAGTGATGATATAATAATTTTTAGGATGAAATTTATTTTGAATATGAAATTGGAATAAAATTTGTAAGGATATAAATAGATTATTTTCAAATTTTTCTTTTGTTTTAAACATAAAAATTGAATGCTAAATAATAAGAATTTTATCTTTATTTAAAATGTTAACATATATATCAATAAAATTTTTATTCTGCGTCATAATAAAACACTGCACAGCTTTTGAAGTTTAGCATTAATTACTATGAGTTTATTACACCGGTAGATTTATTTATTGTTATTATTGTAATGAAAGCTTTCAAATCTGGGACTAAATAATAATTGATTTAGAAAAGAAAAGCTAAAAATATTCATTCCTGTTTTCTTTTATGATTTTCCGAAGAAGATTTCTATTACAAACAAATCAGAGAAGACCATTTATTTTTATTATAAAAATAAGGGGGAAAACAATTTTTATTTTATGCACGTTTCATGTGATTTACAATAAATTCTATATTGAATGTATTAACAAAAACTGTTCAATTTAATATGATATAGCTTTTTGCTAGCTAATTTAATATGATATGATTTTTGTTCGCACACTTTTAAAATAAAATTTCCTGTCCTTTATTTTTTCTGGTTGGGTGGGAGGGTGTCTGAACTAAAACACAATTTTTCTCTTATAAATTAGTTCTTTCTGAATATTTTTGTACATTAAATCATCGTTAATTTTATATCTTCGCGAAAAAACGCTGAAAGTAGCATTACAAATGACTAAAACTTCAAAAATTGCAGGATAAAAAAATTTCTATATTGGGAAAAAAATAGGATTCCAGGGGTTGATGCAGGTTTTTATTCTTGGGGCCCATTTTGTGAAAAGTAAAAGTTATTTTTGTGAATTTTATAACATTTTTGTGAAAAATAACATTTTGTAATGAAAGTTGAAATCCAGTTACTCAAATTTGAAACAAGAATTTATTAACAAAAACTTCTTTAAATCCCCTTGCTAAAGTTTTTGCTTTTCGTGACCTGGTTTTATTTACAAATTACATAGTTTAAAACAGTTTTTATAAAAAAAGATTGTTACGAAAGGGGCCTGGCCTATTTTATAGAAAGGAATTTTGTGAAGGGGCCTGTTTTATTAAGTTTATTTTATGAAGAGGCCCATTTCATTAAATTTATTTTTGTGAAGAGGCCCATTTCATTAAATTTATTTTTGTGAAGAGGCCCAGTTTATTAAATTTATTTTTGTGAAGGGACCCATTCTATTAAATTTATTTTTGTGGAGGCAGGGCCGAAACTAGCCTTTTTTGCGCCCGGGGCAAACATGAATTTTGACACCCCCGCCCCCTTTCTTCCTCAAAGTATATTTACAAAGAGTATTTTACTAATTTTCTAATGGCCGACTTATTTTAAAATTTAAAATATATAATCATAAAATATGTAATACTGAACTACGTAAATTGAATGTGATGTTTGTTGCAATTATAGTTCGTTCACATAAAAGAATTCGCATGTATTACTGGCTAGTTACAGTGTTTGCTTATACAGTAGAGTTCCGATTATCCGAGTCCCGCTTAACTGAGTTTCCATTTTAACAGAGTTATTTTCTTCTGATGGACTGACGGGTTTCATTATTATGAAACAGCCATTATAAATGAAGTGTTAGGTGAAGATGAAAGAGCAGTCGTAAAATGTTAATTCTGATTTTCTGGTCAGAATAGGAAAAAAAAATGGCCATAATGTTTTTTTGCAAAAAAAATTATGGCCATTTTTTCCCCCCCATTCTGACCAGAAAATCAGAGTTCAAACTTTTTAAGGCTGCTCTTTGATCTTCACCTAACACTTCATTTATAATGGCTGTTTCATAATAATGAAAGCCATCAGTCCATCAGAAGAAAATGATCGATTCGAAAGACATAATCTTTCACTTGGCGCCCCTTGGCTCTGGCGCCCGGGGCACATGCCCCCTCTGCCCCTACCCTTAGTTTCGGCCCTGGTGGAGGGGCCCATTTTATTAAATAGATTTTTGTGAAAGGGCCTTAAATAGGCTCCAAATTTTGCCTGGATCGACCCCTGGATTCAATTTGCGAATGTTGAGAAATCGTCGCGCAAACCCAAAAAAACCCACAAAAATTGCTGTACGCGAATTCCAAATAAACTTCATTGAAAAAAGGATAAAATGTATTGTATTGGACTAAAAGTTAACAATTGGATGTATTTTTAATAATGTAGAAAATTGCCGCGAAAAACAAAAACAAAAAAGAAACATTAAATCGCACAAGAATCTCTAAAAATTCAGAAATCACAGATGACAAAATTTAGTACATTAGGCTAAAACAATGGAAACGAAATTCTTTTAGGAATACGGAACAATCTGCATGGAACATGAAAAAATAAAAGAATTGGTAACATGAACTCGCTCAAATTTATTCCCTCAAACAACGATAAACAGCCAAATCCAGCGATTCTACAACGCCAAAGTTAGTAAAAAGGCTGGCGTAGCATAGTACCCATTGACTAGTTAAACGTGCCCCAACTATAGATGTAAATTGGTGTTGATTTGTTTGTTGTGCAAATAGGTAACGCTGCTATATTTTAAAAACTAATGCACGGAATTTAATCAAACTTCATTAGCTATTGCTAGAGATTGGAACCAATTCCTTGTTAGACAGGTTCACTCTTAGCAAATATGTTTGTCTGGCTCCATTTCTCGATAAAGCTCTTTTGTTTTCGATCAAAACAATTGTACTGTTTCTACAAAAGGAATGATTTAACTCTTTGAAGAGCAAGCAAAAGTGTCTCTGTAATATTGAATTCTAACCGGAATAGTTGAAGAATGTTATTTTTGAATAAGAAAAAAGCAATGCTTTAGCCCTTTCCCGTCAAAGTTAAAAATATAAAATGTAGTTAAAAGTTTCTGGTACGAATCTTGTTTAAAATAGGTGGAATATTATATCTCACCGCCACTCAAACGTTAAAAATATATCGCACTTGAAAATTACAGACCTTCCGGATCTATTTTATTATATTTGAAAATAAACGAACAAATAAATATTTTATGATACTTTAAATTGCAAGCTTAAAATTGTAAAAGCCTCTAAGCATTGTTTTAAACATTTCGTTTTTGAATAAAGGCATTGCTACATGATTTCCAGGATATATGATTGAAAATGAGGACGAAGAGTACAGTGCCATTTTCGAATATTTGTGAGTTACTGAGACAGGTTTCTAGCCACCATCTCGCGAAATATGTGTTTTATGTGCAGTTCAGATATCTGTGAAAATAATAGCAATCAAGTAGCAACATTTTTTGCATCTTTTGGGACGAAATTTAGCGCATGTGCATATCACTGCATATGCTGTATATTTGGATTGCTTTTTTTAGGTTGTGCCTTCAAACTTTCATATCTCCCACTCATATTGCTGCACCATTGAAAGAAGTGCCAATTATTTATGAAGAAGGGCGTTTAAACTTTTTAAGTTCTTCTTTTACTTGTGGATAGAGGGCTTCCCCTGTTATTTTGGGAGCACCAACTAATTTTTAAAGCTATAACCTTACCTTTACCATACTGCACATAACGAATACAACTTGCCAACTGCGCCATTACCGATATATCTTGTGTGAAATCTACTTCAATATTGTATGAAACTGACTGTTTTACTTCATCGGCGATGTTTATTTGGATCTGAATGGAGAGATGAGCAATTAACTTACTTATAAATGACTTGGACAGAAGTAAAATCAACGAATCTCTTCCATGGCAATTAGGATTTTCATTTTGTTCTTCTCTCTGCTCTATTCTAGCCTTCTTCATACTCTCTGAAGATCTTCTTTCATGGCTTCTCTTGATAGCCTTGCTAAACCACGAGGCAAAATTTGAACATTATTTACATAGCAGCGTTACCAATTCAAAAAAATTTGCCGTGCTTAACGTCACTATTATTCAAGCGAGGCTAACGAAAAAGACAGGCTACCACGGTGCTGTACGCATATCTTTTTTTACAGGCCGCTGAAGTCACATGGTGCTCGAATACACCAATGCAATTGTACGAAAAGATCATCACGTCACGCTAGCGGTCTGTAAAGAAATACTCATGGAATGCACCGCGGCAGCCTGTCTTTTTCGTTAGCCTCGTATTCAAGTCTGCCGGGACCTCCTCTCGTTTTTCTCTGTAAGCTAATCCTTACCTCCTAAGATCATTAATCTGTAGATCATCCCTATATATGCAAGCTAATCCTTGTCTATCTTTTGTTACTACGCAAATGTCCGCAGGCAAACCATCCCATCGAACAACTTTCCACCTCTCACTGACTATATTCTTCACCCGCAAGAAAAGTGACACATCTTGGCAAAAGTAAATTTACATGATTTTACTGTAAAAAAAAATTATAGCACTTAGCTCTGAATGCAGGAGTAAAAATGTACATAAAAGTGTAAAAGCCTTAAGAATAAAGACGTAAATGAGGTTTGGAAGTTTGAGTAATTTTACCTCCCCACACAATCCACCGCTCCTTCTGTGGTCACGAATGGACATAGAGCGTAATAAGGCGATTTTCCGTATAACTACACATGAAGCCTTTTCTGTATCAAGACTATGACAGAACTATCAGTGGAATAAAACGCAAAATGAATTTTTGCGCGATGTGTCGCGGGTTTTGCGCGATGTGTCGCGGGTTTTGCGCGGTGAGCGATATGTGATTTTTACTTTATCCCCTATCTCTCGGCTTCTATACAAAATGAGTAATTTGAACAGGATCTTCCAAAGATTTCAGATGGGAGATGGAAAAGAGAAATCAGACTGACCTAATTGAAGAAAAATAAAAAAGAAAAGTGCCCACCTAAACTGATGGCATTGAGCTCACAGGCTATTCACACTAATTGTATATTATACACTTATTTTAAAGAATAATGCCCCTCAAAAAAATAAGTGAAGGGGAATTAGCCCCGTTTCCCCCTTTATACTTAACCAGTGAACCTCCAAATCTCATCAGGGAAGCCCCTTATCATAATAAACCGGTATACCAAATTTGGAGCAAATAGAATAATCCTGCAAAAAAAAAAACATTTATCTAAATTAAGGGGGTGGACTAGCCCCCCTTTATCTTTAACCAATGAATCGCCAAAACGAATCAGGGAAGCTCCTTAACACAATAAACCGGTATACCAAATTTGGAGCAAAGCGAATAATTCTGCTTGAAAAACCCGTTTATATAAATTAAGGGGGGTGGCCTAGCTCCCCTTCACCCTTTATCTTTAACCAATAAACCCCCAAAACTAATCAAGGAAGTTCCTTAACATAATAAACCGGTATACCAACTTCGGAGCAAATCGAATGATTCTGCATGAAAAACCCATTTATCTGAATTAAGGGGGTGGACTAATGCCGTTTTCCCCCCTTTATACTTAACAAGTGAACATCCAAATCTAATCAGGGAAGCTCCTTATCATAATAAACCGGTATACCAAATTTGGAGCAAATCGAATAATCTTGCAAAAAAAAACATTTATCTAAATTAAGGGGGTGGACTAACCCCGTTTTCCCCCCTTTATCCTTAACCAATGAACCCCCAAAACTAATCATGGATGTTCCTTAACATAATAAACGGTATACCAAATTCGGAGCAAATCGAATGATTCTGCATGAAAAACCCATTTTTCTGAATTAAGGGGGGTGACTAACACCGTTTTTCCCCTTTATTCTTAACCAATGAACTCCCAAAACTAATCAGGGAAGCGCCTTATCACAATGAACCTAGGAAAAAATTTTGAAGCTAATCGGATGTTTCTATCAAGAGTTATCGCGTTACGTACATACATACAGAACGGGCGGGCACATTAGCTCTCAGGCTTTGATAGCCTGTGAGCTAAAAACACGCTTCATGAAAAAAAAAAAAAAAAAGAGTTGCATAATACCTTTTTTTAAGTTTTATTGAAAAGAAAGAAAACTCAAACATTTTATTATTTTTTTGGCCCACTACACCCGTTTGGCCCACCCCGCGATCGCGGGGTGGTCCAGTCCGCCCCTGCATATACATATTTGCTAGCAGTAGGCTGGTTTAATCAGTATGCTGAACCTGAACTCCATTTATCAATTATTTCCAGTAACAACTCTCGGGACTTTCAGTAACAGAATCAGAATGTATTCGTCATAAAAATCGTTAGTACTTCTACTAACTATTATTATTTAAATGAATAACATTAAAATTATGATACATAATTAAATTTAATATCTTTTTAATAGGTCCATTAAGTTAGCCCCCCCCATATGAGCAAAATGGAAATCTGAGTATATGGTCGTTTTGCACCCAAATATGGCGTTTTGCACCCTGAAATTAAAATAGTTATAAGCAAAACAATATGGCGGGGCTAACTTAACATTAAGTTAGCCCCACCACCACCTCTAATTGAGCAAAATACAAATCTGAGTATATGGTCGTTTTGCACTCATTTTGCACCAAAATATGGTGTTTTGCACCCTGAAATCTAAATAGTTATAAGCAAAACAATATGGCGGGGCTAACTTAACATTAAGTTAGCCCCACCAAAACTCAAAAATGAGCAAATTGCAAATCTGAGTATATGGTCGTTTTGCACCCTAGTATGGAATTTTGCACCCTGAAATAAAAATAGTTATAAGCAAAACAATATGGCAGGGCTAACTTAACATTAAGTTAGCCCCACTGAGACTCAAAAATGAGCAAAATGCAAATCTGAGTATATGTTCGTTTTGCACCCTAGTTTGGAATTTTGCACCCTGAAATCAAAAAAGTTATAGGCAAAACAATATGGCGCGGCTAACTTAACATTAAGTTAGCCCCACTGAGACTCAAAAATGAGCAAAATGCAAATCTGAGTATATGTTCATTTTGCACGCTAGTATGGAATTTTGCACCCCGAAATAAAAATAGTTATAAGCAAAACAATATGGCGGGGCTAACTTAACATTAAGTTAGCCCCACTGAGACTCAAAAATGAGCAAAATGCAAATCTGAGTATATGTTCGTTTTGCACCCTAGTATGGAATTTTGCACACTGAAATAAAAATAGTTATAAGCAAAACAATATGGCAGGGCTAACTTAACATTAAGTTAGCCCCACTGAGGCTCAAAAATGAGCAAATTGCAAATCTGAGTATATGTTCGTTTTGCACCCTGAAATCAAAATAGTTATAAGCAAAACCATATGGCGGGGCTAATTTAACATTAAGTTAGCCCCACCACCACCTCTAATTGAGCAAAATACAAATCTGAGTATATGGTCGTTTTGTACCGTTTTGCACACAAGTATGGTGTTTTGCACCCTGAAATCTGAAATATGGCGGGGCTAACTTAACATTAAGTTAGCCCCCACCGAGACTCAAAAATGAGCAAATTGCAAATCTGAGTATATGGTCGTTTTGCACCCGCTTTGCACACTAGTATGGAATTTGGCAACCTGAAATAAAAATAGTTATAAGCAAAACAATATGGTGGGGCTAATTTAACATTAAGTTAGCCCCACCGAGACTCAAAAATGAGCAAAATGCAAATCTGAGTATAGGTTCGTTTTGCACCCTAGTATGGAATTTTGCACCCTGAAATAAAAATAGTTATAAGCAAAACAATATGGCAGGGCTAACTTAACATTAAGTTAGCCCCACTGAGACTCAAAAATGAGCAAAATGCAAATCTGAGTATATGTTCATTTTGCACGCTAGTATGGAATTTTGCACCCCGAAATAAAAATAGTTATAAGCAAAACAATATGGCGGGGCTAACTTAACATTAAGTTAGCCCCACTGAGACTCAAAAATGAGCAAAATGCAAATCTGAGTATATGTTCGTTTTGCACCGTTTTGCACCCTAGTATGGAATTTTGCACACTGAAATAAAAATAGTTATAAGCAAAACAATATGGCAGGGCTAACTTAACATTAAGTTAGCCCCACTGAGGCTCAAAAATGAGCAAATTGCAAATCTGAGTATATGTTCGTTTTGCACCCTGAAATCAAAATAGTTATAAGCAAAACCATATGGCGGGGCTAATTTAACATTAAGTTAGCCCCACCACCACCTCTAATTGAGCAAAATACAAATCTGAGTATATGGTCGTTTTGTACCGTTTTGCACACAAGTATGGTGTTTTGCACCCTGAAATCTGAAATATGGCGGGGCTAACTTAACATTAAGTTAGCCCCCACCGAGACTCAAAAATGAGCAAATTGCAAATCTGAGTATATGGTCGTTTTGCACCCGCTTTGCACACTAGTATGGAATTTGGCACCCTGAAATAAAAATAGTTTTAAGCAAAACAATATGGCGGGGCTAACTTAACATTAAGTTAGCCCCACTGAGACTCAAAAATGAGCAAAATGCAAATCTGAGTATATGTTCGTTTTGCACCCTAGTATGGAATTTTGCACCCCGAAATAAAAATAGTTATAAGCAAAACAATATGGCGGGGCTATTTTAACATTAAGTTAGCATCACTGAGACTCAAAAATGAGCAAAATGCAAATCTGAGTATATGTTCGTTTTGCACCCTGAAATCAAAATAGTTATAAGCAAAACAATATGGCGGCGCTAACTTAATGTTAAGTTAGCCCCACCGAAACTCAAAAATGAGCAAATTGCAAATCTGAGTATAAGTTCATTTTGCACCCTAGTATGGAATTTTGCACCCTGAAATAAAAATAGTTATAAGCAAAACAATATGGCGCGGCTAACTTAACATTAAGTTAGCCCCACTGAGACTCAAAAATGAGCAAATTGCAAATCTGAATATATGTTCATTTTGCACCCTAGTGTGGAATTTTGCACCCTGAAATAAAAATAGGGGCTAACTTAACATTAAGTTAGCCCCACTGAAACTCAAAAATGAGCAAAATGCAAATCTGAGTATATGTTCGTTTTGCACCCTAGTATGGAATTTTGCACCCTGAAATAAAATAGTTATAAGCAAAACGATATGGCCGGGTTAATCTAACATTAAGTTAGCACCATCATCATCCCGTTATCAGCAAAATGCAAGTCTGTGTATAGGTTAAATTTGCACCCGTTTTGCATCCTAGTTTGGAATTTTGCATTGTAAAATAAAAATAGTTATAAGCAAAACAATGTATCGGGGCTATGTTAAGTTAGCCCCACCCCTCCCCCATATTATTAAAATTCAAATGTTATTATGCGGCCGTTTTGCACGCATTTTAACCGGTTTAATCCTTTTAATAGCGTTTTGCACCCTGAAATGAAAAAAGTTACAAGCAAAGCAATATGGTGGGGCTAACTTAACATTAAGTTAGCCCCACCACCATTCAAAAATGAGGAAAATGCAAATCTGTGTATATGTTCGTTTTGCACCCTAGTATGGAATTTCGCTCCCTGGAATCAAAATAGTTATAAGCAAAGCAATATGGCAGGTCAACCAGGGGCGTAGCCACAGATATTTTTTCGGGGGGGAGAATTCGAAAATTTCCCAACTTGAAACAAATTGCTCCAATTTTCGACTAAAATGATATGCACAACGTGTGTAATAATTATAATGATACTTTTGCACAAAAAATTCCTTTCCAAAGAAAAATTCTGAAACTGAAAACATAAAAATTCTAATTATGGGTTTGTTTACTAAAAAAATAAATACGCATTTTACTTTCTTCTGTCTTTACAAGAAGAAAGTATCGGATTCGTGAAAAAATTCGACTTCCGGTTTTAGACTGATTTATACGTTTTAGTAAGTCCTGAACACGATTCGACTGTTTTTAGATAACATCTGTCTGTCTATATGTGATACAAATTTTGTGGGCACTCTAACACAAGAACTAATGCACAAAATTTAACAAAACTTTAGAGAATCACTTATACAGTCGAACTTCGTTAACGTGAACACTCAAGGGGAAACTTTTTTTCTTCGTATTAAAAGTAATTCATGTTATCGGAACTTAACTACATTCCATACAACTGGACGAGGCAATCGGAAACAGTTCGTGTTAATGAGATTTGACTGTACCTTGATAAAAATTCGTGCTGATTTGTTTTTGGTGTAAATCGTCCAACAGGTGACACTGCTATGCGGCCTTTTTCACAATTTGATTTTAGCGATAATTATATCTCAAAAACTATTACACGGAATTTGATCAAACGTCATATTCTGTTAAACTTTGACATAATTTGATGCAGATTAGCTTTTTATGTATATCATATAGCAGGTGGCGCTGCTATGCAGCATTTTTCACGATTTTGCGATAGCCGTATCTCAAAAACTAATTCACAGAATTTAGTCAAACTTCATATTCCACATAAGTAGCACTTCCACATAAATAGATCCTTATTAGGCTTGGGTCTATACTGTACAAAGCTATCGCTTTTGTGCACTTTGAGTAAGGAATTTTGGTTGCAGACATCTAAGAGGCTGGGTGCCCAAATTTAATGATTTGTTTGAAAAATGCATTGCTTATATCTCCTTTTTAAATGCACACAATTCAACAAATCTATACCTTTAGAGTTTGTTATTATAGGCAAAGAATTGTCATTTAATTTTGGCACTGTGATTGCGAATTTTGCGGTATTAACATGCATGGAGTAGAAGAAAATTTTGGGATTGGCACATCCGACTAGTTTTTACTTAATATTAATTCTTGTGGTCTTCAAAGAAGCCCACCTGTTAATAACATCGCTTAGTTTAATAAAATTCCTTATTTCACTTTCATATTTTAAAAGCATTAGGCTGTCAAATCTGTCATCCCTCATTTTAGATCGCAATATATATTTTTAAAATTTTTATTTGACTAAAGATTCTTTCATTAGATGCAACGCCATAAAGATAAGCTGCTGTGAATGTTAAGGTACGAGTATATAGTTTGACGGCGGGACCCATATTGTCTTTGAATTTCATGGCATGAGTAAAAGGTTTGTTAAGTGAGTTGGGATTTGGTTTATTTCTATTTGACTGTTCAAGTCATGTACATCTGATTTCTCATATCCAGGTGGAAACATTATTAACTTTTCCCTTGCACAATTTTAATTTAAATATGGAATGCATTGCTGCAGCATTCTCTTGATATAGGGAACATTGTCATTTAAGCCCATTACTAAATTCCCGAAATTTTCTTGTATTTCTTATAATTCTTTACTGTAAAACTGGTTGTGTATCAATGTCCATTGCTGTGCTATTATTTTTATCTATTGCCTTTGGTGAAACCGTTTTCCTACGGCGCTTTCGGAACTCAGCTTCTCCAGTCACATCCTAATATTCATAATTGTTTGTGAGCTTGTCTGTAAGGAAATCTTTATTTCTTTAAAATTTTATTCAAGTGCAACGTGTCAGTGTTACAGATTTTTTCTTCAGTTGATGGACTGCTTTCATGATCATATTTCTGTTCCAAATTAAAATCGTCTATTTTTTACCTTTTTCATCCTCGAATGGATTTTTAGATGCTGTAAATACTTGCACGAAGACTCTTTTCCTATTATGAAGGGTTTCTTCGTGCTGAGATTTATAGTGACTTTTTAGAACAGCTTTAAACACAGAACGCTGGACTTTTGGTTTAAAATTTTATAAACACATATGAATATAAACGAACAGGACTGATATATATTTCCGCACACAAATAAAAGTAAAATGTGACACATTTATCTAAACTAACGACTTCTTATATCCGCATTTGCTCATATAACGCTTTTTACTTGACAGCAAAGGGTTAACTAATTTTTGCGGCAAAAAAATCACGAGAATGAGTAAAATATTGTCCAAAAATCGCAAAATTAGTCAAAAAAGTTGTGAAAACTCATCAAATCTTCTTGCCCATAGCTGTGTTTCAAGTAGGTTACTACATTCCTTTCTGTTGTGCTACAAGTGATCTCCAATTTTCAAAAGAAGCTGCAATCCCTTTGGATTAAAATAGCTGGATTCTCTTTTAGGAGGAGAAGGGAAGGTAGGGTGAAATTTTTGAGAAAGGAACAAAGTTTTGGAGGAAATAAAGGAACTGGTTAGTCAGTTATTGATGGACAGGAGTAGAGAAATTTAGGTTTGGTAGATGTACGATATTTTTGTAGAACTGAAAAATACAATGATAGATTGAGTGTGGCTGACTTCTTTTTGTATTTCTTTTGATAATTTAACTTGTTTACTGTTGCAGTACTCAAAGTAATCACCAAAACAATAAAAATTTCGTAATTTTTTTACTATTACTTTAAAAAAAGAAAATTTCCCAAAAATCTAGAATTTCCCAACTCTAAGCTCAAATTTCCCAACTTCACAGATATTGGGGGGGGGGAGGCTCCCCCCCCATGGCGACGCCCCTGGGGTCAACGTAATGTTAAGTTAGTTCCACCACCGTCCCCAAATGAGCCAAATGCAAATCTGAGTATATGGTCGTTTTACACTCGTTTTGCTCCCTAGTATGGAATTTTGCACCCTGATATAAAAATAGTTATAAGCAAAACAATATGGTGGTGTTAACTTAACATTAAGTTAGCCCCAGCACCATTCAAAAATGAGGAAAATGCAAATCTGAGTATATGTTCGTTTTTCACCATAGTATGGAATTTTACACCCTAAAATCAAAATAGTTATAAGCAAAATAATATGGTGGGGCTAACTTAACTATTGCGTTTTGCACCCTAAAATTAAAATAGTCATTCGCAAAACAATATGGCGGGGCTAACATAATATTAAGTTAGCCCCACTAAACCTCTAAAATGAGCAAATTGCAAATGTGAGTATATGTTCGTTTTGCACCCGTTTTTCACCATAGTATGGAATTTTGCACCCTGAAATCAAAATAGTCCTAAGCAAAACAATATGGCGGGTCTAACTTAATATTAACTTAGCCCCACCAAAACTCTAAAATGAGCAAATTGCAAATCTGAGTATATGTTCGTTTTGCACCCGTTATGCACCATAGTATAGAATTTTGCACCCTGAAATAGTTATAAGCAAAACAATATGGTGGGGCTAACTTAACGTTTAGTTAATTCGATCCCTGCCCCAGTATGAGAAAATGCAATTCTGAGTATATCGCCGTATTGCACCCTCGAAGCAAAATAACTATAAGCAAAATATTATGAAGTAGCTAATGTAACATTAACTTACGCCCACCATTTTACCCGTATGTATAAGCCACATGTACGTTGGCATGTACAGGCGTTTTACACTATTTTGCTGCCAATTATTACGTGTTGTATCCTAACAGGAAAATATTTATACGAATAATAAAAATGGAACCCAATATTATTTTACCCGTATGAGTCAAATTCAAGATTAAACGTATGGACTTTCTGCACTCCTTTTGATCTGTTTTGCACCAATCTATTGCGTTTTGCACTATCACACGCATATCAATAACAAAATGGAGTGGCTAACTCAACATCAACTTACCCTCTCCACCTCTCCCAAAATTCTGAAATTTAATTTTGGATATATGGGCAGTTTTGCATTGTTTTTCAACTTATTACGGCGTTTCACGATCTATCACGAAAATAGATATCCGAAAAAATTAAAATGGATTTTTCTATGGATAAGTCCGCCACCCGTATATGAGTGAAACTCAAATTTAAATATGTTGGCGTTTTGCATCCTCTAAACATAACACGAAAGCTGATATAAGAAAAATAAAACAAACTATAGGGAATAATTCAACATTTTCCCTCCCCGTCTCCCTACAAATATGACAATATTGAATTCTGATTAAATAAGCATTTTGCCCCAGTCCTACGCAGATCTCAGACTTTCTTTTTAATTTCCTTTTTCTTTCAATTTTTTTTAAACAGATAATTTAAAATTATAATTATTAGAATACACATCCTTGTTACAAAAAATTAAAATTTAAGAATCTAAACGTATTAATATCTTTAAAAATTATTCTGATTTTTTGTGAATATTACGGAAATGATGAGACTGCTGAGATAGGACGAAATGACATAAAATTCTAATTGAACAATATTTTAGTATGCTACACCATATGGCCAAAGGTGACCGGCCACTTGCGATTTTTGACGTTTTCTTAAATATCTAGAAAAATACATGAGGAATTATCCTGAAACTTCAGATGTGTAAACAGAATAGTACAGGTCATATATATTTCCGTGATGATTTTTCCCGAAACCCCATAGGGGACCGTCAATAAATTGAAAAAGAACGAATATCTTTTGGACAACCCTGTAAAAACTAATGTAGCAAAAGTGTTCAAACTGTAGATTATGATTAAGTGCCTTATTGTAATAAATTTTATTCATTTTTATGAGAATAGCATGTATATTCGTAGAGAAATTAAACTTTTTATAAAAAGAGTCCCAAATTTTGCCAAGTGTTTTGCTTATATTTTGTAGAGATCCTAATATAAAAAAAGTTCTTTTCAGAAAATATTACAAATAATATTGTACACAATACCCTGCAATCAGAATGAAAAAATAATAAAAATTGTATGAAAAATGAGTAGTTTTACTAAATAATGATTCACTGCGCATGCCCGAATGTAAACAAAATATAATTTGCATAATGTGTTAGCTAAATGTATAGAGCAGCTTTTGATAAAATCTTAAAAATATAGTATGAAAAGTCTGAAAATTTTTGTTTATAGAATAAGCTCAAAATCTATTATTCCAAACAGGAAGCAAAAAGATGAGGGGCTGTATCAAAATACAGTAGTATGTGCAATACTGTCTATGCTGTACTGGTACTAACCAATCGATATATGGATACAATGCCCATCGTTATAAGCAAAAAACTTGGAAAAATTTGGGACTCTTTTTATAAAAATTTGAATTTCTCTATGAATATACCTGCTATTCTCATAAAAATGAACACAATTTATTACAATAAGGCACTTAATCATAATCTACAGTTTGAACGCTTTTGCTACATTAGTTCTTACAGGGTTGTCCAAAAGATATTCGTTCTTTTTCAATTTGTTGATGGTCCCCTATGGGGTTTCGGGAAAAATCATCACGGAAATATATATGACCTGTACTATTCTGTTTACACATCTGAAGTTTCAGGATAATTCCTCATGTATTTTTCTAGATATTTAAGAAAACGTCAAAAATCGCAAGTGGCCGGTCACCTTTGGCCATATGGTGTAGTATACTGAAATATTGTTCAATTAGAATTTTATGTCATTTCGTCATATCTCAGCGGTCTCATCATTTCCGTAATATTCACAAAAAATCAGAATAATTTTTAATGATATTAACACGTTTAGATTCTTAAATTTTAATTTTTTGTAACAAGGATGTGTATTCTAACAATTATAATTTAAAATTATCTGTTTAAAAAAAATTGAAAGAAAAAGGAAATTAAAAAGAAAGTCTGAGATCCGCATAGGACTAGGGCAAAATGCTTATTTAATCAGAATTCAATATTGTCATATTTGTATGGAGACGGGGAGGGAAAATGTTGAATTATTCCATATAGTTTGTTTTATTTTTCTTATATCAGCTTTCGTGTTATGTTTAGAGGATGCAAAACGCCAACGTATTTAAATTTGAGTTTCACTCATATACGGGTGGCGAACTTATCCATAGAAAAATCCATTTTAATTTTTTCGGATATCTATTTTCGTGATAGATTGCGAAATGCCGTAATAAGTTGAAAAACAATGCAAAACTGCCCATATATCCAAAATTAAATTTTGCAGAATTTTGGGGGAGGTGGAGAGGCTAAGTTGATGTTGAGTTAGCCACTCCATTTTGTTTTTCCCTTATATTGATATGCGTGTCATAGTGCAAAACGCAATAGATTGGTGCAAAACAGATCAAAAGAAGTGCAGAACGTCCATACGTTTAATCTTGAAACTTACTCATACAGGTAAAATAATATTGGGTTCCATTTTTATTATTCGTATAAATATTTTCCTGTTAGGATACTACACGTAATAATTGGCAGCAAAATAGTGTAAAACGCCTGTACATGCCAACGTACATGTGGCTTATACATACGGGTAAAATGGTGGGCGTAAGTTAATGTTACATTAGCTACTTCATAATATTTTGCTTATAGTTATTTTGCTTCGAGGGTGCAATACGGCGATATACTCAGAATTGCATTTTCTCATACTGGGGCAGGGATCGAGTTAACTAAAGGTTAAGTTAGCCCTGCCATATTGTTTTGCTTATAACTATTTCAGGGTGCAAAATTCCATACTATGGTGAAAAATGGGTGCAAAACGAACATATACTCAGATTTGCAATTTGCTCATTTTAGAGGTTTAGTGGGGCTAACTTAATATTACATTAGCCCTGCCATATTGTTTTGCGAATGACTATTTTAATTTTAGGGTGCAAAACGCCATAATTAAGTTGGCCCCACCGTATTATTTTGCTTATAACTATTTTGATTTTAGGGTGCAAAATTCCATACTATGGTGCAAAACGAACATATACTCAGATTTGCATTTTCCTCATTTTTGAATGGTGCTGGGGCTAACTTAATGTTAAGTTAACCCCACCATATTGTTTTGCTTATAACTATTTTTATATCAGGGTGCAAAATTCCATACTAGGGAGCAAAACGAGTGCAAAACGACCATATACTCAGATTTGCATTTGGCTCATTTGGGAGCGGTGGTGGAACTAACTTAACATTAAGTTGACCCGCCATATTGCTTTGCTTATAACTATTTTGATTCCAGGGTGCGAAATTCAATACTAGGGTGCAAAACGAACATATACACAGATTTGCATTTTCCTCATTTTTGAATGGTGGTGGGGCTAACTTAATGTTATGTTAGCCCCGCCATATTGCTTTGCTTATAACTTTTTTGATTTCAGGGTGCAAAACGCTATTAAAAGGATCAAACCGGTTAAAAATGTGTGCAAAACGGCCACATAAAAATACATTTGAATTTTAATAATATGGGGGAGGGTTGGGGCTAACTTAACATAGCCCCGCCATATTGTTTTGCTTATAACTATTTTTATTTCAAGGTGCAAAATTCCATACTAGGGTGCAAAACGAACATATACTCAGATTTGCAATTTGCTCATTTTTGAGTCTCAGTGGGGCTAACTTGATGTTAAGTTAGCCGCGTCATATTGTTTTGCATATAACTATTTTGATTTCAGGGTGCAAAACTGTACAAAAAGAACAGTTACTCAGATTTGCAATTTGCTCCTTTTTGAGTCTCGGTGGGGCTAACTTAATGTTAAATTAGACCCGCAATATTTTTTTGCTTATAACTATTTTTATTTCAGGGTGCAAAATTCCATACTAGGGTGCAAAACGAACATATACTCAGATTTGCATTTTGCTCATTTTTGAGTCTCAGCGGGGCTTAGCCCCGCCATATTGTTTTCTTATAACTATTTTGATTTCAGGGTGCAAAATTCCATACTAGGGTGCAAAACGGTACAAAAAGAACATATACTCAGCTTTGCATTTTGCTCATTTTTGAGTCTCAGTGGGGCTTAGCCACGCCATATTGTTTTGCTTATAACTATTTTGATTTCAGGGTGCAAAATTCCATACTAGGGTGCAAAACGGTACAAAAAGAACATATACTCAGCTTTGCATTTTGCTCGTTTTTGAGTCTCAGTGGGGCTTAGCCCCGCCATATTGTTTTGCTTATAACTATTTTGATTTCAGGGTGCAAAATTCCATACTAGGGTGCAAAACTGTACAAAACGGTTGCAAAACGAACATTTACTCAGATTTGCAATTTGCTCCTTTTTGAGTCTCGGTGGGGCTAACTTAATGTTAAGTGCAAAATTATCAAAAGCAAAGTAAACAAAATATTTGCCGCGCCTTATTGTTTTGCTTATAACTATTTTGATTTCAGGGTGCAAAGTTCCATACTAGAGTGCAAAACGGTACAAAACGTGTGCAAAACGAACATATACTCAGATTTGCATTTTGCTCATTTTTGAGTTTCGGTGGGGCTAACTTAATGTTAAGTTAGCCCGGCCATATTGTTTTGCTTATAACTATTTTGATTTCAGGGTGCAAAATTCCATACTAGGGTGCAAAACAACCATATACTCAGATTTGCAATTTGCTCATTTTTGAGTTTCGGTGGGGCTAACTTAATGTTAAGTTAGCCCCGCCATATTGTTTTGCTTATAACTATTTAGATTTCAGGGTGCAAAACACCATATTTGGATGCAAAACGACCATATACTCAGATTTGTATTTTGCTCAATTAGATTTGGTGGTGGGGCTAACTCAATGTTAAGTTAGCCCCGCCATATTGTTTTGCTTATAACTATTTTGATTTCAGGGTGCAAAATTCCATACTAGGGTGCAAAACGAACATATACTCAGATTTGCAATTTGCTCATTTTTGAGTGTCAGTGGGGCTAACTTAATGTTAAGGTAGCCGCGCCTTATTGTTTTGCTTATAACTATTTTGATTTCAGGGTGCAAAATTCCATACTAGGGTGCAAAACGGGTTCAAAATGAACATATACTGAGATTTGCAATTTGCTCATTTTTGAGTTTCGGTGGGGCTAACTTAACATTAAGTTAGCCCTGCCATATTGTTTTGCTTATAAGTATTTTTATTTCAGTGCGCAAATTTCCATACTAGGGTGCAAAACGACCATATACTCAGATTTGCATTTTGCTCATTTTTGAGTTTCGGTGGGGCTAACTTAATGTTAAGTTAGCCCCGCCATATTGTTTTGCTTATAACTATTTAGATTTCAGGGTGCAAAACACCATATTTGGGTGCAAAACGACCATATACTCAGATTTGTATTTTGCTCAATTAGATTTGGTGGTGGGGCTAACTTAATGTTAAGCCATATTGTTTTGCTTATAACTATTTAGATTTCAGGGTGCAAAACACCATATTTGAGTGCAAAACGACCATATACTCAGATTTGTATTTTGCTCAATTAGAGGTGGTGGTGGGGCTAACTTAATGTTAAGTTAGCCCCGCCATATTGTTTTGCTTATAACTATTTTAATTTCAGGGTGCAAAACGCCATATTTGGGTGCAAAATGACCATATACTCAGATTTGCATTTTGCTCATATGGGGGGGGCTAACTTAATGGACCTCTTTTTAATGTAATTACTTTGTTACGTAGGGCAATTAGGTTGTTACTACTAAATTGTTAGGTAGTATAACGTAGAATAATTAGGTTGTTAATACTAAATTGGTATTTTTGTATTGTAATCTTTTTGCCAATTTTTTTAACTTTTAGCATTGTTCTGATAAATACAATTTTACTACAAAATATAGTTTTGGACAGTTTAAGACAGAAGGGTTTTGGACAGTACGGTTTAAACCATGGATTTTACCGTGGTTTTTACCGTTGTGTCCAAAACCTTGCCAACCCTGATTAAAATCAATATAAAATAACACTGGGCGAATTAACTTAAGCATGTAACTAATTTTTTTTTTCTTGTGGAGAGAAAAAAGCGACCTTACAGATTTCAGCAACACTGATTTTCTTTTAAATAAAAGTAATTTAATACGTACTTTCCCTTTATACATTGCTTAATTATATTAAAATCAAAATAAAATAACACTGGGCAAAAAAAGTTCCATTGGATTTATCAAAATATCATTTAAACAGAAAACAATATAAAAGAGACACTTACTTATTGTATTTTTCTCCTTTTATATCAAATATTCTTCCCACACGCTCAGACGACGCCACATCAAAAAGCCATGAAACACAAATAAATGAATAATATGAAATGAGATGACGCGGGAGAAAAGGCGGGGACCTCCGTTTCCGTCTGCCAGCCGGAAGCGTAGACACTCCCTACAAGCAACGTAAATACGAAATTTTTAATTTGTTAACGGGGCCTCGGTGGCCGAGCGGTTAGGACACCGCGCTGCCAGCCGCCAAGCATTGAGAGCGGCAGAGGTCTGCGAGTTCGACTCTCGCTGGCTCCATTGCACACTCCTTGTGGAGCTCCCGATTTCATTGTGCTATCCCGTCCCTGTATATTGACGATGACTTATAAGCGGACCTAGATGTCAAGCATACAAGTCAGATGTATGTGTAAACAAATAAATAAATAAATAAATTCGTTAACCGACATGTATTTTGCAGAATGGGTGTGGATATTATTTTTACTTTCTGTTATTAAGCTCGGTATGTATATTTTTAATTTTTGAATCAATCATCTGTTAATGCAATATTAATCCTATTTGAAGTTAAACAAATTTGTCAAATTTTTGAATTTTTGCTATGTAATTATATTAAAATTATCTGTACAGTTATTGTTTATACAATAACCTTGCTCAATTTTATTGCAATTTCTGTCGCATTTTTTAGAAGTAGTTTTCTATTTCTTAGAAATTTCATAATTTTGTGCTACTTATTAGAATTGCAACTTTTTATTTTTTAATTCAGGCACATTGCGGTATCCCATCACGTTAGAGCACTGGTGTTCAGTGATATTGTTGAATTTAGTTACAATTTTTCTAATTTCCGTCATACTTAATTGCATTGCTTCTTGATTTTAATTCAAAAGAAGTATTTTTAGAAATAATACAAATGTTCTACATTAAATGCATATCTAAGGTAGATGTGCCAGTAATGGACACCCTACAATGTGTTTGGTTTATAAAAAAAATAACCAATAAAATTTAGCTTTTATTATTTTTTTCATAACTCGCCAATGCATGTTTTATAATCTTGCATTATTGTTGAAACTCTTAATCAAACCAATCAGGAAGCAGATAAAATGTTTCTAAGTTCTAATGTTTTTCAATGAAAATCTTAATGAACATGCTAAGAGCTTCATGTAATTAATTTATATTTTCTTTTTTTTCTTGCAAAATTTGCAGGTTTTTGTTTTGGTAGTAGTAGAAAACCTTGAATTTTATAATAGTTATAGCCATTTATAAAATTTCATTTATTTTTAAGGTTTTAAGAGGGGTGTCCATTACTGGGTTGCTTAATTAGTCATTTTCCAGTAATGGACACTCCATGTAGACATTGCTAAAAATTCAATTTCAGTAATGTTTATAGTGCCTAAAATATTTTGAATAAACTGAAAACCTAAATAATCAAATTTAATTTTTGAATTATACTGAACAAGATGCAATTAGGGGAGAGTGGTAATGAATGGGCCATTAACAAAATATGAAAAAATATTTGCATAAAATTATTTTAGATACTACCAATAGATGAAGCTATTTGTTCTACCAAACTCGTCAAAATTTCCATTGTTTGGGAGAAGCCATTTTCCCACTAGAGTAGGATAGTCAAGAATGATTGAAAAGTAATTTTTTTCCCTTTTCAGTAAAATAAATAAGCTAAAAAGTATCTATTATTTCATTGCAGATATGTGTATTGGGCCTTTCCATTGTGACGGTTGTGACATCCAGACACAATTTTAAGAGGTTATATCTTTATTTTGGGCAATAAATTAGCTAATAAATCCCTGAAAAGTATTTAAAATATGTTTTTCCATGCATTTGCTTGAATAATTATGCAAACACAAAACTTCAATAGCTTTCAATTAAAAAAAAAAAAAAAAATTAAATCTTGTGATGGGTGTGACTCTCTCCGGACATGAGTTTTCACTAGCATACACATTTGTTAAAATTCCTGTGAATATTTTAATGTTTCATTATTAAAACAATTTTTTTCTAATAAAAGAGATTCAGATTAAACTTAATGCATAATTTTCATAATAAATTTTAATTATTTTAAAGTATAAGAAATTTTTTTCTACTGTGACGGGTGTGACAAAGTTGTGACGGGTGTGACAAAGTTGTGTCGGGTGTGACAAAGTTGTGACGGGTGTGACATCATGCAAAGTATACAATTTTAAAGTTATTTACAAAAGAAAACAGCGAACGGTATGGACAGAAAACTTTACAATAGCTAATATACAAACAAAATTTAATAAAACTAACATCTTTATGCAGTTAGTTTAAAATTTGTAGTGCCCCCTACTTCTTATAAGTGATAGGGTAGCTATTTTTTTTACAATGGCAAAAAAGTTTTCAATTGAGATATCATCTTTCTCTGGCCAAATCCAGTATGGTCCATTGGCTTGCATGTATTTCAAGCTTATTTCTTCCTTATGGTAGTTGATATTCAAGACATTACCGCAGTACAAGGAACAAGCTATTGTGCTTTTTGTTACTGGCCAGGGAAACCACAACATAGTTTCAGATATTTAAATCTGATGTTTTCAAAATCTTTCTGGGGAGGGATTCACAATTTGCAGTGACTTACCTCCCTTAGTGTTGATTTCGTAGTTTTTCCAATCAAAAAGTTGGTACTATCAGCACTTACCTTAAAGTGGTGATAAGATTTGATGCCTTCTCATCCTTCTGTCAGTATTTGTTTACTTTCCAGTATTTTCTCTGCTGACACATACAATGTCTTTATTGCACCAATCTCCTGTGCACATTTTAAAAAAAGCCAAAGCAGAATTAACTATTGCTTTTCTGGACAAGCAAAACCCACACTCTTGAATTTATCAATCCCCCAATTCCGTCAACTGCTCCTTTACCATGAGAAGTGGCCAAAAAGTTCCATTCACATGTTGGCTTAAAATCTTTGATAAAGAAGCACAAGTTTGAAATGTTTTTAAACAGGGCTGCACAGCCATCAGAAAATTTTTTCACCATTTTGAGTTGGGGAAATTCTGTTTTCAGACTATTAGTAATGGCATTTAAAAATTCCCATACAGAATACTTATTTAAGATGCTGCAATTCGTTATTGATTACTATATTAGTACTGATTACTATATTATTACATAAGAGCAAATCACATTACCTTTCAATGATGCAAAGTATGTAAAAATGCTGATTTGAGGATGAGTCCAGTGAGCACTCTGGATCTCATTTTGAGAGACAGCACTATTGTTTTCGGCAAAGACCACCTGCATTATTGCTTCACTGTCTCCCACATTATTTTTCACATCTTCAAAGTAACTGGATTGAGTTACAGTTATGTAAAGAATATTAATAATAGACTTTCATTTTCTTGAAAATCTATCAAAAGTTAAAGTAAATTGCCACCAACTAATAATTTGCTAAAATAATTCAAATATATATTTTTTATGATTTTTTTTTTTTTTAAGCCACATTTGTCTTAATATGTTTAGAAACAATAATGATTCAACCTTACACTTCATTTAAGAAACATTTAAATATATTTCTAAACAATTTAAAATAGTGTCATAACCTGTCACAAGGATTTTGTCACACCCGTCATGCTAAAATTCCACACAAAATAAAAATTTAATGAATTTTTAATATTTCATATTTATTCAGACTTATAATAATTAGACTTTCAGAAAGTTTCATGTATTTTTGAGAAAAAATGAATTTTGTATAATAACTTGAGCATCTTTTTTTGTGATGGGTGTGACAGAGAGACAGTATAAATGTATTTGCATTAAAAATTGGGTCTTTTAAATTATTTTGAAAAATTAAGTGTTTCAAAAGATAAACAAAGGTCATAAATAGTAATATATGCACATAGAGTGAAAATGCTGCTGTTTTAAATATGGCATCTGGTGGAATGAAGATACCTTATTTTACAGTCTAGAAATTTTTTGAAATTTTTCTAACTTTGACCCTAGATAAACCATAAAAGAATACGTTTTACAGCTTAGTTCTCTGTAATTTCATGTGTGTCATATTTTTACCTTTAATTTGATATATTACTTGTAATAATAAAAGAAGTTTGAAATTTCAACCCTCATGTCCACTTTTTCATGGAAATGCCCTATTAGCAAGTTTTTGCATGTCTGTAAACTAATTTTAGGATGTAGATGTTATTTGAATTTAATGTATTAAAAAAGGCTGAATGTATTCCAAATGTATAGGTGGGGCTGAATAGGCCATTATATCATGGTCATGAATGGGCCACCTTTGCCCTGATCATGAAAATATGATTTTTCTTTCTTTTTTCTGATTTTCTCTTTAATATGCAACATAACTAACTGACTGTAATGGATTTAGATTAAATTACTCTCTAGTTAGAATAGGTTTATAGTGATTTCTAAAAAATAATTTGCACATTTTCACCCTAAGAAATATCAGTTATTTATTAGAAACATAAGTTAAATTGTATAAATGATTAAGGTGAACTGTCCAGTTGTTGACCACACCTACCAGTATTTTTCCATTTGATATAAAACTAGAATACCAATTGTTTATATTCTGAATCTGATGGGTAGAATAAATAATACCAGAAATTTACACTAAATAGTCAATTAATAGGCTGTTACAACCATGTTGTTTAATATTAATTTTGAAAAATATAAATTTTGTTAAATCATAATGTGTATTATCTATTATTTTTATGTATATTTTATGTTCTTTCTTATAATCTTATTATTTTGTCATTTTTCTGCTACAATTATGTGATTTAATAATAATCACTTTTGATGTTCATAAATTTTGATAAGCATTGTGTATTACTTACTATTTCAGTATCCTTTGATCATATCATGTCAAGTACCATTCATTTTGTCATATTTGGTGAATAAAAGATTAATTCCACATTTTTTTCATTGAATTCATTTAGTGGTCCATTCATTACTTTCAATGGCCCATTCAGCCCCATGTGTGGGGATAAATTTGCCAAATTTCTATATTTTTATTTTCTATTATCATTCATTATAGACATTTTCTAATCCAATTTTTATGACTTTTTTGTATAACCAAATAAGTAAAGTAACTGAAGAGCCAATTCTGAGCCAAAAAAATTATTAGAAAAACTTACAAAAATTAAAAACCAAAAATTGGCCCATTCATTACCACTCTCCCCTCCCCTACATCAAAACTTTTATAAATAGCTACTTTTAAGTTATTTTATGTGGTTAATAAAATTTCAATATTTTATTCTTTTTTTTTTTAATGTACATAACTCGGCCTTGTATATTTTATAAACTGGCAATCAAACCACTCAGGAAACAGAAAATATTGTTTTAGGGCACAGACAAAGAGGGACTCATAGGGCTTAATCCCTCCCTATTTAAACAAAATCTTGAATATTTTATTTTTACTATTAATTGCAAGGAAATAAATTCATAGCAAATTTTAAGAAAGGTTACAGCAGAGGTGAACCCCCCTCCCCCCGGGCACTAACGATGCATTTTTCTGCGACCATTTTAACGAATTCACGTTTTTTTCGCTATCATTTGACGAAATTCACGTTTTTTTCACGATCTTTGGAGGAAATCTGCGTTTTTTCCGCGATCTTTTCACGAAATTTGTGTTTTATCTGCAATCTTTTCACAAAATTTGTGTTTTATCTGCTATCTTTTCGCGAAATTTGTGTTTTATTCACGATCTTTTCGCGAAATTTGTGTTTTATTCACGATCTTTTGACTAAAGTTGTGTTTTATTCACGATCTTTTGACTGAAGTTGTGTTTTATTCATGATCTTTTGACTAAAGTTGTGTTTTTTCCGCGATTTTTTCACAAAATTTGCGTTTTTACCGCGATTTTTTCACGAAATTTGCAATTTTCCGTGATACTTTGAAGAATTTTGTGATTCTTTTTTGCGATCCTTTGACGAAATTTATGTTTTTTTCCACGATTTTTTGACGAAATTCGCATCTTTTGCATGGTCTTTGGGCAAAATTCACTTTTTTTTTTTTTCCGTTATTCTTTGGCGGAATTGGTGATTTTTTTCTGCGAATGATTGACTAAATTGATTGTTTTCAGCAACCATATCGAAATTAGCGATATTTTTATGTTTGAATTTTTGGACTGATGACCAATTTTTTTTTAGTTTTCGGAACCGAATACCTTAAATTTTCGGAACAGAATCGTCCCTGCTACTTTCTTTTCTTACGTTCGGGAATCGCCGATCTGGACGCCGTAAATTCTGAACGAATTTCACCCCTTTCCTCCCTGGCATCAATGTTTCAACCATCGCGTTTGGCGAGTGAAGACAATAAAGTTAATCGCCACGTTTTAAGTGTTACTCGACGCTTGGCGAGTGCTAATTTTGTGCTATATTGTAAGGGTAAGCCTACTATATATCCTAAACAAGTTAGAAATTGCAATATCAAATGTGGAAAATGAGGTGCATGCACACTATAACTAGTTTTATAAATATTCAGATCTTGGTGCAATAAGTGGTACAATCTTGGGCAAAAAGGCATGAATACAAAATTTATTATGATCCTATATATTAAATTCAGTAATACGGAAGTAATATGAATCCATCTTAAAAAGGACTTCATCGCCATGGCAACCTAGAATCATTACCTATCATGGTATGTCATTGAATCAATTATGTATTATAGGATTTTTAAATAGAATGAAGAAAATGGAACAGATGTCACAAATTCCCAGGGCCGCCATCTTGGAATTTTTCTTGGCGTGAAAACCCCTTTTCCGCCAAGTAGTAAATGTCGCCAAGCCCTGATTTATACGCATGTTAGGCTTAACGAAAATAAAATGGAAATAATAAACAAAACTTGCTAAAGTGGCAATTAGTAATTGTTGTATGAACACTCCGCGCTCATTAACTGAAAGAAAACATCACTGGATTCAGCAAATCTCGCTGTGTAGCAATCTCAAAATGTACAAAACTCGTAAGGCAACAAAATATATATAAAATTATCAACATACCTTAACAGATATCTGCTTTCTTGAAAGCTCAAGCATGAAATATCTGCTAGCTTCACCGTCATTTTCCAAAATAGGCTTATGAATACGCAGTGACACACTGTAAACAAACCTCCTTTATTCGACAAAATTACCTCATATTTCTTAATTACTTCAGCAAGAGCGTTTAAACGGACTACAGAACCCATATTCAATCAAATACATCCAATAAATTTAACAAAAATAATTGACAGAAACACATCACAATATCACAAGCCATATTCAATCAACTGAATGTGCATCAAAACACGTTCTCCCAAAAAAAACCGGGGTTACCAGACCATGATTGCTATATCCACAAACACCGCCAACAAAAAATCGCCAAGAAATCCAAAATAGCGGCCAGGTAACATACAGCATCTAAGCCAAGAAAACTTTTATTAATATCATTTTAAGTTTTAATTCGATTTTCATAGCATTTGAAGCGATACATATTTTATTTTCACTACTGAAAATTGCATAGTAAAACAATCTCAATAACATAGTATATCAATTACACAGCAATATAGCAAGACAAACTGAATCCATAAAGACTTTCAACTGTGTTGGAAAGTGTTACACACACATAAATAGGTTGCACAAAAACACATAAAAAACATACATAGGGGAGACTTGATCCCTTTTTCAGTTTTTAATTTTTATTTTGGAAAAAACAAAATTTAAAAAAATGTTTCCAGTTATTATTAAAGGCTATTTGTCTTGTTGTAGTATTTTTTTTACTTTTGAAAAACCATTTTTAAAATAAAAATAAATTGTTTTCCAAAAAATAAAAAAATGATCAAGTCTCCCCAGTTGCAAGGAGACTTGATCCTTGAAACAGACGCATTGAAATGATTCAAATTAAGTAGTAGAAATCAAATTTATGTTGTTACATGTTAGTTGACTAACATGTAAAAAGGAAGAAAAACACAATTCATGATCAAGAAACATTTTTAAAGCTTGAAAAATCAAATGTAAATATTAAAATTATAGCAGTTTGAAGAATTCCACCAAGCATGGTTGGTTTGGGTAGTTTTTTGACAATATCATCATTGTCCACAACACTATTGTCAACATTTTCGGGATAAATAAATTGGTCGAAATTAAGTCCTCGTTTTCATAAAAAATTGATTTCAAATTCAGATGATAAAATCTTCTTTTAAATTTTCCCACCGAAATGACTAATTTTCTTTTTAGTGTTTTTACTTTTTTTCTTGAGATGAAATGATAGTTTTAGACAACTTGAGTTTTTCCTGATTTTTGTTTCTTATTCAGTTGACAATCTTGTATTTCTTCTTCATTTTGTCTTTCAGTTGGTGTGCTTGTCAAAATTTTTGAAGACCCCTTTTTCATTTCTTTAGATTTTCCCATTTTTGGTAATGAAACTTTAGGGAAGGCTTGTATGTCTTCTGGTGTGACTATGTTTGGTTTAACTATAATTTTTTTACTGCTTGTTGGAGTTCATGGTTGATTTGAGACGAAAGATGATAAAAAATCATCTTCAGAAGTTCCTATTTAAGGGATATACTCCAGTGATTTTAAGTCTATTTATTATGTTAGTTGTCACCATGGCTTTAGGATAGGCAATTCCGATCAGTTCAACAATTCGATAAATCGTTGTCATTTGAGCAGGATGATTAGTCATCAAGTCTTGAGCAGTCACATTAAAATATCTTTTAAGTGGTCCATATACAGTACGATCCAGAGGCTGTAATTTGGTGAGAAGTGTGTGGTGATATTTTTAACAAAATTATTCCATTTTCTTTGGCATAATTCAACCTCTCAATGCTTATATGGATATCATGATTATTCATTATGATTAACACTTTACTGTTTTGATTATAATATCTTACATTCTTTACGAAGTGCTGTAAAAATTTTGCAAAGTTAGACGTATATCTCATATGTGCATTCATCCACCATGTGCTTGCTAACCATCATATGTAGCCACATATTAACTTTCTATCTTTGTCAACCATCTAAAATCAAGGCAACCATATTCTAACTAATACAGATAATATCTAAATGTCACAATGAGAAGTAGGGGGTTAATAAAATTTAACATTAATTTAGCTTAACTTTGATTTGGGGACACTCGATCCCCAGGATCAAGTCTCCCCACACAACTGGAATCAAGTGTCCCTAATGTGCATGTTTGGGAAAAAAATTGCTAAATCAAAACTAAAGAAGCTGTATTGGATTTAAATAACAACATTTAAGCAGTAAGGAATGCTAGTATATTATATCAATAAAATTAAGTAATTTAGTTATATTTAGCAAAAAATATGAAGCACAAACTACCTACTCAAGAAGAAGTTTGATGGTAAGAAAACAGAGATTCCTTTCTTATCCAGTGGCAGTTAGTTTTGTAGCTGTCTGCGACAAGCTTTTAAAATTTCATAATCTGTCTGCAAATTTTGCATGTCATTTTAATGAATAAATAATAAGTTAAACTAGGAATTTTTTATCATTCTATTTAAAACATGGTAAGCATGATGCATTCTTATTAATTTTGCTGATAACTTTTCATAATCTAACTTCTTGTAGAATTTCTAAAGTGTGGAGGATAAGCAGAGCCACACATAGGCAATAACGATGCTTTTAAAAACCTTCAGAAGCTTCAGAGGCCTCAAGCGCAAAAAGCACTGAGTTTTTTCTAAAAACCCTTGAATGAAATTAGTTTCTTTTTCCAATCCTTTGACACAATTTGTGTTTTTTCGTGCACTTGTCATGAAATTCGAGTTTTTTCCTCAACCCTTTGATGAATTTTGCATTTTTTTTTCGCGATCCCTTGACAAAATTTACATTTTTTCTTTCTGCGGCCTTTTGAGGAAATTATATTTTTTTTGTAATTCTTTGGTGATATTCACATTTTTTCCATGGCTTTTTGACGAATTTCTTGTTTTTTGCCGCAATTTGAATTTTTTTTCGTGATTCCTTGACAAAATTCGAATTTTGCTTTTCTGCGTCCTTTTGAGGAAATTATTTTTTTTGTAATTCCTCGGTGAAATTCACATTTTTTGCATGGCTTTCTGACAAATTTCGTGTTTATCGCAGTTTTTGGACGAAATTTGCAGTTTTTTTTTTTTTCAATCTTTTGACAATATTCGCATTTTTTTCCACAATCCTATGACGGAATTTGCGTTTGTTCTGCGATCCTTTGATGAAATTCGTACTTTTCCGCGATCCTTTGATGAAATTTGCGTTTTTTTATGATCCTCTGACGTAATTCGCATTTTCCGCGATCTTTTGATGAAATTTGCATTGTAACCTTGATCCTTTGACAAAATTTGCATTTTGTTCGTGATCCTTTGACAAAATTCACGTTTGTTTCACTATCCCTTGATGAAATTTGCGTTTATTTCACGATTCTTTGATGAAATTTGCGTTTGTTTCACGATCCTTTGCCAAAATTCGCGCTTTTCATGCGATCTTTTGCCAAAATTCACGCTTTTCACGCAATCTTTTGCCGAAATTCACGCTTTTATCACAATTTTTTACCGAAATTCACGCTTTTATCGCAATCTTTTGCCGAAATTCACGCTTTTATCATGATTTTTTACCGAAATTCGCGCTTTTATCGCAATTTTTTGCCGAAATTCGCAATTTTTTGCCAAAATTCATGCCTTTTACCCGATCTTTTGCCGAAATTAAAGCTTTTAATGCGATCTTTTGCTGAAATACACACATTTTACACGATCTTTTGCCAAAATTCACGCTTTTTACGCAATCTTTTGCCAAAATTAGCACTTTTTACGCAATCTTTTGCCGAAATTCGCGCTTTTTACCCGATCTTTTGCCAAAATTCATACTTTTACCCAATCTTTTGCCGAAATTAACGTTTTTAATGCAATCTTTTTGCCGCACACTTTTTACAGGATCCTTTTCCAAAATTCGCGCTTTTTATGCGATATTTTGCCAAAATTTGCGTTTTTTTTTCGCAGAAAAAATGCCTGAAAGTTGCAGACAATTTTTTGAATTGATTTTATTAGTCCAGACAATAATTGTCCGCAAAAGATTTGTTTGTCCGCGACTATGTCGCGGTGTTTCTGCCACTGGGCTTTCTTACAGCAAAAATAAAAATGGCTGAATGAAATTATGCTGCTGTAGATCTATTGATAAGGAATCACTTTATTAATGTTTCTAGTTTCAGAGACTTACTTGCTTTTTTTCTCTGGTTTCAGACCTAGGGATCAAGTCTCCCTAGGGATCAACTCTCCCAAGTCTCCCCTACACAGAAAACATAAATAGGTTGCACAAAAACACACAAAAAACATACATACATAGAAAACACATAAATAGGTTGGAATCTGACTTTTAGAAATTTATATCAATAAACGGAACAGGGTTGTTTGGTTTAAACCAAATGGTTTTTTTTAAAGAAAACCATGCTTTTTTTTCCATCTGGTTTTTTTCTCTTTTTCCCTAATGTTTTCATTTATTTTACACGTTATTGAAAATTCAAAATCCAACTTATTCAGGAGCTACAAGCAAAGCTTTAGAAAAATGATGAATTAATAAATTTGTAACGTGACAAAGATTTTTAACCAATTCAACTTTTCTTATAAGCTTTAAATCTACATGGCAGGTTAGAAAAAAACAAGTAGTTAGTTTTCTTTCTTCTTCTTTTTTTTTTAAGCCTTTTATTTTTAAAAATAGCCAAAATGGCAGATTTGAGCTAAAAATACACTTTTACTACTAGATTGTTTGATTAGTTAAGATTTACTAAGGATTACATTATGCCTCAATGATGACATAATAAGTAATTATCTCCATTGGTTACTCTTTGTTCTGTATGCGAATGAATGATTGGCTGTGAAGTTTCTTTGCTGTATGGGTATTTGGTTTAGTAAGCCTTTGTTTTTCTTGCATTCCTTCATTGGGATTGGGGTTTTGCATTATGATTTTATTCTGCTACCAGCAGAATTAGCACGGTTTAAATCAATTGGTTAAACAACTGGTTTTTTAGAAAAAATCTAATATAATATTCTGTAATTTAAGTGCTTCAAATTATTGGATATAAATAATTTCTACTTTTAACATCTTATCCCTCACTATGTCACCGTGAGACATAGTGAGTCTAGGTTACATTTGTATGCATGTAGAATGCAAATTGCATGTGTTGATGAACATATCTGAAGCTCTAAAGAGAAAATTTAAAACATGTGAATTTAGCAAAGATAAAATAGATTAAAAATATTCAATATTTTGAATAAAATATTTTCCTTTGAGAAAACGCAGATTAATTACAATTAATAACATAAAATGACTATTAAGATTTCAATCAAGCTGTAAAAGAAAATTTTCTTGATTGGGGAGATTATCTTTTAAGGCTGTTCTCAACAAGTGCAAAATGCTGTAACAAATTTACAAATACATTTTTTAACAGAAAAATATAAAATTGGAAGGCCTGACTATGGAAGCGATTTGGAATCGAACTGTTTTCCATTTTTGATAAATAAATTATCTATTGAGTTATAAGCAATTTTGATAACGTGACACATATGTTTTTAACCTTCCTTGAGTGATTATCCTTCTTTCGCGTGGAAATTCATTTCAAAACGCCCACTTTGACACTACTTTATGAAAGATCTATTGGTTTGCAAAAAGAAAACTGAAAATACAGTTCGATTACATAGTTTCTGAACAACAGCATCTGCTAGCTTCTTAAATTTCTGAACAAAAATAAATTAAAACTTATGTCATAAAGTTGCCCTTTCGAATTTGAGAACAGCCTTAAGAATGAAAATGAAACTCAAGATATGAAGTCGAATAAGAGGACATTGAAAAATTGGGTGCTAGCGAAGTACCTGTTTACTTTTAACTAAAATATGCAATAAGATATATTTAAATCGTCTATTGCATAATCGAATCCACTATTTAGATATGACAAAAAAAATGGAGGGAAATCGAGATAAGGCTCGCTTGAGACATAATAGAAAAATGTCTCGTAAAAATACCTAAAAAGATATATTATTAATATTTAGTTTAGACATTTAAAAATAATATGTATTATAGCATAGCTTAGAAAGAAAGCCTGTGTATTAAGTCTGATGGCTGTTTAAATGTTTTAGTGCATGACAACTTTTATAAATCTGCTTTCCATTTTAAAATCAATGTTTTCAGTAGTCTAAAAAGCTGGTAAATAGACGTATTTCTGTTCTGTTTATTTTACTGTTGCCTTCTTTTTTTTTTTACCTGGCAGTTTCAGAGGAGAAGTGTCAAATGACAATACACAATACTTCTGGAAACATGTAAAGACTCTATTGCTAAATTCAAATCATTCCAGGAATTCTTTATAAAAAGCTTTACTTTCAGTAAAAGATAATAATTGTTCATGTGGTGTTCTAACAGAAAAATCAGATATCTCAGATTGCAAATATTTTAAAGAAATTATTTTGAATAGCCACGGGAAAGTATATTATATTTATGAAACTACACCATATATTTATTTATAGTACTAGTAATCAAAAGATTGTTTATTAAGATTTTCAAGGTATCAATATTTCACTATGTAGAGCATTTTATTAATGGATCATAAGACATAGCTTTTACTAAAAATGTTTACATTTTAAATGATTTCAATTTTCTACATAATTGATTTTAATTAGTATTTAATTTAAATTATTTTCAAATGAAGTTATATTACTTATATATCCAACAATGTTTATTTTTTTTCAATAAATATGCATGTATATGCAATAGGAAAAATATCTAAAAAAAAAAACCCGGTTTAAACAAAAAAAAAAAAATAGATTTTTTGGTTTTTTTGAAAAAAAAGGGTTTTTTTACCAACCCTGAGACAGAAGCATACTTGAAGACTTTCATACAACCCTGTATTTTACATACTCTCTTTATATACATGCCACTATTTAGCTAATATTTAATTAAGACTAAAACATGGTTAAAACTAGTAAAATCACACTTCCAGAGTTTATCATCCCATAGTCACCTATATATCTAATTCTTTGCATGGACCTGTATATCATTTTATTTATATTCTACAAACATATCTTAGTATACTAAATGGAGTTCAGCATAAAAATACATAACTCATTTAAAAATCACCTTAAATCACTTTTGTTCATTCTCAGTAACCCTTACGATTTCTTTTGTGCACCCCTGTATATGATCTACAGCATTTATACACACAATGTAATATGGAAAAATTTAGTTAAACTTAAAAGTCATATCATAACTAAAAATGCACTTCCAGCAATCATTGCTAATATGCAGTATTTTGTATACAGTAAAGTATTTGAAATGTTTTGTGTGTCCCTATAAATACTATGCACTTCTATTACACAGGAAGTAACTTGTTGTAAACCTCAGCAACATATATCAATTTCATTATATATGAAAGAGTTTAGCATAATTAAAATATGCCACAAACAATATTCCCCTTATACCATTATGTATTGAAATTCTTTTGTGAGGATCTGTAAATGAATAATTAATATTCTTTGCACCACATATTTTACAGAATGTATATATTTTAATACACTTCATTTTAGTACATAGTTAACATATTTTGTTTCCATGTTTTGTTTTATTTGTTTTATGCTTCCATTCACCGAACTTTTTAGACACACCTTGTATAACTTGTCAAAATCAAAAGTGGAAGTTCTCCTTTACAGGGAAGGTAGTACTCAATGGTATTGATCAACAGCAAAAAAAAATCAAATTTTTGGGATTGGCATTTTTGAAAAAAAGAAAGTTTTTTGAAATAAAATTTTTTCTTTTCAAAAGGCTGCCACAAGAAAAGTTGAATACATATTTCAAAATTGGGTATATCATTTTAAACAGAAGAATACTATCTTTAAAAAAAAAAAAAAAAAAAAAAAATGCAATAAAATATCTTGCACTGATCTAGAGAAAGAGCACTTTAAAATTTTTATCGAAAATCACGAATGGGAAATGGTGCCCGGGATGCCATCTTTGGCGGCCTGTATCTCGGGCCAGGAATTTTTTGGGGCAAAACAAAAATATACAGTTATCTTATTTTTTCCTGAATTTTAACATATGTTCAATTCAAAAACTTCTGAGACTATGAAGGTAAGATTTTTTCTTTGGCTGCCTGAATTGACATGGACTATACCAACTAGTAAATCTGCTGATCAATGGCTTCAAACATTAGTTCAGTTTTATTTTGAAATTATTTTATTTAATATTTAAAATATGCAACTCACAGTATGATTTCTTTCATATTTGTAATATTAATTATTACAAGTAATATATCAAGTAGTTTCTAGAAGTTTAATTGTTAAAAATAGCGAGACGAAACTATACACTAATACTCCAAAACATTTTTAAAAATTATTATTACCTTTTAAATCCCCACTGACTCAATAATTTGGTAGCTTAATTGCCTGATATTTAGTATTTTAAACTATCCATC
The DNA here is from genome assembly GCA_963932465.1 of Maratus speciosus. Taxonomy (NCBI): domain Eukaryota; kingdom Metazoa; phylum Arthropoda; class Arachnida; order Araneae; family Salticidae; genus Maratus; species Maratus speciosus. Next base: position 356,111,712 of record OZ010796.1, on the reverse strand, counting down.
TAAAATAATTAAAATAACGATCTTCTGATAATTACAATAATTGATGCAAACAGTGAACGATGATCATAAATATTTTATTAATTACTGGTGTTCTAATTGTTAAATTTATTTCAAAATAACTATTTTGTTTCATTAGTATGCTTTCATTAAATTCTGGTTCTAAATAGTCATAAAAACAATTATATTTATTACTTTTTTATGGGGTGTCCATTAGGGGAGAGTTCATCCCTAGGTCTGAAACCAGAGAAAAAATGCAAGTAAGTCTCTGAAACTGGAAACATTAATAAAGTGATTCCTTATCAATAGATCTATAGCAACATAAATTCATTCAGCCATTTTTATTTTTGTTGTAAGAAAAGAATCTCTGTTTTCTTACCATCAAACTTCTTTTTGAGTATAGGTAGTTCGTGCTTCATATTTTTTTCTAAATATAACTAAATTACTTAATTTTATTGATATAATATACTAACATTCCTTACTGCTTAAATGTTGTTATTTAAATCCAATACAGCTTCTTTATTTTTGATTTAGCAATTTTTTTCCCCAAACATGCACATTTGGGACACTTGGTCCCAGTTGTGTGGGGAGACTTGATCCTGGGGATCGAGTGTCCCCAAATCAAAGTTAAGCTAAATTAATGTTGAATTTTATTAACCCCCTACTTCTCATTGTGACATTTAGATATTATCTGTATTAGTTAGAATATGGTTGCCTTGATTTTAGATGGTTGACAAAGATAGAAAGTTAATATGTGGCTGCGTATGATGGTTAGCAAGCACATGGTGAATGAATGCACATGTGAGACATACGTCTAACTTTGCAAAATTTTTACAGCACTTCGTAAAGAATGTAAGATATTATAATCAAAACAGTAAAGTGTTAATCATAATGAATAATCATGATAACCATATAAGCATTGAGAGTTTGAATTATGCCAAAGAAAATGGAATAATTTTGTTAAAAATATCACCACACACTTATCACAAACTACAGCCTCTGGATCATACTGTATATGGACCACTTAAAAGATATTTTAATGTGGCTGCTCAAGACTGGATGTCTAATCATCCTGCTCAAATGACAACGATTTATCAAATTGCTGAACTGATCGGAATTGCCTATCCTAAAGCCATGGTGACAACTAACATAATAAAGGGATTTAAAATCACTGGAGTATATCCCTTAAATAGGAACTTCTGAAGATGATTTTTTATCATCTTTCGTCTCAAATCAACCATTAACTCCAACAAGCAGTAAAAAAATTATAGTTAAACCAAACTTAGTCACACCAGGAGACATACAAACCTTCCCTAAAGTTTCATTACCAAAAATGGGAAAATCTAAAGAAATGAAAAAAGGGTCTTCAAAAATTTTGACAAGCACACCAACTGAAAGACAAAATGAAGAAGAAATACAAGATTGTCAACTGAATAAGAAACAAAAATCAGGAAAAACTCAAGTTGTCTAAAACTATCATTTCATCTCAAGAAAAAAAGTAAAAACACTAAAAAGAAAATTAGTCATTTCGGTGGGAAAATTTAAAAGAAGATTTTATCATCTGAATTTGAAATCAATTTTTTATGAAAACGAGGACTTAATTTCGACCAATTTATTTATCCAGAAAATGTTGACAATAGTGTTGTGGACAATGATGATATTGTCAAAAAACTACCCAAACCAACCATGCTTGGTGGAATTCTTCAAACTGCTATAATTTTAATATTTACATTTGATTTTTCAAGCTTTAAAAATGTTTTTTGATCATGAATTGTGTTTTTCTTCCTTTTTACATGTTAGTCAACAATAAATTTGATTTCTACTACTTAATTTGAATCATTTCAATGCGTCTGTTTCAAGGATCAAGTCTCCCTCGGCAAGGGATCAAGTCTCCCTGCAACTGGGGAGACTTGATCATTTTTTTATTTTTTGGAAAACAATTTATTTTTATTTTAAAATGGGTTTTCAAAAGTAAAAAAAATACTACAACAAGAACGAGAAATAGCCTTTAATAAAAACTGGAAACATTTTTTTTAAATTTTGTTTTTTTCCAAAATAAAAATTAAAAACTGAAAAAGGGATCAAGTCTCCCCTACTAGTACAAAGGGTGTCATTACTGACATTTTAGGTGTTTTGATGTATTTCTGTTATTTACAATTAAATTTTGATTCATACTGGGAAATGAGACTATGAGAAGAGAATGGTTAAATATTGTTGAAAGATTAATACAATATTGAAAAAGCTGTAATATAATAATAACTATTAATTAATAACTATTAATTAAAAGACGATTTTTAAAGAAATTCCTTAAGGTTGTTCATTACTGGCACATCTACCCTATTATGGCATCTAAATCAGACTTTAAAGTCTCGAGTGGAGTCAATGAAGCCCCCCTCCCCCCCACTTTCCCATTAAAAAAACACATAAATGCACAGTCGTTTTTTTTTTTTAAAGCTTTGTTCTAAACACAGCTATTTTTCCTCTATCTAAAAGTGCAGTCTGATATCTTATATCTTTTTTATTATTATTTTTGTTAGACGATAATGGTGTATTTTCATTTAATGTATGGCTCTATTGAAAATTGCTAAAAATTTATTAAAATAATAATAATAATAAAATAAATCCAATACTGTAATAAATATAGCTTTTTTTAGAACTAAAGAATATGCTAAAAATTTAAAGCTTTATTTAAAAACCAGAAGCTAAGCTCGGTCAAAATTAGCCTTGTGTTCAATTCGATATTTTATACTCACTGTATCGTTCTTGCTGTTTAGATACAATTGGCATGATCCTGAGGAATAGTGATCCAAAATGACCCACTAACCAAATTTTTTCGAGCATGCGACCTAACCAATGCTCTTCTCAAACCCGAAAATGATATAATATAAATTTAGTGAAAATCGTTAAAGTTGTTTTATAGATAAAATTAGTTAGACACACGGTAATCGTAAAGGGACCCACTAATCTAAATTTATCGAACATGTGGCCTATCCCAATGGTCTTCTTGTGCTGGGAAACAATGTAATAAAAAATTTTGTCAAAATTGTATGAGCTGTTTTTTAGATACAATTAGTTTGATCCACAGTGACCCCAAACTGATCCACTAATCAAATTTTCTCAAACATGTGACTTAGCCCAATGGTCTTCTCATGCTCAGAAACGATATAATACAAAATTTTGTCAAAATGTTTTGAGACTTTTCTTAGATGCAATTAGTTGACCCAAAAATGACCCAGTAATCTAATTTTCTTGAACATGTGACTTAGCCCAATGGTATTCTCGTGCCCGAAAATGATAGAACACAAAATTTCGTAAAAATCGTTAGAGCCGTTTTCTAGATAAACTTAGCTTGACCCAAAAATGACCCATTAATCAAATTTTCTGGAACCTGTGGCTTAGTCCAATGGTCTTATGCTCAGAAATGATATAATACAAAATATTGTCAAAATGTTTTGAGATACAATTAGCTTGACCCACAGTGACCCAAAAAATGACCCACTAATCAAATTTTGTCAAACATGCGACTAAGCCCAATGGTCTTCTCATGTCCAGAAATGGTATAATACAAAATTTTGTCAAAATCGCTTTAGTTGTTCTTTAGATACAATTATCTTGACCCACAGTGACCCGAAAATGACCCATTAATCACATTTTCTTGAACATGGGACTTAGCCAAATGGTCTTCTCATGCTCAGAAACGATATAATACAAAATTTTGTCAATTTTTTGAGTCTTTTTAGATACAATTAGCTTGACCCACTCACAAATCGACATTCTCGAACATGTGACTTAGCCCAATAATCTTCTCATGCCCAGAAATGGTATAATACAAAATTTTGTCAAAATCGTTTAATTCGTTTTTAGATACAATTAGATTGACCCACAGTGACCCAAAATGACCCAGTAATCAATTTTTCTCGAACATGTGACTTAGTTCACTGGTCATCTCATGCCCAGAAGCAGTATATTACAAAATTTTGTCAAAATGTTTGAGCCTTTTTTTAGATTCAATTCGCTCTATACCTGACACATTGTGACCTAAAATGACCACTAATCGAATTTTCTCAAACCTGTGACTTAGCCCAATGGTCTTATGCTCAGAAATGATATAATACAAAATTTTGTCAAAATGTTTTGAGACTTTTTTGAGATACAATTAGCTTGACCTACAGTAACCCAAAAATGACCCACTAATCAAATTTTCTCGAACATGCGACTAAGCCCAATGGTCTTCTCATGTCAGAAACAGTATAATACAAAATTTTGTCAAAATCGTTTGTAATTTTTTAGATACAATCACTTTGACCCACAGTGACCCAAAAACGACCCATTAATCGAATTTTCTCGAACATGGGACTTAGCCCAATGCTCTTCTCATGCTCAGAAATGATATAATACAAAATTTTGTCAAAATTGTTTGAGTCTTTTTAGATACATTATCTTGACCAACAGTGACCCAAAAATTACCTAGTAATCGAATTTTCTTGAACATGTGACTCAGCCCAATCATCTTCTCATGCCCAGAAACAGTATAATACAAAATTTTGTCAAAATCGTTTGATTCGTTTTTTAGATACAATTATATTGGCTCACAGTGACCCAGTAATCGATTTTTCCCGAACATGTGACTTAGCCCAATGGTCATCTCATGCCCAGAATATTACAAAATTTTGTCAAAATATTTGAGCCTTTTTTTAGATTCAATTAGCTTGACACTTGACCCATTGTGACCCAAATTGACCTACTAATTGAATTTTCTTGAACATGCAGCCTATCCCAATGGTATTCTTGTGCTCGAAAACAATAGAACACAAAATTTTGTCAAAATCATTAGAGCCTTTTTCTAGATAAACTTAGCTTGACCCACTAATCAAAATTTATCTAACATGCGACTTCGACCATTGGTCTTCTCGTAATCCAAAACATTAGATTACAAAATTTAGGCCAAATCATTACAGCTGTTTTTTAAATAAAATTAGCTTGACCCAAATTTACCCAAAAATGACTCACTAATCAAAATTTCTTGAACATGTGACCTAGCCCAATAGTTTTCTCGTGCCCAAAAACATTTGGATATGAAATTTAGTCAAAATCATTTGAGCCATTTTTCAGATATAATTAGCTTGACCCTGACCCATTATGATCCAAAATGACCCACTAATCGAATTTTCTCGAACACATGACCTAGCCCAATAGTCTTCTCGAAAATGGTAAATTACAAAATTTCGTCAAAATCATTAGAGCCGTTTTTAAGATAAAATTTACATACACACACACACACACACGCACACAATTTTTGCTTGCATTATAGTATAAGATATAAATATTTTTGAGCTAATCAAAAGCTTTTTTGAGATTATCTTGATCAATACTACTTAATTTGAGTCATTCTCACAGGAAGGGCCAGGGTTGCTGGCTTTTAGCCAGGCCAAAAAAAGCCGGCCGGCTTTTTTTGCTTTTAACCACTTTAAAAAAGCCGGCTTTTATTGAAAGAAGCCAGTTTTTATTTTTTAAAGTTGGTTTACAGTAAATTTGTTTTAAATTTGGATCAATTAATTTTTAATATATTTATAAATATTTTCTACTAAGAAAAATAATAGACTTCTATTAAATTTTATCAAATAAATAAGTCTTTATAACTTCTAGAAGACAACTGTGAACGCATTATCTCTGAAAAAAAAAATATATATATATATATATAAACATTGAAAAGGATATATGTTAGGCTCCAAACTGGTGTTTTGAAATTCTATATTATATAGCTCCACATATACTACACATTTTAAAGATTATATTTAATTAAAACTGTTCTTAACTGCTCTGCTCAACAAGCGCAAAATGTTTTGACACATTTACAAATTCATTTTTTAACGGAAAGATGTAAAATTCGAAAGTCTGACCATGAAACATGAAAGCGATTGGAATCGAACTGTGTTTTCCATTTTTTGATCCATCAATTACCTATTGAGCTATAAAGAGATTTTGATCACGTGACAAACATGTTTTTTCACCCTTTTCTGAATGGTTGAAAAATTTATTGCGTTTGCAAAAAAAAAAAAAAAAAAAACAGAAAAAACAGAAAAAACAGTGCAATTACATAGTTTCTGAACAACATCTGCTAGTTTCATGCATTTCTGGACAAAAATAAATTAAAACTTATGTCAGAAAGCTGCCCTTTTGGATTTAACAGCCTTAATGACAAAATGTAACACATCAAAATGGAAACGAGGAATTAGAAAAGATGTTTTATTTGAGGAGAGTGGTACATAAGTGTATAAAAAATAGAGCATTTAAACAAGAAAAAAAAATTCTCAAAATAAAATTTTGAAAAGCCTGTTGCTATGCATATTCATGCATATGCTATTCATAATGTTTTTAATAGTGAGAAATGGTGGTGTTTATTAATATGACTATGTATAATTTTAAATGTTTGCTAGAAATAAAATAAGACTTGTATATTAATAGCTCTTAAAATTAAGTAATAAAACATAACTAAGTAACCATTGTCCTCTTTAATTTTATAAAGCAGTAAAAATAAAAAAATTGGCAGTTGGTATGGCCCTTTTAAAATTTAGCAGACATATTTGCAATTCTGAATACAAATCACTAGCAAAATCATCTAAGTTTTATTCCAGTATTATGTCCTCATTATTGAGAAATTGGGTTACTTATTAAACTGTAAATCAATTAAATGTCATTAAAACTAATTAAAAACACTTTAAAATGTGTAGTTTATAATTACAATGCTTTATTGTATAAAAGCCAATTATGGCCAAAAAAAGCCAGTTTTGGCCAAAAAAAGCCGGTTAAAATCAATAAAAGCCACCGGCCTGGCTTTTTTAAATTTTAGCCGGCTTTTTTGCAACCCTGGGAAGGGCACTATTAGCTGAAAAAAAATTGTTTTAATCTATTGAATTTATAGAAAGCAATTTTCTGAAAAACAGTGCACATCAGGATTTCATAACTTTTTTAATTTATCGTTGTGTTTGAGACCTCCTTATACTGCAAACAATGTTTGATAAATGATTGAAGAACTACACAATATCAGTAAAAATGTATTTGTCAGAAAAATATTTAATAGATCCCTTAAAACTTAATTATACATATGAATAGAAATATTAAGAAATTTTCTAATATTTATCCCTGTGTGTGAGGGTTGCAAAAAAGCCGGCTAAAATTAAAAAAAGCCATGCTGGTGGCTTTTATTGGTTTAAACCGGCTTTTTTTGGCCAAAATTGGCCTTTTTTGGCCATAATTGGCTTTTATAAAGTGAAGCATTGTAATTATAAACTACACATTTTAAAGTGTTTTTAATTAGTTTTAATGACATGTAATTGACCTAGAGTTTAATAAGTAACCCAATTTCTCAGTAATTAAGACATTGATACTGGAATAAAACTTAATGTTTTTGCTAGTGATTTGTAGTCAGAATTGCAAATGTGTCAGCTAAATTTTAAAAGGGCCATATCAACTGCTTTATCTGGTTTACACTGGCCTTTAACTCCACCCTCACCCTAATTTTTTTCATTTTTACTGCTTTATAAAATTGAAGAGGACAATGGTTACTTAGTTACATGTTTTATTACTTAATTAATTTTACGAGCTATTAGTATACAAGTTTTATTTTATTTCTAGTAAACATTTAAAATTATACATAGTCATCTAATAAAAACACAATTTCTCACTATTAAAAACATTATGAAAAGCATATGCATGAATATGCTTAGCAACAAGATTTTCAAAATTTTATTTAGAGATTTTCTTTTTCCTGTTTAAATGCTCTATTTTTTATCCACTTACGTACCAAACTCTCCTCAAATATTATATCTTTTCTAATTTCTCTTTTAACATTTATAACTTAATCTCTCCATATAAACACATAAGAATGTTTCCATTTTGATGTGCTACATTTTGTCATTGTTTAATTAAATATAATCTTTAAAATGTGTAGTATATGTGGAGCTATGTAATATAGAATTTCAAAACACCAGTTCGGATTCTAAGTTATATCCTTTTCAATATTTATAATTTTTTTTTCAGACATAATGCCTTCACAGTTGCCTTCTAGCAGTTATAAAGACTTATTTATTTGCCAACTTTTAATAGAAATTTGTAATTTTTTTAGTAGAAAATATTTATAAGTGTATTAAAAATTAATTGATCCAAATTTGAAACGAATTAGCTATAAACCAACTTTTAAAAATAAAAACCAGTTTTTTTAAATGGTTAAAACCAAAAAAAGCCGGCCGGTTTTTTTTGGCCTGGCTAAAACCCGGCAACCCTGCTTTGTGTCCATAAAAAAGCACCTTTTTGTGGGAATGACCCATATATCAAGTAATCACTGCTAGCTTACAATTCCTATACACCACGAAAAAACTGTGGTATTGTACTTTAGTGACATTTTTGTGAGAGAACTACCATCTGTATACTGATGTTTCTTCAAGAGTATATTCAGTCTGCACAAGTCTAATTTCTACACTTCTGTAATTTTTGTACTCTTAGTCGCACTATTTCATTACAAATACTTATCATCTGATACTGATAACAATTTTCAGCTTAGAGCACATTATTAATAATCTTTTCATTCATACAATGTAGGGGAGAGTGGTAATGATTGGGCCACTAACAAAGTATTTGCATAAAATTATTTTAGATGCCACCAATAGATGAAGTTATTTGTTCTACCAAACTTATCAAATTTTCCATTGTTTGGGAGAAGCCATTTTCCCACTAGAGTAGGAAGATTAGAATCTGATTGAAAAGTAAATTTTTCCCCTCTACAGAAAAGAAAATAAGCTGAAAAGTATCTATTATTTCATTGCAGATATGTGCAAACTTGTATGAAACCGAAAACTTTCTGTGCACATAAATATTGGGTCAAAAACTTTCTGCAAATTATTTTAATGTTTAATAAAATTGCATGTTATATAGGGGTGATTCGCGGTTTAAAAAAAAAAAAAAAATCTGAAATTCACAGCAAATTTTCTGAAAGGCTACAGCAGAGAGGGGAATCCCTGCCGGTGCTAATTATGAGTTTTTTTCTGCAGCCCTTCGACGAAGTTCATGTTTTTCCCGCGATCCTTTGACGATATTCCCGTTTCTTTGTGATTCTTTGACCAAATTCGCGTTTTTTTTCTTTTTCACAATTCTTTGACGAAACTCATGTTTTTTTTTTGTCCTTTGTCGAAATTTGCGTTTTTTCAAAGTCCTTTTATGAAATTTGCATTTTTTCCGCGACCCTTTGATGAAATTTGTGTTTTTTACGCGAACCTTTGTTGAAATTCCCGTTTTTTTCCTGACCCTTTAACGAAATTCATATTTTTTTCACGATCCTTTGTCAAATTTGCATTTTTTCTTCAATCTTTTTGTTATGCATCAATTACCCAGTGCTTAATTTAAACATTCAGTAAAGTTTAAATTGAATGATAAAGCTTTAAAGTATTTACTTTCTATTGATGCACGTTTATTTTTCACCTTCTCTTGTTCTTGTTTACATCCGAAACAACCGGTAGTTTCATTCATGCGTATTAGCTCTTGAGGCAAGTGCCGTTGCTGAGTAACTGTCATTAACAGTGATTTCGGGAACTTCTTTTGCCGTGAACAGTTGACTTGTGACGTCATAGTTTACAGCCAATGGTGTTTCAGCTGCGTTCGTATGATCGGAGTTTCGGATGTATTTTGAGTAAGTTTGTATTTACTGATTGGCAACAGTTTTTATGCAAAACGTTGCTGTTTTCAGGAGTATAAGTATCTGGACTGATTGTGGATCAGTAGCTTCGTGAATTTTTTGTATGATTATGTCACCTATCATAATGTAGCTGCATCAGATATTATTTTGTTTTTAATATGATTTAACAGCTAAGTAAAGCTGTTACAATGTATATCATCAGTTCATCATGCTTCAAATAAATTAAGTTTGTTTTTAAAACTGGTGTCTTGAAAGTCTTCCACATTAACCACAGCAACTCTGTTTGGCCAATGTTTTAATTGGTTAACACTTTTGACGAAATTTGCGTTTTTTTTTCTGTGATCTTTTGATTAAATTCGCAGTTTTTTTTTCACAAAATCTGTGTTTTTTTTTTTCGTGGTCCTTTGTTGAAATTTGTGTTTTTTCGAAGCCCTTTGATGAAATCATGTTTTTTCCTCAATCCTTTGACGAAATTTGCGGGGTTTTTTTTCACGACCCTTTGGCGACATTCATGTTTTTTGACAAAATTCGCGTTTTCCCCGCGATCCTTTGACGAAATTTGGGATTTTTTTGCGAACAATTGACGAAATTGTTTTCCTTTTTACTGCGACCATTTGTAAAAATTCCCGATTTGAGTTTTTAAAATTTTCGGAACCGAATGCCTTAAATTTTCTGAAAACTTAGCGAGCAGTAATTAAATTGTACGTAAAATTGGAGAATATTTTTATTTTGTATTTAAAAAAAAAAGTTACTAAAACAAAAATTGTTTTTCTTTTCTAATTTTTTTTCTGTAAAGCTCCGAACTTTGCTGAAAACTTTCCATGCACGGTGTGCACGCATGTGTCTATATTTTACAACTCTGGATATGTGTATTAGCAAGTCTTTGCATATCTGTAAACTAATTTTAGGATGTATTTAGATGTTATTTGAATTTAATGTACTAAAAAAACCTGAATATATTCCAGAAGTATAGGTGGGGCTGAGTGGTCATGAATGGGGCCACCTTTGCCCTGATCCTGAAAATATGGTTTTTCTTCCTTTTTTTCTGATTTTCTCTTTAATATGAAACATAACTGACTGTCATGGATTTAGATTAAATTACTGTCTAGTTAGAATAGGTTTATAGTAATGTCTAAAAAATAATTTGCACATTTTCACCCTAAGAAAAATTAGTTATTAATTAGAAACATAAGTTAAATTATATAAATAATTAAGGTGAACTGCCTAGTTGTTGGCCACACCTACTAGTATTTTCACATTTGATATAAAACTGGAATAATTATTTATATTCTGAATCTGATGGGTAGAATAAATTATACCAGAAATTTATACTATAGTCAATTAATAGGCAGTTCAACCCTCTTACAACCATGTTGTATATTAATTTTGAAAAATATAAATTTCATTGAATCATAATGTGTATTATCTATTATTTTTATGCATATTTTATGTTCTTTTGGCATAGATGCCGTATATTCCTATGGCCGCCATCTTGGATTTCTTGGTAACTTTTTGTTAGCATTATCTATAAGGCAACCGCGATGAGTGACGTGTTAGCTTGTTGCTCAAGGTTTGAAACACAGTAGACATTCATACATTAAAATATTTGATGGGACCCTGTAAAAACTATACACAATACGATGGATGCTTTTAGCTTTAAACCTTCGGTGGTGTACTAGAATTATAGTGTTAAAGTTACACTCAAATCAAAGAACCTTAGGGTTTAATCTAGAGCTAGCCAAAGCTAACTGGAAGTGCTTTTTGCCCCCAAACCATTTAGTGAATTAGCCAAATAGCGACAGCCAAAGAAATATGTTATATCATTCCCATTTTGTTGTTCCGCATTTTGTAAAGCTGCTGCTGTTGCACCAAAACGAAAAAAAAAATCTCATATTGCATCCGTGCTGCAGCAAGGCAACACTTCAAAATTTGTATTGTGCTTTCTATGCAAGCGTCTTCAAACAGTGTGATGTCATTTGCATCAGACACGACTCCAGCATATGGCGGAAACGAAAATCGCAGATTGTATAAGCATGGGATATGTGTACTAGCTTTGAATCATCAATGTGCCAGATGCATGTCATATAAACTTTTCAGACTTGAATTTATGTGGGTTCTGGCTACAACATGTAAAGAAATGAAACTAGCTTATTGTATATATATATTTTAATAAAAATGGCATTTCTGGCATGTTTCCCAATGTGACTTCTTTGTATGAATTTGTAGCATCACTTTTGTTGTCTACAGCAGACTGTGAAGGGTGATTCTGTCTCATGAATATAACAAAAACTGACAATCAAGAATTTAAGTAACTTAATGATGATTAATTTGGAAGGGGAATTTTGAAAAGAATTTCCATTTAAAAAAGCATTTGTTGTGTGGTATACAGCCAAATCTCAAAGGGTCAATCTTAGAGATGTAAATTTTCCAAAAAAGTTGAAGTGGCGGAAAAAAACCAGAATTTTTTCTGGAAAAATGGGAAAAAATGATTTCTTATAAATGTTTCTCAAAAATAAGTTATATTTTCTTAAAAAGTATACAATAATAAACTTTTTCAATATTTTTGCACACTAAAAAAATTATTTTTCCTTTATATGTGAATATGTTATTAAAAAGAGAGAGAGAGAGAGAGAGAGAAAGCCAGCTTTTAAAAGTTTATCCTTTCAGTCTCAGGATTCTGAGAGTAGCTTTTCTTGCTTAATTTAACACCAGTGTTTGTATAATATATCATGTGTCTGTTGAAATGATTTTTCAGTAGCACTTGTTTAATTATATCAGCAGAACTAATTTAAAAAATAAACAAAAAAAAATCTTTAGTTTCAACCAATATCACTGTAGTTTTAAAGCAGTTTTAAACTGTATTGTACACCTCATCTACATAGTACTCATAAAGGATGCCAGTGTAAAAGAAACAAATTATAAATACTATTATCCTTTTCAAATCTTCTGTTGTTTAAAAATCGGTATTTCTTTACAATATTACCCCCCTCCCTTACAGTTATAATTTTCATTTCCTGTGTATGTAGTTTTGGTACAGCTTTCCAGACTTAACCCAAACTGTGTTTTAGTAAGATTTAGATCCTTAATATTGAAAGTGGTATTTTTTTTTTTATGAAACTTTTAAAATGGATGGATTTTCCAATATGTTTAAAAATTCTTTTCAAATAGATTTTTCACAGAGATTTGCTTACATTTTCTTTGCAAAATTTGTATGGATTTATGTTTTTTGAAAATACATTTAGACAAGTCTAAGAATCTATATTTCAAGAAAAGAAAAAAAATTATACATAATTTCATGTATATGTGGTTTTGATCATGTTATTATCAAAATAAATTTTTCTAACAATAGTGAAAAATCACAGCCATGCGAAGCAAAATAAATGCATGTTTCAAATTTTACATTACATTTTCCATCTTACCATTTTCATTTATTGGTATAATATTGAAATACTTTTGCACATGAATTTCCATTTTTAACCAGAAAAGTTCCATTTAATTATCTTACCGAGGATTTGCTTAGATTTTTTTTCACACGATCATGTTTTTGCGAAATTGTGAACTTTTATAAAAACTTATGAACTTGTAAAAAATCTGAATGAAATGTAAAAAATGTAATCGGAATTTTGTAAATTAGAAATTACATATTTAAGTTCTTATCTAGACATTATTGTCCTTTGTACATATAAACAGCTCGATAATAGATTCATTGGTTATTGCAGCTATTATACAACAGGTTTTTTTTTTAATTCTAAAGTCATTATGTTTGTGAAGGATTTAATTTGGAGATTGTAAAAAAATTCTGAAATGTCTATTTTTAAGTGAAAGAATTTTGTTAAAGGTTGTGAATGTTTTAAGGAGAAAAAACTGTGAAGGATCCTTTAAGAGACTCAAGTTCTTTCTAAAGAGATCCCTGCTTATAGATAAGATTTTCCATGTTAAGGTTTTCATGAGGGACACTAAACATGAAAAAAATATAAATAAAAGTATGAGAATGTAACAATTATAAAATTTTGACTAAATTATTTTATAAATGAAATTTCAATTTTTTCAATTTGGAAAAATTGAAAAATAGCCCTTCGGGAAAAAAACTGAAAAAAAACCCCGGGTTTTTTCCCAACTTTTCCGGGTTTTTTCCAAGCATTCCCATCTCTAGTCTAGACAGAGTGATGTATTTGTTTGTATATTGCATAACTAAAAATAATACACATATGTGTATTGAAATTTTGTATAAATAAAACTTTTTTTCCTTGGCTAAAGCTATTTGCAATCAGCCAAAAAGCTAAAAATCCCTTTTTCCTAGATTAAACCGTAAACCTAATACAGATAAGAAGGGATGACGTTAGAAACTGTTAACTAACGAAACAGTGCAAATACCTTTGATGGGAAACACATTCAAATGCAGGATCAAGTCACATACAGGGATGTAGTGGAGGGTATATGATGTGTACCTTCTGGATTTTTTTAAGAAGCCTCGTATATGTTCTGTTACTCAAATAAAGCATTAATGTATACCCTACCTATGAACGTTCATGATGTCGGCGTATACCATCTGCCTATATCGCATACTCTCTGCTTTTTTCCGACTATTCCACTGGTCACATACATGCTTCATTGTATTCGCTAGTTGGCCTAATTTTGTTTGTGGTAAACCTAAAATAGCATCATAGCAGGGGTGCAGAAAATGCTTCTACTCCCAACATTTCCCCCAATCCACATGAAAATTTCCCCAAAATTTTACGGTATGTTATAGGTAAATGCTGTATTACTGTATGTATAGAAAATTTATTTTTCCAATATTTCTCAATTTATGAGCGAGTATATATGGCAGGGGTGATTCGGAGTGAAATTTTTTTTTTTTAATTCACAGCAAATTTTCTGAAAGGTTGCAGTAGAGTGGGGAAAAGGCGGGAAATCCACTCCCAGCACTATGTTTTTTGTGGCCTTTTGACGAAATTCGCGTTTTTTCGCGATCTTCTGACGAAATTTGCGTTTTTTAGCGATCTTTTGACGAAATTTGTGGTTATGTCGCGATCTTTTGACTAGGTTTGCGGCTGTTTTGCCTTCCTTTTGACGAAATTCGTGGTTGTTTTCCATCTTTTGATGGAATTCGTGGTTCTTTTGTGAACTTTTGACAAAATTTGCGGGGTTTTCCCGTTCCTTTGACAAAATTCGCGGTTATTTCAACAAGTTTTGATGAAATTCGCGATTGTTTCACGATTTTTTGCCGAAATTTGTGTTTTTTTGCGATCTTTTGATGAAATTTGCGGTTTTTTCGCGATCTTTTGACGAAGTGTGCGTTTATTTCGCGAACCTTTGACGAAATTTACGTTCATTTCGCGATCTTTTGACGAAATTTGTGGTTCTTTCGCGATCTTTTGACGAAACTTGCGGTTCTTTCGATATCTTTTAATGAAATTTGCGGTTCTTTCGCGATCTTTTGACGAAATTTGCGTTTTTAGCGATCTTTTGACGAAATTTGCGGTTATTTCGCGATCTTTTGGCTAGTTTTTCGGTTATTTTGCCTTTCTTTTGACGAAATTCAGGGTTATTCCGCTATCTTTTGACGAAATTCAAGATTCTTTGACAAAAATCTGTTATTTCGCCCCTTTTGACGAAATTCGTGGTTGTTTTGCAATCTTTTGCGATCTTTTGACTAAATTTGTGGTTCTTTTGCAATCTTTTGACTAAATTTGTGGTTCTTTTGCAATCTTTTGACGAAATTTGTGGTTCTTTTGTGATCTTTTGCGAAATTTGTGGTTCTTTTGACGAAATTTGTAGGGGTTTTTTGCGATCTTTTGACGAAATTTGCAGTTTTTTTCGCGATCTTTTGACGAAATGTGTGTTTATTTCGAGAACTTTTGAAAAAACTTGCGTTCCTTTCGCGATCTTTTGACGAAATCTGTGGTTATTTTGCGATCTTTGGACGAAATTTGCTGGGTTTTTTTTCGCGTTCCTTTGACGAAATTTGCAGTTGTTTCGTGATCTTTTGACGGAATGTGCATTTATTTCGCGATCTTTTGGCAAAATTTGCGTTCATTTCGCGGTCTTTTGACGTAACTTGCGGTTCTTTCGCGATCTTTTGACGAAACTTACGGCTTTTTCGCGATCTTTTGACGAAACTTACGGCTTTTTCGCGATCTTTTGACGAAACTTACGTCTTTTTCGCAATCTTTTGACGAAATGTGCGTTTATTTCGCGATCTTTTGACAAAATTTGCGTTCATTTTGCGGTCTTTTGACGTAACTTGCGGTTCTTTCGCGATCTTTTGACGAAATTTGTGGTTATTTTGCGATCTTGTGACGAAATTCTCATTTTCTCCGTAATTCTTGGACAAAATTCGCGGTATTTTTATGTCCGAATTTTCAAATTGATGACCGATTTTTTTTTTTTTTTAATGTTCAGAACCGAATACCTTAAATTTTTGGAAAATTCAGAACAGAATCTCCTATATATTTTACACATTATTCTGAGATCGATTTTGAGAAGGTCGCCATACGGATTTTTTTTATTTGTAGTGAAATTTTTCTATCTCATGGAATTTGTTGTTAAAATCGAAATCAATTGCACAATGTACATGTTTCTGCAAAATTTCCCCAGGTGGTTAAAATTTCCCCCGATCCTAGATCGCTGGATCGGACATATTCTGCACCCCTGCATCATAGTACCTGCCATATTGAAAATTCGAAATGACATTTGTTTTTAGTCTATGCTCTGTAACCAAGTCACATCATACACCCATTATAATACTTTCCTGCTAATTTCGTAATAGTTTAGATGCAAGATAAATATATATATATATATATATATATATATATATATAAAGATTAAGATTTATTTTGGATGTAGTTCACTATTGTTACTTATTTAAAAATTATTTTTAGTATACAGATAAAAATATACTTAAGATTTGTTCTTAAAAATATATACATTTATCTACAACACAGGGTTCCAAAATTTTAATACAATATTAAAACTGTATTATCTTTGACACATGGTTGGCCATAGATATCAAGGGCCTCAAGACAAATTTACTGTGAGAGAGTCATCCTCCTCTTTCTCCATGGCCTTTTTTCTCTTCTTTTGTAAAATTAATTGATATTTGTAACATTTAACGAAATCTTTAGAAATTTAATTTGGGTTTTAAAAAATAGAGAAATATTTAAAAAAACTACTTTTTTTTTTTTTTTTTAAATAGAGCTAAAGTTTTCTGAAAAAGAATTGCTTTCATTTTACCATTTTTTTCTAATTACTATTACTTTTTTATGAACCTTTATATACCGTATTTTCGGGTGTATAGCCCACATCCCTAAATCGAGCAGTACAGTAAAAAAGTTTGTGTTTAAGCTACAAAGCTGCATCGTTATAAAGCCTGCAGGCTATACACCATCTACGAATGTATATTTTGATCAGGGTTCGAAATTAGGGGTCATTACCTTAGAATCTGATTGTAAGCCCCCTCCCCTTTCGAAAGTAAGCCCCTCCTCCCACTTTTAAGCAATTTTTTATTGTATTTTACACTCCCAAATGTAAGCCCCCCCCCCCCCAAATCAAAATTAGCATTAGCCACCGGCCACAGGGCCAGTAAAGGAGAAAAAGTGGGTAGTGAAAAATTGTCTATCAGCAGCCTCCTTGTGACCACTTTTTTACAAGTAGAAAATAAAATTTTCTTGCATTTCATCAAGGATTCTACTTTTTTTGGTTCCAATATATTTAAATCAACATATTCATTTAGGCTATTCAGTTTTAGATTAATACTTATAGAAATTTTACTGTTTAGTATTTTGAAATAAAAAAGTGGCCACTAGTTTAAAGAAAGTGGCCACTTAAAACTTGCCACTTGTGGGTGTGGGGGGGGGGGGATTTCTAAATATGCAGAAAGAAAGCAAAAGAGCAGTTTGGCTGTTCTAACCCTTGAATTACATGTGTATTTTTATTTTATGATTAAATAGAGTAAAAAAAAGTAAAAACAATTTGTTTTTATTTATTGTTATTTTATATTTATTACTTGTTATTTGTTTTTGTGTTGAGTGCCACAGTGACTGACACTGAAGCTGAAAAATGTACAATGTTTTAAGTAATTTTTAAGAAAGTATAATCCTGTAATAAATAAAAGGTAAGTAAATTTGAAATAAATTTTCAGTAATTACATGAAACAATATATATATTTGTAGTTTTATATCACATTTTAGACCGTCAGTCATCGGTGAATGACGGATCATGATATGAGAGTCAGGAGAGACAATAATTTAGCCAATAGATTATTTATTGTAACTATAGAGTATTTGTATAGCATATTGTGTATTAAGAAATTTAAAGAGTTTTATAGGTTAAATTATGCATGTTTGGTACCAGAGGGGGGGGGGAGAAATGGGGAAACAATATTTTTTGGAGGGGGGGGCTAGAGGATTGATTAAATATTGCTGCAGTAAAATAGCAAATAAAGAAGTGCATTTGAAAAAAAGTATTTTTTTAAGTTTTGCTTAGATTTTTTTTTTTTTTGGGGGGGGGGGGGGGGATTTAGATTTTTTTTATTCTTTTTACAAATTGGAAAGCTGTCAAAATATGAAAGATTCTCGCCCCTGTATTTGCCTTATTTAATTCTAAATTAATGATAAAACAGATTTTAAAATAATTTTTTTTAAATCTCGATTATAAATTCCCTCCCAAATTTAACTGCTTTTTCTTTTTAAAAAAGGGGGGGCTTACAATCGGGATTTTATGTAATGAACTTTCTTTATTTTTAAATAAATAAAAACTAGTAATTTATAATGTTTTGTAACAGTAAAAAAACATTGCAAACACAGGAAAATTCTTTAAATTTTGCAGCATAGCGAAAAAAAAATCACAAATTTCGACGATTGTTGAAATTTTTTGGGGTTTAAAAATTGTAGAAAAATCACAATTTCAGTTTCTTTTTTAAAAAAAAAATCTTTGTAAAACCCGCAGCGGCTATTCCAAATGTCTTGTATAACCTGCGGGCTATACACCCAAAAATACGGTATATAATTTCAGTAATCGTTTATATTGTCATTTTGTATTCCATGGTTTATGGACATAAAATCTGAAAAAATTTGCACAAATTTTTGCTTATCAGTATTCTTTTAAGGTTGGTTTTAAATTTTTATTGTTCTTCCCTCAACAATTCAAATCTTTCAGATAATTCATAATCTTATTTTAATTCATACTTGACAGAATATTATTAGATTCTTAGGCTTTTTTAATGCTAAAACATGCAATTTTCTGTCATGTGGTAATTAAAGTAAGATTGTGAATTGTCTGAAAGATGTGAATTATTGAGGGAAAAGCAATAAAAATTTTAAAACCTTAAATGAATCAATGTTTTCAATTTTATTATAAATTTCATATATCTTGATTTATAGCTGATTGGCCAATTAAGAAGATTTAAGAAACTGCAGTTATTTAATAGTTAGAAATGTAAGTTTTGCCTATGGAAATTAAAAACACAAAATGTTAAAACATTAAAGTTTAAATCTTCATCAAATCAAAAGATTGGTGAAAATGAGTTATTAAACTAAAGTGTGTGTCTAAAATATTTTACGAGAAGCATTTTAGGAAAACACTTGTTTCAAAAAATAGCAGGGAAATATTTTATTCTTAATACTTTTATTAAAATCAACGCTAGACTAATGCTTTTATGAAATGAAAAAAAAAAAAAAAAAATACTATGAGTTTATTCTTTTTAATGATACTTAAGGTATTCTAAGTCCTTACGAAAAGTATAACACTATAAAATTTTCAGTATAATGAGAGTTATGAAAAAAATACAGTGTGCTTCTTGAAAAAAAAAAAGACTAGTTTGTTTACTTTCATCTTGAAACAAAGCGAACAGTGGCATAATCCATTAAGCACAAGACTACCGATTGGAAGCAAACAATTGTTGAGGTTTTTAACCCCAAGCAAGCTCAAGGACTCGTATGGATGGGTTATACATAAGGGCTAAAAGTTTGTAACCAAATTCCTTTTACGAATGCCAAAAAATCATAGCAGAATGCAAAAAATGCTGAAATTCGTGAAAAATCATGGTAAAAATTTCGAATACATTTTATTGAAAAGAGGACAAAATTTAATACATTGGGCTAATAAAATTGAAACCACATTTGTTTTACTAATGTGGACAAATTAGCATGAAGCATGAAAAAATGCTAAAATTTGCAGTATTAAAAAAACTAAAAGAAAATCGAAAAACTGGCTTCGGGGTGCATAACTTAAGACATATATCGCTACCTTCCTATCAAATCTTGTAGCTCTACAGCGATTTCAGCACACAAACAAACTTCTGTCTTTATTATGTAAAATTATTTGAATATTCTTACATGATTGCTGTGACATATTTTTTTGAAAAACTTTTCTTTTCATATAACTTTATCTGTTCTTTTAGCATACAAAATTATTTCCAATAAGATATTTTGATTATTCCTAGGATTTAAGAGGATTTTATTAATTTTATTATATTATTGGTGACAGAAAGGTACATTTTTACATTTGTTCTTTCACATTGATTGCCAGCTTGGTTAATATAATAGAAGTTTTACTGTAATTTAAAGCTCTCTATTGGATTCTGCTTATTAATTACATCTTTTTCCCCCTCCAACATTAGGTACACCAGAGGAAAGTAATGCCATAGTATGGTGCACAATCAGTGAAGCTGAGCAGAGAAAATGTCTAGATTTTGCTAGAGCTGTGAATAAAACATACAGTGTCCGAGATGGTCTTACATGCTATCAAGCAGCAGATAAAGATCGATGTATGTCTTTAATAGATGTTGAAAAAGCAGATTTACTTACATTAGATCCTGGTGAAATTTACATTGCTGGACGTTATAACAGTCTAGTCCCTATTATGGCAGAACGTTATGGCCCAGGTAGTAATAATTTATGTTTAAAAATTTTTAATATATTAATATACATTTGAAAATGAAATGAAATGAAATATTAAGGAACTATGATAATGGTGGGGTTTTAAGCCAACTTATTGCCTATTTTGTTAGAAGATAGAGTAACAATAATTCAAAAGATAAACAAGCATTAATAAAGATTTCCCTAATGAGTGGCAACTCATGGATACTGGACAAAACATAAAGTATAAAGTACCTTCTTTAGAGCCATACTGAGTACTCGGTAAATACTTGGTTCTCGGCAAAATTTTGGCCGAGTACTTGGCCAATACCGAGTAGTTGTAAGAATTTCATTTTTTAAGCATATGAATTTAAAACTGATCTGTAAAAAGTTATTCGAATATCAATGTATAATATATGCAATAATTCATAAAACTATTTACTCAGTATTTAACAATATGTCTACAAAATATAGAAAAAGTTAAGAACAAAAACCCTCATAAAATAATTCCAGATTAAAATTTATATTCACATTTATACAAATAAAAATAAGTTCTTTTTAAAGATATAGGAAAACAGAAAAGACTTATTTAGGATAATGAAACTGAAAATACAATAAATGTAATAAAAAAACAATAATTAAATTTATTATATTTCAAATTATGGTGCAAAAACACCAAACATTCTACATTATCAGTAGACAGGGCATTTCTTTTACTACTATAAATTTGGCCTGCCTCTAAAAATATACATTCAGAATAAACAGTGGTTGAAGGTGGACACAAGAATTTTTTTGCAAGGTTGCACATAATCGGAAAAGTTTTTTTTTTTTTTTCTCCCCCACCATGCAAATGGAGTGTCAGTTTTACATAAATCTTCTGTTAAGAAAGCCTGTATTGCTTTTTGTACCTCTCTTTTTATTTTTCTCTTTTTTATTTTTAATCAAAAGAAAATAAGGTACAGTTACAAAATAAATATGAAATGTTTTGCGTTATTCAATGAATTGTTACAGTAACCAATAAACATCTTTATTTTTGATAGACAGATTTCAGGTATCGGGATAAATTGGAGGGTTGAAGAATGTTTTAATTTTATATTGGTTAATAATTGTACTTATTATGTGTCAATTCTCCTTTTTTTGCTACTGTTTTAATGCTACTGTTTTGAATTGTCAAAAATTGTCTTTAAAAGGTGCACAAATAAATTTCAAATTTAATTAGTTAATTTATATATACTATATATGTGTATTATATATATGTACACAGATATATTTATATATATGTACAACACACATATGTACACCTAAGCTCACATTATGCATTTCAGTGTTGTTATTCAGCGTTTTTTTTCCTTATTACACAACTACTCGGTATTCGGTACTCTGTACTCGGCCGAGTAGTCAGTGGCCGAGTACTCGGTACTTGGCTACTTGGCCAAAGTACTACTCGGTACACCACTAACCCTCTTATTAATTTAATCGCATACTATCATAGTTTGGCTGTCTTATGTCTAGGGCCGTATACCGAGTGTATTCGGCGCCATCCAATATAGAGTAGTTGTAAGAATTTCATTTTTTAAGCGTTATTATCGTTATTGAAGACAAAGGAATTTAAAACTGATCTGTAAAAGTTATTTGAATAGATATAAATGTGCAATATATGCAATTATTGATAAAAACTATTAACTTAGTATATAAAAATGTCTACAAAATATAGAAAAGTTAAGAAAAACCAATGCAGTTCAAAATTTAATTTTACATCTATATAAATAAAAATAGGTCATTTTTAAAATTAAGATTAAAGACTATGATTTTGGATACAGAAACATTTTTGCAAAATCAGAAAATATAACAAATCAAAAAAATAACATGATATATAATAAATTATGCTGTAAAGATAGCAATTTGTTTTATATTTTCAGGAGATAGAATTTTTATTATTGTAAATTTGGCCTGCATCAGAAAAAATAGATCTGCTGTAAGCACTGCTTGAAGATGTGAATAAGAATTTTACTATATTTTTTCTCCATGCTAATAGACTGTCTGTTTTATCGAATAAATCTCTTGCTGAGAAAGTCTATCTCTTTTTCTACTATTTCTTCATATTTATTTTTGATCCAGTGTTAATGTTATAATTATTATCCTATTCATTTGCAATCTCATCAAAAAATAGACAGACCTTTTTTCTGTTGTCTTCTCATTTGTATCATTTACATCAACATCACTAGTAGTGTTTTCATGCTGTACTTTTCTCTCTTTAGATGAATTTTAAAGATTGATCTTGATGCAGGATGGCTACAGAAATTGGGAAAAAAAGTCCCCTGATTTTTCCCTGATTTCCTTTATTAACAATACAAATACAGTATTTTTTAATATATGCTGCTTCTTTATATAACACACTTATCCAGCTTGCAAATATCTCATTTGAAAGAAAAAACATAAAAATTACACAATCATATCCTATTATTGCCTTAAGTATTGTATTTTTGTTGATGAATCAGTCTCATTGGCAAGGTGAAAACACAAATATTTTCACATATAGACAAATTTCTCCACTTTAGTATGTTTATGAAATTCGATTTTTCCAGGTTGATAAACTCCCTGATTTTTTTCTTGATTCCTTGATTTTCTGAATCTGTAGCCACCCTGTCATGTATCAGTTCTACAGCTTCATTTTTTAAACGTTTTTTAATTGCACATTTATATTTTTCAGTGAAAAATGACAATTTAAACTGAGGATCAATAGCAGTTATGATAAATGAGAATGTTATTGGATTTCTTTTTCAATAGTATCTTGCTGATTCTGATTTGCTTTGTTTTCATTTTTCATAAATGTGAATCCTTTTCCAGTTCACTTTTTAGTGTCCCTTTCATTGAACCACAACCAAAATGATTGAAACTTCCTTTTTCCAAAAAATGTAGCAATGTTTTAATTGATCATATTACTTATAATATGATCTATTCATTTGAGCTCATCAATGTTGTGGTTACTCTGAATGGCAATAACAATTTCATTACACTTTTCAGCAATTGCCACTGAACTGTGGTTAATTTTTTTATCTTGCTTTCAGCAGCATAAAGGCAAAGAGGCTGCTTTAATTCATGCAATCTTTTCAACATATTACATTTTGAGTTCCATCTTATGGTTAATTAAGTTAATTATGCTTATGATTTTTTTTTTTTTTTTAATTCATAGACAAATGTAACTGAACCTATCAGAATATGAGCATGCTACAATGCAGGGCCATCGCTGAGACTTTTTATTAGGGGGTGGGGGGGGGGGGAGAAGAGGACCTTAAATTGCCAAGTCAAATTTCAGTATTTGCCAACTAATTCAGAAGCAAAAATAAATAGTGCCCAACGTTTTCCAACTAGTTTTATAATTTTGCCAAGTTACCACCATTAGAAAATGTAATATAGATCTTATTTGTAAAATGCTTAACCACTTCACTGGCAATGGGTATAGGGAAACCATGCTTTTACCCCCGACTTATCTCGGGGCAAATGCTGAAATGGTTTATAATATTCCCAATTATATTTGTAACTTTTGCCATGTCTATCAGAAATAGAAAGTGTATTATAGTTTTTTATTAAAGTTTTAAACAAATTTGCCAAGTGTGCAAACGTTTGGGGGAGGAGGGTTCCCCTTCCCTCCTTAGCTGACCCTGCAGCTACGGAGTGGTAAAAATATGCCCCACAATATTTTTAGGTATAGCTAACATGTCAGAAATAGCAAGTTTGAATGTAAATCTGATTTTATTATAAGTTGCACATTGTGAATAGTGTAAACTACACTTTTAATATCAACATTTTGCATTATTCAATCAATTGTTACAGCAGGGGTCTGTCCAGACTTTTTTTTCTCAGGGTCCTGTTTTTGTGAAATTGTGAAAAACTTTTTACATTTGTGAAATCTCCAGTCACAATTTTGTTAATTTTAAATGACCGTTATATTCAGGTTCTTCTTTATACATTTTTAAGAATGTATGTGCATGTAAGTGACAGGTCAGATGTTACTTTTAAATGACTTAATTAATGAAAGATTCAGTTTAGAGATGAAAATTTTTTGTAAAAATCCTATTTTTAATACAAAGAAATTTGTGAAGGGTCCTGTTTTAAAGTGGCAAGTTTTGTGAAGGGTCCTGTTTTGAAATGAAAAATTTTGTGAAGGGTCCTTTAAAGGAGTCAATTTCTTCCTAAACAGATCCCTGTACAGCAACCAATAACCATTTTTGATAGGCAGATTTCAGGTATCAGAATGAGTTAGATAAATTGAAGAATCAGTTTTAATTTCACATTGGTTAATTTCACTTTTTATGTATCAATTTTTTCTCATTTTTTAAAAATAATGCTACTGTTTTAATTTTTGAATTTTCAAAAATTGTCTTTAAAAAATGCATAATTAAATTTCAAATTTAATTAGTTAATTAGATTTTTAGGTAGCTTTCATTACAAAAAGCTACCTGTCGCAGCCATTTGGAGGAAAGCAATTAAAAAAAATTTTGGTATATTTTCATCTATCATGACCCCCAGACCCCGAAACCACCCTCCGTTCAAATGTTGATATATATATATATATATATATATATATATATATGATTTTTGTCACACTGCAGCTCTCATATTTATGAACCGATTTGGATGTAACTTGGTGTATACATAGTACATACCAATATCTCGACCGAGTTCGTTGGCCAGCTTCATCTGCCATCTTGTTTCAAAATGGCAGCCATTTAAATTTTTTTTTTAATTTAAAATTTGAAATGTGGTACTTGAAAATTGAAAAATATTTTTTTCTTATGTGTTTGACCTTGATACAAAGATTCCGGAACAGTTTTTGTTTTGTCTTTATCTAAGAAAATGGCTGAGTTATAGTATTTTGAATTTCTATTGTGGCTGACATTTTGAAACGACCTGATTTTTGTTATGCGATAACAGGTGTATTTATGAACCGATTTGGATGTAAATTGGTGTGTACCTAGTACATACCAATGTCTCAACCGAGTCGTTGGCCAGCTTCATTCACCATCTTGTTTCAAAAGGGTTGCCATTTAAAAAAAAAAATAAATTTAAAATTTAAAATGAGGTATCAAAAATTTGGAAAATGAAAAATATTTTTTTTTTTTTTTTTGTTTGACATTGATACAAAGATTCTGGAGCAGTTTTTGTTTCGTCTATATCTTAAAAAATGGTTGAATTATAGCACTTTGAATTTCTAGCATGGCTGACATTTTGAAATGATCTGATATTTGTCACACGATAACACACGTATTTATTAACCTATTTCGATGTAAGAAGGCATGTGGATAATATATAGCAATGTCTCGACCAAGTTCGCTGGCCAGCTTTATCAACCATCTCGTTTCAAAATGGCGATTAAAAAATATATATATTTAAAGTGAGGTGCAAAAAAATTAGAATTTGAAAAAGGTTTCTTTCTTAAGTATTTGACCTTGATATAAGGATTGATATAAGGCATTTTTTGTTTTGTCTTTATCTTAAAAAATGGCTCAGATATAGCAGTTTGAATTCCTAATGTGGGTGACATTTTGAAAATCTGATTTTTTTGCCTGCAACAGCACTCGTATATATCAACCAATTCCGATATGAGTGAGCATACACATGAATTATTAAGGTCTCGACCAAGTTCACTGGTTAGCCTCATCCACCATGTTGTCTTAAAATGCATTTTGAAATTTGCGTTTTTTCGCGATCTTTTGACGAAATATGCCGTTTTTCGCAATCTTTTGACGAAATTTGCCGTTTTTCGCGATCTTTTGACGAGATCCGCTGTTTTTTCGCGATCTTAGGAGGAAATTTCTCGGGTTTTTTTCGCGATCTTTTGACGAAATTTGCCGGTTTTTTTCGCGATCCTTTGACAAAAATGAGCTTTTTTTCGCGATCCTTTACTAAATTTGCGTTTATTCCTCGATTCTTTGATGAACTTCGTGTTTTTTCCGCGATTCTGTGACAGGGATAAGACAGAGAGCGAAAATCCACTACCGGCACTAATTATGTGGTTTTTTTCGCGCACTTTTGATGAAATTTGCGTTTTTTCGCTATGTTTTGAGGAAATAGGCCGTTTTTCGCTACCTTTTGACGAAATTTGCCGTTTTTTCGCGATCTTTTGACGAAATCCGCTGTTTTATAGCGATCTTATGAGGAAATTTCTCGGGTTTTTTCGCGATCTTTTGACGAAATTTGCCGGTTTCTTTCGGGATCCTTTGACAAAAATGAGCTTTTTTTCGCGATCCTTTACGAAATTTGCGTTTATTCCTCGGTTCTTTGATGAACTTCGTGTTTTTTCCGCGATTCTGTGACAGAAATTTGCATTTATTCGACGACTCTGGGACGAAATTCATTTTTTTCCCGGGACCTTTTGACGAAATTCGCTTTTTTTACAGCAATCCTTTGGCAGAAATTTGCATTTTTCGCGATCTTTTGTTGAAATTCCGTAAATTTAATTCCGATCTTTTGACATAAATTTTCTTTTTTTCGTGGTCCTTTGACAGTATTCTGCGTTTTTCGCGATCCTTTGACAGAAATTTGCGTTTTTTCGCAATCGTTTTACAGAAATTTGGGTTTTTTCCGCGATTGTCTGACTAAATTTATGTTTTTTCATCGATTCTTTGATAAAATTCAAGTTTCTTCCGCGATTTTGTGACAGAAATTTGTGTTTTTCTCGCGCCCTGGAACGTAATTCACGTTTTTCAGGATTTTGGATAAAATTCAAGTTTGTACAGCGATCTTTTGGCAGAAATTTACGTTTTTCTTGATCTTTTGACGAAATTCCGCAATCCTTTGACATATATTTGCGTTTTTTAGCGATCTTTTGTCATAGATTTGCATTTTTTCACGATCGTTTAACTAAATTTGTGTTTTTCCCACAATCGTTTGACTAAATTCGCGTTTTTCCCACAATCGTTTGACTAAATTCGCGTTTTTCCCACAATCGTTTGACTAAATTCGCGTTTTTCCCACAATCGTTTGACTAAATTCGCGTTCTTTCCGCGATCCTTTTACTAAATTCGCATTTTTGCCGCCATCCTTTGACGAAGTTTGTGTTTTTTCCGCAATCCTGTGACAAAAATTGGCATTTTTTCCACAACCCTGGGACGAAATTCATGTTTTCTTTCCGGGCTCTTTTGACAAAATTCGCGTTTTTATAGCAAGCCTTTGGCTATAAATTACCAATTTTTTATGCGAACGATTGTCGAAATTGATATTTTTCTGCGACCATTTGTCGAATAGTAGTCAAATTTATCTGCAAGGTCCAAAATAAATCTGCGACGCACGTCGCGTGTCACGCACTTTCTGCTACCGGTGTTTCTTTGAAAAGAACTTAGAATGCAGTAGAAAAATAAGAAAACAAGATGAGTTTTTTTTTTTCTATTCCCGCAATCCTTTGCAAAATTTGCTTTTTTTTCAGTTCGCGATCATTTGCAAAAATTGGCATTTTTTCTGCGATTGATTGACAAAATTGATTTTTTTGGAACGATTGTTCGTCGAAATTCGTGATATTTTTCCGTGACAGACTGACAAAATACACTTTTTTTCCTCACTCTTTTGACGAAATTTGTGATATGTTTCCTTGATAGTTCATTGAAACTCTGGATTTTTTTTTTTTTTTTTTTTTTCCGCAACCTATGACAAAATTCGCGATTTTTCTCAGTGAATAATAGACAAATTTGATATTTTTCTCTCATTAACTGATTATTTTAAATTAGCAACTCTTTACTGCGATCAGTTGAAAAAAAATCTCTAATTGTTTCTTAGGTATGTGACGAAATTCACGATATTTTTCCAAGATTGTTTGAAGAAATTATCTAAATATATTCTCTGAAGAATCGCGCAATTTTACATGTTATCTCAAAGAACACCACCGCTCCCCCTTTTCATGAAACTCTTGAAATGGCACTAAACCTTCTCAGATAAAGAATTTGTGATGTAAACTGCACGATTTTGCTCATATTTAACATCCATTAAGAGGATTTTATGTTAAGAAGTTTGTTTTCTTATCCAGATTTTTTTTTTTCTGAGGATTTTTTTATGTCCCGTTTTTCGGACTGGTGGCTGATATTTCTTTAACGTTCAGAACCGAATGACTTAAATTTTCAGAAATTTGGAATAAAATCACTTCTGTATTATCTATTGTGTACTATATTTTAATTTATTGTGTTTTAATATGTATATTTAATTTCAGCGTAAGTGTTATGTTTTAGTGTATCATTCGTATTTTATAACTTAATTCGGCAATTTGATCGTCGTTTATTTGCACTAGGGGAAAAAAATGCTTTTTGTATATTATTATATTGCCATGAAACATATTTTTTAACAGACTTCCAAAATCCAGAAAAATCGAAAATCCAGAATCGCCGTGGTCTGGCTGACTCTGAATTTTTGAGGTTCAACTTTTAGAAATAGGACAGGATTTTTTTACATACTAAATAATAGAATTAAGATTTCCATGATTTTAAACTTTTTGTGCTGAAGAGGGTGGGAGAGCAGAGAAAGAAAGCTGACATTTCCTGCAGAGGGGTGGGTGGTGTTCATTAATATTATGTGAAAACATTTGGAAATTCGCCAAAACAGTCAAAATATTCCCTTAGATTTTTAAATAAATTTTTTCCCATAAAAAATTTTGTGAAACGAGGGGGGGGGGGGGGGCTTATATTTGGGAGCGAAAATAAAATAAAAATTCGTTAAAAGTGGGAGGGGGGCTTACTTTCAAGGGGGGGCTTACAATCGGGATTTTACAGTATATACACAGACATGTTACTGTTAAGCTCACTTCATGTGTGCATCGGTGGATAAAGCAGTTGAATCGGATTCATATGACTCAAGTGCTGACAAAGATAATACAGTTTTGGAAGAATTTGTTCTGAATTAAGCTTACATTGCTTTTTACTTCTGTGATTTTTAAACTTTTTATTACGCCGTATTTGTACATAATCTTATACTTTGTTTATATTTTAACGATATTACTTTTTAACTTCACAGTTTTTAATTATAATACTTTTGACTCTTTTAAATGTTTTTAACTATACATATTACTCTTTTCATTTAATGTTTTTGTTTTTCTTATCTTTTTGTTAATGATTTTTTACTCAACCTTTTGGTTATAGATATGCTTTTCATTTTGACTTTGTCTTGGCGCAGCATGTCCCTAAAAGGACTTTGCGCCATAAAACCCCAATCAACAAACCAACCAACCATGTGTGCATCAATAGTTCTTTCTTATGCAGAACTACTCAGCCAAGTAGTAGAATGGCCGAGTAGAGTAACTCAGTACTTGGCCAAAGTGCTACTCAGTACACCCCTACTTATGTCCTGAAGTAAGTAAGATGAAAATACAATGAGATAAATGAATGGATAATAAGGTTAGCATATTAAAATTGTAGACAGTAATTGTATTTCTTGTTAATTTAATTACATATTATCATGACTTGTCTTTATTATGACCTATAGTAAGTAGAAATGAAAGTACAATGGGAGACGAATAGATAATAAGGCAGTTCTGTTAAAATCAGAAATACATTACAATCCCTCTAATCTGTATAGGTTGGGACCAAAAGTTTTGTGGATTATAGGTCATTTCTTTGTTTGTATTCTAATATTTGGAATTTATCAGCAAATATAGTTATCACACTGTAAATAAATAACACAGAAATGAAAGAAAATGCTTTTCTTATGTATAAAAAAAAACTATATTCAATATTAGAAATATGTTTAAATGATATAATACAAAATTCATAGAAAATATTTCTACTTATTTTTAAATCTATCAAACATCACAGTCATAGTGGTTTGCTTTTAATGATTTACTGTTTAGCTTTTAATTTACGCTCTGCAATTTAATCTTGAACCCTTTTAAGAGTCAGAATATTTTGATTAGTAACTTTTTTTTTTTTTTTTTTTTTAACTAGGATATTTATCCTCAAAACCTAGCCCATCTTTGAGAGCAATTTTATTTTTTATATAGCCAGCGAATGTGTTCAGAATATAGCAGTTTTTTAGAAGATTCACAGAGGATTTCCTTCTAATGAATGAACAAAGTCATTCAAAATTTCTTAATAAATTCATCAGTCAACTTTTATTATGGTCAAAGTGTACTACACTATCTTGTTTTAAAATACTTTTTAACTGTTTGAGTTTGCTTACATCTGAAATGTAGTGCAGGTTGTAGGCATTTGCGGATTACAGAGTCGTGGGTTAGACAGAGTGAACTGTATTGATGTTCAACATCGCATTCTGTATATGACCATGCTATTAGCTTTTTTTCTATATCCCTGTAAATTTGGAAATGTCCAATTAAACTACATATTCAAAACCTGCCATGTCCAAAAAATCAGAAACTACTACTACTTTTTCACCTATGCTGGAAAGTGTTAATTCTTAGAATTTTTCCAAAATATTATAGATTAAAAAAATTTCTTATTTGTTGTAGTATTATAATTTA
The DNA here is from genome assembly GCA_963932465.1 of Maratus speciosus. NCBI lineage: Eukaryota > Metazoa > Arthropoda > Arachnida > Araneae > Salticidae > Maratus > Maratus speciosus. The sequence continues at coordinate 356,080,715 of OZ010796.1, read as the reverse complement.
ATATCTCTAATATTTTGAAGCAGCATCATTGAGCTAACCATGTGTTGTACTTAACAAAAATTGGCCGAAACATTTAATTTTTTATCTTTTATAAAGTACAAAAAAAAAAAATGTATTAAATGCTTCTATAAAAATATAATATTGTCTTTTATATAACTAACTGTTAATTTTTAAAAAAAATTTCAAAACATGCATCATCATATATTATAGTGTGAGCAAAGCTTGTGTCCGTGTGTGTGTGTATATAAAGAACTGGTGATCTACCAGGTTTTTTTTTCAAGGTAGTTTAATCAAATCCATAATACACAAGAAAGTCGAGTCTTTTTATGTTGGGGACCTGATTTATTGTTCTTTTTCAATACAACTTCCCTTTAAAATCAGGTCCAGCAAGGCTGAAAGGTGTCTGTTATCAGATATGTCCCAGAAACACTCTCCAATTGACTGTGGATTCTTCTAGCACATCATGGTTGGTAAAAGCCACAAGATTTCCATTCTGTTCCAGTATGTAAGACAATAATTTAGATTATTCCAAGCAGGGGGCCTTATTGTTAAAGAGGGTGTTTTCTTCAACCCTTATTGGTGAAATCTATTTTTAATGATATGTTTTCTAAGGTGACACAAGTCTTGCGTCAGCCTGATTGCAACACTTGTGGTAATTCCCTTCTTTGACATTAATGGTTATTTATGATTTAATGAATGTCATCTAGAAAAATTTAATTAGGATTTATGATTTAAATGTAATCATCAAATACTTATTTTGGCATTAATGTGAATTTATCTTCTAACCATGGGTACAAGTTTTCCGTCCGCAGAACGGAATTCCATCTTTTGAAAATTCCTGAGGACAGAAGCGGGACAGATCAAAGGATGGGGGGGGGGGGGGATCTGTTTTTAGATTTCTCAAGATTTGTGCAAAATGTTTAAATCTGGATTTAAAATAGCTCCACTTTTTGACCATTACGTTTAAAATTTTGGTTAGAATCTGAAAATCCCAGCTTATATATATTTTTTTCAGACAACCTACTTTTCTGTGGAAACAACACGATTTCTGTCTAAAGTTCGCGGAAAAATGCTTTCTTTGAAAGAATCGTGAAAAAGACGTGATTTTCGTCAAAGTATTGCGGAAAAAATGTGATTTTTGTCAAAGGATTGCGAAAAAAACATGATTTTCGTCAAGTGATCGCGGAACAAATGCTATTTTTGTCAAAGAAACGCAAAAAAGATGCGATTTCCGTCAAAAGATTGTGGAAAAATTAGACTTTTGTCAAAGGATCGCGAAAAAGATGCGACCACCGTCAGAGGATTGCAAAAATGACACGGTTTAAATCAAAGAATCATGAAAAAGATGAAATTTTCTTTAAAGGATCGCAAAAAGCACTGTTTTCGTCAAAGGATTGCAGAAAAAACGTGATTTTCGCCAAATGATCGCGAAAAAACACGAATTTCGTCAAAAGATGGCAGAAAAATATAAATTTCATCAAAAGATCATGTAAAATACGCTGATTTTGTCGAAAGATCGGGGAGAAAATATGTGAATTTCATCAGAAAATCATAGAAAAAACGCAAATTTCGGCTAAAGATTGTGAAAAAAATGCGAATTTCGTCAAAGGGTCTTGGAAAAAACACAAATTTCGTCAAAGGACTGAGGAAAAAATGAGAATTTCGTCAAAGGATCGCGGAAAAAACACGAATTTTATTAAAATGATCGTAGATAAAACATGAATTTTGTCAAAAGGATCAAGGAAAAAACTCAAATTTCATTAAAAGAAACGCAGAAAAATGCAGTTTTCATCAAATGTTCAGGGAAAAACACAAATGAATGTTTCCTATTTTTATAAAAAAGAAGATATCCAATTGACTTTTTTCTTTTATAACTCTGGTGAATTTTGTTAAATTGATGGTAATTTACATGCAAAAAAGTTAATGCTAGCAGAAATTAAATGAAAATATGATAAAACTTGAATAATTTCATTTGCTGTAATTTATACTTCTATCATCAATGTAATTTGTATTTTTGTATTCTTTGAGTTTTTTTTTTTTTTTTAAACTCTCTTTTAAGATACTTTTATTTAGTTTGATATTTATTCCTGAAATGATTGAGCACTTTTTTTAACTGTTTTTTTTCAACATGTAGTAAACTGTAAAATTTTTGCTTCATACCCATTTTTCTGCAATTTATATGTGAAACTGCATATTGTTAATTACTAGTTGTTAAGGTAGTGAACTTAGTTTTATTGTAATCTAAAAGCAGATGTGAATGGGATATTTTTCAAACTGTGTTTCGTAATCAAAGATTTTAAAAAGAGAAAGAAAAAGACAACTACCTTAGAAATTAACAAGATTGATCTGCAGATATTTGAGATAATAAATATTTTTTTAATGTCAGTTATGGGAAGATATTTTTAAAATTACAGAAACATTGTGTATAAGTGTGCCCATGCACTTGCACATTCTTGAGTATTTCTCAATTTTATGTGTCATAGCATGTTAACTTCATTGTTTTTAGCTGTAGCCTGTATGAATTAAACTTTTCAAATACTGTTTACATGAATGTGAATGTATTACATGCATATGCACTTATTTTTTTAATTCATTTCAACATACCGTATTTTCGGGTGTATAGCCCGCTCCCAGTGTATAGCCCGCATCCCTAAATCAAGCAGTACAGTAAAAATGTTTGTGTATAAGCTGCGGGCTATACACCATCTATGAATGTATATTTCGATCAGGGTTCGAAATTGGAGGTCATTACCGTAAAATCCCGATTGTAAGCCCCCTCCCACTTGTAAGCAATTTTTATTTTATTTTACACTCCAAATACAAGTCCCCCCCCCCCTCCCTTCCTTTCACAAAATTTTTTGTGGGAAAAAATTTATTTAAAAATCTAAGGGAACATTTTGACTGTTTCGGCGAATTTCTACATGTTTTCACATAATATTAATGGACCCCATCACCCCTCTGCATGAAATGCCCGCTTTCTTTCTCTGCTCTCCTAATATGCTCACTAATAACAACAAATAAATAATCGATTCTCCAAAAGGTCTTATATCTCCTCTGACCCCCCACCCTGCAAGTTTAAAATCCTTAAATTAGCTTGTAAAAAAATCCTGCCCTATTTCTTACAGTTGGACCTCGAAAATTCAGAATCGGTGGACCGCGGCAATTGCGGATTTTCAAATTTTCTGGATTTTGGAGGCCTGTTAAAAAATATTTTCATGGCAATATAATAGCACACAAAATGCATTTTTTACCCTAGTGCAAAAAACGACGATCAAATTGCCGAATTAAGTTATAAAACAGGAATGACACACTAAAACATAACTCTTATGCTGAAATTAAATATACATATTAAAGCACAGTAAATTAAAATATAGTACACAATAGATAATACAGAAGTAATTTTATTCCGAATTTTCCGAAAATTTAAGTCATTTGGTTCCGAAAAATTAAAAAAATATCGGCCACTAGTCCGAGAAATTGGACAGAAAAAAATTCTCAGAAAAAAAAAAAATCTGGAAAAGAAAATAAATTCCTTAACATAAAATCCACTTAATGATATTAAATATGAGTGAAATCGCGTAGTTAGATCACAAAATCTTCATTTGAGAAGGTTTAGTGCCATTTCTACAGTTTCATGTAAGAGGTTGGGGGGGGGGGGGGGTCTTTGAGATAACATGTAAAATTGCACGATTCTTCCGTGAATATATATAGAGAATTTCTTCAAACCATCATGGAAAAATATCGTGAATTTCGTCACATATCTAAGAAACAGTTAGATTTTTTTTTCAACTGATCACTGTAAAAAGTTGCTAATTTCAACAAGCAATTAAAAGAGAAAAAAAATCAAATTTGTCTATCATTCGCTGAGAAAAATTGCGAATTTTGTCATAGGTTGCGGGGGGGAAAAAAATCAAAAGGATCAAGGAAAAATGTCGCAAATTTCGAACAAAAGAGTGAGAAAAAAAAATAGTATATTCTGTCAGTCTGTCACGGAAAAATATCACGAATTTCGACAAACAATCGCCCCAAAAAAATCAATTTTGTCAATCAATCGCAGAAAACATTGCCAGTTTTATCAAACGATCGTGAAGTGAAAAAAAAAATTGCAAAGGATTGCGGGAAGAGAAAAAAAAAAAGGGAATTTTGTCAAAAGATCGCAAAAAAAAAAAAAAAAAAAAAAAAAAAAAAAAACCTTGTTTTCTTATTTCCCTACTGCATTCTAAGTTATTTTCAAAGAAACAAAACTGAAACAAACACACTGAGACCAACAAATGTACGCGTCAAGGTCATAGGGCGATGTGTCACTCGGTTGATCATCCTGTTGGAGAAAGTAGCAGGTGTTAATAGAGTGACTGTCAAGTGTGTTTATCTTTCAGTTCAATCAAAAGAAAATGAAATTGCATGTTTGTTTCTTTAGTTATAAATATGTACTTTAGTGATTTTATTAGAATTAAAATACATGAAGCTTCCAGTCATTCAACAATTTTATGCCGTTTTTTAACTTTCCAGTTTTTGTAACAATTAAAGGCTTTAATTAATGGTCACTCATTATAAAAATATACCGTAATTTTCGGAAGAAACGCTGCGGCTGTTATGTGTTTTAAATAAAAATTTCAAGCGATGGGGCGCTTCTACCGATGCGGCGTTTATGCACATTTTTTTTTTTTTTTTTTTTTTTCCCACTCTCAAAGATTCAAGTACGAAAGATGATAAATCTCATATTAATGAGATTTTAAAATAATGTGGACGAGCCGAAATTTTCAGACTCAAGCGAGCGAAATATATTGGCCCTGTCTAAGCATTTTTCTCGATCCTTTTTATACACACATTTGCGCTGCTTTCATCAATTTCGATTTTTCGGCGATAACCTTCTCCTGTATTCTATAAACCTTAGAGGAGTAAACGAACTCCAGTTCACCAGTTCCTGTCCTGCAACAATTTTCGGCTGCACCAATCCTTTGCTAACATCATCTAATGAACTGAGAACGTTTTCTACCCCCCCCCCCCCCCCACACACACTTCCAATTTTCAACAAATTTTATTTTTCTAAAAAATTTCGTTATTGATTACCAAAGCTTTATAAATTAAAATATTAACATCTTATTTTGGATGGTATGCTTTTGATTTTTCTGTTTTTTAATCTTTAGTTAAAAAGAAAAAAAAAATCTATACACGGTTTCTTTCTGCATATTAAACCATATTATGCATCCAACGTTGATGATCGGATTGTGTAAACATTCGACTTCCAATTTCACGGAGGGAGGTGAATAAACGAAAACAAACCACAGATTACTTTTTCTTATCAGTTTCTGTAAAGTGCGCATTTTTCTAGCTTTCTAATAACTATGTTTTAATAAAAAATTGTTACACAGCCTAATTTACTACTATTTCAACTTACTGGAAATGTGAAAGAAATCAGTCAATTTACATAGGAGATATGTTTTTTTTTTTTTTTACAGTACGGAAAAAGTTTGGTTTTTCATTCTTTTTCTTTTTTTGTTTGCTTGCAACTCTGTATTTTTCCTGCACTTAAGCAACGCAAACTTGTTGACACATTCACGAAGTTCTTTTTATATTTAAAAGAATAAATAGAATTTGAATAGTTTTTTATCGCGTAAAAAATGAGAAAAAATTAATAGTTTTGAATCATTATGGCTAAAAAGCCATTCCCCGGCTAGAGGTGCACGGGCCGAATATTACAGATCCCGGACCCGGGCCCGACTCACAGAAAAAAAATTCGGCACGGCCCGATACAAAATTAAAAGTTCGGCCCGGCCCGGTATAACAGCTAAAAGTTCGGCCCGAGATAAGCCCGGCCCGGAAAAGAATTAAAATCACGGTAGATACAGAAAACATAAGTTAGGTCCGTCCCAGCCCGAGCCTTCAGAAAAAGGTCCGGTCCGGGCCCGGAATTGAAAAAGAGTGGCGACCAGGGTCCGGCCCGGCCAGAGTGCGGTGAATGAAAATAGCGGGACTGGAAAGCAGATCGTAAGATCATTTAGCCTTAAAGTAGACATGTGGAATGAAAGGAGTATGAATATGAATATCTTTGTTCTTTAAAAATTGTTAGAAGGGTGGAGAGGTTTTCGATCCGATTTTAAGAATTTCAAATTTATAATACTTTTTTTTTTATTTAAAAAAAAAAAGAAAAAAAAAAAAAAAAAAGCTAGTTAGCAAATCGTCCGGATTTGAGACTTTGTACTGTATCTTGTATTTAAGAAACAGCACATGCTGGTAAGTATTTTTTTTTTTTTGTTTTTTAGTAATCATTTCGTGTGTAGAACTACAAAATGCTTTTAAAACCAAATCTTCTAATTGAAATCTATATTTATTCCTTTGAGTTTGTGACAGCTGAAATGTTCCAAACAGACAACAGAGCGATAGAAGCGGGGGGGGGGGGGGGAGAAGATAGTTCTAGGATCGCACGTGATATCTTTTCGTAGTAGTTAGCATGAATCATATAATGTTTATAATCCTTATCGCTCCACCGGCAGAGAAATAATAAAAGTAGGTCATCGTGAAATTTCATTCAGAAAGACCGATAGGAATTAAATAAAAAGTTTTGTTTTTGAGAATTTTATTATTATTATGAAACATGCTTACAGCTTGCACACATAAATAACCGGCTGCATTCACTATAAATCATTTTTAATTTTAGTTGCATATAATTATAGGTGCATTTATGAATACTTTGCAAAATCGAATAGCGTTTTTCAGTTTTTGATAAGGGAAAAACATTTGGAAAATGCTGAAAATTGATTTTTTGAACTGAATTTTCGGATGAGACAGCTGGGGGAAGATCATCCTCAAATAGGAATCGCTTGTAACTTGTAACTTAAGATATAATACATTTATCGAAAACGGATAAACGCATTCTATTTCAAATCACTTTGATAGATATGCCAGCAGATTCCATGCTTTTCCGTTAAAAAATAAGTTTAAAATTATCGGATCTCGATGAATTATTGCGCGAGTTTTCTTTTTAATTCCTTCTTTTTTTTTTTTTTTTTTTTTTTTGAAAAAAAAAAAAAAAAAACACCCTCATGCATTCCTGATCTAAGATGCTTTTAGAAATGATTAAAATGATAAATTTTATGTCTTATTCAATTGATGAAATGGGGTGTGATAACATTATTTCATTCATACATAGCGCTAAATATTAAAATTAATACGTTTCGAATTTTGTATTTATATTATTTATTTCTAATAAATAATTTCATTTTTATGATTTCTTAATTCAGCTTATTAACGTGTTTCTGTTTAGCATGACAATCGCGATTACCACGGAAAATTCACCTACGGCGTTTACGACCATTTCTTAATTTTTTTGGTGACATTTTTCGCGATGCGACGTTTCTTCCAGAAATTACGGTACCAGAATATAACTATATTTATTTATTTAGTGTTTATATTTGAAAGAATTTAACTGTTTTTGATGAGAAATATGAAAGATACAGCAGTCTTATTTTAAAAATTAATAAAACTGAAATCAGAGAAATGTCCAGATTTTAGAGATTTCCGGAATTTAGATGTCTGGATTTTCGAGGTTCAACTATATTTTGTAGAAAGGTGATTGATCTAAAATCTCATGTACATAATCTCTTACAAGTATCACTCATCTAAAATCTTCATTCTCTTTGAAATTTTTTCTCCATCCTTTCTTCCGAAATGGTGGTGGTGTGTGTGTGGGTGGGTTGGGGGGGGAGGGGCTTTCTAAATATGCAGAAGGAAAGCAAAAGATGTTTCTGTGGTTTGACTGTTCTAACTCTTGGATTACATGTGTATTTTATGATTAAATAAAGTAAAAAAAAGTAAAAACAATTTGTTTTTAAATATACTGTATGTGTTGGGGGAGGAGGAGGGGAACAAAAAAGAAAGGAAAACATTTTTTGGGGGGAGGGTGTGAAATAATTTAGGTGGTTATTTAAATATTTTACAACAAAATCACAAATCAAGCAGAAATTTAAAAAAAAAATCACAGATTTTAAACTGCATGAGGTGCAGGGAGGGGGGGGGGGGTCACGATATGAGAGTCAGGAAAGACAATAATTTAGCTGATAGATTATTTTTTGTAACTACAGTATATGTGGATAGCATATTGTATATTAAGAAATTTAAGGAGTTTTTATAGGTTAAATTATGCATGTTTGGTACCAGAGGGAGGGGCAAAGGGGAAGGTTATTTTTTGGAGGGGGTGGGCTAGATGAGTGATTAAATATTGTTGCAGTAAAATAACAAATAAAGAAATGCATTTGAAAAAAAATATTTTTTTTAAATTTTGCTTAGATTTTTTTTGGAGGGATTTTTTTTTTTCTTTTTACAAATCGGAAAGCTGTCAAAATAGGGAAGATTCTCGCCCCTGTATTTACCTTATTTACTTCTAAATTAATGATAAAACAGGTTTTAATTTTTTTTTTTTTTTTTTAATCTCGATTATAATCCCCCCCCCCCACCCCTCCTAAATTTAACTGCTTTTTCTTTTAAAAAAAGGGAAAGGGCGGCTTACAATCGGAATTTTACATAATGAACTTTCTTCCTTTTAAAATAAATAAAAACTAACAATTTATAATGCTTTGTAACAGTAAAAAAACATTACAAATGCGGGAAAATTCTTTCAATTTCACGGCATAGCGAAAAAAATTCACAAATTTCAACGATTTTTGAAATTTTTTTGGGGTTTAAAAATTGTTGAAAAATCACAATTTCCGTTTCTTTTTTTTTTTTTTTTAAATCCGTGTATAACCCGCACCGTGTATAAGCCGCAGCAGCTATTCCAAATGTTTTTTTCTTGTATAACCCGCGGGCTATACACCTGAAAATACAGTAATTGAATTTTACTGCATATAATATTTAATGTGTTGGATTTTGTCTAAGTGGTGCATTGGTGCGTGCATATGTTCTCATTCAGCGGGGGAAGGGGGGGAGGGTTAAAAATATTTTCAGGCTTGGCCAAATTTCAAACTTGCACCCATGCTTCTAACATAATGATGATTTATTTTGATTTATATGCCCTAAATCTAATAACTGTCAGACTTGGTAAAATTATTTGCTAATTATGGCCTAGAAAAATCATTTAATGTTTATTTTAACTGAAGTTTATTATGATTTATGATTTTAAGTACTCATTTACGTTTTTTAAACACCAATCAATGTCAAATTATCATTATATGTTAGATTTAAAGTTAGGAAAAGAAATTAGAATTTTTGAATTAAAAAAAAAGTTTTATATTTTATACTGTCATATGCAATTTTTTATCTAAAAAAATGGCTCTAATGATTTTGATTAAATTTTGTATCCTACCGTTTTGCGGTACGAGAAGATCATTGGACTAGGTCACATGTTTTTTAAACACCGATCAATGTCAAATTATCATTATATGTTAGATTTAAAGTGAGGAAAAGAAATTAGAATTTTTGAATTTTAAAAAAAGTTTTATTTTTTTTGTCATATGCAATTTTTATCTAAAAAATGGCTCTAATGATTTTGACTAAATTTTGTATCCTACCGTTTTGCGGTACGAGAAGATCATTGGACTAGGTCACTTGTTCAAGAAAACTAAATTAGTGGGTCATTTTGGAATCACTACAAGACGGTGCATTTCAATGGGAGTGGAATGTTGAAATATTAACCCTCCAGCACTTCTGTAATTTTACACACGCGAGCAAAATGCTCACACCCTGTAAAAAAATTTAATTCCCGTTTATCATTGCAAATCACACTGAAAAGTGTATCTTAATCTCTTTGCAGAATAGCAAGTGGTATGGTGGGGAGATAAGTGATAAACAAAGCAATCTTTATAGTTGAAAAAGGGCTCTGGTCACTATGACCTGACATGAGTGCTGGAAGGTTAAGAGGCTACTTCAGTCAAATGAAAAGACCCGTTCACTAATGCTAATCCTATGGAAGAAATTTATAAAGATATCTCGGTTGCATTTCAATATTTTAAAATGATTTCTTTTTCATTAGACAGCTGAGATCGATCTGTACAAAGGTTGTTTTTAACTTTTTCGATTTTGTTTACAGATATTTTTTATGGGGACACTTTCATTTTCGGAGCCAGTTTCGAAAGTGAAAACATCCTCATAAAAAAAATCTGCAATGAAAATTGAAAAAATAAAAAACGGCCTGCATACGGATCGATCTCAGCTATCCAATGCAAAAGAAATAATTTAAAAATATTGAAATGACACCGAGATATCTTTATAAATTTCTTCCATAGGATTAGCATTCTCGAACGGGTCTTTTCGCCTGACTGAAGTAGCCTCTTAAGAGTCTACACTAGTCACAAGAAGAAACAAGAATGCTAATGTTAAATCTATGGGAACGTTATTTTCAAATATCTCACTTGCATTTTAATATTTTAAATTATTTTTTTGGATAGGATGGCTGAGGTCTATCTCTAACCGGGAAAGTTTTTATTCTTTCGATTTTAGTTACAGTTTTTTTATATTAGGATAATTTCAATTTCAGAATCTGTTCCGAAAGTGAAAGTATCTTTTTTTAAATCTTAAACCAAAATTGAAAACATAAAAACTACCCCGATTAGAGATCATCCTCAGCTATCCTATGCAAAACAATCATTCAAAAACATTAAAATCCAAGCGAGAAATTTGAGAATAAAGATTAACATTAGTTTCAGAATCTTTTTGCATGACTAGTGTAGGACCTTATGTTGTTGGCTGTAAACAAAGTCACAAATTTGACAAAATATTGGTGCATTTTGCCAGGAAAATCGACTTTAGAGATTTTCAATGCCAAAACTATATGCTTTGTGTCAAATGAAAGAATGTTGCCAAATTTGGTGAAAAAATTTCCTTTCAGAATTGTATGAATTTTTTAGAAATTCCCAATAGGACCCAAGATTCAACAAATCAGATCTTGAACGCAAAACTCATTTTAACCGAGCATAGCTCAGTCTTCCCTGCTGGTGTATATGTAAATTCACAAAGCTCTTCCCCCCCCCCCCCCAAATATGTATGTATGTATGCATGCATGCATGCACGTGTAGCATTTTAGATTCCAGTGGCCAAAATGTTTGCTTATTCAGTTTAATATGAACCAGAAGTGGGCAGTAAAAGGGCTTTTTTAAAAGCCATACAATCCTGTTCCTGGAAAGATGTTACTTGTGGTATGCATTAGGCAATGATTGTCGAAATTCTTAACATCATATTAGAAGGGTTCCCAAATGGTCTTCTTTCCCTCCCCCCTAAACTTTTTAGAAAAAGGTCCCCTTTAGCCCACTTTTAGGCATTTTGATCCACTAAGTCTCCTTTCAGTGACTGTAAAAAGAAAATTTACTAATATGATAAAAAATCCCTACAAAATATAAAAAGCTCTAAAAATTGCAGAGGACAAAACTTACTATAGTGCGCTTAAATATTGTAACTGGAATTCTTCCACGTTTGTCCAAAAATCACTGCGTAATTCGAAGAAACATTTAAAAATGCATTGAAAATCACTAAAAATTAAAAAATTACTGAGAAGAAAATTTGCTACATTAAGCTTCAAAAAATCGCCTCAAAACATCAAAAAACTCAAATTGCATAAAAATTTGCAAAAAATTTAAAAAAACGCTGTACAAATTCCGAATAAATTTTACGAGAAAAAAAACAACGAAATCTGTTAAACAGAGCTAAAAGATTGAAACTAGAATCCTTTTATTAATATGGAAAGGTGTATAAAATGTCGCTAAGAATTTTAAAAAAATCACAGAAGACATAGACATTTATAGTAGGCTAAAACATTGTGACCGGAATTCTTTCACAAATACAAAAAAAAAAAGATGGAGCATGCTAAAAAAAGGCGCTAAAAATCATTAAAAATTCAACTTTCATAAAAAAAATTTTTTTTTAATTACAAAATTGCTGCTCAGATTTCAGATACATTTTATGAAAAGAAAACAAAATCTATTAAACTGGCTAAAAGATTGAAACTTGATTCCTTTTACTAATTTGGAAAAATGTATAAAAATCGCAGAAGACAAAATTTATTGTAATAGGCTAAAACTTTGTAACCGAAATTCTTTCACAAATACAAAAAAAATTCAAATTGGAGGATGCATTCACGGAAGAACAAAATTTACTACATTTGGATAAAAAAGTTTAAACCAATTTGCTGTTACGAATGTCGAAAAATCGCTGCAGAACATAAAAAAACGCAGCAATTCCCATGCAAAAAATTCACAAAAAATTAAAGAATCACTGCTTAAATTCCAAATAATTTTGATTGAAAAGAAAACAAAACTTACAACATTGGGCAAAAACATGCCTCTCTTTACTATTGTGGAAAAACTGCTGTAAAACATAAAACTGCTAAAAACCAAATGAAAAATTAAATTAAAAAAATCTAATAAAGCAGTTTAAAAACTGGCTTTGAGGTTCATAACTTTAGGAGATACATGTCTATACCACAAATTCTTGTAGCTCTACATGCAGCAGGCCTCTTCAGCACATAGACAAACTACAATCTTTATAATTTTGGATATAGTTTTATTTTCGATTTTGATGGAGAAGCATATCCTAGTTATTAAAGGCAATCTTTTTTACAATTTCTTCTTGATTTTTTTAATATTTTGTTTAATATATATTTTTATTAGAAGAAAGTATTGCAATCATCAAAATGATCGCATTTTTTGATGGATTTACACATTTTAGGTTAAAATGATTATGATTCGACAATTTTTTTTTAATTTCCCTCTGTATGCGATACATATTTTATAACCCCTCTATCTCAAAAACTAAAGCATCAAATTTCATCAAAACAAGATACAGTAAAAGCTCCGTTATCTGGCATTTAAGTAATCTGAAAGCTCAACTAACCAAAAAAATTCCTTTATTTTTCTTTGCTGAGAAATTATTTATCCCAAACTTTTTTGTATTATTATTTTACTTTTTCAAGCATAAGAAATTATTATTTTTAACGAAATATTTAACAAAGATCTTTATACTATATTATATTTTAAATATTATATTTACTCAAGAATATTTTATAATTGAATGTGTTTGGATCATTTACACTTAACTGGGAAAAAACAAAACAAAACAAAAAAAAAACAACCCTCCAGTGTAAGTTTCTTTTTTTTATTATTATTGTTGTTTTTTTATCAGTTCAAACCTTTCTCCCCAGCTGGCTGCTGATGACTGAGATTGTATCAAAGTTTCACTTATTGTATTACCGAGGGAAAATATTTTTCAACAGTCTAAAGCAGGGCATGAAATTTCAGTTGAAAAGATACTAGCCAGACAAAAATTCTTGCTCGCCACTATTTTACACTCGTTCAGACAGCAACATCGGCCACCACACCTGCCCAAAAAATGAATGATTTATGACAAACTGAATTTAAATTGACCATTGTTAGAAGGAGCTGTCTGTTAAATCCAGAATATTTTTTATTTATGAAAAGTATGAACAATTTTTAAAATGTTAACAGATGTAGTATGAAGAACTTTCTGGTGACCGAAATCATAAAAGAATGTAGAAATTGAAAAATCGAAACATATTTACTGCAAAAGAAAAAAATAATAACTCAAAATAAGGTTGCCATAAGGTTTCAATGGTTACAGAAATTGCCACATACCGCTACAATGTCATGAAAGAAAAAGTTTCTCTACTTTTAGTACTTCATATTTGTGTAGCGCTACCTTTCTGCACTTAAATACTATTTGTCAATCACATCTGTAAGGTCAAACTCTGTCAGGGTGGGTCTATTAATAGAAATTATGAGCAAATCATCCAGTGTCTGTCTTCAGGGAGTTCGTATATGCAGTCTTGAGTCTGTTGTGACAGATGAAGCCTCTCTCACAAAGAGATGTGCTCACTGTTAGAACAACACAAAATGTTAGAATCTGAAGCAAATTGGGGAATCTTGCTCAACACTTTTCACTGTAAAACTTCAGCATATCTTTCAGTGTTAGTGAAGGGAACATAAACTTGAATTCTGCTCACTCTGCCAATACAATATCCACTTTTTCATTAAAGAGACTTGGGTTCAAATACATGAAGAGCTTCTTTATTACTTCTATCCCAAATTCAAGATTTTTTTTCTTTAGGAGGCAAACCCAAATTGTCAAAAACATGCAGAAATGTTTACACATATGTTGACATAGATTGTAGTCTTTCTGTGATGTATATCTTTGCATGTTTAATTAATCTCCCTCTTAAAATCTGAAACTTTTGCTCCCCATTTTTAGGGTTCCGTACTTAAAAAGTAAAAACAGAACCATTATAAGATAACTCCTGTGTCTGTCCGTCTGTCACAGTCATTTTACTCGTAAACTATGGAACGTGGAAAGTTCAAATTCGAGAAAGTAATAAAGACCATTGACCCACATATTTTCAGATTAATAAACATTCATAAATATATTTAGTAAAAAAGTAGACGGGCTAATTATGCTACTTGAAAAAAAATCTTTTCTTTCTATATCATGTGGGGTATCCTGTGAAAGCTTTCGTTATGCTGAACTCAAAAATACATTCCTTTTAATTTTAGGTATTATATTTTCAAAGATATTGTTGAAAATGTAGCCCAAAAATATGCCCCCCCCCCCCATCTAATTCTGAATCTACTGAAACTAAAATTATGAAAAAAATTAGAGGTAGTAGACGTTAATATAAACCTTGATGGGAAAATTACAGCGATTAACCTAGGTCACATAGTTTTTGAGTAATTAGCATTTTTCTGTTATACACAAATTTCAATTTACGAAACATTCAGAAAAATTGTTGAGCATCGCTGAATATACCTATCATTGCAGAAGAATAAAAGCATTGTTGATAATGATTTTTGAAAAAAAATCATCGGTAATTAGGCAAGATCATCGGTAATTAGGCCCTTAAAGGTACGGTCAGTTTTGACATACACAAGGACAGGGGCGGCATACTCTATACCTAGTTAACAACTTTTAATGATGTATATGTGTAATGTAATGTCCAGTAACAGTATAAAAGCAATAAACGCCAAATTGTTAAAAACATACTAATTTAAGGGGTCTCGGGACTCTAAAAAGTGGAAAAAATGAATAAAAAAGACCATTTTAACATTTAATGTCTTAAAATGTATATATGATTTTAAAACACAATTTTAATTGGGATGAAAGATATAAGTATGTTCTTTCGTTTCATGTATTTAAAAAATTGCAAGATACAGAATTAGTATTTATAGGGGGCTCGAAACTGTTAGACATTTGTCGAACAAAAAATTGGCATAACAGTTTACGCACAGGATTACAAAATAAATATTGCAACTAGAATGAAAATTTTGGTGCTTGCTTATACTTTAGATTGTAATAATTTCCCTGAACTTAAATTTGTATTTAAAGCATTTTTATATTTTTAATGCAATGTTGCATTTAGCTAATACAAAATTTTGAAAATTTCAACAGTAAAATCACCTAAAAAAATATTTTTTTGAACAATAAAAAGGAAATTTTAGGTTCAGTTTATACAGACTAACATGAAATATATATTTTGAAAATTTCATGAAAAAATATTCAGAAGTTTTTGTAGTATCCTGCGCGTTATGCCCAAAAAACGCCATTTGGAAAATAATTACTTTAAAGTTTCGGAAACGCCACTTCAGCCATTGAGCGGGTATAATTCTAAAAGCCAAAACTTCTGTTCTAATGGGAATTTCAAGGAAACAATTATATCAAAATATTCAGAAAAGATAGGAGTTTAACATCTAAAAAAATTTAAATTTCTTAAATTTTGAAGCTTTAAGAGTCCTGCGACCACTTAATCCTTTCTGGCACGGAGTAATTCTATTTATAAACTTATGAAATAATGAACTGACACCAGAATTTATAAACGAATTTATTAGAAAATGCGAACTTGCTTATTTTCACGTACATGATAAACGGAAAATTTTAATTAAATATTCTTGGTGCCGTTTGTCTCTTCTGGAATTAAAATTAGGTGTCTGTTTTTTAAGGGCATCGCCCTCGAAAGATTTAATTAGAATGAATCGCATAAATAGTGTGGGATTCGCGATAGTTTGTATTGATTGTATTTTTCAATATGCCTTTAGTGACTTTAACACCTATCTGGAAAAACGCGGCACTGACCAAGGTGGCGTTGCAACTTTGAGACCTCAATTCGAAGCATGCTTAGCACAATGCCAAATTTGAACTTTGAACAAAGGTTTTGCTTTAACTACACTGTAGAAATAAAGGTTATTACTATGCTGAATTTAGTTTCATGAAATGCCAAATGAAGTTTAACTATGCACTGCTTTTATTGTCAGTACTGAATTAAGTTCATCATAAACAGATTAGGATAATATTAAAAAAAGAGTTATATGAATAGCTATATTTGATATTATTTAGGTTCCATATCTCTTTGAACTTTCATGGTATACCCATTTATTTCCTAATATATACAGTTATTCCCAACCCTATGTTGTATAGTTTTTTACAAAGTCTTAGTATTCTTTTAGCAACTTTTTTTTTTCATAATACAATTACAAATTCATATATTTATTCTACGGAACCCTCTGTGCGTGATTAATGCTCGCACTTGACGGTTTATTAATATTTGTCAGCTACATATCCTTGATTATTCCTGAGATAGATAGTAGATCCAAAAACTTCCGTTAGCTTGTTCCAAAACTAGATTCAAGATCTGTCAGAACTGAGATGCGATGTTCAATTTTTATTTTCAAAGATCAAATGACAAGTTCCTTGTTTTGTAATGCCACACTTAAAGGGCTCAATTTCCTGTAGGAATCCAAGAGGAAGGACAGTTACTTTAAATTTATAATCCTTCAAATTTTTCAGCAAATTCTTATTTTTAGCACTATCATTATCTTTCCATGGGCCACAAGCCTGTTCAAGATAGCTTACAACAGTATTCCATGATTGCAAGAGAACATTTACCGCACTTTCTTTGCTGGATAACCATCTAATAGTGTGAATATCACTCAGTTTAAGAATTTTTTCTTCTGGAATTTCTGCTGTTTCTTTTAACATATGAAGTCTTTTAGCAGAGGCATGGTAAAATTAAAAAATACTCCTAACCACTGAATCAAATGCTTAAGATATTCAACTTCATCACATGCATCCAAAACAGCTAACTGCAAACGGTGTGCAAGGCAATGAATGTATATGGCAGTGAACGGCATTCTGAGAATTGAACGATATTCTGAGCGTATATACAGTCTGTTACAAAAGTATAAGACCACAACATATTTTGTTGTTTAGGTAATTAAAGAAATATTGGTACTTTTCGGTTAGCCGGGCGCCAGTGTTATATATGCATATGTATGTATACCTATAATACATATATATGTATGTATATATACACATACATATATATGTATACATATAGCTTCTATATATGTATAAATATACATATATATGTATATATAGGTATACATACATATGCATATATAACACTGGCGCCCAGCTAACCGAAAAGTACCGAAATATTTCAATCAAAATAAAGAATATTTTATGTTAGTACATCAAGTTTTTAGTAAAATGTAGCAACTTAGACAAATGAAATTAATTCTGAAAAAATAAAACATCAATATAACAAAAAAGTGTAAAAAAGAACTGTTACAAAATTATAGGACCACCTGTAGTAAAGAACAGTTTTCTCAAATTTAGTAAGATGTTGCTCCACCATTTCTCTGAATAACTTCAAACACACGATTTGGCATAGAGTTAATTAATCTTTTAAGGAAAGATTCGGGAATATTGTCCCATTTCTCCATAATGGCTATTTCTAATTCATATGTTGAATGATATTGTTTGTTATTTTCTACACTTGGGGAGACAAATAACCCCACAAGTTTTCTATGGGGTTTAGATCAGGGCTTCAACTTGGCCAAGGTAGAACATCAATCTTTTCTCTTTTAAGCCACTCTTTTGTTGATTTCGATGAATGGCTAAGAGCATTATCTTGTTGAAACTTGCATTTTGCACCTCCTAAAAGTGGTCCGAAGGGTATCAGACTTCGAAATAGCATTCGTTGGTAACTGTCAGAGTTCATTTTCCCTTCAACTCTTTGGAGATTGCATTTTCCTGCATATGAAAATGCGCCCCACACCATAACGGAACCGCCTCCCATCTGCCTACTGAAGAACTCGCGAGATCTTTGTCTTAAAATCATGCCAGTAGTAATTATTGCCGTCTGGACCATCTAGATTGAATTTTTTCTCGTCTGAAAACAATATATTTCTCCATGCAGAGTTCCAGCACATGACATTTTTTGCCCACTTAAGACGAGCTTCTTTGTGGCATTTCAGTAGTAGTGGTTTACTTTTTAATTTGCGATGAATAACACCAGCATTAGATCTCAAACTTTGCCACACGGTTGCATGTGATACCTTTTTAGTCATCTGTTGTGCTATTTTACGAGTCTACTGGTATTTTTTCGTTGCCAGTTTGACAATCCGCCTATTATCACGATCTGATAACTTCTTTTTATGACCAGATCGTTTATGCATTCCATACAATTCTTTTTTACTTAAAACATTATGAATCGTAGTTTTAGAACGATTAAGAATCTTACTTATTTCACGTTCAGACTTTCCGTTTCCTTTGTAGAACCAAACTCTTCTCACTTCTATTTCAGACAGCTCACTCCGACGAGGCATTTTACTAATAAATTCAAAGAATCAGATACTATTCAGAATTTCTCCACTTTATTCTTCTTTTTAAATTTTACAGATTGTTTAGGTTACAGTTAAATTCTGAATTCAAAATAAAATCGTCTGCTTTATTAATAATATAAGAGAGGTCTTATATTTATGAAACAGCGGGTTTGCGTAAAATCGTTTGGCATGAAACAAAAAATTATTCAAACTTTTTTTCCTGGGCTGAATAAACATTATAGAGTTATTTCTTTTCATACAACTACTTTTAAATTCAAACTAATATTTTCTTTGTTGAAAAAAGGTGAAATTCTAAGTGGTCTTATAATTTTGTAACAAACTGTAGTTTGATTTGAAGCACAATATTTTAAAAGATGAAACTTACTCGCCACTGGCGAGTTGAAATTTCACACCCTGGTCTAAAGGGAAAACCGAAATAATATTATTATAGATTTAAATAATAAAAAAAACTGTTTTCTTTTCCTTACTTATTATTTAAAAAAAATAATTATCTTTGTTGCTAATTATCCAATTGCATTCAAATTTTTAGTGAATTCAAATAATAATAAATTAGGCCGCTTACCAAATTTCTATTAAAATACGATAAGTTTTCAGAAAATTAGAGCCTCCCCCCCACAAAAAAAAAGCCCACTATCTGAGCCACTCAAAAAAATGATGACTGTAGTAGTTTGTTTTTATCGTGATCGTGAGAAGTCTGACATTATCAGCTTGCATCTGATAATGTTCTTAGCTATGCAGAAAGGAATCCTTATTATTGTGGGCACCTGTTCTTGGCCTTCATGGGGCAGGTATAATTGAGGCAATGCAAGCGAATCCTACAGAAGTTAATTTTCCAATCATCCACATGATTTTTTGGGAAAAGAGGATAAAAAAGACAATTTTTTTTCTTTTTTTTTTAATTACGGGGTAGAAAGTTGACATTTTAGGAAAAGGCCAGGATGCATTTTTCACTTTGAAAAATGTCTAACAGGAACACTAGTTGGTTGGTTGACTTCATTAGTTTTGTTATTTCCCATATTGAAGTTTACTGACAAGGAAGGTCTCCATATGGGCATATTCAGAAAAATCTGAAAAAAATTATAGAATGTTCTTCTCATGTGGATATATATATTTATAAAAAAAAATTTGGCGGAACCTCGATAGAACGTTCGTAACAAAATAAAGGAAATTTCGTTTATTTGGCAATTCCTCATCGGTTGGCAATGAAATGAAATTTTGAAAAATACTTTTTCATGTCGAATACTCTTTAAGATAAAAATGTTTCATATTGAACTTGTTTAAATAAATTTAACGTAAATAACTTTAGTTTTGTCAGTTTTAGTTTGATTTAACTATAGTTTTGTCATATATCTATATATTTATAATGAAAGTTAAATATCAAATTTTATGATTTAAAACAAAATTAAAATAAATTAAAATTGTTTCAACATCTCAAAATTAAGTCCAATTGAGCACTGTCGATTCAATTTCGTTGCTATGGAAATGACGAATTCTTTCATATTGAAATTAATAACTGCTAAATGAATCTTGGAATACACTTAAATATATGAAAGTATTTTCATATATGAAATTGTTTTTAAAGTAATAAAATTAAATAACAAGCATCATAAGTATGTAATACGAAAAAATGTATTTATTTAACTCTCTCATTGTTTGTGTTTAAATTCATGAAATACTTTTTACACGTATTCTAAAAATCAATTAACAAACAATTTTCAAGTGTATTAAAATCTTTTGCTTTTGGCGAGGAAAAGTATTGCTCGCCAAATCACGTGAGGCTTTCATTTTTTCGCACCAAATACTCGTAAGTATTTTATTTTTATTACATACATAAGTAGTTTAATTGATATTTTTTTTTTCAAAATATTCTGAGTATGCCCAGTAAGGAGACCTTCCTTGTGAGCAGCATCTGTTGTTCATGTTTGTCCTAAATTAAAATCTTTATGAAATGTCTAATTATAAGTATTATAACGTTTTAAAAGATTAATAAATAAATTTAGAAATTACTTCCTAACACAAAATATTCTGTACTTTTATTTTTAATTTGACAAAAATAACTTTATCAAATGCAAATTTAATAATAATAAAAAAATTATTTGATATTACTTCCTGAACAGGAAAATATGCCAAAAAATCATTTTTCTGTTTCGCAATTACATCAATCCCCCCCTCCCCCCCCCCCCCTCCTCCTCCTTCTTTCATGACAGATTTTGTAGCACTGAGCTATCTGGACTTTTCAAGTATCCAGCAATCAGCACTTCCTGAGCATGCCGTTTAGTTGAGCTTTTAGTGTATTTAATTAGATCTTAGCACACATAGGTGCTCATTAGGTTTTGCCATATATGACCCAACAGGCGGTGCTATGCTGTATTTTCCACAATTTACATATTTCATAATCTCTGGTGCGAAGCTTCATCAAACTTCACATTCACATAAACCTTAACATAAATTGATGCTGATCAGAGTTTGGTATATTTTGCTCAACAGATGGTGCTTCTAAGTTGCATTTTTAATCATCTTCCATATTTCTGAAGATTTAAACTGTTTTTAAAAATAATTTTGTTGAAGTGCCTGCTACTCTCTGAAGTTTCTGTTTGGATTTCTACTCCCACATCCTTCAGCATTTGAAGTTTAAATCTTTAAAATATCTATCCTGTTTATTGCTCTTCAGTAGCAGTAAATTTATAATAAAGCATTTAAATTATTCCATCTCTCTGAAATTTGTATTACTTCGCCCTCCCATTCTGTCACTCCAGCATAGAATACCAAGTTTAGTGTTTTTAAAACTGCATTTTTTAAAAATCTTCTGCTTTATTTACTGTTCTCTAGTTATAATACATAAATAATCATCTAAATTTTTTCCATCTCCTTCTGAAATGTTCACTGATGTTTATTGGCTCTTCCCAACATATAAAGTTTAAAATCTTTAAAACACTGCTTAATTTTTTTTTTTTTTTTTTTAAATGTGTTGTTCTCTAGTAACAATTAATAGTGGATTAAATAAATTGCATACCCCCCCTGCCCTTTTGCCTCCTCTCCAGCATGCAATTTTTTAAATGTTTAAAACTTCTTTTTTTAAATCTTCTGTCCTATCTTTTGATTTGTAGTAACAATAATTAAATAAATAAATCATTTAAATTACACCTCATTTTAGTCATTTCTTAATATGTTCATTAATAAAGTTTGTATTGAATTTGAAACTTATAGTAACCAATTTTACTTTTGAGACATCCCCAAATTTAGCTCAATTTTTAATACTGAATATCTCTAGAACTAAAAGAAACTTTGTAAAAAATTATACCTAGGATAATTTGAGGATCTACTTTCATATTCTGATGTCAAAATTAGGTTTTCATATTGAATAGTTGGGAATTTGTAAATTGTAATTCTTTTAATATTTAGATATCCCCTATAAAAAATTTTTAAAATATCAAATAAAAGTAAATTTTATTCCCAATTAAATGGTACAAGTTCCCCCTTTTTTTTATTTGTGGAGAAATTAGTATGTGTTGTATATTTTATATGTAGATTTCTTATAATATATTTAAAAATATACAGTACAAAGTCTCAAATGCGGACATCCGAAATTCTGAATTCTCCAAAATCCGGACGTTTTTCTAACTAGCGGTTTTTTTTTTAAATATATACCTATATAAAAAGAAAAGAAAAATATTATAAATTTGGAATTCTTAAAACCGGATCGAAAACCTCTCCTCTCGTCTAACGATTTTTAACCTTTTGAGTGCAAAGAAGCACGATCGCGCTCCTCAATACACTGGCCGAAAATGCCAGGAACGCGATCACGCTCCTGGCTCACGCATGAACTAATACAATCTCTATTTCATACTTGTGGATTCTTGTTTATTGTTTATTCCGCAATTGTATTTATAAGAAATCTAAAAAATACAATCTCTATTTCATACTTGTTGATTCTTGTTTATTGTCACTTATGTTGGAATTATAATAGTTATTGGAATTATAACATTTATTTTTTGTTTTTGAAATACTTTTCTTAAATAAAATGTTCCGAATTTAACTAAGAAATACACTATATTGCCATTAATGACCGGCAACTTTCAATTTTAGACATTTTGTCGAATATTTAGAAATATACTTGACAGATTCTTCTGGAATTTCAGGATTGAAAAGAACAGGTATGACCTCATATTTAGCAATGTCGATTTAATAAGGGGGGCAATTAGGGGGCCAACAAAAAATCAAAGAAAAAAAACAATACTTGGGATCACCCTGTAAAATAAAATGCACGAAATGATCTATCGCTACCGAATATAAATAAACAGACATTGTGCAATATGTGTATTCTTTTGTGTAAGAATAGCATGTATATTCATAGAGATATAGCGATTTATTTAAAAAAAAAAAAAAGCATGTTTTTTGCTTATAACATGCAGGGTTTTCAACCAAATTTAACTCCGGTTTCAGAAAAATTGACAAAATATAGTCAAAACAATATAGTGCAATTGGAATATAAATATATTAAATATTTTAGGAAATATGAGCAGTTGTATGAAATAATTTTTATCTGCGCATGCGTGAACGATAACAAGGATCATTTTACATAATTTAATTCTCAACTCTATGGAGCAACTTATTAAAAAAAATCTAGTTAAATATCGTAAAAATTCAGAAAGATATCGGCGTTAGAGTGAGCAAATTTTTAGTTGTTCTCTAAAAGCAGCTGAATGATAAGGGATTTTTCACAAATTGTCATTTTTAATTTTTAATTTTTTTTAATTTTCATTTTTTATTGATGCTTTAGTTCTTCTTGGATAACCACCAGAACTAGCCTATACCATCATCAAAAGAAGTATAAAAATCGAAGCATTTTTTCCAAATCTACTCATTGATACTCACTAAATACTAACTTTTTTCTGAAGTCAGTTAATAAAAAATGGCAATTTGTGTAAAATCCCTTATCATTCAGCTGCTTTTAGAGAACAACTAAAAATTTGCTCACTTTAACGCTGATAACTTTCTGAATTTTTACGATATTTGATTAGATTTTTTTTAATAAGTTGCTCCATAGAGTTGACTATTAAATTATGTAAAATGATCCTTGTTATCATTCGCGCACGTGCTGATAAAAATTATTTCATACAACTGCTCATATTTCCTGAAATATTTAATATATTTATATTCCAATTACACTATATTATTTCTACTATATTTTGTCAATTTTTCTGAAACAGGCGTTAAATTTGGTTGAAAACCCTGCATGTTATAAGCAAAAAACATGCAAGAATTTTTTAATTTGTTTTAAATAAATCGCTATATCTCTATTAATATATGTGCTATTCTTACACAAAAGAGTACACATATTGCACAATATCTGTTTATTTATATTCGGTAGCGGTAGATCATTTCGTGCATTTTATTTTACAGGGTGATCCCAAGTATTATTTTTTTCTTTGATTTTTTGTTGGCCCCCTAATTGCCCCCCTTAACAAATCGACATTGCTAAATATGAGGTCATACCTGTTCTTTTTAATCCTGAAATTCCAGAAGAATCTGTCAAGTATATTTCAAAATATTCGACAAAATGTCTAAAATTGAAAGTTGCCGGTCATTAATGGCAATATAGTGTATATATAAATATATATATATATTTAAATTTCTATTTTCCTCTAGCAGCATGTCACTTGTAGCTAATTCTCTAAAAATCATGTTGGCATTCAAAGGATTAAAGAACAAGATACTCATTTCATTCCACGTGTCTAGTTACGGCAAAATGATCTTACGATCTGTTCTTCCGTAATACTTTTCCAAGCCTGCGACACCAACATCAGCACGCCTTGCCAGGATGGCTTTTTAAAATGCCGTGATGATTCAAAACTCTATTTTTTTTTCTCATTTTTTGCACGGCAAAAAACTATTAAAATTCTATTCTTTTAAATATAAAAAGGACTTTGTGAATGTGTCAACAAGTTTGCGTTACTTACGTGCAGAAAAAAAAAAAAAACTATTGAGTTGCAAGCAAACAATAAAGAAATAGAATGAAAAACCAAACTTTTTTTTTCTTTACTGTTAAAAAAAAAAAAGGAAAAAAATCCATATCTCATATGTAAATTGACCGATTTCTTTCAAATTTTCAGCAAGTTGAAAAAATAATAAATTAGGCTGTGTAACAAATTTTTATTAAAATTAATCAGTTATAAGTAAGTTAGAACGCCTTCCAAAAATGCCCACTTTACAGAAACAACGGAGAAAAAGTTGGAAGCTATCTGTTGTTTGTTTTTGTTTATTCACCTTGCTCCACGAAATCGGAAGTCGAGTGTTTACTCAATGAGTTCATCAACTTTGAGTGGATAATATGTTTTGCTATGCAGAAAGAAACCATGGATAGATTATTTTTATTTATTTCTTTTTAACTAAAGAAAAAAAAATACAAAATACTAAAGTATACCATCCAAAACAAGATGTTTATATTTTAATTTACAAAGCTTAAAAAATCAATAACGAAATTTTTTCGAAAAGTGAAAGTTTTTGAAAATTGGTGGGTGGGGGCCTACAAACAAGTGGGGTCATATTTTCAGAATTTTATGTTAAGTAACTAAATGCGTTGTAATTCAGATAAGTTTTTATTTACTTTTATAAAAAAATTTATCTCAGATATCTACTTTAGTTTTATTATTTTAAAGTATATTATCTTTTTTTTTTTTTTTTGGTATTGTAAACGTGTTTCTGATGTAAATAATTCGTGGGGAAAGGGGTTGTCCAATGTGGATAGATTTTTTTATTTTACCTTAAAAAATATATTAAAAATATCTGTTTTAATATTATTGTTTTTTAGTATTAAAAATGCATTCTTGACATAAATCATGCACTTTTTTTGTTTTTTGTGAGGGGTGGGGGGGGGGGGGGATATTAATTTTTTTTGACAAATAAACTGAAAATGATCCGAAATTCGGAATCGCTGAGTTCCGGAGGGTTCCGGGTTTTGGATCTTGTACTGTATATAGCAACCCCCCCCCCCCCCCAAAAAAAAATAAATGCAGCCAAGTAGAAGAAATTAAATATGGTAATTAATAGGCATATGTATCCTTTGTATTTTATTTTATATTAACAAGCATTCATTTTACATACATATTTACATGTTTGTCTGTTCAGGACATTTAAATTCATCTCCTTTATCTGTCTTACTACTACTAGCTCAGGTATTAGATGTTAACATCTGGTAATTTTTTCTGGGTTTGACTAAAAGGAAAACTTCCTTGTCACTTTTGGTTTCAGCAGTTTCCATAAGAATATGATTTATAAACATGATTGCTGCAAATCCTTTACCTTAGGGAATTGCATGTATATTTAATATAGGTTACTTTGTTTCCCATATACTTCCATGTTCCTATTTACTCCTGTTAATTTCCATTTGGTTTCTTTGTTTATCATTTTTATTCATGATAAAACCCCTTAAGATTTAATGTTTTTCTCATTTCTGTCTTTTTTGTCTTTCATTGTATGTTAATTTTCATGGATTGGTGTCTAATTTATTGCTTCATTTATTTTTTACCAACTTAGACAAAGAAGATGGATACTATTCTGTTGCTGTCATCAGAGAATCTTTGATCGTTAAATCATTAGCAGATCTAAAAGGGAAAAAAGCCTGTTTTCCTGGAGTCGGTCAGATGGCAGGATGGGTCATGCCTATTTCAGTTTTGATTGATAAAGACATAATTGAAGTTAAAGATTGCAACAATATCATTAAAACTGCTGCTGCATTCTTTGGAAGTAGCTGTGCACCTAATTCATTAATTGATAAGTTCAATCCTTCAGGTATTTTTAATTGATTTTTTTTCTTAATTTTGATAGACATCAAAGATATGGCTGCAGCATAATGAGTTTTATGTTTAATTTTTTTATTAATAATGTTTTTTCTTTCTTTCTTTCTTTCTTCATAAGGTGATAATCCATTGCACATGTGTGAACTTTGTTCTGGTGACAAAATTTCTCACTGCTCTGGAAGTGATCCGTATGCCAATTTTGATGGAGCATTTAAATGTCTGATTAATGAAGGGGATGTTGCTTTTTTAAAACATACTACTGTAGAAGAGATGACAGAATCTGAAAAATATAATGGACCCAGCAAGCATAACTTCAAGCTGCTTTGCCCTAATGGATTTACTGCTAATATTGATTCTTACAAAAGTTGCAACTGGGGATATGTCTCTGCTCATGCCGTTGTCACTACTTCTGCAGCATCTCCTCGTAGAAAACTACTGTTTCAGAAATTTTTGTCTGTATGTTTCAATTTTCGTATTCTAAAGTATTCTCAGTAAAGAATTCTTAATATTTTTCAACCTTGTTTTTTTCTCAAGATGGCTCTTATTTTCAAGGTTGCATTTCTAATTTGAAAATATGTATGCTTGCATAAATAGATTTTATTAAAAATAATATCAAAATTATTTTACAGATGATATCCAAGTACTTGTATCATAGAATTTATTAAGTTGCTGTTTTTTTTTAAAGAAATGTGCGTTAATTGGCAGCTTTAAGTTCTAAAGTACTAAGTACCTTCTTTAGAAAAATATTTATTTGTTGTCCATGTATATGTCCCAGAATGTATGCAGTTCTTCTCTTTAGATCAGTCTACATAAATAGTCAATTATTTAGTATTTGGAGAATAGTTTATTATTGAGTTTGACATTAAATAGTATTTTGTAAAGTTTAGTTCTTCTCCATAAATTGATGAACAGTATATAGGGGAGAGTGGTAATGAATGGGCCAATTTTTGGTTTTTAATTTTTGTAATTTTTTTCTAATAATTTTTTTGTTTTGGCTCAGAATTGGCTCTTCAGTTACTTTACTTATTTGGTTACATAAAAAAGTCATAAAAATTGGATTAGAAAATGTCTATAATGAATAATAATAGAAAATAAAAATATAGAAATTTGGCCCATTCATTTCCGCTCATGGGGCTGAATAGGGCATTGAAGGTAATGAATGGGCCACTAAATGAATTCAATGAAAAAATGTGGAATTAATCATTTACTCACCAAATATGACAATATGAAAGGCATTTGACATGATATGATCAAAAGCATACTGAAATAGTAAGCAATACACAATGCTTATCAAAATTTATAAACATCAAAAGTGATATTATTAAATCACATAATTGTAGTAGGAAAATGATAAAATAATGAGATTATAAGAAAAGAGGAACATAAAATATGCATAAAAATAACAGATATACACATTATGATTTAACAAAATTTATATTTTTCAAAATTAATATTAAACGACATGGTTGTAACCAGTGGTGTAGTCGTAAAAAAAAAAAAAAAAAAAAAAAAAAAAAAAGACAGAAGGTATACGCTTAAGTCATGAACGTCATGCCTTAAGATGTTGATATTGAGTTGTAAAAAGCTGTGTTTTCTTCTGTTATTTTTCTTTTTCCATCTTTTTAGTTTTCCTCTGGTGGATGGAATGTATGGCAAATTTTTTAAAATTGGAACTCATTATTTCTCTCTTGTATGTTATATAATTCTGATCCAAATTTCTGAGTTATAAATATGTATATGATGACTGTAGGTAATTGATATTTAGCATAAAAGTCACTGATTTATGTGTAACTATTTATTTTTCACATCAAAAAACCCTGAATGAAAATTTTTGATTTCCAAACTTTCGTCCTTAAATCTGATTATACCTGAACCAAATCAGTACTCAATCGTTTACTAAAAGGTTAGTATATAGTATTAAAATTTTAGAGCTACTGTATAAAATTAAATGTATTCTTTTAATTAAAATGTGCATAATGTTAATCCTACAGCAAAATGCTTAAAAAAAAAAGTGACTTTGGGAAATGAAAATTTTCAAAGTGTTAGTTTTCGTATTTTCTTAAATGGTTTGCAGTGTTGCAAAGAGAATTTGAAGTATGCTATTTGGTATTTTTTTTGTGTGTGTACATTTTGATTGATTTTTTTGGTGTTGTACATATTTTTTAAATGTGCCAGAAAAAGGGAGGGCAGGGCAGGGGTTGTCCGGGATTTTAAATGCTTAAAAAAGTAGTCATTATCGTCCAAACTTTTTGAAATTTTTTGGAGTTAAAAGCAATATTTTCGTAGCATGTATGAAAAAATAACTTTTAGTGGTGGCTTATAAATTTTTTTTTTTTTTTGGTCTATTTCAGTAGTCTGAAGTCATTGAGATTTTCAGCAGTTGTAAATATGATAGTTATGCAACTCGTGAGAAAAAATCATGAAAAAATATTGATATTTATTTGAAGAAGGAATAAGTTTTCTTCTCAACTTTTTTTTCTTGTTTTCAGCTCGATTCTATTAGCATAACAAAAAAATAGTTCTTATCATCCGATTTCTCTAAAATTGTAATAGGTTATAAATATAACTGTATCAGATCCTTCTTTAAAATTTTGTGAAAGAATATGCATATTTAGTAGTTAAAACTTGAGCCGAAGGCAAGTGAAATTGTGCCAAAACATGCCCAGTTTTCAGTGTTTTCGCTTCACACATTTTATTTTGTGAAAATAAACGTGTGTGTGTGTTTTTATTTTGTACTCATCTGAAGGTTTTGAAATTTTTATAGGTGGTGTAAATCTGGTCTGAAGAGATGCTGTGAAAAGATTGTGTTTAAATATGTATGTTTAGCCACTTTTACTGTAGAAAAAAAGATCGACTCTGTTAAGTACAAAGTGACCTGCAGTAGCAAATTTTTTTTTTTTTAATGAATTATTTTTTATGATTATTTATGATTTTTTATGATTATTTTATTTAATGAATTTTTTTATATGAATTTTTTTTTTAATTCATATTTTTAAAAACAGATTACACTTTCGAAAAGAAGAAGGTCTCAGCTTTACATATGTATTTTTTGTTAATCGTTATCTCAGAAATTGCACTCTTGGGAAACAGTGTCGATATGAGAAAAAAACCCTGCCAAAAAGATCCATTTTGAAATTATTTATAAAGGGTTTAACAAGGTTGTTTTTTCAAACTGATTATGTCATTTAAGACATAAAAGTATGATCTTTCAGAAAATGTCTTCTATTTTTAACTTTACTAAGCGGTTTGGCCGATCAAGGCTAAAAAATAATGCGAAAAAAAAATCCGTCTTTTTGTTCTTCATTTTTGTCTCATGTGAATCGGGTGCTGGGCATGTGTAAGCGCTTTTGCCAGTGTGGAATGAAAGAAATGAGTTTTTCATGAGAGTTCTTTGTGATTTTTAATTAGTATTGTCAAAAAATTAAATTTCTGAATCTCAGGTGCATCAGGACATTCCTCACTTAAATTTTCAGACTTGTACATGTGATAGATTTCACTAGCTATCACAGACAGGCAGAGCAAAACTTTATTAATATAGATAACATTATTAACAGACTTAAAAGGTATGTTCATCTCTTGAGCTAACTCTCTAAGACTCATGCAATGATTTTTGAGCACCAGCTTCTTGATGTTATTGATGCTTGAGTTGGTCGTAATTGCTGAAGGTCGACCAGAATGAGGCAAATCAAGTGCTACTTCTCGGCCCTCTTTGAATACTTTATATCATTCATATGCCTGTGTTTTTGAGATGCATGGTTTACTGTAGGTCTTTTGTAACATTTTCAGTGATTCGGCACACAAAATTTAAGGCACACTCTTTGCTCAACTAATTCTTCTGTTTTGAAAATCACAGAGTATCCCAAAGTATGTCTGAAAAAACAGCTGCTGTCTACACACTAAGACACAGATGGGGCTCAAACTTTGCATTGTAACTCTGTAGAGTGGTTCCAAATTGCAGAAAATAAGTGTCATGATATCTTTTATGCTTGTCTTAAATCCCCAGTATTTTTTACACAGAATGTAAAACATAATAATGGTATAGATCAGTCAATTATTCTTTGCACCTATTGCTATCTTTCATCAAAAAATTCAATAAATCTATAATTATAGTATTTATTTTTCCAAGAATAGTTAGTCCATTAATCTATGCTGTAGATGTCCAAAATTTCAAAATAATAGTTAATATCTTTGTTTTTAATGGTAACATAGTGTCAAAACAAAAATTTCTGAGCTCTGTAACATAGGAAAAAAATATACAATGTGTCTCAAAAAGATTGAAATATGCTTTCATTTTTTACCTATTGTGGAGATACATAGGCAATATAAATTCCAAAATTGTTTAAAGTAAGGTTAGAATTAAGATTGTGTTTATGAAATATTCCTGCCATTAATTTTCTAAAGGTTACACTTTTTCAATTTTTATTTGGTCCCTGATACTCTGAATGTTATGAAATTTTATAGTTTTTCAGCACAAAAAATAGAACAGTGAATTTTTAGTACCAGAAACCACTGAAATTTCATAAAATTCAAAGTATTGTAACTCAGTTAATTTTGATCATAGAAGAATGTGGTAAATGTTTCCAAATATATCCTATAAGACCTAGGCACCATTGAAGAATTTGAAAAGGTAACTTTTTGAAAATATGGTAGCACTATTTCATCTACATAATCCTTATTTATATCTTATTTTGAAAGTTTTCCAATTTATATTGCCTACATATCTCCAACAGGTAAAAACTTTAAGCATGTTTCAATCTTTTTAGGACATTCTTCAGACCTTAATGTAAATGAACAAAGAGAAAATGGCATTTCTGGTTAGCATATCTAAAAATCTAGCATAGTAGACTCCCTTAAATCTGCGAACGCCTAAAACCCGCATATTTTTTCAGATGTAAACAATGAAATTTACAGTTAAGTTGCAGGAGCAAAATTCAAGATGGCGCCGAAATCAGCGACTACTGCAATGTTTTTTTTACTAAATTTTTTGTTAATCACTCTCTTTTGGTTATTACAGCTGATTTATTACTAAATAAATTTACATTACTTTTGATTTTGATATAAATTAACATATCTATATCAAAAATTCCAGGATTTGAAATGGAAAAATCCACGAACCGGAATGCTATTTTAAAATTATTGTTTGCGGAATTTTTTTTTTAAATTATAGACAAATTTATTTCTAAACATACAAAACAGTATAAGAAAAGCATTTAAGACTCTAAATAACAATGAAAAAAGTTGCAGAGAGCGTAATACGTTATATATACTGATAATAGTATAATTACGTATCAATCTTTACCACTAGATGGCAGCATAGGACTTTTGGAATCAAATTGAATCGATTTTGTTGGTTAATTTAATATTTTTCTAAATTTTTATTTTACATAATTATTTTAATAATTACTTTCCTTTAAACTAATAAATTATTTTAATATTTTACTTATTTTAATGTTTCACTTTGTTGTAAGCATTCGTTATAATTTCCCTTGCTTAACTACCAATCAAATTAATGATTCAAAAATGTGAACATATCAATGACCAGAAATCCACAAAATTCTAAAATCTGCACAACCTCTGGTCCCAAGCTGTGCGGATTTGAGAGAGTCTACTGTAATTAAAAAAAATTCAAAATTTTACTTGTGCAAATTAATTTTTTTATACAA
Source organism: Maratus speciosus (assembly GCA_963932465.1). Taxonomy (NCBI): domain Eukaryota; kingdom Metazoa; phylum Arthropoda; class Arachnida; order Araneae; family Salticidae; genus Maratus; species Maratus speciosus. The sequence goes on along the minus strand of OZ010796.1, from coordinate 356,048,639 downwards.
TACATTCTGATCATTTGGGGCAGTCACTTTGTTGGGATAAATCATGCAGAAACAATGTGTCCTAATTAACCAAAATTTACTGTATATACATATATATTTCAACTTATAAAAATATGTGATAAATATTGCAAATATAGGTGCTAAAAGCAGCTCTTAAAAAAGCATTTCAATATGATCATCAAGCAATACATGAATTTGAATTTACTAAAATTTAGGAGAAGATGTATAAAAAAACCCAAAATATAATTACAAATAACACAATAACAGCAAATCAATGTCACAGGTTAAATGATCTGCCTATATTACCTTACTATTGCCTTTACTAGTAAAGGCAGATCATTTCCCTGTGACATTGATTTGCTGTTGTCTTTGTGTTATTTGGAATTACATTTTCTTTTTGTTACTGATCATAAAATATATTTTGCAATTTTATACATCTGCTCCTAAATTTTCGTAAATTGAAATTCATGTATTTTTTTATGATTTATATATACACATACATATATTGTGGAGTAAGAAGAAAAGGAGAAGAGAAGATTGATCTTGCCAGTGGACATGTATTATACTACAGAGGCACAAAAGATGGAAAAACAATCAGTGTAGGATTTCTGATTCATAAAAGGTGGGGGAATCACATCATAGAATATGATAGAGCATCAGATAGAGTTGCAAGATTAGTAATACAAGTGTCCAGAAGGTACAAGTTGCAAATTACCCAAGTTTATGCACCAACGATAAGCTATACTGATGAACAAATTGGGGATTTTTATGAAGAAGTAGCGTCCATGCATCAAAAGGGAAAATGCTGCATAAAATTAATAATGGGAGACTGGAATGCTAGAATTGGGGAAAAAAGAATGGTGAGTTTTCAGTAGGAAATCATGGAATTGAGGTGTGTAATGAAAGAGGAAACTGATTGAGTTCGCAGAATATGAATAGATGTATATCATGAATTCATTTTTCAAGAAAAAGCCACAAAGAAAATGGCATTGTGCAAATGGCTCAACAAGTGAAATCGACTAAATCTTGACAAACAAAAAGCATCTTATTCAGGATTACAGCATTCTCAATAACTTCAATACAGGAAGCAATCACAGGTTGGTTAGATGCAGATTGCTGTTAAATACTAAAGTGGAGAGAATGAAGCTTTTGCAACACTCAAAGAAATCAATTGATATTATACATCTCCAGAAACATAAAGAAGAATTTCACCTGGAACTTAAAAACCATTTTCAAGTACTTCAATCAACTTTAGAAGAAGAGCAAGATGTTACAGTAGTGAACAAGAAACTAACCAATCTCTACAAGAAATTGCAAAGAAGATAGCCAGAGATGTTCAAGTAAAGCAGATGAAGAAAATAACAGAAGAAACAAGAAGATTGATGAAGAAACACAGAGAATTTAAAATGAAGAAAAGCGACCTTAAATCAAGAGTTGAATATCCTGAATTATGTAAAACAGTAAGAAAATGTGTTACAGAAAATATCAGGAAATTTAACTGCGATTTTGACAAGAAAGTTCTAGAAGATAACAAAAGTTTAAAATCAGCTAAGCGCAAACTATGTACTGGAAGAAAAGGTATTTTTGCACTAAAGAGGGCAGATGGAATAATCACCAAAATCAATAGCGAAATAGTACACATTGTCGAAAAATTCTATAACGACATATAAAAATGTGAAGATCAAAGGGAAATCAACCTATGTGATACACGCAGACCTGCCAACCTTTGAAAATGAGAAATAGCAGCACTCAAAATTCAAATCAATCTAGAGGGTAGGTTGGTTGATTGGTTGCTGCTTTCGGGGTGTTTCTGAGCCAAAAAATCTTAATTTCACAGCAAATTTTCTGAAAGGTTCCAACAGAGGGGGAGGGGAGAGGGGTGGAAATTCCCTCTGTGCGCTAATTATGCACTTTTTTCCACAATCCTTTGAAGAAATTTGCATTTTTTCCGCCTCACTTTGCCGAAATTCGCATTTTTTCCACAATCCTTTGATGAAATTTGCGTTTTTTTTTCGCTATGTTTAACAAAGTTTGCATTTTTTTTGCAATCCTTTGATGAAATTCGCGTTTTTTTCGCGATCTTTTGGTGACATTTGCATTCTTTTTGCAAAATTTGACAAAGTTTGCATTTTTTTTTTTTTTTTTTTGTGATACTTTGACGAAATATGCGTTTTTCCACGATCCTTTGATAAATTTCTCGTTTTTCTGAGATCCTAGAAATGATCTGCGTTTTTTTTTTGCAATCCTTTGAGGCAATCCAGGTTTTTTTCGCGATTCTTTGACGAGATTCGCGTTTTTTTCTGCAATCCTTTGATGAAATTCATGTTTTTTTCCCGATTCTTTGAAGGAATTTGCCTTTTTTGTGATCCTTTGATGAAATTTGTATTTTTGTCGCGATCCCTTGACGTAGTTCATCTTTTTTTTGCAATTACTTGAACAAATTTGTGCTTTTATCACAATCCTTTGCCCAAATTTGCGTATTTTTTGAGATTTGCGTTTTTCTGCAATCCTTTGACAAAATTGGCACTTTTTTCAAAGAATGATTGATGAAATTGATTTTTTTCGGCGTGTGTGTTTTTCGCAGAAAATCATAGTTTCAGACCGATTTTCGTAGTATCGTAGTCTTTAGCTCCAAATCATAGAAACTACGATTTTTTTCGTAGCAGTTGGCAGGTCTGTACACGAGAAAACTTAACAGAAACTGAAGAGATAATCCCGGTGATGACAGATGAAGTTTTACAAGCCATTAGATTTATAAAAAAAGAATATGCCCTGGTGAAGATGGAATTACAATTGATCTTATCAAAAAAGCAGGTGAAGAATTTGCAAAAAGGCTGTCCTTACTGTTTTCAAAGTGTCTTAAGAAGTCAGATGTACCAGAAGATTGGAATAATGCTGTAATGGTGCTACTTTACAAGAAAGGGGAGAAAAAAATATTAAAAACTACTGTCCGATCAGCTTACTATCAGTGATTTATAAAATTTTCACCAAAGTTTTAACGACAGGACTTGAATCAGCTCTGGACTCATCTCAACCTAGAGAGCAAACAGTATTCTGAAGTGGATTCAGCGCAATGGATCATATCCAAACAGTAAGGGAACTCATAGAAAAACATAAGGAATATAATTTACCTCTCTGCCTTGCCTCTATTGATTATGAATTATGAAAAAGCATTTGATTCGGTCTACACATCAGCAGTAGTAGAATCTCTGGAAGACATTATTGGTATAGACAAACCTTACATCAATATCATTAAAAAGATTTACAAGAAAGCAACAGCAACCATCCATTTGGACAAAGGAAAAGCGAAGATCAAACTTGAAAGAGGGGTAAGACAAGAAGACACCATTTTGCCTAAGCTTTTTACTGCGGTCTTAGAAAATATTTTCAAGAATCTGGATTGGAAAACAAAGGGATTAGAATAAATGGAGAATATTTATGTCATCTCCAGTTTGCTGATGACATTTTAATTTTCAGTAACAGCCCTGAAGAATTGGAAAATATACTAAAAGATTTGGCAGAAGCTAGCATTAATGTGTTATTAATGTAATTATAATAAAAATAAATTTGGAAAAGACAAAGGTGATGTTCAATTCATTTGCATCCAAAAAGAAAATCGTCCACAACAACACTGAGATTAAAGAAGTGCAAATTTATGTGTACCTTGGACTGGAAGTATCATCAGATAATAGTATCGTGAATGAAATCAATAGAAGAATAAGAAATGCATGGAGTGCTTTTGGGAAGAACAACATTATTCTGAAGAGTAACATGCCTCTTTGTTTGAAAAGAAAAGTGTTTAACCAATGTGTTTTGCCTGCACTAACTTATGGAGCAGAAACATGGACACTAGCAAAACAGATGGTACAAAGATTACAAACAATACACAGAAGTATGTAAAGATGTATGCTAGGCATAACTAGAAGAGACAGAAGGACAATAACTTGGATAAGAAGTCAGACGAAAGTTTCTGACATCATTGAAAGAATTAAATGGCTAAAATGGAAATGGGCTGGGCACATTGCATGAAGACAAGACAATAGATGGAGCACAAATACCCTACAGTGGTATCCCAGAGATGTAAAATGATCAAGAAGATGACATCAAGTAAGATGGAGTGATGAAATCAAAAAAGTAGCCAGTGTTAATTGGATAACTAAAGCACTAGACAGGAAACATTGGAAAAATCTGGGAGAGACCTACATCCAGCAGTGGATTAAAAACAGTTCATGATGATGGTGATGATATCTCCGGTTGTAAGCCCCCACCCACTTTTAAGTAGTTTTGATTTTCTTTTCCATTCCCAAATATAAACACCTCCCCCTTCACAAACTTTTTTTATGGAAAAAAATTATTTGAAAGTCTAAGGGAGATAATTTTGAATCTTTACTTTTTTGGTGGATTTCCATATGTTTTTATATAATTTTAATGAATCCCCCCCCCCTTGCATGAAATGTCCACTTCCTTTCTTTGACGTCCCTCCCTGGCATAAAAAGTTTAAAATCTTGAAAGTCTTAATACTTTTGGTCTAATTGTTGCTCTCTAGTAACACTAAATAAATAATCAATTATCTAAATTACTCTCCTTTCTCTAAATTTCCTCTTTCTCCTCTGACCTCCACCCAGCAAAGTTTTAAACATTTAAAATTATATATATTTTTTTTAATTCTGCTATATATTTTGCTTTGTATTAGGTGATTTACCTAAAATTTCATCTACATGATCTCATACAAGTCTCACTCATCTAAAATCTCCATCCTCTTTGAAATTTATGATCAATCCTTTTCCCTCAAAGGGGAGGGGGTCTTCTAAATATGTGAGAGGATAGCAAAAGATGTTTTTTTTTCACAGTTTGGTTGTTTTCAACCCTGAATCATATGTATATTTTATGTTTAAATAGAAAAAAATAGAAGGTTTTTTATTCTGTGTGTGTGTGTTGTGGGAGAGGGGGATGAAAAAAAAGAAAAGGTTTTTTTGGTGGAGGGTGAGAAATAATTTAGGTGGCTATTTAAATACTTTTACAACAAAATCACAAATCAAGCCGAAAAAAAATAGAGAATTTTACAGATTTTAAACTGCATGAGATGCTGAGGGGAGGGAGGGAGAGGTTGATATTCATGATATGAAGGTAGGGAGGGAGAAGCAGAGATTTTGGGAGGAGGGGATAATTTAGGTGATGTATTTTTTATTTATTTGTTACTATAATGTATTAAGTAGGTCAGAAAAGAAATTAAAATTAGAGTTTTATAGATTAAACTAGCCAAACCTATGGCTTTGCTCACATAATAGTTGAATAATGCCAAATGGTATTTATGGGCCTGTTTTTACTAGAAAAAATTACACTGTTAGGAATAATTAAAAAATTTCTAATTAAGCGACAAATTGACTAAACTTTATTATCACTTTGCATTAGGCAAAAATGAGACTTAAATTAATCAGAACTTAAATTCTAAATAGAGGATAATTCAGAATGTATTTTGAAGCTTTTACACTGATTTCAGTTTTCATTTGAGGTTTTGAATTTTTTAGAAACTGTTCTTAGCACTCATTTACTTCTTAAATGTAACCATCATACTATATTCCATGATTTTTGTCTAATGGCCTACCATACCTCTGGTGGTGGTAGCACCAACATAAAATATAGTATATGTTGGAACAGGGACTGTCACCATGAATTTGCTAACTTAAATTTTGAAATCGGTTTGATATTTACTGATATTCCATAGAAATCATAATTTAGAATGTTTTTAAAAGGTTTTTCTCTTGTTTTACCCCTTTAAATTTTGAATCTTTTAAGAAACTATACTTAGAGAGAATTTACATCTTGTAAGTTCCTATCATGCCAAATTTTTGGTTTCTATCTTTAAAAATTCAATATAAATTGTAATTTGGAACATTTTTAGAACACTTTTTGCTTATTTCATCCTTTTAAATTTTGATTTTTTTTTTTTTCAAATGTTCTTAGAGAGCATTTACATCATATAAGTAGCTACCATTCAAAATTCCAAATTTCTATTTTTAGCAATTCCTAGGAAATTTTTAGAATGATTTTCATTCATTTCATATTTTTAAATTTGGAAAATTTTAGAAACAGTTCTTAGAGAGCATTTACATCTTATAAGTCAGTACTATGCGGAATTTCAAGTTTCTAGCCCTTTCAGTATCACAAAAATTACAAATTTAGAATGTTTTTCGCTGTTATACCACTCCATTGGTGGTGGCACCAACAAAAAATGTAGTATATGTTGAAACAGAGACTGCCACAACCATTTAAAAGTCGGTCCGGTATTTCCTTAAATTCCTCAGAAGGTGTAATTTAGAAAGTTTTTTTAATGCTTTTTGTTCATTTCACCCTTTTTAAATTTTGAAATTTTTAGTAACTGTCTTAGAGATCATTTATATCTTATCTTTCAATTTTCTATCTTTAACAATTGCATAAAAACTGCTGTTTGTGCATTTTCACACCTTTTACATTTTGAATTTTTTTTCGACTGTTCTTATATGGGATTTAAATCTTATAAGTAACTTCCATGCAAAATTTCAAGTTTCTAGCTCTTTCAGTGTCACAAAAATCGCAATTTAAAAAGGTTTTCCTCCCGCAACCCCCAGATGTTAGTGGCACCAATATAAAATATAACCTATGTTGGAGCAAGGACTGTCACCATCAATTTGCAACCTTTACTTTTGAAATCGGTTTTGTATTTCCTGAGATTGCTTAGAAATCATAATTTAGAACATTTTTTGAATGCTTTTCTCGCATTTTCACCCCTTCTAAATTTAGGTTCTTTTAGAAACTGTTCTTAAAGTGAATTTTATCTTATAAATAACAACCATGCAAAATTTCAAGTTTCTATTCCCTTTAGTAACACAAAAATTGCATTTTTAGAAGTTTTTTGCTCCTCCATCCCCTTGGGGGTTGTGGCATCGAAATAAAATATAGCCTATGTTTGAACAGGGATGGTCACCATTAATTTGCTACCATTATTTTTTAAATCGATGTGGTAGTTCCAGAGATTACCCTCTACAAATAAACACACACACAAACTTTACTATTTTATAACATTAGTATAGATAGATTATGCATGTTTGATATAGGGTATCAACGATTTTAATCAGTTGATTTAAATCAGCGATTAAATCGTGATTTAATCAACTGATTTTTTTAAAAAAATCATTGATTAAAATCAAAAAATTTCTAAATGTTTAAAATCTCAAAAAAAGTATTAAAATCTAAGATAAACATAATTTGAAAGTTTCTACAGATATTTTGAGTTATGAATAAACACAAAAAGTGCTTGAAATAATTGTTTTTAAGCTAAATTCCTGAGTACCTATTGTAAAAAATTAAAAACAGTTAAGTTTGTAAAAAGCATTGTTTATATCCAACATAAAACAGTTTCATTTAAAAATGATGTTTAAATCTAATATAATTTGTAATGTCATAATTTCCTTTAGGTAATCAATTTATACTTTATTTTATATAAAATAAACAAATAAGTGCAATAAATTTCTGCAGGTAAAAGAATAAATAATCGGTGTCTTAGTTCCTCATTCTACTTTTGTAATAATTAATAGCAATCTCGAGTCAAAGAAGAATGAAAGAGTGACATCTGCTCAACAACTAAATTGTAAATGAATGCATAAGACAAAAAGAACTAATTTGTATAAAAATATATAAAAGAAGCACAGCAAGAGCTTCTTCAGTATAGGTTGAATAAATTATTATTATTATTATTTTTTTTTTTTACTTTGGAACTCATATATACTAAAAAAAAATTAGGGATTGAAAAGGCAGCAAAACTTAAAAAGAAAAAAAAATGAACCACTGAAAGCTAATAACCCCCACTGAGAGGTAATAATGCCGTTACATAGATATTTTGAGGATTTTAGATATAAGTGGCTATCCTTATATTTATTCTGTATGTGTGTATGAATGGGTTTAACTCATTTTAATAATTTTTTTGGTTAGCATGCACATACATGTGTACAAGTTTAGATTTTGGTGATTAACAGTAATTTTTCTAAGTACAAATTCAAAACAAGCTGCCAATAATATTTGTTAGTTTTGTTATTTGTGTTATTAACTAATGAAATTACTTATTTACAGTTTTTTTTATATTCTGTAATTATTTACTGTTTCTTCTAGGCCATATTTTTTAAGGGTGCAGCACCCTGCTTCTTTTGAAATTGCCAAAATAAGCAAAAACAATAAGCCTTAAAAAAAAAAAAAAAAAAAAAAAACTTGCAAAAATAATAGAACTTTATTTCTTTAGAAAAAACAGGATATTATTAAAAATTAAAGTCACTTTATTTTATACTAAAAATTATTCTTTTTTTTTTTCTTATATCTTTACTAAACACATTACTGATATATTTCCTCGTGAAATAGTGCCTTTTTTTGGAACCAGCATCCTGCCACTTTTTCTTTCTAAAATGAATACTACATTGTTAATTATCATTTTAATAATTAAAGCTTAAAAATGTATATGTTCCTAATTAGAGAGTTAATTGTTTAATAATTATTAATTTGAAGTAGTGTTAAATATTTGATATTAAATGCAGTTAGTAATAATTTTAATAAATGTTAAATATTGCTAGTATTTAATAAAGCTTTACATAATTTTTTACAATGTTAATGTATGTAACATTACTGTATGATACTAACTAATGAAACTACTAATTTAGAGATTTTATAATTTCTGTAATTACTAACTAATAATTATAATTTTATTAATTAAAGTGTAAGAACATAGATTATGTTATCAATTAGTGGTTTAATTGTTTTGGAAACCTAAAACTCTTGGTAGCTATTCAGTATTTGAATGCTGTGAAAAAAAAATCATAAAAATCCGATTTAAATCAAAAAAATCTGATTTAAATAAAAAAAATCTGATTTTTTTTATTTTAAGAAAATCATGATTCTTTTACACCCTAGTTTGATACAAGGTGCGGGTGGGAAAGGTGGCGTATATGATTGATTAAATATTGTTGCAATAAAACAACAAATAAAGAAGTAAATTTGAAAAAAAGAATTAAAGTTTTTAAGTTTTGCTTAGAATGTTTTTGGATTTTTTTTTTTTTTTTTTTTTGTAGAAATCAGAAATCTGCTGAAATATGGAAGATTCTCACCCTTGTATTTGCCTTATTTACTTCTAAGAAACTAATGATAAAAAAGAGTTTTTTAATGACTTTAAAAAATCTCTTATAAGCACCCCCTCCCTGCTGAATTAAACTTCTTTTGTTGTTGAAAAAAAAGGGGAGGAGTGCTTACAATTGAGATTTTTTGGTATAGCTCATCTTTGGTATAAATAATAGTTCATTGACCCATATCAATATATTATCAGTACTTAAAAACAAAATTACTGACAATGTACATTTACTTATAATGATTAATTTTCATAGTTTTTTTAGCTTCAAGTTTTGCTTGTTATCCATCTCCTTTTAAATACAGGGTGATTCAGCTCGTCGGTGACAAACTTTAAGGATCGATAGAGCACACCTAGACGAACATTTTTGAATAGGGAATGTAGGGTCCCTGACGCGATGGTAAGGCGCTAGGCGCTTTCGAAAATTTGGGTGCCGAAATTCGAAACGTCATAAAAACTAGGGAAATGGTTAGATTTTCTTGCTTGTTGCGTCGAAATGATTCTGTTTGTTTAGACTTTCTTCAGTACCAATTTGATAAGCGTATCTCTTAAAACATGGATAGGGGGCGCTGCAGACTTTGGAGAGCTAGACAACAACTTTAAGCCCGTTATTTTGATAATTTAACACATGCTCGCCAAAGTTTATACTCTAACTTAAAGTTTGAACCCAAAAGTAGAGCCCTGCAAAAAGCGTAAGAGCCGGAATAAAATGTCAAAGTACAGGGTGGTCGAAACTCGAAGGCTCCTAGGAGATAAACAAACAGATTTCTTGACTTATGGCATGCATTTTCATGATTCTGTTTGCTGGGGCTCTCTGAAACTCAGTTGAACGGTACAAAAAGAAACATCGATAGGGGGCGCTTTGGGCAAAAAACATAATTCGTTGACATTTCGGACGCTAACTGGAAACGGGGCGCTACGATCAGTTAGAAACAAAACAAGAGAGTAATTTACTTATCATAAGAAGCTATTAAAACTGCAGTTTGTTTGTTTTTTTTAACAAACATAGCTGGTTTCAATCATGCACAATGCGCGCAATAAAATTTACATAAGGTGCTTTTTGCTGATTTATGCAAAAGATATCGTACCATATCGATATGCAAAAGATACGTAATGCGTAGACGACAACGCGAGATGACGTAGTTGTATGCGCAGACACGTCTTTTGAACGTGCGGTACCTACTTAAGCTTCGGGTTACTTGTCTGCAGATCGGTAGTAGGATGGAACGGTACACAAACTCTGAATTGGCTGACATGCATTTGGCGTATGGCGCTGCTGGTTGTAATGGACGAGCCGCTCAGCGGTTGTACGCCGAGCGTTACCCCAACAGGCAAATCCCCTGCCATGCCTTCTTCGCTCGAGTACACCAGAGGTTGTCCACAACGGGATCTTTCGACGGAGGCAGGCCTGAACGGGAGCGATCAGTGAGCACCCCCGACAACGAAGAGGCTGTGCTTAACCTGTTTGAGGACAACCCAGGTCTTAGCACGAGAGATATCGCCAGACATGTTGGCATTTCGCAAGCAACTGCGTGGCGCATCTTACGTTCCCGGAATCTGCACCCCTACCACATCCAGCGGGTGCAGTTGCTCAGAGAGCAGGATTTTGGCCCTCGAGTGGAATTCTCAAGATGGTACTTGGCGATGAGATCCAGGGATCCCCGTTTTGTAAACAGCATTTTGTTTACGGACGAGTCCACCTTCAGCCGGGAGGGAATGTGGAACGCCCACAACAGTCATGTGTGGTGTGATGAAAATCCACATGAAACCAGAAGCCGAGCAGCCCAGGAGCGTTTCTCAGTAAATGTGTGGGCCGGCATTCTGGGGGATTGCCTCATTGGCCCTTATTTGTTACCTGAACGGCTGACAGGTGGAAATTACCTGATTTTCCTGGATCAAGTGCTGCCGCAGCTTCTGGATGAGGCGCACGTACCCGAAGGTTCGCGTCGCCAGATGTGGTTCCAGCACGATGGAGCTCCGGCCCATTACACGAACGACGTGCGTCTCCATCTAAACGCAAGGTATGGCCAGCGGTGGATCGGGCGTGGGGGTCCAGTTCACTGGCCTGCCCGATCACCAGACCTCACCTGCTTGGATTTCTTCCTTTGGGGTTACCTGAAGGCCGAGGTATACCATACACCTGTCAGCAGTGCTGAAGAACTTGTGGCGCGCATTGTGGCAGCTGCAGGGCAGATCAGAGATACTCCTGGCATTGTTGGAAACACACACTCCTCAATGCGACGGAGGTGCGAAGCCTGCATCATGGCCCAAGGTCGAAATTTCGAGCATCTTCTGTAGTGTTATTTTTTGTAAATAAATTTCCAGTATCATTGATGTTTTTGGTCTAAATTTATTCAGAAGTGTTGAGCAGAGGTAGAAAATGTGTTTTCATTATTACTAACTGATCGTAGCGCCCCGTTTCCAGTTAGCGTCCGAAATGTCAACGAATTATGTTTTTTGCTCAAAGCGCCCCCTATCGATGTTTCTTTTTGTACCGTTCAACTGAGTTTCAGAGAGCCCCAGCAAACAGAATCATGAAAATGCATGCCATAAGTCAAGAAATCTGTTTGTTTATCTCTTAGGAGCCTTCGAGTTTCGACCACCCTGTACTTTGACATTTTATTCCGGCTCTTACGCTTTTTGCAGGGCTCTACTTTTGGGTTCAAACTTTAAGTTAGAGTATAAACTTTGGCGAGCATGTGTTAAATTATCAAAATAACGGGCTTAAAGTTGTTGTCTAGCTCTCCAAAGTCTGCAGCGCCCCCTATCCATGTTTTAAGAGATACGCTTATCAAATTGGTACTGAAGAAAGTCTAAACAAACAGAATCATTTCGACGCAACAAGCAAGAAAATCTAACCATTTCCCTAGTTTTTATGACGTTTCGAATTTCGGCACCCAAATTTTCGAAAGCGCCTAGCGCCTTACCATCGCGTCAGGGACCCTACATTCCCTATTCAAAAATGTTCGTCTAGGTGTGCTCTATCGATCCTTAAAGTTTGTCACCGACGAGCTGAATCACCCTGTATATAATAGTGCTTTGTTTTTAATTATATTACAAATTTCTATGAGTTTTTGGATTTGATTGTGAAAATTTCTACATTAAATATTCATTATGTTAACAAGGTAAATTTGTTTTCGTAGCAAGCTGCATCTAAATTCCACTCAAGTATTTTCCCTGGACATAGAAGAGATGACATTTATGATGACAATGCAAGGAGTAGTAGTTCATTTTCTTTCAAGCTGTTTGGTAGTGATAAGAAATATAATGGACAAAATTTGCTTTTTCAAGATTTAACTACTGATTTAGTTCCTTTAGAAGAAAATCAGCAAACTTTTTCTGGTTACCTTGGTGAGTTATTTTAACAATGTTTACTTGAGCTTTAGATGCTATAGGCAGAGGATACATGCTAGATACAATATAGCTTTCCAAGTAAGAAGTTATACAGTCTATAGTACCTATACCCACCACTATGTCCTTGGTACACATGGTCAAGTTTACATTGCTAACAACTTTTTCTTTCATCACTTGACAGGTGGCATTTGAGAAGGCAGAAGAAAGGTAGCATTCTTAAATAGCTTTTAATTTTCTTTAGATAAATTTGTTTTATTAAAAGAAATAATAATTCTAACCCATAATCAAAATGGTTGCAAGATGTTTCTATCTCTCTATAGGCAATAAAAACACATGTAGTGAAAAAGATTATATCTAAAATTATAGTTTGATTTTCTAATATTAAATACTGCACTAGAAATATCATTTTGGAGCATAGAATTGTAGCATGTAATACAATTGAAAAAGTTAGCACATATTTTTATCTATGAGCCTTACTGTTGTCAGCAGTAATTCTTATACATTAGACAATAATTGCAAATATGCTACAAATTTTATATTTGTAACCTAAACAAATAAACTATCACATTTAGGATTATGTGTTGTATTATCCCATACTCAATTTCCTTACATGAAATGTTTATTTGATAATTTCACTATTGTGGGTTTTGGACCATGGAAATTATTCTTAAAAGGCTAATAAAGAAAGTGGAAAAAGAGCAGACTTAGTTCATTTTACCATTTTCTTTTGGTACATCCATAAATACAGTATGGAACCATTTATCCGGAAACCAGTTAACCGGAAAACCAGTTATCCGGAATGATACTTCTAATAGACTAATTTCAGAATCTTTGCAGAAAAAGGTTTCATACACAGACCTGCCAACCTTTGAAAATGAGAAATCATAGCACACAAAATTAATCTGAAGATTGGTTGGTTGGTTTTTCGTGTTTCGCAGACATCTTTTGACATCTTAAAAGGAATAAGGTTTCAGTTTTTAACTCAATATAGTAAATTTTTTCCTCTGAAAAATTTTATACACTTTTTAAGAGTTTCTTCTCGTTTTGAAGCGTTTTTTTTTTTTACATTTGTAAAAGGAGCCTGGTTCCAATTTTTTAGCCCAGTGCTGTAAATTTCGACAAAACTTTTTTCCTGTGATCATTTCAGGATATTCACAATGTTTCCACCCACAATCGTAATTTACATTTTTCTATCATGATTCTTTGTTAGAACCCACATTTTTTACCATGAAATTTTGACGAAATTCGCATTTTTTACCGCGATCCTTTGACGAATTTTGTGTTTTTTACCACGATCCTTTGACGAAATTAGTGTTTTCCTTCCGTGATCTTTTGTTGAAATTCGCGTTTGCTTATTGATCTTTCGATGAAATATGCATTTTCTTACTGATCTATTGACGTTTTCTTTCTGCAATATTTTGACAAAATTCACGATTTTTTCACGAAATTTATTTTCTTTCTGCGACCAATTGACGAAATTGATTTTCTTTACATGATCATTTGTCGAAATTCGCGATAGTTTATCGCAACTGATTATTTAATGGTGTTCTCAGATCCAAAAGGGCAACTTTCGGACATAAGTTTTAATTTATTTTTGTTCAAAAATGCATGAAATTAGCTGGTGTTATTGTTCAGAAACTATGTCATTGAGCTGTTTTTTCCATTTTTTTGCAAACGCAATAGATTTTTTAAAAAAGAGTGTCAAAGTGGACGTTTTGAACCGAGTTTCCGCGCAAACGGAGAATAAGCACACAAGAGCGGGCGAAAACGTTTTTGTCACGTGATCAAAAACTCTTCTAACTCAATAGGTAATTTATTGATCAAAAAATGGCAAATACAGTTCAATTCCAAATCGCTTCCATAGCCAGGCTTTCCAATTTTATATCTTTCTGTTAAAAAATGAAAGATAATCCCTATTTCTTTCTGAGATCTTTGACGAAATACCCAATACTTTTACACGATCATTTGAAGAAATTCTCAATTTTTTTCCGCGATCGATTCACGAATTAATTTGGTGAAATTCCATAAAAGAAAAAAAATTTGCGGACTTCCAAGAAATTTCAAAATATACTCGCAAAAGAATCATAGGTCTGTGGAAAATTTTGCAGGGGGAAATACTGCCCAGCATTTTTCATTATGCAGGACTTTCTTTTTTCCGTGTGCAAAACGTGCGATTTTGTACACAATTTGAAACCATACCCCTCAAAGAACCCCGCCCCCCCTCCCCCTCCAGAAATTCTTGAAATGGCGCTCCTGTTTCTAAGGAAAGGAATTCCTGTGTAAATATTTACTGAAACACGATTCACTCGTGATTTATACACATAAGAGGGTTTTATGCAGGGTTGGTAAAAAACTGGGTTTTTTTCAAAAAAAACAAACCCCCCCCCCCTTTTTTTTTTTTTTTTTTTGGTTTAAACCAGGTTTTTTTTTTTAAAAAACAAAAAACCCGTTTTTTTTTTTTTTTTTTTTTGGTTTAAACCAGGTTTTTTTAAATATATTTTCCTACTACATATACATGTATATTTATTGATAAAAATAAACATTGTTGGATATATAAGTAATAACTCAATTTAAAAATAATTTAAATTACATAATTATAATTAATTATGTAGAAAATTGAAATCATTTAAAATTTAAACATTTTTAGTAAAACTCTTATGTTCCATGAATAAAATGCTCTACATAGTGAAACATTGATACCTTGAAAATCTTAATAAACAATCTTTTGATTACTAGTACTATAAATAAATATATGGTGTAATTTCATAAATATAATATACTTTACCATGGTTATTCAAAATAATTTCTTTGAAATATTTGTAATCTGACATATCTGATTTTTCTGTTAGACATGAACAATTATTATCTTTTATTGAAAGTAAAGCTTTTTTTTTATAAAGAATTCCTGGGATGATTTGAATTTAGCAGTAGAGTCTTTACACGTTTCAAGAAGCATTGTGTATTGTCATTTGACACTTCTCCTCAGAAACTGCTAGGTTAGAAAAAAAAAAAAAAGGAAACCGCAAAATAAACAGAAATACTTATTTACCAGCTTTTTAGACTACTGAAAACATTGATCTTAAAATGGAAAGCAGATTTATTAAAGTTGTCATCCACTAAAACATTTAAACAGCCATCAGACGTAATACACAGGCCTTTTTTTCTAAGCTATGTGTTGATACGTATTACTTCTAAATGTCTAAATTAAAAATTAATAATAGGCATTTTTATGAGACTTTATTTCTGCTATGTCTCACGTGAACCATATCTTGATTTCCCCCCATTTTTTTGTCAGATCTAAATAGTGGATTTGATTATTCAATAGATTATTTAAATATATCTTATTGCATATTTTAGTTAAAAGTAAACATGTGCTTCACTAGCACCCAATTTTTCAAAGTTCTCTTATTCGACTTCATATCTTGAGTTTCTTTTTTATTCTTAAGGCTATTCTCAAATCTGAAAGGGCAACTTTATGACATAAGTTTTAATTTATTTTTGTTCGGAAATGCATGAAACTAGCAGATGCTGTTGTTCAGAAATTATGTAATGGAACCATGTTTTCCGTTTTTTGCAAGCGCAATAGATCTTTCAGAAAACAGTGTCAAAGTTGGCTTTTTGAACCGAATTTCCATGCGAAAGAAAAATAATTACTCAAGGAAGGTTAAAAACATCTTTAACACGTGATCAAAATTGCTTATAACTCAATAGGTAATTTATTTATAAAAAATGGAAAACACAGTTCGATTCCAAATCGCTTCCATAGTCACGCCTTCCAATTTTATATGAAAAATGAATTTGTATATTCATTCATTTAATCATCAAGTGCAAAGCGTTTTGCACTTGATAAGTAGAGCAGTTGAGAACAGCCTTAAAAGATAATCTCCCCAATCAAGAAAATTTTCTTTTACAGCTTGACTGAAATCTTAAAGGTCATTTTATGTTATTAATTGTAAATAATCTGCGTTTTCTCAAAGGAAAATATTTTATTCAAAATATCGAATATTTTTAATCCATTTTATCTTTGCTAAATTCACATGCTTTAAATTTTTTCTTTAGAGCTTCAGATATGTTCATCAACACATGCAATTTGCATTCTACATGCGCACAAATATAAACTAGACTCACTATGTCTCACGGTGATTGCTGGGATAAGACTGTTAAAAGTAGAAATTATTTATATCCAATAATTTGAAACATTTAAATTACAAAAATAAGAAAATATTAGATCTTTTCTAAAAAACCAGTTGGTTAATCAATTGTTTTAAACTGTGCCAACCCTGCTGGTAACAGAATAAAATCATAATGCAAAACCCCAATCCAGGAATGCAAGAAAAACAAAGGCTTACTAAACCCAGTAGCTATGATACAGCAAAGAAAACTCACAGCCAATCTTCCATTAGCATACAGAACAAAAAGTAACCAATGGAGAGAATTACTTATGATTATGTCATCATTGAGGCATATGCTTAATAAGTCTTAACTAATCAAACAATCTAAGTAGTAAAAGTATATATTTAGCTCAAATCTGCCATTTAGGCTATTTTTAAAAATTAAAAGGCTTAAAAAAAAAAAAAAGGAAGAAAAATAACTAACTACTTGTTTTTTTCTTCCCAGCTAATTTTAGAAAAAATAGTCTGCTATGTAGATTTAAAGCTTATAAGAAAAGTTTGATTGATTAAAAATGTTTGTCACTTTACAAATTTATTAATTGATCATTTTTTTAAAAGCTTTGCTTGTAGCTTCTGCATAACTTGGATTTTGCATTTTTCAGTAATGTGTAAAATAAAGGAAAACATTAAGGAAAAAGAGAAAAAAACCACGGTAGTTTAAACCAAACAACCCTGGTTTTATGTTAAGAAGTTTGTTTTGCAGCCCAGATTATTTTTCTCATGAGCATTTTTTAATGTCTGAATTTTCGTACTCTAATGACCAATTTTTTAAAACTTTCGGAAAAGAATACTTTGAAGTGTTGGAAATTTCGGAACAGAATCACTCTTGAAAAATATGCTGCACGAGATAAAAATCGCAACTAGAAACAAAAATTGCAAAAAATTGTAGTTTAAAAAAAATCGTAGTTTAAGACCGATTTTCGTAGCATCGTAGTTTATATGTCCAAATCGTAGCAACTACGACTTTTTCGTAGCAGTTGGCAGGTCTGCATACATTGCCAGTTTGACATAGGCTTTGCTTAAAACAATTGTATAATTTGATGACAACATCTAGTATTTTTTGTCATCACATTTAGTTCTATTTCAGATGTTTTAATTTTTATGCAGAGGAAACAGAAGAATTTTTGTTCCTAAGGGATTCCCATAAATTACCTTCTTTTAAACTCTGGCTAACTTTTGATTTTTCTTGCATTGATTTTTAATCCAAGTAATCTAATAATCTAAAATGAGAAATAATGCTACAACCACACATATTCCATAAAATTTATCAAATGGATGCTGCTTTAATGCACAACCAGTTAACCGGAAAAACCAGTTATCCGGAATACATCTGACCCCAAGCATTCCAGATAAATGGTTCTGTACTGTAATATAAAAATGAGCAATAAAAATCCCCTTAAAGCAAGACAGAAACCATTAACATATTTTTTTTCAGTAGTAAAGATCACCTATGCAAACAAAAATGACAACATATAAGATACTTGTGATATCATCATTATTTTATGAATCGAGTAGAGTAATGTTAGTTTTTTTTTTTTTTTTTTTTCAATTATAGTTCAGTGTCTACTTATTTGAGTTATCAAATATTTTAGTGAACAATTAAAACGTTCTTTTGCAATGGTGGGACTCCTTACTTGCATGTCATATTGGATGAAACAAATGATTATACAAAAAATATGTTTATTACAGTTTGGAAAAATGTGAAAATGACATCTTGTATCATTCCTACAACTCTGTTATCCTATTGTGGAATTGTTTTTACCTCTTAATACCTGATAGTGTGAAGCATCTGCAAAAATTTTATTGCATTAAACCAATTTTTGTCCTTTCAGATATTGTAGAGTTTGTATTTTATAATCATAGTTTTTGCCATCACTGTAATTTTCAGTCTATTTAGACTGAGAGGTATTAGATTTAACTTTTTGAAAGTTATATAATTTTTCTCTCTCTATATATATATATACATGCATAGACCATAAAAATATTTTATAAGTGAAAGAATTAAAATATTCTCAAATCAGTACTAAAAGCTTCTTTGAGTTTCTTTTCAAATTTGATTGGTTTATATATTTATTTAAATTAAAATGTGTATGAATAAATATGGAAATTAGATGAGAATATTAAAGAAATTCTGAGAATAAAAGTGTTCATGTTTCCTTGATAGAAACTAATTTCTAGATATTTGCAGTTATTTTTTTTCTTCTAAATTATTATTTATTTTTAGTATATTTTTATTGTAATCTGTTTTCCTTGTAAAGTCATTCTTTTAAAAAGAAAAATATATACGAGTATGTTACTAATTGTGTATGTGTACACACACAAATACAATTAAAGAATAATAATTCATTTCATTTGGTCTTTCTTGGTATTTTTTGAAGATTTTTGAAAAGAATTTTTTGCATTTGAGTAAATATTTAAAAAAATATAACTTTTACATTACTAAAGTGACCGTACATTGATGATAAAAATTGTAAAGCATAGTACAGCAGAAAAGGAATTTTTTAGAATAAGATGTGATATTGAATTATGTTTATTAAAGTGTAAAATAAAATATTATTTGTAGTTTTGAAAAAAAATCAGTGTGATGCAAAAATGTGATTATTATTATTATTCTACCTTCAGAATTTTATAGAGATTATTTCTAATAAAGAAAAGGTTTTCAAAATTAAATTTTGCTTCATGGAAAGTAAAACACCTTTTTCTCCTTGTTTGTGTTTCTTTAGTAGTTTATTATTTCTAAGGATTGGCCGAAACAGGTTTTTAAGACCGAAACCAAATCCTATTTTTGGCTGAAAATGAAAATGCCCAAAGTATTTTAAAAAGTAATTAATACATAAATGTAAATAATTAATTATATGTGTTTATTAAATATGCATAATTATTGATTAATTATATGCGTGGCGCAACTTACCTCTGACCAAAACTTTTTACTTTCATATAAAATAAAATATAATTAATTCATCAACGACACAGAATTATTTTCTGATTATACATCTTCATCTATTTAAAAAATGTTTTAGGTATACATATCTCAATTTATCTTTTATAATGATATTTATATTTGATCATCTGTTATACTAGATCTTTTTCAAGGAGTATTTGAAACACTTCTGTAGTTTCAAACTAAAAAATTTCTATTACTGTTAAGTCTGCAGCTTTTAATGAGCATGTGAAAAGCGTATTCAAAGTTTAGTCATATATGCATTGCTTGTTTTATAATTTGTACTCGCGTCTTGAGTCAGTGGTGACTGATAATTGTAAACAGCGGAATTCATAGGAATAAATTAAGAGTGTTTCATTTGAGCCAAAAGAGCTCAAATCAAACAGGAATCTTGAAAATTTCTGATGTAAGAAACGAGATTTTTGGAATACAGATAGTTTCGGTCTGGCCTAATTTTCAGCAAAACTCAGATTTTGGGCCAAAAACAAAACCAAATTTTTAGTCCATCTCTAATTATTTATCTAGAATTAACTAAAATATAAAATTTTAGCAATGCATATATTTTACCAGAAAATTATCCATAAATTGAAAGAACTGAAAAAAAAAATATTTGCATAAAGTATTTTAGGTTATCATATGCAAGAAAAATTTAAGAAACAAATCTTGGCAAATAAATATATTAATTTTAATTATTTTATTATTTTTGAAAAAAAATTATATAATTTTTAACAGGTAACTCAGGAACAATTTTTCAAAAAAAATTGCAGAAATGCCTTATTCCGTCTGCTAGATTATGTGTTACATCTGATCAAGAAATGAAAAAATGTCAAAAGATGAAGGTAGGATTTTGCTTGTCTTTCTTTTAATTACATATTTTCAAAATATAAATTTAGCCCATTATTATGCAGTTTTATTTCTAAGTATGTGTTTTATATATTCTATTTAGGTTTTTAAAAAATAGTAATAATTTCTCCTCATAAAATACAAAGATCCAGCCTTTATCCAAGATTGAGGTATCTTGATTTTCATGTGTACTAGAAGATTTAGACCCTCAGTTTAGATGTGTGAGCTAGAGGTCTGCATGGGCCCTAGCCTGGCTTAAAGCCAGCCTCACTTTTTCCTGAAGGCTCATGCCAGCAAGACCTGGTCATCACTCTTTCTGGGTCTGGCCTTACTATTTTCTGCAGGTTCAGGCTGTGCCAGACTTCTTTTTTCTGGGCCGAACTGACCTGTACTTCATTCTTCGTAGAAGTCTGTATGGGCTAAAATATTTAGGTCTGCTCTCGACCCAGCTTTATGAAAATCACGTGATTCAAAATTGGAGGTACAACCTTCTAGTAGAGCTGGGGTACACCTAGACGACTTGGAATCACATAGCAATGCAGGTTCGTAAATGTAATCCTAATGAGATAGGGGGTTGTTACGGGATGAATCATTTTGATCATAAATTAACATTTAAAGACCATAAGCATAAAATAAGTCATCAGTTTCCTGATAATGAATTTGCCTGAAGTTTTGTAATGTGGGCTCTGCTTGGAATCTCAGATGCTTTGAAATATGCTGGGATTCTGTCGGACGTTTGCAGTAGTAATGAAGGTGTTCCCTTTCAGTTCGGGCTAAAAGCATCCTCATGCAGATAACCAATGCCTTCAAATGTGCTGTAACAAGCTGTAGATGGTAAAAACTAAGCACATAGGTAGAAAACTTCAAGAGACTTCTTTATTAGGAAAGTCATGACTTATTTTAAGCTTATGGTCTTTAAATGTCAATTTGCTATCACGATGATTCAACCCCTAACAACCCCCCTATTTTGTTAGGATTGCATTTCCGACTCTACATTACTATGCGATTCAGAGTCGTCTAGGTGTACCCTACTCCTCCTAAAAGTTTGTTCGTCCAGTTTTGAATCACTCTGTATTTCTAGGTAATAAAATTAAAGTACAGTAAAACCTGTGAAAAGGGACCTGTCTGTGACAGAATCCTGTTTTAAAATGGATAATTTGTCCATGCAAAATGAATATAACTATATATGCTTAAAGAATATAATAAGTTTATTATAAATGATGTACCTGCTAAATAAAAGAACCTGTATATAACTAGTGTTTCTTCTTTTCTATGTGATTTTGTCTCTATAAACATGAAAAGAAAAGTTAAAATAAGTATTTTTTGTCAAAACTCTTTGTATAAAACAATTTTTAACCATATTGGCATAAAAATCTCTTTTTTGCAAAAATTCAGTCAGGCTGAGTCTATTTAAGCTTTGGCCAATTTAATTTTGGTCAATTAATTTTAGCCTGTTGTAGGCTTTAGTGTGAGCAAAGAGTTTCACCTGAATACCCAAACACGCCTGTGTGATTTTCTAATGCAATTTTGCATGGGCCAGGCTCAGACTTTCAGCTTTTAAACAAGGCCATGTTAGAACCTAGATTTTAGCTTTTACACTGGGCTGACCTCATTACAAAAATTTAACTTTTATACAGAGCTGGAAATAAAGCCCCCCCCCCCCCCAAAAAAAAAAAAAAAATTCTACAGGCCAGGCACAGGTCTGAGCAAAGAGTTCACCTTTTATACCCAAACACGCCTGTGTGATTTTCTAACGCAATTTTGCATGGGCCAGGCTCAGACTTTCAGCTTTTAAACAAGGCCATGTTAGAACCTAGATTTTAGCTTTTACACTGGCTGGGCTGACCTCATTACAAAAAATTTAACTTTTATACAGAGCTGGAAATAAAGCCCCCCCCCCCCCCAAAAAAAAAAAAAAATAAAAAAATTCTACAGGCCAGGCACAGGTCTGAGCAAAAAGTTCACCTTTTATACCCAAACACACCTGTGTGGTTTTTCTAATGCAAGTGCATAATTTGAATATTCCTTTCTCTTGTTTCTTCTCTGTGGGATTTTCATAAATATAGTTATGAAGTTTTTTAGATGAATTTATTGAAATAAATATTTTATTTTAATACTTTAATAAGAATGTTTATAGGTATTTTTATAACATGATTTTTAACAGGCTTAGTCTGAAGTTGGAACAAATAATCAATTGTAAAATCTGCCCTACTAGAAAATCTTTCTTAAACCTAATCATGTATTTAGATGAATGCATGCACTTAATACAGTTATGTTTATTAGATTTCAACATATTTCAAGCAAATTCTCTTTCTCTGTCTCATATGCACACATTCGTT
Organism: Maratus speciosus; assembly: GCA_963932465.1. Lineage (NCBI taxonomy): Eukaryota > Metazoa > Arthropoda > Arachnida > Araneae > Salticidae > Maratus > Maratus speciosus. The sequence continues at coordinate 356,025,845 of OZ010796.1, read as the reverse complement.
CATTAAGTAGATGCTAATATAAACATTTGTTACTTGTATGGGTTTATTGGTACAAAGTCTTTTTTAGTGACATGCTGCATCATCCCCCCCCCCCCAAAAAAAAATGTATATGCACCTTATCCTTAACTGAACTCAAATTAATCTGAATTTTATCTGCTTAAGGGGAAAATGTAAAGCAGTTTGCTTGCAGGAAAATCTGTATGAAAACTTTAGTTATCTTTTACATGTGACCCTTGATTAATTTTCATTTAGTTACTCAGTTAAAACTAAAAAAATGAGGGATTGTGGGAATAAACGCTTACGTCCATTTGTGCTACAGTATAATAATGCATCATATCTTGATATTTGTTTAATTGTTAAAATGAACACTATATTTTTTTCCTTTTTGGGGGAAAGGGAAGGGGGAGGGGTTATTTTGTAAAAGAGCAGTGGAAATGAGAATGAAAATTTCCTTAAGAAAAAAAACTTTTTTTTTTTTTTAAATTAAAAATATATTTTTATATGTTATGAAATATTATAGGTTGATTTTTAGAATTAAATTTGCTGCAAACCACATTTCAGATTGCATTTAGAGCAAGAATGTTGAGACCCGATTTAATGTGCATCAGAGCTTTTAGTACAATGAAATGCATGCAACTTATTAAAGAAGACACAGCTGATATGGTTGTTTTAGATGCTGGTGATATCTATCATGCTGGACAGTATGTATTATCCCATGTTTTTAAATGTATGTTTTTTAAGATTGGACTTTAATTTTGTGAATGAATGAAACATATTTCATCCTAAAAGTAATTAAAATGTTTTTATTTTATATTTTTTGTGTAGTATGTACAATACAGAACCATTTATCTGGAATGATTGGGGTCAGATGTATTCCGGATAACTGGTTTTTCCGGTTAACTGGTTGGGCATTAAAGCAGCATCCATTTGATAAGTTTTGTGGAATATATCTGGTTGTGGCATTATTTCTGATTTTAAATTATTAGATTACTTGGATTAAAAATCAGATGCAAGAAAGATCAAAAGTTAACCAGAGTTTGAAAGGAGGTAATTTATGGGAATCCCTTGGGAACAAAAAAATTCTTTTACTTTCTCTGCATAAAAATTAAAACATCTGAAATACAACTAAATATGTTTCCATTTCAAATAGACATCAAACTATACAATTGTTTCAAGCAATGCATATGTCAAACTGCCAGTGTATGACCCTTTTTTCTGCAAAGATTCTGAAATAAGTCTATTAGAATATCATTCCGGATAACTGGTTTTCCAGTTAACTGGTTTCCGGATAAATGGTTCCATACTATATATGCTTTAGTTTTATAAAAATCTTATTTCTTATGTAAAATATTTTAGTTTTCATATTTCAGTCAAATAACTAACTTAAATATTGCAGTTTTATATTGAAAGAGTTAATATTGAACACATTTGAAAAACATGAAAGAAATTTTAAAGATTTAGCAGTGTTTCAAGAATGAACTAGTTTGCCATGACCTGCAAAGTAAAATTTCCATGGACTGGGCTGGGAAATTCAGACTATTAGCCAACTTTGAAAATCATTAACCATTTTCCAAAAGTGTTTACCAAAAACTGCCTTGAATTTTCTTTTTAATGATACTCACTGTTAATAGATAAATTTACATTTTTAAAAAGTTAGCCTAAAAAGTATTTCTAAAATGCAACATGCCATAGAAATTTCAATCTATACTAATAAAAGAACAAATCGCTCTGTCTGTCTATGTGCGATGCCTAATAAAATCTATGGAATGTACGAGGCTCAAAATTTTTTTGAGGCTAGCCCTAAGTGTCTCATGATGCACCATACCTTAAGAATTTTAATATTCTAATTATTAGCTGAGTAATTAATTAATATTCGGACATCACTCCCATAAAAAAGTAGCTATTTCATCTCCAGTCATGAACGCACATGCCCAGTATGCATCCCTATGAAATTGAATGTAAATTTCGAATCCTTTCGCAACACGCCTTGGCTCATTCGGTAAAGCGTCAGCCTTCCAAAGCAAAGTTCCCTGTGTCGATACTCGGTACTACCAGAGATAAAATGTTGTTTTAATAAAAGAAATTTCATTTTTTTTCTGAAATTTTATGAATTTCATTTATATGCAAGCTCATTTTAATACATAAGAAAACTGAAAGGATTGTGTAAATTTTTTATCACAATAACAGTAGCTATGAATATTTTAAGTTTTTAAACACTTTTATAACTTTACTACGTGCTGCCCTCTATTATGGTAAAATGAAACTAATTGCAACCTTTTTCTGGAGTTTTTGAAATTTTACTACGGATTTTTAAAAAGAAAGTTTTTAAAAACTTTCATTTGTGTTCGAAGAAATTAAAAATGATTTTAAAAATTTAAAATACAAATTTTTTTTAAATCTACTACAAAAATTATTCTAAATTAAGTAAATTAAACAAAATTAAAGCTAATTCAATTTAATACTAATATAAACTAAAAATTAAATTTGACTAAATAAAATAGAAAAATATTTAGGATGAATTATAACATTTAAAAGAAACGAAAAGCCAATGGCCCCATCATTTTATCATCAATCCCCATCAAGCCCCATCATCAATCGTAATTTTTAAGAACTAAAAAAAATTCAGTATTTCAGTTTAGAAATAGAGCAATTTTAAGTATAAGATTAATACTAGATTAGAAACTTTATTGCTTAGTGCTGCCATCTATTATGGTAAAATGAAAGTAATTGCAACTTTTTCTGGAGTTTTTGAAATTTTACTATGGATTTTTTTTTTTTTTTTTTTTAAGTTTTTAAACACTTTTATTTGTGTTTGAAGAAATTTAAAATGATTTAAGAAATTTAAAATACTAAAATTTTTAAAATCTACTACAAAAATTATTCTAAATTAAGTAAATTAAATAAAATAGAAAAAATATTTAGGATGAATTATAAAATTTAAAAGAAACAAAAAGCCAATGGCCCCATCATTTTTCGAAAATCGTAATTTTTAAGAACTAAAAGAAATTCAATATTTAAGTTTAGAAATAGAGCAATTTAAATATAAGATTAATACTAGAATAGAAACCTTATGCTTAGTGCTGCCATCTATTGTGGTAAAATGAAACTAATTGCAACTTTTTCTAGAGTTTTTGAAATTTTACTACGGATTTTCTTTTCTTTTGAAAGTTTTGAATTTGGTGTCCTTTCTTAGGCACATCGCGCCGGAAAGGGTCTAAAGGGTTATTCATCATGGGCCCAGGCATTGCCAGGCTTATCAGCTAGTATTAAATATAAAATGTATAATTATACATATCATTCTACCTATAAGAAAAGTGACATAAATCAGCAAAAGTAAATTTCACTGGAGAGGCAAAAGAAGATTAATCTTTTTTTACTGTAACATGAAATTATACCACTTAGTTCTGCATACAGATATAAAAGTGCAAAACCTTTAAGAATCTAGACACAAAAGAGATATGATGGATTGTGTAAATTTATTCCCCCACCCTCATAAATAAAACCTTTTGAGTTATGACACTTTACTTGTGGCACAATTTGTCAAATTCCTAGCACTTTTCAAAATAGTGCATACAAAAATGTATATTCAGCTCAATCATAGTGTTTTAACTAACTCTTGTAAATATACTCAAATTGCCCTGTACGAGGGTAAGTCAGTAAGTAGGTCACAAACTGATATGAGAGGTTGGAAATTAGTAGTAAATTGTTTCCAAGTATGCCAATAGGTGGCAGCATAATCCAACTATAAGTTGTTAATTTCAAATTTATGAGACAGTAGTTATACAAAATGAGCAGAGTCGTTCAAAAGTTGTTGACCAAGAGTGAAGTGGTCATCCAATTGAGATTGTTGAAGGAGTTGAGGAGTCTTGAGTTGAAGGATCAGTGCGGAAGGTTGAGAAAATGATTAGAGATGACATGCGAACAACAATAGGCAGTATAGCAACCGTTTCTTCAACCTTCCGCACTGATTCTCCTGTCACAATCTCAACTGGATGACCACTTTGCTCTTGATTGCGACAGCAGAATCAATACGGAAGGTTGAGGAAATGGTTGCTATGCTGTCTATTGTTGTTTGTGTGTCAGCTCTAACCATTTCCTCAACCTTCCACACTGATTCTTCAACTCAAGACTCCTCAACTCCTTCAACAATCTCAACTGGTTGAGATGGTGACATTTCGCAAATACTTTGCTCTTCATCAACAATTTTTGAACGACCCTGCCTGCTCATCTTGTACAACTGCTGTCTCATAATTTCGAAATTAACATCTTATAGTTGGGTTATGCTGCCACCTATTGGGATATTTGGAAACAATTTACTACTAATTTCTGTATGTTATTGCTGTCTGCTTTCGCATGATTGCTACTTAAAATGAATAGTATAGCATTTATACTTAGTTTAAAGGAACAGTCAAAAGATATCTATTATATTACGGTCAGTGCAAAAAAATAGTTTCAAATTTATTTTAATGTTGTTACATAATTTCAAACTTAGTAAAATTTATGAACTAATATGTGTATACTCTAGAATATAGGGTAGAAAGTATTGTTCATTTACAGGGTCACACAAAAGAATTCAGTTACATAATGGTCTACCAAGAAAAACTGCTTGCAATATATTTTAATTACGTTACACTTTTTCAAATATAATGAAATTTTTCCATATTATAGAAGTTTATTCAAAGATACTTGCTGTAGAATATGATATACATTGCCATGTATCGTTCATTTACTGTGACACATGAAAGATTTTGGTTCAGATTTCACTGTATAGTATCCAAAATATAAGCGAATATTAGCAATAATTGCTAGAAGTATGTTTTCAGTTATGGTATGTGTTTTTAGGTTTAACTGAATTTTTGCATAGTATGCAGTGTATACAAATGCTATAGATTATACACAGGCTACACAGAAGAATTCGTAAGCATTACTGCATGCATTGCCTAAATGTGGTTTTTAATTGAGTTATGCATTTTCAAGCTGGATTATATTTAGTATACTATAAGTCGTTTCTAGAATATAAATAAAACCTTTAACAAAAATTTTAGTTTGCATCAGTATAAGAATCAAACAAAGATTCATAAGAGTTTCTAGGTATTTAAATTAACCCTTAACTGCTGTTAGTGATGGTTTCACAGACCGCTGCTTTTTTCAGTTGTCACAGTTTGACTTTTAGTTTAACTATAGATACTAGGGAAGTTTTGTTCGGAATTCTGGTACTACTATTAAAGATTTCTCAATAGGGGAATTTTAATTATAACGGCCCGCTATATGAAATTTAGTACCAAAACAGTATTTTATAAGTTAATGTAGTCTTTTATTCATCTTTCGATCAAGCTGTCTCAAAGACCACTCACAGTAGCTATGCAACTATATCTATAACAATAGTTAATTCAGCATTAGTCAAAGTCGGTCATAAGCTATCTAGGAGATACACAACACTGCAGTAGCCAGTTCAAGAGCAACTATTGCAGTTGAAAGATAAGGTAAATTTAAGAAAAGCTGGTGGGAAGAAGGGAGATTCCAAATTCAAGATATAATGCACAGATCACGAAAACTATTTGCATGCAAACAGTTTTTACTCAAAATATGACACTTTTTTTGACTTACACAACATGTTACACCAGTGAAGATCACCACCTTACTCACAAGGAAGGTCTCCTAATAGTGCATTCTCAAAAAACTATAAAAATAATGTTGAAGAATATATCTGTACACTAAAAGATCAATTAAATGCAGTGAGGGAAACTAGATTGATTTTTCAGAATAAAATAAAAAAATTAACTTTTACCACCAAAACTAATGTTCCGTACAATTTGATGAACATTATGTTTCTGTGATTTACAAGAAAAAAATAGCAAAACGCTTGTGATTGTAATGATTTAAACTTCAACACTGCTTTTAAATGTATGAATTTTGAAATTTTAAAATTTCCAATTAAAATAAATATAACTGATAATATAGTTTATGTAAGTTAAAACAGGGATTGAAATGTACTGCAGCAAACCAGAATGATACCCCGGTTAAAAAAGTTATGACAAATACTGTTCAGATTTGCAAAATTATAGTAAATATCATTCTGGTTTGTGAATTATTAAAACGTATTGTTACAATTTTATGATATTTTTGCAATAACGCTCAGATTCGTGGATTTTTCCATTTCGAACCCTGAATTTAAACAATAAAAGGAAGTTAAAATGACTTTTAAGCATTTAACTTTTGATCTGAGTTATTAAGACATTTTTTTCCCCTCACCAGGGCTCATATTTGGGCATATCAGAATATATAAATGCAATATTGTCTGTGAGTTATTCAAAGAATATTCTTTGAATAACTTGCAGTTTATATCGCATACGTATATAATAAAAAAACATCAATTCTATGCATTTATCAGTATAAGTTTTATCCTGTATATTATATAGGAAAAACTGAGATTCATGAATTTTCAAAACAAATCAAATTAATTCTATAATGAATAATTAAAACGAGAAAATTCCAAGCATGTTAATGTATGTGGTAAAACTGCAGAAGTTATTCATGTGCTGGTTGGTGGAAAATTTCTAAATATTTCTAGCAACTTTTTTCATATCTTAGCACATGTTGTATATTTATTAATTTGTATACTAATACTCGAATGAAATTATTTTTAATCATATCAGTTTGTTATGATCGATATCAATATAATGCAATTGCAAAAGGATGATATTTCACCAAATAATGAAATTTTCACTAATTATTCTATATTGTTTTCATGATTTTTAAACAAAGATACTAATGAGTTTCTGCCCCTAATATATTTTTTAATTATGCATTTATATATAAAGAACATATACACAAATATATATGACATTTTGTTTTAATTTTTTTGTAAACCTTCCTTTTGAGAATTGCTGTTTTTCTTGTTTCATCACTTCACACATTCTGTGGTGGAAAAGTGATACATAATTTAATGCAGAGGTTTTCTGGATACCTATACTTATAACATCATACCTATTGCAAGACACACCTATTAGTGGAATAAAATGCAAAATTAATTTTTTTGAGTTGTGTCACTTTTCTTGCAGGTGAGTGATATATGAATTTATTTAAATGAAGTACAGTACAGAACCATTTATCTAGAATGGTTGAGGTCAGATATATTCCAGATGAGTATTAGAATCAACATCTATTTGATCAGATTTGTAGAAAATATGTGGCTATGATAGTGTTTTGATCTAAAATTAATTATTAGACAACTCAGAAAATGCTTATGTAATGAAAAGTATAAAACTTTTCATAGCAAACAAATGTTTGCTTTTCATTGTGCTCATATAGAAGCACAATTCACACAAGCGTCTTTCTATTTAGTCCTTCACTATCATTATAAAATTACTTAATTTTTTTTATTAACCCAGGAATAGAAGAATTGGTCACATTGACTCCTATTTGGTCTAAATTAAGGAGGAAAGTTACTCAAGTAGTGCATTCTATCTTTAAAATACCTGGAGTTTGTTGAAACAATCTATAAACAAGCTAATATGTGGGAAAATGTCATTTTCAAAGGGGAATCAAAATGACTCCTAATACTTCCAATGAAGTAGATAAATGTGATTCTTTCATTCTAGAGATAAAGTACTCCTTCTTATAGTTTTAATAATATTTTGCTTTTTAAATCCTCTTTCAGCATTTTGATGTCAACAGACATGTCAAACCTATGTTTACTAATTTTAAGTGATTGTCAAGTAAATGCAAGTGTTAATTTCATTGGCGGCATTTGTTCCTAATTCTAAAATGATCGATACCAAATCATTAAGCATATATTTCACCAACGTCCAAATTTTATTAGACTATAATAGCACTCCTAAAGATCAGAAAATATAGATTAAAGCTTTTGGTGTAGTAGGTTCAAAACATTTCATTTGAGTAAAAATCATTTTCATGTTTTATTCTTTTTAAAGAGGAAAGGGGCATTCCACGTCAAATCAGGCAGTAAAATATCAATATGTAACCCACCATCACAGATTTTAGTGAAACTGCGTGTGTTTGTTCTTACTATTAAGATATGATCACCAGTAATTTTTTTTGCTCCTTGGTGAAATAGTTTCTGAGAAAAAAATTGTCAAAATTTTGAAAAACTGCCGTCAGTTCGCATTCTTGATAGCTCGGTTTTCAAATGTAGCATGTCATATATATAATCATATTTCAATATCTACTCTACAAATCATCTTCAAATAATTTATGCACAATATTTAGGATACGCAGCTTATGAAAAAAATATATTGTTACGCTTATAACATTTTAAGTGTGTCTAAAAAAATATTTAAACTTTGAAGTCGTGAATTTTTTATGAAAAATAATGCATTAACAAAAAAAGCATTATCAACAAAACGCGGTATTTTTATTAAATTTATTTTTTATGGGAGATATACTTAAAGGTGTCCTTTACCTGATTCTGAAATAAAAATAGTGGGATTTTGGGTGTTTTTGGTAGTATTTCCTATTTAAAAATATTTTGAGGTGCATTTCATATCAAATCAAGCAGAGTCATTCCATGTCAGTTCCCCTAAGCCATTTAATCACTGTCACAAATTTCAATGAAATTGGGTTTGTTTATAGCTTATTTTAAGACGTAATTACCTTTAATTTTCTTGATCCTAAGTAAAATATTTTTTAAGATAAAAAATATCAAAATTTTGAAAAATTGTTTTAAATTTTTTTAATGACAGTTCGATATTCAAAGACTGCATTAAAAAAAAAAAGTCATTTCAATATAAAATCACTAAATAGGTTTCAAATAATGTATATGTGACAAATAATGTAGGCTGATTATTATTTCTTGTTTTTTATCATGTTTAAACACTAAGAGTGTCTTTTATCTTATGAATTTTTAAAATCAAGAATTTTGTCAAAATAATGTGTTAATCAAAAATTTAGTATTAATCGAAGGCAGGGTGTTATTGCTTTTTTTTTAATTGTACGTAAAAATATCTTTTAAATGGTTATAAAATAAAAATAGTGAACATATGAGAAAAAATTATCAAAATTTTGGAAAAATGCCACGAGTTGCCATTAATGATTGTTCAATTTTCAAAGGCTTCATTTTATATATAAAATCATATTTCAATAACTAATAAAGAAATCTTCTTCAAATAATTTAAGCAAGGTAAATAAAGTATGTAGATTATGAAAAAAATATTGCTGTAATGTTAAAAAATATTTAAATGTGTCTAAAAAATTGTATAATCTTTTAAATCAAAAATATTTTACAAAAAATAATGAAATTATTAAAAAATCTTTATCAATCAGAGGCGGAGTTTCTATGACTATTTTTTTAATTTTAAATTGTACATAATACTACATTATAACTGGATCTGAAATAAAAATAGTGGGATTTTGGTTGGTTTTAGTAGTATTTAATCATATTTAAAATTATCAATATTTTCAAATGTAAAACCTATCCAATGTATCATCCCTGGAAATATTTTTATTTATACATTTATTTTATTTTTCAAATTATCTTTTATGTTCGTTTCTTAAGGAAAAAATATAAACAATATTGTTTTTTAGTAAAACTTCTAGGGCGAAGAGCAATTATCCCTTTCCAAAAAAGAGAAAAATCACTAGCTCCTCACTGCCCAATAGAAATTTTCAAAATGACAGTCCTAATCTTTAAACTAATATTTGGCTGTTAATATTGAAAATTTAGCATTGAGCTGCTAATACTGAAAAAAAAAATACCAAATTTCACTCTTTTGAAGAAAATTTTGACGTATTGTGCTTTAAATATATGCAAAAAATGCATAATCCATTATATTTATATCTTTCAAATAACTATATCTAAAAAAATATTTAAAACTTAATGAGTTGCACTTTTGTAACTTTATTCAGTTTCTAATGATATGTACCGTAATTTCGGATGTATAGCCCGCAGATCAAACAATTCAGTTTGGACCCAGAAATTTTATTCAGTATTTGAAGACCAATATTTACTGTGATCTAAAAAGTTACATTTTATTTTTAAAAAATTGTGGGTCGAAACACGATTATTTGATCCGCGGGCTATACACCGGAAATTACGGTAATTTGATTTATTTCATCACAATAATGCTGAAAGATGGATTTTCAACATATATATGTGTGTATATATATCCCTGTTCTCAAACAAATTATTTAAAAATTATTCATTTATGTTTAATAAAGCCTATATATATTGTTTATACACTTATAGAAAATACATATAGTAAATTTTGTGATATTATGTCAATAATGTCTAAAAGTAAAGAACTTATCTAATAGTATGTAACGAAAAATTTAACATCTGGTGTAATGACAACAAAATTTTATAATTGTTTTACTTAATTTGGATGAATGAAAAAAGCTTACATGTTTATATTTTATTGAAGTACAGGTGAAAATGTCACAAAGACATTCCTACCTCAACAACCACTGAGTACGTCACATTCACACTACAGATGATTTTTTTTTTCTTTTTGATCTTTCGGGTTTGATTTCAGATGGTAATGAATTAATTAGTTTTGTTAGAAGTGTCACTGCAGTCAGCATATTAGGCTCACTATTTTTTTTATATAATTTGTTTTGATTGACTCGATGAACAACAATATTTAAAGGGACCATTTCATGACTTTTCAATTAAAAGCTGATTTGTAAATTCAACATGTTGTTTAGTTATTATTATCGTCTTAAGATAATAAGTTGATATTAAAATTTTTAAATGCAGTTTATTTATTATTTGATCAGTTGAAAGTATTTTTCAATAAGAGTGGGCTGTTGATTTTAAGTCGGCTGTTGAGCAATGTAGTGTTGGTAAAGGAACTGATACTATTTAATTTAATTTTTATTGCTATAAATAATATTTGTTATTTTATTATTATATGTATTATATTTAAGCAACAGTAGAAATACACGATATCGTAGTCATTTTAGTACATCTTAGCATGAAAAGCTTCAATATTTATCATTAAACATTCACATTTTATGAAAATTTTGTTAAAATTGCTCATATTTTCACTATTTTTATTTTATAACTATTGAAAAGATATTTTTACGTACAATTAAAAAAAGTAATAACAGCCTGCCTTTGGTTAATAATAAATTTTTGATTAACACATTATTTTTCACAAAATTCTTGATTTTAAGAATTCACAAGATTAAACACACTCTTAGCATTTAAACATGACAAACAATAATAAATAATAATCTGCCTACATTATTTGTCACATATACATTATTTGAAACTTATTTAGTGATTTTATATTGAAATGACTTTTTTTTATGCAGTCTTTGAATATAGATCTGTCATTAAAAACATTTTTAAAAAAATTTCAAAATTTAGATATGTTTTTTATCTTAAAAAATATTTTACTTGTAATCACCTTTAATTTCTTTGATCCTGTCTTAAAATGAGCTATAAACATACCCAGTTTCTTTGAAATTTGTGACAGTGAATTAAATGTCTTAGGCGAACTGACATGGAATGACTCTGCTTGATTTGATTTGAAATACGCCTCAAAATATTTTTAAATATGAAATACTACTAAAAACACCCAAAATCCCACTACTTTTATTTCAGAATCAGGTAAAGGACACCTTTAAGTATATCCCCCACAAAAAATAAATTTAATAAAAATACCGCCTTTTGTTAATAATGCTATTTTAGTTAATGCATTATTTTTCATACAAAATTCACGACTTCAAAGATTAAACATTTTTTTAGACACACTTAAAATGTTATATAAGCGTAACAGTATTTTTTTCATAAAATACGTACCCTATATATTATGCATAAATTATTTGAAGATGATTTGTGGAATAGATATTGAAATATGATCATATTTATGTCATGCTACATTTGAAAATCGAGCAGTCAAGAATGCCAACTGATGGCAGTTTTTCAAAATTTTGACAATTTTTTTCTCAGAAACTATTTGACCAAGGAGTAAAAAAAAATACTGGGAATCATATCTTAATAAAAGGAACAAACACACGCAGTTTCATCAAAATCTGTGATGGTGAGTTACATGTCTGCCTGAACTGACATGGAATGACCCGAAATGCTTTCAACTGAAGATATTGTTAAAATTTCATGTAACTAGTTAACATCTACAAATAAATTTTGTAACACGATGACAAGAGATCTAAATCAGTTGATAAGTTTTGATTTCTTTTTATCTCATTTGCCACATCACTACATGTATTCAGCTACTAATTCTGTCCATGAAAATTTAGAATTATAAAAAATAAATCTAGTCTTTCTCTTCATTTACATCCCATAGTGGTCATAGACTTCTGGAACTTCATGGAAGTTAGATTACTTAAATAGCGAAAGGAAATAATACCACAGATATTTAAACATAAGAAAGACAATCTCCTATCTGTTTGTTGAAATGTGGTACTACAAATATGTTATAAAAATTTTCCTTCAAATCATAATCAAAGTTCATAATTAGTATGTAAATGTTAAGGAAGTTTGCATTCAGATTGACTGTGAATTACTTATAATGCAATAAATTGTTATGGATGCAGGATATTAGTTTAATATAATGTAGTTTATATCAAATTTTTGTTAGGATGAGCCAAAAATAATGCAGCTAATATAAAGTTGAGACAGTCAAACTTTGTATTCATTTTGACAGGATTGTGAGAAAAATTTATGTTGACAAAGATTTAGCCACTAATAACAGGAAGAAAATTTTAATTTTACTTACTTGGATTCTCATTAAAAACATTTGGCTGTATTAATTTTTTTATGTAAAACTCTTTTGCAGTTGAAACCTTATGAGTGGTACTTGTGAGATAATTATTGAAGTTTGCATTGTTTTTCTAGTACATACTTATTTGCCCCTCAAAAACTTTTCATCTCCAATTTTAGGATTTTTGAATGAGATTAAGTTCTTAGCTTCATTTTATCATAATAGTATTTGATTTTGTAAAAAATATTCACAATTTCTCTTATTTAAATTTCCAACCAACTTCTATTAAGGATTAGTTTTAAAACATGTCTCTAAATTTAGTGGCAAGCTCTCGGATTGTAGTACATGGACTGCTAATGCTCTCAATTTCTTATTGTTAACAGAATCTCGTCCATAACCCTTTCATATTCAAGACTCATTTCTATCTTGAAATTGTAAGGAACAATATTCATCTCTGAATTCTCACAAGAAATTGTGCAAAGTTACTTCTTTCTCATAGTCTTACTGGCCTTAAATATTTTTATGCAATAATGACAGATAAAACTATAATGCTTCATAAGTAGAGAAAAATGTTATTAAACAAACTCAGATTGAACAATTAAGTAACTGAAACTGCCGTTATTTTTTACATAACCTAATATTTCCTGATATATATGTACATGGAGTGTTCTTTCTGGATTCATTTTATTAGGCAGATTGGCCAGCAATTTTAGTTAGCCACCTGATTAGGATTTTATTTTGCTTGAAGTCATATTTTAAGGAGATGTATCTTTATATGTCTATCTACTAGCATTTTAATAACATTATACTCAAATATATAAGCCCCAACCTAAATGTTTCTTTCTTCTGCCTGTTCAGTTAAAATAATACATTAAAAATAAACTGGGCAGAGCACTAACATGATAGTGTTTGCATGAATATTTAAAACTTTTTTTCTCATTTTTAATTATTCATTAGGAAATTTAACCTGATGCCGATAATTGCTGAGCAGTATGATTTAGAAGAACCTGCATATTATGCTGTTGCTGTAGCTAGCACACCCGACAAGACAACTGACCTTCTATATTTAAAAGGTTAAGATCTTCATTTTTATTCTATAACACTGTACAACAATGAAATTCCTTTTCAGTAAAAGTGTACAATTTTGTATGAAATTAACCCACTGAACACAAATATCACCATGAAAAACCTTCACTGCCTTTTGTTTTCGAAATACAAATTCCTAAAGTTAAAGATTTTTTCCAAAAATATGCATTATTAATTAATATATAAAAAATATATGAAATATAACCTACACTTTCAACAAATCAATTTCTAGAAGCTTCAAATATGTGAATCTAAGTTTACAGCTCACTCCATCAAGTAGTTTTTAAGTTATGCTTAAAAAATTATCCACATTGTGTCAAAGTTTGTTATAATTTCAATGGGGATTTGATGGATTTTGGAGCAAAAGGAGATCCGAGAACTATGATGATCTTGTAAACAATCTGTTACAAATGTATCAGCAGCTGAGCTGCAATACGTCCCTAAAAACTTTCTTCCCTCTTATATTGATTTTTTTCCTGTAAACTTCAGTCTTGTGAGTGAGGAAAATGTTTAACGATTTCAACAAGACATATCAACAATCAAAAAAGATACCAGGTGTTAAGGAATATGTCAGTGTTAGCAAACTACTGCTGGAACTTGAATAGAGATGCCTCGGAATCTGAACACAAAAGACAAGCAAAAAACTTTGATTGATATAAGGTTAATGTTTTGATATCATTAATAAATTCTAAATTTCATGTTAAAAGTTAAAAAGAAAACTAAATAATTTGTTGTTCTTTTTTTAAATAAATAGTTTATGTTATTTAACATTTAACTTAAAATCATAATTTATCGTACTAGCCATATTTTTATACTGAGAGCTAACATTAAAATTTTAATGGTTAATTCATATTCTGTGACCCCAAATTAGTATAAAAATGTATTGTTTATTTAAAAGGCAAAAAAAAAGTATTGTTTTGTAGGCCAGTGTAATTTTATGCTAACAGGCAATTTTTGATATATAGTTGAAGCTCGAAAATCCAGAATTGGCGGGACCATGGCAATTGCTGATTTTTGATTTTTCCGGATTTTGGAGGTCTGTTAAAAAATATTTTTTATGGCAATATTATAACATACAAAACGAAATTTTTTTCCTTAGTGCAAATAAACGACAATCAAATCACCGAATTAAATAATAAAAAAAGGAATGATACACTAAAACATAACACTTATGCTAAAATTAAATATGCATATTAAAATACAATAAATTAAAATATAGTATACAATAGATAATACAGGATTAATTCTATTCTGAATTTTCTGAAAATTTAAGTCATTCGGTTCCGAAAATTAAAAAAAAAAAATCGGACATAAAAAAAAAAAGCCCCAGAAAAAGAAACTGAAAAAAAAACTTCTTAACATAAAATCCTTTTAATGGCTGTTAAATATGAGTGAATCGTGTACCTGCAAATAGTTGCATCATGAATTCTTTTATCTCAGAAGGTTTAGTGCCATTTCTAGAATTTCTTGAGGGGGAGAGGGTTCATTGAGATAATGTGTAAAATTGCATGATTCTTCCGAGAATATGTTTTTTTAAATTTCGGTGTAAATCCACAATTTTCATTTTTTTCTTTTTTTTTGAATTTTACAAAATCATTTTGTGAGTCGATCATGAAAAAAGGGGAATTTCTTAAAACGATTGTGGAAAAATACCGTGCATTTTGTCACGTGTTTAAGAAGCAATTAGAGATTTTCTTAATTCAGGATAATCAATTTTGTCAAGCGATCGTGAAAAAAAAGCATTTACAAAGGATTGCAGAAAAAACAAACAAACAAAAAAAAAAAAAAAAAAGAGAGAGAACTTCGTCAAAAGGTTTTGAAAAAAACTCATCTTGTTTCCTTATTTTCCTACTGCATTCAAAGTTCTTTTCAAAGAAACAAAACTGAAACAAACAACATATCGGCATTGGCCAATGTGCGCATCAAGATCATAGGGCAATGTGTCATTAGATTGATCATTCTGTTGGAGAAGGAGCAGGAGAGAATATCAAGTGTGTTTATCTTTTAGTTCAATCAAAAGGAAACAAAATTGCATGTTTGTTTCTTTAGTTATAAATACGTAAAGAACTTTTATTAGAATTAAAATATATGAAGTTTCAAGTCATCAACGTACCAGGTCAAGTCTTTTTTATGCCTTTTTTTAACTTTCCAGTTTTTGTAATACAGTAGAACCTCGATTATCTGACCCCCGTTTTACTGGATCTCTACATAAACCGATGCCGGTTTGCTGACCTTTTTTTGTATTTTTGCACTCCTTGTGTATGCAAGCAAAAATTTTCAAACTGTGGTTAAATATTTGGTTCTCCTTTCTTAGAATGCCTTTGAAATTAGCTTGAGTTCCCACAAGTTCAGATTCCGATATAAGTGAACTTCCTCCCCCAACAGAGCTGCACACAAAATATGGCCAATTTACGCCCAATGAAGCTTCCATTTAATTCATTAAGTTTTTTTTTATCCCCAATGAAATTTATTTTTATGCATAATTTGAGTTAATCTATTTAGCAGTTTAAGTAGTCATAATAGCAGTTTGATGACGATGTTGCATATTAAATTAGGTAATTATTGCTAAATTTTCGAAAATTTGATTATCTGATTTAAGTTCAATCCCAATTATGCCGGATAATCAAAGTTCTGTTGCAATTAAATCTTTTTATTAACAGTCAATCGTTATAAAAATATACCAGAATATGTCTATACAGTAAACTCTCTCTAAGGCGGTCTCTGTGTAAGACGGAAATCTGTCTAATTCGGAAAGATTTTCAAGTCCCTGTGAATCCATAGATATAGAGTAAAATTTGTCTAAGGCGGAATATTGTCTACTACGGAAACTTTTCTTGGTCCCGATCGCTTCCGCCTTAGACAAAGTTTACTGTATTTATTTATTTAGTGTTCAGTTAAAAGAATTTAATTGCATTTGATAAGAAATATGAAAGTTAGAGCTAAGTCTTATTTTAAAAATTAATAAAACTAAAATCGGAAAAATTTCCGGATTTTCGAGGTTCAACTGTAATGTGGAAAAGTTCCTTAAGACTCTGTTTCACAGTAAAAAAATTTCATCTCTCATAAAAGATAAGTCTTGGTGAATTGTGTGTAGGCATCAACTACATACAAATGATAAGCCAAAAAATCTTCTAATTTGAACACGGGATGCTTTTGACAGTGTCAGATATCACTGTCAGGCAGTGGTTATATCAGATCCTGGTATCCTGGGTTATATTCATTTTATTTCGAAAGAAGAGGAAAATTACTCAGAGATCTTGACCACAGAAAGAAAGGGGGAGTTCACTTCAGGGATGTTTCAAAGGCAAACCATTAGATGTTCTATTTCACTCTGTTCAAGAAGAATGAAAAACAGAAGAGAAAATATATTTGCAACTTTTTTCAAATAATAATAAGAAAAATTCTATCAATCAATCACATAATTAGTATGTAGAAATTTTCAATATTTGCCTAATACAGTACATTCCCTGAAATCTGCAACCCTAAAATTCGCAAATGCCAAAAATCCACACATCATCACAGATATACACAATGAAACTTTCAGTTCAGATGTAGGGACACAATTAGACTTTTTTATTTTTATATCAATTCCATATGTATTTTAATATCTAATTCTTGTTAATATTTCTAAACTCATGCTTTTTCATGAAGAAAATATAAATTTCTGAAAAAAAAAATCAAGATATTGCTGGTATCACTGGTAATCACAATTTTTTTTACCGAGTATATTTTTGTATTATCAAGCTTTTCTGGTTCTTAAGTCTGGCTAAACCTGAAATAAAACTTCCTTATTTTATGTTTTTGATGTGAATTAGTAGGGTACCTTTATGAGGCAAGTTTCATTGAATAACTTAGAAAAAATGTATCCCACCATTATTATGCATATTTCTAATTATACATTATTACGCACTTGACCTTTATTTTAAATGTTTTAATAATTTTTTTAATTATCTGAATTTTTATTATTTCAGTTTATTACTTTAATAATTTTAACATTTTACTCTATTGTAAGTATTTATTATCTCGATTGCATTATTACATTCAAATTACAATTTAAAAAAATGTAAACAAAGCAATGACCAGAAACCCACAAAATTCTAAAATCTGCCCAACTTCTTGTCCCAAACTGTGTGGATTTGAGGGATTCTACTGTACATATATTTTATAACTGGCGGGATTCCATTGTTATTTAATTTTCAAGAAATTTCAAGAATGATATTTTGACACTCTAAGATTTATGATTAAAGATTAAGATTTATGTATGAATGCAATTTTTCAGATGAAACAGAATTAAAAAAACATTTTGGAGATAAATATTGAATCAACTTATGATGATTCATTCATTAATTAAGTGTATTATTTATGTTAATTTATAATTAATGGTATTAAATTTAATAACCAATATGCTAATTCTTAATTAAAATTTAAAGTTTTGTGTTTTATCACAGTTATTTATCTATATATGCATGTGCAAGAACATTTTAACTGTTAAATTCAAAGTTAAGACATTGCATCCCAATTAAGGTATGCAGCATTGATATGTATCAATTTTATGTAAAATAAAATACATGAATACAAATACTTGAGATATAAAATATTCCAAAAGAATAAATATAAAATAAAAATGCTGAATATGACATTTTCAAAAAAATCTTAAAAAGCTATAAAGTGAAAGTATACAATATAATTATATTATATTCTGCTTATTTGACAAAAAGGGACAATTTTTTTAATTTTCTGGAAAATGGAATTATGCATGTAAACAATTTAGTCATAGAATTTTCTGTTGCAGAAGGTACATTTTGAGCCATTTTTGACAAATTTATTATTTTTTATTTCTGAAAAAACACAGTATGATTATGATAAACAAGACAATAAGATATGCTTTCGGTTATTGGAGTATTTAAAATTACCAGAGAAAACATGTTAATTCTGTAATGGCTATTTCCATGCGAACTTGTCATGTCTGTCACACAGCTGAAAATTACTATACTTGTTGGCCACCATTATTTTCGAAAAGTTTGCGTCGCCTTATTCAATTGATGAGATATCTCCGATAAAATAAGTCACATTTTTCTGTTCTAAAATACTGGTTGCCAAAAATCGTAGTATGTGACAGACATGGCATGTTCGTATGGAAATAGCCTAATGGAAATACTGAAGATCTTCATATCTACACTGATTTTCAAAATGTTATGAACATCCACTTTTTCAAGCATAAAAAAGAAAAAAAAATGCTACAAAAGAAACTTAAGACTTGAGAATATTAAAAAAAGTAAAGATATTTATGTTTTATAACAAAATATAATTGAAACAGTCATTTTTAGATTTAAAAAAATTGCATTTCTTCATTTTGAGGTGTTGCATAATGATATGAACACTGATCAAAAATACAACTTAGAAGCACCAGATTTTTTAATTAATGGAAAAACATGGTCAGGCATCCAAGCTTTGTAATCTATTTTGGTCGATATTTTCTTAATGGAAGATAATAGCAGTTTTTAATTCCAAAATTTTGGCATATTGTTTTCATTTGAATAAACTGCTTTAATAAGTAAACTCCATGCATTTTCTATTGGGTTTTAATTAAGAGAAATAGGTGGTATAGCATCACATGCACATCATTATTCAAGAGCCATTTCCAAGTTCTATTTGTCTTGTTGATGCATGCATTGTCCTGCTGGAACATCCAGAAAGGTCCACCAATTGCCTCAGCAAAAGGCAACAACTTATCTTCAAGTGCATCTTGGTTGTTTAATACATTCATTCGGATGATGAAAATACGACGTTGACTTTACTACCAAATCCAAATGCAGCCCAAGACAAGAATCAGTACCCTGCTGCCATTTTGAAAATATTTCAAGTACCTTGGGCAGATTGTACCAGTACTAAGACTAACCATCAGTATCATCCAAATAATTGGATTTTTATCATCTAAAAATATTACTTTTTGAAATTTGAACTTCCAGAACATGTTATCTTTCATCCAATCCTGGTATTTTTCATGGTGCTTTTTAGTCATAAGTAGTTGGGGGTCTTCTTGTCTTATACTTCAATGTCTTAGAGCTGCTGGCTATTCTTGACAAAGAACTTTTGACAACTCTATCCATGAATCTTTTGCTAGTTCATCTAAAGTTATTTTCCCATTGCCCAGTCTCTTTATAATTGCTCTTTCTGCCTTTTTGGACAGTATTAGTAGACGTCCTAGGGACTTCTTTGTTTTTTAATCCTCATATAGTTAAAAGAAAATACCATATTATATCCGAAGGTCTTTTCAATTTTTTCTTTGATAGCTCTTGTTGAAAGTCCTTGATCCTTAAAAGCCACAATTTCTTTTTTCTCAAACCTGCTTAAAGCAATTTTATGACCCATATTCCTAGAACTCATTTTGCGGTCATGTTTAAAAATTTCCAAGTCTGCAAATTATCTTTGTATGCTAAAACTAATTTGCATATTTCAATTTCTTCTCTGAGTGACATTTGATACTCCTGTACAATTTAGATTCCATTAATGGTAATTTCAGTCAGTATTCTTATTATTTTGAACAGGGCATTTTTTACAGAATTTGTAGTTCTAATGAATTTATCGTTTTTTGCCATGGTATCGCAAAATTATCGGATGTTCATATCATTTTGAAACACTTGTAATCTGTATATGTCATCAACCATTTTTAATCTACTGCTACATCTAGGTCTCACCAAAATTTGTCCATCATTTCATGCTAGTGCAGTGATAATCACTGTAATTTCTGTAAGAGCCAAAGTTTAATAGAAGTGAGAGATCTGTATGGGCTTGGGCTAATTTTCATTCATGAAGCTTGGGTTGGGCTGTGCTAGGCTAGGCCAAAGAAAATGAAGCGTAACGAAGAGAAACTTCCATGGACGTAATGTAAATCCCCGACTGTCAGCGAAACAGTGCAAACAGCTAAGCAGTAGAAGTCACATACAGGGGCGAAAAATAAAATGGCTTCACTTGGCACGATTGCCAGTAACAATAAATATCAAAATGAGGAGTAATGCTATGGTCATAGCTGTCTGCGTGAAAGCATTGCACTCCCTCCTCCCTTTCGTGGAGGTGGAAAAAGTCAAAACCCCTTTCCTGGGAGTTAGGTCACAGATCAAACAATACGTTAGATACAGAAGATTAGATGAATCTGTTAGTTGTTATGTTAGCTTTCGAGTGAAAGTGGAACTTTTGATACATAAAATTTATTATTTTACCAAGTCTTGCATCACTGAAGATTTTTCCATTGCACATATTTATCGGCTATTTACTTGCAATACAGAAAATATATCATAACAACAGATCATATTATAAAAACCTGCCACATTTCTAAGTTTCAAGATGAACTGTCAAAGAAATGTTGTTTTGAATTCTTGTGGCGTTGTTGGCGCTAAGGTTTACTACAAAAAAAAATTGGCGGATGCAATGAAACATGCCTATGATTGGATCTCCCCTTTGAGTATGTTTCCCAGCAGAGCTGTTTGCACTGTTTTGGTTAGTTATGGTTTCCAAAGTTTTTCCTTCTTATCCTCTACATTCTTTTGCTAGACTTCTTTTTTGTAACTTGAATCGGGACTGGACTTCTTTCTAATCTTTTAGTTTTATTCAGGGCTAGCCTTAGGTGAGGCAGAGGCTGATTGAAAACTATTTTTGAATAGCAATCTTCACCTTATTTAATTGAATAATTCTGTAAAGAATTATTATTCAGAGATGATGGTATAGAAAATTAAGCACTTCAATACATCTTGAGGTCATCAGTACACATACACTTATGTCCATATAACCATAAAATTATTTTTAAAAAAACCTAGTTATTATGCACCATGTTTGTATCATAAAATGGAAAGCAATCAAAATGTGTGCTTAAAAATTGAGTACACACTGATAGACCAAACAGGTGTAAGCTGCGTCTAGTTAGTATAGAATATAGGAAGCAGAATTTTTATATCACCTTTGACAGTTACATAGTTTTGATACTGTTTGTTCTGTTGACTGTGGGGTAATTTATTAAATTTATTAATTTATTTTTGTTTAGAAAATAAATTATGAATTTATGTGATCTTTTGGAAATAAACTACCTTTAAAATAGACTCCTTAAAATTAACATTCCAAAAATATAAATAAAAAAAATGAGACACTATTATTGTCTTTTATAATGTGAATGTTTGTTTTCTTCCTTTTTCTTTGAAAATTCTTTTAGAATTTGTCGCCATTTAAACTCCAGCTAATTAAAGATTCAACGGACATAAATTCCAAGCTTTTCAAACCTTTTTGCTGTATTGTTGATCTCAAATAAATTTTGGTCTTGAGAAATTCTTTATTTAAATGCCACAGACAATTAAAATGACAAGAAAATCAAAATACAAATAAATAAATTTCAAAAAGCGATAAATCTATCGTTTCAGGCAAAGAATTCAAGCATTTTAAATCTTGGATAATGAATTGTTTTTACTACTTCCATTTTCTAACAAAGTATGTATCCATCTGTATCAGATAGGGGCATTTTGAGATAGAGCATTTTGTCATTGTAGAAATTTTTTAAATGGTGATTGAGTTTTTCTTGTAATTTGAAAAAGAAAAAGTTCATTATTTTTGGAAAACTAGACAAAAATTGAGGATGCTATAAGCAAGGGTTCGCTATATACCAGGTTCATTACAACAGGACTCTGTTGTATATATTATGCATTGAATATTATGCTGTCCAATTTTTCTTAAATTTGAAAATGTACAAATGAAATCTTTTTCTCTCTCTCTCTCTCTCTCTCTTAAACTGCATGCATTAGGTGGCTTAGAGATTATTCAGACTTTCAAAGTTAATTATAGAGAACAGTTCATACAGAAAACATTCATTGAACTTTCTTGTAACAATTCTCAATATGAATGAAATATAAGAATTAATGTACAGTATTTTCCTGCATATAACCCGCATAGGCTTTATTCCAAGCCGCAGGAAAAAAACTTCGTATGTCCGCTGCAGCAAGAAAAAAATGTTAATTTTGTTAAATGATCGAGGAATAAAATCACGGAATATTTGTCGAACGATTATGGAAAAAAGTTATGAATTTCATCAATCGGTCATGGAGAAAATCGTAAATTTCATCAGTCTGTTGTGGAAAAAACTGCGAATTTCGTCTATCAATTCCAGAAATTAATCATGAATTTCACCAATCAATTCCAGAAATTAATTGTGAATTTCACTAATAAATTCCAGGAATTAATCAGGAATTTCATCAAATAATTCCATAAATTAATCTCAAATTTTAACAAAATGTTAGCAGAAAAAAGTCGTGAATTGCATCAGTCGGTCGTGGAAAAAATCATAAATTTCGTCAATCGGTCATGGAAAAAAAATAACAAATTTCGTCAATCAATTCCAGAAATTAATTGCGAATTTCACCAAATGATCACAGAAAAAATCGTAAATTTTGTCAATTAGTCGCGAAAAACCTCTGCAAATCTCATCAAACATTTGCATAATTTAATCTAGAATTTTGTAAAGCAATCGCAAATGTAGTTCTAGAATAAAATATTGCTCATGGACGTCAGATGTCTAATTTCAGATTGCTAAAGCAATTATGCCATCTGTTATTCACCAGCTTAAAAACAAATCACCCATTTTTCAAAAAATTTATGATTTGACTTTGCAGTTGAAAAAAATCTTTGTATAATCTGCATAACGAAATTCACAACTTTTTTTAACTTATTACCCACAGATTATATGCAGACAAATAGGGTACTTGGTAAAGAATTTTTTTTTAAGTACATGTTTCAGTATTTTAAAACTAGAGAGAAAATAATGAAGAATCTAAATGATAGTGTCCCCATCTTGGCAAAAGCAATTCTTTATTTTAAAACTTTAAAAAGAAAATCTTCAATTCCATATATAAATTAAGAAAACAATTTTCAATAGATGACAATGTAATTTTTCTCTTGACAAAAACAAAGAAAAATATCAGATTTCTTTAAAAGACATAACTTTTTTGAGTAAACAAGTTGAGTATGTGTTTGCTTCATTTAAATTAGAAACTTATAATGCTTTTCCTATTTCTCATATCTCATATATAAATTTATTTCCCTACTCCAGATATATATATATAAACTATATGGTCATTAATAACCAGCAACTTTAAATTTGACATTTTGTCGAATATTTAAAAATATACTTGTCAGATTCTTCAGGAATTTAGGATTAAAAAGAACAGGTTTGACTTCATATTTATCAACGTCGATTTCATAAGAAAGACAATTTGAGAGCCAACACAAAAGTAAAGAAAAAAAATAATACTTTGGATCACCCTGTAAAATAAAATGCATGAAATGATCTATCTCTACAGAATATACATAGGCAGATATTGTATAATATGTGTATTCATTTGTGTAAGAATAGCATGTACAGGGTGATCATTTTTAAAGTGACAGTGTTTGGAGCGTCCTGTAGCGTGATCTAATAGCCGAAATGGCACCAAACTTGGTAACTTAGACTAATCAAGACATGGGAAAAAGGATTCCGTGAGAAAAAAAATTTAGTTCCAAAAATCGCCGCTTGGGCATTTTGTGGCGTTGCTGTAGCTTACAATAACGAGAATTAGCATAAAACACAGGTATCAAAGAAAAATGCAAATGTTGTGTGATGACAGCGCCAGTAATAGGGGCTATAAAAGCAAGTAGTAGACAGCTCTGACAAATAATCTCAGCTGAAATAAATGAGCTCCAGTGGACATGCCTCTCACGTTACCGGAACGTGCGTTACTGGTGAAGCTGTATTATATGAATCAATGTAATGCATCTGCAGCTCTTCGGGAATTTCGAACCAGAAAAAATTACAAAAGGTCCTTTATCGCTGAATGGTCTTAAGAAAATGATTAAGAAGTTCGAGGAAACGGGGTCACTGAGCATTCGCACTGGGAGAGGATGTAAACAAGTATCAGAAGATGTAATAACTGATGTGGCAACTGCAATTGTCGAAGGATCACAGGGAACCATTGCTGGTACTAGCAGCGCCCGGGGTGTAGCTCGACAATTGGACATGAATTATTCCACAGTATGGAGAGTTTTGCGATGCATTATTAGATTTTACCCCTACAAAATCAGCTGCTTGCACGAACTGAAACCAAGTGATTATGATAAGCGAGTGACATTCACTGTATCGTTTCTTGCCTGGGTAGAAATTTATGATGCTTTCCCATGGCACATTCTGTGGGGAGATAATTGCCATTTTTATCTCAATGGGTCCGTAAATTTTTATCTCAAATTTTTATCTGCCATTTTTATCTCAATAGCCGAATTTGGGCTTCTGAGCAGCCCTACACCGTGCATGAAATCCCATTAAATTCCCCTAAAGTCACTGTTTGGTGTGGTTTCACAGCCGAATTCGTAATTGGGCCATTCTTTTTTGAGACCATCACTCCGACAGGACCCGAAACGTGCACCATAAATGCAGAAAGGTACCACGAAATGCTACAAACGTTTGTTATTCCACAACTTCAGCAAAGAAACCGTCTCTAACAGACAATCTTTATGCAGGATGGTGCTCCGCTGCACATTAGTAATAAGGTAAAGCAGCTGTTGTGCCAAAACTTCACTGATGATAGTCATAAGTCGGAGTTTTCCAGTTGTATGGCCGCCTCGTTCTCCTGACCTCACGCCATGCAATTTTTGATTCTGGGGTTATTTGAAATCTCAAGTTTATGTTGGTGGAGTATCAAATTTGTCTATTCTAAAGGACAACATAACAAAGACAGTGCGGAATATACCTCGTGATATGTTACGTACGGCTGTGGAGAATGTTGTACACAGAATGCACAGTGTTATTTCTGAGAACGGTGCTCACATTGAAGGTGGTCTAATTCCTCACCGGGGAAGTTAATGTTGTAAATAAACATTAATAATTTAACTGTACAGTTGTATGTGTTAGTATTTTTCTTTTCTCACATTTTATACATTGCAAAGCGCCACAAAATGCCCTAGCGGCGATTTTTGGAACTAAATTTTTTTTTCACGGAATCCTTTTCCCCATGTCTTGATTAGTCTAAATACCAAGTTCGGTGCCATTTCGGCTATTAGATCACGCTACAGGGCGCTCCAAACACTGTCACTTTAAAAAAGATCACCCTGTATATTAATAGAGATATAGCGATTTCTTTTTTTTAAATTAAAAAAATTCTTGCTTGTTTTTCGCTTATAACATACAGGGCTTTTAACCAAATTTAACGCCAGTTTCAGAAAAATTAACAAAATGTAGTAGAAACAAGACAGTGTAATTGGAATATAAATATACTAAATATTTATGGAAATATGGGAAGTTGTATAAAGTAATTTTTATCAGCACATGCTCGAATGATAACAAGGAACTTTTTGCATAGTTTAATAGTCAACTCTATAAAGCTACTTATTAAAAAAATTCAGTCAAATTTCATAAAAATTCAGAGAGATATCAACATTAGAGGGAGCTGTGTTGTAATTTCTCACTAAAACTCACTGAATGATAAGAGATTGTCCACAAATTGTCATTTTTAAGTTATCTGACAGCATTCGGAGCAAGTTTTTTGAAAAAGCTATTTAATTATAGTTTACGGTTATGTTTAGGAAGATTTTGACTCTAAACTATGATGAAAAGGAAAATATAGTCCATATATTGATAACATTTAGGTAAATTGAGGAGTTTATGGTAAAATTTTGTGAAATTTAGCCCAATACGCAAAACACTCTACAGTAAATTTTATCACATATATATGTATTTTCTGTATGCATGTAATTTGTATGACAGTGGTGAAGATAATAAACTAAAATCTAAGATATATTATACATTTTTCATAAGTTATCAGTCAATAACTTGCAATTTGATTTTTATTGTGATATTTCAATCAGCTTTTTGAGAAATTGTTTTGTGTATGGAATTTTCACAGAAAAGTGCATTTTCCATAAAATACATTTATTTAACTGAATCAGTTACTTAACTATTTTAAACTTTATTTAACATTTAATAACAGTTATGTGAATTGGAAATTACTTATCAATCAAGGTCTTTTTTTTTTTGTGACTTTAATATCTAAAAGACAGTTTTAGCAGTTTTTGTATGATGAAAAAAAAATTAATGCTGAAACGTTTGGCACTTCCGGTTTCATTCACAGCTTTCAAGTAGTTTTTAGATTCTGATAAAGTAGATATTTTTAAGTATAACAAATGTAAGCACAGATTTGGAAAAGCAAAAATGTGGGCTTTAATAAAATCTGCTACAAAGAAAACGAAAATTTTAGACAAAAATGTCATTTAATCAGATATCCTAATTTGTATACTATTTTTCATTTTTATTGATACTTTAGTTCTCCTTGTAAAACCAGCATAATGAGCCTATTCAAATAAAAAACAGTTATCAAAATCAAACCATCCGTTCCAAAACAAATAATTGTCATTCATTAAACAGTATATGGCCAATCGCCATTGGACACCCCTTCAAAAGCACTTTGGAACATCCATACACGTCATACACTGGTCAGATATGGTATAAAAAGGCGTTGAAAGGTTAAAGTATTGTCAGAGCAGCTACTGCAGTGAATATGGATAAAAGGCGTGAACTTAGTGCGGAGAAAAGAAGAATGATCATTGGAGCTCACAGATTTGAGCATTCAATCTCTGATATTTCCAAAAAACTTCAGATATCCCGCTCCACAATTAGTGATGTGGTTTTTAAGTGGAAGTGAGTGGGTGTTATAATATGTCAATCCCGATCCGGTAAACCAAATAAATTAATAGATCAGGATGTCAATGCCTAAAATGTATAGTGAAATCAAGCAAAAGGCTTCCTTAGAGACGATTGCAGGGGAATTTTGATCCTCTACGACTAATGATGCAAGTGATCATACTGTCCGGCGGGAGATCGTGGCACTTGGTTTTCATGGCCGAGCAGCAGTTCACAAGCCAAATATCACGCATCTCAATGTGACCCGTCGGTTAAAGTGGTGCAAGGAAAGGCGGCACTGGTCAGTAGAAATATGGAAAAACATCCTGTGGAGCGATGAATCACACTACCAGTTTTGGCAGTCCGACGGACATGTTTGGGTGTGGCGAATGTCTGGTGAATGATATTTACAGGACTGTGTTATACTCACAGTGAAATTTGGTGGAGGTGGGATCATGGTGTGGTCCTGCTTTTCATGGCATGGTCTTGGTCCTTTTGTTTTAATTTCTGGGAGTATGAATGCCGAAGCCTACAAAACAATTCTGGACAATTCAGCGCTACTGACATTATGACAACACTTTGGTCTTGGCCCATAACTGTTTCAGCATGACAATGCTCCATGTCATACAGCAAGTGTTGTTAAGACGTGGTTTGAGGAAATGGGTGTGAAAAACCTTCCCTGGCTAGCTCAAAGTCCAGACCTCAACCCTTTGGAATACCTTTGGGATGAGTAAGAGTGCTGATTTAGAGTCAGGCCAACTCGGCCAAAAAACACCACAGAACTGTTTGCTACTCTAAAGGATGAATGGAGTAAGATTCCTGCAGAAACGTATTGAAAATTGGTAGAAAGTGTTCTTCAAAGAGTTGCAGCAGTTATTGCGGCAAAGGGTGGCCCTACACAATACTAAAGTCATGCTGAGTCCCCTTTAAATTCATAGTATGAGGTGCAATAACATAGTCGTTTAAAAAATAAGGGTTGGGGAGGTCAATAAGTTTCTAACTCAGTTTTCTCAAAATAACTCTGAAACTAAGAAAATCAGTTAATGATAGAGCTTCTTATTAATAAGCAAATATGTAAATTAATTAATAATTAATTTTATTCATAATTAAAAATGTGTTTGTGCATTATTTCAAAATAAACATCAAGAATTAAATTCAGTTTTAAGATATTTTGAAATACTACAGCAGGGTACAAAATATATATTTCATTAATAATACTGCAAAAATAAGAAAAAACTAATAAAAAATGAAAATACACTTAAAAATTTTGGCATCATAACATAAAGTAAGTGCGCTTCACTAAAGTTGCGTTGAAAATGAATTCCGCATCTGCTTCCACCCTCCTCCCTCTTGCCCTTGAGCAGCACAAATGTCTAACAAATACAATGCTACAGATTTTCGAAGAATGTCCATTTTTGCTGAAATAGCCTAAATTTCTGGCAACATTACAAGAATTCTGAAAGTGATCAGGCATATTACTTGCAATGTGCATGAAAAAAAGCGATAGTGAGACTGATTCCAGAAAGATAGAAACTTCTTTACAAAAGAAATAAAATACTCTAAATCATTTTGTCATGGTTTTAAAATACCTTTTAAATTTCTTTTAATTAACAGAATTTAAAGATCACTTTAAAGGAGAGAGGTTATAAATCCTTGAGCACCCCCCCCCCCCTTTTCCTACAGTCCTAATGACAGGGCTGCATTCTATTTTCACTATTATTTTCAAAAATTAAATTTTGTATTATATTTCTCTTACCCATGTTGTTAAAGAGCATGTGAATTTTTTTTTATTTTGAGAAAGTGCTTTGAGATAGAATTAAAAAATAGTCGCTAGTGGCAGCTCTGTAATGGGGTGTCTTGTGACAAATCGCCATGTACATGCTGGTTTTCCAAGGATAACTAAAGTGTTAATAAATAATGAAAAATAGCATTCAAATTAAGATATCTGACTATATTTAAAATGTGTTTTTTGTCTAAAATTTTTGTTTTCTTTGTATTACATTTTATTAAAGCCCATATTTTTACCTTTCCAAATATGTGTTTACATTTATTGTACTATAAATAAAACCTAAATTATCAGAATTTAAAAACTACTTGATAGCTGTGAATGAAACCGGAAGTGCCAAACGTTTGTGTTAATTTTTTTTCACTTCGTACAAAAACTGCCAAAATTGTCTTTTAGATATAAATAGCACAAAAAAAAAGACCTTGATCGATGAGTATAGTAAATTTCCAGTTCACATAACTGCTAAGTAAATATTAAATAAAGTTTAAAATAGTTAAGTAAATGTTTCAGTTAAATAAATGTAGTTTATGGAAAATGCACTTTTCTGTGAAAATTCCATATGCAAAACATAATTTCTCAAAAAGCTATTGAAACATCACTATAAAAGTCAAATTGAAAGTATAACTCATAACTCATGAAAAATGTATATCTTAGATTTTAGTTTATTATCTTCACATAGCTGCCAACATCTTACGCTTTTTTGTACCACAAAAATTTTATAGTAAATTTTACCTTTTTAAATTGCCGTAATCTGCTGATTAAATAAGGCAAAAATTTCTATTAAATTTTTGTGGTATGAAAAAGCAGAAGTGTTGGCAACTATGTCTTCACTACTGTCATACAAATTATGTATATACAGAAAATACATATATATGTGATAGAATTTACTGTAGAGTGTTTTGCGTATTGGGCTAAATTTCACAAAATTTTACCATAAACTCCTCAATTTACCTAAATGTAATCAATGTATGGGCTATATTTTCCTTTTCATTGTAGTTTAGAGTCAAAATCTTCCTAAACATAACTGTAAACTATAATTAAATAGCTTTTTCAAAAAACTTGCTCCAAACGCTGTCAGATAACTTAAAAATGACAATTCGTGGACAATCTCTTATCATTTAGTGAATTTTAGTGCGAAATTAAAAAACTGCTCACTCTAATGCCAATATCTCTCTGAATTTTTACAATATTTGACTGATTTTTTTTAATAAGTTGCTCCCTAGAGTTGACTATTAAATTATGCAAAAAGTTCCTTGTTATTGTTCATGCATGCACAGCTAAAAATTATTTTATGCAACTGCCCAAATTTCCTTAAATATTTAATATATTTGTATTCCAATTGCAGTATCTTGTTTCTACTTCATTTTGCCACTTTTTCTGAAATTGGTGTTAGATTTGATTAAAATCAATGTATGTTATAAGCAAAAAGCATGCAAGATTTTTTTTTAAATAAAAAAAAATCGCTATATTTCTATTAATATACATGCTATTCTTACACAAATGAATACACATATTGTACAATGTCTGTTTATTTGTATTCTGTAGCGATAGATCATTTCGTGCATTTTATTTTACAGGGTGATCCCAAGTATTATTTTTTTCTTTAATTTTTTGTTGGCCCCCTAATTTTCTTCCTTATCAAATCGATGTAAATGAAGTCTCACCTGATCTTTCTAATCCTAAAATTCCAGAAGAATCTGACAAGTACATTTTTAAATATTCGACAAAATGTCTAAAATTGAAAGTTCACGGTCATTAATGGCCATTTAGTATATATATATTTTATATACAGGGTGTCCAGCGAATAAGACCCTGATTTCAAAATTAAATATCTCAAAAACAAAGAACAATAGAATTATGCAGTAAACGGTTTGTATATTAGCTAAGCTGTAAAAATGTTGTACAGAAGTTTCAAAAATTAGTTGCAAAAACCACTAACAGATGGCGCTGTAATTGCAATGCCTATAAATTGTGTTTTGAAGTCAAGAGCCCTACCGTCTCAATCCTAGATGGCTTCCTATGGAAGAACGAAAATTGGGAAAGACCGCTTTTTCGTCAGGGTGATGTGCAGAAGTGGAGGCATCTGGTCACAGAATTATTGCCTCAGCTTTAATTTTAGAGAATTTCAATTAATAGAATTTTCAATAAAAAGTTTAGCAATCATTATATAAGAACTTAAAAAATGTTTTATTTGGGTAGCGGAGAATTTGCAGAAGTGGAGCCCATGTGTTGACAGAATTGAGATTTGTTTCAAATTTGTTATAAGCTACTTCGGTCCGGTTACCAATATCTCTGTGGTATGTCTTTTCTCTCCTAATTGGTAGATCGTGGAATCGAATGCAAGTAGAGGAGGATTAGAAAAAAATGGAAATCTTTACTTTTTAATATTTATTTAAACTGTGAAAAAAGTTTGAATAAAAAAATCTAAAGTTTCTGGTTTTAAAATTTAATTAAGTTAAAAGAATCCCCTTTTTAAAAAATCATTGAGCATTTATAATAATGATTCATAAATAATTTTTTTTTATTGTAGAGAATAGTTTGAATGAAAAAATACAAAATTTCTATTTAATTTAAGTTAAAAAATAATTTTAATTTTAAAAACTCGCTTTCATTTTTTTTTTTATCATTGACCACAGAAATATGGTGCAGCTTCTACTGATAGGATCCGAAGTGTTCGAAAGGAATTCAGCATCCAAAATACTTTTCCTTTGACGTTGATGATATGACTTATCATCAATTCCTTTTAAAAAAGAAATAATTTAATGCATAATCTCTGTCTCTAAAACTTTGTTTACAAAGAAAAGAAATATATGTGTTGTGCTAAAATCAAAGTATTATGCCGTGATTTAAAAATAAATTAAAGTGAAAAATTACTTTTTTATTTATAATAATTCAGGTATAAACAATAATACCAAAATATTATGCCGTGATTTAAAAATATAAAAAATAAATAAAAAGTACAAAATTATTTTTCTAAATATATGCATTTTGATTTAAATAATTATACGACATTAAAGATTGAATTTAATAAAATATTTAAAAAATTCTTATAATGATTTCCAAACTTTTTATTGAAAATTCTATTAATTGAAATTTTCTAAAATTAAAGCTGATGTAATAATTCTGTGATCAGATGTCTCCACTTCTGCACATCTCCCCAATGAAAAAATGGACTTTCTTAATATTCGTTTTTACATATGGAGCCATCTA
This sequence comes from Maratus speciosus, assembly GCA_963932465.1. NCBI lineage: Eukaryota > Metazoa > Arthropoda > Arachnida > Araneae > Salticidae > Maratus > Maratus speciosus. The sequence continues at coordinate 355,993,396 of OZ010796.1, read as the reverse complement.
GGAATGAGACGCCATTTCTCTGGACTTCGAAGCAATTTACAAGTATTGCGATTACAGCGCCATCTGTTAATGGTTTTTGCAACTAAATTTTGAAACTTCTGCATAACATTTTTACAGCTTAGCTAATAAACAAACCGTATACCGCATAATTCTATTGATCTTTGTTTTTGAGATGATCAGAGTCTTATTCGCTGGGCACCCTGTATATATATATATATATATAAAATCAGGGTTCCACTGTATATATTAAGAGTTTTTATAAGCCTTCATTTCTCAACAATGGGTTGTGACATTTCATTCAGCAGGATTCTTTTTTATGTAAAACAACACCAGTTACCTCAGAGGAAGGTACATGCAAATTTAATATATCTTTAGTTATTACAAAGTGTAAAGTTTATGTAGATTTTGACATCAATTTGCATTTATGTAGTATAACACACTGATTATTATTATCTTTTCAGAAAAACGGTCTTGTCATACTGGGATAGGCACAGCTGCTGGCTGGGTTATTCCTATGAGTTTCCTTCTCTCAAGTGATAGAATGAGGTCATATGGATGTGATTCTGCTCATGCTGCAGCTGAATTTTTTCAAAAGAGCTGTGTTCCTGGTGCATTGTCTAAAGAATATACTGTAGGGGATTCCCAGTATAATACTTTATGCGATTTGTGTCATGGATCAAGTTCTTATTTTTGTTCGAAAAGTTCTCAGGAGCCTTTCTTTGGACATACTGGAGCTTTACGCTGTCTTGTAGAAGGTGGTGGAGAAATAGCATTTGTAAAACATACCACAATATTGGAAAATACAGCAGGTAAAAATCCTGAATGGTGGTCAAGACCAATGATGCCTGATGACTTTGAATTGTTGTGTAGAGATGGTACAAGACAAGCTTATGATCAATATGTTAATTGCAATTTAGGTAAAGTTGCATCTAATGCTATAGTCACTAATAAGCTAAAGCCAAAAGAATATATAAATGCATACATCGATTTATTTATGTATGCTCAGCAGTATTATGGTTCAAAATATAGTGAAGAGTTTACCTTCAAATTGTTTGTTTCTGATGACGGCTATAGTGATTTAATATTTCAAGATGCTACCCAGCAGTTAAAAGTAATTCCTGAAAATAAACGTGATTATCGTGCATATTTGGGACATGATTTTTTGAAAGCAATGCATATTGTTGATTGTACAGCTTCATCATCAATCATACAGACATCTCTTTCTAATATAATTTTTCTATTTTTTATACATTTTCTATTTTTTTAATTCTTTTCTACTAAATGTAAATCATTTTTTGTGATATTTGCATTCATAACTTTATCCGTCCCTTATATTGCATGACCAATAAGAAAAGTATTTTAGATATGTTATATTTTTATTGTAAAATTTTAACAAAGGCGTGCATGTTTATTTTACAAGCATGCATATTTTACAATATTTTAATAGTATGCAATTTATGGTATGATAATATTAAAATTGTTTTAAGTACAGATATTTTACTGTTATAAAGATCTGATTTTTAAAAAAAAAATTAGCACAACCAACAAGTTATTAATTTACAAATAAAGTTTACTTGTTACATTCCTACTTTATAAATTTACTTCTAAAGTATTATTACATATCTTCATTATGTGTTATTTTAATTTCTGATATCACTAGCGATAATTAGTGAACTGTTTATTCATTTAGTTTTATTCAATTTCAATTTACAGTTGTCATAATCATTGTTATCTTCATTCCGTCCATTTTAGAAATTTCTTCAGTTGTTTACGCTTTAATTGTTGATGAATTTATTGCTAATGAAACAATAATCTATATTATAAAGATAAATTATATTTTTTGTTGTGTTGGTGGGATATATTATATCCCATCTAATAACCAAGATTCACACTGGAAACTTTTAATTATTTTTTTCTTTTTTATCTTTCATGGAAAAAAGTTGTAAAATTGCTTTTCTTTATTTTGAAAATTTTTCTTTTATAATTCCAGTGCAAATTCAACATTACAGAAACACAAACGATTGCCCCTGAAAGAGTTAAATATGCTATTTATTTATTTATTTACAGAAAAGTAAATATGCAAAATCTTATATTTTGTTATTGTTAAATATTCTGTGTTGTTGTTTAATTGATTGGATTGTAAAAAATATATTTTGTAATTTTGTTATTAACATGTTGCAGCAGACGGACGAATCTCTTTTTATAAAGGTGTATTTATATGAAATGTGAATATAGTATGAGATTATTATTTTTAATAATATTTGTTATTTCTATGACTAATAATTACTTTATGGGAGATTCACAAAAGGTGGGATCAATAAACGTTAACTATATGTAATTTTTAAAATTTTCGAATTTAAGGCCAAATTTTTTTTAATAGTATAGTATTTTGTCTATAAATATAATATATAAATATTTTTAATAGTATGTCTACAAAATTATATACAAACATTAAAAGACAGCAACTATTATGGAAAATTAATGATTAAAGCATATTAAAGTTATGTTTGAAAGGCTTAAAGTTATGATGTGTGTCCAGTGCCCACCTTTTGAGAATCTCCCATATATTCCTTATTACTGTCCCAATAGCAAATTATTTTAAATAAATTTTGTATTATTGTTTCAATGATACCATTTTGTATTTTTTTTTTTTTTTTTTTGTATATATAGTGTCATAGATATGCATTTTTATACATTCCATATTTCTGTTGCAAATAAAAAATGGTATTCATATCTCCATTCATTACCTGTGAAAATCTTTTATTATTATTATTATTATTATTATTATTATTATTATTATGGAGTCTTAAAGTTCTAAATGACATTGTATTATTTCCTGTATGAAAAGTTCTTACAAAATAATACAGTAAAACCTGTATATAATAGAATCCTGCCTCTGAAAAATTTTCATGGTCCCAGACAATGAAATACAATGCAATTGTACCTGTTAAGATGAAACTTATCTAAAACATTTTTTTTTTCAGTGCCTTGTAATTCTACCTTGGTAGGTTTTACTGTATAATATTGTGTAAAAAATAAATCAAGAACTTTCATTTTAAATTATTTCTTCTCATCATCCGTAGTTAAAATCTATATCAGATTTCATCCTAGAATTTTTCAAAAAGGTACTGTCTTACTTACCCTTTGAGATTCAAATTGCATCTTGATGAGTTTTTAAAGCATAAGTGTATTATCCTAGTTTTCCATGTTGGGTGGGTACAGTTTTGTTAATCAAATATGTGTGCAGATTTAAAAACCACATTGGAGAATGGGAAAATCAGGTTTATTATTTGGAATCTGAACATTTGTATGTGTTTATCAAAACTGGCCCTTAGATGAAGGAGTTTTGACATACTCTGTGTGTCTAGCATATATATGTGTGTGTGTGGTGTTACCCACCAAATATTTAATGAATTGATCTGAGAAGGAAAGAAGATCCTGTATGGCAACAGCCTTAAAATAACCCAACTCAGGTGATGTTGGAAGGAATGTTTTTCAAATGTTACCTACAATTGCTACTCAGAAATAACACTCTTCACTTAATATATAGAGCGCCCTTCATGGCTAAATATATAGTGAGTATGAAATAATTTTTAAATACTTCTGCAAAACTAACAAGCTTCAGGTTTTAAATCTTGAGAAACTGAACATTTAGATCATTTTAACAATGTAAATATAAATGGAATTGTTTATTTTATGTTTTTAAAAAGTTACTTATTTGCATTTAACCATTTTATTTAATTTGATCAAACACAGTTATGTAATGAATTAAAGATGTTCTCGAAAATTTTCTGGCTTTCGCGTAAAGTAGCTTACTGAATTGTATTCATTTTATTTTTCATTATGTGTTTGTTGAAGCTTGCTTTCTCATTTACCTTTGACATAATGCTTCTTCTCTGTGAAAATATTATTTCATGAAAATTGCAGAGAACAAAAACATCTGTATTAAACTTAATTCCATATTATTATTATTATTATAAATTAGATGAAGGCCTTGCACTGTTTAGGGAGCATTTTTTATGGAATTGTAAAATTATCTTTTTTTTTAATCATGTATTATATTTCAAATTATTTAACCTTTTTGAGACTAGTGTCTTGTATATGGCTTTTTATTTCAGAGCACCATTAATTCTTAATAATAATCTAACTTATTTTAAATAAGGCTAAGCTTAGTATTCAGAAATAGTGGCATTAAAAAGTGAAGATATATGCATTGCATAAAAAACTCTATGCATGTGATATTCATTCTAAATGAGTTAAAGAGTAAATTTTATAACTAAAAATAATATCTTTGTACAACATTCAAGGTATTTGTGTTAATTTTACATTTTAAGTCTTTGGTATCATTTTAACAATATCTTAAGAAAATATTTTTCCAAAGTTGGCAGTTTTTTCTTTCCTGCCTTTCTCTCTCTCTCTCTTTTTGGGGGGTGGGGGGGGGGGGTATAGAAATATTCTGCATTTTTTTAAAGGTATTAATTCATTTCTAGTAAGTGTGGGTTTGAAATACAACAAATTCAAAATGATGTATTTTTTAATCTTGAATGCTTGTGGATCTTCTATTGTATTTAAGTTCAACACTTTCTTGATGTTAGTTTTAAAAAATATTTTTTCGAGATGTAAAATACTGCAATGAAAAATAAAAAATTATTTTCTAATTTTTGAACAGCTTAAATATTTCTTTAACAGTGGCAGCCATTGGGCAAAATAAAAGAGAAGGCTGAGATCGACAATCTCCCCGACATCTCACCATCTTTCAATCCTGAACCTTGATTTAGATTTTGAAACTAAAGTTGTAATTTAAAGCCGTTATAGTTTAAAGGCATGTGTTATTGAAATAAGATGTTATGCATACAATATACATGGTTTATTTGTAAATGGTGTTTTATGAATAATTTAAAAAGTAAAAGGCATGCGAATAAGGAAGAGGATTGCATATTTGCATCACTCTTTCACACTCAAAAATGCTTTTTAATGAAAATATCTAGAAAGATGCAATGTGTGTGTGTGTGTGTGATTTGATATACCACCACATTTGTATAATAAAAATCTATTTGACTTAAAACTTTAAATATGAAATCTAATAAATGATTAAAGCTTATAGCAATTCTACATCTCAGCATATCAAAAATTTTCGAATTGTGCAATTTACAAATATGTGCTCAGTATAAAAATTGGAGAGGGATATAAAATTTGATATGAACAATTTATAAAGATCTCTGATTATGAAAGGACCACAAAAATATGCTGCTGAAAAATTGATGAAGTTAAATTCTGTAAATGAATCTTATAATTTTGAGCAAAGCAATTCCATGTAAATAGTAGTAATAATTTAAGCTTTTTACAAAACAATCCAAGTACAATAGATCATCTTGTACTGCAAGATATAAGTAAATTGTCTGTATCTAAAAGATTAAAGAATTATAAAATGGTTTTAATACTTTTAAGTTCTCTACATTCACCTACATTTAGGACTTTTAAATGAAAACATTACAAAATACAACTAGTGTTTTAAATGCTGTGTATTTTATAGATAATTAACTGACAAACATTATAGTTATTTTTAAATATATGCCTAGCTTTTTTTCTTAAAAATATAACAATTTAAACAATAAAGTTTTAGGGAAAGTAGCCTGTTTCCAACCATTTCTATCTACAGTGAGGCTAAATAACCTGAAGCCTTCAGACTCCATTGACACATCACATTTCTCTCCTGTACCTCTCCTCTCTAGTGAATTCATTGATTTGTAATTGGTATTGCAGGCAGCTAGAACATTTCCAGTCTCTGTCTCTGAAAAACGATGTATCAATAATTGTGTTATATGTTAAGGGAAGATTTTTTTTTTATATTGATTGTTTCGGCGTAAATGCCCTCAAATTTATTTGTTTATAATTTAACTCTGTTTATCTTTCATATTATGAAACATAATTATAAAACTGATTTCTTTTGACAGAAAAAATCTAATCTGTTTATCTAAATTGTTTATAACCCTGAATCAATATTTATGAGTAACATTATGATTTCAAGGTCATGTAATATAGATTTATTTACTTTATAATAATTTTGAATTGATGGTGATTTATTAGTTTTATAATTACTTGGATGTCATTTAAATGAATATTATAGCTATTTAGAAGATTTATAACTGTATATTGTAATTTTTATTTTGATGTTTATTTTATATAATATGTATCATTTTTAAAATGGTCAGTCTTGACTCTGTAACCAAGCAGAGAACATGTAACATGTCTTGACTCTGTAATCAGAGATGCCAATTGTTAAATCATGGCTCTGTTTAATACAGAGTGTATAATGGAAGTCCTGACTCTGCAACCAAGCAGAGAACATTTTTTTTTTGTATTGGCTCTGTTAAATACGGAGAATTACTATTATGGAACAATTATTAACTTCTAATGATGAATAGAATTTACATACTATTTCAGTTTTATTTAATAAACAATTTAATCTAATTGCTCTCACTTGGATTTTGAAAATTTATTTGTCAGATGAATTTCGGCGCCACCATTATTTTTGGTGCCTCGTAACCCGCGAAACATTTTTTGGAAAGAATAGTGAGCTATTGTGAAAGAGATTTGTGATTAACAACTGTGATTTATCTTTCAACATGTGATTAGTGTGTGATTTATCTTTCAACCTGTGATTAGTGTGGAATTATTATTGTGCCATTTGGATTACGACATGCCATCTACATTACCTGGAATTAACAGGTAAGAAAATATTTTTTTCATTTTCTATGAATGGTTTATGTTTTAAAATAAGAATTATTCTTTATTTAAAATGGAAAATCTTGAAAAGCTGAAAGCAAAACGTTCTGTTGAACGAACGAGTTTCACGAAATTAATTACAAAATTAGAAACATTAAATGATGACATTGATAATATGAAAACCGATGAATTATTAGAGCTTCAAGAAATATTCCTCTTAAAAGAAATGGCTTTCCAAAGTTTGAATCGTGATATTGAAGCTCAAATATCCGACTTAAAAGAATATGAAAAGGACATTGCTAATAGTGAAAAGTACACTGACCAATTGATCAGTGCTAAATTTAAAATTAAAAATAGATTAAGAAAATGTAAAAAGGATAATGTTTCTATGATAGCAACTAGTCGTGTAAATTCATTGAATGGTTCTGCTAGTGGAACAGAAACGAGTTCTGCCATGAAATTGCCTAAATTAAATGTTCCAAAATTTTCTGGTGAAATCGAAGAATGGGTCGAATTTTTTAACTGTTTTGAAACATCGATACACCAGAATAAATCACTATCTAAGATAGAAAAATTCGCTTATCTAAAATCCTTGTTATGTAATCGGGCCTATAATGTGGTAGAAGGGTTTCCTTTGACAGAACAAAATTATGATACTTGTATTGATTTATTAAAGGACCGTTTTGGTAAGGTTGATGTTATTATTAATAAGCACATGACTAATTTATTAAATATGGAACCAGTTAAAAATTGTTCAAATTTAAATGCATTAAGAAGATTGCATGACATGTGCAAAGTTAATATTAGAAGTTTAAGAAATTTGGGGGTAACATCCAGTTCTTATGAACAATTGCTAAATCCTATTTTGCTAAAGCTATTGCCCCATGAATTAGTGATTGAATATAGAAAACGTGATACTAGCAAAGAGTCAGATGTAACCGATCTAATTGCCTTTCTGAAATGTGAAATAGAATGTAGAGAAAGGGCTTTGTCAATGACAAGTTCTAAAAATGATGCAGCCTCTTCTTTTGTACATAAAAATAAAACTGAATTTCGTGAAAAGAAAACATCAAATAAATATCAACATGCTAATACCTTAAATGCCAATATTAAAGTTTTTTGTGTATTTTGCAAAGGTAATGATCATTTATCTTCCGAGTGTAAAAATTTAGCTGATGATAAGAAAAGATTAATGTTACGTAAGGAGGGTGCTTTTTACAAATGCTTTTTGAAATCGCATTTATCTTCGCAATGCCAAATAAAATTAAAGCCATGTCTAAATTGTAAAAGCACTGAACATAACAAATTATTTTGCTTTAAGAAAAGTTTGAAACCAGAAATTAATGAAAATCAAAATCAAACAGTTGTATCTAATTCTCATTGTAATTTTAGAAATTCTAAGCATGCTGTTTTATTGCAAACATGTTGTGTAACTGCTCAAGGTAATTTTAAATCAAAGGTAGTTCGATTATTACTTGATTCTGCAAGCGAAAAAAGCTTCATAACAAAAGCATTAGCTCGTGAATTAAATTTGCCTGTTTTAAGAAAAGAACATTTAACTGTATTCGCTTTTGGCATGGATCAAGGTCGCGAAGAAGAATATGATGTTTTTAAAATTAAATTGCGAAGTAAAATGAATTATCATCGTTTTATAGATGTTGAGGTGTTAGCTACCGGTTTAATAAGTGCAACAACATTGAAGGTTCCCAATTCTGACCCTCTAGTTATAAAATACATTGAAAGTAAAAGATGGAGGTTAGCCGACCCTACGCCCGAGGAATCCGAAGTACAAATTTTACTTGGAGCTGATTATTTCTGGAATGTTCAGAGAGGTGTCGTTGAAGAAATTAATGACCATTTATATGTAGCTAATACACTTTTTGGGTACACAATAGTGGGAAAAATAAACTCTAAAGGTAACAAAACAGTTAATGCTCATCTTGTATCTGTTAATGAAATAGAAAATTTTGATTTGCAAAAGTTTTGGAAACTAGAGTCTTTGGGTATTTGTGATAGTAAAAATGAATTATTTTCACAAAAGGATTTAGATGCTCTTGATTTATTTAATGATAATTTAAATTTTGTAAATGGAAGATATGAAACTAAACTTTTGTGGAAAGTAAATAAAAATGAATTGGAATCCAATTTTGATGTAGCTAAACATAGACTTTGGGGATTAAAATCAAAATTGTGCAAAAATGAATGGTTACTTAAGGAATATGAGAAAATATTAAATGAACAATGTGGTTTGGGTATAATTGAAGAATGTGAGTTTAATAAAGATGAAATAAACACGTATTACATGCCTCACAGACCAGTAATAAGGGAAGATAAATCGACAACTAAAGTAAGAATTGTTTTTGATGCGTCATCCAAAGATAAGGGGGCAAAATCATTGAACGAGTGCTTATTTCCTGGGCCCAATCTAAATCCTAACATATTGGACATTATTTTAAAATTCCGTCTCCACAAAATTGCTTTCTCGGCAGATATAGAAAAAGCATTCTTGCAAATCCAGATACAAGAAGAAGATAGAAATTTTTTGAGGTTCCTGTGGTTTGACAATATCACTAGTAACAATCCCATTTTGAAGGTTTTTCGCATGACCCGTGTAACTTTTGGTGTAACAACTTCACCCTTTTTCCTTTCTGCAACCATCAAACATCACATTGAGGGGTATAAAGATTTGTTTGGAAAAATAGTTAATATGCTGGATACTTCCTTATACGTTGATGACCTGTTTCATGGAGCTGATTCAGTAAACGAAGCTTTTGTTTTATCAAATGGTGCAGAGAAGATATTGAGTGAGGCCAATATGAAACTCAGAAAATTTAAAACCAATTCTTCTGATTTAAAATTTTTATGGAAGGAACATGGAATAAACTTTGAAGAAGACACTCTTGAACAAAATCTTTCGAAGGTATTGGGAATTATATGGATAACAGAAAGTGACACATTGAAAATAGACATACAACCACTTTTGGTAGAATTTGACCATAAAATTATTACCAAACGTATTGTTTTACAAACTGTGGCAAAAATTTATGATCCTATTGGACTCATTTCCCCTTTCGTGATAAGAATTAAATTTTTAATGCAAGAACTCTGGGAACATGGAATTGACTGGGATTCTACTTTACCAGATTCTTTAAGTGGAAAATTCAGAAAATGGCATAATGAAATAAAAGACTTGGTAAATTTTGAAATTCTTAGAAAATATTTTGGAACTATCCCAAAATTAAATTCTGAAACCGCTCAACTTTTCATATTTTCTGATGCTAGTTTAAAGGGGTATGGGTCAGTGGCTTATCTACATGATTCTTCTTCTTGTGAAACTTCATTTGTAATAGCAAAGTCGAGAGTAGCGCCTCTCAAGAAAATTACATTGCAGCGCCTTGAACTTCTTGGAGCACTTACGGCTGCAAGATTAGCGAATTATTTAAAGGAAATATTTAAAATTGTGAATGAAAATATATTTTGTCTAAGTGACTCCCAAATTACCTTGCACTGGATTAAAGAAAGTGCTAACAACTGGAAGCCCTTTGTGGCAAACCGCGTACGCGAAATTCAGGAACTTGTTGCTCCTGTACAATGGAAATTTTGTAAAGGAAAGGAAAATCCTGTAGATGTTCTCTCTCGTGGTTGCTCTGCATCTGAATTGATTAATAACGAGGTATGGTTACATGGTCCTAGCTGGCTGAAGGAAGAATCGTTACCAGTATTTCCCCCTGAAACTCAACCTAATCTACCTGATGAAGAGGTCTTGCAAGAACAACGTAAAACGCTTGTTTGCTCCATATCCCAAAATATTCCAGAATTTGAGCTTTTATTTAAATTTTCATCCTGGACTAAATTAAAACGAATTACGGCTTGGTGCCTCAGATTCATCAAAAATAGTACATGCCCATCTGAATGAGTCTATGGTTTTTTGACTGTTCCAGAACTTGAAAGGGCAACAAATGCTATTGTGAAATTAATTCAAAACCATGAATTCGGAGACGAACTGAAAATTCTAAAATCCAGAAAGATCCCAAATTCTAAAAGCAAACTCCTTCCTTTACATCCATTTCTTGACGAAAATGATATTCTTCGTGTTGGAGGTAGGCTAAAAAATGCAAACTTGTCTGAATATCAAAAACATCAAATCATTCTCCCTAAAAGGCATCATGTTACAGACTTAATAATAAAGTATTTTCATGAGAAACATCTTCATAGCGGGACTCAATTGACAATTTCAGCAATTCGACAAAAATTTTGGATAATTAATGCTAAAGAAGCTGTGAAAAGAGAAATAAGGAAATGTATGAAATGTTTCCGAAATTCATCACACCTTTCATCTCAGTTGATGGGAAATCTGCCATCAGCACGCGTGACACAAGCTCGAGTATTTTCAAGAGTAGGAGTCGACTTAGCCGTCCCCTTTTTGATCAAACCTCGTAAGGGACGTGGTGTGAAACCCTTTAAACATTATGTTTGTCTGTATGTTTGTTTCGTAACAAAAGCTATCCATCTTGAATTAGTCACTGATCTTACAACTGAAACCTTTCTAGCCTCATTGAAAAGATTCGTGGCTCGACGTGGAAAACCTCTAGAAATATTTTCCGACAGAGGTACAAATTTTGTAGGGGCAGACCGCGAAATAAAGAGAATGATGTCTCAAATTGCTTCTGATGAAAAATTGCACAAGTATCTTACTTACGAAATGATAGTATGGAAATTCAACCCACCTTCCGCCCCTCACTTTGGAGGCCTTTGGGAAGCGGGAATAAAACAAATGAAAAATCATTTGAAGGGAACAATTGGTGATAAGATTTTAACTTATGAAGAATTTTTGACCTTAATTGCACAAATTGAGTCATGCTTAAATTCAAGACCGCTTGTCGCTGAGTCTTCTGATCCAAATGACTTTACGGCTCTGACGCCAGGACATTTTATTATAGGAGCACCCTTGACCTCCTTACCTGAGCCTGATATCTCCTCTACCTATGTAACTCCTTTGGAACATTGGAAATTGCTACAAAAGATTTTCCAAAGTTTTTGGAAAAGGTGGTCGTCAGACTATCTCTCACAATTGCAGCAACGTACAAAGTGGTTTAGAAGCAACCCGAACTTAAAAATCAATGACTTGGTGTTGATAAAGGAAGAAAACCAGCCCCCATTAAGGTGGAAATTGGGCAGAATAATTGAACTATTTCCTGGTGATGATAATATTGTTCGTGTTGTCAAATTAAAGACTTCTACTGGTGAACTGAAACGCCCTATCGCAAAATTGTCTCCTCTACCGATAGACATTTAATATAATAGAATTTTACTTTATTTTAACTAACTTTATTATTATTTTTTTTTCTATGTCTAATTTTTGTAACTTTCTGAACTATTTTGTATATTAATGTCTTTTTCTATTTTTAGTTGTTCCAGAAACTGTTTTTTTTTAGAAGTAGTAGGATTTAATTGCATTTCATTTTAGTTATACTTGACATTTAAGGTAATATTTTAATTTTGTATTTAATATTTGATTATTTAGTATGTGATAGTGGAAATTTGGTAAGTTATAATTGTTTGATGAACTTCGTTCATGGAGGCAGAGGATGTTTCGGCGTAAATGCCCTCAAATTTATTTGTTTATAATTTAACTCTGTTTATCTTTCATATTGTGAAACATAATTATAAAACTGATTTCTTTTGACAGAAAAAATCTAATCTGTTTATCTAAATTGTTTATAACCCTGAATCAATATTTATGAGTAACATTATGATTTCAAGGTCATGTAATATAGTTTTATTTACTTTATAATAATTTTGAATTGATGGTGATTTATTAGTTTTATAATTACTTGGATGTCATTTAAATGAATATTATAGCTATTTAGAAGATTTATAACTGTATATTGTAATTTTTATTTTGATGTTTATTTTATATAATATGTATCATTTTTAAAATGGTCAGTCTTGACTCTGTAACCAAGCAAAGAACATGTAACATGTCCTGACTCTGTAATCAGAGATGCCAATTGTTAAATCATGGCTCTGTTTAATACAGAGTGTATAATGGAAGTCCTGACTCTGCAACCAAGCAGAGAACATTTTTTTTTGTATTGGCTCTGTTAAATACGGAGAATTACTATTATGGAACAATTATTAACTTCTAATGATGAATAGAATTTACATACTATTTCAGTTTTATTTAATAAACTATTTAATCTAATTGCTCTCCCATCTCACTTGGATTTTGAAAATTTATTTGTCAGATGAATTTCGGCGCCACCATTGATGAACAGTTTGAAATTGTCATTTTAAGCTTCATTTATATAGAACTATTTTAATTTGGCTTTTGTTTATTTTAAAGAAATTTTCAAAGGAGACTTGGCCTCTTTTGCTTCTATGGCTTCTTTCTCTTATCTCTAAATGGCTTCTGAAGTATACCATAGATATCTTTAATATAAAGAAACAGAGTATTGTTTGCATTAAATAAATCACTGAGTTTAATTTTTTTGTAACTCAGGGTAATCTACAGTGGTGGACATAATTATAAGACACCTACTGAATTTGAGATACAGTGAAAGAAAAGATTCAGAGCTTAAAAATGCTTTATCAAATACGACAAAAACATAAATTTATTCTGTTATCACACGTAATTGTTTTACAGAAATGATATTTTTATAGAGTTTAATAAAATAAAATTAAAAATACCATGGACAAAATTATAAGACACCAACTTTTTTTTTCCAAATACAGTGGTCAACATAATTAGCAGACACTAATGGTTTAAAAGAAAATCCTCTAACATGGTTATTCAATATTTGGTGGAGCCGCCATTGTTTTTTATAACATGTAAGAAGCGATTCGACCTCGAATCTATCAATTCTAACTAAATATCGCAAGACAGTTCTTCCCAAGCACATTTTATAGCATTCTTTAGGTTTTCGACACATGTAAACTGCCTCCCATTTCGGTAAACCTCACGAGCTAAGATCCCCCACAAGTTTCCGATGGGATTTAAGTCTGGGGAGCGAGAAGGCCACGGAAGAACATTGATACTTTGCTCTGAAAGCCCCATTCTTGTTACGTGTGATGTATGAATCGACGCGTTATTGTGCTGGAAAGTGTAGTTTTCGCCACAAAGAAGTTCACCGTATATGGCTAGTTGATCTTTAAGAAGATTCTTATACTTTTCGGAGTTCATTCTTGAATGCACAAAAACGATATCGGTTTTCCCTTGAGCCGAAAAACCAACCCAAACCATTACTGAGCCTCCACCCATTTGGCGGCTCATTTGTACATCAGGAGACTTCCATAAATCATGCCAATAATAGTGAAACCCGTCAGGACCATCCAGGTTAAACTTTTTTTTCATCAGAAAATAACACAGAGTACCATTTGGAGGGAGATGCCATAGTTTGTTTAGTGAAGTTTAAACGGTCCATTTTGTGCCACCTTAGAAGCGGTGGTTTTTTCTTCAACTTTTAAAATTTCACATAGGGAGCATTATGCAACACTCTGCAAATGGTTCTCTTTGAACAATTCAGTTTCAAAGCATTTTTAATGCCTGTAGTGGTCATCTTATTCTGTGTAGCGAGCAAAATCACCTGGCGTCTGCCTCTCGAGGATAAGCAAGGAGTACGTCCAGATCTTTTAATCACCGATCCATTAATTCCTTTTTTCAAAACATTTGAAATTGCACATCTAGAGCATTTAATAACTTTTGAAATATTATTAACGGAAGCACCAGTTCCATTTAATCTCCAAATTTCGTGAATTTCACTTTCTTTTAATTCTATACCTCATGGTATGTTTCTAAATGCGTGAAGGCGGTTATCGTCTGCTTTAGTTAACTTCTGACGTCATAACAGCGTGCAGAAAATTTGCATATTGCACATTATTTTCGAAAAAAGCAGGTGTTTTAATTAAAATGTTAGGGTGCCTTATAGTTTTGTCCATAGTATTTTTAACTTTTTTTTATTAAACTCTATAAAAATATCGTTTCTGTAAAACAATTACGTGTGATAACAGAATAAATTTATGTTTTTGTCGTATTTGATAAAGCATTTTCAAGCCCTGAATCTTCTCTTTCACTGTATGTAAAATTAGGTATGTGTCTTATAATTATGTCCAGCACTGTATACTTATATACTTCTAGTATAAGCTATACTTGTGTGTAAATTAAATGATAAAATTAGAGTGACTGTTTGTGACTTTCAGAAAAACACCTATTTCTAAGTTAATTCAACTATTTAGATGACTAACATTTAAAAAAAAAAATTATCTGGAATAGGCTTAGAACACTAAATTTATTCTGGAGGAGGTAGAAAATGTCTCTAGCCACAATCTCATGTTTGTCACATTCTAATATCTAAAATTGTTTTTGAGAAACACAACATCTATCAACCAACCAATTTTTCAATACTCAAACACTAGATAACCAATTGATCAATTTTATGGTAATTGGTGATTGAAAGATTCAATTAAGATTTTTACTTTCTTCTGTTTTCAATAGAAGAAAGTACTGTAATAGAATTTTTTTTTTTTTTTTTACTTTCGGTTTTCCACGGATTTACACATTTAAGGGGTCAGATATCCCAAAAAACATGTTTATACAAAATGTCTGTCTGTCCCCATTGTACCATCAAAAAGTGTATGAAGTTATGCATAGAATTGAACCAAATTTTTGTGTATGATATTGACTATAGCAAGCAGGTCCTCCTTAAATTTGAAAAAATTCTGCCAAAAGGGGGTGCTGTAATAACAATTTTTGGGCCATTTTCATTATTGTACCATCAAAAAGTTTATGAAGTTATGCATAGAATTGAACCAAATTTCGTATTTATGTTTTTGGGCATAGATACATGATTTGTGAGGAAAGTACCTATATCTCTGAAATTATGCATTTTCATAGCATTTTTTAGATGTTTTTATTATTTTTTTTTTAATTTAAGTGCGATTTTTAGTTTTTTTGCATTCTGCAGCAATTTTTCTACGTTATCAAATAGAATCCCGCTTCAATCTTTACTGAATATAGTAAATTTTGTCATCTTCTCATTAACATTAATTCAAAATCGTTATAATGAGTTTTTAATTTTTAGTGAATTTATTAATTCTATATGTAATTTTTTTTACATTTGTGAAAGAAATCCATGCAGTTTTTGGATATTTGTTATGGAATTTCGAGCTGTACATATATAACGTTATCACTTTAGGGGAGAGGGACGTTTCTGGCACTTGATATTGTTATCATTTTTGATCCAACCAAAATTTTCTTTTTTTGGTAACTTTTTTCTTATGTAAATATAGTCTTATCTTTTTTTTAGTCTGTTATCTGTTTTTATGAAAATAAAAAAATTATTATTAAAACTGTTAAGTGATTATAAAATCATTTTGTTCTAAAATATTTAATATCCCAATGTTCGCCATTCCTATTTGTCTGCCATATGCACATATAATTCGTTGTTGAGAAACCAGCTTCGAAAAGATACTTGCCATGTTACTAGTAAAAAATGGGGAAGAATGTTGTTCACCTGTTTTGTGTATAAGAAGTTCTGTTAACCCATTCAGGGGACAAGTGCAAGAAGACAGTATTGCTGTTAAATGCATTATGTAACAAAAAGCTGTTATTAAGTATTTTTAAATAGTAAGTATTTCTTTAAAGTGTTATTTGATATAAAGTTATTTCATTTATTATAGTGATATTTTATTAACTTCTTCTCTTCAAATCTGTAGAGTATGCAAACAATAAGTGTATAACCATACCTGTACATTATTGAAAGTATAAAACAAAAGAATTTTTTTTTTAATAAAAAGAATTTTTTGACACTGATAACGATATTATTAGGAGGGGGAGGAGTTCAAGTAATGATAATGTATATTGTAAGGGGGATCCAAAATTGCCAAAAAGGTGATAACATTATATATGTACAGCCTCTTTTTATGCAATTTTTAGTATTCATGTTCCACACTGATTTTTTCACATTAGTAAAAGGAATCCAGTTTCAATGTTTTAGCCCAATATAGTAAATTTTGTCCACTTTTCATTTCAATTTATTCACAATTTGTTTTGCAATTTTAATTTTTTCATAAATTTTTTATGCAATTTTTTGTGTTTTAAAACAATTTTTTCCTTATCATTTTTTCTGCCAAAAAGGGGAATTAAAAAAATATATATGAAGTAGTTACTTTTAAATTAAGTTTTGGATAGATCTATCTCCTGTAAATTTTGTTACATCCATGATTAAATCCAAGTTAGAAGAATACCTAATTGATTCCTATAGCAGTTTGAATGACAGTGTTGAAAATTGCAACTTAATCTGGATTGATTGTTGTGTACCTTTGAGATAAAACAAGTCGTTTTTTAAGGATGAAAAATAACGATTTGTGTATGATGTCAAAGGCAGTTAAGCACTCAATCCTAGTTTCATTTGATTGAGACCAGAGCATGTCAGGCCCACAACTCCAGGTTTGTTTTGGGAAGAAGTTCATTTGGAAAGCTTATCAGCGAAGCTCTGCTAAGGTGTAACATAAATTTCAAGTTGTAAGGTGTAATTTACCATATTTTGTGAGGACTACTAATAAAACAATCTTTTAGCTACCATCCAAAAAATTTAAATAGTCATGTTTTGATTCAAATTGTTATTTTTTACATAATCATTTTACTTTTTAATCTGTACTTTTAAAAGAATTTAAGTGAATTTGTGTATATATCTTGCATATTCAACAAGTAGCTTGCCTGCTTTTATGTGTAGCTCAAGACATAGCCATTGTGACATCGGCACTTAACTTGATAGTGATGATTTTTGAAACAAACACCACAGTTCATAAAATAATTTAATTCAAACTCAATTCAATTAAAAACAATTTAAATTTAATTAAATAACCAATGAAAAATTATATACAGTATAGTTGATTACAAACAATTCTCCACACAAGAACACAACAAGCCAAATTTCTGGTATTAACATAGCATGATGTTGTGTCACATGGAACTCAAAAACTAAATCAGTCAGATTGCAACTTTCTTACTGTCCTCCCTCCACTGAATTCCTTTCTCCCCGATTTGCACATGTGGGGTCACACACCGGTCTTTGCTCTGCTGTAGAAATTGCTCAATTTCTATGAGCTTGGAATTCCTTCTTTTGTTCTCTTCCAAAGAAAGGAATTTCTTTTCAGATGAAAAATAGTACATCTCTCCTGTCTCCTGGGCCTATTGTTACAGCTCCTTCTCCCTAAAGAATTTTCAAAATGTACATACATTTATGAAAATGTTGATTCAAACAACGCACTGAGTCCCTCACTCTAAACACATTAAATTTGAGAGGTCACAACATCTAAGCACCATTTTGCAATATATTGCTTGTTGGGGCAACCTAGGGTAATGATATTTTGACTACAAAAGGATATATTTCTTATTTTTAAATTTTTTATAAGTAATAATATATCTGTAAATTATCATTAAAAAACATGATAGTTAAAATGCAATAATTAAAATTATGATATTTAACTATTTTTCTCTGCAAATATGAAAGGACAGTAAAACATGAAACTTTTTTTGAAAATCACCCAGATATGAAAATTTGCGAAAAACATATTTTATTCTCCACTACAATGATATATTTATTTACCAATTATTGATAACATATGTTTTAATGTTTTACTGTTTTAAAGATAGCAAACATTGAATTGAAGCTCCATATAAAGGGGGGGGGGGACTCAAAAGATAAATATCTTTTATGAAAGAAATACTTTTACCTTATAAAATAGCTACAATAAAAATGACACTAGATTATTTCACTAACTAATGTTATGCCTTTATATCTTGTAAAATTTATAAATTCTGTTAATAAAATATTTGAGATCACTAGTTTTATGAAAAATATTTAAAATATTAGTTTTAAAATATATTATTATTATTTTTATTTATTTATTTATATCAATAAATATAAGAAGAGATTATATCATTTTAGCATGCAAAAATATGTAAAACTTTAAATTATCTATTAATTGCTTTAAAGCTCAAACAGAATACTTTAAATTTCAGAACGGGTTCCAAACAGTTTTCCAAAAATTAGCACAAAAATTAGTGTCGGAATATATTTAAAAAAAAAAAAAAAAAAAAGCAACCAAACCCGAAAAAGTACAAAAGCACAACATTAGATATTGATCTCAGGTATCCCATGAAAAAAAAAAAAATCATTCAAAAGTAACAAAATGTGAGTGAGATGTTTGTCAAGAACGCTCCCATAGGTTTAATATTACCTTGCGAATGTCTTTGTGTGACTAATTTAGTCCCATAATTCATATAACTGTGACTTTAAATCTCAATACGACAACTACCGTAAAATCTTTGAAAATGAAATCTGTATATACGGAATTTGGTCTTTAAAGAAAAGTATATATTTTTTCAAGAGAAAGAATATGAACAATTATACCTGCTAAGATGGAAACCTGTTTAAAGCGGAATATATTTCGGTTCCTTTCGGTACGGTTTTCAAGATTTTAATGAACCAATATTTGGCAAAGCTGATTACATAGTTCAGCATTACGTATTTAATGCTTACACACTTAAAATTTTCAAAATCCGGCCATTAGAGATTTATTAAAATTCCTGTGGTAAATTTTCTTTTTAAAAGAGGGGGGTAGAGGGGACGCCAAAATCCATGTTTGGCATGGGTGCAAAAAAGGCTAGTTTTAGCCCTGAAACACATAATTTACTGCTACTAATATATAGAAGTTGACGTACACAATTAAATCCGTGGGAAACATTTGAATAATCGGGGCAGAACTGCGTTTTTCACGGTTTTTAAGAAAATTGAAAAAATTGTCCTATTTTTGGAATGGCGTACTGCACTTGCTATTGAGTGTATAAAAAAGTTGTAAGTATGAAAGTTGTAGAGAATTTCATCCTCTTTAATATTGTAATTGACAAATAACATGCTACGGCAATGGCTCTCGAGATATTTTAAAAAAAACAAAAAAGGTCCCAAAATTCTCTTGTTTTTTGGCCACAGAAAATTTAGCCTTAAGAAATTTTGTTGGAAAACTTGGTTTTTCCATGTTGGCATCATTATAAACAATTCAGAAAAAAAAAAATCTTTTACCCGACCTTTTACAAGGTAACCCCCTTTTTTGGTACATTTCCCCTGGACTATATAACAGGTATTTAATTTTATTGGATTTTGTTCTAATGTGACTTTACTATGCATAAAAACCTTGTAATCGCACATCATAACAGGGTTGCTGAGTTAACAAAAATTTCTAGAGCATGGTACTGATATCTATGAGTATCAAAGAAACAAATTCTGAGCCTGAAAAATAGTTTTTTTTTTTGTAGTTCTTATTTGGTTTCAATCTTTATATGAAATTTATGATTTACAATATGTTTATTTAATCTAGCTCAAGTTATCATGATGCTCCAGAAATTTTTGATAACTTGACAATCCTACCAAAATATATTTAATTTTATAGCTATTATATTTTACTATTATTTGTAATTTTATACATATATTTTACTATTAGTTGGATGTTTTGTAATTGGTGTTGAAAACTGTATTGCATAGCAACTCTCTTTAACCTTAGGAGCTTATTTTTGCATTTTGTTTAGGGAGTCTTAGATAAGTATATTTCAGTTTTGAAATTGTTATTTTTACTTTATTTGAACCAACAGTAGTTTATTTATTATTATCTAAGTCTTAATATTTTTGCAAAACATGATAGTACATATTCCTCACTCGCAAGAAAAGTGACACATCTCGACAAAAATAAATTTCACAGGAGAGGCAAAAGAAAATTTGCATAATTTTACTATAAGATTAAAGTGCAGCACTTAGCTCTGCATGCAGGAATAAAAACTTTCATTAAAGTATAAAATCCTTAAGAGTCATTATTTTGAAAATCAGACAAGTGCGATTGTTATATTTTTTTGTTTTGCTTGATTTTTTTTTTTATGTTGAAGTAGATCATATTTAATGAATAATGTGAAATTTTGAAGCTCTGAAAAAATTTCCTGTATCCTGTAGAAAATGTCAAAGTTCAAGACCATGGATCCCATTTTTCATGAAAATTGAAATGCCAATATGTTTGGATTGCTATATCTCTGGAAAGCAACAACATTCTAAAATTCTTTTGTCATAAACTGTTAGTATAACACTACATGCTTAGTAAAATTTACTTGTTTCCATGACGCATTGTTAATTTTCATTGTTATGCTGCCACAAAATGCAATTAAAATGACACTTTTTGCCCATTTTCTGCACTTATTATCTTATTTAAGCAATAGTACCCCAAAATTTTTCTTACATAATATGAAAGTTTACTATTAGGACAAGCTAAGTAATATAGAACTTTACCGAGATAACGATGCTGTTAGCAGATATAATCTGTTAAATATTTAAAAGTTTCAAAATCTGCAACTTTTGAATTAGCTCTAACTCAAAACAGCATCACAGTTGAAAAAAACAAAATATATCAGGTAGTAGTTGAACATATGTACAAAAACATGGAAACGAAATATAAGTGGGGCCTCATGCTATTTTCAGAAGAAAAAAAAATGACAAACCTTACAAAAAGGCAGTGCAAATATTAATCAGGCTTTTCCCCTACAAGGAGAAAGAGAAAAGGGATGTTCCATTTCCTCATAGGAGAAAAACATACAAAAGGGAAAGAGAAATGGGATAAATCATTTTCCGATGGGGAAGAAGCCTGATATTGACACTGCCTTTTTGTAAGTTTTGTCTCTTTTTTTTCCTGAAAATAGCATGAGACCCTACTTATTTTTCATTTCCATGTTTTTGTACATATGTTCAACTACTACCTGATATATTTTGTTTCATTCAACTGTGATGCTGTTTTGAGATAGTACTAATTCAAATGTTGCAGATTTTGAAACTTTTGAATATTTAACAGATTATATCTGCTAACAGCATCGATATCCCGGTAAAGTTCTATATTACTTAGCTTATCCTAATAGTAAACTTCCATACTCTATAAGAAAAATTTCGGGATACTATTGCTTTAACTAAGATAATAAGTGCAGAAAACAGACAAAAACGTCATTTTGATTGCATTTTGTGGCAACATAACAATGAAAATTAACAATGCTGCATGGAACCAAGTAAATTTTACTAAGCATGTAGTGTTATACTAAGTGTGCTTTCCAGAGATATAGCAATTCAAACATACTGGCATTTCAAGTTTCATGAAAAAAGGGATTCATGATCTTGAACTTTGACATTTTCTACAGAAAACAGAAAATTTTTTCAGGGTTTCAAAATTGCACAATATTCATTAAATATGATCTACTTTAACATAAAAAAATCAGGCAAAACAAAATACAACTATCACACTTGTCTTATTTTCAAAATAATGGCTCTTAAGAATGAAGATGTAGTATGAAGTTTGGAGGGTTTGGTAATTTTACCTCCTCACACAATCCACCCTTCTTCTGTGTCACACATGGACATATAGTGCAATAAAGGAATTTTCTGTATAACTACACTTATGAAACTGTTTGTGTAGCAAGACGCACCTAAGACAGACCTATTAGAGGAATAAAACACAAAAGGAATTTTTGCAAGATGTGTTACTTTTCTTGCGGGTGAGCGATATGTTCTCAGTAATATGCCAAATTGTATAAGAAAAAAAGTGTTGTCTCAACTTTTTTTTTTAAATTCTAACATTCCAAGCTTTTTTTTCTTTTGTGAATAAATACTATGGTATTTTAAATCATTTAGTTTTATAATTTTTTCATGTTATATCCTCTTTTTTTCATATTTTATAAATCTGTTAATTTTAGTAATGTTAGCAGTGTTGAAGGGGTGGCCTGGGGGGTGAGGGAGGGCGGAACAATGATATGTCCCCCCTGACGATTTGAGATTGTGTTTTCAATTATCAAAAAGTGCAATCCCCCCCCCCCCAGAACTCTATAATATCCTCCCTCCCCCTGGAGTCACAGAAATCCCTCCTGGAGAAAAGTGCCTGAATTCAACACTGAATGTTAGGACACATTCACTGGATCCCCCACCAAATACAAATAAAGTTAGTGATGACCTTACAACTGTTTTTTTTTCTGTATCTAATATGCATCATATTGCATACACACACACACATATGTATAGAAGTTCATTTGTACTTTAGGGAAATAATTTTCACAGTTAATTTCTACTCGTAAATGTTGTATTCCTTGTGAAATTTTGATGGTAATTTTTCATTGTACAATCATGTCAATTTTCTTGTGCACCTCTTGAGTGGCTTTTCAAAGTTTTTTTCGGTGTTCTTCCTAATGCTCACTTTAGCTGTTGATACAGTGGAACTCCAGTTATACGTTTAAAGTCACTGGTCCCGATCACTTGCCATTAAAATTTAGCTGAGTTATATGTTTTTGAAATATACATTTCCCTCAGTTATGCATTTTGTTTTTGCGTCCCCGGATGAAATTTTATCTTACATATACATTTTGCTGAAAATATTTTTTTTCTGAAACTTTTCTACCCTTTGCTGAATTTTTTCTCTATGGTTTCTGCGATTTGAACTAGCCATGTGCAAAAATGGAGCATATGAGAAGTAAGGTTTTTTTCTGGGGGGGGGGGGGGGGGGGGGGAGGATAGAGGTGTTGGCTGTAGCAGCTGGGATCCCGCTTTCCACTCCCCTGCCATGTTTCTCTTTACCACCACAGCCATGTGATTGCCTGCCTTTTTCTAGAATTCCTATAATACAGGCTGACATCATTCCCGTCATTGTGGATCTAGAACCAAAAGACCATGCTAAAACCAGTTATCATTAGCAAATGGGGATCAACGACATGTCCTTTTAACTATGCAATCCCAGCTCTGGCAGTAGACTAATGCTGAGGTCCTAATATGGCGGTTTATTTTGAGCAACAACATGGATATGCGTCTGACAGTGTGCTGTGTTGTAGGTCACTTGACATTTCATCGTGCGGCTTAAAAATGAGTCGGAAATAGGTAGCTCTCTCGGTAGAGAAAAAGCTCAAAATTATTTGGAAGGCATGGGGCCAATTCTGGTGAGAGACTTTGTCTCAACGTATTGGAATACTATACCCTATCCTCAACACAATTTTAAGCAAAAAACAAAAAATAAAAGATACTTCAACTGAAGTCTGCCCAAACTCTTCCAAACGAGCCCGTCTGCAAGAAGGCAGATTTTCCAAATTAGAAAAACCTCTATAATTGTGGTTTCAGTCTAAGCGTTCGGCTAACATACCGGGAATCTGAAATTTGTTGCAAGAAAAGGCCTTCGAGTTAGCAGTATTCAAAGCTTCTCAGGGTTGGTTTACATGATTCAAGGACCACAATGGTATTACTGGTCGTCCCATATGAGTCGAGTAGAATGCTGTGGATGATCGCACAGTTGGTCACTTCAAAGATCAGGAACTTCCAAAATTAATTCAAGGTTGTTAGGTGAAAGATGATTACATCACAGACAAGACCGGACTCATGTGAGGACAAGCATGCAAAGTAAACAATGTTTGCCGGTATTGATAAGCTACGACATTTAGTCATTGAAAAATACTAAAAGCCCCGTTGTTATAAAAATGTAATCACATTCTTCACAGATTATGAGGCAAATCTATAAGCGTGGATGACGTGGGCAGCCATGGACAGTTGGCAAACGAAACTATACTTGCATATAGGAAACGAAACGTACAGAGTTACTCTATTTATGAAACATTGTACTGCTTACTCGCCCTCAAGTTAGCTCGTGA
Source organism: Maratus speciosus (assembly GCA_963932465.1). Taxonomy (NCBI): domain Eukaryota; kingdom Metazoa; phylum Arthropoda; class Arachnida; order Araneae; family Salticidae; genus Maratus; species Maratus speciosus. The sequence goes on along the minus strand of OZ010796.1, from coordinate 355,968,963 downwards.
ACATCCCAGTGAAGTTTTCCCCGGACAACTGCACTAGAAAATTCCAGTTCTTAGTTTTGGGCATAATTGCAAATTGTAAAGTACGTTATCATGAGAGGCTACTTTAGTATAATGTGTCATGTCTTGATTCAGAACAAGAGCATCCAAAATAATTGTTCTTAAGGTAAGAAATAGTTTACAACGGAAATGTTTTTGATGAATGATTTACACGATTTCATTCATTTCTTTTAAATACTCTGTGTGTAAAAAGTATTTTTTTATAAAGCTTTTATGATAAAATAACCTTTCTTTGTGCACTTTTTTTTTTTACTCTGTTCCATTTTCACGAATTTATGTTATGGTGCATAATATTTATGAAACTTCGGTTTTTGATGAAAAGGGTAACTGAATCTTGTCGGCGAAACAAAATTTTAATGATATATATATAAAAAAGGTCCTGGTAGATCATTAATTGAATTGTACGTTTTACTGAGTTATATGTTTTGTTATCCGGCCCCGGGCAAAACGTATAACTGGAGTTCCACTGTAAATGGTATTTTGTGGTACCACAGGATGATGGCTTTTTTTTTTTTTTTTTTTTTTTTTTTTTAAATGGCTGAAACTAAAACAGTTAATTTCTTATCAATCAATAGAATAAAAACACAACAAAATGTTTTTGTGATTTAAAAATTTCCAAAAGGATTCATAATTATTGATGAATTTTGTTATGAATGTAAATTTAACCTAAAAAAAGTATCAAAGCTAAATACAGAAAAATATCTTAAAACCCATTTTTGAAGAAAGAAATTCTAGTTTTATATGAAAATATCAATAAAATCAAGCTCTGTATCAACAAAAGCTTCAGTCACTCTTTTGGATATTAAGAAGAAAAAAAAATTGTGAACAGGAATAAATTGTGTCTTTTTTGAATAAATACTTGTAAATCACTTGACACATCTCCTATGAACTTTCATGCATTGGCAAGCTTTAAGAACATCCACAAACATAAAAAAAAACTTTATAAATTTACACAAGATTTGTAGAAGAAAATTGACATGATAGTATAAAGAAAAATTCTATTATAAAAAATTTGGGCTAACTCTATACAACAGGGTCAAATTGTCTCAAAACATTTATACTTAGAAATTGGCTGTGAAAATTGAAAATGTAAGTAACCTTCTGCATTACAATTCATTTTTCTGTAATGTGAAAGATGATTTCTTATAACAAGTATGAGAATAGCCAAACTGATACAATATATATACAGTCAAACCCCATTAACATGAACACACTTAACGCAAATTACTTTTAGCATGACTGTTTCCAATTGCCCTGTCCTGTTGTGTGTAATGTATTTAAGTTCAGATAACACGAACTACTTTTAACACGAACAAAAAAAAATTCCCCTTGAGTGTTCACATTATCGAGGTTCAACTGTATGTACAATATTATAAAGTAGATTTTTGAGTTGTGGCTGGTGTTATTCTTAAAAAAACACATACACACACAATTCGTGTACACATTGTTTTATTGGAGTGGAATAATTTCCCAGTAGTCCTGATCCTGACACTGTGGCTACTAGTAGGAGACTGTCTGAAATCTTAGAGTTTCTATGAGAAGAGCACCACACCAACAGTCAATTCTAAATTTGACATTAATTAATATTTATGATTTAATAAATGTCAACAAGAGAAATTTTAATTAGGATTTATGATCTATCAAGTACTTATTTTGACATTTATGAGAATCTATCCTTTAACAACGATATTAATTTGATCTATATGCTCTAAATCTCATAACTGTCAAATATGAGGAAACAACTAAATTTATAGCTTAAGTAATCCATCTAATGTTTATCTTAACTGAAGTTTATTATGATTTTATGTACTTATTTGAAAATAAACATGTCAATCATCATCTAATTTAGCACATTGTTTTCAGAATCTTTAATACTCATTAAGATGTTTCTGATGGGTGGTATTCTAATGATTTGAAGTGCTATTTGGGACAGATATAGAGTTTGATTTAGCAACTGAGAGTAAAAATATACTAATTGAAAAAAGTTTATAAAGTATCAATTTAATATATATATATTATATATATATTGCTTTCTTTTCTTAAGTCTACAAATTCTTCATTCTTTTTAGGGGGAGGATAGAAATTTAGATGACTCATTATTACAGAGCAACAAATAAAGATGATTTTTTAAAAAGTCAAAAGTTTTTAAAACTTCGTGTGCTGGAATGGGAGGCGAGCAACAGTAAAGTGTAAATTTTTGGGAAAGGTGGGTGGAGGGGGGTTAATGGTTGATAAATTTTTATGGTTACTACAGAGTAACAAAGAAAGTATTTAAAAACTAAAAAATGAGAATTCTGCTGTTTCAGAATTTAGTGCCATCCCCAATTGGGGGAAAAAAAAAAAAAAAAAAATTGATATTTTTATTTTGTATAAAAGGAAGCATCCACTGAAGCATCCACTGAAGAATTCCATGTTTACGATCCGGTCTTAAACGTCTATAGAAAAGTATACATATGATGTCACTATCACAGAATAATGCTCAAACCCAGCAAAAAGTGATGTCATTATTCAAGAAACTCAAAAAAAAAAAAAAAATCAGGTATCTAAATATTCATAAGCCTTTCATTTGTTTGTAACATAAATATGGATGCTGAAAATTACATGTAGTTTATAATATCTCCATGTTTTATCAGAGATTCATTTATATTTTTAAAAATTTCAGAAAGTGTTATTACACACAGATTAAATAAAATTGCATTCTTTCAGCTTTTTTATAAGAATTAAGTAAATGTGGAGAAAAAAAGGTTGCACATATATACAGTAGAAGATCTTTATAATGCAATTCTCCATATAATGCACAACTTCTCAGTCAAACAATGAATTTTGCAGTTAAGAAGTGCCTTGAATTCTCACATTGTAAAAAATTGCTACTCTCTAGAAAACTAAGTTTGATACATTAGTTCAATTTTAATTCCATAATTCAGCACTTTTTAATGAATAAATTGCTATTACACTGGCCTCCAAAAGTTAAGGTACAGGGACTGGATGCTTTTGATTGCACACGTTTTGTCGAATATCTACCAACATTATTGGTGAATTGTTCTTGAACTTCTAGGATGTAAAGATCATGTTTGATTTTATATTCTTCATAGAAGATTTATTGGGGGGGGGGGGGGGGTACGATTAGGGGCTAATAATAAATTTAATAATAAAATAATATTTGTGATCACCTATGTAACAGAAAAGGCTGGAAATGGTTTGCCAGTGTGGTAAATGACTATTTGGGTCCTGTTCAACATTTGTATGCATTTGCGTAAGCATAGCACTCATATATTCATGAAGATGTTAACGTTTGTGAAAAATTCAAAAGTTTTTTGTTTGTAGCATACAGAGTTTTCAACCAAATTTAACACAACTTTCTGAAAACCTGACAAAGAACAGTAGCAACAGTATACTGCAATTAAAACATGAATATATTGAATATTTGATGAGATATGGGCATTTGTATGAAATAATTTTTAACTGTGCATGCGTGGATTGGTTGGTTGTATTTATGTCGGCCAATTATCAGCACGTGGGATATAGGCCCTAAGGGGTGGGGTGCCTTCCGTGGAGGTCTTTCTAAGGGAACCTAACCCGTATTAACGCTTGGAAAACCAAGGTTCGAAGAAAACCACAAAAACTCCGAACGATTAGGCCGACGGGCGCGATTGGGATCGAACCCAGCACTTCCCATCTACCAGCTTTGAGAGCAGAACCTCTTGGTCACTTGTGGGGCGTGCATGCGTGGAAGATCCTAAAATTTTTATTATATAATTTGGTAGTCAGCTATTTAGGGCAACTTATATAAAAAGTCTAGTCAAATATCGCAAAAATTCACAAAGATAGGGTTGATATAGTGAGTTGCTTCCTAAAAATAGCTTTATTATATGGGATTTTCCACAACTTTTCAATCAGCTCACTATATCTTTCTAAGTTTTCACATTTGACTGGACGTTTTAAATAAGTTGCCCCAAAATACTGACTACCAAATTATGAAATAAAAATTTTGAAATCTTCCATGCATGTGCAGGTAAAAATTGTCATAAAGATGCCCATATCTCATCAAATATTCAATATATTCATGTTTTAATTGCAGTATACTGTTGCTACTATTCTTTGGCAAATTTTTGGAAAGTTGTGTTAAATTTGGTTGAAAACTCTGTATGCTATAAACAAAAAACTTTTCAATTTTTCACAAAAATGTTAACATCTTCACGAATATATGAGTGCTATGCTTACACAAATGCATACAAACGTTGAACAGGACCCAAATAGTCATTTACCACTGTGACAAACCATTTCCAGCATTTTCTGTTACATAGGTGATCGCAAATATTATTTTATTATTAAATTTATTATTAGCCCCCTAATTGTACCCCCCCCCCCTGATAAATATAAAATCAAACATGTTCTTTACATCCTAGAAGTTCAAGAACAATTCGCCAATAATGTTGGTAGATATTCGACAAAACGTGAGCAATCAAAAGCATCCAGTCCCTGTACCTTAATTTTTGGAGGCCATTGTATTACATTAAACATTTTTGAAAATAGGTAATATTATGAATGATTGGGCCCAGGTATAGTTGGACCATCTTTATAGAGCAAATTTAATGATGTGAATGATCTATATAATACAAAAAATTATAATCTGATTAACTCCAGGTGACAATGAATGCAGTATAAAGATATTCTAATGTATTTTAATATGTTTCAGACATATTTAGCCATGTTTATAAGGTAAATTTAATGATGTGTGAAATGAGATCCGTATATCACACAACCTTGCATTTTTAGGTGTACATTATAAAGATCTTTTACTGTACTTTAAAAACATTTTTATAGCAGACTATATTCTTGGCATAACACATATTTTAAATAATTTTTTTTCAGTTTTTATGAGAAAATGGCAACAAAAAGATATAATAATCCACTATTTTCCCTTTACTTTCTACAGAAATAGAGTACTTCAGTTGACAAAATTACAAAAATATCTTTAAAAACTACAAAAAATTAATATATCAAAAATAAATTGAGATGCAGTTTTAAAAAAATTGCATTTAAAAGTATTCCCCCCCCCCCTTATACGACAATGTAAAAATTGAAAATGTGCGATATTTAAAAGTTTAAAAAAATTGCAGTATTGATTATCAGTATTTAACCTTACAATGATATATCTGCTTCATAACTTATTCAATGGAATTTTATTTTTTAGGGACGACACTAATTGTTACCTGAAAGAAATAGCATATTGGGGTCTAAAAATAGTTTTAACTTTGTATGCTGGAGAAAAAATAGCCCATGATCCACCTGCCACTGTTTGCTGAGATGTGATCGAAATAGGCTATTTCCCCACCAATTGTTGAACTATAATGTGATCAAGGCAGGCTCAAAAGCAGTCAAGATCAGTACAGTACCGCAAACTTGATCTATGGATGATTCAATTTCTCCTTCACTCATACATATAAGAATTTTTTCCACTTACTGTTCATTCATACAAGTTGATTATCTAAATAAGCATGAATTCATTAAGTTAGATGACTGAATTTACTGTTGATTCATGTAAGTGGATGATTCAATAAACCGTTTATTTTTAAATTTTGGACTTGTCACAAAAGTAAAAACATTTTTGGTCATGTTTTTGTTTAGATTCAAGAGCAAAAATTCTTTGAGAAAACCTTTGCAGAATTTTTTTTTTGGTCAAAGATTTTCTAACTTAATATTCAAAAAGAAAATAACTCTGCTATCTAATCCTGCATTTCATAATCAGTATTGAAATTCATATGATGCTTATATGTGATACAGAAATACATATACAGTCAAACCTCGTTAGTAAGTCGCCTGGATAAGACATTCCACATATGTCATGTTTCAGAAGCTTCTACCTTTCTTATACACCTTTTCACATTTTGTACTCTGCTTATTGCATTGCTATTTTTTCACCCATTCCTCTTAAGATATCACTTTTAAGAGTGCAATATGCAAACTTGGTCTCATTTCTTTGTCAAGGATATCTCCAAAACTTTTAGTGTTTGTTTTTGTTTTTTTTTGGAGGGAGGAGGGGGGGTAGTATGACTAAGTTTAGGTTTTAAAATATTTCAGATTGTATCATATTTCCTTATAAAGATTGTTTGCTACATCAACAAATTTTCTGAATTTCTCCTGGACACAAAAACTGAATTTGTGAGAAGTGAGGTGTGGGGATAATTCGATGACAGGTAAGACTGACAAGTAGATGTATGGAAAGTCATTCTTAGCCAATCCATAGTGTGTTAATTGCCTTGCGAGGGGAATTGGGTTGGCGCCAGAAGGAGGAGATACACAAAGTTAGTATGAGGGGTTGGAGAAAGAATGAGTTAGCCTCTGTAAGCTCCCTGGCGGTGGATCTCAGTATATTTTCTGAGATTCTCATGTTCAGGACAAGTAACCACTTTACTTATCAATACATGGTTGCTTGCACTGAATAGTTCATTTGTTATTTCCGTGCTCAGTTTAGTTTTGAGAACACACAAATTTGGAAGCTAAAATGGCTATTAAAAAGTTCTGGACATTAACAGAAAAAGTCAAGTTAATGATTTTTAAAAGTCAAGAATGACTAAATCTGGATTTTCTACAGTTCACTCACCCAGAATAATATTAAACATGATTCTGTCCACAAAGGAAGCAATTTTTAGCAGCAATCAAACTGGCTTTAAGCGAAAAAGGATGTGCACATCAAATTTTGATGATATTGAAGTTGTGCTAATCAAATGGTTCAAAAATATTCGATCCAACAATTTTTCAATATCGGGAAACATTTAAAAGAAAAAGCATTGGAAATAGCGAAAGAACTCAATGTTGAAAACTTTAACGAATGACACACACTTTCTTTTAAGAAAATTTGTTGAGAATAAGCAGCTGTTGACAAAAGCAAAACAAATTTGTGGATAAATTCAATGTTAAAAGAAATTTTATACGATTACAAACTATTGGACATTTATAAAATAGATGAGACAGGATTATTTTTTCATCTACAACCAGGCAAGACACTGTGCTCTCACTTAGAAAATTGTTTGGATAGGAAAAAAAAATAAGAGACTGACATTGTTGCTGGGTTCAAACATGCTTGGGACTGATATGTTAAAACCTGTAATCATTGGGAAAAAATAGATGCCATTATGCTTCAAAACATTAAATCTCTTCATGTGGTCTATAATAGAGTGAACTCTAAAGCATACAGGACATCAAACACTTGGTAAAAAAATATGAAGAAGTTGGACAAAAAATTTTGTTCAGAAAAGAGAGAAAGTTGTCTTCATTATCGACAACTGTGCCACCCACAAAGAACTCAAAAGTTTGAAAGTCATCAAGAGTTTATATGACACCCAGTGTTGCAACCGCTTGACAAAGGAATCATTTTACACTTTTAAAATAAATACTACAGCATTTTGATCAAATATAGGATAAAAGCATTAGATGAGAGCAAAGAGTTCTGTGTCGCTGTTCTGTATGAAATTCATTATATTCACAATGGAATGATGTTCAAAAATCACAAACAATTGTTTCAAACATGCCAGATTCATATCAGGCTCAGAGTTAACCAATGATACAGAAGACAAGGATATTCCTTTTGTTGCACTCGAAACACAGGCTGATGAAGATGCCTATATAAATATAGACAGCAATTTACAAACTTCACCTGAAGCAACAATAGCTGAAATTATAGCCGATTTTTTAAAAGTAAAGAACAGGTCAGCAGTAGAATCAGAGAGCAATAATGAAGAAGAGGAACCTTCCAAACAGATTAGAAAAAAGCCTTAGAATGCATTGATGGACTAAGGAACTATATTTTGGTTTTGAATGACACTACAGATAGAGAATATAATATATTCCTTAGAGTGAGAAAATTTTATTTAAAAAAAAAAAAACTGCCATCAAACAAAAATGGATGATTTTTTTGTAAACCAGTAAGAAAGGGATATAAGAAGCCAAGGGATATGTGACAAAATTCAGATTTGAAGTAAATTGAGTTCAAAGTTGAACATCAATAGCAATTGCCTGAATTAAAATATGAAGCTGTTGCTTATTACATAGCAGTCTTTGAACTCTTATTTCAATAACTGTAACAGAAAAATAGAGTACAATATTTTTAAAAATTTAAATAGAGATTAAAGAGGTTAAGTAGTTTAAAAAGCTTAAGTAGTTCACCTCTAGAACTCGGCACATAATTAGAAAATCACTTATTTCTTTACCTCCAAACAAATAGCCTTATTTCCAGATAGCCTGCACTTAGCTCAATTTTGTCATTTATACCCCTTGGCTTCTGGGGGTCCTCATATCAAATTGCACAATTAAATATTACATAACATACTTAATTACTATACTTTCCTTAATTTGTCACCCATTTTATCAATTTAAATTTTTATTCTACTATTTCAAATGAAAATCAAATTTCAAATTAATTACTTAAAAGATGCAAAGGCCAACCTAGTGAAAAAGTCCTTCCGGCCAGTGCCGGGAGGAAGAGGTAGCTTTCATATTCCTTATTTTAAAAAAGCCAACTTATTCAAACACACGAAGCTCAATTTAGTGGAAACCGAATATAGGAGATTCAATACTAATTTTTATCATTACTAAATCATTATGAATGAGAATTTCACGAAATTAGTCAGCTTTATCCAAGCTGCTTTTATTTAAAGTAGGGTAATTCTGGGATTTATGCTGCACATTTTTTTGAATGTGTGTATAAAGTTCCATGGTGGACATAAAATAAAAAAAATCATGCTGTGCTATTTAATGTTAAATATACAACGTGTGTATTATGACAAAAAAATTCAAAACAAATTATTAATATTTTTTAACAATTTTTTTCTAAAACTCTGCGGCGCGTCACCCGTACATTCAGGCTGAGACACCGCACTTGTAATAAGAACAGAATGAAGTTATAAATAAAAATATTTAAAAAAAAAAACATTCATATCTGGACTATAATCATGGATGTAATAACAAAATGAAACTAAATGGGTACAATGAAACGCATTTGTAGATTCAAATTAATAATTGTTGCCTACTTTCACTATTAAAATTATCAACTTATTTTTTTACATTAAATTTTCATTGTTATTTCAGCAACAATGTAACATCAATGTATTAGAAAGGGAAAAGAAAAAAAAGTAAAATTATGTTTACATAATTTATTTGTTAACCCTTTCGGGACCGGTGGCTTTTACACAAATTTTATTCGGTTGGTATCACTTTTTTAAAAGAAGTTACCTTTACTTAAATAATCATGAAAATGCTGGAATTAAACAAAGCAAATATTACTTTTCTTTTTTACTGGTGCAAGAAACAAATTTTGTAAGCTCTTTATTAAGGTTCTTATATGCACCTATGGTCCCGAATGGTTAAGAGATCGACTTCAATCTACAGAAAAAGTGTTGAAAAAGTACAGCCTTTATGTAACTACATTTAAACACATTATGCAACGGAGGCAATTACACTTCCTCTTTTTTGGAGTAGTTTGCAAAGAACACCTGCGTTATGCATAATCCAATTTTTCATTATTATTTTCTTTACTTGCATCTTTCTTGCCCTTCTTCCTTTTTATTTTCCCCTTTGGTTTTAGTAAACTTGATAACATGCCTAACATGGTTAGTCTGTGCAAAAGAAAAGGAAAAGTTAATAACACTTAATCATCCCATACAAAAGAAACTGCGGCATGTACACCAGAATAGCAGTGCAGCATGTATCCCATTTTGCATAGTGCAATGTCGGCCATCACAGTTACCTGCCATCGCTAAGGGGAATGGTGTAAACATTCACACAGTACTCTATACAAATGCTACACTTAGTTTTGACTTCAAAATCATGCATGCATTTAGTAATTAGTGTATAAAAAGTATTTAAACATGACGTGTTTAAAAGTTTGGACAGTGAAAACATGCACTTACATCAAATTAAGGATTGTACTTCAACAAGTAAACATCGAAATGGGATTCACGCTATACATTGGTTAAAATAATCTCATTGCGCATCTATACTGTGTGGTTGACGACCATCTATTGATAATTACATGAAATACAAGGGGCATGGCATCTATCCCGTATGTGGCGACTCTCCTGGAGTTACCCTAACTTATATTTGGCTGCCAAATTCAGTGATTTCTTAAAGTGCCTGCCATTTTAAGACAACATGGTGGATGAGGCTAACCAGTGAACTTGGTCAAGACCTTAGTAATTGCTTTGCACATGCTCACTCACATCGGAATCGATTGATATATACGAGTGCTGTCGCAGGCAAAAAATCAGATTTTTCAAAATGTCACCCACATTAGATATTGAAATTGCTATATCTGAGCCATTTTTTAAGATAAAGACAAACAAAAAATGCTCCTGAATCCTTAAATCAAAGTCAAATACTTAAGAAAGAAACCTTTTTCAATTTCTAATTTTTTTGCACCTCACTTTAAATATAATTTTTTTTAATTTAATGGCCACCATTTTGAAACAAGATGGCTGATGAAGCTGGCCAGCGAACTTGGTCGAGATATTAATGTATACTATCCACATGCCTTCTTACATCGAAATAGGCGAATACGTGTGTTACTGCGTGACAAATACAAGATCGTTTCAAAATGTTAGCCATGCTAGAAATTCAAAGTGCTATAATTCAACCATTTTTTAAGATATAAACAAAAGAACAAATTTTCGGAAACAAAAACTGCTCCGGAATCTTTGTATCAAGGCCAAACACATAAAAAAAATCTTTTTCATTTTCCAATTTTTTAATTCCTTAAATTAAATTTTTTTTAAATGGCAACCCTTTTGAAACAAGATGGCGAATGAAGCTGGCCAACGAACTCGGTCGAGACATTGGTATGTACTATGTACAGACGAAGTTACATCCAAATCGGTTGATAAATCCGCCTGATATCGCGCGACAAAAATCAGGTCGTTTTAAAATGTTAGCCACAATAGAAATTCAAAATGCTATAACTCAGCCATTTTTTTAGATATAGACGAAACAAAAACTGTTCCGGAATCTTTGTATTAAGGTCAAACACATACGAAAAAAATCTTTTTCATTTTCCAATTTTTTGGTATCGCATTTTAAATTTTAATTTTTTTAAATGGCCGCCATTTTGAAACAAGATGGCGGATGAAGCTGGCCAACGAACTCGGTCGAGATATTTGTATGTACTATGTACACACCAAGGTACATCCAAATCGGTTCATAAATATGCCCGTTATTACGTGACAAAAATCAGGACATTTCAAAATGTCAGCCATGCTAGAAATTCAAAATGCTATAACTCAGCCATTTTTTAAGATATAGATGAAACAAAAACTGCTCCCAAATCTTTTTATCAAGGTCAAACACATAAGATAAAAATACAGTCAAGGATCTATAATCCGCACTCCCATAATCCGCAATTTTCTATAATTTGCATTGCTTAATGAGTGTAAACAATTAAACAAATTTACAAATTTTTGATCCAAAAATGATTTTTTAAAAGAAATATCTGAAAATTTTAAATATAAAAGTGAATATAATCAATTTTTTAATACAAGAATTTGAAAAATGCATTTTTTTAGATAGCATATTAAATTAATTATTACATTTCACATTTTTCTTTTCATGTTACACTGAATATGGAGTTAAAATAGTGTCCAGAAAAATTAATTATTATATTTCATATTTTTCTTTTCATGTTATACTGAATATGGAATTAAAATAGTGTCCAGAGATAAGAAAATGAGATATAATCCATAATACTCCATAATCCGCAATATTCCGTAATCTGCACAACCTTTAGTCCCAACTTGTGCGGATTAAAGAACTTTGCCTGTATTTTTTCAATTTTCAATTTTTTGGTACCACATTTCAAATTTAAATTTTTCTTAAAAATTTAAATGGCCGCCATTTTTAAACAAGATGGCGGATGAAGCTGGCCAACGAACTCGGTCGAGACATTGGTATGTACTATGTACACACCAAATTGGTTCATAAATACGAGAGTTACAGTGTGACAAATGTCAGATATATATATATATATATATATATATGTCAATTTTGAACGGAGGGTGGTTTCGGGGTCTAGGGGTCATGATCGATGAAAATATACCAAAATTTTTTGAAATCGCTTTCCTCCGAACGGCTGCAATAGGTAGCTTTTTGTAATGAAAGCTACCTAAAAGATTCCATGCCGGGACTCGAACCCAGGCCATCAGTATAGTGCACTGACGTTTTACCACCTAAACTACATAGAAAGATACCCAGCCTGGAACTTCTCACTATTACTGGTTGGCAAGGCTACAAACATAGCACAAGATAGGATATTTATTGTGAGCCACCGACATGGGGCAAACACGAAGAGTAATTAAATCCAGCATCGATTGAAACTATATTAATACTTGGAAAAATTTCCAGAGAGAAACATTCGCCTTGCATACAATATTTCAAATGAAAATCAAATTTCAAATTAATTGCTTAAAAGGTGCAACGGCCAACCTAGTGAAAAGATTCCATGCCGGGACTCGAACCTGGGCCATCAGTATAGTGTATTGACATTCTACTGACTAAACCTGAGTCCCGGCATGGAATCTTTTTCATTAGGTTGGCCTTTATGCCTTTTAAGCAATTAATTTGAAATTTGATTTTCATTTGAAATATTGTATGCAAGGCAAATGTTTCTCTCTGGAAAAATTTCCAAGTATTAATATAGTTTCAATCGATGCTGGATTTAATTAAGTTTTGTGTTTGTCCTATGTTGGTGGCTCATGATAAATATTCTATCTTGTGTTACGTTTGTAGCCTTGCCAAACTGTAATAGTGAGAAGTTCCAGGCTGGGTATCATTCCATGTGGTTTAGTCGGTAGAATGTCAATGCACTTTACTGATGGCCCGGGTTTGAATCCCGGCATGGAATCTTTTTTTTCTAGGTTGGCCTTTGCACCTTTTAAGCAATTAATTTGAAATTTGATTTTCATTTGAAATATTGTATGCGAGGGAAATGTTTCTCTCTGGAAAAATTCCCTATTAATCTTAATTACATTATAAATTATATAAATTAGTAGAATATCATACTTATTATATAGGCATTTAGAATTTCATTTTCATTTAATGCAAACTGCTTAAGAAGACACTCCGCTATATAAATGGCTCAGACAGTGATGTACTAATGAGATTTGACTATATATGTTATTCCATACAACTGCATACGAGGTTCTCATGTATTAGCTAGTTAATGAGACTGACTGTTAGATGTATATATTAGGAAGGTAAAAAGATTTTTCGATCATAAAGTACAAAAGTGATTTTGTGATAAAGCTCTCCATTTTAAAATTCACTTAAATAATTTAATTATTGCATGTTATTCTGATCATAGTTAAACATGTTTTAGACCCACTAAGAAAGTTCCTTAATAAATAAAACACTTATTACACCTCCTGTATAAAATAAAAACTTCATAAAGCAAAATTCCAAAGTCAAAGCATATTAGACCTGAATCAAATCAACCACATTGACAGTTCTAGCATTTTCTGTTCAAGTAAGTTAGAATTTTTATTTAATGAAAAAATAAATAAAATTTGAAAATTGATAAAGTGTAAATGTTTATGCATCAGAGGCAATGTTATTAAAACCAAAATATAAAAGCGATTTTTAAGCTATATTTCAAACAGCATCAGCTTTATAATAAAGATATATCCCTTACAAATTACATTAAATGCTACCTTTAAATAACAGCTTTCAAAATATTTAATTTAGCTGCAAAATTCAATTTAAAATTTTAAAGTTTGAACTTAAGTAATAACTAATTCAAAATGTTAAATCATGGATGTGAAGATAAACTTTTAACAGGTTTACTGTTACAAAAACTGTAAAACTGTTAAAAATATATTATAACTCACATCAACATAATTTACTCTAACAGACTTGCCAAGATTACAAAATGAAAAAGCCCGAGTTTTACTAGTTAGTTTATCGACATACTAACATCCCCAGCTTCATACCGTCACCTCAGAGCAACAATAGAATGCCTAGTAATAATAAAAAATGAGATGTCTGACTTATTGCTATGAATAACTGTGTTTGCATATAATGGAACAACTTCTGAAACACAAAATTATGTTTAATATATCTCAGATGTGTTTTATAAAAATTCTCTACTATTTCACTAGATGCAGACACAGTGTTTCCATAGCAGTAAGTCAGACATCTCATTCTTGGTTATTACTAGATGTCCTACTGTTGCTATGAGGCGACGATACATTAATGCAATAAGAATAAATGTAAGGCAATTTAACAATTTTTTTTTTTTTTTTTTTTTTTTTTTTTTTTTATGAAAAGCAGAAATAGATTATAATGGGTATAAATATAATTCCTTCATACTATCATTTTTCAATTTACATTGTAGTACACTCTGAAATATCTAAACTGATGTTTGCTGTGTTAATTTTTACAACTTAATATTTTTGTGGTAATTTTGGATGTCTTAAATTTGGTCCCATACTAAAACAATGATTCACATTGCTCAAAATAAATTATCCATAGATTAAATTTTAAGCTAGAGGCCTACATCAAGTCAGCGAACCTGATTTTACTTGAACTCGATCTGACCCGACAGTGGGTCAATGCTAATTTTTTTTTTGTTGCGGGTTGAGTTTTGATTCTTTCAGGTTGGGTTCATATAATTTTCCAAAAGAAAATCCTGAAAACTTTTCAATTAAAAAACAAAACAAAAATATTCACCTATATTTTAATGTTAATGTGTGTAGATATGTTAATTTTTATAAAAAATAGATAAAATAGATATTAGAGATGCAATTGTAGACTTTTATCTAATTACACTAGAATGCCGATTAATTTTCTTTCACTTCAGGTTTAAGCGTGTTGGGTGTCAGGTTGAAGTTTTTCCTTTTGGTCAGGTTTCAGCTTGACTAACCAAAATTTTTGGATTCAAATCAAATACCTCTATTCCAAACTAATCACTCAAAATATATGGGAAAATATGATCAGAGTGGAGACAATAGAATTTTCTGGTTCAGATGGGTTAACTGAATCAACCCAAAATATTGATAAATTTCACATTGTGTAAAAAGTACTCAGAATTGTTAAATAAAATATAAAAAAAAAATTAATTTATTCACAATTTTTTTTTTTTTGGTCACCTTCAAAGTAGACCATATAGAGTTCAATACAACTATACTCTGCTTGACTCAATCCTCCATATTTTTTTACTACGCTGATTAAGGTATGACACTTCGGCTTCCCCAGTGAATTTTCTTGTATGGCCTGAATTGACTCAAAACGCCTTCCTCAAAGTGATCATTTTAGCTTCACGCACCAAAAAAAAAAAAAAAAAAAAATCATATGGGGCCATATCAGAGGATTACAATACCTGTACGATGATATTCGTTGTATTTTTGGCCAAAAACTCTTCCACAACAAAAATTTTGTTCGATGGTGCATTATCATTGTGCAAAGCCCAAATGAAATTTCAATGATTTTAAAGATGTTTGGTACATGAAATTTCATTTAACACAAAAATTTAAGTAAGTCTTTGTTCGACTAATTTTTCTATTATCAAAAAATCACAGAGCACTCAAAAGTAATGACAAAAAATATCTGCTATTAACACACTAAGTCACAAATGTCACTCAAAATCTCCTTTATAACTTGGTACAATGGTACCTACAAGCTTACAAAAAATAAATAAAATTATAACATCTTTTATGAGCATGTTTTAAATGATAAATTTTGGGTACTTTTTACACAGAATAAGAAATAACACAAACAAGAAGATACAAAGAATTCGATCAATGTGCAAACATTAAACATTCATGATTGCAAAACATGCGCTTTTGACAATACAATCTAGCAAATGAGATTTTCCTCATCTCTTTGCTGTTCCAATGACTCCAAATGTCACAAGCAAATTGGATCAAAATGCATGCTTTCATTTTATTGGATGAATGAACTGCTTTTCTTCTGAAGAGAACATGTTTTCTGTACCCAAGAACTTTTCTATGTTTGCCAGTTTGGATCTGAGAAGAGACCCAGTGTACACAGGCTGCGCATAGCACTGTGAAAAGAATGGAAACCACCACCAAAGAATCAGTAACAATTATTTGATTTGCATAGCTGATACAGTCATTACAGTGGCAAATAGAACCTGGCCAGAACCCACAAATTCCAACCCAAACCAAACCCAAGAAAAAAAAAAATCCTCGAACTGAATCTGCAATGAAAGAAAAGTAATTCACATTTTAATGCCATTCTGGAAAATAATCTACACTTGTATCTTTAATACCATTTTTATGTTAGAAGAATGAACAAATCTATATTCTTTAATATTCAAATATAGTAAAACCTCTGAATAGTGGACACCTTGGGATCATTGAATAGAGTCAAACATCTGGTTGGGTTATCCCAAATTTCCTTTTTTCGTCTCGGTGTGAATCTAATTTTCTTTCTGCAGGTCGAGTTCACAATAGAAGAATTCTTGTGGTTTTATATAGGTTTTTTGCCACTCAGGTTGTTGGGATTTTCAAGTAAGTTTCACAACTATCTTTCAAATGAAATTAAATGTATATTTAAATACGTATGAGGATATATTCAATTTACTGCATGAGAAATGTGATCATTCTTTCTTCAAGAACCATTTTTTTCTTCTTTCCAAAAATGAAAAATATTATCAACATTTCGTTTTTGATACACACGAAAACATATGTATTGTATTTTTTATGGTTTATGTGCAGTGTAGATTATGCACATACAAATGTTATATGTATGTAGATTGAGAGATGCCTGCTATTCAGAGATATAAGTGTTCAAATATATAAATTTTAAGAATTGAAAAAGTATTCCCTAAATATAGGTGTCCGTCATAGAGTCGCGACCCAAGCCCAAAAATTCCATTTGAAGTTTCTATACCAATAGATATAGAACTATTAATATAATAAAATTCACCCTCAATAAAATTAATATCACAGGTATGATAAATTATACCCAAACTTTGATACAATGAAAACAAAGTAGAAAAAAATAATGTTTCAGTCGATATGTAACGGTATAACACTAAAAATCTAATCTTTAAACATGCTTTAAAATTAGTTGTCACTTCAAAAGTTACATTTATAACGGTACATCATGTTTTACACAATTGGCATTCTGCCATTAGTTTATAATTATAAAGTTAGTATTTTGAAATTTTTCCCGTGTAATATAACACATCCTGTATATCACAAATTATTCACTTTATACAGTTTTTATCATAACGTTAGAAGTAACAAGATTAGAACATTAGAATTGTAACTATTCAGCAAAGCATCTGCGCACTACTTCAAAGCCATTTGTTATAATACTTATTGTAGCAGTAGTTGAAAAGTATGTTTATATTAACTCCCAGAAATGAATTCTAAATGACAAGACAAAACAGACAGGCAAGCATTTCACTTTTGTGAAACTTCTGCAGTAGGGTGTCAACGATTTTAATCAGTTGATTTAAATCAGCGATTAAATCATGATTTTAATCACTTTTTTAACCGATTTAAAAAAAAAATCATTGATTAAAATTAAAAATTTTCTAAATGTTTAAAATGTCAAAAAAGTATTAAATTCCAAGATAAACATAATTTGAAAGTTTCTACAGGTATTTTGACTTATGAATAAACAAAAAAAGGGCTTTGAATAATTGTTTCTAAGCTTAATTCATGAGTATTGTAAAAAATTAAAAACAGCTGAGTTTGTAAAAAGCATTGTTTTTATCCAACAAAAACAGTTTCATTTAAAAATGATATTTAAAATCTAATATAATTTGCAATGTCAGGCTTTTAGTATATTCAATTTATGCATTATTTTATATAAAATAAACACAGCAAATGTAATAAATTTCTGCAAGTAAAAGAATAAATAGTCAGTGTCTTAGTTTCTCCTTCTACTTTTGTAATAATAAATTAATAGCAATCTCGAGTCAAAGAAGAATGAAGGAGTGACATCTGCTCAATAGCTAAATTGTAAATGAATACATGAGAAAGTTAACAAACAAAAGTTAACAAAATTTGAATAAATTAAATTAATAATTATAAATATCTCAATGACTACATTATGGATATAATAATGGTTTAAATGATGCATAATCTTTTTGAACAAAGTTTTGTAGATATCAAATATTAGAATTAGATTAATGAGAAAAAGAACTAATTGGTATAAACATGTTAAGCACAGCAAGAGGTAATAATACTGTTATTTAAATATTTTGAGGATTTCAGATATAACTATCCTTATATTTATTCTGTATGTGTGCATAAATGGGTTTAACCCATTTTCATAATTTTGTTGGTTAGCATACACATACATGTGTGTAAGTTTAGATTTTGGCGATGAACAGTAATTTTAAGTACAAATGCAAAACAAGCTGCAAATAATATTTGTTAGTTTTGTTATTTGTGCTACTAATTAATGAAATGACATATTTGCAGTTTTTATCAAATCTGTAATTATTTACTGTTTCTTCTAGACCATTTTTTTTAAGGTTGCTGCACCCTGCCCCTTTTCAAATTGACAAAATGAATCCTGCTTTAAACAAAAAACAAGAAAAAAAAGGTAAATTTACCTTTAGTCTGTAGTTGTAGCCAAAGATTTCTTGTAGAAACTTCCACATTCAACAGTATTTCTGAATTCATGTGCCCAAGATCTTGCAAAAATAATGGAACTTTATTTCTCTTGAAAAACAGGATATTATTAAAACATGTTATTTAATTGTATTTTTCGATTTGTGATTCATGAAATTATTAAAAATTAAGGACACTTCATTTATCATACTAAAAATTATTCTTTTTTAGGGTTCCATACTTAAAAAGTAAAAACGGAACCATTATCAGATCACTCTTGTGTCTGTCTGTCAGCCCTTTTACTCATAAACTATGCAACGTCGAAAGTTCAAATTGGGGGAAGTAATAAAGATTATTGACCCACATATTTACAGATTAATAAATATTCATAAATATATTTAGGAAAAATGTAGAGGGGCTAATTAAGATACTTGAAAAAAAAAAATCTTTTCTTTGTATATCGTGTGAAAGCTTTCGTAACACTGAAATCAAAAATATATTTCATTTAATTTTAGGTATTATATTTTCAAAGTTATGGTGGAAAATGTAGTGCAAAAATATGTCCCCCCCCCCCCCCATCTAATTCCGAATCTGTTGAAACTAAAATTATGAAAAAATTAGAGGTAGTAGACATTAATTTAAACCTTGCAAGAAAATTATAGCAATTACCCTAGCTTGCATAGTTTTTGAGAAAATCTCATTTTTTCGTTACACTCAAATTTTGATTTACGGGCTTCAGTAAAAGTGTTGAACAGAGCTGGAGGTACCTATCGTAGCAGAAGTATAAAAGCATTATTGATCATGAATTTCGGAAAAAATCGTTGGTAATTAGCCGAGATATTAACCCTTAAAGACATGGATGGTTTGGACATACATAATGACAGGGACGGCGTACTCTATGCCCCATCGGCTTTTAAAGCCTATATAACAAATTTTAAGAATATATTTATGTAATGCAATGTCCAGTAGCAGTATAAAAGCAATAAACATCAAATTGTTAAAAACAGACTAATTTAATGAGAATTAATCACATAAATACTACGGGATTCACGACTAGTTTCCATTCAGTGGCTCTCTCAATACATCTACTATGTCTTTAAAGGTTAACTAAAAACCTATATGGAATAACAAATATACAGAATAGCTATATTTGCTATTATTTAGGTTCCAGGTATCTTTGAACTTTCATGGTATATCCATTTATAATTTTCTAGTACACAGGGTGCAAAGAAAAGTCCCTTTAACCTGAAAATACTTGTGAATGGAAAGAGCCACAGCTATGCAAGTGAAGTAATGGTATAGGAAAGCGACTACACCTGATTTAATGAAAACGACAGCATCGCCACCTAGTGGCAAAATTTGGAAGATAGCCACTGCAAATCGAAAATGAATAGAGAGCAAAATTTCCAGTTAGAAAGTTTTAGAGCATCAATTAATTAGTAGAATACGACATTTGGTTTACATGAATAAGATAGATCTTCGCCTGTTTACCCAAAAATGTCCAAAATTGATACACTCCATTTTGTGTAAACGTTTGAATGGAATAGTCAGATGAATGAAGAAATACGCACAATTGATGCTATAAATACGTACTTATCTTAATACATTTTGATAACATCACACACACAAAAAAAAAGACAAACTGTCTCACAGTGATAAAAGGTTAATATTCAGTATGTTCGAAAAGTTTGCCATTGCTCACGATACACGCTTGTATCCGTGAGAATAATTCTGCATACACATTTCTCAGCATGGAACGTCTATTGCAAGCCTCTTCAATACGACGACATAGATTTAATCCTTTTAAGGGCAGTGACTAGACTGTCTTGCCACCTAATTTTAATTACAAAACTGACAAATGGCACCAAGAATATTTTAGTAAAATTTTTCTTTTGTAATGGAAGTGCAAATTAGCGCGTTTTTGTTTTCTGAGAAATTCGTTTGAATATTCTGGTGTCAGTCAATAATTTCATCAATTTATGAACAGAATTCTTCTGGATCTGAAAAGGTTATTCAAAAATTTTAAATGCAATTGAAATTAAATCTTTACAGACATTACAGCACAGTACAATGTCACAATCTGCAATTGTGCACTACTACATTTCCAGAATGTGAATAGGCAAAGTAGAATCGTTGCTCATCAATTTCGGACATTTTTGGGTATGCAGGCGACGATTTATCTTATCCGTGTGAACCAAATGTTGTTTTGTACTAATTAATTGATGATCTAAAACTTTCTAATTAGAAAATTTGCTCTTCCTCTTTTCATTTTCCATTTACAATGGCTGTCTTCCAAATTTTGCCAGTAGGAGTGCTGCTGTTGTTTTCATTAGGTCGGGCATAGTCGCTTTACTGTACCATTACCTCACTTGTATAACTGTAGCTCTCTCCGTTCGCAAGTATTTTCAGGTTAAAGGGACTTTTGTTTGCACCCTGTATACTATACAGTTATACCCAACCCTATGTTGTATAGTTTTTACAAAGTCTTAGTGTTCTTTTAGCAACAGTATTTTATATATAATATACTTACTAATTCATATATTATTGTACGGAACCCTCTGTGCATGATCAATACTCGCATTTGACCGTTTAATTTTTTCTTATATCATTATTAAACATATTACAAATATATTTCCTCATGAACTAGTGCCCTCTTTTGGAACTAGTATCCTGCCCTTTTTTCTTTCTAAAATGAATACTACATTATTAATTATCATTTTAATAATTAAAGCTTTAAAATGTATAATATGTTCCTAATTAGAGAGTTAATTGTTTAATTAATAATTTGAAGTAGTGTTAACTATTTAACATTAAATGGAGTAATTAATAATTTTAATAAATGTTAAATATCACTAGTATTTAATAAAGTTTTACATAATTATTACAATATTAATGTGTATAACATTATTTTATGATACTAATGAAACTGGTAATTTGCAGTTTTTATAATTTCTGTAATTACTAATAATCATAATTTTTGCTAATTAAAGTGTAAAAACATAGATTATGTTAGCAATTAGTGTTTTAATTGTTTTGGAAACCTAAAACTCTTGGTAGCTATTCAGTATTTGAACGCTGAGAAAAAAATCATAAAAATCCGATTAAAAAAAAAATCCAATATTTTTTATTTTTTTTACACTTTGAATTATAGACCGTATGGCTTTATTGATTTCTTTAAAAAGCTTTTAATTTTTAAGTTAATTTTGGGAAGATTTCATCTTTAATGATGATTGTGAATGGGGTTTTACTACTTTAGTATTAGTATGGGATTAAAAACATGAATTATAAACATTTTTAAGTAGACTGCTAGATGTAAAATATGAATATTATATTTTTATTCAATAAAAATTTTTTTTTTGAGTAGAATCATTTTTTTTTTTTTTTTTAATATTTAAATTATCTTAAATCTGTTCATTTAAAATATTTTAAATGTGAATATTTTTTTTATAAACTTTATAAATTTAACTTTATTCAACTTATTAAACTTTAAAAAAATAAATTGTGAGTATTTTTGAATGAATTTGAAAAGTAATTGTTATTCATTTATAAATTCGAAATTTTTTTTTTCTTTTTCAATTAAATTAGAAATCTTAATGTATAGAAGTTTTGGTTTTTCATTTTTTAAAAAATAAATACAGACTTTACTATTAATAGAGCACATGCGAGCTTGGAATGAATGGAATTTCTTCCTCTTTTTCATACTTTTGGGAAGAATTCACAGATAAAATGTTTTCTAGAAGTATGAAAATTATTTGTTAAAAAAGAATGAGGAATAATTTAGTGTAAATTGACGAGTTTTTCTGACAGTGTGAGATAGCAAATGTTTGCCATAAAAAATTATCAAATTAAGAAATACAATCAAAATACAAATTAACATTTCTCACTAATAATTTTGTTATGCCTCTTGTAAGTATGCAAAATTGTTGAAAAAAATAATGATAATCTACAGAGAAAAATATGTGTGAGGGGGAATGAGGAGTGTATCGTTTAACAAAAACTAAACTAAAATCAAACTGTTTGCGCTATAAAACTTCACAAATTAAAATCAGCATATGTAATCCATTCCTCTTTTTCTTACAACTTCAATAAAATGAAAAATACATAAATAGATTTATTTTTTAGGAAATAAATAACTATGACAGTTAATGTAAATTTACATTATTTTAAGGTAATTCCGTATATATATTGTGCATTAAAAAAAATATATACTTAACCTGATAATTAAAATATTAAAAATAAATTATAAACAATCTTTGTCTTTAAAAAGAAAACCTGCAACTCTTTTTGTAACCAAAAGGGAAGAAAATTCAGTGAATT
Source organism: Maratus speciosus (assembly GCA_963932465.1). Taxonomy (NCBI): domain Eukaryota; kingdom Metazoa; phylum Arthropoda; class Arachnida; order Araneae; family Salticidae; genus Maratus; species Maratus speciosus. The sequence continues at coordinate 355,946,017 of OZ010796.1, read as the reverse complement.
GTTTAGGAAATGCATTGTTTTCAATGCACTAAACCTTTACACTTAATTGAGAAGAAAAGGAAAAAGAGTAGAAAAATGAAAAAATTGACATTTAATATAAAAATAGCTCAATAAAAATGTGTAAATTTTTTTAACAACAAAGCTTTTTATTTCAACCCACACCTAATTTCTGTTCTGACTCACTGAAGCTAGTCTAACATCTCTATAAATAAAATAACTCATGCAAATCACAATTTTAATACTATAGACTCCTTCAAATCCACTCAGCTTGAAAACACAGGTTGTGTGGAATTTAGAATTTTGTGGATTTTTGGTCATTGCTTTGTTTACATTTTTTAAATAGTACTTTGAATGTAATAATGCAATCAAAATTATAGGGGAGAAGGGGGCTAGTGTGGACAATTTTTAGAAATGTTGCAAAAAAAGGTACTAAATACCATTTTTAACACTTCAAGTTTTTTTTTTTTTTTTAAATCTTTGATTTGGTTGATATATTAAATTATTTGACAATACAGTTATTTATTAATATCTTTAAAAGAAAGTTTTTGTCCATACATTTGGATTTTAGAATTTTGCGGATTTCTGGTCACTGCTTTGATTACATTTTTTTAACAGGAATTTGAATGTAATAATGCAATCAGAATTATAATGAATGTTTGCAATATAGTAAAATATTAAAAGAATTAAGTAAAATAATAAACTAAAATATGATAAAAATTAAGATAATTTAAAAAATGATTAAATTATTAAAAGTAAAGGTCAAGTAAATACTGAAATGTATAATTAAATATGCATAATGAAGTTCAGATACATTTTCCTTGAATTATTCAATGAAACTCTCCTGATAAAGGTACCAGACTAATTCACATCAAAATCATAAAATAAGTAAGTTTTATTTCATGTTTAGTATAGGTCAAAATTAACATTTTTAGCCACTGGCCAGTACACTGATTTTTTTTACTGGCCAGTAACAAAGTTATGTGTGCTCCATACAAAATTGTGTTTTTTCCAACTATCAACATTGTAATTTATCAATATTTTGCTTACCATTTGATATAATTACACTCAACTGAAAAAGAAACTGCCATTAACATTTAACAGAAAAATATAACCAAGAAATTACTGCTTTCTAAATAAAAGTCAAACACATATTTGAAGATATTTAGATACTTAATGCAATGTATAAAAGAGACAAGAAAATTGAAATATATTTTAAAAATTATTTTAATAAAATCTTTAATATTTTATTTTTACTATTAATTGCAATAAAATAAATTCACAGGAAATTTTCACAAAGGTTACAGCAGAGGGGTAAATCCCCCCCCCCCTACTAGCACTAACTAATATGCATTTTTCTGCGACCATTTAACGAATTTTGTGGGGGTTTTTTCGTTATCTTTTGACAACATTCACATTTTTTTTTCATTATCTTTTGACGAAATTCATGTTTTTCACAATCTTTTGGCAAAATCTGCATTTTTTTGCGATCTTTTGATGAAATCTGCATCCCCCCCCCCCCCGCAATCTTTAAGCGAAATCTGTGGTTTTTTTTTATCTTTGATGAAATTTGTGGGGTTTTTTTCGCCATTCTTTGAAAAAAATTTACATTTTTTTTGAAGTTGCGTATTTAGGCGATCTTTTGACAAAATTTGTGTTTTTTTTGCAATCGTTTCACAAAATTTGCATTTTATTTGCAATTTTTTCACGAAATTTGCATTTTTTTGGGGGATCTTTTCACGAAATTTGTGTTTTTTCTACGATACTTTGAAGAATTTTGCAATTATTTTTCATGATTCTTTGATGAAATTTATGTTTTTTACGTGGGCCTTGGGTGAAATTCACTTTTTTTCACAATTCTTTGACGGTGTTAGTTTTTTTTTTTTTTCTGTGAACAATTGACGAAATTAATTTTTTTCGGCGACCATATCGAAATTAGTGACGTTTTTATGTGTGAATTTTTGGACTGATGACCAATTCTTTTTTAATTTTCGAAACCGAATGCCTTAAACTTTCAGAAAATTCAAGACAGAATCATCCCTGCTGCTTTCTTTTCTTACGTTTGGGAGAATTGCCGATCTGGATGAAGTAAATTCTGAACGAATTTCACCCCTTTCCTCCCTGGCATCTATATCTCAACCATCGCGTTTGGCGAGTGATGCCCATTGAGTTTGGTAAGTGAGGACAATAAAGTTAATCGCCACGTTTTAAGTGTTACTCGACAATTGGCGAGTGCTAATTTTATGCTATAATATTTAGCCATATATAACTAAAAAAGCTTGATTAATTAAATACATATGGTAAAAAGATTACAATTACCAGTGATATCAGCAATTATCTTAATTTTTTCAGAAATAAATTTATATTTCATGAAAAAGTATGAGTTCAGTCATATTAACTATAATTACATAATGAAATATATACAGAATGACATAAAAATATAAAAATTTTATCCCTACATCTGAAGTGAAAGTTTCATTGCTTGAATCTGCGACAAAGTGCGAATTTTAGCTGTTTGCAGATTTTCTACTGCATTAAGATATTTCAATATAAATACATTAAATAGAATCTATTCCATAACTTTTTTACCTAGGATTCCTAATTAAACCAATTCGGATCCTGATTGGCTGCCAGATTATAAAATATGGAAGGCAAGGTTAAAAATTTTTGATTACAAAATTAAACATTTTATTAATTACATGAAAATAATTAAAAACAGCTATTTATTTTTTAAATATTACATTCTTATAAACAATTTAAAAATTAAATTTGATTGCTTAGTTTTCAATTAAATCAAAAGATTTCATGTTAGTAATGTCCAAAACTGGAAATTGTCTAATTAAACATTCCAGTAATGGACATTGGTCTGTCTTAAAACATTAAAAATAAATTTTGTAAATTGCTATTAGTATATAAAATTCAAAGTTTTCTATTACCTATCAAAACAAAAGACGTGCAATTTTTGCAAGAAAACAAAAAAAGATATAAATTAATTACAGCCAGCTCTTAGCATGGTCATTAAGATTATCGCCGAGAAACAGTGGATCTGTGAAACATTTTGTGCTTCCTGATTAGTTTGATTAAGAATAGGGATTGACCGAATAGTCTATTCGGTATTTGGTGATTTTTCATGTAAACCGAATATTCAGTTTCAGCCAAATTTTAAAAATAATTCATGAAAAACAATAGGTAAAGTACAGTAGACTCCCTCAAATCTGCACAGCTTAGGACCAGAGATTGTGCAGATTTCTGGTCATTGCTTTGTTTACATTTTTTAAGAGTAATTTGAATGTAATAATGTAATCAAAATTATAATGAATGCTTGTAATATAGTAAAATTTAAAATAAGTAATAAACTAAAATGATAAAAAGTAAGAATTTTAATTTTAAAAATTATTAAATTATTAAAAGTAAAGGTCAAGTAAATATTTAATGCATAATTAAATATGCATAATAAAGATGATATACATTTTCCTTGAATTATTCAATGAAATTTTCCTCATACAGGTACCCTACTAATTCACATAAAAATCTTAAAGTAAAGAAGTTATTTCAGGTTTAGCCAGTCTTAATAACCAAAAAAGCTTGATTAATACAGAAATATATTTGGTACTAAACAGATAATGATTACATATGATATCAGCAATACATATGATATCACGAGTTCAGTCACATTATCAAAAATTACATATTAAAATACACATAGAATGATATAAAACTAAAAAGTTCTATAAATCTGCTCTTACATATGAATTGAAAGTTCCATTGTTTACAACTGTGATGATATGCAGATTTTAGAGTTACGGATTTGAGGGAGTCTACTGTATTACTAGTTATACATGATGACCAGTGCTCATTTGATGTTATTTTAATATTCTTCAGTTATAAGTAATGATTTATAAAATCGGATACATTACTGTTTGAAATAAAAATTTAACATGGGCAAATTATGGTGTAAAAATAAGAGCTTTTCGGCATTATCTGGTTATAATACATTTCTTCCCTGTTCAAAATATCTGCCCACCTTCAGAAAATAAACATTATAAGAGAGACCCTTTTTCCTTCTTAAAATAGTATATGTATGGATAAAATCAAAACAACTGTCTACAATAGAGAAAAATAAGTAAGGAAGACGAGGCATCTTTCCCTTATTATTTAATTTTAGTTATTTCTATATGAGATTTTTAATTTAAAATTTATTTAATGTATATTTTCTTTAATATACACACAATAAGTATACAGTAAACTCCTGACTATTCGACCTAATGTGGCGGAAGTGTAGGCCGGATAATGAAAAAGCCAGATAGGCCGGAGTTCTACATATATTTACTAACTTCGTGACCTCTCACCCGCCATGATATTAAAAATACATGTTACACATATTAAGATAAATTTTGCAGTTTCAAAATAACAAAACATTAACATAAAACATAGTCCTAATACGTAAAAAAGATGACTAAATCTTATTTTACTGTTTTGTTAATAAATGATTGCATAAATATGCAATAGTTATGCATAAGACAAAAGTCAAAACTTAGTTTTTAGTTTTTGAAAAAGTCCTTAATAGAGGATTGCTTCTCCCTGTTAGCCCTCTTCCGTGACACAATGTCCATCCATTTATGCAAGTAGATGATATCAGGTGGTGTCGATTCCTGCTGACTAATGTACAGTCTCAATCGTCTTGAACCCTTGCGAATGTGGAATAAGATTTTTCCTGCAATCCTTCTAATCTTTTTCTTCTGATATTTCTCAATCTGTCAATACTTCTACAATATCAATTTCAATTAATTCATTGACTTCGTTCTTTGCCATCCATTCTGTAATGTCTGCTGCATTGACATTGTCAGAGACCAGTATGTTTTTTTAGCAACGGAAGAAGCTTATCGTTCTCATCTCCCATTGCAGTTTCTCACATGGTTTTATGTTTACCTTTTTGGTCCAAAAGAATGTTCCAAGACCTTGTAATTACTATGTTTGAAATTTCTTCCCATGCTTTTGGTCCCACCAGAATGGGTACTTGCATGCCTTGGTCGCTTGCAACATTCTTCATTTTTTTTAATAGGCCGGATAGTACGGAGGGCCGGATAGTCGGGAGTTTACTGTACTTATAGTATAGCTTTTATACCAATTAAAACTGCTCAATTTTTTTAATCATCAACACCCATTTAAATCATTAGTTAAAGTATAAAGAAATAATTTGCCAGAAAATAGTTAATGTACAAATTGATATGTTGCCTTTTGCATTTGAGAACATTTCTATTCAATCTGTTTATAATTAGACATAGACAATCAGTAAATCAGCTTATAACAATATCTATTTTCTTTTTATTTGAATGGACTTCAGTTTTTCTGATAATCCTTACCTTTAATAAGTCTATAAAATTTAATATTTTCATAATTTATTTTAGGTATGAACTAGTGATAAAATAGAAAATAAGTGATGGATTAATGATTTCATGAGTGGAAAGAAGTCATTAAATTTTTGTGTAGTTAGATTTAAGAATAAAAATGCAACAGAATTAAGAATCTTAATTTTAATTAAAGTTTATTAATAAAGCTAATAATAATAAAAAATAAAGACTCCCCCAAATCCGCACAACTTGGAACTAGAGGCTGTGTGGATTTTAGAATTTTGTAGATTTTTGGTCATTGCTTTGTTTACATTTTTTAAACAGCAATTTGAATTTAATAAATCAAACAAAATTATAATGAATTCTTGCAATATAATAAAAGCAGATTTAAGGGAGTCTACTGTATATGCAAAAATATTAAAAACTTTTAAGTATTCGGTTGCCGAATATATTTGGTTGCTGGTATAGATCTTGACCGAGTACATGGGTGCAAGTTTGAAATTTTGCCAAGCCTGAAAATATTTTGAATCCTCCACCTCCCCCCACTGAATGAGCACATACGGACGTGCCGAAGCACCACTTAGACAAAACCCAACACGTTAAACATTATACACAGTAAAATTCAATTATGTTGAAATGAATTGAAAAAAATAAGTGCATATTCATGCAAAACATTCATATTCATGTAAACAGTATTTGAAAAGCAGCTAAAACAATGAAGCTGACATGCTATGATGCATAAAATTGGGAAATACTCAAGAATGTGCATGGGCACACTTATACACAATGTTTTTGTAATTTTAAAAACCCATAAATTGCAAGAAAAAAAAATTACCTCAAATATCTGCAGATCAATCTTGTTAATTTCTACGGTAGCTGTCTTTTTCTTTCTTTTTTTTTAAATGTTTGATTACAAAACAGTTTGAAAAATATCCCATTCATATCCACTTTTAGATTATAGTAAAACTAAATTCACTATCTTAACAACTAGTAATTAACAATATGCAGTTTAACATATAAATTGCAGAAAAATGGGTATGAAGCAAAAAATTTTCAGTTTACTACATGTGGAAGCAACAATTTAAGAAAAAGTGCTGAATCATTTCAGGAATAAATATCAAAATAAATAAAAGCACCTTAAAAGAAAGTTAAAAAAAAAACTCAAAGAACACTAAAATACAAATTACATTGATGGTAGAAGTATAAATTACAGCAAACGAAGTTATTCAAGTTCTATCATATTTTCATTTTATTTCTTCTAGCATTAACAATTTTTTTGCATGTTAAATTACCATCAATTTAACAAAATTCACCAGGGTTATAAAAGAAGAAAGTCAATTGGATATCTTCTCTGTATAAAAATAGGAAACATTCATTTGTGTTTTCCCCGACCACTTGACGAAATTCGCATTTTTCTGCGATCCTTTTAATGAAATCATTTTTTCCTCGATCCTATGACAAAATTCGCGTTTTTTCTGCGTTCATTTTAATTAAATTCGCATTTTTCCCACAATCCTTTGACGAAATTCGCGTTTTTTCCTTGATCCTTTGACGAAATTTATGTTTTTTCCTCGATCTTTAGCCGAAATTTGCATTTTTTCCTCGATCTTTAGCCAAAATTTGCATTTTTTCAACAATCTTTGGCCAAAATTTGCATTTTTTCAACAATCTTTTGCCAAAATTTGCGTTTTTCAACGATCTTTGGCCGAAATTTACGATTTTTCTACGAAATTCGCATATTGTTTACGATCTTTCAACGAATTCCACATATTTTCCCACGATCTTTCGATGAAATCCATGTATTTTACACGATCTTCTGACATAATTTGCATTTTACCGCCATCTTTTGACAAAATTCGCGTTTTTTCCGCGATCATTTGACGAAAATTGTGTTTAGGCGTGTCTTTTTCGCGAGCGTTTGATGGAGATCGTGTCTATTTCACAATTTTTTAATGGAGACCGTGTCATTTTCGCAATCCTTTGAAGGAAATAGCGTCTTTTTCGCGATCCTTTGACAGAAATCGCGTTTTTTTTCCGCAGTCTTTTGACAGAAATTGCGCTTTTTTCGCGATCTTTTAACAGAAATAGCATTTTTTCTAAAATCATTTGACAAAAATAGTGGGTTTTTTTGCGATCCTTTGACGAAAATCAAGTCTTTTTAGCAATCCTTTGACAGAGACCGTGTCATTTTAGCGATTCTTTGATGAAGACCGTGTAGTTTTCACGATTCTTTGACAGAGACTGTGTCATTTTTGTGATTCTTTGACTGAGATCATGTCATTTTCACGATTCTTTGACTGAGATCGTGTCATTTTCGCAATTCTTTGACTGAGATCGTGTCATTTTTGCAATTCTTTGACAGAGATTGTGTCATTTTCGCGATCCTTTGACAGAAATAGCATTTTTTTTTGCAATCCTTGGACAAAAACCGCGTCTTTTTAGCGATCCTTTGATGGAGATAGCGTCTTTTTGCTATTTTTTGACGGAGAACGTGTCATTTTCATGATTCTTTGATGGAGATTGCGTCTTTTTTGCGATCCTTTAGCTAGGATTTTCAGATTGTAATCAAAATTTTAAATGGGATGGGAAAAAAGGGGAGTTATTTTAAGCTCGAATCTTAAACATTTTGCGCAAATCCTGAGAAATTTAAAACTTTTTTTTTTGTCCATTTTCGGAGATTTTTCCGTCTTTGGGAATTTTCAAAAGCCGGAATTCCGGCCCATGGCCGGAAAACTTGCACCCATGACCGAGTATTTGACATTGAGCAAAATTCTGATCCTCCTCTTTGAAATTTTTTGCTCCATCCTTTCCTCCCAAATGAGGGGAGGGAAGGGGTGAGGCATTCTAAATATGAGAGAGGGAAGCAAAAGATTTTCTTTTTTCTAGTTTTGCTGTTCTCATTCCTGAATCACATATATATGTTTAGATAGACAAAAAGAATTTTATACTATGTGTATTTGGTAGGAGGAAGGGGGGCAATGAAAAAAAAACTTTTCTCTTTTTTGGGGGGGGGGAGGGGTGGGGAGGCAAGAAATAATACAGGTGGTTATTTAAATATTTTTACAACAAAATCACAAATCGAGCAGGAAAAAAAAGAATTTTATGTATTTTAAACGGCATGAGATGCAAGGGGAGGAGGTGATGCTCATGATATGAAAGTGGGGGGGGGGGGGAGCAGGGAGAGAAAAGCAGAGATTTTAGCAGGAGGGGATAATTTAGGGGAATGTATTATTTGTCACTATAGTGTATTAAATAGGTCAGAAAAGAAATTTAAGATTAAATAGTTTTGTAGGTTAATTATGCATGTTTGATACCAGAGAGGAGGCGGGCAAAGGAGGAAGCTTTTTTGGGGGAGGAGCTTAGAGGGTTGATTAAATATTGTCATAATAAAATAACAAATAAAGTAAATTTTAAATATAAAAATTAAAGTTTTTATATTTTGCTTAGTCTTTCTTTTGTTGCTGGCAGAGTGAAGGGAATAATTTAATTTTTTTTTATAACAAATCTGTTTAAATACAGAAGATTCTCACCCCTGTGTTTGCCTTATTTTATTAGAGGTGATTAGAGGGATTTTATTATTTATATCTACATACAACATAATATTTGAAACTTAGAGCCCAAATAAAAAATAATGCAATAAAATTATAATGTTTGAGCTAGTCATCACATTCAGTGCAAATTCCATCACTCCCATCCTACCATAAAAACTTATACGACAGCTTAGAGTAGTTATATTAAAATGTACTATTATTTGTTATCAGTTATGTAACACAGTGGAATGTATGCCTACTAAATTCTTTTACCAACAGAACTAAGACTAAGTTAAATTTCAACGCACAAGAAATTTAATACATTCCAATTTTTTCTTAAATTTTTATACTTAAATGTGGATTTTTTATTTTATGTGTATTAGGATGTCAACGATTTTAATCAGTTGATTTAAATCAGCAATTAAATCGTGATTTTAATCAATTGATTATTTTTAAAAATCAGAAATTTTCTAAATGTTTAAAATGACAAAAAAGTATTAAAATCTAAGATGAACATAATTTGGAAAGTTTCTACAGGTATTTTGGTTTATGAATACACAAAAATAGCTTTAAATGGTTGCTTCTAAGCTTAATTCCTGACTGTAGTAAAAAGTTTAAATACAGTAAGTTTGTAAAAAAGCCTAGTTTTTATCTAACATAAAAAGGATTTCATTTTAAAATGATATTTAAATCTAATATAACTTGCAATGTCATAATTTTGTTTTAGTAATCAAATTATTCATTCTTTTATATAAAATAAGTGTAGCAACTATAATAAATTTCTGCAAGTAAAAGGAGTAAAAGCAAGTGAAAGAAAAAGCCAGGGTCTTATTTTCTCATTCTACTTTTGCAATAATAAATTTATAGCACATACTGGAGATGAAGGATTGAAGAATAATATCGACTGAACTGCTATTGTAAAAGAATGTATAAGAGAAAAAGAACCAATTAGTATAAAATGTTAAGCACAGCAAGAGCTTCTTCAGTAAAGGCTGAAAATATGTTTTTTTTGTTGTTGTTGTTTTTTTAAATTCATATACACCAAAAAAAAATTGTTAGGGATTAAAATGTTGGCAAACTATTTGAAACACTGAATGCTGAGGATACCCAATGACTGCTAATAATTCTACTAACTAATGAAACTACTAATTTGCAGTTTTTATAATTTTTATAACTACCGACTTATAATTTTATTAATTAAAGTGTAAAAACACAGATTATGTTAGCAATTAGAGGTTGTAACTGTTTTGGAGACCTAAAACTCTTTGTAGCTATTCAAAAAAATCATAAAAATCAGATTTAAATAAAAACAAGTGCAAGTATTACTCATGCACAGAGGGTTCCGTACAATAATATATGAATTAGTAAGTACATTATTTATAAAATACTATTGCTAAAAGAATACTAAAACTTGTAAAAACTATGCAGAGTTGGATATAGCTGTGTAGTATATAGGGTGCATAGGAAAGCCCTTTATCCTGAAAATACTTGGGGATGGAGAGAGCTACAGCTATACAAGTGAGGTAACGGAACCGTAAAGCGAATATGCGTGACCTAATGCCAACAACAGCAGCACCCCTACTGGTGAAATTTGGAAGATAGCCATTGCAAATCAAAAAGGGGTAGAGCAAATTTTCCAAGTAGAAAGATTTAGAGCATCAATTAGTACGACATGACATTTGGTACACACGGATAAGATAAATCATTGCCTGCATATCAAAAAATGTCCGAAATCGATGAGCGACGATTCTACTTTGCCTATTCGCATTCTGGAAATGTAGCAGTGCACAGTTGCAGATTGTGATGTTGTACTGTACTGTAATGTCTGTAAAGATTTAATTTCTAATGCATTTAAAATTTTTGAATAACCCTTTCAGATCCAGAAGAATTCTATTCATAAACTGATGAAATTATTGACTGACACCAGAATATTTAAATGAATTTCTCTGAAAAGAAAAACCCGCTAATTAGCACTTTCATTACAAGAGCAAAATTTTATTAAAATATTCTTGGTGCCAATTGTCATTTTTGGAATTAAAATTAGGCAGCTGGACTGTCTAGCCACCGCCCTTGAAAGGGTTAAATCTATGTTGTAGTGTTGAAAAGTCTACATCTACTATAATATAGCAAGATGTTCCATACTGAGAAATGTGCATACAGAATTACTCTCACAAATACAAATGTGTATCGTGAGCAATGGCGAACTTTGCAAACGTACTGAGTATTAACTTTTTATCACTGCGACACAGTTTGTCTTTTTTTATTTTTATGTGTGATGTTATCAAAATGTATTGAGATAAGTATAGATTTATAGCAAATTGTGCGTATTTCTTCATACTTCTGACTATTCTATTCAAACGTTTACACAAAAATGGAGTGCATAGATTTCAGACATTTTTGTGTAAACATGTGAAGATTTAGCTTATCCATGTGAACCAAATATATTCTACAAATTGATGCTCTGAAACTTTCTATCTGGAAATTTTGCTCTATCTCTGTACGTTTTCAATTTGCAGTGGCTATCTTCCAAATATCACCAGTAAGGGACGCTGCTGTCATTTTCATTAAATCGGGCATAGTCGCTTTACTATACCGTTACCTCACTTGCATAGCTGTAACTCTTTCCGTTCATAAGTATTTTCAGGTTAAAGGGACTTTCCTTTGCACCATGTATACTAGAAAATTATAAATGGATATACCATGAAAGTTCAAAAGATATATGGAACATCAATAGCAAATATAGCTATTCTGCATATTTGTTATTCCATATAGGTTTTTAATTAACCTTTAAAGACATAGTAGGTGTAATGAGAGAGCCACACAATGGAAACTAGTCACGAATCCCATACTATTTATGTGATTAATTCCCATTAAATTAGTATGTTTTTAACAATTTGACGTTTATTGCTTTTATACTGTTACTGGGCATTGCATTACATAAATATACCCTTAAAATTGGTTATCCAGGCTTTAAAAGCCGATAGAGCATAGAGTACGCCGTCCCTGTCATTATGTATGTTCAAACAGTCCGTGTATTTAAGGGTTAATATCTCTGCTAATTATCGATGATTTTTTGCGAAATTCATTATAAACAATGCTTTTATACTTCTGCTATGATAGGTACCTTCAGCTCTGTTCAACACTTTTGCTGAAGCCTGTAAATTGAAATTTGAATGCAATGGAAAAATTCGATTCAAAAACTATATGACCTAGGGTAATCGCTATAATTTTCCTGCAAGATTTAAATTAAAGTCTACTAGCTCTAATTTTTTTCATAATTTTAGTTTCAATAGATTCGGAATTAGATGGGGAAGAACATATTTTTGCATTACATTTTTCACCATAACTGAAAATACCCAAAATTACATTAAATATATTTTTGATTTCAGCGTTATGAAAGCTTTTACACAATACCCCACACGATATACAAAGAAATTTTTTTTTCAAGTAACTTAATTAGCCCCTCTACATTTCTCTGAATATTTATTAATCTGTAAATATGTGGGTCAATAATCTTTATTACTTCTTCCAATTTGAACTTTCCATGTGTCATAGTATATGAGTAAAAGGGCTGTGATAGACAAAAGAGTGATCTTATAATGGTTTCATTTTTACTTTTTAAGTACAAAACCCTAAAAATCAGATTTTTTTTTTTTACACCCTAATGTGTATCGATATTCATTTGTTAAATGGCACGAAAAAATAAACTAATGCAGCATTTTGTTTTAAATAATGTCATATTTTATACTATTAAAAAGGATTAAGATCAATTAATATTCAAGATTATATATATATATATAGAGAGAGAGAGAGAAACTGGTCATGGTCAATAAAACATGTAAATTAATTTAGAGATTAAATGTAGATGATTATGCTGGGTACTTTTCAGTTAACAGGACGCCAGTGTTATATATACATATTTATATACAATATACATACATACATGTAAATATACACATACCGAAAACTCTTCGTAGCTATTTAGTATTTGAACGCTGTTAAAAAAAATCCTAAAAATCCGATTTAAATAAAAATCTGATTTTTTTTATTAAAAAAAAATTTTTTTTTTTACATCCTATACTGAAGTTATGTAGACTTTTAACAAAAAAATATTATTTACATTTTTTTAAAAGAATCTCGAGTCAATTTAAACACAACGCACAAGATTCAAAAAGCCAACCTGATCCAAAACAAAAAAGTTGAAGTCAACCCGACCCGAACCACAACAAAAAATATAGCGACAAACCAACCAAACCCATGGGTCGGGTTCAGGTAAATCGATCCACGACAATTTCTAGTGGCAATTATACACAGCAGATTGGAAGCAAAACTTGTGTGAAAGTTTAACAAACCAAAATATGAGAAAGCTCGAGATATTGGATGGTAATGTGGAGATTAAAATATAATTGGAAAATCCAGAATCTCTATCCAAAAGCTGGTGACTTGATAAGTCTGCTCTAAGTACAGATTTTTAAAAATAACTTAAGCCTTCATCAAAAAATATACATACAAAGTTTTAGAAACACTTTATTCTTTTCATTCAAAATCCTGTTAATTATTCAATCTATTTAATTTTTTTGACTTTGTAATTCACAGTTGCAACTTTTGTATATATCAAACTTAACGATAAATAAACTAAAAAAATATGTCTCTTAGGCCTTATGGGCTCTACTCCCAATCCCCGGCATCTCCAAAAGAAAAACATGCAAAGAATACAGCATTTTAAGGAAAAATTTTCATTTCTCTCTGTTATAAGCTTTTTTTTCCCCCCTTAACAAGTTATACAAAAATTATTTTTTAAAAATACAATAAACTTTACTAAAAACAGCATCAAAATTTGCCTTTAAAAAATTCTTAAAAATGAAAACCTGTTTGTCTTTTACACAAAATTTATTCTGTTGACACCACTTTTTGCCAAATAGTTTACTTTATTAATCACGGAAATGTGTTGATTAAACAAGTCATACTTTACATTTATTTTTTACTGGTATCAAAAGCAAGTAAGATTGGCACATGCAAGCAAGTAAGAAGATGCATACATGCACCCATGGTCCCGAAAGAGCTAATAGAGTAACTCTTTATTGTTCATGTTTTATAAAAGCAGGAAATGAAATTTTACCAGGCTAAGAATTTTGAACTAGCTTTCAACTGCATAATCCAAAAGACTTACGCATTTGCAAAATAATCTAATCAGCCACAGTTCTAGTGAAACAAATTTTGAATAAAAATGAAAAACTAAGAAAAAAAAGATACAAAATCACTCATTAACATTTGAAATCAATTATTAGTTCTGCTGAACCAAACTTTTATAACTCTGTATTTGTGTGAGATAATATATCAAAACAAAGTAACCAGCTTACTTAGCCACAAAAGTGATAAACTAAAAAGACTCTTAATTCTTTCTTCCAATATCTAGAGGTACATAATTTTCCATTCTTAAAATTGCATGTACCACAATATGCATGCACACTAGAACTAATTTGCTAGTAAATCTCTCATCTCTTATGCTCTATTGCTTTTGGAACACACAGAATGTGTATGGACTTTTGACCCAACCCACCGTATATGTTTAGAACTTATCCCACCTAGAACATGCTTTAGAACTATGCAAAGAAAAGTATGAAATTTTAAACTTTAATTTATACAACATGAAAAGGAAGAAAAATGTTTCTAAACATTTATTTTGTTTTTATATCCTAGCTTCAGGCTTTATTACAATAATTTTCACATTTACCCTTCATCAGTCACAATAGGCCTGATAGTCCAAGAGCTCACAGCACAAAAACCAATCTTAGCAAGCACAAGAAAAGAAAAAAAAAATCTTTATTTTATGGAAGACAAGCACAAGAAAAACAAAATCTTTATTTTATGGAAGAGTAGAAGTAAGGGAATCTAATTATCCATATCTGTCAGAAATGAAGTGGTGCATAAGCCAAAAATTAATACCACCAGTGGTTGACTCTTAGGTTTATCATTGTGTTTTTCCTACAACTATCCTCCATGTTTTCATACATTTGTTTGTAGGACAAACACAATGATAAACTAAGAGTCAACCACTGGTGATATTAATTTCTGGCTTATGCACCACTTTACTTCTGCATACATGGATCATTAGATTCCCCTACTTCTACCCTCCCATAAAATAAAGGTTTTTTCTGGTGTTTGATATCATAGGTTTTTGTACTGTCGACTCTTGGACTATGACAGGCACAGCACAATCATTTCTGTTCTGCCACTAGAGCATGCAGGATTATTTACTTTGAGTGTAATAAAGGAGTTTTTTTTTCATTGAAATTTGAAATATTCTCTCTTTGTATATCCTAATGAAGGTCACTGATCACTTTAAGTGCATTAGAATTACGTCAGTTATTTGCTAATAACAATTTCCCAACAGGTGTGTCAGGCTCATTGTGCCCGAACTCGAGAGTCCCAGAGTTGCAACAATGGAGGGTTAAAGAACGCTATCAAGAATCCTTGTAATAACAACTATTCTTAGTTGATTGTACTAATATAAAAATTTGGAAAGGAGAAAAGAAAAAAAAAATTCTGAAAATTTTCTAGAATACAATTTTTATTCAAAATTTCAAATGTTGTATTAAAAATACAAATGATGCAATTATTTTGGCATGACATCAATCACAAACCACAAAGATGATAGCTATTAACAATGAATCTAATGAAAAGATAGACAAAAATCAAAAACACATTGCACATAAAATTAAAAAAAATGAAATCACAGGAATGTAGTATATTGCACCAGAAAAGAAAAAAAATGGCACCAAATTTAAACATTTAGCTTTTTACCAAGTTTTTTTTTTTTTTTTAAATTGATCTACAAATTTTTATTTGAAATAGTTATATAAAAAATGCAATGCAACATTTTTATATAAATTTGAACTATGTTACACAAATATAATAAAATTGATAAAGAACAATTTATTCAGTGTAACAATTTTAAATTCTATATGTTTTAACAATTATATGTAAATTACATCAATGTAACAAACTTTAAAAATTTAAGAAAGCAATTTTAATTTATTTTCAGTTTAACAATATAAACATTCTATGTTACTTATGTTTCAATAACAAGTATAATTATCAAAAATTTAAAAAGTATGCGTAAAAGTAAGTAATATTTGTATTCAGAGTGATTTCATGTTCAATGTAAGTAAAAATTTCAAAAAGCAATTTAAATTTATATTCAATAAATTTTAAATAGCATATTTTATCATTGCTAAATAAATTAAAAATATAATCATAATGCATATTTAGCATGTCATCTTAAAATCTCCTTTTACGTTTGAAATATTGGTACATAAATTACTACATTACATAAAACATGACAATTAATCCAAAGTTTAAAAAAGCAATTAAGTTTAAAGTTACATTTCTTAATTATTGTCATATAAGTTTTAGATTAATACAAGAATAAAACACTTAATCAAAAACATTTATAATCAGTTATACAAACACATATGTGCACACTCATTGTAACTTCTTTTTGTTAAGGCATATTATAGAGCAGGCATGTCAAACACGCGGCCCGCGGGCCACAACTGGCCCGCCGACCATTTATCTGTGGCCCGCGAAGCCTTTACCATTTTACATTTATTTAATTATCCTTTGCCTAGTGCATGACATCAGTCGAGTTTTTTCAGGGACTCATCGGTATTTGCATTATAACAAAAATCATCAGAGTGGAAATATTTAAAAAATGTATTAAAAAATGATTTCAAAAGAAGATTTTTGAATTTCAAGAAACAGTTTAATCTGTTTCCCTCACCTCTAATAATTTATGTTCAAATTATTGTTCAGAATTTATTACTGCAACTAATCAAAATTCAGCACGATTCCATTTTAGCGCCATGGATACGGAGTTTCCAAATTTCTGTAATTATTCATCAATATAGACTAATTTTTTGAAATACAATATGCAACCTTTTGTTATTTTTCAAGTCAAATAAAATAATTTGAATCAGGAAATATATTTAATAAATGAAATAACAAAAGTAGCGATTATATATGACATGTTTTATTAAATAGATTTTCAGATTCAAAATATATTTATTTTTGTTTTTTACTTTGAGAACACACGGAAGATTGACAGCTATGCCGATGATAAATCTAGATTAGCGTGTACAAACAATTTTTAAAATAAACGTAGTTTATAATATTCAATTAATTTTTTTTTTTTTTTTTGGTTGATAAAAATATATATGAGTGTTTTTTCGAAAAATCAATATAAACTTACTATGTACTTAATGTTGGAACGAATTTTATTCTGTGCAATGGTAATATTATCTTTTTTTTAATATGGCCCGCGGCTTAGTATATAATGCTTAATTTGGCCCGCGGCGGTAAATGAGTTTGACATGCCTGTTATAGAGCATATAACACATTCACTAGGAGGTTTAAATTAATGCACTCAATGTCCCACCATACTCTGAGAACACATAGATAGCATTGGTGGGATGTCAAATGAGTGACCAAGCGATACCATGTATGCATCCTTGGTAGCAAACGTGTTAAGGTAAAATAATATTTATCAATGTTTATTTTTTATTTTTATCAGTTAAAATATTTTAAGAATACTTTTAATACAATCTGAAGGAAAAAAAATGTATTATAAACATGACTTACATAATATCTTTACTATAACAGTTACAATTAAAAAGTTGCAAAGAATTTCTGAAAAGTTACAACAGATTCACTGCCATTATGGACATCTTCAAATTGATTTATGAGGGCTGTTATTTTTTTTTAACCTCTAATGGGCCATAAAATAAAGACTAGTGTGAGTAATAAAATTCTTTTGTAGCCTGGAGTCAAGTACTTCAATTCAATATAGTCGCAATGAAGTTTAAGTAATTTGTCATATTGATGGGCAAGGGGAGGTGGATACTCTTGTCACAGAATGTTGGCATCAACGTATTGAGATAGGTCTCTAAGGCATCTTGAAGATTTCTCAAAACGGTGGCAACATTCTATGAAAAGAGTATCCTTCCCCCCTTACCCACCAGCATGACAAATGACTCAATCTTCATCGTGACTATGCAAAATTGAAGTACATGATTGTACTTGAATTTAGGCTATAAAAGAATTTTACTATTCATACTAGTCTATTTTATGGCCCATCAGAGGTTGAAAAGAAACAGTTCATGTATTAATGCATTATTTAAAAATAAAACTGTACTACCTTTATATTTTGTATGAAAGTGCAAAAATTGAAAAGACTAGCAATATGAAACATGGATTGTTATGCTGCTTTAAATACAGAAGTCACAATGATTGCATGTCTTTAGTGAAGTTCTAAATTTACATTTAATGTAACAATTTCAGATTGGGATTTCTTTTCACAACAGCAATACAAATAACAAAATATATAACTACTAAATTTCTCTTAGAGAGATTCCATTAGGAAGAATGAAAAGCTTCAGACTAACAAAAAATTCGTAGTATAAAATAGTTCACTTATGATAAATACACATAAAACAGTAAGAAAAAAAATGCTTATAAAAATGAGCCTTTCTATACATTTTTAAAAGAATTTGAGAGTTTTGTTTTAATGTTATGAAAAGTTAACAGACAAGTGATACTTTTTTTTAATAGACATTTTTATTTTCATTGATTTCTTTCACGTAGGACATTAATTTTTGCTTTTTGAAACAATCAAAGCAAAGTTTTTAAAAATATATTTTTTAAATAATGCACTTAAGATTATAAAAAAAAAACAAAGAAATTTTCATAAAATTTCAGAATGTATACATTTGCCCTGTATAGTATAATAAATTTTAAAAGATACTTTGTGCACATTAACAATAGTCCTTTAAGAAAGTTTTACTCAGTAATTTTTCATCCAGGCAAGGGAATCTTTTGTTGATCCTGAAAAATTACAAGTTCAATTGTTGTAATTAAATGTCATGAAAGGTAAAATCAATTGTCATTAAAGAAATAATATTCAACATTAAAAAGAAATTCCAGAAACTTTAAGCCTTTTGTAATCCAATACAGGAAACAATGATGATTTGGGATGAGATTTATTGCAGTGCAGAATCAGGAAACAAGATTGGCAGAAGTGTGATAACTTAAATTGTCTGATAAGATCTATTTTTTAATGGATTATTTAGGAAACTGCTACAAGGAAGTAGATATTAGTAAAATATTAAATACAATGATCTACTACCAGTAGACAAATTAAAAATTGTTAAGGCTTACAAATGTGATAAGCCTACATCATGGGCAAATTATCTTTAATTACAATGGTTTCAACCAAAGAACTAAAGTTTTGATGAAGGTATACGCAATTGCAATGATGCAGAATTTAATAATTCTATAAATCAGGACTATGGACATGTTATTACAGCTAATTTAGAAATTGAAGAAGTTGATAGAATATGCCAGGATGATTCTCAGTAAAAAAAAAAATTCTGAAATTCACAGAAAATTTTCTGAAAGGTTACAGAGGAGGGAAAGGGGGGGGGGGCACTGTGTTTTTCTGCAGGTCTCTTGATGAAATCCACAGGTTTTTCTGCAGTCTTGATGAAATCCACAGGTTTTTCCGCAATTTTGACGAAATTTGTAGGTTTTCTGTAATCTTTTCATGAAATTGTGGGGTTTTCTGCAGGTTTGCAAAAAAACCAACACGGTGGGGTGTTTTTTTTTTTTTTTTAAGAAGTGAGGGCAGGGGAGTTTGAATCTGAAGTTTGATTAAAATGCATTACTTCTTCCTTGAGATAAAACTATTGTGGGAATCAGGAAAAATGAAGCATAGCAGTGTCATCTGTTGGGAGATTTATACCAAAAGGCATACAGTGGCAACTCATATCAAGGACTAACTGAATCCGAAGTTTGATGAAAATCCATGCATTATTTCTTGAGATAGAGCCATTGCGGAAATCATGCAAAATGCTGCATAGCAATGTCACCTGTTCGGCGACTGGGAAGAGGTTATCCCGAGACATATAAAATCTGTAAAAGAATTTTATGAAGATTAATTTTCACATCTCATGAGTGGTCAGAAAGATAAGGTCAGCATAAAGAAAAATGTCCATGTTCAAAAAAGGCTTCTTTGCAATCTGAATGAACTGTATGTCAAATTTTGATCAAAATTTTCTACCAATAATTAAAATCGAGTTTTCGAAATTTGCTAACCTGTGACCTAAGCATTGTGTCTTAATTGAAAGTTCTGGCACACATTCTGTTTGCATGTGCACAATACATCAGAATGTTCAGTTACTTATTGCAGCAGCAGGGATTGAAGAAAGATATCAAGATTTAATCCAGAAATTGGCTTCCAATTCTAATAATAAGGATTGTATGTTATGTATATGCAGCAAATGTCCCAAAAAAGATGTTCTTGAAGAGTTTTCAAAGTTAAAATTTCTGGACTTTGATCCTGAAAATGCATTTGAATATAAACAGTGGGTATCAACTCGCAGAGTAGATTTAACATCACAATTCTACTCTGGACGATTTCATCCATCTTATTCTTAAAAAGATTGAAAAGCTTATATGCCATAGATACATATATAAGTCCCAAAAAGTGTTTACTTTGAAAAAAAGAAAACTTACTAGTCATGAGGTTCTCATACAAATGGATTTAGTAAGAATTTTTCTTTTGTATTGCAGGATGAAGCACAAGGCTACCATTGGACACATGGGTGCTGTACTTTACATACAGTTCTATTCTAAGTAAAGCAAAATGGTAGCAGCTTAAAAAGTAAAAGCTTTTGCATGCCTTCGGATATGGACCATGATATACCAATGGTTTATCACTCAAAAATTAATTGTGCAGTATTTAAATAATAAGCATCCCTTAGTTACAAATGTAGAATAGTTTACTCATGGCTGTGCTGCCCAATATAAAAATTGCAAAACATTTTTGAACCTCTATGTTGCCATGAACATGATTTGGGTGGAAAAGCAAAATGGAACTTTTTAGTTAGAAGTCATGGAAAACCTGTTTGTGATAGGATGGGAAAGACTGTTGAAAGACTTGTGACAGAAGAAAGTCTGCAAATGCCACTGAATAGGCAAATTATAAATGTGGCTATGATGCATGAATATTGCAGACAAAACATTGAAGATACAGTAAAACCTGTAAAGTTGACCACCCTTGTAAGTTGACCACCTGTCTATGTTTGACCTCTGTTGTCAGGAACCAAATTTATCTTGTACGAAACTATAAGACAAACCCTTTGTAACCTGACCACCTGTCTATCCTGTATCTTGACCACTGAAATTATTCAAATTTGACTAGAACTATTATAAAATGTCCATCAAAACCCTTTATAACTTGACCATCCAAAAAATTAACAAATCATGAATTTAAAAAAAAGTAACTCTCCATAAATTTTTCTAATTTTGTTCTTTTTAACTAGACTTTCTAAAAGGGTGAAACATTTATTAACCTGGGAAATGCTTTTTGCAGTGATTGGTGTAGGTAAATATTTCAAGGCTTATCTATTCTTACATTGTTGCTCTTGTGGATTTGGCATTTCAACCCTCCTCCTCCATTCTTTGATTCGAGATTTCTTTCTTCTATTTCTCATTCTCTTACCATTCCTTCCCTTCTTTCAATAACCCCAGGCGCTAGTTGGTAAGCAGAAATATATATATTCTTTTTTATGTTTTTTTTATTTTTATAAATTATGGGTAATAATTAGTATAGTTTGAAGAATCACTAATTGGCTGTATATTGATTGACTGTTTTTTTAAAAATAAATAGTAGTAATACTGATTGATTTTAAAATTGATACAAAACTATTAATTCATTCTTGTAGCTAATCTTTCCTTTTATAAAGTGTTAGAAATATGCATGGTAATACAATATTATTTTAAAGCCCTGTCAATAAATACAATTTTTGTGGGAAAAAATGATACGGTATGAATATTACGTAAAAAAAAGTAAATTTATCATCATCCTTTATAAGTTGACCACTCTTCTAAGCTGACCGCTGAAGTGCGGCACCGCAAGTGGTCAACTTACACAGGTTTTACTGTATAACATTTTTATCACAAAAGTGACATGTTAAAACTGCACATATCTCAGTGGTTGCAACTTGCTACAACAATTCCTGGAACACATAGTATGCATTAGGGCTGGGTGATATACCGTAATACTGATGTTTCATTAAGACCATGGTAATGATATTGAGATTTCAATCCTTCTGTGATATTTGCGGTTTTGTGCAGGTGTCACACATATACCAGAATATAGGCGAACAGTACTGATGTACCAATTTGTTCATCGGGGTTCGTCAAGAATCGAAATTGAAAGACTTTTGATTAAATAATTAGACAAACAAATTTTAAATAAAACAATTTTGTAATTTTTCATCAATATTACAAGAGTTAATTTTTTTTTATTAATTATTGTTACTTTAAATTGTTATTGATGTAGATATATTTTTAATAGTATTTTTACTGTGTATGTGCTAAAAGTTATTTTGTATAATTTTAAAGTACGATAATGTTTACTTAGTGTATTTTTAATTTAAGAGTTATAATTTCATCATATTTTGTATAATATACAAGTATGATTTTGCTATAAAATGCAACAATTTTTAGAATTTTTTCTATCATTTATTTTTTACTCATAATTTACTGAAACTTTGCAATAGATTTCAATTTGTTATGAAAATACTTCTATGTCTTGCAGGAATTCATTATAAGCATTCCAATTCATTCCTGTAGGATTCCTCTGTTTTCAGCCACATTAAAAAAATATGTATCTTTAAGATAAAACCTTAATTTTTTTAGGTGTAAAGATGTAGATATTTCTGGCAATAAAAGAAATATCAACATTATCTTGTGTTTTCTGTTACTTTTAAAAGGTTAGTAAAATTGAAATTGTTTAAACAAAATATCTGTGAACTGCCCATTAAATTTTTTTTATCAGGCATCAAAACACGTTTTGTGCTGCCTATATTTATGCAATTAGATGAATATTGAAGGGGGAACAATGGGGGAAATCGGACATTGAAGTTACACCCTTTTTAAATAAAAAAAATGACAAAACGTCTTTTTCTGACAGCATTTTAATGGAATCAGCTGCACAAAAATCTGTTTAAATGAAAGTCTACTTTATTCTGAACAAAACAAAAAAAAAAATTGAAATTTCTAGCTTAAACCTGAAAGGAGTTATAGACTTATGTTGTCATGTGTGCTATTCAAAATGGCAGCAAATTGGCCATCTTGAAAGATATTTAATAACTCATAGCTGACAAACCATTTGATCAATTTCAATACGATTGATATTTTTGGAATCAGCATTAAAAAGTCTACAAATTCACCAAATTGTATCAAAATTGAAAGTGGTGGGTGTCATTTTTAGAAAATTCTGGGTGATTTGACATGGAATGTGCCATGGAATGTGACATGGAATGACCTGTGCCAGTTTCCAAATCTTAAAACGAATAAACAGGCAATACAAAAACTGAAAACAATTTTGTTTCAGCCTAAAAATGCCATTAATTTTAGAACATGAAAAAGGTGCCTAAATATTTTTTAAACAAATTTGAATACTTTAACAAAGTTATATTTTTAATTTAATAACTGATAATGATTAAAAAAATAAAATTATCTAATTGAAAATAATTATTTCTAAAGTTAATTAAAAGAATGAATCTTAAGTCCATAAAGCTATAATATTTTATGAATATTTATGAAAACTGCCATTTGCATCATATGCTGAATAACAGCCATTTGCATCATGTGCTAATAAATACTTATATTCTTACAGTTTTTGCATAAAAAAAATATTAATTTGATACTACAGTTACACTCACCAGGTGTGTGTTTGTATACCACGTTTATTCCACATGCACATTTCATACCCTATACTTTTGAAAGAACATTTTGGTAAAAAATAAAGATTTACATTATCTTTGTATGTAGAATAATTTATATAAAAGAAATGAGTAATCTCGGAGCATGTGTCCTAACAACTTTCATGTTATAATGTCAGTGGTTATAAAATGTTTCAGCCAAGATGAAAAAAAAAATTTTTCATGTTATTTTCTCTTCAGCTGCACTAGGTGCAGGTGGTATTATAACTAATGAAAATGCTGTTGAAGAAAAAAATAGTTTAAAAGAACAAATGATTTAATTTTAATTGCATGGTAACAATATCACTGAAAAAGCATAAAAAATAAGAGATCAAATTCTGTAATTTAAATACAAATGTTGCATGCTTTTATAGACCAATGATACTAATTTCATACAAGAAGTGGATCAAATAAAAATATCATAGCTTCATAAGTAATCTTACCAGAAGGATAGTATTCCAGACCAATTGGGTCTGGATGCTTCTTTTGACGCAGGAAATCAAACACGAAGCTGTAGTCTATATTTCCGCCTTTACAAAAGGGCTCAGTTCTTCCAGGATCTTGAGACACTTGGATATGACCTTTAACAAAATAAAAAATTTCTATATACTAGCAATTGAAAAATATCCCTGAATAACTGAAACCCATACTTTACTATTGTCCAACCACTAAGAACACAATGAATAATTAACGAAATCGGGAGAAGGGGGGGGGGGGGAATCCATAATTTTGAAATCCAATACCACAAAAAACCAAACAAGTTTATGATTTTTTTTGCGTAAGATTGGTGAAATTTGGGATTCTTTACATGGGTGATTAAAGAAATTCATGATTTAAAAAGAATCATTCGCAGAATTTGACAAAATTTAAAAAATATATATTTACAGCAAAAATCACACCCGGGTTGAGAAACTTCGCGGCCTAAATAAAAAAAAAAATCTCGAGGATGGAGGGTTGAAAAATATAGGAAATTTTTCAAATTTATAGGAATAATACATAATATAGGAGCACTGCAAGACCTGTTTTTAATTTTATATTTTCACTTTTAAACCCATGCCATAACAGACTTTTACGAGTCTACATTAGAAATGTGGAGACACTCACAAGCTAATGTTAAACTAATGGCAGTGTTTTCTTTTTATTTCTCATTTACATTTCATTATTTTAAAATTATTTTTATGCACAGGATACAGAGTTTGATGTATAACCAGGTATCTTCATACATTTTTTATTTTGGTTGCAGTTTTTTTTTTCTCTGTGGATACTTTCAATTTTGTAACCAGTTCTGAAAGTGCACTCAGAAAAAAATAACTGGTTATTTGAGGGTATTACTCACACACAAAGGGTTCTGTACAATAAATTACTAACTGCAATATTACAAAAAATCATTATTATAAGAATAATAAGACTTTGGAAAAAACTATACAACGTAGGGGCATGACTATATATACTAGCCAAGTATAGATGGATATAACATGAATGTTCAGAGAGATATAAAGCCTAAATAGTAACAAATATACTTACTGGCATGATTATTGAAGTGATTTGTAACTGAAAAGATTTTTCATTATAACTTAATTACATATAGATTTAAGTAATTGTCTCAAAACTGATTTTTAATGTCTTTGAATTATTCTATGAATTATTTTTCAATAATTGAATCAAACTGGAATGAAAAAGTTTACTATTTTTTACTATGCCTTACCTAAAACAAAGACTTTGTATAAAGTTTAAATTTAGCATTGTAACAAACGCTGTTCGAAAGGATGTCACAAAAGTTGCAATACTGCCTTGGTCCATGCTGCATTTTTCTAGATAGGTTTTTAATTAATATATCGGCTAATTAAAGGCAATTTTTTCGAAAATCATTATCAATAATACTTGAATGATTCCATGTCAATAACCTCAAACACACCTTAAGTGGTACATTTTCAATGATTTCTGAAAATATCTAAAATAGAGTTGACTCTAGAAAAAAAAGGTCTTCGGGCGGGAATCTTTAAAAAAGAAAACACTATTCTAAAAATAAAAGGCATATTTTTTCCAAAAAGGGAACAATTGTACCTTGTTCACAAAAAATATTTTGAACTGGTTTGTTTAGAGTCCTTAGAATTTGTGATGTTTTCCCAGGATCAATTGCATTGCCACGAGTTGCGTAGAAAGTTTTAAAAGGGCAGATGGGCACAAAAAAAAATAAAAAGGGCCGCTGGGTACTGCGCCCTGCTAAAGCAGCTTAGAGTCAACACTATAAAACTAAAACAAATATATTTTTTGTTTAGTGTTACGAGATCTTTCAAACAATGACACCCCATACAATATACAATTCCTGTTGTCAAGTAACTTAATTAGTCCCTAAATTTTTCCTAAAAATATTTTTGAATGACTAATAATCTATAAATATGTAGGTCAACAGTGTTTATAACTCTGGCAAGTTTGAACTTTTCATGTTCCATAGTTTGAGAAAAATGGCTATAACAGATGGACAGACACACAAGTTATCCTAAAAACTTCAACCAAATTGAAAAATGTACAAATATATCAGCTAGAAGGTCCTCGGATATCCCATGCAAAAAAAATAAATTTAGAAATATTAAAATGCAAACAAAACATTTGAAAATCCAGATTAGAATCCTGGTCTGGACATTTTCGCTCTGTTGGAATAAACATCAATTGTGATACTCCAAACTTTAAGATTATTTATGCAGTTAAAAAAAAATTCTTTCTCTTTATTAGGGTCTTTGTGTTACTAGCACAGGCACTTGATTCTGAATCTTTGATAATCCTCAGCATGTCTGAACACTATGATACGAGATAAGAGTATGGTTTTGACATTATGATAAAGTTAGAATTCTATATACTATAAATGTATTGTGCAAACAATTACCAAAGATGAAGTCTATTTTAATTATGTCCTTACAGCTAGCTGTATATGAAGGAACAAAAATTTTTAAAAAGAAAAAATATTGTAGTCTACCAGAATAAAATATTCGCATACTAGTAATTAAAAAATGTTGTATGTTGATCATTTTCAAAATGAAAATACTGCTAGCACTCAAATTGAAATTATTTAAAATGCTAGAAGTGGACATTTGGAAAAAGAAGGCAAGTAAAGGATTATAAGAAATGTATATGAAAAGTGATTAATAAACATTTTTACCTACAGAAATTCCTGATATTTAACAGAAATTTTGGCGATTACATATGATGAAAAAGTAAAATACTACACAAAAACAAATGTGAAAAAAAAAAAGGTTTTGTGTAAATTGAAAAAAAAAAGCACCAAAGTTCTCAATGTTTCGGACACAAAAAGTAATGATATCTGAAGTTCACACTAGTTAAAAGCCAAATATGCCAAATCTTTTATTGAAAATGGCTTCCTGCAACTTGGCCATTAACGCAATCAAGAACATTTCAAAATTAATGATTGGAAATCACTTATTTATGAATTATTTCCATATTAAAAGTAATATTAGAATGCAAAGAAGTAAATTCACATGAGGGCATTATAAGTAAAAGCTTCCTGATGAATATCATTGAGTTTCAACAAATGTTAGTTTTGATTAAGAATTTTTTAGTCCACTTATGGTTTTAATGGTCATTTTGTATAGTCTAAAGTCCAACACAAAACCAAAGAAATAAAAAAAAAAATACTTTCATCAAATCTCACAATGTGTTACATTATATTGCATTCTATAATATGGAAATCTTGAGCATTGATGAATGATTTATTCCATTTGAACATTTATTATAGTAAAATTGCATATATTAAGAGGTATTGCAATGACCTTAGAATGCAGTTATTTACTTTAACACTAGAACGACACCAAAGCATGTAAATTTGTTTTATAAAATCTTTAAATTTTGATAGATTCTTTTTATTTCTCTTGACGTTTATTAAATATGTAGGAAGAAGTCACACAGAAAGTTTTGTGGAATTACCTTTATCCAAACTTAGTTTATGGATAGATTTACCTACAACACTGGTCTGTGGCAGTATTCTGCCCTTCTCGGAATGGGTGACTTTCTCTTAATGCACCGACGAAGTGATAATTTCCAATTCTGCCTCTAACGTGTTAGAATTCTGTCTCATTTACCGGGGTTGCTTCGTCGTAATTCATCCGACTGCTATAAGCAGCCGGAAAGCATATCTGTGTGTTTAAGATGGTGCTTATATATGCATCTCTTGTAAATGAGGACAGATAGACCTATTTTTTGTTAAATACATATTCGCATTGTACTATTGTTATTATTTTTCTTTTTTTTTCAGTTTTGTTAGGTTCATTACTAGAAATAGTTTTACCTTAAATTAAATGTAAATTAATTGTGGGTGAAGCATAGTTTTTCAATTATTTGGCTAATATAGCTTGTATTTTAAAACTTGTATTATAAAAAAAAAATCTTTATGCTAAAATATATTTTTGAGATTAAAACTTAATGCACTAATCCAAAAGTGCAATTACAAATAGTTTTTGTAATCCCTCGACCTCCCAAATAATCCCTTGATTTTGATCTAAACAATAAAAAATATAATTAAAAAATATAAAACATATAAATAAATATATAATAAAAAATATATAATATATAATTGTTGGTTCCTAAAAATATTTTTGTATGACTAATAATCTATAAATATGTAGGTCAACAGCATTTATAACTCTGGCAAGTTTGAACTTTTCATGTTCCATAGTTTGGGAAAAATGGCTATAAGAGATGGACTTTAGGATAACTTGTGTGTCTGTCCATCTGTTATAGCCATTTTTCTCAAACTATGGAACATGAAAAGTTCAAACTTGCCAGAGTTATAAACGCTGTTGACCTACATATTTATAGATTATTAGTCATTCAAAAATATTTTTAGGAACCAACAACTTGTGTGTCATAATGTAACATAATTATGAGTGAAACTTAATTTTCCAATTATTTAGCTGATATAGCTTGTCATAAAGCTTTTATTAAAAAAATAATAATAATAATAATAATAATACTCCTAAATAATACATTTGAGAAGATAAAAACTTATTGTACTAATCAAAAAATGTAATTACAAATACTTTTTGTATAAATAATTTCTTGATTTTACTCTAAATAATAATAAATATTATATCATTGTAAATGTAAAATAATCACGACTGAAGCATAATTTTTGAATTATACTTGGCTGATATAGCTTCTATTTTAAAACTAGTATTTTAAAGCTTGTATTAAAAAAAACATTCACACTAAGATATATTTGAGAAGTTTAAAACTTACTGTACAAAAGAGTATTTACAAACAGTTTTTTTCTAAATAATCCCTTGATTTTAATCTAAATATTAATAAAAATTATATAGGGGAAGACAGGGTATAATGAAACATTACTTGTAAAGTCAATCAAATTTGTCATAGAGAATTGCAGTTTATATATATGTTATACAATTATATGTTCTAATTACTGATGTGATTCAGATACAACAGTAGCAATAGAAGATTATTGTTTTTACACCATTGAAAGTAACTTTCTTTACTAAAAGTAATTTTGTTTCTTTTTCCTTGTTGTTATATGTAATAATTATTTTTTCTATACATTGTTATCTTCGGGTTGTTATCTTCATACCTCCAAAACCAAACTAAAAAATAAATAAATATTAGAAGTTTGAAAATAAATTTTTATTTAGTAACCTCAGTGTGGGGTACAATGAAACACTTGCAGACGGGGTACAATAAAACATGTTTTATTATAGTAATAAAAGTAGTAAGTAGAATATATTAGAAGTAAGAGTAGGAAAACAGAAAAAAAAGAGTTTTGTTCTAACCAGATCAGTAAAAAATGCTTTTGTTAAGCAATTAAAAAACAAAGAGAAAAAAAGGCTAAGAAGGGATTGTTTTGAAAACAAACTGCCTGCTACAGACTCTGATGATGATCTAGATTTTTTTTCCAGGCCCAGCTAATTATTG
Source organism: Maratus speciosus (assembly GCA_963932465.1). Taxonomy (NCBI): domain Eukaryota; kingdom Metazoa; phylum Arthropoda; class Arachnida; order Araneae; family Salticidae; genus Maratus; species Maratus speciosus. The sequence continues at coordinate 355,916,377 of OZ010796.1, read as the reverse complement.
AGGTACTAAGAATGAGATATCCACACACAACATGTATGGCACAAGCAGTATCCGTATAAATGGAAACATAAGGAAATATATACTGTTGGAGAAATCATACATTTAAATGAAGACAAATGTGAAGTACTTGATATAAAAAGACTAACCTAGTTTTATTTATTTTAGAAACTTACATTTAAAAAAAAACTGTTGAAACTACCACCCCATATTCCTTTTTGGAACAACAAATATAAGCAGAAATGCTAATTTTTGAAACTGACTTGAGCCAATTTAATATAAAATGAAAGGTATTTCTTAAACTAATAGAATTTTCTTATTTTTCATCTTAGACTAATATTTTTATCAAGTTCCTTATTAATCAAGTTTTGTTTTTGTATTTATCTCATTTTTCATAAAATAAACTATACTGGGTGAAAATTGCTTCCATCATTTGGAGTGTTTCATTGTACCCCAGTATGTGTTTCATTGTACCCTGGCGTACGGGGTACAATGAAACACTGTAAGACATTTATTTTTTGTTATTTTTCAAGCATAAAGATATTTAGGACCCAATAAAAATTTATTTAGATGGGGAAAATACAAGATTAAAAATATGCATTAATTATATTTTTGTGCATGCAAAATTATGGATAGGAAAAAAAAAATAGTAAATTTTGTTTCATTGTACCCTGTCTTCCCCAACCGTACATACTCGTGTATAAGTTGACCCCCCCCCCCCCCCCCCCGAATTCTTTAGCAAAACTTTGAAATTTAATTTTCGTGTATATGTCAAACCACATTTCTAGTAGCATGTTGTTGAAAAATGATTTGTAATCGAGGATAAAAAAATTAAATTAGTAAATTTTTTATGCTTCTAATCAGATTTTTTTTTTAATTCAACGTTTTAAAACTGCATAATTATGTATAACCAAAGAAGCTTAAACTATTTTGAAACCTATTCACATCAATTCAATGATACTTAAAAAGAAAAAGATTCTTTCAAAAATCTATTCAGGCATTATTTACAAGGGTAAACAACTTCTTAGACTTAAAATATAGTACTTCTTTGTATTATAGAACTTTTAAGAACAATATCTAGAAGCATTCTCAAGTTGGACTCTTTTTATAAAGGAGATTAAAATGCTGAAAGGAATGTATTGAAGGGTTTTTTGTCCCAAGCTTTGTTTGTCAGTGACTTGAAAATGACCATTGTCCGCTTTTATCTCTCATGTAATTACTTAAAAGACTGAAAAAAAAAAAAAAAAATTGCAGACTAATCAGCGAATGGACACCATTTGCCAATTAGTCTGCGTTTTTTTTTTTTTTTTTTTTTTTTTTTTTTTTGTTTTAACATTCTCATGTATAAGTCGACCTCGCATTTTCAACTCCCAAATTTTGTCTAAAATTCTTCGACTTATACATGAGTACATACGGTATGATTATTATGCATGAAACATAATTTTTCAATTATTTGGCTGATATAGCTGTATTTTAAAGCTTATAGCTTATATTAAAAAAAAAAATCTTCATGCTAAAATATAATTTTTAGAAGATTAAAAATTGTACTAATCTAAAAGCGTAATTGCAAATAGTTTTTGTTTAAATAATCCCTTAATTTTACTCTAAGTAATATTAAAAATTATATAATTGTATCTAAAACTTCATAAAGATTATTTATAACTCACCACTCATTAAAACTTTACACACTGTTTATAGTGATATAATTCCCTTTATATCAATCTATAACCATAGTGCCAATTAAAGGTCTCTTTTTAAAGGGGTTGCACAAACACACATGTTCAAATTTCAGGTAAATAAACAGTGATTGGCCGAAATTCAAGAAGGTCTAGTCAAAACTGGTTAACCTTAAAAGGGAGGGGTTGAACGTTGCTGGCAAATTCCGTTTCGGGAGCAGAATGGGAAACTGTTGAACATCGGTATGGATTATGTGAACGGGTGGTTCCTACTTGGTTTGTTCTGTTAAGGGCAGAATACTGCCACTGGTGTCAATTAGACACAACAATAATTTCCATTCCTCTAATTTTTAATTTCATCCTTCTGTGTGATTGTTCCATTGTATAGAGAAAGGAAGTCTTGGAATGGCTTTTGACACCTGGTCATCACGTGATCTGTTTCAGCGGCATCAACACCCTCCGCTGCAATTTCATTTCTCAAAAAGATACTGCATGTGCAGTTGCTTATGAGTTATGACTAGCAGAATTTTTGTGAGGTTTCCCTTTGTTCTTGTTACTTTCTATGAATAAAACTTAATGTTTCGTAAGAGAGGGCTTACTGTGGAAGAAATAACCACGCTTCTAAGAGAATTGTCAGATAATGAATGAGACAGAATTATCCAACATGCAAGATGAATCTGATAATAGAATTTTATTCCTGTTCTATCATCTGAATCTGAAAGCGATGAGGATATTGAAATTGATGATTCTCAAAATCAGAATGAATGTGTGGCTCACGTGGGCCCACAAAAAAAGAATGTGGTTCTGGAAGTGCAACCGGCAGATTAGCAAACCAAAATATTTTGCGAGAAAATAATGATCCAACTAGTTATGCAAAAAGAAATGTGAATGATGACAGTGTTTTGAGTGCTTGGTTGCTTTTTATAGACAGAACAGTTTTAGAGCATGTAATAAAATCCAGAAATACAGAAGCTCGTCTAGTATTAGAAAATGATGTTTGGTCTCTTTCAAAAACAGGAACTTTTTGCTTACATTTTGATTTTGTATGCACGAGCAGTTTTAGAAGCTAGCAATCTGGAACTTCATTAATTATGGTCTACTGCATGGGATATAAATTTTTGTAAAGAAACCATGTCCAGAGACAAATTTTGTGAAATAAAAATTTTTGAGATTTGATATCAAATCAACGCGCCGTAATCGAACAAAACAGGATAAATTCACAATGATTTCAGAAGTATGGAATCGTTTTATTGAAAACTGCATAAGCTGTTACAAGCCAGGCCAGAACATAATGATGAGTAGTTATTTCATAGTAAGACTAACTGTCCATTTACTCAGTTTATAGCATCAAAACCTGATAAATACGGACAAAAATTTTGGATAGTTGCAGATTTAGAAAGTATATTTTGAACGCATTTCCTTACCTAGGAAAAAATGAAGAACGAGATCAAAGAGTATGTGGTTTTAAACTATAGAATCCTTTAAAAATATGGGAAGTTGACAAAAAGTCACAGTTGACAATTTATTTTACTTTTCTTGAATTGACTATGAAACTAAAGGAAAGATGGATGAGTTTAGTTGGCACGGTGAATAAGGCAAGATGAGAAATTCCCGATTGTATAAAATCGAGAAAAGAAGCGTTATATTCAACAAAAATATTAAAAAATGAAGAATCTGGTTCAACACTTACAGTTTACCAGTGTAAAAAGAAAAAAAATGATTATCCTAAGTTCTATGCATTCAATCATTGCAATTGCTAACAATTCAAAGAAAACACCTGAAACCATCAGTTTTTATAATGAAATGAAATGTGGCGTAAATATTGTTGACCAAATGTCAAGGCAATATTCAGTCAAAGCAGGTTCGAGAAGATGACCAATTCACACATTGTACAATATTTTAGACTTTGCTGCCATGAACGCTTGGATTATTTTTAAACGTGCGATAGGAAAAAAAATCAACAAGGTGTATATTTATCATTAGCTGAAGAATTGCAAGCAGAATATATTGAAAAATCCACTAAAAAAACCTGGAGCGATGAAGACTGCGGACTGAAAATCCTAAGAGTAGGAAATGCGAGGTTAAAAAATGTCATGGAAATGTGACAAATAAAATATGTTCGTCTTGTAAAAGAATGACATGTGGCAATTGCACAATATGCCAATTATAAATGTATTGGCTGTAAATAAAGTATGCAAATGAAATTCCCCATCTCTCCAATTTATGTGAACAAATTTCTGCCATCCTTGGCACTGAGGGCGGTATGCTATAAGCTATCAAAACTGTTATGCTTAAAATTGAAAATTATTGGTGCTTTTTACATTGATATTTTAAAATTTCTATTATATTGCATTAAGCTCCATCTTAATAATTAATGTAAGTAGTTGTTTATATTTCTATCTTGCAAAATTATTCTCATTTTACAGATATATCATGTATGTGTCCCATATATTTTTTCATAAAATCTTGCAAAATTATTACTATTTTAGAGATATTTGTGTATACGATATATTTTTGTAAAAATATTAAAATTAACATTTTCTTCGAATTTTTCGCTTAATATCAACCAGTGTCAAATTGACACTTAGCCGGTGTTTCAGGGGGGTAGAAAGACTTCCGGCGTTCTAGTGTTAAACTGTTAAAAACTGATAATTATGTTTTAGTAATTGATTATCTTCTGAGTACAGGTATTTCGTTATTTTTCCCTTACTATTACCACTGTAATATAACTTGGGTATATGGTTATATATATTTCACTTTGCATATATTAAGAGATATTGCAATGACATTAGAAGCAGCTTCACCCAGGTGTAAAACAAGAATTATACAGGATATCAACTCTCAACGGTGCCCAATGGCTATTTCCTAAACCGTTAGTTATAGACACATAGTTCAAATTACAAAATTATTTTAAATAAGGTAAAGAAGTATTTTAAGTCAATTTGGGTGAAGAAAAATATTTATTAAAAATTTAATTTTTTATATGGTCCCCCGGTCCTATAAGTGATATTTATAAAACATTCCCTGTTACACTAAAAAGAAAGACAAAAAAAAAGGCCTGTTTATCTATGACTAAAATTGGCCGAGTTATGAAATGACTCATACCACTTTTCTGTACCTGAATAAAGATGAGTTTGCCTGTGCTTCAAAGGGTCATATTCAATTTGCTTAAAGTATTTGAAGGAATTATTTCAGGTGCATCTCCGCTTTGAAAGAACTTGCACACGATAGAGTTAACTTTTATTAATTAAGTTTTAGATTCGTTAAAATAATTCTATTTTAACATATGTTTCATTTCGTAAGAATTTGAGGCTGTTTCTTTTCATGATTTCCTTTAACAAAAATTGTTATTTTAAAAGCTTTTATTTAACTTGAAATGATCGTATATATATCTTTCCAGTTCAAAAGTTGTACTAAAAAATTCCCAACCGAGGTTAAATTTTACATACTGATGTATGTCTGATGACAATGAAGTATTATGATTTTCATTGCTTATTATTTATAATTATTTTACAGGCTAACATGAAAAAGTTCGGATATATTACCGCCAACAAGTTTAATATTAGATAACACAACCTTGCAATGGTTGTGCTTTTAACTTTTAAAATTGATTTTTCTGTATTTTTTAACACTTAATCTGAAAATTATCTTATTCTTAACCATCATGTCAGGATTTTTTCGCATATTGCAAATTTCACAGTTAAAAAATCGTAAAAATTGATGCTATAAGATAGAGGAGATGGTTGTGTTTTTTAAACTTTTGATAATAGATTTTTATGTACTTTTAGCACTGGATCTGAAAATGAGCTTCATTTTTAACCATCATGTTAGACATTTTCGGAAATCATAAATTTGAAAGTTTAAAATAGGTGTAAAACTTGTTTTTATTCATTTCATTTAATTCAATAATTTATTGATTTATTTTGTCTTATACTGGGATTCTTATAGCTAGCTCAGGGATCCAATGAGGTAGTGGTGGGTGGCGGCCCTTTGAAATTTACAATGTGAAAAATTCTAATATGATGGTTAAAAACGAAAGTCATTTTCGGATTCAGTGCCATAAAATACACAGTAATAAATTATCAAAAGCTAAAAAACATAACTCAAATTTTGCAGTCTAGTGTAATCTAATAACATTTTAAAATATGCATAATTTTGTAAAGAATTAAGGCTGTTGCTTTTCACCATTTTATTTAAGGAAAATTCTGTTTTTTTTTTTTTTCCCTCTTATGTGTTTAGTATAAGCTGTATATTTTGCATTAATACTTCAGGATGATTTTATATTTCAAATTTATATTACAGCGTTAATTTTAGTTTCAAATATATATACATATTTAATATATCTGAAGATTTCTATTTTTACTAAATTTGTGAATGACCCTTATTTCTTAGCAAAAGAATATGCTCCAACTTAAAACAGCTATTACTTACTTGGTCAGTTTTAATAATAGAATAATGGGACCTTTTTTGTCTTACCAGTGTAATAGGAAAATATAACTTCTAGGACGCGGGGGGCCGTATAAAAATTTAAATTTCTTAATTTTTTAAGAAATGCTTTTATTTACCAAAATTGCTTTTAAAATACTTCTTTACCTCATTTAAAACATTTTTTAATCTGGAACTATACGTCTATATCTAACAGTTTAGCCATTAGCCACTGTTGAGAGTGGACACCCTGTATGTTGTAGATGCAAGAGGATAACACACATAAAGTTTAACATGCAATTTTGTTGTAAACATGTTTTTAAAATTACTTAAATAATTTTAGAAGCAATATATTAAAAAATAGGAACATACCTGCGTATGGATAGTACATTTCTAGATATTTATGCACATCACCGGTGATCTTGTACAGGTGGTAGACATCCTAAAATATTTAAAAGAGTGAGAACAGTTTTAAAAGAAAGTAAATATAAACCTAGGTCACTAAAATGAAAATGAATCTTACAAATTTTTTTATGTTTTCTTTTGCAGTTCATTCATAACTTTCATGGTTATTAATTTTTGATAATTCATTAAGGACCACAACAAACATTTTAAAGTCAAGTGAGCAACTTGTAGACCAGGGTTGTTTGGTTTAAACCAAACTTTTTTTTTTTTAAACCATGCTTTTTTTTTTCTCTTTTTCCCTATTGTTTTCATTTATTTAACACATTATTGAAAAATGTAAAACCCAAGTTATGCAGAAGCTACAAGCAAAACTTTAGAAAAATGATGAATGAATAAACTTGTAAAGTGACAAACATTTTTAGTCAATCTAACTTTTCTTATAAGGTTTAAATCTACATGGCAAACTAACTATTTTTTCTAAAGCTGGGATTAAAAAAAAAAAAGTTTTCTTTCTTCTTTTTCAAGCCTTTTATTTTTAAATAGCCAAAATGGCAGATTTGAGCTAAAAATACACTTTTACTACTTAGATTGCTTGATTAGTTAAGATATACTAAGGATTACATTATGCCTCAATGACGACATAATCATAAGTAATTCTCTCCATTGGTTACTCTCTGTTCTGTATGCTAATGAATGATTGGCTGTGAGTTTTCTTTGTTGTATCATGGCTATTGGGTTTAGTAAGCTTTTGTTTTTCTTGCATTCCTACATTGGGATTGGGGTTTTGCATTATGATTTATTTTATTCTGTTACCAGCAGGGTTAGCATGGTTTAAATAAATTGGTTAACCAACTGGTTTTTTAGAAAATATCTAATATAATATTTTCTCATTTTTCTAATTTAAGTGTTTCAAATTATTGGATATAAATAATTTCTACTTTTAACCAGGGATGTAGTGCAGGGTATTCCCTCCCCTTCTGAATTTTTTTAAGATTGATCTTAAAATAGAAAGTAGATTTATAAAAGTTGTCAATGTTTTCAGTTGTCTAAAAAGCTGGTAAATAGGTATTTCTGTTTATTTTAATGTCGCTTTTTTTTAAACACCTGGCAGTTTCTGAGAAGTGTCAAATGACAATATACAATACTTCTTGAAATGTGTAAAGACTCTACTGCTAAATTCAAATCATTGCAGGAATTCTTTATAAAAAGCTTAAAAGCTTTATTTTCAATAAAAGACAATTGTTCATGTAGTGTTTTAACAGAAAAATCAGATCTCAGATTGCAAATATTTCAAAGAAATGATTTTGAATAGCCATGGGAAATTATATTGTATTTATGAAACTAAACCATATATTTATTTATAGTACTACAGTAATCAAAAGATTGTTTATTAAAATTTTCAAGGTATCAATGTTTGACTATGCAGAGTATTTTATTCATGGAACATAAGCATACCTGCCAACCTTTGAAAATGAGAAATCGTAGCACGCGAAATTTAAATTAATCTGGAGGTTGGTTGGTTGGTTTTTCAGGTTTCATAGCCATCTTGATATTCGTAAAAGGAAAATAAGGTTTCCGTCATTCAACTCAATATAGTAAATTCTTTCCTCTGAAAATTTTTATACGATTTTTAGAGTGTATTTTCGTTTCACAGCGTTTTTTTTTTTTTTTTTTTTTTTTTTTTTTTTTTAACATTTGTAAAAGGAGCCTGGTTTCAATTTTTTAGCCCAGTGCAGTAAATTTTGACGGAATTCACTATTTTTTTCCCGCCATCATTTCAGGATATTCACGATTTTTTTCCCACAATCGTAATTCACATTTTCATATCACGATTCTTTGTTGAAATCCACACTTTTTACCATGAATTTTTAACGAAATTCGCATTTTTTACGCAATCCTTTGACGAATTTTGAGTTTTTTTACCACGATCCTTTCACTAAATTAGTGTTTTCTTTCTGCGATTTTTCGATGAAATTTGCATTATTTTACTGATCTTTTGATGAAATTAGTGTTTTTTTTCTGCAATATTTTGACAAAATTTACGTTTTTACCACAATATTTTAACGAAATTTATTTTCTTCTGCGACCAATTGACGAAATCGATTTTTTTTTACACTGTCATTTGTCGAAATTCACGATAGTTTATCGCAAATCGTGCGATTTTGCACACTATTTCAAATCTTGCCCCTCAAGGAACCCCCTCCAGAATTCTTAAAATGGTACCCTTGTTTCTAAGGAACAGAATTCCTGTATAAATATTTACAAAAGCACAATTAGAGGGTTTTATGTTAAGAAGTTTTTTTGCAGCCCAGAATTTTTTTTTTCTCATGAGCATGTTTTAATGTCCGAATTTTCGGACTAATGGCCAATTTTTTAAAACTTTCGGAAATGAATACTTGAAAATTTCGGAACAGAATCACTCCTGAAAAATATGCTGCGCGGGATAAAAATCGCAACTAGAAACAAGAAATGCTTTTGTGTTTTTTTGCAAAAAATCATAGTTTAAGACCAGTTTTCGTAGCATCGTAGTTCACCGGTCCAAATCGTAGCAGTTGGCAGGCCTGCATAAGACATAGCTTTTACTAAAAATGTTTAAATTATTTCAATTTTCTACATAATTATTATAATTATTTAACTTAAATTATTTTTAAATGAAGTTATATTACTTATATATTCAACAATGTTTATTTTTATCAATAAATATGCATGTATATGTAATAGGAAAATATATTTTAAAAAACCCAGTTTAAACCAAAAAAACCTGGTTTAAACCAGAAAAACTGGGTTTTTTGGTTTTTTTTGAAAAAAAAAACCTGGTTTTTTTACCAACCCTGTTGTAGACTATTCGATGTTCACCGATTTAAGATAACTTAGGAAAAATTCATCAAACTAAACCATGAGAATGCAATAAGAAACATTAAGTATTTTTAAAAGATCTCAGATACAGACCTTTTATGTTTTTGCTTATGGACTGAAATTCTTAGCGAAGCCCATAAATATTTGTGGAAGCGGATGGCAGAGTACAATTGGTTCAAATATACCTAGAAAAATTGAACAAGAAGCGGGGCTGCAAGACCACTGGACCAGATAAAGAATAAGAGAGAAACGCTAGGATATATAGGTTGCAGGTCATACACCCAATAGTCTCTAAGAACAACATGTATTGCATTAAGCATAGCCATTATTGCCGAAACAAAGATACTAAAAAATGAATCAGCAGTTTAAAATAGGCATATCAACTGTATGTTATTTATTTATCAGACTCTACATTACCATTAAACATTCTTAAAACCACATTTGTCATAGTCTAAGTACTCTAAGTTTTCAGTTTTCAATAATTTGCTTTACTTTTTTACGGTACAGTCTTCTATCAAAAATCTGTTTAAAAATTTTTTTAACACTTTCAAACATAGTTAAAGTGTTCATGAATTCTATCTGTCTGTCAATTTCCTACTCCGACTCATAAATATACTTTGGTTTCTACACTATTTATATATGTCATTGAAACATAGCATGGCATGTTTTCACCTTTTTGAAAACAAAATATATAACATTTATATTATGTTTACAGACACTCAAAAGAATTCAGTTACATTATGATCTATAGGGAAAACTTGTTTGCTGTGTATTTTTATTTTACACTATTTCAAACATGAAATTTATATGCCAATTATGAGGTGCATTAAAATATGTTTTCTGTAAAATATAGAGTTCAAAGCATGTCATTCATTTATAGAGTCGCATAGGAAAATACAACTGTATAATGATCTACAGGAGAAAAATCATTTGCAGCATATTTTAATGTTGTGCTATATCAAAAATAATGAAATTTATAGAGTACATAGCATTCAGGGTATCTATTCCAGATAAGCAACAAATTTCCTTGATTTTTTCAGGTATCAAGATTTTACAATTTACACGCAAAAACTCTTAAAAGTTGTGAATTCGAGAGTGGAACTTTCACAACTGATTCTGCAATAACAGCTACTGAATTATTAAAGAAAATCTCATAAAATTTACAAATTGTTGAACATTTTATATGCTAAACATTTTGCAGATACACACTTTTAGCATCAGGTTCCATCTTGTCCAATCAGAATGAAATTCTTTATCACATCAGTCACAGTTAAATACAGATTGATTGCTTTGACATATTTTAATACAAATAATAAATTAAGCTAACAAATGTTCACTTCCAAAACCAAAGCTAAGTAAACAAACTGAAACACCTAATCAATCCTACAACATTCAGTACAAAGTTTCAATGAAGTTGCAGTTAATGTCTGAATTACAAGGAAGGATTGAAAAGAGATACACAAAATTATTTCCACAACAGGCTGAAATACTCTTTACAGTACTTATAAAGAGCAAAATTTGATTTTCCTGGCACTGCAATTTCAAATCCTTAGTTTATACGATTTTTTTTTTTTTTTTTAAGTTTCAAAATTTTTAACAACCATATTCAAGCAACTCTAAGAGTTTTCAAAATTTCCTGACTTTTCCTCAGGAATGGTAAATTTCCCTGACTTTCCCAAGGGGCTAGACAACCTGATTTATCAGTGATTTACAGAGATACACAAATTTCAGTTACAGTCCCGTCTACTGTTTACAATTGCTGGAAGTGCATTTTCAACTTTGGCTTGACTAAAATTTAATTAAATTTTGGCATATTGCATGAATGGGCAAGTTTTTTCCAAAAAGGAAAAAAAGTTACTTCCAAGTGGAAGAAACTTATTCTTTAGGAATTTAGAATAATTTGAAGCTTGTAAGATAAAATAAATACATTTTTTTTTTATAGATAACCTTAAGTAAATTAAACCAATAAAAATTTAATTATAAGACTAGTTAATTATTACATTTTTTTTTTTTTTAGCGAGATCACACACCTGACTAAAACTTTCAATCATTGGATACTTGAAGAAACCATCACCTGTAAATATCTTCCAAACCAGAAGATTGTTATTTAAAAAATAACTTATTTTTCAAAAAATAATATTTCAAATATTAAGTTTTCCACGTTAGATTTCTTATAATTATACTGAGTTTAATTATGTTATATAGTTAATATATTTTAATTTTGAATGCCTATTTTGTTTTCTGTTGGTTTTTACCATTTCTCCCAATACCCTGGAGAAACCCAACCCTGATATAAATTCCATAGATCATCATAGTTGCCAACCTCCCAATTTTTTTGAATATCAGTAAATTCTTACAAAAATGTTATGTTCACTTTATTTAATTCCAGAAATTGTACGATTGTGCATAAAAATACTGGTATGAAAAAAAAAAAATTTTGGAGGTTTGCAGCTATGGATCATATAGATTTATACAAAAGAATTTAAAAAAAAAAAAAAAACATAACTGTATAGGGGCAAGAATCGATTGCCTGTGGTTTAATTGTGTAATGCATTTTCCAGCTAAATTATATTTGATGCATTGAGGACTAGAGTAGCCCATAACATAGGTGCCAAAGCATCATATTTATGCTGTCTATTGGCTCTTATAATGAATTTTATTGATTTCAAACTATTCAAGTAATAGAGCCAGTATAACAGAGATCCAATGTAGCTTGGATATCAAGTTGACAGTGCAAGAGTGGATCAAGTGACTTGGTCCACTTTGGCATTACTAACTTATATGCTTGCTGCAGAAAATTGGTCTTCCCTGGCACTGGCCAAACAAAAATTTGTACAAATTTTTGAAAGCATTTTTCTCAAAATCACATCTGGTAAAGTTGGTCCATTCTGGTTCTCAATGCCTCATTTATTATACTAAAATTATATTTGTTTACTAAAATTATTTGATACACAGGGCCGAGTAAAGAACTGAATACAATGTCATCTATGGATGGTAATTTATGAATGCATTGAGTTATGTTAAATGGTTTTTACCTAAATTAAATTTTAGCTTAATATGTGGTGCATAAATCTGTATATAACATGCATCGTTTTACAAAAAAGTGAGTAATTTCTGTCTATTAACTGAAGTTGATTTTACAACAGGATTAAGCATTTTCTAACTGGACTGAATTACATGGAATATATAGGAATATTGACCATATACTAGGCTGCACAACAGAATTGGAGTACTTCTCCGACTACGGATGGTAATTGCTATAAATGAGTTTTAAAGTGTGTTATGCATTTTTAATTTTTTTTAACTTTAAGATATCTTCTTTAATCTTATTAATTGGTGAAGTTCCATTAGAGTATTCTGGAAGTGTAAGAAAAGTGTTTCATACTCTATGCTTTGACATAAGATTTTTCATTCTTGTTATCCATAAAATAGATTTGGCTGTATTCAATTTTTTTGTCTATGTTTTCAGAATTAGTCCGAATTTGTTAAGTAGACATGCATGAAGAAAACAAACTCTTGCACTCATAGAACAAGTTTAGAGGTAACTTCCAGAACATGAGAAAATTGTGGAAACAATTATATATATACACTAGAGATGAGATGGTCTGAGCCCGAGCTAGAGGTCTGCATGGGTTGGAATTTCTAGGCCTGATCTGGCCCAAACAAAAGCTATTTTGGCCTGTCCCAAAAACTACAAGTTCAGCCCAGCCTGTGAAAAATGAATTAAATCAGACCTGACTCAATTTCCACAGAAAGTACCAATTTTTCTTAACATATAATTGAGATTTTCTAAAATACTGCATATATATATTTATGGGAAAATTTAACATTATAGAAGTCTGTTTACTATAGAGGTACCATATGTTTGCAAGTCACAGAATGCAGAATAGAATTAGGATGCCATGAGGGCCCAGTATGTAGAAAGAAAATGCAAGCCTGATCCTGGCCTGTCCCGAGTCTGATGAAATAATTAAGCTCCAATTCAGATATGCTGCAACTGTCAATGCTGATCTCTACTGTCTGATGTTGTCACTCAAGCATCGGCTCATTCAGCATATTTATACTTATCCTCGCCTCAGTCATGCCCATTGAAACTGTTCATATTTTATTGGCTTAGTTTGATCCTTTTAAATTTTTCTATAGGGCTGAATTTGTATTGACTCAGCCTGGCCCATTAAAAAAATTGTCTTTATCCACAATCTTTTCACTACTGTTTCAAAAACGACTTTTTGGTATTAATATAATCATTAAAATTTTGTGGTTATTTATTCTACATTATATTTTTAATTCTTGTGTAGACATTTATGTATGCTGTTTATATAATATTTTTCCAAGAACACTTCCTTGTTGAGACTGATCTTCATTGGAACTGCTCAGATGCAATTCAGATTATCTTATGTTCACATAACTCTACCAGCTCCTTGTTTTTGCTGAGAAATCGCAACCAGGGCATTTCATACCTGGCTATTGTTCAATTTCAAATTGAATCACTCAATCGTATATTCATTCAGGATTGTAACCAAGTGAACAGAGAATTTTATCCATCTCCTGTTAATTCATTCTCAACTTCTATATACAGTAAATACACAAGCACCTACATATGCAGTAAAAGTTTTCATAGTATTTCATTTTGCCTTTAGCCATGCCAAAAACAAGAAGAAAGCAAATTTTTACAACTACTCATATTTTTCCAACTAAACAGTCAAAATTTGGCTGAATAACTAGTATATATGGAGTTTTCAGTACTCCTCTAGTATTAACCAAATATGTGTCCTGCAATTTTCTGTTTTCTGAAAACTACTTGAATCAGCTGTAAACAATATTTTTAATAGAATTTAGATTTAAAAAAAATCTATGAATTATGATATAATAAAGATGAAGTGATATGAAAAGTATTTTTAGCCTTAAATCACAAAAATAAATTTAATCCAGGTATTTTTGAAAATGCAGAAAAGCCTTCAGCCACTGAGGGTTAAATTACATATGATCTCTTTTATTTAAAAAAAAAAAAAAATGACCATTTAAATATGTTCTCAAAAATTAATTTTTTAATTTGTGATGTAATTATCATTTTTTAAAATTCAAAATCACCAGAACAAAGAAATTTTAAGTTCAGATTAATTGAAACTGAAATTAAAATCAGTTTGGTCATTTATAATAACATGTATAATAGGGTGGTGCGAAAAAAGTCAAGTTGATATTTCCGAGTTGCTATAGTGCGGAAAAGTTGCGATTGGTAAATACAAGAAAAACAAAAAAAAAATTATTTAAATCTGACTTTATCTTCCGATCCCGCAAACCGCCTAAAAATTTTAAAAAATTGAAAATTTCCGAATTTTCCAGAATTTTTTTCTTTTTTTACGTATATATATTTTTTATCACTATAGTGAAAAATATTTGCAGATTGTAATGTTTAATAATAATAAAAATAAACAGTTGCATTTAAAGAATAGCTTCCGATCACGCAAGCTCAATAAAAATCGGCAAAAATTCAATTTTCAGTGATTTTGATGAATAAAGAAAATAATCACCTGAGATCAGTTTGCATTCCAATATTAACATTTGGATATAAATTGTACAATGTACAACTCTTTGCTTGTTTAGATATTTGATAATGTTTAAACAAACCAGAACTCACCACGGGAAGGTAGCTGCACTTCGAGTTCAAACCACACCCTATCCTCCATCCAACCAATGAGGGTGTTTGCTATTTATATTACTTAAATACATAATTTGTTATAATAGAATCAAAACACTGTATTAAAAAACTAGTGTCGTGACAGTATAAGATATACAATTTGTTATGTCATCTGTTTAAGTCTGACTTTTAGACGCAACTTTGTACTGCGATTTGGTGGTAATGTCTGGTATTATGGACATTGATTTCAGTGTGGCCCTGATGCTCTCTTGATTGGGGCCCACATACCTTAAATGATGCTTCCGTTACCGATTTAATGCACCGCTGGACATCTTATGTGTGGTTGGGAAACTTTTTATCATCCCAGACTGAGATATGACCTGATTGAACGAAGAAATGTATTTCTTCATGGGTTAATCTCCGAAAAAGCGGTGGAAATGTTAATTTTGCTACATTACAATCAATTAATTCTGGATTGTAGGCGTGATAAAGATTCAGATGCCTTTACCCTTTGAAACATTCTGCCTGGCTTTTAACAGCCCTAGCTCTCTTATGTGACTCCTCTTATAAAAGACCACTGCCATCAGTAGGTTTTCCGGGTGAGCAAAGAACGAGTTTTGTTCAGTTTCAAAGACTACACTTTCTTCAGGTTGTCACAAAAGTATCGAGATGTTTCAATTGCTCTGTACAGATGAATACGCCCGTCTGTAATGTACTTACAGCATTTTATTTCAAAACAAACTGGCAAGTAAGATTTTAAAATAAATGTCAATATGGCTCTAAGGCATCCGATGGGTTTTCCACGCTCGCGTAAAGTCGAAGGGCTCTATTTGCACAAGTGAGCAATCTGGCATGTGAAATTGGGCCGGAGTCACACTTTAATAAGTCATTTGGAAAGTTGTAATTGTTAATTGCTTGACTTACGCCAAGAAGATATCTTTGGTCCTTGCTCAACAGTTGCCTGTCCACTTCTGGAATTTCACAATCAGTCAATTGAAAATTTATCACCGAGAGCTTTACACAACAATGATATTGTGTCCAAATGGTGTACTAAATGATCTTGGGCTAGTAGTTTCAACATTCAAATGTTGAAAAAGATGGCGGGAAAGTAATTTAACAAAATAGAATAAACAAACAACCCACTGCAGTGGTCGTCAGAGATAAACTTCAAGCTTTCTGATAGCACCACCTTTCTATCCAGTGTTGGTATTTGTACCATCACAGCCTACCAAATATAAGTATTCTAGTGAAACCCCTTGTTCAGTAAGACATGATACTATGAAAGTTACAATGTCCGTAGCAGGCCAGGAGTTTGGAGGCACATGGTCTAAACAAACTGAGTCACGTTCTTTTATGGCAGGAAAGTGTTCCTCTTTAATAGTTCGACGAACCTGTTTAGATGCAATACTTTCTTTAACTGGGGTATCGTCCTTTCTTCCGTCAAAATAGTATATGCCATGTAGTTCATCTGAATCCAGTTGACTTTTCTGTAAATTTTATGGAGTTAGGTGAGACTAGGTGGGAGCGCGTACGCCGACTTCAGCGCTGTTTTCCAACGTGGCTAACGGCAGTTGGGTGCACTACTAAACTTTTCAGACCTGAAACGAACTCTTCGTGGTAAGTTCTAGGTTGTTTAAAAATAACTTAATATGCTCAATAGTATCAATTAACATTTAAATCTTAACCTGAGACTGCAAACTGACCTCCGTTGATTATATTCTTAATGCATGAAAATCACTTAAAATTGAATTTTTGCCGATTTTTATTGAGCTTGCGCGATCGGAAGATATTCTCTAAACACAATTATTATTATTATTATTATTAAACAGTACAAACTGCAAATATTTTTTCCTATAGCGATAAAAAATATATAAACGTTAAAAAAAAGAAAAATTCTGAAAAAAAAAAACGAAAATTTTCAATTTTTTGGAAATTTTAGGCGGTTTGCGGGATCGGAAGATAAAGTCCGATTTGAAGAATTTTTTTTTTTTGTTTTTCTTGTATTTACCAATCGCAACTTTTCCGCACTATAGCGACTCGGAAATATCAACTTGACTTTTTTCGCACCACCCTAATGTATAAATGATTATTATAACCCTAAAATAAGAATCTTGTTCACACAAAAGTTAGAATACAACTAGACAAGAATACAATATAAAAGCTACCTCCTCTATTTCTATATCAAAAGATAAGTGTTTAATGCCTGAAACCAGAATTCAAATGAACCAACTCACAAACTAAATAATCAAACTGATGCATAATACAGTAGACTCCCTCAAATCTTCACAGCTTGGGACCAGAGGTTGTGCGGATTTTACAATTTTGCAGATCATTGCTTTGTTTATATTTTTTAAACAGTCAATTGAATGTTATAATGCAATCTAAATTAAAATGGATGCTTGCAATATAGTAAAATAAATAAATTACAATAATAAAAAGTAAGATAATTTTTAAAAATGATAAAATTGTTAAAAGTAAAGGTCAAGTAAATAACGTATAATTAAATAAGTATAATATAGATGAAATGTAATTTCCTTTAATTATTCATTGAAACATTCTTCATAAAAGGTACCCTATACCATCAAATTTCACATGAAAATCAAAGTAAGGAAGTTTTATTTTAGGTTTGGACAGTCTTAATAACGAAAAAAGCTTGATTAATACATAAATATATTTGGTAAAAAGATTGTGATGATCAGTGATATCAGCATTATCTAGATTTCTTCAGAAATAAATTTTATATGTCCTTCATGAAAAACCACGAGTTAAGTCATATTGAGAATTACATAAGAAATAATATAAATTTAAAGTACATACGGAATAATATGAGACTAAAAAATTTTTCATTTTGCCCTAATCTGAACTGAAAGTTTCATTGTTTACATCTGCGATGGTGTGCGGATTTTAGGCACTTGTGGATTTGTGAGAGCCTACTGTTTTTAAACTTTAAAAATATTTTCTTACCAGTAACAACTTTATTTGGTCACTATTCACTTGTTTGATGACTTCTAGAGCTAGAAGATATAGTAAAAGTATTAATTAAACATTAAATTAAAAAAACTTAAATCATACCATTATAATTGAAAATAGGAATACAGTCCTCAGCAAAAGTTTACACACTGATGACATTTAACCTTTAAAAATTATGAACTATTGGGTTATACAAATCGCTGTATTTATTTTTAAATATATTTTAAACATTTTAGTATGAAAATAATGGTTTTAATGTGGGATAATATTTAACTGAAAAAAGTGAAATTGCATATTGCAAACGTTTAGATACTTTCTTGCTTTTTGGCAACTGTTCAAGGGAAAATGCTAATTTCAAACTTATGACATCACATACAGGAAGTATTTAAGTGCATCTCATCGGTTAGCGAAGATGCCGCAAGCTAGAGAGATTCAGTAATTGAAATATTCAAGCTGAAATTGAAAAAGGAAGACCTGTAGAAATTTCCAACTACTTTGAATCATTCAAAGAAGTCTGTTAATTGAGTATTGTCTAAGGGTGACTCCTATAAAGCAAACAGATCTGGAAGGTTTGTGTGACCAGAAAATGAAATGATAGGGAGGATCCAGAAAGTGGCATCTACACAAATGATGGGTGCTAGTCATATTAAAAGTGAGTCAGGACTTTGTGTGAACTGATGCAATTCTTAGGTGAATTAAGGAAAGAGGTAAATTAGTTTATATAAAAATGAAAAACAGCCAGCTTTAAAATTTCACCACAAATTGACGAGAATGCAGCAGGCTCGCAACTATAATCATATGGACCCCAGTGGTCTAATGTGATATTCAGTGATGAAAAAAGTAGAATTTGGATGGCCTAGGTGGATGTAGATACTATTAGCACAATTTGCGTAAAAAGCCAAGCACATTCTTTAGTCGGCAACAAGTTCAGTGGCATAGCCAAGGGGGGTAGGGTGTCCGGACACCCCTCTGAATGAAGAACTGGTTTACTGAATCATGGATACGACAGTAAAAGCAGCTAAGACAATCACAAAGAATCTGAAAAATTCCACTTTAGACAGGTGTTCGTCTTTAATAATAAGATAATTCAAAGGTATGATTTTGTCAGAACTATAAATATTTCTGTTTTAGACAGGTTGCCATTATAAATACTTCCGTTTTCACAGTATCCATTAAAACTGCTAAATCACTCACTTCAACATTTTTCCTTTCCCATACCCCTTTCTTAGGCTTTTCATTTTGGAGTACCCCCATTTCTCATGAACACGACCCCCTACCTCCCACCACCACCACTTAACGAGGTAATGTAAACATGTTTTTTTTTCATTAGTAATCTCATTACAACCGTATAATAAATCGATGCAAACTACATTGACACTTCTAATATTTTATTGACCTTTTGTAACCATTTTTGTGACTTCTGCAATTACAGATATTTTTACATACCCTCAGCAGATCGTCCACGTATCCTCAAGGGTATGCATACCCCAGGTTGGAATCCACTGCTATAATACACCTCTGAAGAGCGTAAATGTATTACAGTAAAATCTGCGAAGATGACCTATCTCAAAAGAAAACAATTCAAGATTCGACAAAAATAATATATATTTATGCTTGCTAGCATTTGAAACCTATCTGAAATGAAACTTGTGTCAGTTGTAATTCCTTCTTGACAAGTTTTCTGTAAACATGGAATCATTTCGTAAACAAAAACATTTTAATATGTACAGAGACGGAAAGATAACTATACAAGTATAACTGCTATTCCATTTACACAAATTTACTGTAACTAGATTAAATGTAAAACGTCTTTATCTTAGACTTTGATGGGATCAACTGTTTCCGACACTTATGAGAAAGGACGAGTTTATACAAACGCAATAACGACACACTGTTTGAGTTCTGTAACCCTCATCTTTGTTCACTTTATAATGAACAATATAAACAATTACTTTAAATATGCTGTCTGCAATTAATAAAAGTAACTTTATGTTTGGACTGGTTATTTGTATCACTTTCAAAATACACTGACGAGAAAAATTAAAAGAACCATAAAAAGGTGCTTTATGTTAATTCTATTATGGGAACTTCGATGAAAGGTGATTGGATGGTAACTCAATGTTAACGTTATCACAGTCCAATGAGATTAACCTTCGCTACGGAAAATTATACAAAATTTTCAACCTCAGCCCGTTCTTTCTGTTCACGTGTGAAAAAGAGTGCACATGGGTAATTTGAAGTCTAATTAGGTAAAACTTTCGCTTGTAATAGGTGGAATATGTCATCCAGAAGATATTTGACCGATTGTGAGAAATTGAGTGTGATAGGGAGAATGGAAGCAGAACAGGCACTCTCAGGGATCTGTAAAGACTTAAAAATAGCCAAAAGCATCATGTCAAGAATCTGGAAAGGGTTTAAAGACATAGGTATAATGTGCACAGACAACCAGGTCAAGGTAAAAAACATGCCACAATAGGCCCTCAGGACAGTTATTTGCCAATGATTGTTAAAAGAAACAGGCAAGTGACATCAGTTCCGATTGCAGGGAGTTTGCTGCAGCCACAAGAATCGACTGTCCTGGTTTACTGTGAGTGACAGGCTGCATGCAAGGAAACCCATAATTTGTGTTCCACTAACTCCGGTAGCGGAATGCACCTGGTTAAAGTGGTGCAGAGATAGTCATTGGAGTACCACGGACTGGAGCCGAGTTCTCTTTACCGATGAATCCAGATTTTGTTGAGAGAGTTACTACAGATGTGTTACCATATGGAAGAAGAAAATCACACACAATAAGGCTGCAAACATCTGTGAAAAGCATCAATACAAAGGTCGTGGAATCATGGTATGGATGGGCATAATTTTGAATGGCTGCAGTGACCAACACATTTTTACCAGTGCAACTGTGAATGCTGAAATGTACAGATTAGTTTCTTGATCTTCATGTCAAGTTGTCTAAGGCTGCAATCAGCAGATTTGGGAGTTTATGCTTATTAATGGTTTAGAACTGTTACCCCCCCCTCCTCTACAGAATTCCAAAGTGTCCCTTCCAGAGCTGCATAAATCTCTCCCGAAAAAAAAAAAAAAGGTTTAGATTCAAAATTATCTTTGACCCCAATTACTATCTGTGATGAAAACCCAGCTTAACATTGCTTGAAGAAATTCCATAATAATTCCAAAAAATAATCTAAGTATCAAATTCCGAAGCTTACTGCTGAACTTTAAGAATGTCCTAAAACTGTTTCAAACCATCAAAAATTGGTTGGGAAGTACAATAACAGAAACACCATTATTTTTTACACATCCTAATACTTCTAAAAAAGTGCTAATCCATCACAAATAAACTTATTACAAAAATTTAACTTCCTTAAAGACGACCAGGTATCAAAAATGGTGAGACATGAAACCCAAAAGAATTATGGCTGAATTAGACAATTGCAACAAAACTACTTTTTTCCAGCATGAACTATATTTGATGCGTGTGCTTCTTACATTACTAGTTTCTGTAGCTGGAAATGAAAGATCTTTTTCTTTAAGTTAAAACCTTATCTCAAAAACGCCTATGGAGAATTAACAGCTCACGCAATTGACATTTATGTGAAATCATTATCAAATATCTACTACAGCACAAGTTCTTAATTCAATGGTAAGAAATTAAACATGGACATTGGTATTTTAAACTTAACCACTTGATCCTAACTTTATTGTAAGCAAATATTATGTAATATGAAACTTGATTTAAAAGTTAATTCTTCAGTATGTGCTCAGTTTTTTACATCATAGTGAATCTTTTTCTTTGGTAACTATTCCCAAAGCAGAATACTTTAAAATGTTCTGCAACAAACTTCAGCTGATCAAGAATGTTCTGCAGGAATGTCTTCCAATGATCCACTGACGAATTTCACGATTTTTTCCTTGTACCATAGGCAAATTTTGAGGCTTTTTCTTGCGACCGATTAGAGAAAACAGTTGGTCTTTTTGCAGTTTGTTCCAACGATCCACTAATGAATTTCTCGATTTCTTCCTTGTACCGTAATCCAATTTTGCGTTTTTTTTCTTGCGACTGATTAGAAGAGATAATCGTGGGGCTTTTTACCTGCGACCAATTGGCGAAAATCAGGGATTTTTTTTCCTGTGGCTGTTCATCAAATTTTGTATGGTTTTCCACAATAGGCTGAAGAATTTCACGATTTGTTCGTCAGGATTGACTGACGAATTGCGCAAGTTTTCTCACGACCAATTGATGAATTTCGCAATATTTTTAAATGGATGATTAAAGATTTTTTTTTTCGTTCATTGAGTGATGAATTTTGCAATTTTTTCTTCGATTGAATGGTGAATTTTCTTGAAAATGATAATTTGAAATGTTCTACAGAGAAGTCCATTGTTCTGCAACGTATGTCGCACTTTTAAGCATATTCTGCTTTGAAGGACTATTAATGTAACTTCAATGTATTATTAAATTAAATAAGGGTATACCTAATTTCTTAAAGTTACTCAAAATACTTCTATTATGCATACACAGTCTATCCTGTCAAGACATGATTGCAAGGGACAATAAAAGTTCCATTTTAGGCAGGCTTCCACTTAAAGAAGTATAATTAATCATACTTCTAAGATACACTATCTCAATAAGATCTATTGTTCATTTTGTCAGGATCATGAAACTTCTGTTTGAGACAAGATTCCATTATAAAGATACCGCTTTGACAGGTTTTACTATATTTCACTAAAGAGAGATGAAAATCTCCTTTCAGGCAGGTTTTTAGAAAATTTAATTTTATCACAATTCATATTAAGACCATGTAGCACTTCCGTTAAAGATATGATTCTGTTACAGATAATTACTATTTTGACAAGACAACCATATGACATAAATAAGTATATTTATGTAAATACACAAAACTTGTAAAAATGGAACGTATAACGGGATTCTGTCTTAAACAGAAATGTTCCATAGTGCTATTGAAAAGAATATTGTACAAATACACCTGATAACACAAAAACCTGTGTAAAACAATTTTTTACCAATATTTGATTTCATCTTGACAAGTTTTATTGTATATATATATATATATATATATATATATATATATATAACCTGAAAGAAAAATTCTGGACCCCTTTACGAAACGAAATCCTGGCTACACCACTGAACAAGTTGGTGGCTCTTTAATGATTTGGGCCTCATTTTGCTTTAATGGTCAAGTAGCTCTGGAGTTCCTGAATGGTCGTCTAACAGCACTAGACTATATACATACATTGGAGAACAATTTAAAGCCATTTAGGGAACTTTTAGCTTGATCCAAGTATATATTTCAGCAAGATAATGTGTCCATTCATGTTGCACACTAACAAAAACTTGGTTTAACTGAAAATATTATCGTTTTCGTTTGGACAACATATAGCCTTGACCTAAACACAATCAAAAACCTTTGAGGTATCATGTCTTGTAAGGTTTATGCAAGTTTTCAACAATATTTTTCTGTTAATAAACTTTGAGCTGCTGTTGAACATGTTTGGTATGAAATAGACCCTTCAAGTGATGCAAGATTTAGTTTCTTCGATGGAAAGTCACATTTTTACACTAACTGCAAACACATTGTTTGCAATTAAATTTTAATTTATGTAAATAATATGTAAATATACATATTGTCTATATTTTTGCCAAAATGTTAGATTTGTTTTCATATTATGTAAAGTGTATAATTTAAAATTTATTGTTTGTAAATAAAGGATAAGTCACAAGAAATGTATGACAGTTGAGTAGGTTTCCAGATTGTACATTTTCCCCGTAAGTTGTATGTTTAAATTTGTCCCGTACAACTAATTCTGTTTTTCTACAATTTCATACTTTTGATAGTTTGAAGGTTCTTTCTTTTTTAGTTTGCTTGAAAATTTCATATGTTTTACTGAAACAGAGTTATACACATGCACATCAAATGTGAAAACAGCTTGTTTCCCATCAAAATGACAAAAACCTTGGAAGAGTGGTATGATTTTAACTGTGCATTCATGAACTCTTGGGCAGCATTAGAACATCTGAACTTGACATTATTATCGTCTAACTATCTACATTATAATTTTTTTAATTTGTTTATTATCTCCCTTTATGCTTAAGTACAAAAATTTATTTTGTAGAATTTCCATTACTAAAGGTTTCATAATCATTAAAGAATTGTAAGATGTTTTAATATATTTTTGTTCTTATGTTCAACTAAGTTTTCATTCTTAATGGGATATATGGCTGCAAAATTAGTTAAACAGTGTTAATAAAAAAAATGTAATACAAATACAGCTGGAAGTTAATCATTAAATCGATTAATTAATAACCTCTTTTTAAACAAATACGTTACCGAAAACATTACTGGCACATTCAACAGTTTAGTATAAAAAGGTTGATAAAACCAAAACAATTGTCAATCAGTCTGTTTTTTTCTGAGAGAAATCTGGCAATCCTACAGTTGAGTTACAACAATTTGTTTCATACTTCTCAATACAGAAAAGTAATTGACTATTATGTAAACTTTTGCTGCACACTATATAAGCATTTTTCATTAACTAATAGAAATTTCAATAAGTTTACACTAACTTTATTTGCAATGTTAATATAATTTCTAAAATCATTAGTAAAGAAGGAAAAGGTGGTTATATATACATCAATTATTCCATTCTGATATACAGCATTTTGGATGATCAATTTTTATGGTATCAAATGATTTCCCTTTTATGGTCAATTTTTCATGTAAAAAAAGGTTCATAATTACAAAAAGTTTGACTATATAAACAAATATTAAAAAAGTTTTTTTTTCTTAAATATATAATGAGTTAATATGGATGGGTTATTCTTAATATTTATTAGTTTTTATATAGAAGTATCTACAAATTTCAATCGCAGAATTTCTAAATGCTTACTACAGCTTTTCGGACTAACTGCCTAGCTATTTGTCTCAAAATTATTTACATATTTATACTGGTTATTATGCGCTTCTTCATAAGCTGACTCACTTAGAAGCACAGAAAGTATATAAACTCTTAATCCCCTAATCATTGTGCCCATGCATATGTATCAGGAGTGGTTAAGAAGTAGGTAAAGGGCCATTTTGACTCATACCAAATGAATATGTTTCAGTTCAAACCAGAACTTTCTTTATAAAATAAGTTTGAAAGAAAAAAAGCTAAATAAGTTAAACAGTTTTAAATAAATATTCTAAGTAAAATTTGTGTCTTTCTAGTGTTAATAAACCACACAGAAGCAGAATTTTCTGCATCAGTCTGCAGCAAACTAAAATTTATCTGCGACCCAATAAGCCTACTATCATAAGAAATAACAGAAACACTTAAAGTAAGCAAAATTTCCATTTATAAAGAAAATATAAGGATACAACAAATACCACAAATCTAGAGACGTAAAGCAAATTTCAGCTATTTTTTTTTTAGGTTGGATTAATCTGAAAGGTTTAAAATAATCTGCAGTGTACGCTGCCGTGCTGCACTGTTTCTGCTACTGGGATAAACCACATACTTTATCAATATTATTAAAGAACTTTTTAAACTATCTTAATGCTAACTAAACAAATGCACAATAAATTACATCATTGTAGATTACACACATCCCCACCCCCAAACTTTCCTCTCAAGACCCAGAGTATTTTTTTACAGTGTGCAAAATAATTATGGCTCTTTTGCTAATTTTAAGCAAACAAAAAATATAGTTGCAATTTAATAAAGGCATGAAATATAAAATATATTCTACATTATACAAAATGAACATTCAAATTTCTTATATAAAAAAAAAACAAACATACAGGCTTTGCACACATTTAAATGATACATAAATGGCAAAATAATTATGGCCTCTTTTAGCTTACAGTTTCTTACATTAATTCTTCAAACAAAAAAACTTTATAATATTTGATCCTCCCACCTTTAGCATTGTAGCAAGCTTCCGTTCGACACAGTAAGCTTTCGTATGTCTTGAATATAATTCATATCAATAGTGTTCCATGCTTCAAGAATAACTGTTTTCGAATTGTCCTTGGACATAAAATGTCGGCCATTTGCAAAACCTATTTGTGCCATTATATAAGCAAACATTACCTATTATATTCATATCAGGTGATTTGGATGGCTAAGGTGATAGCAGTATATATATATATAATTTTTTTACTTGAACCAATCCTTGGACTTCTTTGACACATGAATTTCACAGCTGTCCTGCAGAAACAACCAATTTCTTCCACTCATTTAAAGTCCATTTCAAGGTAACTGCTTACTTAGCATGCTCAGGTAATCAGACCTGTTCATTTTTTCATGTAGGAATTCAATATTGCTCTTCTTTTTGCATTCTATTGTGCTGCATAGAATTATCAAACCTTTTTGTTTAGTAGAAAAAACATAAGGCCCCTTTTTGGTTTGCTGTGCATATCATCTGGATCATCCAGATTAAACCTTTTCTCATCAGAGAAAATAACTTTTCGCCATTCAGTGCTCCAACTTACATGGCTGTGAGTGAATTCGTTCAGATTAGTCTTAAGAATCAAAGACAGCATCAGTTTTTTCTAGAGTTACTCCAGCTAAGTCTAAACTTAATCATCAACTGTTGTATTTGATGAACTGTAATTGGCAAATTTATTTAGTCTCAATTGTCGAGCTGTTACAATTCTATTTGATGCCTTGTGCCTCTTGAAGGCAGATTTTCTTATTCGTAACTGAGGGTGGACTACCCATGCTCATCTTGTTTCCATACCCTGGTGGATCCTTACAGTAATTTCAGACAACTTTCGAACTTCTGTCAATAGCTCAGGCAATATCTATAGGATTCATATCTGTTTGTGCTCTAAAACATCAATTTTATCCCGTTCAGTATCAGAAAGATGCGAGCCAGATGGCATATTATTTTTTAATATAACATTTCTATTTAAAACTCTTCTCACAATTTAAAAAAATGTTTTTCTAAACAACATGCATACAGATGAACTTTCGATTGAGTAAGATTACAATTCTTTCGCTTCTGAAATCCAAATTCCCCTGATAAGCTTTTATAGCAGATGTCCAAGTACTTCTACAGCTACTGATGAATCCATGTTTAATTTGCATGTTGCAACAGAAGAAATAGCACATGATTTATTTGTCATTATAATATACCAGTTAAAATTGCGAGAGGCCATAATTACTTTGCACACTGCAGTTAGTCATTATATTCTGTACATTAACATTTTTTAAACTGTTCTTTAATCAAAAACAAATTACTCTTTGAACGGAGGTGTTCTAAATTAAAAAAAGAAATTAGTGGACTGTATACAAAAAAAAGTTTAATGAAAGCTAATGGCGGCTTGTTGCTGCAGAGTTTGTTACTCTATTACCACTACGTACACAACACATGATCCGGGTTCAATGAAGGGGTTACACTTTAGAGGATTGCCAATTGGCATAGATGCAGGAGTAATGTTCTGTCGCCAAAGGCGAAGTTACAATATTAGTTACAGGTACAGAACACTTATTTTAATCACTTCTACCTATAATTGTTCTAATGTAAAATAAATTTTACTTAAGCATTCATAAAAATTTAATGCAATTTTAGATATGTAATTGTCAATTTGATTTATTTACTTGGCAAAACTATATTTCATTTTCATAAAATCATTACTAAAATTTCTTTTTAAAGAAACTTATTTAGACATCAAAAACAGAAAATCATTACTCACAACAATCATTAGACACAAAATTTTCACACTTAAGAGGAAGCCGATTAGAAATTAAACTGTCTTTTAAATGATCCTTCACAAAACTTATCTCAAATTAATACCTTTCATAAAATTCTTTCTTAAAATTAGATATTTTACAAAACTTTTCAACCTCTAATTTCAACTTTTCACAAATTTAATCATTTAAGAGTAGAATCTAACCTATCGCAAAACACCTGAACTCAGTAAAGAACCTATTATTATCTACCTTTAACACATGAAAGCTTGTTAAAATATATAAACACAAACATGAATATAATGATCATTCAAAATTTACAAAATCATGACTAGATTTTTCACAAACTTAAAAAGCTGTTCAAAATTTTATAAAAACAGGACACCATAAGAACAGTCTAGACTTTTAGCTTAGCTAGAATAGTTTAAGTCATACTTTCTTTCACATCTACTAATATGCCAATCATGCACATTGGTTGTCACATTTATATTATCACATAGATATTAAATAAAATTAACAAAAAATATTTGCTTTCAAACTGACATTTTCTCACTACAAGATTATACTATTAATGAAATTAACACTACATTGAATACAGTGCCATATGTGGAACAACCAATATTATTATCCATAGTACTAAATAAGCAAAAGGCAGAGATATCTAAAGCATATTATAGGAAAATCAAACAATCTGGAAACATTTTAGTATTAAAAAAATGCTATATATATCAGCTTTTCAAAAAACACCAGTTCATTTGCTCAAATTTTTCTTCATTATCGTGAAGTGCTTGTTTATGAAACTTCATATATCTAAAAATATTTTGTGCTGCCTTTCAAATGTGAATTAAATTGTAATATGTTAGAAAAACTGCATGCTAAATAAAAGCAAGTTTTCATATTGTTGTCAAATAGCAATGGAAATGCACAGTGAAACCAAAAAATACATAGGGAACACTGAAAAAATTTTCTATTAAAATATTTTTGAATTTTCTTATTTTTCCTACAATCTAGATCATTTAACTTTTTTAATGAAAATAAAAAAAATATGCATTATAGGTATTTTGTGAATTGAGGACTAAAAATAGAAAACATTAAAAGTACCAAAAAAATCAATTTTTTAACAAAAAAAATGTCTTAAATGTCAAGCTTAAACAGGAGAATGCTTGAACTGTCAACCCTAGTAGAAATAGTTTTTTTAAAAAAGTGTTGAAAAATGTTGCTGGTTGAATGTGCCATTCGAAGTGGAGGATGCTGAAAGTGCCAGTGATAAGATACATGGCAACTGTTGGGAATGTGCGAGTCTTCATAACGTGGTAGCAAGAGCGGATTAAGGCTTGTTTCAAAAGGATGTAATTTAGATCATAACTCAATTGAATGAAGAATAAAAAATGAAATTTATTAAATTAAATGACAATAGAAATTCTTACAATTTGAATTATTCTTGTTACACCTACGTACAATTTTGAGAATGTCTTAGGTTGAAGGTGGCAGCCTGAGTTCTGTTTTATTGTTCATTAGGCAAGTGTTCATTCAGAACTGATTGTTTATCGGATTTTTGTTGATCTATGGTGAAATGTTAACAATCGGGGGCAAAGTGTCGTCCCAGGCTGAGAGATCTAATTTCCCGTCGAAAGCAAAATACAGCATACTCACAGTCAAACCACAGTACCTCTTCAAATCAGTAGTCAAGATGTTTCAAAGAAATGCGTGGTTCACTGCGGACCCAATCTGCACCCTGCTCTCAGGATGAGAGACTTCACAAAGCTTGGAGAATCTAATTCTCCATAAAGGCTCGGCGAAAACTTACAAGTCCAACTTGCTATCTCACCTTCTGTTATTAACTAACTACTCATTAAGAACTTCATTTTAAGTTAAAAAATTGTCTCTCCTCGGTGTCGGGGCTCAACCAATCCCTGTCTTCCCTTCTTGTGAGTCACCTGCATCATTTCAGGTGGGCCACACCCCATTTTCTCATGCTTCTGGGACCATATGTTCCAAAGTGAAAGTGAGCTGAATTACAGGAATAGCTTAGAAACTTGTGAATTAAGAGTGCTTCACAGCCTGTTCTAACTCTGAAATTGATTACTGACCAGTGATCACTCATGGTCATTCCATGAAAACTTGTCATGTCTGTCACACAGCTGCAAATCGCTATGCTTGGTTGCTACCAGTATTTTAAAATGGGAAAATGCGACTTATTTTATCGGAGATATTTCATCAATTGAATAATGCGAAGGAAACTTTTAGAAAATAATGGTGGCCAACAAGCATAGCACTTTTCAGCTGTGTGACGGACATGACAAGTTTTCATAGAATTAGCCTCATCTGATTTCTGAAGGACACCTCGGCCGAGTGCTTCTGTCACAGACTGTTGAATCTATAGGATAGATTGTGATCTATTGAAACTTCAGATGTATTCCGGTGATTAGTGGACTTATAAAAAAAATCTTTGGAGGAAAATAACACTTATATTCAGTCTTATGTTGGAAGATGTCTTTTTTAATACATGCAATATAGTGAATATTCAAAAGTTTGCACAGCCATTACACAACTTGATCATGTTGTTATTGTTTACATCAATTGGATATTTTTAAGCAAGGTGAAAAATATCAAATAAAAAAAATGTTTACAAATTATATTAGGTATTTAAACACTAAACAAAAGGAAGTTAGGTACCTACATTTTAAAGTGTTGAACTAAGAGCGCAAAAGGAGTGAAGTGGAAAATGCTACAAGTACCAGAAGTAGGAATTTATTTTGCTTTCTTGAAAATGTTCCTCTTTTGGACTTTCAGTGTTTTCCATTTTTTGTTCAATTGTGCATTTGATCATGGCTTTCTATGATATTTCACAATAAATTAGCTTTATATTTTACGTTATGCAAATTTAGTACTGACTAAAAAGAAAAACAATTTGAGACATACCACACTATTTCAAAAGCGACAATTGAAAAGTCTTGAGAAAAGTTTGAAACTTAGTAAATTATGGTTTATATAAAATGAATTTCATTTTATATTTTTTTTATATAAAACAATTTTACATATAGGCTATGCACAATTTTCTGAAGATAAACAGAGCATAATGCTATGCAAAAAACAAACTCATAAAGTAGAAAACCCTAATTAAGATAGACATGAAATATATTTTTAATTACAGACTGGAGTATTTTGTTTCATTAAAATTAAATTATATATTGAAAATAATTTTAAGTTGTATTATTTTTTTAAATAAAATCAAGATATCTTCATTAATGAAATATAAGTCCTACCCCTTAAATGAATCCCTAATCCTTAAATGAGAGTCTCTCCATATTATGCCATGCATTTATTTCCTGCAGTCCACAAAAGCAAAGATCAAGACTACTCTAACCAGGGTATGCTGATTTCAATCAGCTTGGTGTAATCATGATTAAAATCATGATTTTAATATATTTTTAAAATAAACGTATATTCTCAACAGACTTATTAAAAACTGTTTGAATTTACTATTGCACACTGAATTGGTGCTAGCAATACTTGGTATAATACAGGGCAAATTGAAAAATTTAGCACAAAGATGGCGGATAGGAAAAATGATCCAATATGGCTCCATTTTACAGAAATTGCAACAGTTTCTGGTAAAACAGGGAAATTATTTTTTTCTCTAAGCATTAAATCTGCCTTTACTAAAATTTCATGACTACATTTCCTGATTTAAAATAAATAATTGGTTACCTTGATACTTTGCCCATTTTTTTCTCCTGAAAATGTCAGTATAAGGGATTATTATAAAAGAGTTTAAAAAAGCTTAGATTTATAATATGGCCAGCTATAAAATTAATATTTTTATTGTTATTGATTTTACGTTGAACAAAAGATTCATTGGTATTCTGAATCCTTATTCTAGGGTTTACTGGTGCATTATAATTCTTTTATATATTTTACTAATATATATTTAAAATATGAAATTATTTGGATTGCTTTGGTGAGCTGGTGCAGTAAGGCAATGGATGGTAACTTTAATGGTGCTGACAGCTCTTAAAGTAGGCAATGTAATCATTACACGCAAGTATAAAAAATTTACCTACATAAAAAATTAAATGCTATTTTCAAGCCTCTATCTTAATTACATTTATAAAACTATTGAAAATGGCATGACACAGCCCCCAAAGTTTAAAACAATGTCATTAGTTAATTTATATAAAATAAATCTGATTAAAAAAAAAATATATCAAAGAATCAGATTTTTTTAATTTAATTTTTTTTTTTTCCATACCCTTTGTTGAGTATATCACAATGAGCCTGTGACAATTACATAAAATGTACTACCATTTAAGCCATACATGCTAATTTTAAATATTTACTAAACAGCAAAACATTTGAAAGGCATAAGCAAATTTTAAAGGTGTTATTTGCACATATTTAAGCATATGCAAAAAATTGAAAATACTTTATTTTTTTATTTCCTTTTGAAAATTATATTAAGAAATTATAGAAAAATCCTGACTGCAGTTTCAATTCTCTAAAAACTGCTACTCTCAAAAATAAGGTTTATATTAAAATAAATTTCCCATTTTTTATTACAGAATTGCAAAAATTAAAAAAAAGATAAATAATTCACAAATGTACCACCAAATCTAGTAGCAGAAATGGTGCAGCACAGCAGATACCATGTAGATTAATTTAACAGATTTAAAAAAAGGCTAAAACCTTTAGATTTATCGAGTAGATCTTTTTAAATATTATTTCTTTATAAGACTAAATTTTGCTTATTTTATGGGTTACTATTTATTATGATAGCAGACTTAGTCCAGCATTGTTGGGTCACAGATAAATTTTGGTTTGCTGCAGATGGACACAGAAAGTTCTGCTATTTGGCTGTCAAATAGAATGAGTATCAGAATATATTCTTACCTGTTTCAAAACTGTTTAAGTAATACTTTTCATTAACTTCCGAGCAAATTGGCTCAATCAGGCCTACAACATTTATCTGCAAAATTTATGAACATAAAAATTATGCTTTATTCAAAATAGTAAATTTCTATGAGAAGAAAAGAAGTTTTTACAAAGTAAATAAAAAATTAATGTATCTGCTACCTTTCAAGGGTTGAAAAGAAAAAAAAACATGGGCAGAGCTCAAAAAACCCCTCACACATAAAGTGAAAAATGGGTATTTTCACCTCCACACACAGGTTTTTCACAACCCTGTATCTTTGAGGTTAATATTTGATATAATTATTAAAATGTACTAACACACCAGATCCATACCATGAAATTGAAGGACGTAGAAGGAGAATCGAGTGATTGCGGCAATATATAATTCCAAGATAAATATGAAAAAGGTAT
This sequence comes from Maratus speciosus, assembly GCA_963932465.1. NCBI lineage: Eukaryota > Metazoa > Arthropoda > Arachnida > Araneae > Salticidae > Maratus > Maratus speciosus. Next base: position 355,883,389 of record OZ010796.1, on the reverse strand, counting down.
AAATCTAGTAACATTCAGGATGCTTTTGATAGTTGGTCATTGAATCTGCTTTAGGACATAAAATTGATTTTTATACTACAGACCATATCTGAGCTAGAAAAAAGTTAATATGAAATATTTAACATGTTAATTTTAATGACTGATGTTAGAAAAGCAACTATTAATGAATTTAAAAAGAGAAAAAACTCTGAATAAGTAAAACACAGAAACAGACTTTCATCTATTTGCTAAAACTTTTATTTTGACAATATTTGCATAAAATAACTTCATCCAAAAAAAATTCTTTGTTTTTACAATTTCAGAATTATTAATACTTAAATAAAAATAGCAAATATTATGAATTTTCTTTAATTTTATAATAAGAAATTCTATAACAGGAAAGATTGAAAAATCTAAAAAATATCATTTCTGGATAATCAGAAAAAGTATAAACACTGTTTTAAACTTATTTTTTTAAATGTATTCTTACCAGCACATACACAAAATTAGTGATAGTGACAAGTAAATGAATGGCTAGAATCCAAACAAAATTATTGAATGCATACAAAATTATTGAAGTTATAATAAAAAAATTCATTTTGATGAATAGAGAAAACACTAACCCAGGGGCTGTCTGAAGCAGATTTTGCACTCAACAAAATCTAACCAGATCTAGTTTCCAACCAATATCATTCATATTCTTTTTTCAGAATTTTTTTTTATTTTTAAGCCTCTTACCTCTATTAAAATGTAAATGAACTTGAATATTTAAAACATTAAAATGTTACGTGATGACTTTTTGCCATTGAATATGATTCAACTTGTGATACTTTTCTTCTATATTTTTACTGTTTTAAAAAAGTAACTACAACTAACAAACAAAAGTTAACACTAACAAAAGTTAAAAAAAAGCAAAAGATTTTTTTTAAAAGCTAGAACCACATTAGTTGAAAAATTTTAGTGGAATTTGTACTAAAGTTCACTCTGTGCTTTTGAAACATTTATATTTAGTAAAACTAAGTTTACAATATCCAGCACTTGTGTAAATTTAAATACTTTATTTATGATTACTGTATATGTTATATTGGTTTACTTTTTCAGACTCAAAAATGAGCAAAATGTTTTCTTCTGAACTTTATTATTGGCATTTATTACACCCCTCCAACAAATTATCTATAGTAGTAATAGTACATAAAACAATAAATAAGGAAGTTTGATGCAAACTGCTTTATTGGCAACATTAAGAATGGAAGTTATACCTAGTATTTATTTTTTTTGCATAGGGTACTTTCCCGAAAATCTTGCATAGTTAGAATATGCACTCTACACACAGTTATTGGCCAGAAATCATGAATGTGTAAATGTAATATCAAGTGAATGGGATCTAATGCATTTTTGTTAAAAGTCCAGTTTTTGGAGACAGTTAATTTTTATAGAAAGTATAACTACCGTAATTTGTACTTAATTGTTTTTAGAAAATGTCTGCTGGTCTGTCCGTACGTGACAAAAATTTTGTGGGTGCTCTATCTCAAGAACTACTGCACGGATTTTAATAAAACTTTAGATTCAGTTAGACCTTGATATAAATGGGTGTTGATTAATTTTCAGTGTAAATTGCCCAACAGGTGGCACTGCTATACTGCATTTTTCACAATTTCCGCAATAACTATATCTCAAGAATTAATGCACGGAATTTCAACAAACTTCCTATTTTGTTAGACCTTGACACAAATAGACAGTGATTAAGTTTTGGTGTAAATGCCTGAACAGGTGGCACTGCTATGCTGCATTTTTCACAATTTCCGTGATAAGTATATTTTTTGAACTTATGTACAGTTCAAGGGTGATTATGAGTTTTAAAAAAATCTGAAATTCAAAGAATTTTCTGAAAGGTTACAGCAAAATGGGAGAAGGGGAGGGGAGGGGAATCCCCTTGCGACACTAACTATGTGTTTTTTTCCATGCCCCTTTGACAAGATTTATGTTTTTTCCATGATCCAATAACAAACTTTGCATTTTTTCTGTAATCCTTTGAGTAAATTTGAGCTTTTTTCATGATCCTATGACGAAATTTTTTGTTGCGATTTTTTAAAAAGAAATTTGTGGGGTTTTTTCGCGATTTTTTGACTAAGTTTGCATTCTTATCGCTATCTTTTGACAGAATTTATGTTTTTATGCGCTCTTTTAACAAAATGTGCATTATCACAATCCTTTGGTGAAATTTGCTTTTTAATTCGCGATCCTTTGACGAAATTCTAATTTTTGCTGTGATCCATTGGTGAAATTTACGTTTTTGTTCACGATCCTTTGACAAAATTTTGTTTTTTTCCCCCGTGATTCTATGACAAAATTTTGGGTTTCACGCCGTGATAGTTTGACAAAATTTGCATTTTTTCCATGAACCTCGAATGAAATTCATGATTTTATGACAAAATTTGTGTTTTTTTTCACGATTCTTTAGTGAAATTTGCATTTCTCCCGTGAGATGAAAGTATTATTTCTGAGATTATATAAAAGTAATAGCAATGTGCTTTCTAAACAGTATGCACTTATTACAAAAATGCCCCTTTTTTGAAATAATGTGCCCTTTACAAAAAAATTGCCCTTTTTTTGTAATGTGCCCCCTGCCCTTTATGTTCTAGAGTGATCACTGTTTGCATGACCTTGTAAAAAAACTTTAATATCTCTTAACTGCATTTTGTTAGTTACCTTGTAATACACTCAAGCCTATCCACTTTTCACTGCTTGCCCTGAGATAAGTCAGTGGTAAAAGCATTGTTTTCCATACCTGTCGCTGGTGAAGTGGTTATAAAAAAAAAAGCTGGAAACTTATTTGGTTACATCCTTAAATATAATTTATAAAATTAAACTTACGTTTTCTAAGAAATCAGATGACACCAGGGTCTTCAAATTTTCTACTAGTGTTGAAAAATGGTCTTCTTTTGTGAAACGAGATATTTCACCAGAGAGAATATGCAGTCTATAGATGAAAAATAAACCACATGAACAATTTATTAAGCAAAAGTATTTTATGCAAGATTGCCAGATTTCAGAAAAGAAACTAGACCACATTAGAAATATTGACCTTAAACATTCAGGCAACATTTAGCTTTAAACTATTGAAACAAATTTTTAATTTACAATGATTTCTACTGTTTATTCAATTTGAAACTAAACAATCGCAAAAGATCAAGTATGTTTTAGTTTTTCCTATTCAGACTTTTCTGATATAACTTTTTGCAAATAAAATAACTTAAAACATAAGACACTAAATAAATTAACCAATTATTAGAAAACAATATATAACTACACATAATGTGTGAGTGTGTATGTATGTATGTATTCTATATATACATACACTGATTTAATGAATATCGCTCTTAAATTTGTCTGGTTTTAATTTAAAGTTTTTTCCCCTCCCAGTCTTGTCAAGTGTCAGAAAGTGAACAATGTTAAAAAGAAAGAGGAAAGACTGTACATGCCTATGACCCTTTCACTTTATTTTCAATGCTGACCACTCTCAGACACTTAACCGAAAAGGGGAAAAAATTGAAACCGGACCAATTTAAAAGCAAAATTCATCAAATTAAAGACATCGAAAATCAGGAAGGGTTGGGCCTGGGGCCCTGAAGCCATTGGACTGTATGTATGTATGTATGTATGTATGTATATATATATATACCGGGTGTCCCAAAAAGGACTGACTGATTTTAAAATTCAATAACTTGCAAACGGTGACAGATATTTAAAAAATTCTTGCAGGAGGGTTATGCATAAGGTCAAAAGTTTTATTACAGTGATTTTCAATTTTAGTTCGATTTACAAACAATAGATGGCGCTGTAAGCAATAGTCACTAAATTCAGGCTCGATTTTTGGTACTTCGTGGCCCGGATAATACATTTCCATCTCCTTTTTCTGCATGGAACAAGATAAAAGACCAAAAATCGAGCCTGTATTTAGCGACTATTGCTTACAGCGCCATCTATTGTTTGTAAATCGAACTAAAATTGAAAATCACTGTAATAAAACTTTTGACCTTATGCATAACCCTCCTGCAAGAATTTTTTTAATATCTGTCACCGTTTGCAAGTTATTGAATTTTAAAATCAGTCAGTCCTTTTTGGGACACCCGGTATATATATATATATATATAAATAATAAATGTGAGCTAATTAATACATAGTTCTTAAAATTTTTCTTATAAATTAGATTTAAATATGATGCTTTTACAGAGAAAGGGGTTACACTGTTAAATTGTTTTCTATGAGAATAACAATACATGGCAATTATATCTACTTATGAATGAAAGTGGCTTCGTAAATGGTCAATGCATAAGTAGAGCAGAATGAGTAGAGTTCATGATGAAAAATAGATATAAGGATCACTAATGTTATTTTCATATGAAGAGTGATTACGACTCTTGCACAATAGAAGACTAAAAAATTTGCCAATTTCAAGCTAATGCTGTTTGACTAAAACAGAAGAAAATATTCTTTTTACATTAGATCTCTAAATAAAAAAATAAAATGATCCAGTTAAAATACATACTACTGCCACAAATGAAAATCTAATTGCAAGCTAATTCATTGTTTGCACCTCTTCCGATTAGTGTCATATTAACAAGGCATTGCCATCAATGCCAGACACAGACATAAACCTGCAAATATTATAAATTTACTTTTAAAATAGTCTAAAATACTAGAACAGAAAAACAAGATTTCTGTTTAACCTTCATTCCAACCAAAAAGCATTAAAATGACTTGAAATGGAATACATAATTTTTAAGGGAAAAAAAAATGTTATTTTTATTATCAGAAAGAATAAGTCCAAGTCCAAATTTCTAGCAGTTAGTAGCCAGCGGCTGGTAGACCTTTTTTAGCTTAGTAATCCTTTTTTTCAAAATTTTAATTCTTGTTGACTTAAAAATAAAATTAAATGCATTAAAATTTCTTATATTTTCAGAAAATCATATGAGCCAAGATTTTTTTTTTTTGGACCAGTAAGCAAGGTATAACATACATGGGTGAAAGTTTGAGATGTGGCCAAGATTGAAAATGGATGCCACTCGGAAAATAGAGAAGAAATTACATGGAAAAGTAAAATTTAGGACATTTTTGTGCGAATTTTGTTAACTATATTGTATTGAATATAAAATAAGTACACATTGATAAATTTCTTATGTTAAAATGTTTCATAGTATTTTTTGGAATTATCTTGCATTTTCATAGCTGATTTGAAAAATGACTACCTTATCTGTCGCCATGAACAGTTTTATACTACATTAACATTCTTTCACCCAAAGGTACATGTTTAGGATTCAAACTAAAGAGATTGCCATGTATTAAAAAGCAAAATAACATTAATATTAAATAGCTAACTAACATTTTTATATGTATAAAGAACTATAACTTGATTCAAATTTATGACTTTTTCTGCAACATACAGTCCTCCCCACTTAATCAGGTCATGGATATTTGAATACCTCGCTTATTCGAATATAATCTTCCGGAATTAAATTTATTCCTATTGGTTCTATGTTATTCCTTCCCTCCCCCCCACCCCTTAAACCAAATACCTTTTATGAACGTCCCCACTTGATCGAATAACAACTGTGCGACCTATGTTTGAAAATAGGTACAGAAAGCATGTTTCAACTGGAATTTCCTTCCACCTTCTGTCATTTTCGGTTCCTTTATGCTGAAAACAAATTTTCAGTTCTTCCTGCAATGATTTCCCCACCTTGATCTCCCCACCATCACTTCTTGCTGCTAACCAGGCTTTAATGGCAATGCGCCGTCACTTCGAGACTCAAGATGGTATTTGTGATATTTTGCACTCATTTGAAAAATAACTATATTTACACCTTTAAAATGGTTTAAAGCTCATATACATTTAAAGTTAATACCATTTAAAATCACTATAATTAAATTTAAAGTAAATGTTAATATCTAATAAAGTTAATGATTATTGAAAAGTTTAATATGAATTATTAAAACAATTTTACTTTTAAAGTAAATCTATTTAAAGCTTTTCATATTAAATTTATTTCTTTGTTGCTTCAGTCTATTCAACTTGGTTAAATTAATATGTTTATGTAAGAACTCGTCATTACTTTTCAGACACAATACATTCCATGATTAAACAAAGTAAGGGTTAACTATTTGGAACTTCTGATAGATATTTTTGAATAAAAAAAAAACCCCTTAAATTGACAACTATCTCCTACAATGCAATCACCTGTTTAACCCCTTGGGGACGAGCAACACGTATACGTGCTGCATGAAGTACTCGGAATCCTTGTTTTTCCTCACCAGTAAAATTTTACTGTAAAATTTGCCTTATTTAATCAGCGCATTTTCCCAATTCAAGAAGACACAAATTTCTGTTTTTAAAAAATTGTGACAAAAGATTAAAAATTTCGTAAAAGGCTCCCATCCCGAAGAGGTTAAAATAGCTCGCATGACAAAAGGGCTCACCAGAATTATGCTTTTATTTTCGTTGGAGGGGGTAGTATGTTTTTAGACTTTACAGACTCAGGCCAAATTTCTTTTCATAATACTCTGAGGTCTGATTTTTTTTTTTTTCTGCAGATCGGACCAGATTCATTTTTGCCATGTCACAGAGGTCTGAATGGGCCGGAATTTCCAGGCCCAGCCCGAGCCCAGTCTGATCAGTTTATATTTTCACAGTTCACAGTCTGGGCCATACAAAAATCAGTAAAAACAGGCTCGGCCTGTGCAAAAATCAAGTGAATCAGCCTTGGTCTAACCACTTTCTACAAAAAATTCTGATTTTTCATAGCATGCAATTAAGATTCTTTTAAAAGAAGGCTGCTGCTGCTGCATACATATTTATAGGATAATTTTACAGTATATTTTAGATTACTATGTATTCAGACAGAAAATTCACATTAGCAACATTAATGATTACTTAGTCTTTTCAACATTCAAATACAGACTCATTAAAAAATTAATGTAGTTTAGAATAAAAGAAAGAGAATTAAAAACATCAAAACTTTGATGCTGTAGATTTGTGAAAATCTAATTTATTAAGGCAGTTCTCATATCCAAAGGAGCTACTTTGATACATTTTTTAAACCATTTCTTTATGAAAATGTATCAAATTGGCAGGTGTTCTTATTTAGAAACTATGCAATCGAATGATGTTTTCCATTTTTTGATAAAGGTAATAGATATCTGAGAAAGTACTGTCAAAGTTAGCATTTTGAATTTAATTTCAAAATGCGAGAGCACAGGAAAGGAAGAAAATCAGCTGTCATGAGACAAAAAAAGCTTATAACTCGATAAGTAATTAAAAAAAAAACTATTTGGTTCTAAATCACTTCAATAGTCACGCCTGTCATTTTTATGCCTGTACAGTTAAAAATGAGTCTGAAAGCTTCACATTGAGCAGGGAATTTGAGAACCACCTTAAGGCATATTTCCAAAGATTCTGTTAACAGAAGTTGATTATCGCTATTAATTTTACAAAACATATTGCCTGCCCGACACATCCCAGGAGCAATTAGGTCCAGTTCTGGCCCGGCTCAACTACGTAAAAAAAGAATGTAAGCCTGATCTTGGCCCAGCACGAGTCTGCTGAAAAAATTAAGCCTGATCTTAGACACGATTTAACTGACCGATGCTGATCTCTATGCCAGACATGCTACATTTCCATATTAATGTTGTCTAACTAGCATTGGCTTATGCAGTCAGGGATCAATCCAGGTTTTTTTTTCCTTGGGGCCCCATTTTGTGAAAGTATTTTTGTGAAATTTATATTTGTGAAAAACAACATTTTGTAACGAAAGGTGAAATTCTGTTAAACAAATTCGAACAAAGCATTTATTAATGACTTCTTTAAATCCTCCTGCTAAAGTTTCCCTTTTAGGTGAACTTGTTTTGGTTACAAATTACACATTTAAAAACAAAATAAAAATAATAAAGAGTATGTTTTTATGGAAAGGAATTTTGTGAAGGGGCCTGTTTTATTAAATGGATTTTTGTGAAGGGGTCCTAAATAGGCCCCAAAGTTTGCTTGGATCGACCCCTGGCAGTACATTTATACTTATTCTTGCGAAAATCATATTCATTGGAAATGGATCAGATTTTATCAGCTTTGTTTAAATTTTTGTATCAGGCTGGTCGGCTTGCTTAATTTTTATTAATCAACTCAGCACAGCAGGTCAGTTTAATTTTTTTGCCGGCCCGGCCAGTTTAATTTGTTTATCACCTCATTGAAAAATTCGTCCTAATTCTGCCGGCCCCATCCACTTGAAAGTTTGCCGGGCCGAGTACGGGCTTCTCGCCAAACCCGGGCCCATGCAGATATCTACCATGTCATGTCGAAGAAGGATTCCTTTCTCACTCAATTTTTTTTTTTTAATTAGTGATATTGCACAGTTGTTGAAAAAAAGAATCTGCATAATTTTTAAACACCAAATTGCCATAAAGAGATGCAAAAGGTACTGTTTTACTGGGAATCGTGTCTACTTTTCAAATTTGAATAAAGTTTGAAATAGAGGTCATGTATATATTAAAAATTGTATCAACTTTGAATTTTTCAATGGTAACATCCAATTTTGACATAATATTTTAGTTCTTTTGAACAAGGTAGCCCCCCCCCCCCCCAAAAAAAAAAGGTTCTGATTGCATACTTTCTTAAATTTTTGTAGAATTAGGTGTCGAAATTTGAAGATGCTATGTTAATTCAGTGAAAAATTTATTATCTTCCTTTAAAAGATCAGCTGATTATTTTTTTTAATACAATAGATCCGAAGGGTGTTTTAGGCCTTTTTTTTTCCAATTAAAAAACAAATTGTGAAAATTATTAATGAATTCATGTTTAAAAAATTATGAATTATGATTGACATTAATTTTCACTGATGATAAACCACAATTGAAAAAAAAAAAATGGGTATGTAAGTACTACTGATTCCAATCGTTAGTTTGAGATAAATTTTACTGTTTAATGGCTTAAAGCGACCATATTCTATTATTAAAGCATACACAAAATTAGAAAATGGTTGTGAGAAGTCAAAAAAATATTATAGTATTTTCCTATATATAAAGTGAGTTTGTTTTACTACTAAAAAATTCTGCATATTTCTTCAGATAATCAATGTTGCCAATATATCAAGATTTTTATTTTTCTAAATTTATGGATAAACCCCTAATTATATATTTGCTTTTATAACTCTATCAAGATATAAGAAAAAGTATATAAACACTAGTTTATCCAGGTTGCCTTGATTCAAGGAACTCAAATTATGATATCAAAAGTGGATGTTATCCGAAAATTTCAAGTTGGCACAATGTTCAATATGTAGAAGACCTTTATTTCAAAATCATATTTTGAAAGTACACAAAATTCCAAATTGAAACGTACCTCTTGCATCTCTATGCGACAAGCGATTATAAAATAAGGGTCTCTGTCTCTCTTGAACATTGTACATTTGTTAACAAAACAAGCAGAAATCTATTTTGGCTTAATAAATCAAAGAAATATTTTAATTTTACTTTTCTCCTTTATAGAGCTTCAAAATTATGAACTTTTCAGTCATTCTTATCTTTCTTTCTAAACTAAATTTTAACGAGCCTTCATTTCAATGTAAATTGTCTTACGTAACCATTAATATTGCAATTCCATAATCATGGCTTGCGAACAAATGCTGTATTTTGAAATGTTTGCTTAAATATGTATATAACATTCTTGTAACACTAGAACATTCAGCAGGAGTAGGTTCGATTCTGACCAAATGATTCAATGCTGATACAAACCAGAATTTTCTTCATAAAATTAAACTATGCAGAAATAAGTTACTTTTAAATAAAAATTCTTTTGTCAAATATTTATATAAAGATTGAGTAAAATTTCTGGATGTTCTAGTGTTAAAGAATTTTAATTGTCATATAATACTGCATACTGCCTAACAAAATATGGAAATTTTTGTAAAAATTGAGTCAGATTGGGCCTGATTTTAATGAATTTTGTTTGGCTGAATCTCAGACCGAGCTGCAACCTTTTTTTTACACCATACCAGGATTGTTTTTCAAGGCCAGGTCGGTTGGGAATGTTAAAATTTTGGTCCATACAGACCTCTGGTATGTTTATGTGACATTTGTAAGATCAGTGATCAGCAGAAAATAGATTAAAATTATGCAAAACTGTGCAATTTTTAAAACAGTTTTTATTTTCTTTGTGATAATTATAATCAATCTAATATTTTAAAATTTGTTTCACCTTTGCACTATTAAAAAAATCCTTTGTGGCAGATATTTTTTATTTGCCATAGAAGTGTGTGGAAAAGATAATTTTCTGAAAAAGTTCTATGAATAATAGTAATTTTAAAAAAGTAGTCACCGGCTTGCAGGAATTTCAAATAAAAAATAAATTTGTAGGTGGAGGGTTAATTGATTAAATTACTCTTATCAGTCCAATTCATATTCTGCATAATGAATGTGACAAAGATAAAAATTTTAACATATAAACTCTATTCTTTCTTTAATTGTAACATTTTTTTTTTTTTTTAAATCAGCAAATGTTAATAGTTTTAATTTAATAAGAATTTTAAAACTAAGAAAAAATCATAGAAAAAATCAATATTTCAAGCTTTTCCTTTTTCCAAGAATTTTTAAAAACATTAACCTTTCATAATTTCTGAGAGACTATATCATTAGTGGGTTTTCAGCTCCCTTGCCTCCGGGCCATCTTTACATGACAGGACATGCATATGTGTGCAAAGAGGACCATTGAAATTCATATAATTAAAAAGAGAAACTTGATTAAACAAAAAGGAACCTAAATCTGTATTGATACATTAAAAATAGTCATTAAAACAACAGTGAGCAGTTTGTCAGAATCATAATCAGCAACAACCTATTAACAACATTCAGTTCATGTGCCTGTCCAGATTTGTTGTGTGCCTGGTGCTATCCAGCAGGGATGATTCTGAGTGAAAAAAATTTCTGAAATTCACATCACATTTTCGGAAATACAAGGCCAGGGGAAGAGGGATCCACTCCCAGCACTAACTACTTTTTTTTTTTTTGTGCCCCTTTGACAAAATTTGTGTTTTTTCACAATCTCTGGACGAAATTTGAGTTTTTTTGCGATCTTTTAACAATTTTGAGTTTTTCCACAATTCTTTGACAAAATGAGCTTTTTTTGTGATCCCTCGATGAAATTTGAGTTATTTTCGCGATCCTCTGATGAAATTCACCCATCCCCCCCGAGATTCTTTGACGAAATTGGCGATTTTTCTTCGAACGATTGACAAATTTATCTTTTTCGGCAATCATGTCGAAATTAGTGATATATATTTTATGTCCGAATTTTCAGATTTATAGTCGATTTTTTTTTTTAATTTTTGGAAATGACTGCTTTAATTTTTCGGAAAATTTGGAACAGAATCACCCCTGCTAACCAGGTTAATGTATAACACTGCCGTCAGAATGAATATAAGCCACAAACAACTTTTTTTTTCTCAAGCGTCCACAACTTTCAATGAATATTTTATTTGCAAAAACTTTCTACATTTTATAAATAAGCATATAAATTTTATTATGAAATAAATAACTCAACAATTATCTGTTTTGCATTTAAAAAAATTTTGTGCGAGAGACCTCCCTTGCCGCGAGGCCCTGTGTGGCCGCACCTGTCGCACAACCCCTAAGGATGGCTCTGTTAATTACTGAAATACTATAAAATAATCTTACTTTTTAAAATTAAGGGCATTATGATAAGGGGTTACATGTTGAGTGGCTGTGTAAAATTCTTGATCATGCACCGGAATTGAAGCACAGCCATATGGAGAATCTGTAAAATAAAAATTTTTATGCATTAAAAAAAAAGTATTTTCAAATATATGGGTTGCCCAAATGAAAAGGATGCTTTTGAAACACTGCAAACATTTTATTTAATTAAAATAGGTAAATATGCTTGCGAATATGTTTTCCCAACTTCCAACAGTAGCGAATAATTTTGTTTATAGACAGAGCAATTCACCTTTCTGGTATATTTTCGCCCCCTGTACATAAAAAAAGAAATGAATTCTAAAATACATGTAAATTTAAGTCTAAATTCACTAAATTAAAATTTCCTTATCGTTAATAAATAAGTATTGCTAATTAAATTATAAATGCAACTGTAAAAAGTTTAAAAATGCAATTTCTTAGTTGATATTGTAATAAATTAGTTTTAAAAGGCCAACATTATTTCAACATAATGTGAGGGACACATTGAGTAATTTAAACATTCTTTAGATATAACTGTAGTCTCATTTTCGTTTGGGCACATCTTATAAAAAATTTTTTAAAGAAACAATTCAATTGAAGAAAATTCTTAGGTTAATTGAAAATTAACAAAAAATTACAAATCCCAGTTTTAAATGTTAAAAATTTTAGGTTTAAATTTGATAAGCTGTAGAAGAATATAAACCAATAAATTATAAGCAGCAGCTGTATTATCCGATACATACTGCTATAACAAGTAATAAAAGATTGTGAAAGTCACTTTTGATTGTTTTAAAGGAATGCTTTACTAAAACTTCCCGGATTGCATACCACCATACCAACTTATGAGAAAATTGAAAAGCATGATTATTCATTACCCAAAAAGTAAAATATGGTTTTTCACCATCAAAGAGTACCATAATTTTGGGTGTATAGCCCGCAGATCAAGCAATACAGTTTGGACCTAGAAATTTTATTCAGTATTTGAAGACCAATATTTACCATGATCTAAAAAGTTATATTTTATTTTTAAAAATTGCCTCCATAAATCTTAAATATTTAAGAAGGTGCTAATATTTCATTAAGTAGAAATTTTTAAGTTGATAGGACTTTTAACACTTAAAATTTAAATAGACAATTTTTAAAAATGATCAGCATTTGACATATCTACTTTTGGTAGGTGAAAACCATATTTTAACAGGAATCTGTTTAGAAAGAAATTGGGTCCTGTAAAGACTTCACAAAATTTTTCATATCAAAACAGGACACTTCACAAAACTTTTCACATTCAAACAGGACCCTTCACAAAATTCTTTGTCTTAAAAATAGACCTTTCACAAAACTTTTCCATCTCCAAACTGAACCTTTACAAATTTAATCATTTAAAAGTAAAATCTGATCTGTGACTTTTACATATCTAAAGAAAATATGTATATTTTATATGCCTATATCTTAAAAATGTATAGATAAGAACCTGAATATAACAATTATTTCAAATTCACAAAATTATGACTAGATTTTTCACAAATAACTAAGTCCTGAGCCACAGAATTATGGGGGTGATACTAAAGTAAAAGAATAAGACTATTTCTTGTTTTTGTGAGATTTAAAGCCAAATCTGCACATTTATATGAGTTAATTGGCTTCAGATGTTTTGTAAGACACAACTAGGGGGCACCAACTACAATACAGGGTTAGATTTCCTGCTTTTAAAAAGACTATCCAGTAATAAAGAAAAATTATGTAGTTTAATAATTTCTTTTAAATATGATTTTTAGTGTTTGCTTAGATTTAATTTTTCTTTTCATATACTTATTCATGATTTTAATTGATTTTGTCCTTGATAAATTTAAATAGGCTTTACAAAAGTTGAAAAAACGTCCCACACAATCGCGTGAGTCTGGCATTTACCATTTCCGAAATAGTTACAATTCCCAATATATAAAATTTTTATTTTTCTGGGAGATTTTTTTTAAAATTTATATTTTTAGCAATTTATTTTTTGTTAATTACATTTTTAAAGCAGATTAATTTTAAGTTGATAGGTTTGTACTATTCACGATTTCTATTTAAAATTGATAGTATTAGATATATAATATGCACATCTAATGAACTACATGTTTCTGCTTCAAGTTATAGATGCCATATATGATTTATAAGTTTTATATGAGTTATATGCATACCACGGGATAGAATTTAAAAATTGATAAATTCATTCCATTTTGTCAACACAGCAAGTAAATCACCAGGAATGAATAATAAATTATGACAAGTTCAGCAAACGCTCAACAGATTTCGCAAAGTCTGCTTGAATTTACCAGGATCTTTATTTCAACAAAATACCGCTGCTGAAAAAACTAAAACAGAAATTTTAAGGATCAAGCATAGTTCAAACATAGTTGGCATACCATTTGTCAATGGCTCTTAAAAGGGGTGCAAGCATGTCTCAGAAAATGAAATTGTAGTGGTCTATCCAAAAACAAAAATTGTTTCATTGTCATCAACATTTTCATTGTGGCTGATGAAATTCTCAAAACAAAATTTTTTCCTTAAAGTTTTATTTTTAGATATTTACACACATAATCCTAAACTACCCAATTGTGTAGATTTAGCCTAAAAACAGCTGCATTAAGGCTGAACCCAGACAATTGTGTGGGTCCTCCCTAGGCATAACATGACTTTTTTTTTTTTTTTTTTCAATCAAATACAATCTTATCGATAAGGAGAAACTACCCAAACTTTCAATTTTGAAAAAAAAAAAAAAAAAAAAAAAAAAACTGCCGGTTTTAAAGGGATACAAAAATCTTTTCACAATTTTGCCAAAACAGGACCTGTGAGAAAAGTCTGAGAGACCCCCTATTTAATAATTATATTAGGCAATGAGTAATCATATATTTAAGTTTTTCCATAGGTTAACATAGGATTTCATGATCAAGGAATTTCAGTGAAGCAGCCACTTAAGCACTGATAATTCAGAATGTCTACTGACATTGTTATTCAAAGCACAGCTGCCAACTATTATGGAATTTTGTTGCCAATATAATTTTATTGTAAATTTTCTTTAGATTTTTTACAATTAAGGCAGACAACTATTTCTTGAACAGCTAAGTGGCTAAGTCACATATACTGTATATCCTGGTGTATAATGCACATCACTAATTTGAGAGTATGTATTTTTATTTCAAGCATATAGGGGACAGGGGGTATCTTTGAACACTAAATATTTTCTTTTAAATAAATTATATTTTTTAAATATATACGGCAGCACAGTACTACTGCTTCAATGTAACAAGAATACAAAGCTTTACTATTTTGAATGCACACTACTGTCTAAGCAAGATATGTATATTTTGCTTTCTTGAGTCTAAACTTAACAAAATAAAATTGTAAGCTTTTTGTTGATAATCTTGTATACCTAAAATTATAATTTACTATTTAATATCTAAATAAAGATGTTAGCTTTAACTTATAAAGTTCATTTTATTCAAATTTTCAAACCTAATTGAGTAAATAGTTGTAATGCTAAACTCCATGTGATGAGGCACCAGGGTCATTCCACACGAATTCAACCAATGGGTGTGTTGCAGCATAGTCACGGATTATTTTTTTAATTTTTTTTTGTAGACAGACATAGTAGTGAAACCCTCAAATCTGAAATTTAAAACTAATTTGCGCAATATTCACTGAGATATACCCTTTTAAAAAATGGTCATTTTTACCAAATGGCGGCCATCTTGGATGCTATCCCAATGTCTATAAATGTCCATAACTTGACAACTAATGATTCAAATTTTATATTTCTTGTACCAATTTAAAGCTATTTATATAAAGAATGCATATATGATATTAAAACAATGGTAAATTTTTATTTTAATACTGTTTATTACATTTAAACAGAAAATATCACCCTCAAAAATTGGCTTACTGTAATGGGCCATAAAAAAAATGGCCCATCATAATTTTTTTTCAAACTAGCTAAGAACATTGCTCCATATGTATACTTTAAACAGAAAAAAAAATTGGAGAGGTAAAATTTTTCATTAAAGAAAAATAACTTTTTACACATAAGATGTCATTTACCTAACAGTGACTATCTTAAAACACGTAAGTATCTTTGGTTTAACAAATAATGGTTAAAAATATTTTTTTCTGGCATATGAATTAATGTATGAGCATCAATATATAAATAATTCAATTTAGAAATACCAATCAGCAGTTAATTATACTAAAAACACATACATATTAAAATAACAGTAAATTTTCATTTCAATACTTTTTATTTCATATAAAATAATATGTATAATTCTCAAAAAAATATACATAATGGAAAATATTTAGAAGGAAAAAGAGCCATAAAACATTTTGAAATATGGCAGAAATACTAGCTGTAAATCAGTTAAATTCAAATAAAAGATTAAAAATTAATATTAATGAGTTGACATTACTTATTCAGTTCACTGCCAATTTCAATTTAAATGAACAAATCTTGACAAAATGAGTACACAAATCTTGTGTGATACAAATGTACAACAAAAACATCAAATATGTATAAAAGTAAGACTTAGATAAAACTTATATGAAACATATTTACATAAAATAAGAACAGGATACTTACATGGCTATAACTTTATAATATATTGTTGAAAATTACCAAGGATTTAATCTGTCTTGAAGTTTAAGAATAAGAGTTGAATTGCTGTATGCTCCTCTGAAGCAACAGTATATGTTCTTCCTGTAGCAGTCATTGGGGTAGACACTACTTTCATTATATGCTCATATGGAATCCAACAAACATCTGAAGATTTTGGCCATGAATATGATGAAGTAGGACCATGAGGATGCATGAACATAATTTTATAGTCATTGAATTCCTCGCAGTAATCTAAAATCTTACCAATCCACCAATTAACACCATATACACATGCAACATATTGTTCACTTTTAAATGTTTGTGGTTTGTCAGTTTCACTAAATCTCACAGTAGCAATAAAATTTGTTGAGGAGCTTGATACCCTGGAAACCAGTATTTGGCCTTTATTTATTGGCACAAAGCTGTGATTAACCCTTGTTCCTACGATTGTATCTGCCTTTGCATACCTATCTGCTAACTGATTATTGGCAATTTCAATTTCAGATTTTGTTATAAAAAAACTTTCAATTCCTTTAACATATTCTTTTGCAAATGTATACAGATCAAATGCATTTAAGATACCATCTTTGAATGGATGCTGAAGACTTGCTTTGGTGGCCATGCGTTTTATGGTGCCACCTATTCCATCACAAGCTCCTTTTCCGTGGCAAGAGGCAAAAAAAATGCCATTCAGTTTTCACACCATGGTCTTCTTCATGATGGCAGAGATTAATAAAATTTTTGTATTGGACTGATGATCTATCACTAAAATATTTTATGTATTTAATCTGTGGAATTTGTGAAATTAAATAATTGACAATTACTTTTTGAAAAGCCCAAAATGTAGTAGTATCATGAACTAAATGCTCGCTTAATTTCACAGTATCAGTGATACTGTCCCTTATATAAGCAAGAAAGGGGTGAACTGTAACCTGTTCTTTTTGCCAATGGATATTTTGAATAGCATCTTGCACAATGCAAGTATAGTTTTCAGAAAAATCAGCTGAAATAATAGCAGTTTCTGTATTCAATTCATCCTTTGTTTTCTTGAAATATAAACTTTGTGATTTTGCAAAAAAGTGGTGTGAACATAAAGCAAGGCGTTTTGTAATTAAATCATCAACAAATTCATCAACAGGCATAATCACTTTTTTTAATTCTGCTCCATCAATCTTTACCCACTGTTTATAAATAATATCATTACTCATTTCCAATTCATCTAAACCCATTAAATCTTTCTTTAAAATTTCAGGAGATGGACATTTATCACACCTGTGCAACATGCATTCTTCAGATTCAATACAACAAACAAGTTTTTTTAGCAGTGATATGTAGTCATTGATATGAATAGCATGAAGCATAAGTTTAATATTTTGATGGTATACACACACACAGACAGAATGAATACCTTTGCTTCCAGCAGTAACACATTCTCTTGGACGTAGTGAGCAAAACTTAGACAATCCAATTTTTAAGTCATGTTGTTCTTTAAATGCAATATATAAGTCCTTTAAATTGTGCAAAATCAATTTCTTTTGTTTTAATATTCTGCCGTTTTCAGTTCGAACAGATATGAAATATTTTTTTCCAGGACACATGCGGCTGTTATTATCATCATAATAAAAATTAATAACTTTTTCTATAACGTCTGGACTCAGTTTAACACTTTTTCTTCCACTAGGCATCGATAACATCCCTTCTGTTGTTTTAAACTTCCTTGCCTTTTTTACAAGATACTGTGTAGTATTAAAATAAGTCATTGTTTGCTGTATTGTCCATGAATCTGGAACTAGTGTTAGAATTTGAACTTTTTCTTTAAAACATGCGTTTGTAAACTTCTCCAATAATTTATCCATCATAGATGTGCAGTCAGGACAAGTTGTGTCTTTACTATTTTGAGGCTTATTTATGGTTTCAACACCTAATACTGTAGCTGCTTTTGTTGCAACACACTTAGTTATTTTTGAAACTTTCTTTTGCATGTAATTAAGTTTTCTCTTTGAGGTACACCTACTTACCTTTATTGACGATAACTCTAACAATTCACAACTTTTGTTTAATTGTTCTATTACTACTGTGGGTTCATTAAAATCTGAATCAGAGGGGCTTTCTGTTCCTGAGGGGGTTATCCTGTCAACAATAGACATTTTTTTCATATTTACTGATAACAGGAAACACACAATTTTTTTCCTGGAATGAGGATATCTGGATTTGTTTTAGACATATCTAATGATATTGTTTTTAGTGATTTTGCTCTGATGCTATTTGGATGTTTATTAAATGGATCACAACACTGTCTCTGTCTTAAAATATACCATTTTAGATATTTATCCTTGTGAACCTTGCATATACTATTTCCATGGACAAAGCATTTTTCATCTGGGATTACATAATGCAATCTTTTTTTTTAATAACTGCAAATCACGTGAAGACAATTGAAGAACAGGAATCAGATCAGTACTCAATGAAACACCAAGTTTCTTGCATACAAAACACTCCATGTCCACTGTAGAATCTTAAGCACAAAATAACTATTCTATGCCAGTGCTACATTGAAAACATCAACAGAAATGATGTTTAAAAGGGATAGTCAAATTTTTTTGTACATTATGATGTAATATTTCATCATACTTTAATTACAACCAATTAGAAAACAGATGACGATACAGCAGTAATCTTTAAAAAAAAATATCACCAGCATACAACATGATGCAATAATTCATAAATTATGTCAAATATTTTTTTTATTTAAAATTTTATATATAATGCAGTTTATAATAAGCTTACCCACAAAAGGTTTCAAAAATTTTCAACAAAATATTTGTTGGATACATTATGATAAAATTGCATAAACATGTAACATGATGCAATATTACATCAAGATAGAAGATGATGCATTATTACATCATGTTTTGAATTCAAATAATAAGGAAAATAGATTATGCAAGATTAGCATTCATTTCATGAATTCTGTCATTCTTAGTATGTAAATTTATTGAAATAGAAAATACATAAACAGACATATTTATATCTGAATATTTAATGCAACTTGAATGATGTAAATACATGCATACAGCAGAATTTTTCTATAAAGTCACATACAAATGTAAAACTTTTTAAGTGAGCAATTTTTAAAGTAAGAAATAGAAATTTAGGTATAAAAATTGAATTTCTTGCATGGAAAACATTTTGAATAGATTCCACATATACACATGCAGTAAAATCTCATTTATATATATTGCATTTAAAGGTTTTTCACAATTATACATTATATTCTTTATTTATTTTCTTATTTTCTTCAGTGTTAATTTTTTTCAATTATACATTTTTAGCAATGACTTTTTTTTTTTTTTTTTTTGGGGGGGGGGGGGGTGAGGGGAGCAATTGGAGGGTGGTCCTACAAAAAACTTATGAGATTATATTTCATTATAGTTTTACATTAATTCAGGGATTAAAAAATATTTAGTTTTGGCCATTATTTCTTAAATCAGGGATATTTACATGTTTAGATAGTCACTGCTTAGTAAGTGACATCCAATGTGTAAATAGCTATTTTTTTTAAACGAAAAATTTTACCTCCCCAATTTTTTTTCTATTTAAAGTACACATATGGAGCAATGTTTTTAGCAAGTTTGAAAAAAAATTATGATGGGTCATTTTTTTATGACCCATTACAGTAAGTCATTTTTTGAGGGTGATATTTTCAGTTTGAATGTAATAAACAGTATTAAAATAAAAAAATACTATTGTTTTAATATCATATATGCATTCTTTATACAAATAGCTTTAAATTGGTACCAGAAATATAAAATTTGAGTCATTAGTTGTCAAGTTATGGACATTTATAGACATAGGGATAGCATCCAAGATGGCCGCCATTTGGTAAAAATCATCAATTTTCAAAAGGCTATATCTCAGTCAATATTGCACAAATTATCTTAAAATTTTAGATTTGATGGTTTCACTACTACATCTGTCTGTAATAAAAATTTAAAAAAAATCTGTGACTATGGTGCAACAACTTTTCTTTAAATTGGTTGATTTCACATGGAATGACCCACCAATGAACAATTAGAACTATGAAATAAAGAGTTATAGATGCATCTAAATATTATTTTTGAAATTTTTTTTAAGTATGGAATTAAGATATTTTAAGTGTTACTATACTTAATATGAAAGTTGCACTGATGCAGGACTCCAATTACAGGCGAATTCAGGACACACAACACTAATTCATGATTTAGCAGATTTGTCTAACAAACCTAATACTGTTTCATTTACAATGGTAAACATTATTTCGGATTACATAAAACAGGGTTTTATCCATTTTCTATAACAATTTGAATGTAAATGATTTCATTTTAGTTCAATTTCATGCAAAAAAGAACTCTTCATTACATCGGTCAGATTAAAATGTTTAATGTCAGGTTTCTGCGTTAAAATAAATAAATAAATAGAAACATAAGATATATTTTCCATAGGCATCAGATATCAATTTGGTGGATTTTAAGGATATATAAAAAAGTTGCCACAGTTAAACATAATTGGAGGGATCCTCCGTTCTGTCTCAACAATGTCTTTGATAGATACAAATACATTTAAATAATAAAAAAATAGTAATTTCAGTTAAATGTAATTGTGTAATTTTATTCTTATTTTATATTTTGGAAAGATACGCAGTTTTTAATAAAAACTCAATATTTTCATATTTTGTTTATTTGTTATCAAAAGTGTCCCTAGCTTGATCAAAGGTACCCTTACATGGGACAGGCTTGAACAGAAAACTTTCAGCTTTTTAAAGCCTCACAACATATTTAATTTATCTGAAAAACTATTTTATTTCATATGATGCAGGATTACATTCTTTCTCACGAAATATTTAAAATTCAATAAATATAATTCAAGTAAGAAATGTGGATTTTTTTTTTAAATGTTCAAAAGGTGCCCCCCTCTCCCCTACTGCTGTATAACATGCATCAAGTTTTCCCCATGAAAAGAAACCAGAAATACTAGCTATCCTTTGGAATCTAAATAATCCATCCACAAAAATCTGGTTTAAACAGGTTCTGTCTATTATACGCTCAAACTTACTTCCTCCTCATCTGCACAAATGCACAGATCTTTTGGGTAAAGCACCCAGAAGCTTTAAGAAAACCAGAAAGTCTTAATTTGGGATATGTTTAGATCCCATAGAAGGCTCAGGGTTGGTAAAAATCACGATTTTTTTTTAAATAAAAAAAATCATTTTTTTTATATTAATATTTGTGTACTTATTTATGTACATGCATATATTTATTTTTTTCTGCATAGATTCACACATTTCTATTAATTTCATTACATTTCCTAGATAAGAATTCATGATATCTTAAATAAAAATTAAAAATTGCTGCAAATAAATTTAAAAGATTCACTTAAAATTTTATTATTCTACTATTAAATTTAAATTGTTATACATAAATCTATGTATGTTCTGTGTATAAATTTCTAGTTAAGTTATTTATTTTCCATTAATTTGTTATTCCAGTAGTATATGCATAATATATAAACACATAAATGTAACAAAGAATTTTAAATGTATATGCCATTGCAGATTCAGATTCATGAATGTTATCATATAGACTGCAAGTTTATTTGTGTTTTACATTCTTGCCATAATCCCCATCATTTTATCACTACACTATTTGCATATTACTATAACACCTTTTCCAAAAATAGTACTTTTTTTTGGTAAAATAAAGCCTTATTGGATCTTTTTTTCTGTGAACCATTTTTCTTATGTATCAAAAAATCCAAAAGCTCTCTGTAACTGTACTTAGTATTGGTAAATGAAATTATTGTTTCAACTTTTGATTCACACAATACTATACTAATCTAATAATTGACAAAATAGTTACCAGATGAAAAATAATCACATAACTGAAAGCTTAAAACTATCAATTGTCAGTGTTATTTCCTCAGCCGTTGACAATTTCAACAATCAATCATGCTTACTGACAGTAGGAATCTCTGCTTAGTTTAGAAATAACAGGGATTTGTTTAAGAAAAAATTGGGTACGTTATAGGGCCTTTCACAATTTTTTAAATATTTAGACAGGACACTTCATGCAAATTTTCATCTTAAAACAGGGCCCTTCACAAAATTCTTTGTCTTCAAAATAGACCTTTCCCTAAACTTTTCTGCCGCCAGACAAACTTTCACTAATTATTTTAAAATAAAATTTAACCTGTCACAAAACAAATGAAGTCAACAAAGTATCTATTACATACTCTTTTTTTATATATATATAAATGATTTATGAAAAACAAACAAGAATCTATATATAATGATTTTTTCAAATTCACAAAATTGCAGTTAGATTTTTCAATAAATAAAACTTCACAAATACAGGACACAAATCCTGGACAGATGCATGAATAAGGTACTAACTATAGCTTAAGCATTTAACTTGCAAAAATGAACTGATCATCTAAAAAAGAAAATTTAAAAATGAGAGAGCATTTATCAATATTTTTGAGGAATACACTATGGATTAATAATATTTTTAACACAATTGCACTTACTTTCATAAAATAATAGTATTTTGAACTTATAAAAGTTTTATTTAATGTTATTACAAGGTATAATTTTTAATCTGAAATGACGGATTCCTTTTCTTATAACATAAATGATGAATTTCATTCTTATTTAACCTGTAAATATCAATGTTAAAAAAAACTGATTTAAATCAACAATTTTTTTTTTTAAATCATTTGATTTAAATCGAATAACCCTGATCATTGTAACTTTCTTTTACAACAGCATTTTATTCCACACTTGCCAAGATGGGCAGAAACTTCTGAGATGCATTTTCCTTTGCAATTAATTTTGTCGATTAAATTTATTGATAATTATTTGTTATTCCATAAATAAGCTCCTAACTATTATGTCAATAAAATATATAATTGGGTTATTCTCTACAATAGTGCAAAAAGTGTTTCCCAGTCATATAAATGCTCTTAATTTCAATACATTTGTATTTATTTTTATTAGAAGATCTAAACATAGTTTATTAGGGACAGAAAGTAAAATTTAAAAATAAATAAATTTAGTATTTAAAAATGTAATATAAATCATGCAAACATCATTCCCTCACCTTTCCCCCACCTGTACTACCATATTTTATTGCCTATTTTCTTCCATCCAGAAATAAAAATAATTAAAAATACCCTAAGCAAAATTAAGTTCTTATTTAGTTCATTACAAAAAATAATAAAAATATTGTTTTTTACTATTATTATATAGTCTACTCAATCAATTATATGTTTCCCCATGTTAGACCATCATTCCCTCAAACACTGCTATTATCTCAAATATCTACCACTAAAGAGCAGTAGCAGTCTAGCATCCTTCACAGAGAAGAAGCCATTTTGAGCACTTGTCAGTCCAGCAACATAAATTGGTGGTGTAAGATTTTGTTAATTTTTAAAAAAAAAATTTCAGTCAATATATGTGGAAGCGTTTTTATTGGCAGTCATTCCCTCACACAGAATACTCATTTTTTTTACAAATATCAAAAATTTTAATTTTATCATACATTATATATTAAGTGTTACTCTTAAAGGAAACAGTTTGGATTTCTTCATAATTTTGCATTTTCCCCTACAACTAGTAAAAATGTCTTATTTCATCATTCCCTCACATTTTTTTCAGGGTTTTTATTTTATTTTTTCCACAAATTTTTATTTTATTTTTTTTGTTAAGTCAAATTTTTAAAACAATTTCTGCTGCTATTAAAATCTTCAATAATTGATTAATTTCTTACCATTTATCTATTTTTTATGAAAACTTGCATATGTATCATTCAAGTCAGACTGCTTGGCCAAATTTGCAAGTATTGTAGAGAACAACCCAATTATCAGTTTGAAATTCCTCTTCATATGGGTATACTTACAAATTAACCAAAAATTTTATGCTGGACGGAAACTTTTGACCACCACTGTATATATATATATATATAATTTTTTTTACGTTATTGACGCTATGGTATTTAGATTTCAGCAGTGCTGATGAATATTTGCTCTTTGTTATTGAACAACGTGTGAATCAGAGCAATAAAGAAATAAAATATTTTATTTGCAACAGTGGATTTAATTAGATAAATGAAATATATAGTCGGGTTCCCAGGCCACTTTTCTAACTTCTGCCGAGGCCTCTCATGGGACATATCGTTCGAAAGGCCTGTGACCACTCATTCATGTTATGCAGCCCGAGTGACCCCCCCCCCCCCACTTCCACACCTAATAATATCAGGGTTGTAAAAAACCCGGGTTTTTTAGAAAAAACCCAGCCCGGGCAGGTTTTATTAAAAAACCCGGGTTAAATGGGCAATTTTCCCCGGGTAAATTAAATTGCCAAAATGTGGACGATGATTCCACCTTCCTCACAAATAATAATCTTCAGAGTTGCCACTGTATAGGGAAAACTAGAAAATCTGAGGGAATTTAAAAATGAGTATTAAAAACAAGGAATTTTACTAAACTTTGGTACTTTGCAAAATTTATCCGTTGAAATTTTGAAAATTCTCAGAGGAATTACTCTGGGAAAATTTAATATTTTGCTCAGTAAAGCACAAGAAATTTGATTGCCGAAATAAGTGGCAATCCTGATCTCAAACACAATCTTTGTGAACACTTCATAGTCTAATAGATGGGAAAGATTTCATAGTCTTAATAATGATCTCACCATTTTTCTCTGTTCTTAAAATACATATATAGATATGATCACTTTAATTTAAATAACAAAACAAAGGTACTTCTTAGTTAACCTGTCGACCACTGTCGCCAAATTTAACTCATTGACATAATTTTTATTTTAAATAACAAAAGATCAAATAAATTAGTAAAACATTAATAAAAATACAAATAAAACGTCGAATTAATGGTTTTATTGGCATTTAATCTTACAATTAATTAATTAATGGCAACCATTATTGGTATTTAATCTTACAATTTGGGGACAGTAATTTGGTCAACGGGATAACTAAGAAGTACCCAAACAAATTTTAAATTGCAAAGCTATCAATTGTGTGTTTTCCAATTGTTTCCAATCTAAAAGTGCAAGTAAATTAATACAAATATATTTTCCAAGATTCAAAGAAGTGAATAAATAAAACAAAATAACCATAAACTGTTAACAATTACATCATCTGTTCTTTTCCAGAAATATATTTTAAAAAACCCGGGTTTTTTATCTCGTCTGTTTATAAAAAACCCAGCCCGGGCGGGCTGACTACAACCCTGAATAATATACCTAACAATATACCTATATACTTGCTAATACCCATTATAAAAAAAAATTGCGATACTTTAAAAAATAATATATTTGAAACAATATGAGAAGAATAGAATAACATTAATATAAAAAAAAAAAAAATACAAATACTAATAAATTATATTTCAATAAATCTTACCACAATAAATGTTAATCAAGTCGCAATTTAAACCACCTTTTTTTTCTTTAAGCAATTCAGCTTGAAAGTCATAGGGATTTTGGATTTCTACATATTTGAATCCAAATTTTTCAGCTTCTGAAAATCGATCTAAAAATGGAACTTCTGCAAACATTGTGGAGAGGTTCGCGCTAAACTTCAATTGTGAAGTCGTCATAGTCACAAAAACTTTTCGAAAACAATGCCGGCCACAGTTTTAAAACAAGTTCAGGAATGGCAAAATTCCCACTGTCAGGTAAGTCCTCAGAGTAAAGATAAGAAGTTATATAAGCACTAGTTATATGAGAAGTCTATGGGTAAGTCGAATTTCGGCTAAAAACACATGGAATAATAAATGATGAACAAAGAAAGAACCATCAAAGAACAAGCATGCGCAGTGTTGCCAATCTAAAATTGACTTTTTACCTTGGTAGCGCCATCTAGAGACGTAAAATGTAACTGAGAGTCTAATGGAGGGTATTCCAAATATGGGTTCGAGGCTGAAAGAAGTCAAGATGGCCAGATACTACCATAGATTAACATCCAAGATCGGACATTCCCATAGAGCGTAATGGTAATGCGATTGCGATCGTAGCGCCCTTAGTAACAATGGGGAAGAAACTCCCCATCCTTGTAGTATGCTTATTATTGAGTATCTACCTTATTGTGATCTTTCTTTTTTTAATGCTGCATGTTTACGTTTTCGATAGAATCTTACACCGATACATGAACATAGAATAGACATTCTATTTTATATATCTAATATCTATTCTATGTTCATGCACGGATATATGTTTTTTTTTACATGATTAGTGAACGGTTTTAAGTGCAACGAATACTAGGTAAAAATTTCGTCTTGAATGCTATATATCAAAAGCAATGGTGTAATATAAAAATATACGAAATGTTGAACTCTACAAGTCCCAGAAAATTTCATAATTATTCCCCTTTGGCAGGAAAATTTTTATAGCCCGTGTTTTATAAATTTATGAAGTTTAACGTATTAAGCAATCGTTACAATAATCTTTTAAAATTTATGCATTTTCACTTCCTTACAGATAAAATAAAAATATTGTTTTTAATGTAAATAACGTACAATCAATTCAATAATGTTTATAATATTAACATATAAGAAATAATAATAATAATAATACAGATAGGGAAAAATTCCTTTCGACAAATTTTTAGAATTGTATAAATCTAAAAGTTAAAAATAAATAGAGGTACTGACATTACACTCAATAAAATTTTATTCGATATGAATAAATTGACACAATACCTGAATTTGATTTTTTTACAATTTAGTCTTATAAACTTACATATTTGCATTCTTAACAGAATTTTCTGCGGCTTTCTTTTATATTATTAGTCTAATTATCATTTTGTAAGTTAAAAATGAACAATACAAGTACAATAAAAAAAAAAGCAGCTAAATAAATAAAGTAAGCATGAATAGAATATCGTTTGACACCTGCTTCGTTTTAGGAACGAATAGATATTCAAACCATAGAGGATAAACATATTTCTTCAACATAGGTAAATTTCGGAGGTTTGTTAGTTCTTCCCCCTTGCCGATAGTGACGCTAGTACTGTTGCCATTACAGATTTTGCCGTAAATGTCCCATCTTGGTCTCTAATCTATGGATACTACTGCTTTGCCTCATGAACTGTTTCATTGGCTAGCGGGGATTTACATTACACGTCTACGAAGCTTTCCCTTCTTTACGCTAGAAGTTTTTACCTTGACCACGTGATCAAAACGGAGATGGAATATCCTCCATTAGAACGGCAGCTAATTACGCACGCGTTAAGCAATTAAGTGTACTAAATATTTGTTTCTACATTTATATTATTAATTATTTAATATATTATCATTAATTTAATAATTTATTATATTATAATTAATTTAATAATTTATTATATTATAATTAATTTATTACTATTAATTTAATAATTTATTATATTATAATCAATTTAATAATTAATTTAATAATTAATTTATTATTATTAATTTATAGTTGTCAATTTAATAATTATTATTTATTAACTAATATTAAAATATTAACAATTATAAATAGTTTGTAATTTTTTTATATTACACAATTAGTTTATTTATATAAACAATAAAAAATGTTTGAATATTTGATATTTCTTAATTGTTAAACTTATATATATATATATATATATATATATATAATATGTTTAAAAAATATCTAGGAATTCTGACAACACAAATTGCAGTTTAGATTATTTTATGTTGATATTTTGCATCTTTAATAAATAGCAAGCTAGGTTGGGTCAAAGGCAAACATGTTCCAAAACCATGCCCCTCCTTGGATTTCTTTCTGACGGCGTCTATATCTCTTAATATTTCAATTTATATCTTATTATTTTCGAATATTTAGAAAATCGGGGGGTGGCTTCATTTCATATTCCATGAAAATAAGCAGTACTTAATTTAAGTAGTCTTTTTTTTTTTTTTTTTTTTTTTTTTTTTTTTTTTTTTTTTGTACAAATTAATTTCACCTAATGAGTAATTATTTTTTATTGATTAAGAAACTTTTTTATGAAACAATAAATTTTTAATAAAGTAATTTAACAATATAATAAAGTGATAATTTTTTTCAATGTTCAAAATTTATTTATTATTATATTAAAGTTATTTAAAAAAAAAAACTTAGTTTAAAATTTAAAATAATTGTTTTGTATTAAATTATTCAATAATTTATTCATATGAAAATGAATAGTAGTTTTTTCATAAACAAAACATTCTAAAGGCCAAATGTTGTAACAAAAGACAACTGGGAATGGAGATGCGACTTTAAAAATACAGTAGATTCCATTAAATCGGCATATCATGGGACCAGAAATTTGCAGATTTTAGAATTTAAAAAAATTCTGGTCACTGTTTTGTTTACGCTTTTAAAAACTAATTTGAATGTAATACTACGCTCAAAATTATAATGAATGTAAAGTAAATTAAAGTCATGTAAAATAAATTTTTTAAATATTAAGTAAAATAATAAAAAATAAGAAAATTTAAAAAATGTATAGAAAAAATGAAGGTCAAATAAATAATAATGCATAACCTATATTCATAAAAATAAAGATAAATTTTTCTTGAACTATTCAATGAAATTTGTCTCATAAAAATACAATAATAATTTATTTTAAAACTTAATATAAAAAAGGTTTCTTTCATGTTTATTCCGACAGACAAAAAGACCTTCATTAATACATAAATACAATTGTTAATTAAGCATGCAATTGTTAGTAATATCAGCGCTCCTCTAACTTGAAATATTTTAGCTGGACAAGCTGTAAACAAACATGCATGCGCAAACGATGGTCGGACTTTCTGCCGAAATAGCTAAAAGTCCGATTGGTCGGACGAATAGCCACTTCCTACCTGGATCAATGCTTTTTCTGTTTGTGTGTCCTAAAGCTTTTCTCATTGTTCTCTGGTAAAAGCCACTTGATGTGAACTGCTGTATGGGCGTTACTCCAAAGCGTATGCACTTTCAGCACGCCCTTGGCGAAAAATATTTCGCCAAGGGATTTGGCGTATTTCTCCAGCGATGCTACAAAACGTACTGCTTTTCAGCGCGACCGCGAGATGCTTGTTATGTTGATATACAGTATGGGTATTTTAAAAATACGTTTATGTTAATTTTTTGAATGATTTACTTGTACCATGTGAATTTTTTTTTTCTATTATGTATTAAACAAAAGATGTCATAATTCAGTTGGCAGTTATTTTTAGTTTGGTAATTTTAATTCATGTAGCTGCCATGTACTTCGCGAAACAGGTTGATTGTTTATGTTTTATTCTATATAAAACAAATAAGGACATTTTATTTTACACCTTTGAAGCAGTAAAGCAGGGAACCCACACTGTTAAAAATAATCGTGAAAAATTACCTCTGTTTTTAAAGGCTATCTATTTTCTGACCAATGAGAACGCTACATAAACACCTATGAAGCGTTCTCATTGGTCAGAAAATAGATAGCCTTTAAAAACAGAGGTAATTTTTCACGATAATTTTAACAGTGCACATGCGGAAAACTATAGACGGAAATCTGCAGCGGCAAATTTTCCGCTACGCCAAATTTCCCACTTGGAAATGAGAATCACACTTGCGTTTTTCGCTGGCGCTTCCGCGTTAACTACTGCGCATGTCTGTAACAAACCTACATAGTTTGATTTCTACAGATGCTGTCGCGGAAAACGGAAAAAGTTAAAACATGTTTAGTTTAACTACAATTCCGCTGCGTTTTCGCATTTGTACGCGGCAAATATAGGGAATTCGACATACGGCAACGAGTTACGTGACGTCCACATTTTTCTACCTTTTTGACGTCATCATCGCTAATGGAGAGGGAGTTTTGGTGTTTTTCTTGGCGAGTTTCTGGCAACCTCGTATTACGGCTGTTTGTAAACAAATCTGTCTGTAAACAAATCTGTTTGTAAACAAAAAAATTAATAACATCAGCATTACAATTTATAATAAATACTATATTATTTAATATATTGAAGAATATTAATAAAATCAGAATTACAGGTTATCACGGAAATGTTTATTAAATATATGGTGGATGAAAAAGGTTTCATACGCAGCTGTAATAAAAAAAAATATTTTTTCACTCAATATTATTTATTACGAAGAAAGGGAAAATTTGTAGTTACAAAAAAATCACTATTGGTTTGCATACTGCGTACGATTACTTGCATATTTATTAAATGTTCCATTTGAAACACCTATTGTATATACTATATTTATTATACCTATATATTTCGTAAATATTAAGTAATGTGAACAAATTAAATCCCTTTTGTAGTAGATATATTATTTAAAGTATCACACAGCTGAAAAGTGTTTTAAAACTTTTTATCCTTTTTTATGTGTAGTGTGTTTAATTGAATCGATTTTGTTGGTATGTTATTTAAAGTATCACATAACTGAAAAGTGTTTTAAATTTTTTTACACTTTTTCTATTATGTGTAATGCGTTTTACTTTGAAGTTCATCATTAATTTTTTTTTTTTTAATTAATAGAAAACTAATATACTAAAATCTGCCGAGACAGTATCGCAAGGAACCAAGAAAAAGTTCCGTTTTAAACAGATTTCATTTTTAGCTGCTTGATTTAAAAAAAAAAACTGGAGACCTAATATTTTAGAATACTAACAACTTTAGTTCCCCGCCCCCATCTCCAGCATATAGTATTTCATACATTATTTGCAAAAATTAAGCATTTTTTTCTTTAGTAAAAAAAAAATATATATATATAATATTTTAAATATATCTATCCATATACAGTGGCGCGCACCCAGGATTTTTTTATGGGAGGTGCGAGCATTGGTGGCGAAACAAAATAAAATTAGTGAGGGCAAAATTTCTCTGCTTATGATTAGGATAGGTAATTACAAGGAGACACTAATTAATCATCAAATTACCGTAATTAATTCAGTATTTAATAATAATTTATTTATTTTAATGAAAATTACTATATTTAAAATTTAATTTAATTAATAATTTAAAAGTACACTAATTTTTTAATGTGCAGAAGTTAAATACTTGAAGAGCCCTTAAACAAACATTTATAGAATTTCCTATTTATATTTATCTGACCGTGAGACATATTGTAGTTTAAAGGAAAATATCCAAAATAGCCTTGACGAAATGTATTATTGGATGCAAATTTTTGGGCTAGTTCATTTAAACTTTATTTGTCAGTCAGAATTTTTGGGAATTAATAAACTAATAGAGAATTTAATCTGTTTTGGGCATCAGTCAATTCTTGAAAGGCATTGCCTCAAGTCTTGAAAAGGGCGGCTGCACCTACTGCTACCGTGGCTCAGCCGACTATGGAGGCGAGTTGAATTGAATTGGTAAAATTCAGTAAATTCAATTAAAAACATTGTTTCACAATAAAATCTATTTTTCTTTTTACAAATTACTTCAGTTGCAGTTACGTTAATCTCTTTATGTATATATCATAAAGCAGCGCATTTTTAATCTTTATTCTGTCATAGTGGATCTTAAGTACATTTTTAAAATGCATAAGGTTGAAAATGACCTTTCGCTGACACAGGTTGTAATGAGAAGCGTTGCAAATATTTTTAGTAATTTATAGATGTTCAGGTACAACATTTTCTCATATTTCAAAACTGCTTCAATGGCATTCTTGCATCGAGTTATGAAAGTAATTTTTAAAATTTTCTGTACCACAACTTGAATTTGGCGTTCAAAATTTTTGAATTGGTAGAAAGCAAATCATGCGCATAAAATTCACACAATTAAAGAAAATCTTTCATTTCATTTGCTGTTGGAGCATCTTTTCCATTAGGTAGAAGAATTTAAAAACTTTCAAAATGTTGCGGTGCCAAGTGAAATGTTCATTAAGTTGAGTCAACATTTGATCAATGAATGGAATAAAAATATTTCTCCTGAAATACTCTTTTATAGAATCGGCTGGAACATTGGATCTTTGTTTTTGTTTTGATGCAGTTCTTAGCATTTTAAGGTCAATATGAAAGTTACTATCTTTCAAACAAGCTTCATCAAAAATTTCCTTGAAAGGGCTTTACGAATAGAATTTAAGTGAGCCACAACATTGTCAACAAAATTTAAGGCAATTAAAAGGTCACTGTCACATTTTTGCAATAATTTAGACAATGGTAATAGCCTGGGAGGCAGATGAACAGACCATCGCCTTATCCAGTTGATGGCTCAAATTCCAGAATTAGACAGAAATCGATTCGCATATTAAAATGCAACTGGTCTGCCTGCAATTTCCTGCAACCAAAGGTATGAAAACATAGAGGACTGGGAGCAAGAAAACACAATGGTAAACCTACCAGACAGCCACTAAAATCAGGTTTGCAGGTGTTTACTACCAAGGTATGAGTTGACAAACTCGTTGCATTTTAATATGCAAATCGAGTTTTAACTAATCCTGGAATTTCATCCCTCAACTCGATGAGGTGATAGTTTGTGCAGCCGCCTTCCAGTCCATAAAGTGTATGTAAATATATTCTGTAAGGTAAATCTACTAAAAAACAACTTTTCAAAAGTAAAAAAAAAAAGCCAAGCAAAAAAAAAAAAAAAAAAAAAAAAAAAAGAAAAGAAAAGAAAAGAGGTGAAAGTTGTGGCTAAAAAATAGTGTGATATCAAATTTCCAAGCTTATATTACGGTACTTATTTAACATTTTTTGATAAAAATTTACCATGTGTAAGTCGAGTACCTAAGTATGCGTTGTTAGAAAGCCTTTTCTCCTTTACTAAATACATCATAACGTGTTTCTGAAAATTAAATTTTTTTTAATTATGCATGATGGGCTTGGCGGCCATCTTTCCATATTTTACACAAATTTCTAAGCACACAAGTTCATTGTTAAGATTGGAAGTTCGAAATTGTTACTAAAACAAACATTTTATACTTTTAATTTATGGAAATGAGTGCCTAAATATTGGTGTCTAAAAATAAAGCTGAAGTAACTTCAGGTTTCATCTTATGATTCTCTTTTTTCGGATGGGGGTTAATTAATTAGTTAAAGCAGTAAAAATCAATTTGTTTTTTCAAAATAAAAAAATTTCTTAATTTATCTGTCTGTAGCTAAAACTAGAAGTTCAAAATTCTTAATAATGCAAATATGTTACGAGCTTGAGTGCTTAGAAATTTGTGTAAAATATGGAAAGATGGCCGCCAAGCCCATCATGCATAATTAAAAAAAAAATTAATTTTCAGAAACACGTTATGATGTATTTAGTAAAGGAGAAAAGGCTTTCTAACAACGCATACTTAGGTACTCGACTTACATAAGGTAAATTTTTATCAAAAAATGTTAAATAAGTACCGTAATATAAGCTTGGAAATTTGATATCACACTATTTTTTAGCCACAACTTTCACCTTTTTTCTTTTCTTTCTTTCTTTTTTTTTTTTTTTGCTTGGCTTTTTTTTTACTTTTGAAAAGTTGTTTTTTAGTAGATATCAGTTCTTTTTTTAAAACAAATGATATATAACTGAAATAATTCTACTACCTCAAATTAAAATTAGTCCTTGTATAGCCTTTATAAGCAGGGAGCAAACACAATATTATACATTTTGTTTACCTATCATTCATTTTTTATAGTGATTAATAATTTAAAAGTAAGGAAAGTCAAGTTCTTCTTTCAAAGTATCAGTCTTTCTCAATTTATATCTCCTTAAAATTTTCTACGAAAGATGAAAATTTAGTAAAAAACAGAGGCGAAATAAAATATATATTTACAGTTAGTCTGTCAGTTAATTGTTTTTTCCAACTTTTTTTTGCTGACGGTTTTGCAAAATAAATTTACCTTTACAAATACCTACGGTTAATCCGAGAATGAAAACCCGCAGGCATCTAAAGAATCGAAGATCTGTAAATCTAGCAATTCTAGACATAATAAAGGAACATTTTTGATAAAAAAAATCTAAAAATTTAAAGATATAAACTGTACATATAACTTCATCTTCATTTAGATCGTGTTATAGAGAAGAAATAATAAATATGTAATTTTACTCAAGTCTGTTTATCCATACCTATTTGCATAAATGTGAGGATATTAATTTACTATAAAATTTCCCCTAAATTGATTATCTTTAATAGTCTATTATTAAAGCCGCATATACATTAGAATTAAATATTTTTCGGTTAAAATTTGCCTGAAATCTATAGTCTTATCGTTCGTCAAATTTGTTTTTTTTAATGCCCAGACTCTTTTTCTGAACTCTGACAAAAGATCACAGACATATTGAAGCTATCCAAATTCTTATATCTTTCTATCGTATTTCCTTTTTTGAGGGGGGTGTGAGGAAGAGCCCTTAAGAACTTCGTTTTGCTCTCAGAATTCTGAATTATTCATTCAAAAGATCTACCTACATAAGTCTTGTTGCAGAATTTTCATTAGTTAAGAGTTGCATCAAGTTATACATCATGTGAATCTATTAAATTAATTTTGTGAAATACTAGATGGGAGCCATTGATATTTCCAGACCATTTGCCTGTATTTTAAACTTGAGTCATTTACTACTATTCATTAATTTTCTATACGAATTAAAGAAGTCGTTGTTTCCATGCCAACTGTACCTTTCAATATTGCTTGCTTGTTTGTTTGTTTGATTTATTGAACACATACATCATATCACATGCGAATCACGGCGGGATTCGAATCAGCTTTCACCTACGCTCTCAAGCGATTAGCGGCATGGTGTCTTATCCACTCAGCCACAGTGGGCCACTATTGCTCTCTCTAATGCCCAGATACTCAAATTTTACCAACTGCACTTAGAATCATGGTCATAACACAGAATATTTATAGGTTAGAGCAGTGTTGCCAGTGGGCTACTTTTTTTAATTCAGATATCTTGATTGCCAGCACTTATTATAAACGGTAAAATTCCCATTGTTTTCGCCTTAATTAATATATCATTAAATAAGGCACATTTTACAATTTCAAAAAAGTGGTGCCAATCAAGTATCTGAATTAAAAAAAGTAGCCCATCTGGCAACACTGTGTTAGAGTGGTGACATATGCACAAGTCGTGTACTCATATTCAATTTTTTGTCCAAAGTACGGTAACTCAGTTTTCAGTAATAGACGAGGAAGATTTCAATTAAACTAACCAGAAAAGTTAACAAACATTGGCTTCCTGATTTGATTTTATTCAGAATGGACTTTACCCAAGAATGGCAACAGCCACGCCTCTGCGGGGAAAACTCTCCGAAAAAAACTGTTTATTGGACGAAGGGGATGCAGTGTTGAAATGTTCTTTATGCCTATTGGTGTTTTTCTTCTGTTTACCCGCGGCTGACGTCACATGGGTAAAGTCCATTGTTTTAACCAACCAAAGTTAATGTCCGGGATCCAGATAAATTTTTCTCTGTTAGTAAAATTACATTGACCAATCAGTAGCCTTTATCCTTGCAGGCTTTACGGTGTTTACTGCAAACATCAAAAAGTTCGGAAAAATGCAGACATCTGATTGATCAATCCCATCCCGCTAATAGCGTAATATCTATCTTGATCCCGGCCTATTCAACGCCCTTTAAATATTGGAGAAAGCCTTGACACGTGTCAGAAAAACGTCACACAAAGCAGGCAAAACAAAGAAGAAAAATGATTCATTGGCTCGTTCATATTCACGAGCCGATGAATGATTTTGTTTCTTTGCTTTGTCTGCTTTGCGTGATGTTTTCGTGACGCGAGTCAAGACTTTCTCAAATATTTAGGAGGCTTTGGCTTATTTCACCACCATGAAGTTATGAAAGGAGAGGAACAGACATGTCAATCTTCCCGTGTGAAAAACTAGTTACCAAAAAAAAACGAGTTCTTTCCCTCTCTTCTGCCCTTTTTTCTCTTGATTTTGACCGATAGCAGCCCATTTAGCAGTCTCCAGTACAAGATGCCGCTATATACGGTGGACGCAGGAGGGAGGGTGTTAGCGCGACCAATGACATAATAGGCCAGTTCATGATGTTTAAAAGTCACACGGAGTTGGATCGAGGCTAACGAAAAAGACAGGCTACCGCGGTGGGTCCGATTCTTCTTTTTTTACAAACCGATGGAGTCACGTGATGCTCTTTTCACGCACCTTCTTTGGTGCATTCGAACATCACGTGACTCCAGCGGTCTGTAAAAAAAGAAGAATCGGACACACCGCGGTAGCCTGTCTTTTTCGTTAGCCTCAGAGTTGGATCATCTTTACACGATGATTAGTACAAAGCTGCGCGCCGATTTTTTTTTTGTGTCCATTGCCGTGTACAGATAATCAACTCCGTGTGACGTTATGAACTGGCCTTATATGTTGTTGGCCACAGTTTAGGAAAAGCTACAAATGACTTCATCTATATCTACTCCGAGGTAAACGAAAAAGACAGGCTACCGCGGTACTACAGCGCCTAGAATATATAGTGTGGAAATCGGCTATCCCAGTAATACTTTAAAAAGTGCTAATATATTGGATCTCTTAAATTTCAAATGATGTTGAAATCCAATGAGTCGATCACAGCGATATCAGCAAGATATTTCCTAAAACTTCAAGACGATTTGGTAACAGCGTCTAGAATACCTAGTGTGGAAATATTTTATTAAACAACGCTAAAAATTTGTATCCCGTAAATGATCGACGATACTGCTAAAATCCCAAGTGTCGATCGCAGCGAAATCTGCGGGATTTTCGTATTACATCGTATAGACTAGCAATATCTTGCAGTTATAGAAAATATCCTGCAGATGTCGCTGCGATCTGTATATTTCAGCAGCATCGTTGCACATTTAAGGATACAATATTTTAGCACTTTTTTAAGTATTACAGGGATAGCCAATTTCCACACTATATATTCTAGGCGCTATAATTTGGTCTAGACGCTGTAGCGTTTTTTTTTACATTTTATTAACATACATCTGACCTGTGTGCTTGGCGTCAAGCTCGCTGTAATAATACGATGTTTACTTTGAAAGTTTATCACAGATGTCGCTGCGATCAGCTCCCTGGATTTCAGCGTCAGTGCACATTTAAGGGATACAACTTTTTAGCGCTGCTTGGATAGCAAACTTCCACAGTATGTATTCTAGACGCTATAGCGGTGCATTACACGTGTCTCTTTCTTCTTTAAAAAATATCCTGCAGATGTCGCTGCAAATGACTGTTTGGAATTCAACATCGTTGTACATTTAAGGGATTCACTATTTCCGCGCTTTTTTAAGTATTGCTGGGATAGTCGATTTCTACAACATATAATCTAGGCCTATAACGGAGCTATAGTATCTAGAAGATTTAGTTTAAAAATCGGCTTATTAAAAAGGTGCTAAAAAATTGTATCCCATAAATGTTGAACGAGGCTGAACGATGAATGTCGATCACAGCGACATATGGTAATTCCAACGTAACTATTTCAAAATACATCAAATAAGAAAACGTTTCGCTCAGAGAAGATCTGGAAAATGTTGCTGCTATCGACTGTCATTCAGTATTTTTCAATATTTATGGGATTCAATTTTTAGCAATTTTTAAAGTATTACTGGAATAGCCGGTTTCCACACCATGACCATGATCTAGGTAGATTTTTCTTTGTTATCGCAACGAGATTGACCAATCAGAAGCCAGAATTATTGCTAACTTTTCACTGTTTGCAAAAATGTACCTGGATCTCGGCCTATATTTCTAGACGTTATAACTGAGCTCAGGAATAGTACAGAAAGCAAACTCCGTATTGTGATACATTAAGGCCGGGATCCAATTAGGAACAAGTGTGTCGCTATAACGAAGTAGCGACATATGGCCAATAAAGGTTTATTGGTAGAAGTGATAAAAACAAATCGTTAAAGGTCTTTGTGAGCGTGTCATTATCGTCAGGCTAATGCATATTGAATTATTTCCCTAGTCTAATAAATCTCGTCCGTGCGCGTATCGTCTAATGGAGGATATTCCAAATATGGGTTCAAGGCTGAAAAATTCACGTGGTACCGGCAATTTACCTAAAGAACTTCTAACTGATGAGAAGGGAAACAGGAAACTACTACTGCTTTCTCCCGTGAATTGTTTCATCTGCTAGCGGGGTTTTACATTACGTCGACGGAGCCTTCCCTTCTTTACGTTAGACGTTTTTGCCTTGACCACGTGATCATAACGTAGATAGAATAGCCTCTATTCTAGAAAGTGGATTGCCGTACTATAGCACCTAGAATATATAGTACAGCGCCTAGAAGATACAGTAATGGAAAACGGCTATTCCTATAATGCTTTAAAAAGTGCTAAAAACTTGTATCCCATAAATCTCCAACAATGCTCAGCGGCAATATGCTGATACGAGCGCCATCTCGTAACTCTTTTCATTATAAACACTGAGTTTTCAAAAATTATAGAATGTTAAATATCGGAAACTATAAATATAAGATATTTTGTCTGTTATAAGCTAATTTAGTTAAGGAATGACGTGAAATAGGTTAAAGAGTCTCTTTTAGAATGACTATCGTTTTTAAATCACTACGATGGCGCTACTATCGACATCTTGTTATTCAACATCATTGTACATTTATGGGATTCAATTTTTTAGCACTATTTTGTAGCCGTTTTCTACACTGTATCTTCTAGGCGCTGTATATATAGTCTGGAAATTGGCTATCCCTGTAATACTTTAAAAAGTGCTAAAATATTGAATCCCTTAACTGTGCAATGATGCTGCTGAAATATACAGATCACAGCGACATCTGCAGGATATTTTCTCAAACTACAAGATATTGCTAGTCTATTCATTGTAATACTAAATCCCACAGATGTCGCTGTGATCGATACTTGGGATTTTAGCAGGTTCAAGGCTGAAAAAGTCACGTGGTACCGGCAATTTACCTAAAGAACTTCTAACTGATGAGAAGGGAAACAGGAAACTACTACTGCTTTCTCCCGTGAACTGTTTCATTGGCTAGCGGGGATTTACATTACGTCGACGGAGCCTTCCCTTCTTTACGTTAGACGTTTTTGCCTTGACCACGTGAACATAACGTAGATAGAATAGCCTCTATTCAAGAAAGTGGATTGCCGTACTATAGCACCTAGAATATATAGTGTAGAAATTGGCTATCCCTGTAATACTTAAAAAAGTGCTAAAATATTGTATCCCTTAACTGTGCAACGATGCTGCTAAAATATACAGATCACAGCGACATCTGCAGGATATTTTCTCAAACTACAAGATATTGCTAGTCTATTCATTGTAATACTAAATCCCGCAGATGTCGCTGTGATCGATACTTGGGATTTTAGCAGTATCGTCGCACTTTAAGGGATACAAATTTTTAGCGTTGTTTAGATAGCATATTTCCCCACAAGGTATTCTAGACGCTGTGGCCATACTTTCGGCAAAAACTTGAAATGAGCATGCTTCCTGTGCATCAGTGGCGTACCCAGGATTTTATTTCGGGGGGGGGGGGTTACTTAAATTTCTATAATGTTCTAAATCTTACGAAACACGTTGAATTGTGTTATAAACAGAAATCATTTTTGCCAGTATGGCCGTAACCAGGGGGGGGGGTGGAGGGGAGGGGCAGGGGTGACTTTGTTCCGAATTTTCCGAAAATTTGAAAAACTTTGTCCAGTCCAAAAATTCGGACTTGTAAAAATCGCGATTTTTGACATGGTCGCCGAAAAAAATCACTTTCATCAATCGTTCGCAGAAAAAAAACCTGCAATTTTTTTAAAGGATCCGAAAAGGAAAAAACCGAAATTTTGTCACAGGGCCACGGATAAAATGCGAAGTTTGTCAAAGGATTGGGAAAAAAAAGTCAAATTTCGTCAAATGCTCGCGGAGAAAACGCTAATTTCATCAAATGAGCACAGAAAAAACCCGAATTTCGTCATAAGGCCGATGAAAAAACGCCAATTTCATCAAAAGTTTGCGGGAAAAATACAAATTTCGAAAAAAGATTGCTAAAAACACTCATTCCGTCAAAGGGTTGCGAAAAAAAAGCTAATTTCGTCAAAGGGATATGGGAAAACGTGAATTTCGTCAAAAGGGCGCAGAAAAGCGCAAATTTCATCAAAAAGAGGAGAAAAAACGCTAATTTTGTTAAAAAGCCGCGCAAAAAATGCAAATTTCGAGGAAGGATTGCGAAAAAACGCGAATTTCATCATACGGCCACCGAAAAAGCGCGAATTTCGTCAAATGACCACAGAAAATACGCGAATATCGTCAAAGGGCCACAGAAAAAACGCAAATTTCGGCAAAGGATTGCTAAAAAAGCATGCATTCCGTCAAAGGGACGCGGAAAAAACGCGAATTTCGTCAAAAGGTCGCAGAAAAACGAAAATTTCACCAAAAAGACGAGAAAAAGAAGAAAATTTCGTCAAAAAGCCGCGGAAAAAACGCAAAATTCGACAAAGGATTGCCTAAAAAACGCGAATTTCGGCAAATGACCACAGAAAAAACGTGAATTTCGTCAAAGGGCCGCAGAAAAAAGCAAATTTCGTCGAAAAGCCGTGGAAAAAAGCAAATTTCGATAAAGGATCTCGAAAAAAAACGCGAATTTCATTAAAAAGTCGAGGGGAAAACGCGAATTTAGAAATAAAGATCGCTTAAAACACGCATTCCGTCAAGGAGCTGCGACAAAAAAGGCTAATTTCGTAAAGGATCGCTAAAAAACGCGAATTTCATTAAAAAGACGAAAAAAAAACGCGAATTTCGTCAAAAATCCGAAGAAAAATCGCAAATTTCGACGAAAGATTGCATAAAAAATACGCTAATTTAGGCAAATGACCTCGGAAAAAACGCAAATTTCTTCAAAGGGCCGCTGAAAAAACGCAAATTTCGACAAAGGATCGCTAAAAAAACACGCATTCCTTCAAAAGAAAGTGGAAAACGCGAATTCCGTCAAAAGGACACAGAAAAAAACGTGAATTTCGTCAAAAGACCGCAGAAAAACGCAAATTTCATCAAAAAGACGAGAAAAAAGCGCAAATTTCACCAAAAAGCCGCGGACTAAACGCAAATTTCGACGAAGGATTGCATAAAAAAACGCGAATTTTTTCAAATAACCTCGGAAAAAACGCGAATTTCGTCCAAGGCCGGAGAAAAAACGCAAATTTCGACAAAGCATCGCTAAAAAAAACACGCATTCCGTCAAAGGGAACTGGAAAAAACGCGAATTTCGTTAAAGATCGCAAAAAAAAAAGAAAAAGCAGGGTCACAAAGAAGGGCCACAGAAAAACGTGAATTTCGTTAAAAGACTGCTGAAGAAAAGCGAATTTCGTCAAACAGCCGCGAAAAAACGCTACTTTCGTCAAAGAAAACGTGAATTTCATCAGAGCCGCAAAAAAAGCGAATTTCATCAAAAAGACGAGAAAAAAAATCGAATTTCGTCAAAAAAGCCGCGGAAAACAGCAAATTTCGACGATGGATTTCGTAAAAACACGCATTTTGGCAAAAATCTGCGAAAAAAAACTTTAATTTCATCAAAAACCCGCCGAAAAAACGCGGAAAAAACACAAATTTCGACAGGATCACGAAAAAAACGAAAATTTCATCACGGATC
This sequence comes from Maratus speciosus, assembly GCA_963932465.1. Lineage (NCBI taxonomy): Eukaryota > Metazoa > Arthropoda > Arachnida > Araneae > Salticidae > Maratus > Maratus speciosus. The sequence continues at coordinate 355,841,524 of OZ010796.1, read as the reverse complement.
CGCGGAAAAAACGCAAATTTCGACGGAGTACGTAAAAAAACGCGAATGTTGAGCAAAAAGCCGCAGAAAAAGCGAATTTCTTCAAAGGACTGCAGAGAAAACGCAAATTTCATCAAAAAACCGTGGAAAAAACACAAATTTTTGGCATGGAGATGCGACTGAAAAATGAATGTTAATAAACTACTTTTACAGTCAACTCTTCCGCACCGGATTTCCGATTTAGCCGAAATCGACTTGTGATTAGCTGTAGTGTTACTGTGCATTAACATTCTTCCGCACTAACAATCTTGGCGCCCGCCGACTGTGAGCGAAATTAAAAAACTCCTTAAATTAAACTACTTTTAGATTTGTCGAATTTACTTGTAGGTCTCTTGAACTGACCATATACATTTTCCAATGTCCATACATCCAATAAAACAGGCATGGAGCTATTTTTCAGACATTTGAAAATTGATTTTGTGGTTTCAAGTAAATTTGGTCGCAGGACTGAGGAATATATTGAATTAACAAGAAAAACAAATTCGTGGCATGCCAGAAAATTAAACAAATTTATCTGAAAAAGAAGGAATATCAGCCCTTTTTTCATTTCACTGCGATCTCTTCGGAGGTGGAATGGAACTGTAACCTCATAACTCCCGTCGCCATCTAATTCTTTGGGTCTATGCTGGGGCATCACTGTGCACTAGTATATGGGACTAACCAGAATAGCTGCGTCGCAGAAAAAATTAAATTTTATCTCAAAAGAAAGAAAAAAAACAGGAGTTTTTTTTTCATTTTTGATTACTTCGAAAGGGCCCTATCAGCCCCCTTCCCCTCATTCGGTATACTGTGGTGTAATTGTGCGCTGATATGAGACTAGCCAGAAAGTTTAATTCGTTGTATTGCAGAAAACAATTGCATTACAAATTTATCTGAAACAAACAAACAAAAAAAAAACCAGCACTTTTTTCATTTCATTTTCAACTATTTTGGGAGAGGTCTGTAACCCCATCACCCCCTTTCTACTTCTTTGGGTATAATGTGGTGTCACTGTGCACTAATATTGAACTAAACAGAAGAGTGTGGCTAGTCTGTTGAATGATAGAGAAAAAAATGCAAATTTATCTCAAACAGAAAGAAAAAAAGCAATTTATTTTTCGACTATTTCGGTAGGAGGGCTGTAAGCCCATCAGCCGCCTCCCCTTCTTTCGGTAAGCTGTGATGTCAGTGTGGACTAATATGGATTTAACGAGAATGGCTATTTCGCTGTATGGCAGAAGATAAATTACAAATTTATCTCAAACAAGAAGAAAAAAATCAGCCTTTTTTTCATTTCATTTTCGACTATTTAGGAAGGGGCACCCCATTAGCCCCTTTCACCTCTTTGGGTATAATGTGGTGCCACTGTGTACTTAGTACTAGTATGGAACTAAAGAGAAGAGAGCGGCTAGTCTGCTGAATGATAGGGGGCAAATACTAATCTATCTCAAACAAAAAGAAAAATATCAGCACTTTTTCATTTCATGTTCGACTTTTTGGGGAGAGGGCTGTAACCCCATTAGCCCCCTTCTAGCTTTTTGGGTATAACGTGGTGTCACTGTACACTAATATGGAACTACAGCGAATGGAGCGACTAGTCTGTTGAATGATAGGGGAGAAAATGCAAATTTATCTCAAACAGACAGAAAAAAAATCACTATTTTTTCATTTCATTTTCTACTATTTCGAGAGGAGGGGGCTGTAATTCCAACAGACCCCTCCCCATCTTTGGGTATGCTGTGATGTCAATGTGGACTAATATGGAGTTAACGAGAATGGCTATTTTGCTGTATGACAGAAGAAAAAAATACAGATTTATCTTAAAAATGTAAGGATAAAACACTTTTTCATTTAATTTTTCGACTATTTCTGGTTTGGGGAGGGGTGGAGCAGTAACCCCGTCAGCCCCCTTTCTCTTCTTTGGTGTCGATATGGACTACTATGGAACTATATGGTGAAGGAAGCATATACTCTGTTGAACGATAGGGGAAAAATGCAAATTTATCTTAAACAAGCAGAAAAAATTCAGCACTATTTTATCATTTCATTTTTGACCATTTCGAGAGGAGGGGCTGAAATTCCATCAGCCCCCTCCCCATCTTTGGGTATGCTGTGATGTCAATGTGGACTAACATGGTGTTAACGAGAATGTCTATTTTGCTATATAACAGAAGAAAATATTACAGATTTATCTTTAAAAAATAAGGAAAAATTACTTTTTCATTTAATTTTTCGACTATTTCGGGAGGAGGAGAGGCTGTAACCCTGTCTGCCCCCTTTCTCTTCTTTGTTGTCAATGTGGACTAATATGGGACTAATGAGAATGACTAGTCCGCTGTATGATTGAAAAAAATTAAAACTTTTTCCAAAACAGAAAGACGAAAAAGCAGCACTTTTTCATATCACTTTCGAAAATTTCGGGGGGGGGGGGGCTGTAGCCCCATCAGCCCCCCCTTGGGTACGCCCATGCTGTGCATATATCACCACTCTTATGTATGCAGGCTCTCTGTTATGGTGTTGGTTCTGAGCGCTCTTTGTTAAATTTCTATATTTGTGTTTTAGAGAAAGCAGTACAGAAAAGTACTGTTACTATGGAAACAACAACTTCTTTAATATCGAAAGGTATAGCAAAGGAGTTCAGAATCAGTGCCTTAAATAGTTTCGAATATGTATTGTTGTTATGACAATCAATACCCTTCCTGGATGTGGAAATGCAAAATTGTGTTCAACATAATGGAGGATATTCCATCTACATTTTGATCACGTGGTCAAGGTAAAAACTGCTATCGTAAAGAAGGGAAGGCTCCGTAGACGTGTAATGTAAATCCCCGCTAGCCAATAAAACGGTTCATGAGGCAAAGTAATAGTATCTTTCCTTCTTATCAGTTAGAAGTTCCTTGGATAAATTACCGGTGTCACGTGACTTTTTTCAGCCTCGAACCCATATTTGGAATATCCTCCTTTGTGCGCAATCTAGATAGATTTTTGGCTGTCAGAGAAACGAGATTCATGAATTAGAAGCCTGCATTTTTTTTTAACTTTTCACTGTTTGCAGAAATGCAGGTTATTGATTGGCGATTCTCGTTTCGCTAACAGCGAAAAATCTATCTGGATCCTAGCCTACATTTCTACAAACATTGCACTTCATCCACGGCACTAAAAAAATGACTTAAAAGTTTCATGACATAGGCCGGGATCCACAAACAGCAAATATTCTCAAACATGCAGGCTTCTGATTGGTCAAACGCATTTCGCTAACAGCGAAATATCTACCTGAATCTCAGCCATAGTTATCTTCGATGAAATCAATGCAAAAGGATAATATAAAAGAAAAGTATAAGATTTCTAAAATATTTTGGCAGGTTTATCGCTATTTGGCATAATTTGTAAACTTTAGAACTAATTAACAGTTTTTCGTTAATTATGAATAGAAAATTAAAGTTTTTAAAGCTGAATTTTATAAAAGCACGTAGACTGAGTAAATATCTATCCAAAAATTCAATCCTTACTTTTTTCTGTCCATTATTTAAGTCTCTACCTCAATTGAAACATAAGTTGTGACGAAGAAAATAAATCTGTCATTTTCAGTATCTCGACGTTATTTTAAAAAATCTATATCTCTGTTTATAATTAATTTATGAGGATGCACTTGATCTCAAATTGAAGATCTTTTTTATTAGGTAATTCTAGTGTTGGTTTTATTTTTCTGCGATGATTGCTTCTTTTGATATGGGAAATTTTACGCTGGCATATTTCGTGTATTTAACATGGAGAAGTTGTCATCAGTATAATAAGCAGTTACGGTGTCTTGCCGTTATTGTTGGCGTCTGTTTGGCGGGGTTAGCATTTTTTTTCAGCTTGGCTTGGCAGAACGACCGTCCTGCTTGATAAAGAAATTATGAAACCTAATTCACATAACGAATTTTTCAAAAGTTTTGGAAATTCCAGCAGACAAGCTCGTAATATGTTTGTATTGTTAAGAATTTTGAACTTCTAGTTTTGGCTACAGACAGATAAATTAAGATTGTCTTTTATTTTGAAAAAAAAAAGACAAATTGATTTTTACTGCTTTAACTAATTAATTAACCGCCTCCGAAAAATAAAAGAATCATAAGATGAAACCTGAAGTTACTTCAACTTTATTTTAAGACACAAATTTCTAGGCACTCATTTCCATAAATTAAACGCATAAAATGTTTGCTTTAGCAACAATTTCGAATTTCCGATCTTAACAATGTACTTGTGTGCTTAGAAATTTGTGTAAAATATGGAAAGATGGCCGCCAAGCCCATCATGCGTAATTAAAAAAAAATTAATTTTCAGAAACACGTTATGATGTATTTAGTAAAGGAGAAAAGGCTTTCTATCAACGCATACTTAGGTACTCGACTTACGTATGGTAAATTTTCAATAAAAATGTTAAATAAGTACCATAATATAAGCTTGGAAATTTGATATCACACAATTTTTTAGCCACAACTTTCCCCCTTTTTCTTTTCTTTGTTTTTGCTTGGCTTTTTTTTTTTTACTTTTGAAAAGTTGTTTTTTTAGTATATATATATATATATATATATATATATATATATATATATAACTATTAATTTATCAATAAACAATAATTTTAAATGAAATAGATGAACTAGTAAGACATGAAATTTAACTAAGAGGAATTACCTGATTAAGATAATTTGAATCTTAATGTAATTTTATAACAACATAAAAATATTAATGAAACTTTCTAAAAATCTTATGCTTACAGAAAAAATATATTAAATAACATAAAATTCAACTAACACATCATCTACATTTTTAAAGTACATATAATAATTTTAATATATCAATAAATTCTGAATGCTATATTACTATCCTGTATCAAATTTGACGATAAATGGTAATTTTAAATTAAATACTTGAACTACTAAACCAGGAAAATTAATTTAAATGAACTAATAGATCATCTGCATTTTAAAAATACAGATAATATATCAATAAATTTTGAGTGCTATATTACTGTACTGTATTAAATTCGGCTAGAAATTTGGCGATAATTAGTAATTTTAAATTAAATACTTGAACTACTAAACCATGAAAATTAATTAAAACGAACTAACAGATCAACTACATAGCAGAAGTTTAAAATATTAAAACTAATGATCTTAATACTTTTAAAAATAAGAAACTTAAAAAAGTTTTTCAAAATTAAAAAAATTAAAAAGTTTACAAAATTTAAAAAAAAAACTTAAAAAAAATAAAAACTTTAAAAAAATAATAACTTAAAAAAATAAAAACTTTAAAAAAAGTTAAAAAAAATTAACTTGTCAAACTGAAAAATAATATTTAAAAAAACTTCATAAATTAAGTTTGCAAAAGCAAGTTTACCTTGCTGTACATGTATATGACTTTCATTATGTTATTGTTTAATAATATGTATCCTCTTTATATTAGATAAAAGCATAAGATTAATATATATATTTATATATACTTAATACAAATATTTATAAGTAAAAAGAAAAAAATAACTTTATAAAATTTAAAAATTAAAAATTAAAACTTTGAAAATAATAAAAAATAGAAAAAAAAATAAATTAAATATTAAAAAATTTAAATAAAAAAAAATAAAAATAAACATAAATAAAAATAAAAAGTTTACAAAATTAAAAAATTAAAACTTTGAAAAAAAAATAAGTTATCAAAATTAAAAAAAAATATTTAAGAAAACTTCATAAATTAAGTTTGTAAAAGTGAGTTTACCTGCCTATACATGTAGATGACTTTCACTCGACTTTGTATATATATATATATATATATATATATATATATATATATATACTTAATAAAAATATTTATAAGTAAAAAGAATAAAAATAACTTTATAAAATTAAAACTTTGAGAAAAAAATAATAATAATAAAATTAAAATTAAAATTAAATAAATAATAAAAAAAAAAAATAAAAATTGAATTAAAAAAATTAAATTAAAAAATAAAAATAAAAAGTTTACAAAATTAAAAAATTAAAACTTTGAAAAAATAAGTTATCAAAAAATATTTAAGAAAACCTCATAAATTAAGTTTGCAAAAGTGAGTTTACCTGCCTATGCATGTAAATGACTTACACTCGGCATTCAGTTTATATATCATCTTATCAAAATGCATAAATGAAAACTTTGTCTAAACATATAAATTGATTTGAATATCTATACCTTTTAAAAATCATTTATCTTTCTATAACTATTGAAATTTATTAATAAATATTATGTAAGTGAAACATAATTTGTGTGTTATTTTTTATTCTAAAACCACTTAAATTTTATCTAAGAAATTGTATTCCATTAAAAAATTAGTTACTGTGCATTCATATGATATTTTACTAAAAAGAAAATACTCATTGGTTATTAAACAGCATTTTATGCATATCCATACTATAAAGAGGGCGCGACCAGAATTAGTCACCGAAAGGGGCGCCAACTTGGCGATATCTCTAATATTTCGCCAAATTCCTGTAGACATTCAATGAGAACCAATAAAATATTACTTGCTTACAGAAAATCAACAAATTGACAAATTTTGTTTAAGTAATTATTATATGCAATTAAACAATAGTTACTAAGTATCCAACTAATATTGTCTAAGTAATTATTATATGCAATTAAATAATAGTTACTAAGTATTCAACTAATATTGTCTAAGTATTCAACTAATATTATACTAAAAAAGAAAAAATATATAATATTTCAAATTTTGTCTAAGCAATTGTATTCAATTAAGTAAACATTTACTAAGTATTCATATAATATTATACTAAAAAGAAAAATATATATAATATTTCAAATTTTGTTTAAGTTATTGTATTCGATTAAGTAAATAATTACTAAGTATTCATATAATATTATACTAAAAAGAAAAAATAAATATAATATTTCAAATTTTGTCTAAGAAATTGTATTCAATTAAGTAAATAGTTAGTTACTAAGTATTCATATAATATTATACTACATAGAAAAATAAATTTCATATTTCAAATTTTGTCTAAGTAATTGTATTCATTAAGTAAATATTTATTAAGTATTCATATAATATTAAACTAAATAGAAAAAAATAAATACAATATTTCAAATTTTTGTCTAAGAAATTATATTCAATTAAGTAAATATTTATTAAGTATTCATATAATATTATACTAAAAAGAAAAAATATATAATATTTCAAATTTTGTCTAAGTAATTGTTTTCAATTAAATAATATTTACTAAGTATTCATATAATATTATACTAAACAGAAGAAAATATATAATATTTCAAATTTTGTCTGAGTAATTGTGTTCAATTAAATAATATTCACTACGTATTCATATAACATTTTTACTAAAAATTGTATTCAATTAAGTAAACTATTACTAAGTATTCATATAATACTATACTAAAAAAGAAAAAATATATAATATTTCAAATTTTATCTAAGTAACGGTGTTCAATTAAATAATATTTACTTATCATCCACCCTGTATATAAAAACTGTTAGCTTGTGTTACCACACAATTCTTCAAAAAAGGATAAAACCACCATTCAAAATGAATATTTAAAAATAATAAAATAAAATATTTTGCTATACTCTTTTGACCTATGAGTTTATTTTTTCAAAGTGATAGAGTGTGGTACCCTCTATTACAACTTTTAATGAAATGTTATATTCGTACGTTTATAACTAAAGAAATAAACAATCATATAATAATTAAAAATATATATCATGTTTATAAAATATCAAACTAAAAATTTTAATACTATGATTCATACTTTTCAAAAATTAAAAACAGTTAATACTATTCTTCAAAAAAGAATAAAACCATTAGCATTATATATATCACCCCATCACTTGTATAAACAACCGTTATTCGCTTATTAATAATGAATATTATCATATATTACCATGCAATTCTTCAAAAAATGATAAAACCATTAACATAATATATCATTCACCCTGTATATAAAAACTATTACCTTGTGTTATCATATTATTCTTCAAAAAAGGATAAAACCATTATCATAATACATATCATTCACCCTGTATATAAAAACAATTACCTTGTGTTACCATACTATTCTTCAAAAAAGGATAAACCCATTAACATAATATATATCATTCACCCTGTATATAAAAAATGTTATCATACAATTCTTCAAAAAGGATAAAACCGCCATCCAAAATGAATTGTTTAAAACGAAATGTATTTCTATCCTCTTTAATCTGTGTGTTTATTTTTTCAAAGTGTTCGAGTATGGTATCCCTATTACAACTTTTAATGGAATGTTATAATTTGTATATGTATAACTAAAGAAATAAACAATCCTATAACAATTTAAAATGTATAACATATCTATAAAATATCCTACTAAAAGTCTTAATACGATGACTCATACTTTTCATAAATTATAAAAGTTAATACTATTCTCCAAAAAAGAATAAAACCAATAACATAATATATATCATATCAATCATATCAATCACATCAATACTAATATGTGTGTTTATTTTTCCAAAGTGTATGTTCATTTTGCTATATATTTTAGAACTTTAAATAGAGTGTTAGAGTATAATTTGCATATGTATAACTTAAGAAATCAATCTTAATACTATAATTTATACTTTTTTAAAAATTTAAAAAAACTTCATAAAATTTAAAAATTAAAACTTTGAAAAAAACTTTATAAAAATTGAAAATTAAAACTTTGAAAAAAAAAATTAAAAATTAAAACTTCGAAAAAAAAATTAAAAATTAAAAAATTAAAACTTTGGGAAAAAAAATTAAAACGTTGAAAAAAAAATTAAAAACTTCAAAAAAATAAAAAATGAAAAAATGAAAAATAGTTTACAAAATTAAAAAAATAAAACTTTGAAAAAGTTTAAATAATTAAGTTATCAAAATAATATTTAAAGAAACTACATAAATTAAGTTTGCAAAAGCGAGTTTACCTTCCTGTACATATACATGACTTTCAATATGTTATAGTTTAATAATATATAGCTTCTTTTTTGTCGTATAAAAGCAATAGATTAATATATATATATATACATATATATATATATATATATACATACATATATATATTATATATATATATATATATATATATACATATATATATACATACATATGTATATATATACACTTAATAAAAATATTTGTAAGTAAAAAGAAAAAAAGTTATCATAATTAAAATTAAAAAATTAATAAATAAAAAAGTTTTTCGAAATTTAAAAAATAAAAATTCAGTTTAAAAATATTTTTTTAAAAAATTCTTAATTAAAAACTTTTCAAAAATATTTTTTAAAAGTTCAATTCGATTTCAAATAAAAGTATTCAATCATATCAGTCAACCAATCAATATTTCAAATACAATCAATCATATTAATTCAAATTCAAGTATTACAAGTTAGTAGAAAAAATTACAATTTATAAAAAGCGAGTTTGCGTATCTATCTATATATAAGACTTTAAAACTTTCACTATGTTTTCGTTTAGTATATATGTATGTAACTTTTCATAATGCTTTAGTTAAATAATTATAAATCTTCTTTATGTTATCATACTATCCTACACTTATACACTTCGAAACATTAAAAGCAATATATTAATAAGTTCTTCAGTTTAAAATATTATAAATATTTTAAAAATTAACTTAATAAGTAGTCAAAAATACTATAAGATAGCAAAAATTTGGTATATGCATACCAAAAAATAATAAACCTGCCATGCCTGAACTACGAAAATAAACGTTTTAACTTATCGCATTGCAGATAGAGAGGTAATCGACATTACATGTCCCCCCTACATACCTTCTGAATGATGCTAAAGTATAATCATTCATTCTTTAACTGGATAATAATATATTTAGAAGTAACTTAAATTTCCTATAAAAGCGAAGTTTTTTATTACATCATTCATAGAATACAAGTATGAGTATTAACCAAGTTTTATATATTATAATACGCTATACCATCCCTATACCAACACTGCAAAACTTTAAAAAAAAACAACTATACTTAAACATTCATATAAAAAGCAACAAATTATATATTCATACAGCATATTATTATTCGATATATACATATCGAAAAAGAGTGGGACTTACCGTACCTAGAGTCAGAAAAGAAATACTCAGTTTATCAGATTGCAGATCATGACGTAATCGATAAGATATCACGTGCTTTCACCATGCCTTCTGGAAGGTTCAATGTACAATCAGACTATGTTATCAAGTCACGAGGTCTAACTGATATGAGTTGTTAACACGACGTCAGCCATTTTCAATTTTTTTCTTGAATATGTAGGTTGGATATTTTCTTCAGTCTTATTTTGTCAAATCTTAAGTACCAGGATATCACGTATTTGCAAACAAAAATCCTATTAAAAACTTTCTCACTATTGTGAACAATGATTGATTTTCATAGTATTAAAGTATAATCATTGATAATATTTGATTGATTACTTAACCGTTATTAATATTATTAATATTAAATATAAAAGCGGAAGCTTTTATTGCATCATTCATAGAATTCAAGTTTGAATATTAACCAAGTTTTATATACTTATATAATTTATACTATGTATATACTAGTATACTAGTATATATTCTAGTATAAATAGTTTTTATAAGTATATATAATAAGTATATATAATTTATACTATGTATATACTAGTATACTAGTATATATTCTAGTATAAATAGTTTTTATAAGTATATAAAACTTGGTTATATTCAAACTTGAATTCTATGAATGATGCAATAAAAGCTTCCGCTTTTATATTTAATATTAATAATATTAGTAACGGTTAAGTAATCAGTCAAATATTATCAATGATTATACTTTAATACTATGAAAATCAATCATTGTTCACAATAGTGAGAAAGTTTTTAATAGGATTTTTGTTTGCAAATACGTGATATCCTGGTACTTAAGATTTCACAAAATAAGACTGAAGAAAATATCCAACCTACATATTCAAGAAAAAAATTGAAAATGGCTGACGTCGTGTTAACAACTCATATCAGTTTGACCTTGTGACTTGATAACATAGTCTGATTGTACATTGAACCTTCCAGAAGGCATGGTGGAAGCACGTGATATCTTATCGATTACGTCATGATCTGCAATCTGATAAACTGAGTATTTCTTTTCTGACTCTAGGTACGGTAAGTCCTACTATTTTTCGATATGCATATATCGAATAATAATATGCTGTATGAATATATAATTTGTTGCTTTTTATATGAATGTTTAAGTATAGTTTTTTTTTTAAAGTTTTGCAATGTTGGTATAGGGATGGTATAGCGTATTATAATATATAAAACTTGGTTAATACTCATACTTGTAGGGATGGTATAGCGTATTATAATATATAAAACTTGGTTAATACTCATACTTGTATTCTATGAATAATGTAATAAAAAACTTCGCTTTTATAGGAAATTTAAGTTACTTCTAAATATATTATTATCCAGTTAAAGAATGAATGATTATACTTTAGCATCATTCAGAAGGTATGTAGGGGGGACATGTAATGTCGATTACCTCTCTATCTGCAATGCGATAAGTTAAAACGTTTATTTTCGTAGTTCAGGCATGGCAGGTTTATTATTTTTTGGTATGCATATACCAAATTTTTGCTATCTTATAGTATTTTTGACTACTTATTAAGTTAATTTTTAAAATATTTATAATATTTTAAACTGAAGAACTTATTAATATATTGCTTTTAATGTTTCGAAGTGTATAACTATAGGATAGTATGATAACATAAAGAAGATTTTTAATTATTTAACTAAAGCATTATGAAAAGTTACATACATATATACTAAACGAAAACATAGTGAAAGTTTTAAAGTCTTATATATAGATAGATACGCAAACTCGCTTTTTATAAATTGTAATTTTTTCTACTAACTTGTAATACTTGAATTTGAATTAATATGATTGATTGTATTTGAAATATTGATTGGTTGACTGATATGATTGAATACTTTTATTTGAAATCTAATTGAACTTTTAAAAAATATTTTTGAAAAGTTTTTAATTAAAAAAATTTTTTTAATTTTTTTTTTAAACTGAATTTTTATTTTTTAAATTTCGAAAAACTTTTTTATTTATTTATTTTTTAATTTTAATTATGATATCTTTTTTTCTTTTTACTTACAAATATTTTTATTAAGTGTATATGTATACATATGTATGTATGTATATATATATATATATATATATATATATATATAACCATTAATTAAACATAACCATCCACCGTCAATTAAAATGAATTAAAGCTGTAAGTATTAAAAATTAATGTAAGAATTATTATGGAAGAAAAAGAAAAAAGCGGAAACCGACAAAAATTGAAAAGCTTATACATTGAATTACGTTATCAAGGGCACAGAATTCAATGATATAAGCAAAATGGTTGTTTTCTGTGGGAAAAATAAGCTAAAGCTAAAAGTTATCTTCCCCTGTGCCCAAACAACCAAAAAATCAAGTGAATTGATTAAAAATGAAAGCAAAATAGAAACAAATATTATGAAATGGAAGAATCAATAAAACGTATTTAAATATTTATAGGATATAAAATATAAATAATAAACACCATACCGATTAATATTTCAGTATTTTACAAAAATCCACGCGCACATGGCTGCCAGTATATCAAAAAGATTAAGGTGAAAAAAACAGTTAAGAAATCACAGTAAATGATACCAAAGGATGCAGTTAATTCAATTTGAAATAAAATTTGAAATACCTTGTTAAACACATTTAATCTAATATAAAATAAATAGATATTAATTACATTATTTAAAATGCACTATTAAATTAATTAATAACAGTTTAACAATATCGTCAAAATTTAGCTAAAAATACCCCCTGGTGTATTAAATTATAACTGAAATGGAGCTAGAAAAATTAAAAATAGGAGCTATCTTAAAGAGACAAATTTAGTGCTGCCATCTAGTATTACTTCTATTAAACAACTAACGCAAGATAAATATTTGTAAGCATTAGAATGTAAATAACTGTATAAATAATTGTAAGCATTTGAATGTAAATAACTGTATAAACAGCAAAACCAAACATATCCTTATATATAGAGAATTATAAACCGAATATAAACCACACAATGTATTTAAAAACTATTGTAAATAAAATTTAAAAGCATACAATATATTCTATTAGCTAACTTATTTAAACTAAACTAAGAATTTAAATAATTCTAGAACATTGATAATATATAGCATATAGCTATATGCTATAAAACAAAATAAATTCAGTAATAATTAATATAAATAATTATTAAATTTAAAAATTATTTTAATGAATTATATATCAGATATTTATAAAATGAACAGGAAATAAAAAACATGTGGAAGTAAATAGAAGGTTAAATGATACTTAAATACCCATTACTTAAAAAGCACAAATATAGAGTGTGGATTATTTTCAGACATCCATAAAAAACCATAAAGTATGAATGTGGGACATTCAAAAACATTAAACCGAAAATAAATATTAAAAAGAATAGAGTAATAATAATAAAAATAATTACACAATTTTAATGCACACAGTAAAACTATATTTATATTAAACATATTTATATGTATATTATTCACTATAAGGATGGCATACTATTCGTAATTAATATGATATTGTCCTTAGTAAATTTAAAATTTAATAACAAATAATTGTAAATTAGATTAATCAATAATTAGGCTAATTATAATATTAATGAAATTCTCCAATTACATATAAAATATCAAATCAACATCCATATAAAATACGTAACAAAAATATAGTAATAATACAAGAGCCCCCATTTTTTTTCTTATAATTAACCATTGCGTATTATCCAGACAACATATATATATGTATATATATATATATATATATATATATATATATATATATATATATATATATATATATATATATATATATTAATCTACTGCTTTTATACGACAAAAAAGAAGCTATATATTATTAAACTATAACATATTGAAAGTCATGTATATGTACAGGAAGGTAAACTCGCTTTTGCAAAATTAATTTATGTAGTTTCTTTAAATATTATTTTGATAACTTAATTATTTAAACTTTTTCAAAGTTTTAATTTTTTAATTTTGTAAACTTTCTATTTTTTCATTTTTTATTTTTTCAAAGTTTTTAATTTTTTTTTTCAAAGTTTTAATTTTTTATCCCAAAGTTTTAATTTTTTAATTTTTAATTTTTTTTTCAAAGTTTTAATTTTCAATTTTTATAAAGTTTTTTCAAAGTTTTAATTTTCAAATTTTATGAAGTTTTTTTAAATTTTAAAAAAAGTATAAATTATAGTATTAAGATTGATTTCTTAAGTTATACATATGCAAATTATACTCTAACACTCTATTTAAAGTTCTAAAATATATAGCAAAATGAACATACACTTTGGAAAAATAAACACACATATTAGTATTAATGTGATTGATATGATTGATATGATATATATTATGTTATTGGTTTTATTCTTTTTTGGAGAATAGTATTAACTTTTATAATTTATGAAAAGTATGAGTCATCGTATTAAGACTTTTAGTGGAATATTTTATAGATATGTTATACATTTTAAATTGTTATAGGATTGTTTATTTCTTTAGTTATACATGTACAAATTATAACATTCCATTAAAAGTTGTAATAGGGATACCATACTCGGACACTTTGAAAAAATAAACACACAGATTAAAGAGGATAGAAATACATTTTGTTTTAAACAATTCATTTTGGATGGCGGTTTTATCCTTTTTGAAGAATTGTATGATAACAGTTTTTATATACAGGGTGAATGATATGTATTATGATAATGGTTTTATCCTTTTTTGAAGAATAATATGATAACACAAGGTAATAGTTTTTATATACAGGGTGAATGATATATTATGTTATCGGTTTTATCCTTTTTTGAAGAATTGCATGGTAACATATGATAATATTCATTATTAATAAGCGAATAACGGTTGTTTATACAAGTGATGGGGTGATATATATATAATGCTAATGGTTTTATTCTTTTTTGAAGAATAGTATTAACTGTTTTTAATTTTTGAAAAGTATGAATCATTGTATTAAGATTTTTAGTTTGATATTTTATAAACATGATATATATTTTTAATTATTATATGATTGTTTATTTCTTTAGTTATAAACGTACGAATATAACATTTCATTAAAAGTTGTAATATGGGGTACCACACTCTATCACTTTGAAAAAATAAACACATAGGTTAAAAGAGTATAGCAAAATATTTTATTTTATTATTTTTAAAAATTCATTTTGAATGGTGGTTTTATCCTTTTTTGAAGAATTGTGTGGTAACACAAGCTAACAGTTTTTATATACAGGGTGGATGATAAGTAAATATTATTTAATTGAACACCGTTACTTAGATAAAATTTGAAATATTATATATTTTTTCTTTTTTAGTATAGTATTATATGAATACTTAGTAATAGTTTACTTAATTGAATACAATTTTTAGTAAAATTGTTATATGAATACGTAGTAAGTATTATTTAATTGAACACAATTACTCAGACAAAATTTGAAATATTATATATTTTCTTCTGTTTAGTATAATATTATATGAATACTTAGTAAATATTATTTAATTGAAAACAATTACTTAGACAAAATTTTAAATATTATATATTTTTTTCTTTTTAGTATAATATTATATGAATACTTAATAAATATTTACTTAATTGAATACAATTACTTAGACAAAATTTGAAATATGAAATTTATTTTTCTATGTAGTATAATATTATATGAATACTTAGTAACTAACTATTTACTTAATTGAATACAATTTCTTAGACAAAATTTGAAATATTATATTTATTTTTTCTTTTTAGTATAATATTATATGAATACTTAGTAATTATTTACTTAATCGAATACAATAACTTAAACAAAATTTGAAATATTATATATATATTTCTTTTTAGTATAATATTATATGAATACTTAGTAAATGTTTACTTAATTGAATACAATTGCTTAGACAAAATTTGAAATATTATATATTTTTTCTTTTTTAGTATAATATTAGTTGAATACTTAGACAATATTAGTTGAATACTTAGTAACTATTATTTAATTGCATATAATAATTACTTAGACAATATTAGTTGGATACTTAGTAACTATTATTTAATTGCATATAGTAATTACTTAGACAAAATTTGTCAATTTGTTGATTTTCTGTAAGCAAGTAATATTTTATTGGTTTTCAATGAATGTCTACAGGAATTTGGCGAAATATTAGAGATATCGCCAAGTTGGCGCCCCTTTCGGTGACTAATTCTGGTCGCGCCCTCTTTATAGTATGGATATGCATAAAATGCTGTTTAATAACCAATGAGTATTTTCTTTTTAGTAAAATATCATATGAATACATAGTAACTAATTTTTTAATGGAATACAATTTCTTAGATAAAATTTAAGTGGTTTTAGAATAAAAAATAACACACAAAATATGTTTCACTTACATAATATTTATTAATAAATTTCAATAGTTATAGAAAGATAAATGATTTTTAAAAGGTATAGATATTCAAATCAATTTATATGTTTAGACAAAGTTTTCATTTATGCATTTTGATAAGATGATGTATAAACTGAAAGCCGAGTGTAAGTCATTTACATGCATAGGCAGGTAAACTCACTTTTGCAAACTTAATTTTTGAGGTTTTCTTAAATAATTTTTGATAACTTATTTTTTCAAAGTTTTAATTTTTTAATTTTGTAAACTTTTTATTTTTATTTTTTAATTTAATTTTTTTAATTCAATTTTTATTTAATTTTTTTTATTATTTATTTTATTTTTATTTTTATTTTATTTTTATTTTTATTTTATTATTATTATTTTTTTTCTCAAAGTTTTAATTTTATAAAGTTATTTTTATTCTTTTTACTTATAAATATTTTTATTAAGTATATATATATATATATATACACAAAGTCGAGTGAAAGTCATCTACATGTATAGGCAGGTGAACTCACTTTTACAAACTTAATTTATGAAGTTTTCTTAAATATATTTTTTAAATTTTGATAACTTTTTTTTTCAAAGTTTTAATTTTTTAATTTTGTAAACTTTTTCATTTTTATTTATGTTTATTTTTATTTTTTTTATTTACATTTTTTTATATTTAATTTATTTTTTATTTTTTTTATTTTTTATTTTTTTCAAAGTTTTAATTTTTAATTTTTAAATTTTATAAAGTTATTTTTTTCTTTTTACTTATAAATATTTGTATTAAGTATATATAAATATATATATATTAATCTTATGCTTTTATCTAATATAAAGAGGATACATATTATTAAACTATAACATAATGAAAGTCATATACATGTACAGCAAGGTAAACTTGCTTTTGTAAACTTAATTTATGAAGTTTTTTTAAATATTTTTTTTCAATTTGACAACTTAATTTTTTTAATTTTTTTTTTAAAGTTTTTATTTTTTTAAAGTTTTTATTTTTTAAATTTTGTAAACTTTTTAATTTTTTTAATTTTGAAAAACTTTTTTAAGTTTCTTATTTTTAAAAGTATTAAGATCATTAGTTTTAATATTTTAAACTTCTGCTATGTAGTTGATCTGTTAGTTCGTTTTAATTAATTTTCATGGTTTAGTAGTTCAGGTATTTAATTTAAAATTACTATTTATCGCCAAATTTATAGCCAAATTTAATACAGTACAGTAATATAGCACTCAAAATTTATTGATATATTATCTGTATTTTTAAAATGCAGATGATCTATTAGTTCATTTAAATT
This sequence comes from Maratus speciosus, assembly GCA_963932465.1. Lineage (NCBI taxonomy): Eukaryota > Metazoa > Arthropoda > Arachnida > Araneae > Salticidae > Maratus > Maratus speciosus. Next base: position 355,823,651 of record OZ010796.1, on the reverse strand, counting down.
AATTTTCCTGGTTTAGTAGTTCAAGTATTTAATTTAAGATTACCATTTATCGTCAAATTTGATACAGGATAGTAATATAGCATTCAGAATTTATTGATATATTAAAATTATTATATGTACTTTAAAAATGTAGATGATGTGTTAGTTGAATTTTATGTTATTTAATATATTTTTTCTGTATGCATAAGATTTTTAGAAAGTTTCACTAATATTTTTATGTTGTTATAAAATTACATTAATATTCAAATTATCTTAATCAGGTAATTCCTCTTAGTTAAATTTCATGTCTTACTAGTTCATCTATTTCATTTAAAATTATTGTTTATTGATAAATTAATAGTTATATATATATATATATATATATATATATATATATATATATATATATATATTATTTTTTAAAATTTAAATGATTTGTTTGTTCTACTTTATATTATTAGTCAGTTGTATTTTCAGATTTTTTTATTTAGCATACTTGTATGTATGCAATTTTTAAGAATTTTCACTTGAATTGGTAGTATATAATTCAACGTATACAGCATTTGTTATTGATATACAAGGAAATCATGACTCTATAATGCATGTTTTGAATAACAGTTCTAAATTAAAATTATTTCTGTATGAATAAAGTATTTTTTAATCGTTAATTTATAAAAGTCATTAGTATTAGACTTTGGTAAAGACTTTTCAATAATATCAGCTGCATATGTTAACACATTTGTGATATAAATTTAATTAAATCAAGAATAAATTGCAAGGCTTTGAGTTTAATGATCTTTAAAATAAACTGTTGTATACTTCATAAAGAACTTATTTACAAAAACATGCAAAATGGTTTGCAATCAAAAATTAAGTTATTTAAAATAAGAGCTATTTCTTCGATGCTTATAAAACTTTTACTTTGAAAAAATATCAGGGTTAGTGACTAAATAATATATTTAAATTACAGTAGTGTGTTAAAAAGTAATGTACATAATTAATTTAATTGGAATGTTAAAAAATCTCCTTTCTTAAAATTTGTGTACTTGTGAAATAATTTCCCTTAAAATCAATGAGTATCATTATTTACATAATAGTTAGTTTTTGTTGAAAAGGCTGATTACTTATCGAATGTTTGCGAAAGATAATGTTTAAAAGCATGCAAGTAAACGTTAGAGACGCAGTCTGGACATTGGATAGCATATCAGTTATTAAAAAAAGTGACTTTTGAACCCCTAAAAATTTAGCCCCCTACATACTTCCTTTTCGAAAAGACATAGCCGAAAATTAAAAAAATAAAAACTATCAGAATTTTAAATGTTGTGATGCAATTATAACTCCCGTTAAATTAAATTAATATTAAACGAAAGCATAATAAAATGATAAGTATTTAGAAAAGATAGTATTCAAAAATATATTAGTAAATGTTGGGCACGGTTTGCCCAGTTGACAGCGTATCACCCACAAAAAATGAAATTTGATTCATAGTTCATAGGTTCGAAACCAGGGTTGGTAAAAATGAATCTACTCTCACGCGCAGAATCGATAAATAAGTTTAAAAAAAATGAAAATCATATACATTAAAGTAATTCTCAAATAGTGCATAGCATATCAGTTACAAAAAAAAAAAAAAATGAAAATTTGTTACGAAGTTCGAAACTAAGGGATGGTAGAATGACCCTACTCTCGCATGCAAAATCGATAAATATACATTAAAGTAATTCTCAAAATATAGTAGTAGTTAAAATAAGTACTGTTGACTTATCTTAAGTAACCGACCGGGGGACCCATAGCTATTGTCAAAAACATGCGTTTTTTTCTTTTTTCAGGTTGGATAGCAGAGAAGGAAGAAGCGGGCTGTCAGAAGTCAGAAGACACTTTCTATAATTTTCATCTAAACTAATACTCTCCTACTATAGCATGATCTTTCCACACTTTACTCTTATCTCACTATCAGATTATCTTATCAGATTATCCTATCTTATCTCCTTTCCGACTGATAAGAACTTAACACTCTTCTCAAACCCTCTCGTACTATAGTACGATTTCCTCCTCCACACTCCACCCTCCGCCACAATCGAACACCCTTTTCTATACTACTCCCCAGAAACGTGGCAATTCTTGGTCACTTCTGGGTTAATTATCGGTCAGCATCCTTTTTGATATAAATAAAGTAGTAAAGTTAATTTTTTTTAAACTGAGTATTAAAATAAATAGAATCAATCTTGCAAAAGACTAATTCATTTTATAATTGTGGATTAATAAAGCATAGCCTTTGTTTTGGTTATAAATACAAATTTATTTGATACGCAAAAGACTTGTACATTTTACAAAACATTAATTAGCCAAAGAATTTTTATGCATTTTTACAACATTTATAAGCAGTATTTTATACCTTGCAAATTTATTGGTCCATAAAATGTAAAACTGAATGTTTGTGTTTTTGATTTTATCTTCCTTTGGTTTCCGGCTTTTTTTTTTTTTTGTTCAAAGAAATTTTATACAAACTTCAACACAGATCTTTATTATAATACACAGCATAATAATTAGGTAAATAATCTAGGTATAGAAATATAAATAAAGATGCCGAAATTTTGTGCCGCATACGGATGCACAAACAAGTCGAGTGATAAATTCTGCAAAGAAAATATTTCTTTTCGTCGCTTTCCATTAAAAAATGATATTTTAAAATGGTGGTTAGTGAAGTTAAAACATGAAAACTTTACTCCAAGTAAACATTCTGTGATTTGTTCTAGACGTTCTGAAGAAGATTGTTTCCTCTATCAGAACTTTACAAATAAAAGACTACTAAAGAAGGATGCAGTGCCACCGATTTTTAGTTTTCGACCCAAATCGAGTAGGAAAAGGATTAAAGTAACTCATGCTACCAAAAAAGCATTCAGTTATGAGTATAAAAGTTGTATTTCTACTACAATTCTACTTCAGTGCTTAAAATATGATAAGCCAAGATTACAAACTTAGTTGGCAAATTTGTTTAAAACTTTAATAAAAACTATAATATATTTTCTATTTCAGATAGAACTGGCAAAATTACAAAACAAATTGGGAATATTGTTAAACTTTTAACAAATAAGAACTATATTACATTTTCTAACTGTGTTAAGTTGGCAAAATTATAAAACGAGTTGGCAAATACTGAAATTTGACTTGGCAATTTATGGTTCTCTTCCCCACCAATAAAAAGTGTTAGCGATGGCGCTGATAAAAAGTGTAATTTTCAAATGAAACAAAAATATTTGATTAGAATAGGAAAAATATTTCATAGATAGAAAAAATATATAACAGGCAAAACTTAGCATTTAATATGGGGATTTCCTAAATTAGACAAGAAAGATACTATATATATAATTTTATTTATAGAATGCAGTGATCTGTGATGTATGGGTCCTTGGAAATATTTAAATTTTTTTTTATGTTTCCAATGGCACGTTCAACATGAATTCTATGTCTTGCAATTATTTTGTTTTGTTTTGTTTAAACTATATTAAACTGTTTTTTATCTTTTAAAAATATTGGTTGGTATAACTTGCATCCAATATTTTCTAGTTCTTTTAGGTAGCTTTCTTTACAAAAAAGCTACCTTTTGCAGCCGTTCGGAGGAAAGCGATTTCAAAAAATTTTGGTATATTTTCATCGATCATGACCCCCAGACCCCGAAACCACCCTCCGTTCAAAATTGATATATATATATATATATATATATATATATATATATATATATATATATATATATATATATAACCATTAATTAAACATAACCTACCACCATCAAAAACCGTAATATTATGAATTAAAGCTGTAAGTATATAAAAAAAATAAATAAATTAAAAAAGAAAAATTTAAATTTATTATAAGAATTATTATGGAAGAAAAATAAGAAAGTGGACACCGACAAATAATGGAAATGCTTATATATTGAATTACGTTTTCAAGGGCACAGAATTCAATGATATAAGCAAAATGGTTGTTTTCTGTGGGAAAAATAAGCTAAAGCTAAAAGTTATTTTCCCCTGTGCCCAAACAACCATTAAAATCAAGTGAATTGATTAAAAATGAAAACAGAATAGAAACAAATAATATGACATTGAAAAATCAATAAACCTATTTAAATATTTATAGGATATAAAATGAAATAATAAACACCATACCGATTAATATTTTAGAATAAATCCACGCGCACATGGCACCCATAATATCGTAAAGATTAAGGTGAATAAAACAGTTAAGAAATCACAGTAATTGATACCATAGGATGCAGTTAATACATATTGAAATAAATGTTAAATAACTTTTAATATAATATAAAATAATATAAATAGAAAGTAATTACATAATTAAAATGCACTATTAAATTAATTAAAAACCGTTAAACAATATCGTCAAAATTTAGCTAAAAATTCCCCCTGGTGTAGTAAATTATAACTGAAATGTAGCTGGAAAAAGTAAAATTTAGAACTTATCGAAAAAAACCCCACAAATTGTGGTGCTGCCATCTAGTATTACTTTTATGATTTAATTGTCAAAAGACAAACAGTTGTAAGCAATTGAGTGTAACAATTGTTTTATTAACAGCAAAACCAAACATATCCTTATATATAGATAATTATAAATTGAATATAAACCACACAATGTATTTTTAAAAAACTATTGTTAATAAAATTTAAAAAGCATACAAAATATTCTGTTAGCTAACTTATTTAAACTACACTAAGAATTTAAATAATTCTAGAACATCGATAATATATAGCATATAGCTATATGCTATAAAACAAAATAAATTCATTAATATAAATAATTATTTAAAATATAAAAATCTTTAATAAAAACTATTATATATAAGATAATTATAAAATGAACAGGAAATAAAAAACATATGGGAGTATAAAGAAGGTGAACAGATACTTAAATTCCGATTACCTAAAAAGCACAAATATAGTGTGTGGATTATTTTATACATCCATAAAAATCCTAAAAGTATGAATGTGGGACATTCAAAAACATTAAACCGATAATAAATTTTATAACACTAAGTGAAAATAAATAAATATTAAAATATTAATAAGAATAGAGGAATAATAATAAAAATAATTACCCAATTTTAATACATACAGTATAACTTTATTTATATTAAATATACTTATATGTATATTAATCACTATAAAAATGGCATACTATTAGTAATTAATATGATATTGTCCTTATTAAATTAAAATTGATAACAAATGATTGTAAATAAGATTAAACAATAATTAAGCTAATTATTAATGAAATTCACCAAATACATATAAAATATCAAATCAACATCCTTATAAAATACGTATCAAAAATATAGTAATAATACAAAAGCCACCAATTTTTTTTTATATAAATTAACCATTGCGTATTATCCAGACAACAACACCCTCCTCCGTACTCTAACATCTACCCACCCATCCAACCTATAATAATTTTTTTATGTTATTTTACAATTTTTATTTTTTTATAGAGATTTTTTTATTTTATAATTTTTTTGTAATTTTGTTTACGCATGCGTTAATTTGTTTTAAAAGATCATGTAAGAAAAATACTAATTGTATATTAATGAATATATGAATTTTTTTGGAAAACCATGATTTAATGCATCATAAATTAGTTTTTAAATATTATTGTTAATTAGAGGAGAAGAACATAAACATTTTATTCTATATAAATGATTAAGTATTATATTTCGAAATACTGAATGATGTAGACAAGATTTAAAATTTGTAAATGTATTAACTTTGAATTTAAATTCTTTACGCTTGTCATATAAATCTGTGATTGTTTTGTTGTCTTTTATTGTAATTTTAAGATCTAAGAAGTTAATTGTATTGTTAGATAAAAGGTTTTCCGTTAATTCCAAATTAGTGGGATAATCTACTGGAAATTGAGTAATTTCAGAATGATCAGTATCAATTAAAATTATGTCATCAATATAACGATATAAATGTAGATTATTATTAGTAAAATTACGTTCATAATGATATAAGTATAAGTCTGAGAGTAAACTGGATGTACAACCGCCTTGTGGTATACCGACATGCTGTAAATATAAAGTGTTATCTTGCAAGATATAATTATTATAGATAATGAAGTTAGTTAAAGATTTAAAATATGCAATATCAATATTAGATGGTAATTCCAGTTTTTTATAATACTTTTTAAATAATGCATTTATAATTTTATGTAAATCTAATAGGTCTATATTATTAAAAAGATCTTTGAAGTCATATGTCGTTTTATTATATACACAATGAAGATTTTTTAAAATATTGACAAGTTGATAGCTATTTTTTATACAATGTGTATTATCATTGTTTGTAGTAAGTACATATATTTGATTAAGAATTTTTAAGAGAAGTTTATTGGCTTTATTATTATATGTATTGCAACCAATAGTTACAGTCCTAAATTTAATTGGAGTTTTATGAAATTTGGAATAAGAACTAAATATGAATAATTAAAGTTAGTAGATAAAATATTTAATAGTTTATAATAACTTCGAATTTTACGATTATTTACAATTACATTTTCATTAGTTTTTTGAAATGACTTATGAGAAGAAATACAATTTGTAAGAAGTTGGTGATAATAAGATTTACAAATAATAGCATAATTATTAGGAGATTTGTCTACATATGTAATAACGTAGTTTTTTTTGTAATTTAGTAATTTGTTGGAAAATATGCTGTGTATTAATAGAAACCAAATCAGCCATATTATTTTTTAAAGCCATAGTTAATTTTTCAATTACTAATATTTTCCACTGATTAAAATATTCAATAGGCTTATTATAAGAGATAGAAATTTTATAAATAAAAATATCAATATCATGTGTAAACTGTTTGATAATAGATTTAAGATTAAATTTAGATGGAAGCCTATATTTAGTACCATAACCCATTAGTTGTTTCAATTTAAAATCATTAACAATATCAAGATTTCCAGTGATTATATGTCCATGATCATTGTTTATGTATTTTTTTAGAGTGGGGTCATTGCATTTACACGGAAAATTACTTGCAGCAGATGTATTTTTTGAAAATGTATTGTAGTTAAAAATCTTTCTACATATTGTATTAGGATATTTAAAGGTTTTTGAGATATGAAGATTATTAATAGGAAAAAAACAATTTTTATCATTAATTATAGAATTGATATTAATTTTATTAAATGTGTGATTTGAAATAGTAATTAGCATTTGAGTATTCATGTTTTGAATTTTATGTTTTTTTTTTGTATATTAATATTTAAAAGATTAACCCTAGACATAATGAGGTCAAAATAAATATCTGAGAAATGTTTAGAGAAAGATTTACTTAGAAATACATTTAAATGTTGTACAATCTGTTTCTTTTTAATAGCAAAGATGTGTTTTCGAATTAACAACCAGTTATAATTCTCTAAATATTTTCTTTGAAGATCATTTATATGTTTAGTGATAGATTTTTTGGAAACTACAACTGATGATGAACCCTTTCCTCGTTTATTACGTGTTGTTTTACCATTTAAATTATGATTAAGAGTAGGATAAATTGGAGAATAATCAATATTGTTATTTATAGATGTGAAGACTTTGACAGGTCTGTTAAATACTTCACTGTTAAGTCCATAAGGATAAATTGTGTTGTAATATTTCATACATGATGATTCCATATAAAGACGTTCTGATTTATTTTTTAGAATTTGAAGGATTTCAATTGTCGTATTTTTAAATTGATGTATATGAAAATGTTGAATTTCAGCTGTAGATTGTATATTTTTTGCTTTGTTATTATTAGAGTCTGAACGATGATGATTGATACGTTTATGAATTGGACCTGATGTTTCACCAATATATTTCATATTACATAAGTTGCACTTTATACTATAAATCACATTAAATGCTTTACAAAAGCTTGAATAATTAGGATCTGAGAGAATTTGTGTCTGAGAAGCGTATGGACATGTCTTGCACCGAGCATCATAACACTTACAAAAAAATAAAGGACGAGGGGGAGAGTATAAATGGTCGCTGGATGACGATCCAGGAACAACCCAATTATTGTTCCTGTACCGGGCACTACACTGCATAGATGCTAAGTGTATCTTGCCAGGATCGAGATGTTTACTAAGAACTGCCATATAAAAATTATGTTTGGAAAATGCAATAATTGCCATAAAAAAAGAAAATTTAATAATATAAAAATTAATAATTTAATTAAATTAGTCTTGAATAAATAATAAATCTTGAGTATGAATAATATATACAATATTTACAATAATAGAAGCAGAACGTAAAAACAATCTTCAAATTTACCATAACCAAATAATGATAACCCTATTTCGTAGACTAAAAAAGCAAGATACCACTGGACCCTTTGATAACAAGTAAGGCAAAAAAAGATCCGCATCTAACATCAAATACCAGAACAACTATAACGTAGCAAAGACATCCAAAACGCATTCCCAATTAATTTCTCAGATCAAAGTAATATGAATTTAAACTTCTAAAGCATATTAACATTAAATCTATGAACAGAAATAATTATTACTACCATATTGATGTAAATATATAAAATGATATCTAATCGGAATTATGTAAAGCTATAGCAAAAATAGAGAATATATAGGACAATATCATACACTAACCAAAAGAAAATACAGATAAAATCATAACTATAAAATTAAATAACATTAAATAAAGCTATGCAATGATAGGAATGAAAAAATTAATGGAATCCTAAAAAAAATATCAGATAACTACATAGTAGAAATCATATTGATAATACACATAGACAGTGCGCTATTGCAGCAATTATCTAAGCGTATAATATTTAAAAGATTGCTAAATCATTTAGCGACCTGGGAATATATATGAATATATATAAGATACCAAAAGGAAAAAATACTTCAAAATGAATTATTGACATTCAAAATGAAAAGATATTTAAAAACATCGTAAAAAGCTTACATTCATAATTACTTGCGCAAATGCATCATAGTAATTTGAATGCTAATATATGACCATTAATTAAACATAACCTACTACCATCAAAAACCGTAATATTATGAATTAAAGCTGTAAGTATATAAAAAAATAATAAAAAAAAATTTAAATTTATTATAAGAATTATTATGGAAGAAAAATAAAAAAGTGGACACCGACAAATAATGGAAATGCTTATATATTGAATTACGTTTTCAAGGGCACAGAATTCAATGATATAAGAAAAATGGTTGTTTTCTGTGGGAAAAATAAGCTAAAGCTAAAAGTTATTTTCCCCTGTGCCCAAACAACCATTAAAATCAAGTGAATTGATTAAAAATGAAAACAGAATAGAAACAAATAATATGAAATGGAAAAATCAATAAACCTATTTAAATATTTATAGGATATAAAATGAAATAATAAACACCATACCGATTAATATTTTAGAATAAATCCACGCGCACATGGCACCCATAATATCGTAAAGATTAAGGTGAATAAAACAGTTAAGAAATCACAGTAATTGATACCATAGGATGCAGTTAATACATATTGAAATAAATGTTAAATAACTTTTAATATAATATAAAATAATATAAATAGAAAGTAATTACATAATTAAAATGCACTATTAAATTAATTAAAAACCGTTAAACAATATCGTCAAAATTTAGCTAAAAATTCCCCCTGGTGTAGTAAATTATAACTGAAATGTAGCTGGAAAAAGTAAAATTTAGAACTTATCGAAAAAAACCCCCCACAAATTGTGGTGCTGCCATCTAGTATTACTTTTATGATTTAATTGTCAAAAGACAAACAGTTGTAAGCAATTGAATGTAACAATTGTTTTATTAACAGCAAAACCAAACATATCCTTATATATAGATAATTATAAACTGAATATAAACCACACAATGTATTTTTAAAAAACTATTGTTAATAAAATTTAAAAAGCATACAAAATATTCTATTAGCTAACTTATTTAAACTACACTAAGAATTTAAATAATTCTAGAACATCGATAATATATAGCATATAGCTATATGCTATAAAACAAAATAAATTCATTAATATAAATAATTATTAAAAATATAAAAATCTTTAATAAAAACTATTATATATAAGATAATTATAAAATGAACAGGAAATAAAAAACATATGGGAGTATAAAGAAGGTGAACAGATACTTAAATTCCGATTACCTAAAAAGCACAAATATAGTGTGTGGATTATTTTATACATCCATAAAAATCCTAAAAGTATGAATGTGGGACATTCAAAAACATTAAACCGATAATAAATTTTATAACACTAAGTGAAAATAAATAAATATTAAAATATTAATAAGAATAGAGGAATAATAATAAAAATAATTACCCAATTTTAATACATACAGTATAACTTTATTTATATTAAATATACTTATATGTATATTAATCACTATAAAAATGGCATACTATTAGTAATTAATATGATATTGTCCTTATTAAATTAAAATTTATAACAAATGATTGTAAATAAGATTAAACAATAATTAAGCTAATTATTAATGAAATTCACCAATTACATATAAAATATCAAATCAACATCCTTATAAAATACGTATCAAAAATATAGTAATAATACAAAAGACCCCAATATTTTTTTTTTTTTTTATAAATTAACCATTGCGTATTATCCAGACAACACCACCCTCCTCCGTACTCTAACATCTACCCACCCATCCAACCTATAATAATTTTTCTATGTTATTTTACAATTTTTATTTTTTTATAGAGATTTTTTTATTTTATAATTTTTTTGTAATTTTGTTTACGCATGTGTTAATTTGTTTTAAAAGATCATGTAAGAAAAATACTAATTGTATATTAATGAATATATGAATTTTTTTGGAAAACCATGATTTAATGCATAATATAGTTTTTTAATATTATTGTTAATTAGAGGAGAAGAACATAAACATTTTATTCTATATAAATGATTAAGTATTATATTTGGAAATACTGAATGATGTAGACAAGATTTAAAATTTGTAAATGTATTAACTTTGAATTTAAATTCTTTACGTTTGTCATATAAATCTGTGATTGTTTTGTTGTCTTTTATTGTAATTTTAAGATCTAAGAAGTTAATTGTATTGTTAGATAAAAGGTTTTCCGTTAATTCCAAATTAGTGGGATAATCTACTGGAAATTGAATAATTTCAGAATGATCAGTATCAATTAAAATTATGTCATCAATATAACGATATAAATGTAGATTATTATTAGTAAAATTATGTTCATAATGATATAAGTATAAGTCTGAGAGTAAACTGGATATACAACCGCCTTGTGGTATACCGACATGCTGTAAATATAAAGTGTTATCTTGCAAGATATAATTATTATAGATAATGAAGTTAGTTAAAGATTTAAAATATGCAATATCAATATTAGATGGTAATTCCAGTTTTTTATAATACTTTTTAAATAATGCATTTATAATTTTATGTATATCTAATAGGTCTATATTATTAAAAAGATCTTTGAAGTCATATGTCGTTATATTATATACACAATGAAGATTTTTTAAAATATTGACAAGTTGATAGCTATTTTTTATACAATGTGTATTATCATTGTTTGTAGTAAGTACATATATTTGATTAAGAATTTTTAAGAGAAGTTTATTGGCTTTATTATTATATGTATTGCAACCAATAGTTACAGTCCTAAATTTAATTGGAGTTTTATGAAATTTGGGAATAAGAACTAAATATGGATAATTAAAGTTAGTAGATAAAATATTTAATAGTTTATAATAACTTCAAATTTTACGATTATTTACAATTACATTTTCATTAGTTATTTGAAATGACTTATTAGAAGAAATACAATTTGTAAGAAGTTGGTGATAATAAGATTTACAAATAATAGCATAATTATTAGGAGATTTGTCTACATATGTAATAACGTAGTTTTTTTGTAATTTAGTAATTTGTTGGAAAATATGCTGTGTATTAATAGAAACCAAATCAGCCATATTATTTTTTAAAGCCATAGTTAATTTTTCAATTACTAATATTTTCCACTGATTAAAATATTCAATAGGCTTATTATAAGAGATAGAAATTTTATAAATAAAAATATCAATATCATGTATAAACTGTTTGATAATAGATTTAACATTAAATTTAGATGGAAGTCTATATTTAGTACCATAACCCATTAGTTGTTTCAATTTAAAATCATTAACAATATCAAGATTTCCAGTGATTATATGTCCATGATCATTGTTTATGTATTTTTTTAGAGTGGGGTTATTGCATTTACACGGAAAATTACTTGCAGCAGATGTATTTTTTGAAAATGTATTGTAGTTAAAAATCTTTCTACCAATTGTATTAGGATATTTCAAGGTTTTTGAGATATGAAGATTATTAATAGGAAAAAAACAATTTTTATCATTAATTATAGAATTGATATTAATTTTATTAAATATGTGATTTCAAAAAGTAATTAACATTTGAGTATTCATGTTTTGAATTTTATGTTTTTTTTGTAAATTAATATTTAAAAGATTAACCCTAGACATAATGAGGTCAAAATAAATATCTGAGAAATGTTTAGAAAAAGATTTACTTAGAAATACATTTAAATGTTGTACAATCTGTTTCTTTTTAATAGCAAAGATGTGTTTTCGAATTAACAACCAGTTATATTTCTCTAAATATTTTCTTTGAAGATAATTTATATGTTTAGTGATAGATTTTTTGGAAACTACAACTGATGATGAACCCTTTCCTCGTTCATTACGTGTTGTTTTACCATTTAAATTATGATTAAGAGTAGGATAAATTGGAGAATAATCAATATTGTTATTTATAGATGTGAAGACTTTGACAGGTCTGTTAAATACTTCACTGTTAAGTCCATAAATATATATATATCAGACATATGTCACACTGTAACTCCCGTAATTATGAACCGATTTCGATGTAATTCGGTGTGTACATAGTACATACCAATGTCTCGATCGAGTTCGTTGGCCAGCTTCATCCGCCGTTTTGTTTCAAAATGGCGGCCATTTAAAATTTTTAAAAAAATTTAAAACTTGAAATGTGGTACCAAAAAATTAAAAATGGAAAAATATTTTTTTCTTATGTATTTGACCTTTATACAAAGATTCCGGAGCAGTTTTTGTTTCGTCTATATCTTAAAAAATGGCTTAGTTATAACATTTTGAATTTCTAGCGTGGCTGACATTTTGAAACGTCCTGAATTTTGTCACGCGATAAAAGGCGTATTTATGAACCGATTTGTATGTAATTCGGTGTGTACATAGTACATACCAATCTCTCGACCGAGTTCGTTGGCCAGTTTCATCCGCCATTTTGTTTCAAAACGGCGACCATTTAAAATTTTTTTTAAAAATTTAAAATTTGAAATGTGGTACCAAAAAATTGAAAATGGAAAAATATTTTTGTCTTATGTATTTGACCTTTATACAAAGATTTCGGAGCAGTTTTTGTTTCGTCTATATCTTAAAAAATGGCTGAGTTATAACATTTTGAATTTCTAGCGTGGCTGACATTTTGAAACGTCCTGAATTTTGTCACGCGATAAAAGGCGTATTTATGAACCGATTTGGATGTAACTTCGTTTATACATAGTACATACCAATGTCTCGACCGGGTTCGTTGGCCAGCTTCACCCACCATCTTCTTTAAAAATGGCGGCCATTTAAATTTTTAAGAAAAATTTAAATTTGAAATGTGGTACCAAAAATTGAAAATTGAAAAAATATTTTCTTCTTATGTGTTTGACCTTGGTAAAAAGATTCGGGAGCAGTTTTTGTTTCGTCTATATCTTAAGAAATGGCTGAGTTATAGCATTTTGAATTTCTAGCGTGGCTGACATTTTGAAACGTCCTGATTTTTCTCACGTAATAACAGGCGTGTTTATGAACCGACTTGGATGTACCTTGGTGTGTACATAGTACATACAAATATCTCGACCGAGTTCGTTGGCCAACTTCATCCGCCATCTTGTTTCAAAATGGTGGCCATTTAAAAAAATTAAAAAATAAAAAAAATTAAATGAGATACCAAAAAATGGACAATGAAAAAGATTTTATTTTGTATGTGTTTGACCTTAATACAAAGATTCCGGAACAGTTTTTCTTTCGTGTATATCTAAAAAAAAAATGGCTGAGTAATAGCATTTTGAATTTCTCTTGTGGCTGACATTTTAAAACGACCTGATTTTTGTCACGCGATAACAGGCGTATTTATGAACATATTTGGATGTAACTTGGTCTGTACATAGTACATACCAATGTCTCGACCGACTTCGTTGGCCAGCTTCATTCGCCATCTTGTTTAAAAAGGGTTGCCATTTAAAAAAAATTAAATTTAAAATTCAAAATGAGGTATTAAAAAATTGGAAAATGAAAAAGATTTTTTTTAATGTGTTTGGCCTTGATACAAAGATTCCGGAGCAGTTTTTGTTTCTGAAAATTTGTTCTTTTGTTGATATCTTAAAAAATGGTTGATTTATAGCACTTTGAATTTCTAGCATGGCTAACATTTTGAAACGATCTTGTATTTGTCACGCGATAACACACGTATTCGCCTATTTCGATGTAAGAAGGCATGTGGATAGTATACATCAACACCTCGACCAAGTTCGCTGGCCAGATTCATCAGCCATCTTGTTTCAAAATGGCGGCCATTAAATTAAAAAACATATATATATTTAAAGTGAGGTGCAAAAAAATTAGAAATTGAAAAAGGTTTCTTTCTTAAGTATTTGGTCTTGATATAAGGATTCAGGAGCATTTTTTGCTTGTCTTTACCTTAAAAAATGGCTCAGATATAGCAGTTTCAATTTCTATTGTGGGTGACATTTTGAAAAATCTGATTTTTTGCATGCGACAGCACTCCTATATATTAACCGATTCCGATGTGAGTGAGCATGTGCACAGCAATTACTAAGGTCTCGACCAAGTTCACTTTTTAGCCTCATCCACCATGTTGTCTTAAAATGACAGGCACTTTAAGAAATTGCCGAATTTGGCAGCCAAATATAAGTTACTTTAAAGAAAAGCAGCTTGGATAAAGCTGACTAATTTCGCGAAATTCTCATTCATTATATTGATAAAAATTAGTATTGAATCTCCTATATTCGGTTTCCACTAAATTGAGCTTCGTGTGTTTGCATGATATAAGTTGGCTTTTTTAAAATAAGGATTATGAAAGCTACCTCTTCCTCTCGGCACTGGCCGGAAGGACTTTTTTAATTACAAACTCTCTGTCAGCCAATACAGAGTCACCTGATTGTAACAAATTCAATAGATTACTTCTCAGAAAAATCTCTTTATCTGATATGGCACCACCATAAACATCAGAAATGAAGCATATAGACCCTGATGGTGAAATCCCTATCATACACTTAACTGTGTTGCAATTTTTATAACTGCTAAATGTTACTTGTTGCTCGTCAGGATTGGATGGCTTATGAATTTTAAATTCTGTAGCGTCAATAATGACTCTACAACTTGGAAAATGTTTTCTGAATACGGGAGGCATGTATGTTGCAACTTTTTCTTTCAATGGCCATATTTGAATATTTTTTAACTTGGAATAAACAATATCAATCACATTATTGAAAATTGTTGATATGGTACCTTGTAAAATTTTAAACATGCAAGACATAAATTCTTCAGAAAGCCCATTTCTTAATCTTATCAAAGCCATAAAAAGAGAGTCTTTTGCATTTTTTATATCATTTTCTATGTTTAAAAAATCATAAATTACATTAAATTGAGTTTTAGAAAAACCCTGTGAGCATTTTCATCGTTTTCTCGTCATGAATATCATGAACTGAATGTCTGTAATATTCTACCAGTTCCTTTAATTTTAAATTTTCTTCTTTTAACGTTGTATACAGTGGCAATATAGTCTCATGCAGTCCTTCGGTCTGAGTTGTAACTGATCTCTTCTCTGGCAGATTTTCATTTCCAAACTGGTCAGCAGGATGGGACATTTGTTCTTCAAGTTCACTTAAAAAAAAAAAAAAAAAATGAAAATCAAATTATAAATTTTATACAAAAATTAAACCATTATCAAACGCATCCACTTCAAATTTAAGAATGAAACATATACTGCAGTGCAGACATTCACTTTTTTCTTTCCTTTTACCAAATACTAATTACAAATAACAATGAAAAAATTATTACATGAAAATTATTTATTTTAAACTAACATCTCTATATCAACAGGATATAGGGGATGATGAGTATGAAAGAGCCAATTTTGATTAAAAATCATGAAAGTACCAATAATAATAATAATAATAATAATAATAAATAATAAAGTTTTAATGATAAAGAATTTTTTATACATTAATATATCCAATGCAGTATACAAAATTACCAAAATCGTTAAGATTAGTAGACTTTTATCCATTTAAAAAGAAATTGGCTCTTTTATGACACACATGTATTGAAAAGCCACCATCACTTATGAAAGTGCCGAGAGCATAAAACAGGGAAGTTTGACTGAATTTGGATGAAATTATTAACAACATTTATTAAAATATAAAAAAAAAATAATCAACGAAATATGAATATTTTTTCATTGCAGTAAAATGTTTCTAAATATGCACTTACAATATAGCTTTGAAAGCTAAGTATACTGTTTTCGTATGAGTTAATAGCTGAAGAAACCACTAAAGAAAGAAACCACCATTTATAAGTACATTTCCCCCCCCCCCCCCCCCTCTATTTGACAATATAAAAAGTTGAAAATGTGCAATGTTTAGAAGTTTTAAAAATTACATTGTTAGCGTCAAACTGACATCAGCATTGCACATGAACACACTTTTCTTATCTCTTGTAAATATATATTGTTAGTTTCTCCAATATAATGGATTTGTTTTTGTTTTTTTTTTGTTTATTGCAAAATTCTGGTATAGATGGGCGATTTCACAAGCTTTACTGTATTTCGGATCCTATTTACATAGCTGCCAATATTACACATTTTTAAAGTCAAAGGTATTTTGAACCAGAAATGTAATTTAATAAATTAAATAAAAATGAATCACCTATTGAAATAAGACATTTTATTAAATAAATTTTCTAGTTTAAAATATGTTTATTTGATATTGCGAAAAAAACTCAGAAGGTTGGCTTGGCAACTATGTATTCTACTCATTGGAAAAAGAAAAGTGGACTGAGATAATTCCTGATCAACATGTTTCCGGGAAAATTAATGGTCACTTACTTTATATTATAATAGTATGCTTTAAAAAAACTTTTTAAATATTCTTAACAATTCACGAGTATTGTAGAAGTTTAATATAAAATATAAAAAAAGTCTCCATCTCTGCTGGAAATTAATAAATAAAACTATCTTGTAAACTGCTAGAAAAGCATCTTGAAATAAGATTGTTCCTGAAAATCGCACATTTTACTAAGATCGTTAGTGATACAACATTTGCATTTATTTTGTTATGTTATAACTATATATAGTACAAGCTTTTAAATTAATAATACACTTCTATAATTTTATATACTGGTTATACAACTATATTGATTTACTAGCAGACCCGCCCGGAGTTTGTAAATAATAACCTTAAACAAAACTTAACTTTGTATGATTTTATATCTTTGGAAATTCTTTTAAATGGACCTAATTTCATAAGCCCCATTGCCTTTCGCAGCGTCTAGTGTGTTCCCACGAAACTTCCCATCCTGTAATCTAGATCCCCACTGCATATGGCAGCATTTACCGGAAGTGCCCGCACGTGCCGGAGACAATCGAAGACCAAGTTGAGTGAGGAAAACCTCGTAGGAATCAAGCCCACAGAATCAAAAAAAAAAAAAAGAATGCACCATTAATGATAGAAAATGTTGGTAACTAAAGTCTAAGATAAAATTTCATAATACAGAAAGTAGCTGAATTGTAATCTAAGTTGAAAGAAGCAAACCCCGTTGAAATTGGGCCCTTAAACCCGAGGAAATAACGCGCCACCAAGCGGTGGAAGATGCTTCCTCACCTTGTAAATTTCATGAATTACTGTTAGCATTAACACGATATTTAATAAACGGCTGAAAACCCTTATCTAAAGTTAACTTTAAAATAACACGATTTTTAATTTACGCTGTTGTGAGTAGACGTAAGTTGATGCTGAAAAAGGAGATTAATGTTCTAAAAAGGTGGTAGCTGATGTATAAAGAAAGACCGGGCCCTGGGGACCAGGGTCTTAACTGGAATGTAATTGGGTATAAGAAAAATTTTCAGGGGTTTTAAAGTAGCTGGAAGACGCTAAAACTATGTTAAAGAAAACTGCAATAGAATAGGATAGTTTTTAAAGAAGCTGCAACAAAGGCCCCAAGAAGACGATTAATATTCAAAATTGGTGGTAGCTAGAGTCTGCAGTTTGTTTTGTGGTTTATGCAGTAGCTGGAGAACCTAAGAAGTTGTTAGAAAAAAAAAAAACGTTCGTGAATCCGACCATTTTTAAGGGGGCTGTAACAGGGGGCCCAAAAGGGCCCAACTGATAGTTGAGAGCAGGGCCCTAACATGAAAACATGTTTAAATGTTTTAGTACTTAGCGTTTTAGATCTTCAATTAGTCAAAATTATTCATAGGGTATGAAATAATTATTAGAATAATATTTTAAAGAAATTCGCAAAAATGGGGTAAATGCTTAAAAAGGGCCCCTAGAGCCTACAGTCCCAATAAAAATATGAGGGTGTTGGTCTCAGGGGAAGAGTCCAGACTCAATTTTAAAATTATGCAATGAGAAGGTGAGAAAATTAGGGTGTAACAAATGCATAGCACACAAAAAGTGCAAGCGGCCTGGATGGGGCCCTAGAGGACCCTAAGGTGCCCCAGGATTTTAACTGGAATATAGAAACTGAAGAATAACTAAATGGAAAAATGGTTCCAAAAATGCAGATCGGATTAAGAGGGGCAATTTATTAATAATTTATGGTGCAAAAGCTTCAAGAGGCCTTGTACCGGACCCCAAAGGGGAAGGGACTTAAGTGGCATGTAGTTTGGTATAAATACACTTTTTAGTAGTTTTTAATGTAATCTGAGGATGCTAGAACTATGGTAAAGAAAATTGCTTGGAATTCGGATAATTTTTAAAGAAGATGCACCTGGGCCCCAAGAAATTCAAATTCCCAGAAATTTATATTCAAAATTGGTGGAAGTTGAAGTCTAAAATATTTTTTTGTCGTTCATGTAATAGCTGGAGAACCTAAGATCTTGTTAGAAAAAAAAACAAAACTGGTGAATCGGACTATTTTTAAGGGAGTCATAATAGGGGGCTAAAAGGGGCCGAATGATTGTTGAGAACAGGGCCCTAACATGAATACATCTTACAACGTTTTTGTACTTAGCGTTTTAGATCGGCAATTAGTCAAGATTAAGCACAGCGAATGAATTAATCATTAGAATATAATTTGAAAGAAATATGCAAAAAATTGGGGAAATGCTTAAGAAAGGAGCCAAGGGCCCCAATAAAAATATGTGAGTGTAGGTCTAAGGAGAAAAGTTTAAGACTCAACTTTAAAATTACGCGCTGCGAAGGTGAGAAAATTAAGGTGTGAAAAACGCATGGCACACAAAAAATTTAAGGGGCCCTAGACCGGGCCCTACGGGATCCTAGACGGGCCCATGGTCTTAACTGGAATGTAGAAACGGGAGAACAACTAAATGGAGAAAGTATCCCAGAAATGAAGATCGGATAAAAAGGAAGCAATTTATTAAAAATGTAATACACTAGGGGGGCCCTGTGCGGGCCCCTTGCATGGGTGCTAGGCTCTTAACTCAAATGTAGAAATGGGGTAGAAACTGAAAGGAGAATTCACCCCAAAAACGAAGACGATCGGATAGAAAAGAGGCATGTTATTAACAATTTAGTGCACTAAAATTTCAAGGGGCCCTGTACTGGGCCCCCTGACAGGGTGCCAGGGTCTTAACTGAAATGTAGGAATAGGGCAGAAACTGAAAGGAGAATTCACACCAAAAGCGACGAAGATCGGATAGAAAAGAGGCATGTTATTATCAATTTAGTACACTAAAACTTCAAGGGGCCCTGTACTGGGCCCCTTGCAAGGGTGACAGGGTCTTAACTGAAATGTAGAAATGGGGCAGAAACTGAAAGGAGAATTCATCCCCAAAACTATGAAAATCGGATAGAAAAGAGGCATGTTATTAACAAATTAGTGCATAAAAACTTAAAGGGGCCCCGGCCCTTAAAAAATTTAAAATCCGAGCCTCAGGTGCATCAGGAACTGTCTCGGACTAATCACATCTGAAATTTCAGACTTCTACGTGCAGTAGTTTTCGCTAGCCATCGCACACATACAGACACACAGACAATTTTGTTCTTTTATTAGTATAGATACCTCAGTTTGCCAGGGTAATTCCTGATTAATGATATTTCATAGAATTCATGGATTTTTTTTTTTTTACTTAATAAAGCCACAGATATTTCCTAAATATGTTTATATTTATTTTAGACATTCAGGAATGTACACGTACACATACGTAATATATATATATATATATATAAGATTGCTAAAACATGTGACATTTGCATAAAATAATAATAGATGGCAGCACCATAAATTTTGTATTTTTAAATAGCCTCTTTAAAGTCATAATTTTAATTTTTTACACTAGGTGGTAATTAACGTTGATTATTGGCAATGTTGTAAAATTGTTATTATGCAATTTAAAGTTGTTTTTAGGTATTATAAATAATGTAATTATTTTTTATTTATATTATATTAATTATATTTATCACAATATTTCAACATGTATTAACTGACTCCATAGCTTTTAATTTCTGTGTTAACTTAACTGTTTTATTCACCTTGATCTTATCATGCTTTTTGGATTCCATGTGCGGGAATATGTTTTGAAAATCTACTGGGAATTAATGCGGTATGTTTTGTGGGATTTCTATTGTTATAAATTAGATATTTAATGGGTTGTAGTTTTTTTTCCCCATTTCATGCCATTTGATAACGTTCTGTTTTCATCTTGAAACTATTATTTTGATTATATTGGTTGTTTGAGTACAGGGGAAAATTTTTTTTCAGCTTATAGATTTTTTCCCACAGAAAACAACCAATTTGCTTATATCATTGAATTCTGTTCTCTTGAAAACGTAATTCAATATATAAGTTTTTCAATTTTTTCGGAATCTATATTCTTCTTTTTTTCTTCCATGTTAATTCTTGTAATTAGGTATACGGTACTTTATTTTACACACGCAGTTCTATATT
Organism: Maratus speciosus; assembly: GCA_963932465.1. Lineage (NCBI taxonomy): Eukaryota > Metazoa > Arthropoda > Arachnida > Araneae > Salticidae > Maratus > Maratus speciosus. Next base: position 355,802,370 of record OZ010796.1, on the reverse strand, counting down.
GTTGGTTTATGGCGTGTAGTCAATCATTCACAATATTGCAGTTTTTGATGATGGTCGGTGATGTTTAATTAATGGTTATATATTAGCATTCAAATTATTATGCTGCATTTGCGCATGTAATTATGAATGTAAGCTTTCTATGATGTTTTTTATTATGATATCTTTTCATTTTGAATGAAAATTCATTTTGAAATATTATGTCCTTAATATTGGTATCTTATATATATTTAACGTAATTCAATATATAAGTTTTTCATTTTTTTCGGAATCTATATTCTTCTTTTTTTCTTCCATGTTAATTCTTGTAATTAGGTATACGGTACTTTATTTTACACATGCAGTTCTATATTGTTGGTTTATGGCGTGTCGTCAATCATTCACAATATTGCAGTTTTTGATGATGGTCGGTGATGTTTAATTAATGGTTTTATATATATATATATATATATATATATATATCTACTGGGAATAATTCGGTATGTTTTGTAAGATTTCTATTGCTATAGATTGAATATTTAATGGGTTGTAGTTTTTTTTTCAGTTCATGTCATTTGATTATGTTCTGTTTTCATCTTGGGGCTATTCCTTTGGTTATATTGGTTGTTTGAGTACATGGGAAAAAAAAATTCAGCTTATAGCTTTTTTCTCTCAGAAAACAACCGATTTGCTTATATAATTGAATTCTGTACTCTTGAAAACGTAATTCAATATATAATTTTTTCAATTTTTTTCGGAATCCATATTCTTCTTTTTTTTTTTTTCCAGTTTAATTCTTGTAATTAGGTATAAGGTACTTTATTTTATGCATACAGTTCTATATTGTTGGTTTGTGGCACTTTTTTGTCAATCATTCACAATATTGCCGTTTTTGATGATGGTCGGTAATGTTTAATTAATGGTTATATATATATCATCATCATCATCATCAACAACCATTTTCAATCTACTGCTGGATGTAGGTCTCCCCCAGATTTTTCCAATGTTTTCTGTCTAGTGCTTTAGTCATCCAATTTACACCGGCTACTTTTCTGATTTCATCACTCCATCTTACTTGAGGTCGTCTTCTTGGCCGTTTTACATCTCTGGGATACCACTGTAGGGTGCTTGTGCTCCATCTATTGTCTTGTCTTCTTGCAATGTGCCCAGCCCATTTCCATTTTAGCCGTTTAATTCTTTCAATGATGTCAAAAACTTTCGTCTGACTTCTTATCCAGGTTATTATTTTTCTGTCTCTTCTAGTTATACCTAGCATACAAACTTTCCATACTTCTCTGTGTTGTTTGTAATCTTTGTACCATCCGTTTTGTTAGCGTCCATGTTTCTGCTCCATAAGTTAGTACAGGCAAAATACATTGGTTAAATACCTTTCTTTTCAAACAAAGGGGCATGCTACTCTTCAGAATAATATTGTTCTTCCCAAAAGCACTCCATCCATTTCTTATTCTTCTATTGATTTCATTCATGATACTATTATCCGATAATATTTCCTGCCCAAGGTACACATAACTTTGCACTTCTTTAATTTCAGTGTTGTTGTAGACAATTTTCTTTTTTGATGCAAATGAATTGAGCATCACCTTAGTCATTTCCAAGTTTATTTTTAATCCCACATTAATGCTAGCTTCTGCCAAATCTTTTAGCATATTTTCCAATTCCTCAGGACTGTTACTGAAAATTAAAATGTCGTCAGCGAATCGGAGATGACTTAAATATTCCCCATTTATTCTAATCCCTTTGTTTTCCCAATCCAGCTTCTTAAAAATATTTTCTAAGACAGCCGTAAAAAGCTTAGGCGAAATGGTGTCTCCTTGTCTTACCCCTCTTCCCAGCTTGATCTTTGCTTTTCCTTTGTCCAAGCGGATGGTTGCTGTTGCTTTCTTGTAAATCTTCTTTATAATATTGATGTAAGTTTTTTCTATACCAATGTCCTCCACAGATTGTACTACTGCTGATGTGTAAACCGAATCAAATGCTTTTTCATAATCAATAAAGGCAAGGCAAAGAGGTAAATTATATTCCTTATGTTTTTCAATGAGTTCCCTTACCGTTTGGATATGATCCATTGTGCTGAATCCACTTCGGAATCCTGCTTGTTCTCTAGGTTGAGCTGAGTCCAGAGTTGATTCAAGTCTTGTCGTTAAAACTTTGGTGAAAATTTTATAAATCACTGATAGTGAGCTGATCGGACGGTAGTTTTTAATGTTTTTCTTCTCCCCTTTCTTGTAAAGTAGCACCATCACAGCATTATTCCAATCTTCTGGTACATCTGACTTCTTGAGACATTTGGAAAACAGTAAGGATAGCATTTTTGCAAATTCTTCTCCTGCTTCTTTGATAAGGTCGATTGTAATTCCATCTTCTCCGGGGTATTTACCTTTTTCATAAATTTAATTGCTTGTAAAACTTCGTCTGTCTTCACTGGGATTATGGCTTCGGTTTCTGTTGAGTTTTCTCGTGGATCGTATAGGTTGATTTCCCTTTGATCTTCACATTTATATAAATCGTTATAGAATTTTTCGACAATGTGTACTATTTCTTTATTGATTTTTGTGATTGTTCCATCTGCCCTCTTTAGTGCAAAAATACCTTTTCTTCCAACACAAAGTTAGCGCCTAGCTGATTTTAAACTTTTGTTATCATCTAGAATTTTCTTGAGAAGATCAGAGTTAAATTTTCTGATATCTCCTGTAACACATTTTTTTACCGTTTTACATAATTCAGCATATTCAACTCTTGATTTAGGATCGTTTTTCTTCATTTTAAATTCTCTGCGTTTCTTCATCTATCTTCTTGTTTCTTCTGTTATTTTCTTTGTCTGCTTTACTTGTGCATCGCCGGCTATCTTCTTTGCAATATCTTGTAGAGTATTGGTTAGTTTCTTGTTCACTACTGTAACATCTTGCTCTTCTTCTAAAGTTGATTGAAGTTCTTGGAAACGGTTTTTAAGTTTCAAATGGAATTCTTCTTTATGTTTCTGGAGATTTATTATATCGATTGATTTCTTTGAGTGTTGCAAAAGCTTCATTCTTTCCACTTTAGTATTTAATAGCAGTTTGCATCTAACCAACCTGTGATCACTTCCTGTATTGAAGTTATTGAGAACGCTGCAATCCTGAATAAGATGCTTTTTGTTTGTTAAGATGTAGTCGATTTCACTTGTTGAGCCATTTGCACAACGCCATGTCCATTTTCTTTGTGGCTTTTTCTTGAAAAATGAATTCGTGATATACAACTGTTCACATTCTGCAAACTCAATCAATCTGTTTCCTCTTTCATTTCGCACCCCATATCCATGATTTCCTACTGATAACTCACCTTTCTCTTTTTCCCCAATTCTAGCATTCCAGTCTCCCATTATTAATTTTATGTAGCATTTTCCCTTTTGATGCATTGAAGCTACTTCTTCATAGAAATCCTCAACTTCTTCATCAGTATAGCTTACTGTTGGTGCATAAACTTGGGTAATTTGCAGCTTGTATCCTCTGGACACCTGTATTACTAACCTTGCAACTCTATCTGATGCACTATCATATTCTACGATGTGATTCTTCCACCTTTTATGAATCAGAAATCCTACACCGCTTGTTTTTCCATCTTCTGTGCCTCTGTAGTATAATACATGCCCGCTGGCAAGATCTATCTTCTCTTCTCCTTTTCTTCTTACTTCACATAATCCTAGGATGTCCCAGTTGATTCTTTCTAATTCTTCTTCAAGTTCCAAGTTTTATATATATATATACACATTATTTATATTATTATTACCAATGGAAACAATCCCTGGAGCAAATTTAAAATATTTTACCTGAAACCTTACTTTCACAACATCCTAATTAAATATTGGGCAGATTCCCAGAACAGCCGAGACACCCCATTTGGCGACTTTTCTGACAAGCGCCAAATACCCCACATATGCCAATCTAAAATGCGGCAATCTAAAAACTAACGTGATTAGTCCACTTTCCTGAATGCTTCCAAACTGTTTTTTACTACGTCATCACCCTGAAATCATGGGAAATACAACATTTATAAATAACGACGTACTAGAAAATACAGGAAAGCTGATTTTTATGAGATTCAAAATAATACAAACGATTTCAACATAAGTTTATTGAAAATGTGAAATTTTTAAATTACCTTTTCAAATCAGAGTAACGATTTAATGATTAAAATTTTCGTTTCTCAACAACTTTCAGAAAAAATCATGGCGTCATTTAATATTGTAAAGTACGTACCTATATCAAAGTAAACATTGAACAATTCATTTTTAATTTACGGAAGTATGAACGATTCGCGTTCATAAAAAAAGTAATATATATCACTGAATACAGCAACCTAGTTCTACAGCTATCTGAAAAACGCAGGAAACTCGTTAAAGCGGCAATCAGTGAATACTGTATGAACGCTACGCGTTCATTAACCGAAAAAAACATCACTGGATTCAGCAGTTCTCCCTGTGCAGCAATCTCAAAATCCAGCAGTTCTCGTTGCGTAGCAATCTCAAAATTCAGCTTTATATTTATTATATTTATTCAATATTTATATTTATTCAATTTATATTTATTATTATTACCAATGAAAACAATCCCTGGAGCAAATTTAAAATATTTTACCTGAAACCTTACTTTCCCAACATCCTAATTAAATATTGTTTTAATATTCATCAAAAATTCATTAAATATGTATTTTGCTTAAAATGGAAACTGATTATGTTATAGGTTAAGGTTTCATATCAAAATCAAATTAATCTTTCAAACTATTTCTAAATTTTATAGTAAACATGAGCAATGGAGATCATAATCACTATATTGTACTCAATGCTAATAAATTAAATTGTATTGTACACGCTTGTAATTTAAATTATTTAATATAAATATTTATATATTTTTAACTGTTAAGTTCAATATTTAACTATAAATCAAAGAAAAATTCAAATCAAAACCGAATATTTCATCTTTATTCCACAGTAAAGAATAAACGGTACTTTTCGGTTAGCCGGGCGCCAGTGTTATATATACATATATATACATATATATGTATATATACATACATGTATATATACATATATATGTATATATACATACATGTATATATACATATATATATATACATATAAATATATGTGTACATATACAATATATGTATATGGATATATATGTATATTTACATATATGTATGTATATAAATATGTATATATAACACTGGCGCCCGGCTAACCGAAAAGTACCGAATAAACTACACCTAATAACAATAAATGGTTTTATTTATTAAGGATATACTAATAAAAATAAAATAAAACTGAAATATTTTTAGGAAAGGTTACAAAGGTAGTAGACAAGAAGAATGTGCAGATGAAGTTCCTTGAAAAAGGAGTTGGAAATTTTTGCTGGTCAACGAGACAATTAAAAACATAAGAACAAAATATATTTTTTATGGTCCTGTGAAACTACACAGTTCAAATCCTTTTGTTGTGGACAGTTATGCTACATATTGTGCTTTTAAATGTTATAAAAAACTCTGCTGAGAAATTTGGATGCAATTTCAAAACCAGTAAAAATAGTAAATTATGCTTATTTCTTTTTGATAACGTATAAATAAAATAAATAATTAAAATCACGTTTGTATTACAATTAATAAATTGTACTCTAAATTAATGAACCTAGCTGTCATTAGAACAAAAAAATGTCCTGATTAGCAATTACCCCGGATGTGATAGAATATTTACTCCGTTGCCAGCGTTCATTGAATTTTTTGAATTAAACAAACTTTAAACAGAATTTTAATCAAAGTCTATTGATGAAGCTTTAGCCATGCTAAATTTGATTACATTAATTGTGATAATTTTAGAGGAATTTTTTTTTTAAATATTCTCTCTATATATACATATCAGCGGTAGAATTGATATAAAAAAAGTCACTGGTCCCAAGGACCAGTAAGCATGAGAATTTACTGGTCCGCAGTCATCATCACCGGCCTGCTACATAAAATTCTATTAAATCCCTTTAACCCTTGAGTGAACCCCCCCCCCCCCCCCCATTAGAATATAAACCAAACTTCCTTTACAGTTATCCAAAATTTTCAGCATAGTAAAATGTAAAATTATAATTTACTAAAAATTAAATAAGCAGTATACATAAAGAAAAACTATAAAAGTATTAATTAGATATTTTATTTATCTGATTATTTATTTCAACTGACTAAGGTTTAATGCAATTTTTATTTATTATTTTGTGATTTGTGTTTGGTTGCGGTTTTCTAGGGGACGGGAAAATTTAAGTTTACCTGTGAGAGAGGGGGAAAAAAGTTACTGGCCCTGCGGACCACTAAATTTTTCAAATTAGTGGTCCGATTGCATTTTTGTTGGTCTCGGACCAGCGGACCACCAAGGATTTCGAACGCTGCATATATACTATATGTAAAGGGTTGTTTGGGGAGGGGGGGGGGTGGAGGAATGAAATTAGGAATATGGGGTGCCAATTGAAGTTTTGTACACAAGGGCTGGCGCACCCCTGATGAAATGAAAGATATATTGTAAAATATAATTCATTAGAATCAGACATGAGAAAACAAATCTTAAGATTCGGCGTAATATCATGCAATAAGCAAAAACTGCCCTATGTTGAACATCACTCCTTTGGCTCTTTTTCCTACTGGTTATGAAAGGAGATAATATGTATGATTATATTAACAAGATAATTAATAAAAATAAATTCATGCCAAAACCCTTTTCAATATTTTTTAGTGTCTGTTGCTTTTCTGCCAAATGAACAATAAGACTCATCATCTATATTTAATAATTTGCAATCATAATATTTTTTCAGCTATTAAATACTATCCTATTAATATTCTAAAGTTAATTTATATTGATTCATAAATGTATAATATGAATAAAATATGTAATAACTTCTAAGAGAAAATCTTTAATCTTAGCATATTTTCACAAAAAATATTAAGACATGATTAAAAAAAAACAAAAAACAAAAAAAAAAAAAAAACTGAGATTAATCCCCAGTATTTACATTTTAAAATGACATTGTTGAAAGTTCATTTAATAATAAAAATTGTGTTCTAATAAAAAGGTTTAGGGTGTTTAATGGGTCATTCCATATGAACAGGGACAATACCTTCCTAAAACATAAAATATTTTGATGAATAACTGCTTTAAAATGTACCTGCATTAGAAACAGTTTATTTTATGTATTTAATTTTGTTTGTCAGAATTGCAGCATTTTAAAGTCTGCCATTAGAAAATTTTACAATAATCTTGGGTTACCATATTTTAAGCACTTAATAAGTATAATTGTAGTAGAAATACAACTTTAACTTTTATACTCATAACTGAATGCTTTTTTGGTAGCATGAGTTACCGGATTATTTTAATTAATATTTCCACAAATTTTAAAGAATGACATAAACTAGAATTATTGTGATTTATTATAAAATAAAAAAGTGTAATGCTTATTAAAAGAGCATGATTAAAATTTGTATTTCGCAAAACATGTAGCATGAGTTACCGTGGAATGGCCCTAGATCTAAAAATGCCGTTGTGTTATTCTCTTGTAAGTAATTCTTAACCATAAATATCTCCTTATTTTTTTTTTTTTTTTTTTTTTTTTTTTTTTATGGATACTGCATATTAAGTGAGAAATTCATTTAAAAAAAAATAAAACTCATGAGAGAAATAAACTTACCTCTGAATAAATTGGTAGGATGTCTTTTTCCTTCCTGATCTGGGTCGAAAACAAAAAATCGTGGGCACTGCATCCTTCTTTAGTAGTCTTTTATTTGTAAAGTTCTGATAGAGGAAAGAATCTTCTTCAAAATGTCTAGAACAAATCACAGAATGTTCACTCGGAGTAAAGTTTCCACGTTTTAACTTCGCTAACCACCATTTTAAAATATCATTTTTTAATGGAAAGCGACGAAAAGAAAACTTATTTTCTTTGCAGAATTTATGATTTGACTTGTTTGTGCAGCCGTACGCAGCACAAGATTTCGACATCTTTATATATATTTCTACTAGCAGACCCGCCCGGCGTTGCCCAGGGTTTGTAAATAATAACCTTAAACAAAACTTAACATTGTATGATTTTATATCTTTGGAGATTCTTTTAAATGAACCTAATTTCGGAGGCCCCATTGCCTTTCGCAGCGTCTAGTGTGTTTCCACGAAACTTCCCATCCTGTAATCTAGATCCCCACTGCATATGGCAGCATTTACTAGAAGAGCCCGCACGTGCCGGAGACAATTGAAAACCAAGTTGAGTGAGGAAAATCTCGTAGGAATCAAGCCCACAGAATCAAAAAAAAAAAAAAAAAAAAAAAAAAAAAAAAAAAAAAGCACCATTAATGATAGAAAATGTTGGTAACTAAAGTCTAAGATAAAATTTCATAATACAGAAAGTAGCTGAATTGTAATCTAAGTTGAAAGAAGCAAACCCCGTTGAAATTGGGCCCTTAAAATCGAGGAAATAACGTGCCACCAAGCGGTGGAAGATACCTCCTCACCTTGAAAATTACATGAATTACTGTTAGCATTAACACGATATCAAGCAGGACGGTCGTTCTGCCAAGCCAAGCTGAAAAAAAAATGAAAACCCCGCCAAACAAACAAACGCCAAGAGTAACGGCAAGACACCGTAACAGCTTATTATACTGCAGACAACTTCTTCATGTTAAATGGACGAAATAGGCCAGCGTAAAATTTCCCATATCAAAAGAAGCAATCATCGCAGAAAAATAAAACCAACACCAGAAGGACCTAATAAAGAAGATCTTCAATTTGAGATCAAATGCATCCTCATAAATTAATTATAAACAGAGATATAGATTTTTTAAAATAACGTCGAGATACTGAAAATGACAGATTTATTTTCTTCGTCACAACTCATGTTTAAATCGAGGTAAAGACTTAAATAATGGACAGAAAAAAGTAAGGATTGAATTTTTGGATAGATATTTACTCAATCTACGTGCTTTTATAAAATTCAGCTTTAAAAACTTTAATTTTCTATTCATAATTAACGAAAAACTGTTAATTAGTTCTAAAGTTTACAAATTATGCCAAATAGCGATAAACCTGCCAAAATATTTTAGAAATCTTATACTTTTCTTTTATATTATCCTTTTGCATTGATTTCATCGAAGATAACTATGGCTGAGATTCAGATAGATTTTTCGCTGTTAGCGAAATGAGTTTGACCAATCAGAAGCCTGCATGTTTGAGAATATTTGTTGTTTCTGGATCCCGGACTATGTCATGAAAGTTTTGAGTCCTTTTTTTTTGTGCCGTGGATGAAGTGCAATGTTTGTAGAAATGTAGGCTAGGATCCAGATAGATTTTTCGCTGTTAGCGAAACAAGAATCACCAATCAATACCCTGCTATTCTGCAAACAGCGAAAAGTTCACAAAAATGCAGTTCTTCTGATTGATGAATCTCGTTTCTCTAACAGCCAAAAATCTATCTAGATTTCGCCCAATGGAGGATATTCAAATATGGGTTCAAGGCTGAAAAAAATCACGTGATACCGGTAATTTATCCAAGGAACTTCTAACTGATAAGAAGGGAAGATACTACTACTTTGCCTCATGAACCGTTTCATTGGCTAGCGGGGATTTACATTACACGTCTACGGAGCCTTCCCTTCCTTACGATAGAAGTTTTTACCTTGACCACGTGATCACAATGTAAATGGAATATCCTCCATTATGTTGAACACAATTTTGCATTTTCACATCCAGGAAGGGTATTGATTGTCATAACAACAATACATATTCGAAACTATTTAAGGCACTGATTCTGAACTCCTTTGCTATACATTTCGATATTAAAGAAGTTGTTGTTTCCATAGTAACAGTACTTTTCTGTATTGCTTTCTCTAAAACACAAATATAGAAATTTAAGAAAGAGCGCTCAGAATCAACACCATAACAGAGAGCCTTTATACATAAGAGTGGTGATATATGCACAGGAAGCATGCTCATTTCAAGTTTTTGCCGAAAGTATGGCTAGAGCGTCTAGAATACCTGGTGTGGAAATATGCTATCCAAACAACGCTAAAAATTTGTATCCCTTAAATGTGAGACGATACTGCTAAAATCCCAAGTATCGATCACAGCGACATCTACGGGATTTAGTATTACATTGTATAGACTAGCAATATCTTGCAGTTTGAGAAAATATCCTGTAGATGTCGCTGTGATCTGTATATTTTAGCAGCATCGTTGCACAGTTAAGGGATACAATATTTTAGCACTTTTTTAAGTATTACAGGGATAGCCAATTTCTACACTATATATTCTAGGTGCTATAGTACGGCAATCCACTTTCTTGAATAGAGGCTATTCTATCTACGTTATGTTCACGTGGTCAAGGCAAAAACGTCTAACGTAAAGAAGGGAAGGCTCCGTCGACGTAATGTAAATCCCCGCTAGCCAGTGAAACAGTTCACGGGAGAAAGCAGTAGTAGTTTCCTGTTTCCCTTCTCATCAGTTAGAAGTTCTTTAGGTAAATTGCCGGTACCACGTGACTTTTTCAGCCTTGAACCTATATTTGGAATATCCTTCATTAGACGATACGCGCATGGACGAGCTTTATTAGACTAGGGAAATAACTCAATATGCATTAGCCTGACGATAATGACACGCTCGCAAAGACCTTTAATGATTTGTTTTAATCACTTCTACCAAAAAACCTTTATTGGCCATATGTCGCTACATCTTTATAGCGACACACTTGTTCCTAATTGGATCCCGGCCTTAATGTATCAAAATACGGAGTTTGATTTCTGTACTATTCCTGAGCTCAGTTATAACGTCTAGAAATATAGGCCGAGATCCAGGTACATTTTTGCAAACAGTGAAAAGTTAGCAATAATTCTGGCTTCTAATTGGTCAATCTCGTTGCGATAGCAAAGAAAAATCTACCTAGATCATGGTCATGGTGTGGAAACCGGCTATTCCAGTAATACTTTAAAAATTGCTAAAAATTGAATACTATAAATATTGAAAAATACTGAATGACAAATGTCGATAGCAGGAACATTTTCTAGATCTTCTCTGAGCGAAACGTTTTCTCATTTGATGTCTTTTGAAATAGTTACGTTGGAATGGAGGATATTCCAAATATGGGTTCGAGGCTGAAAAAAGTCACGTGATACCGGTAATTTATCCGAGGAACTTCTAACTGATAAGAAGGGAAGATGCTGCTGCTTTGCCTGATGAACTGTTTCATTGGCTAGCGGGGATTTACATTACACGTCTACGGAGTCTTCCCTTCTTTACGCTAGACGTTTTTACCTTGATCACGTGATCAAAACGCAGATGGAATATCCTCCATTACCATATGTCGCTGTGATCGACATTCATCGTTCAGCCTCGTTCAATATTTATGGGATACAGTTTTTTAGCACCTTTTTAATAAGCCGATTTTTAAACTATATCTTCTAGATACTATAGCTCCGTTATAGGCCTAGATTATATGTTGTAGAAATCGACTATCCCAGCAATACTTAAAAAACCGCGGAAATAGTGAATCCCTTAAATATACAAGGATGTTGAATTCCAAACAGTCATTTGCAGCGGCATCTGCAGGATATTTTTTAAAGAAGAAAGAGACACGTGTAATGCACCGCTATAGCGTCTAGAATACATAATGTGGAAATTTGCTATCCAAGCAGCGCTAAAAAGTTGTATCCCTTAAATGTGCACTGACGCTGAAATCCAGGGAGCTGATCGCAGCGACATTTGTGATATACTTTCAAAGTAAACATCGTATTATTACAGCGGGCTTGACGCCAAGCACACAGGTCAGATGTATGTTAATAAAATGTAAAAAAAAAAAAAAATACTACAGCGTCTAAATCAAATTATAGCGCCTAGAATATATAGTGTGGAAATTGTCTATCCCTGTAACACTTAAAAAAGTGCTAAAATATTGTATCCTTAAACGTGCAACGATGCTGTTGAAATATACAGATCGCAGCGACATCTGCAGGATATTTTCTATAATTGCAAGATATTGCTAGTCTATACAATGTAATACGAAAATCCCGCAGATTTCGCTGCGATCGACACTTGGGATTTTAGCAGTATCGTCGATCATTTATGGGATACAAATTTTTAGCGTTGTTTAATAAAATATTTCTACACTAGGTATTCTAGACGCTGTTACCAAATCGTCATGAAGTTTTAGGAAATATCCTGCAGATATCGCTGTGATCGATTCATTGGATTTCAGCTCATTTGAAATTTAAGAGATCCAATATTTTAGCACTTTTTAAAGTATTACTGGGATAGCCGATTTCCACACTATATATTCTAGGCGCTGTAGCACCGCGGTAGCCTGTCTTTTTCGTTTACCTCGGAGTAGATATAGATGAAGTCATTTGTAGCTGTTCCTAAACTGTGGCCAACAGCACATAAGGCCAGTTCATAACGTCACACGGAGTTGATTATCTGTACACGGCAATGGACACAAAAAAAATCGGCGCGCAGCTTTGTACTAATCATCGTGTAAAAATGATCCAACTCTGAGGCTAACGAAAAAGACAGGCTACCGTGGTGGGTCCGATTCTTCTTTTTTTACAGACCGCTGGAGTCACGTGATGCTCGAATGCACCATAAAGGTGCGTGAAAAGAGCATCACGTGACTCCAGTGGTTTGTAAAAAGAGAAGAATCGGACCCACCGCGGTAGCCTGTCTTTTTCGTTAGCCTCGATCCAACTCCGTGTGACTTTTAAACATCATGAACTGGCCTATTATGTCATTGGTCGCGTTAACACCCTCCCTCCTGCGTCCACCGTATATAGCGGCATCTTGTACTGGAGAATGCTAAATGGGCTGCTATCGGTCAAAATCAAGAGAGAAAAGGACAGAAGAGAAGGAAAGAACTCGTTTTTTTTGGTAACTAGTTTTTCACACGGGAAGATTGACATGTCTGTTCCTCTCCTTTCATAACTTCATGGTGGTGAAATAAGCCAAAGCCTCCTAAATATTTGAGAAATTCTTGACTCGCGTCACGAAAACATCACACAAAGCAGGCAAAGCAAAGAAACAAAATCATTCATTGGCTCGTGAATATGAACGAGCCAATGAATGATTTTTCCTCTTTGTTTTGCCTGCTTTGTGTGACGTTTTCCTGACACGTGTCAAGGCTTTCTCCAATATTTAAAGGGCGTTGAATAGGCCGGGATCAGGATAGACTTTTCGCTATTAGCGGGGTGAGATTGATCAATCAGACGTCTGCATTTTTCCAAACTTTTTGATGTTTGTAGTAAATACCGAAAAGCCTGCAAGGATGGAGGCTACTGATTGGTCAATGTAATCTTACTAACAGAGAAAAAAGTATCTGGATCCCGGACATTAGCTTTGGTTGGTTAAAACAATTTTGAATAAAATCAAATCAGGAAGCCAATGTTTGTTAACTTTTCTGGTTAGTTTAATTGAAATCTTCCTCGTCTATTACTGAAAACTGAGTTACCGTACTTTGGACAAAAAAATTGAATATGAGTACACGACTTGTGCATATGTCACCACTCTAACACAGTGTTGCCAGATGGACTACTTTTTTTAATTCAGATTCTTGATTGGCACCACTTTTTTGAAATTGTAAAATGTGCCTTATTTAATGACATATTAATTAAGGCGAAAACAAAGGGAATTTTACCGTTTATAATAAGTGCTGGCAATCAAGAAATCTGAATTTAAAAAAAAGTAGCCCACTGGCAACACTGCTCTAACATATAAATGTTCTCTGTTAGGACCATGATTCTAAGTGCAGTTGGTTAAATTTGAGTATCTGGGCATTAGAGAAAGCAATAGTGGCCCACCGTGGCTGAGTGGATAAGGCACCATGCCGCTAATCGCTTGATAGCGTAGGTGGAAGCAGATTCGAATCCCGCCGTGATCCGCATGTGATATGATGTATGTGTTCAATAAATCAAACAAACAAACAAGCAAGCAATAGTGAGAGGTACAGTTGGCATGGAAACATAGACTTCTTTAATTCGTACAGAAAATTAATGAATAGTAGTAAATAACTCAAGTTTAAAATTTAGGCAAATGGTCTGCAAATATCAATGGCTCCCATCTAGTATTTCACAAAATTAATTTAATAGATTCACATGATGTATAACTTGATGCAACTCTTAGCTAATGAAAATTCTGCAACAAGACTTATGTAGGTAGATCTTTTGAATGAATAATTCAGAATTCTGAGAACAAAACGAAGTTCTTAAGGGCTCTTCCTCACACCCCCCCTCAAAAAAGGAAATACGGTAGAAAGATATAGGAATTTGGATAGCTTCAATATGTCTATGAACTTTTGTCAGAGTTCAGAAAAAGACTATGGGCATTAAAAAAAACAAATTTGACGAACGATAAGACTATAGAATTCAGGCAATTTTTAACCGAAAAATATTTAATTCTAATGTATATGCGGCTTTAATAATAGACTATTAAAGATAATCAATTTAGGGGAAATTTTATAGTAAATTAATATCCTCACATTTATGCAAATAGGTATGGATAAACAGACTAGAGTAAAATTACATATTTATTCTTTCTTCTCCATAACACAATCTAAATGAAGATGAAGTTATATGTACAGTTTATATCTTTAAATTTTTAGATTTTTTTTATCAAAAATGTTCCTTTATTATGTCTAGAATTGCTAGATTTACAGATCTTCGATTCTTTAGATGCCTGCGGGGTTTCATTCTCGGATTAACCGTAGGTATTTGTAAAGGTAAATTTATTTTGCAAAACCGTTAGCAAAAAAAAAAAAAAATTAGGAAAAACAATTAACTGACAGACTAACTGTAAATATATATTTTATTTCGACTCTGTTTTTTACTAAATTTTCATCTTTCGTAGAAAATTTTAAGGAGATATAAATTGAGAAAGACTGATACTTTGAAAGAAGAAATTGACTTTCCTTACTTTTAAATTATTAATCACTATAAAAAATGAATGATAGGTAAACAAAATGAATAATATTGTGTTTGCTCCCTGCTTATAAAGGCTGTACAAGGACTAATTTTAATTTGAGCTAGTAGAATTATTTCAATAATATATCATTTGTTTTAAAAAAAGAACTGATATCTACTAAAAAACAACTTTTCAAAAGTAAAAAAAAAAAAAAAAAAAAAGTGAAAGTTGTGGCTAAAAAATAGTGTGATATCAAATTTCCAAGCTTATCTTACGGTACTTATTTAACATTTTTTGATAAAAATTTACCATATGTAAGTCGAGTACCTAAGTATGCGTTGATAGAAAGCCTTTTCTCCTTTACTAAATACATCATAACGTGTTTCTGAAAATTAAATTTTTTTTAAATATGCATGATGGGCTTAGCGGCCATCTTTCCATATTTTACACAAATTTCTAAGCACTCAAGCTCGTAACATATTTGTATTATTAAGAATTTCGAACTTCTAATTTTAGCTACAGACAGATAAATTAAGAAAGTTTTTTATTTTGTAAAAACAAATTGATTTTTACTGCTTTAACTAATTAATTAACCCCCCTCCGAAAAAAGAGAATCATAAGATGAAACCTGAAGTTACTTCAGCTTTATTTTTAGACACAAATTTTTAGGCACTAATTTCCATAAATTAAAAGAATAAAATGTTTGCTTTAGTAACAATTTCGAACTTCCAATCTTAACAATGAACTTGTGTGCTTAGAAATTTGTGTAAAATATGGAAAGATGACCGCCAAGCCCATCATGCATAATTAAAAAAAATTTAATTTTCAGAAACACGTTATGATGTATTTAGTAAAGGAGAAAAGGCTTTCTATCAACGCATACTTAGGTACTCGACTTACATATGGTAAATTTTTATCGAAAAATGTTAAATAAGTACCGTAAGATAAGCTTGGAAATTTGATATCACACTATTTTTTAGCCACAACTTTCACCTTTTTTTTTTTTTTTTTTTTTTTTTGCTTGGCTTTTGAAAAGTTTTTTTTTAGTAGATTTAATAAACAGCTGAAATCCCTTATCTAGAGTTAACTTTAAAAAAACACGATTTTTAATTTACGCTGTTGTGAGTAGACGTAAGTTGATGCTGAAAAAGGAGATTAATGTTCTAAAAAGGTGGTAGCTGATGTATAAAGAAAGACCGGGCTCTGGGGACCAGGGTCTTAACTGGAATGTAACTGGGTATAAGAAAATTTTTCAGGGGTTTTAAAGTAGCTGGAAGACGCTAAAACTATGCTGAAGAAAATTGCAATAGAATAGGATAGTTTTCAAAGAAGCTGCAACAAAGGCCCCAAGAAGACGATTAATATTCAAAATTGGTGGTAGCTGAAGTGTGCAATTTTTTTTTGCCTCACTATGCCTGATTTAATGAAAACGACAGCATTGCCACCTAGTGGCAATATTTGGAAGAAAGCCACTGCAAATTGAAAATGAAAAGAGAGCAAAATTTCCAGTTAGAAAGTTTTAGAGCATAAATTAATTAATAGAATACGACATTTGGTTTACATGGATAAGATAAATCTTCGTCTGTTTACCCAAAAATGTCTGAAATCGATGCACTCAATTTTGTGTAAACGTTTGAACGGAATAGTCAGAAGTATGAAGAAATACGCACAATTTATGCTATAAATATGTACTTATCTCAATACATTTTGATAATATCTCACACACACACACACACACACAAAAAAGAGACAAACTGTATCACAGTGATAAAAAGTTAATATTCAGTATGTTCGAAAAGCTCGCCATTGCTCACGATACACGTTTGCATTCGTGAGAGTAATTAATTCTGCATGCGCATTTCTCAGCATGGAACGTCTATTGCAAGCCTCTTCAATACGACGACATAGATTTAACCCTTTCAAGGACGGTGGCTAGATGGTCAATCCACTTAATTTTAATTCCAAAACTGACAAATGGCGCCAAGAATATTTTAATAAAATTTTGCTTTTGTAATGAAAGTGCAAATTAGCAGATTTTTGTTTTCTGAGAAATTCGTTTAAATATTCTGGTATCTGTCAATTATTTCATCAGTTTACGAACAGAATTCTTCTGGCTCTCAAAGGGTTATTCTAAAATTTTAAATGCATTGGAAATTAAATCTTTACAGACATTATAGCACAGTACAACGTCACAATCTGCAATTGTGCACTGCTACATTTCCGGAATGTAAAAGGCAAAGTAGAATCGTCGCTCATCGATTTCAGACGTTTTTGGATATGCAGGCGACGATTTATCTTATCCGTCTTAACCAAATGTCGTTTCGTACTAATTAATTGATGCTCTAAAACTTTCTAATTGAAAAATTTGCTCTATCTCTTTTCGTATTCGATTTGCAATGGCTATCTTCCAAATTTCGCTACTAGGGGTGCTGCTGTCGTTTGCATTAGGTCTGGCGTAGTCGCTTTACTGTATCGTTACCTCACTTGTATATATGTAGCTCTCTCCGTTCGCAAATATTTCCAGGTTAAAGGGAATTTCTTTTGCACCCTGTATACTATACAGCTATACCCAACCCTACGTTGTATAGTTTTTACAAAGTCTTAGTATTCTTTTAGCAACGGTATTTTTTAATAATACACTTACTAATTCATATATTATTGTACGGAACCCTCTGTGCGCGAGTAATACTCGCACTTGACCATTTATTTTTACAGTGTACTAACAGCACTTTTACGGTTAAATAGAACCGGTTAAATATAACATACGGTTAAATAGAAATATTTGTATTCCCATTTATTAGTATTTACCCAGAGCTAAAGTCAACTAAATATGTTTTTCCTGGTCAATTTATTTTAAAATTATATATTTAAATAAATTTTAGTGCAAAAATAAGCACTTAACTACTGTTAAGGGCACCACAAAGGCAGAGAGAGGGAAATGTCGAGCGCATCGAGTGATTTGTCGTTTTCAAATGTGAAAGTAAAGTTTCTACCATCTAATACCACATCGCATTTACAGCCGAGCCGCTAGATCAAAGAATAATTCAAGCTTTCAAGCTACTTTATAGACAGTTCATGCTCCAGGCTATAATTTCCTGAGCAGAAAAATGCAAATCACCATATGAAATTGTTTCATGTATAAACGTTCTCGATGCCATAGTGTGGTTTAATGATTTATGGGATTTGATAAGTCAAAGTAGAAATTCAAAATGCTTTGAGAAATCTGGCTTTTCGCAACAAATTTCTGAAATATCAGTGATTCACAGTCTGCAAATGATGATAATAGCCTTTCGGATATTCAAAATCTTATAAATCAATTGCCTTTTGAAGATGAACCAGTGAATGCTGAATTATTCATGAATTTTTACAGTGGTATCTCAACATACAACGCTTCCGTTGAACAAGAAAGTTTGAATCATGAAATCTGCGGTATGTTTAAAAATGAAAAAGAAAATTAAGAAGATTGTGTCAGTGAATATGAAGTTGAAATCGAAGAAAATGATGAAATTTTTGACGCAGAAATATTACAACTGGGCAAAAAAAAAAAAAAAAAAAAAAAAAAAAGAAAAAGGATGACTTAAATAACTGTCCACCAATGCTCGATTTATTGAGGAAACTAGAGAAGGCATGACTAAAACATAATTTCTGAAAAAAAAAGGGTTTCAAGCAACGGAAAATTTCTGCCTTTTTTGCTGTAAATTAAATTTCATAAAAGTTTGTATAAGTTTTTAATGAATAGTTTATTACTGCCAGTTATAGAAACGTTATCATTATGCAATTACAAACAAAATGAAAATGTGTATGAATTACAATGTATCTTGTCGTTATGTGTTATTTAAATCAGCCGATATGGAAGTTCTTCAACTGAATTCAAAAGAGATAAGGTGAGTTTTGAGTTAATTATCTTCTATGTAGTATATTTTAAATTAGTAATTCAGTTATTATAACTGTCAATTAATCAATTCATTAATTAATGCATTTTTTCATACGTGTATTTTAATTTGTTTTATTTTTTGAGATCACAAAAAAATTTAACGTGCCATTTTAAAAGACACTTCATAAAGTGACCACCTCTATATAGTGACCATTTTAGCCAGTCCCGAAGGTGGTCGCTTTAGGCAGGTTCCACTGTATGCAAAATGCACAGAGAAACAGCGAACCAGAACAACTAAGGCCCTCTCAAAGAGGAGATAGTTCTTCAGTATTGTCAGATAGTCGAAAGTTTACTTTCTCAAAAGTTCTGACATTTTTATCAAAATAGGTTTTTTTTTTTTTTTCCCGAAAAAGACCCCAACTCAGTTTCTACTGAAAAAGATAAATTTCAAATTGTAAGTTTACCACTATAAAAAATATTTAACTAATTTAAGTTCAATATTTTACTCCAAATCAAGCGATTTTGTTTCTTTTTTGAAAGAATTCCTCATTTACAATAACAATGATAATAATAAATAAAAATAATAAAAAACAACAAATAACGAGCTTGTGAAGCGACAGTTTTATTGTAATCGATTACTTTTTGAAAAGAAAAAACATTAATTACGAAAAGATAAATATATATTAAAGTTAGATGAATAATAAATTAGAATTTAAAACACGTGTAAATTTTAAATGTCGTGTTCGAGGATAATGACTGACAATTGATTAATTCCCATGGTAGGTAGAATATTCCTTCCGTGTAAATTTCGAATCAACGAATCGAGATCCAGTGTTGACATATGACTAAAAATAAACTTATATTTAAAAACGTGAAATAATGAAAAAAAATCGTTACGTTTTATCCGAAATTTTTGATATTCCCCACTAATACTTGTCCCCCAAAAAGCTCCCTTGAAGGTTCAAAATCCCCCAAATGGGGACAAAACACCCAATCTGGCAACTCTGAGAACAAGTTGCCTGTTAAACACAACATAAAAGAAAGCCAGTATTTATTTGGCATACACATATTTCAAGTTCATAAAGGAAGCCTCATATACAAAATGCACAGAGGCAGACTAAACCACAACCAAGACTCATTTAAAACCCTTTATTTACTGAAGGTACTTATACAGTGGGTTGCCAAATTATTTGGGACAGTCGTGAAGTATAGATTTTGTGTTCAATATTAGGATATAATCTGAAAATAAACACTGTTTTTAAGTTTAAAAAGCTTTATTGTTATACTATTTTAAGTATTTACACAGTATTATATGAAAAAACCCAACATAAATATAATACAGTTAATTTACCAATGTTAAGTTAAGAATATTGATATTTGATGATATTTCCTTTGGCTTCGAGGAGTGCTTCGATGCATCTGGGCATGCTTTCTATGCAATTTCTGGCACTTTCTTTTATTTTAGGATTGTGATGCCATACATTTATTAGTTTTTCGATGAGTTGTACCTTGTTTGTAATCATATCTTTGGCGATTTCCGCATGGTGATCTCCCATAAGTTTTCTATGGGGTACATGTCAGGACAACTGCCAGGCCAAGGTAAAACTGGGATATTGTGGTCTGCCAAAAACTTTGTCACGCTTCTAGCTTTATGAAAAGGCACTCAATTATGCTTAAACATAAATTCTTCACCACCTGGGAACCATTCTTCAATTTGTGACAGCAGCCGAGTTTCCAGAACTTGCCTGTACCGGTCTTGTCTCGTGGTTCCCTGGACAATGTAGAGGCGTCCAACCCTTTTAGCGCTTATGACAGACCACACCATTATTTTATCAGTGTGTTTACACTTTCCACGATGCAGTTAGGGCGGTATTTTTTGCCTGGGCGTCGCCTGACAAAGCTGCTTTTATCGGCTAAAATTTCAAAGGTTGATTCATCTGAGAAACACACCTGAAGAAAATTAAATATGTTAATAATTTAGAAATAAATGATTTTAAATGACTTATATAATAATTATCTTAACAAATGACCTTACTGCAGTCATCAGCTGTCTTCTGTCGGTGTTCGAGAGCCCAGGAAAAGCGCTTCTTCTTCATCGCTTCTGTCAACCGGGGTTTCTTGGCTGAACGATGACCTGTCAACCCTTCCTCCGCTAATCACCGCTGCACAGTTATCTTTATCTTAGAAACTCGTATTCCAGATTCTTGAATGATCTGAGTAAGGAGTCCCACACTTTTATTTCTGTTTCCTAAACAGATATCTCGGATTTTCCTATCGGTACGCGGAGTTGTTATGCGTTTTCTTCCACTTTTACCTTTTCGTTTGGGCGAAAGTGGCTGGTTTTTGTCCAGATTTATTTTTATCTTGTTGGCTACTGACTTGGAAACTCCAGCAAGTTCTGCTATCATCCTTTGGGAATGACTTGTGTGCAGAAGAAGGGTTTTTACCTCGGATTTTTTTCTAGGGGACAAAGCAACCCCTAGACCCATACTAAAATCAATAAAAATAAAAAATAAATTAGAATCGTAAATAATTTCGCAAAATACAAATATTTAATCAATAAAAGAAAGATAATACCCGCATATAATTCTTAACTGTTCCAAAAAAATCCAAAGAATTTTGTTTAAATTAAAGAAAAGTGTCTTCCACTATTGCGTGTGTAAAAGACTCAGCGTCTCTCCCGTTATTAAATTATTTATAGAAAGCAAAGAAACCTTTTAACATACCAAAAGTAAATAAAAGTTGAATTATAGAGATGTTGAGAACGGTAAATTACATTCCTGCAACACTTAAACCACTTAAAGCCGTAGTCAAGTGCACCCAAAGTATAAAACTAGCAAAAAATATGACTGTCCCTAATAATTTGGCAACCCACTGTAAGTACCATTAAAATAACTTGTTATAAAATTCACTTAATACATCGATTAGTAGCAATATAGTTTAGAATGAGTTATTGATGCATTACTTTCTCGTGTTCTAAAAGCATTTTTAGTTATGCAAAACAAAAATATTGTAAAAAGGATGATTCCTTTTGCCTTTGCATCTTTTCAACTTTCTTGCTTTCGGAAATATGTCTATATTTCTATTGTAATAATATTATATTTGTACATTTTCTAATTCTACAAAATACTAAGAAAAATATTTAAAATAAACGATTTTAGTGGGGTTATAAATAATTGCACAGAATCCTTACAAATTCAAATTTAATTACTCCTTCTAAATCTTCAATCCTTCTAAAATTTATTAAATGATTATGAAAATCTTCTAATGTAGTTTCAAAAATTCACGAAAAAGGCTTTAGAAGATAAAATTTTCATGAATTCATAATTCAGAACATAAAGAGTTAAGGAGCACAAAACTTTCAAATTTGAAAACCAGTATCTTAGTAAGAAAAGTTGCATATAATCTAATCTCAAATATTGAGAGACTAAAGGAGTTAAAATTAACAATATGCAAAAATTATGGTGTCAACGGGCATCGATGTATTAAAAAAAGTGTTAAAGACACTCGTCGTTAATGGGTTAAATTAACATAATTCTACAGTTTTAAAATATTAATTAATGGTTGATACTTTGAAAGTTTATCTTTATATACATAATGCAGTTTTATTATATCATGATAGAATAACATTCATTTTAACATATTTAAAAAACTGACAGAGAAAACAACATTATATATTTTCTTTTTGCTGAAGCTACCTCAAACATATATTTGTAAAAAAGTCTGAAAGGGTCGTTACATTAGAATGTTTCGTATAATCGGTCGTTGTTTGGATGTAAAAATCACGCTGCGCGCATAGGTAAATACACTGCTCAAAACAATTAAAGGATATTGCAGTTTTAGGTGGATTTTGTATCTGGTAAACTGTTTAGCTGATTGATACATGGTCGACAGACATAGTAGGTTATATGAGAATAAATTACACATGTTTGGCAGAAAAAAATGCATTTTATTGCGCATTTGTGTACTAAAGGAAAAAAACACAATTTGTGCATATGAGAAAAAAGAATAAGAAAAGGTGTTTTCTTCAAAGAAAATCATTTTCAGTAGGGGGTATGGTTTCTACGGGCGGCCAGCAACGTTGAACACCTTTGAGGCATGGACTCAATGAGGCTATTAATGACGAGTTGGGGTATTCTGCCCCACTCTTCCAGAAGAGCTCTTTCCAGTTCTTGGAGAGTTTGTGGGGGTTGTTGGCGGCCAAAAACTCGTCTTCCTAGAGCGTCCCAAACGTGCTCGATTGGATTCATGTCTGAAGAACACGCTGGCCATTCCATTCGAACGATTCCTTCCTCGAAAAGGAAATCCTCCACCAGGTTTGCACGATGTGGCCTGCAGTTATCGTCCATTAAAATGAAGTTATCTCCGATTGCTGCAGCGTAAGGGACTACAATAGGTCTGAGGATCTCATCCCTATATCGGCGACCAGTCAGAGCTCCATCTCGAATGATGTAGAGGTCAGTGCGCCCGTCAATGGAGATGCCACCATACACCAACACTCCTCCATCGCCAAATCTGACACTTTCGTGCACGAACGCAGGATTATTCCTACTGCCACGGTCCCTCCAGATGAAAATACGCCTATTATCCGGATGCACAGAAAAACGGGACTCGTCAGAAAACAGAATATTGCTCCATTCATTTCTCCTCCAGTTGACATGCTCAGTTGCCCACTCCCTGCGGTCGCGACGATGCCTTGATGTTAATCTAACACATACCATCGGTCGGCGAGCATACAGACCTACAGCATGGAGCCGGTTTCGGACAGTCTGAGTTGAAATCGTGGTGCCTGTAGCCGAGCGAAGGTGTTGTTGGAGAAGAGTAGCGTTCATGGTTCGGTGTCTCCGAGCTGTTAACGCTAAATACCGATCTTCATTGGGCGTTGTTGCCCGTCTACGACCTTGCCCTGGTCTTCGGCCTGCACATCCACTCTCCAAAAAACGGTTCCAGATCCTGGAAATGACACTTTGTGACACTCCAATGACTTGCGTTACTTCGGCTTGAGTATGGCGACCTTCTAACCTACCAACAATTCTCAAAGCTTCTGAATCTGTCAAATGACTTAGAAAAGACATCGTACTCATCGAAACAAAGCAATCACTGAATGCCGATTATCCTTGTCTTCATTCTCTTTTATCCAGTTGAAAGTCAAATTTCATTCGCTGCCGCTGAAGCGACGTTTTTGACGTCGAACTCAAAATTTGCATACTCCACAGTTTGAAAACCAGAAAAATTTGCATTTGTGATTCTCTTCTTCTATTTTCGACAAAAAAAATTTCGTTTATATCTTTATTTTATATAAAACTTCAAATATCCTTTAATTGTTTTGAGCAGTGTATTTAGGTTTTTTTGTTTTTGTATCAATCCATTTCAAGTGGTCCTGCGCTGGTTGCTTGACCATTTAAAAAATATATGTGAAATGTCTTGTGCAACAACCCGAACATGATGGAAGTTCAAAAAAACTATTATTTTGATTTTATTAATTTTTGTTTGTGCACGGCGGCCATCATTGTTTCATCGTCTGCAGCAATTTTCTTACATGAAAGGTTTATGGATTAGTAAATATCTCACCGTTTATTTCTCCAATTCAAGTGTTGTTGAAAGCAATATGTACACAACGATAAAATGGCCTAAAAAACTGGTAATAGAGTTGTTTCCAAAAATAAATCCTTATTGGTGAAATTTTAGCATAAAGTTTGTTTTTTTTTTTCCAAAATTTGCCTGTTTACAAGAGGAAATTTTTCTAACAAGGAAAACTGTCAACATGACATAATTTGTTTTACAAATAGGCTGAAAGTACTTGTAATCACACGCCAAGTTCCAGATCTGGGACTTGCTTTCTCTTCGCTAAAAAAATTCCCAAATTTTTCAAAAATCGCACTTTTGAGGCTTTCATATCTCTGGTGGGGCACGAGATAAAAATCTGAAATTATGGCTTCTGATAGTATTCTATAGTACTATTATGCACAAAAAATTTCAGGATGGAGATTTGACTACAAGCTGAGACAGGGGTAGGGCAACATATCAAAACAATACTGCGAAACTATAGTTTTGTTGTAGTCACAAGTAAGTATTTATCTCAGAGTGTCATTTAAAACTTTTTTTATTATTATCTTTAAATATTAGTAACAGAAAATAAAGCTTTTTGCAAAGCTTAGCAATTAATTAAAAAATAATTATGCCTAAGTTTTACATTTTGCATGGTTTCAGTAATTTATGTTTTAAATAATTCTAGTAACTAAAAGAAACCTCGGTGATTTTACATAAAGAAAAAACTATTTTTATACAAGAAATGAGACAAAAACAGAATAGGGAAAGAGAAAAGCTGTTAATGTTGACATACTTGTTGAGACATGATCAAACATGCCAAAACACATTCCCGTTTGTTGGTTTAAAAACCACATTTTCAATGCTGCTTGCCACTCCCTGAAACTTGTTCCTACTATAAGTATGTTCTTGCAAGTGAAACATTTATATTTATACGATGTTACTATGCATCAGCATCAAGTAATTTTCAAAAAGTAAAGATATCCAAAGCCTTTTCAAAGTTTATACTGCAGAAAAAAGATATTGTTGCATGGTAAGAAGTAAGCTAGGAATTATTAATGAAGTGAGATTTTAACCTTCCTACCCTGAATGGGTCTAATCGACCCATAATGGGTGTAATCGACCGATTGGGTCTAATCGACCCATTCCTATAATTCATTTCATTCGATTCGAATCAGAAATTTTTTCATAAAGTAAGATAAGTAAAAGTCATCGAAAACTAATATAAATAAATACATTAAATAGTTTAAAAAAAATCTGGTATGAAATATTTTTATTAAGGTTGAGTAAAATTTCAACAGGGTAGGAAGGTTAACATAGCGATTTGTAAGTTCATTTCTATGAGCCAAAAGGTCCAAGAACTTCAAACAAGTTATCAAGAGGTGACAAGATTTGGTTCCTACAAATAAAATTTTCAGAAAGATCACCTCTATGGAACTGACAACAGTAACTGGTCGAACTCATAACATCTTTCCTAAATTCTGTGAAGATATTTCTCAGATATTTGTTGAACATATATAGTCTCTTAATAAATTATATATTTGTTATTACACTGTTTTCAACAAACCATATTTCGTGAGTAAATATTGTAATAAAACAGATAAATCTAATTCATCTTAAGGTGCTCTTAATAGCATTTATTGATATCTTTTCCTCACTATATCTCAGCTTGCAGTCAAATCTTGATCTTTAAATTTTGTTATGCATAATAATACCATAAAATTTTATCAGAAACCATGCTTTTAGATTTTTTATCTCGTGCCCCACCAGAGGTATCAAAGCCTCAAGAGTGCTATTTTTGAAAAAAATGGGATTTTTTTTTTTTTCAGCGAAGAGAAAGCAAGTCCCAGATCTGGAACTTGGCGTGTCAGTACAAGTACTTTCGGCCTATTTGTAAAAAAAAAAAAAAAGTCATGTTGACAGTTTTCCTTGCTAGAAAAATTTCCTCTTGTAAACGGACACATTTTAGAAAAAACTTAAATTTTATGCTGAAATTTCTCCAATAAGAAATTAATTTTGGAAACCACTCTATTACCGATTTTTTTCCCCATTTTATTGTGTACAAATTGCTTTAAACCGCACTTGAATTGGAGAAATAAACGATGCTATATTTACAATTCCGTAAACCCCTAATGTGAGAAAATTGCTTCAGACGATGAAACAAAAATGGCCGCCATGCACAAACAAATATTAATAAAATTATAATAATAGTGATTTTGAACTTCCATCATGTTAGGGTTGTTGTACAAAAATTTTCAGATTTTTTAAAAATGGTCAAGCAACCAATAAAAGATTTTTTGAACCACTTGAAATGGATTGATCCTGTTGTTGTTGTTTCAGTACTTGTAATGGAATTTTGCCAAAATGGGCAGTTGTTATAGTGAACGGTTTTTGTATACAGTCTTTTTTAACCCAGAGATAAAAATAAATCTTAGTAATAAAATTAAAGACATAACCTATCCAATGGCAGCGTATTAAAGAAAGGGGAAAAGAAAATAATGTGATCGCATGTCTTTAAGCAAGTGAAACTGGGAAAGAAAAAGAAAAGACAGGATGTTTAATTATTAAAACTAAAAATTATATATATATATATATAGAAATAGAAAAAACAAACTATGATTTATTGCATTTAAAACAGAAACATTTCGTTGGCATATTGAAAGTTTTTTCCTTCATCAAATCGCTTGACTGAATTCTGCCATATAAATTTAAATATTTATCATTTCTCAGACAGAGTAAATCGAGACAGTTATAGTTTTCTTTTTATGAATTGTCTACCATTCAATAGTAGTCTGAGTAAAGGAAAAACCTTTTTTTAATAGTATGAAAATGTGTGGGAAAATTAGAAATTGGCATTTCCTGTTTAAATACAAATAAAACTTATCGGAGTCAAAAAGAAAGCACTAAAACTTCTGCTTATTTTACTCCAAAATGTTCCTTACATGTAAGTTTTCTTCTGCGAATTTATCTATTTGTTTTCAGAAAGGGGAACAAAATGACTACGATGCCAAAATGAACAAACAGCTGTAAAAAAAAAAAAAAAAAAAAAAAAAAAAAAGAAAAAAAGAAAAAACGGATGTTAGGAGGGAATGATCACAACTTTGAAAACTGGATAACACATTTCAACGCGAAAGACTGAAAATGTTATCGTTAAAGAAGTGAAAATAAACATCGTCTTCTAAGAATTATTATTTTAACGAATCTATTTCTCTGCAATCGTGTGAAAAAGGATTTTAGCTGTTTAATTGTTTACGTCTAGTGATCGATTCCAGTTGAGAGATTTTCATTACCATCAGTGGCGTAGCTATGTTTTTTGGCGCCCGGGGCAAGAAGAAATTTTGCCCCCCCTCCCCCCCCCCCCAATAACAAAATAACGACATTATTTTTACTCCAGATGACAAAAAAGTCTTTTTTGGCTTGTACCGGGCGGAAAAGGCAGCTTTACTCTTCCTTTTTTTTAAGGATCCAGCTAATTTTACTCACACACACGAAACTAAAACGCGTGGAACCCGATTATAGAATATTTTTAGTTTTCCTCAATACTAAATTCGAATGGGAATTTAAAAAAATAATCACGGACATGACTGTTGTTTTAAGCGTATATGGGAGTAGCAACAATGAAAAAAAAAAAAAAAAACATTTGCTAAAACTCCTAAATTACGCCCGATTATGGAAAAAAAGTTTCTACTTCAAAACGGCAGCCGCCCTAGAAATTTCAAATTCCTCTACTCATCCATTTTTAAGATAGAGGGGAAAACAAAAAATGTTCTTCAATCCTTCTACCAAGACCTAGCGGTTATGCAGGAAGTAAATTTGTATTTATAAATATATATTTTTTACATATATATGTATTTTTCGTTTGGAATCTTTAAGAGGCCGCCATTTTGAAACAGGATGGCGGATCAAGATGCCCAACAAATTTGATCGAGATCTTAATAAATCCTTAACATATGCTCAATCACATCGAACTCGGTTTATAAATTAGCGCACTCGATTGACACTGATCAGATATCTATAAAGATATATATATACTTTTCTAGAGAAAAAGGATAAGAATTAAAATCCTTTTAAAATTCAACATTAAAATTTAATTACAAAAATTTAAATTTAAATCCTTAAATTATTTTTTCTTACTTTACATCTTCTATTCCAAAATCCGTTTTATGTTTCTCAGCCTACCATTTATTACGTTCACCATTAAAATCAAAGAGTAACTTAAAATAAAAAAATCCCTGCCGGCCCGGCCTACAGGCAGAGGTAGATTTCGAAGTTAAGTATTCTAATTTCACCAACAAAAACTAAATCATTATTAGATATAAATCCACTTTAACAGTTTTATCTGTCTGCTTTTGACGAGTTTTTATTTCCTTTTTATAAAATAGCTGGTTTTATCAGAATCATGTTAAGGCGATATTAAAAAAAATATTTTTCCATACTCAACAACTCGAAATTTTCTGGCACATTTTCAGATTCATTTTTAATAAAAAAAAAAATATGAAACATGCTGACGTGATTTTTGAAAAGATTTATAAGCGACCTGTGTTTTTATTTTTCTTTCAATTAATTAAAACTTGATTAATAAACAATTATTTTCTCAGCAGGGCAATATTTTTCGTTTCTAACACAATCGCTTCGGGAAATTCTGTTCAAAATGCCCACTTTGACATCATTTTTTGAAATATATTCTGCCTCTATCAAAAAATCGATCATTACTGTACATTATATAGTTTCTGAATAAGAGAATCTAGCAATTGGACGCGTTTTAGAGCAAAAATGAATTTAAAAATGAGTAAGAAAATAGACAGTTTTGATTTGAATGCACCCTTAATAAGATGATTTTTTTCTCCAACCGCTATGTATTTTAAATTTGTTTTTGCTGTAAGAATTGGCCCTATCAAAAACTTGTCTATATAAATGTTGAAGACAATATTAAGAAGATATATGATAAATTCATGGCGATTTTATATCTTGTGAATTGACGGAGTTATGAAAATTTTTCTTCTTCAACCCCCCTTTTTTGTTTTCGTTTTTAATTTTTTTTCTTTTTTGCGGTACGAATTGGTCCTATCAAAAACTTGTGAATATAAAAGTTGTAGATAATATTAAGGAGATGTATAATAAAATTATTGGATTTGATATCTTGAGAATTGACGAAGTAAGGAATTTTTTTCTCCCAAAAACCCTATTTTTTGCGTCCCTTGAGCCTATTTTAAATTTTATCAAAAATCTGTGATGCATGAATTTTTGGCGCTATTTTTAGAAGTAATAAAAACTTTAAACTGATTTGATATGTACAAAAATTAAGAAGTTATTGGGTTTTTTCGGTTTTCACAAAACCCCTCCCTATTTCCATCCCCTTTGTCCGCTTTTGCCCATTAACGAACTTGAGCGAGATTTTATGTCCCTTGATTTTATGTATCAGTTTGGAAGAGATTTGTGCAGAATTGCGGAAGTTATCGTGTCCAGAAGAAAGTGATAACACAATTGCTTCGGGAAATTCCGTTCAAAATGCCCACTTTGACATCATTTTTTGAAATATATTCTGCCTCTATCAAAAAATCGATCATTGCGGTACATTATATAGTTTCTGAATAAGCGAATCTACCAATTAAATGCGTTTGAGAGCAAAAATGAATTTAAAAATGAGTCAGAAAATAAGCAGTTTGGATTTAAGTGCATCCTGCACTCTTAAAACGAAAGAGCCAAAATAACTCAAGTTGAGCCGAAATCCACTCATCTCATGACTTGAAAGTCAGCTTCTCATAAAGAGTTGAAACAACTCGAGTGAATGAGTTGTTTTTAAGCAACTCATGATTGAGTGATCTCTATTTTACTCATACTTGAGTGAAATCAACTCAATGAAGGTAAAATCCAGTAGCACTTGAGTGATTTGTAACCAACTCATACTTGAGTGAAATTGAGTCATTTAAGACTAAATCCAGTCGCACTTGACTGATTTGTAATCAACTCATACTTGAGTAAAATGAAGTTATTTAAGAATAAATCAGGTAGCACTTGAGTAATTTGTAACCAACTCACACTTGAGTGAAATTAAGTCATTTAAGACTAAATCTGGTCGTACTTGAGTGAAATGGAATCCCTTTGAGACTAAATTCAGTAACACTTGTGTGATCTGTAGCCAACTCATATTTGAGTGAAATGAAATAATTTAAGCCTAAATCCAGTACCACTTGTGATTTATAATCAATTCAAACTTGAGTGAAATGAGGTCATTTCAGATTTAATCCAGTAGTTCTTAGGCAATTTGTAACAATTCATACATGGATTAAATCAACTCATTTAAGAGTTCATGCGATGAACTCTTAAATGATGTTCTTAAAATGCAAAATCCCGAGTGATTTTTAATAAACTCATTCATAAGAACTCGCTCAAAATTACAAAAAAAACCTTGAGCGATTTCTAATTAACTGATTAAATAAAATCATGTCATTTTAAATGAAATTCAGTAACCTGCGATTGATTTTTATCAATGAAATTCAAAATAACACAGAATTCTTGCCACATTTTCAAATTAAAATAATAAATAACTAATTTTATATTCCTTCATACTGGTTTATATAATTGTATTACTTTTTGATTGAAAAAAAAAATATGATTTATAACTAAAAATTACAATTAAACCAATCTTAAGTATTTAACGTAAATAATAATAAAAAAAAAATTGAAAAAATATCTAAATGTTAACTTGAAATCACCAAGGAAAGGAAAAATCCCAATGACAACTTTTAAAAGCTGACTTCTCAAATCCAAAAGGGCAACTTTCTGACATAAGTTTCAATTTATTTTTGATCGAAAATGCATGAAACTAGCTAGGTGCTCAGAAACTATGTAATCAAGCTGCTTTTTTCATTTTTTTTGCAAACACAATACATCTTTCAGAAAATAGTGTCAAAGTGGATGTTTTAAACTTAATTTCTGCATGAAAGGAGAAAAAACACTCAAGAGCGGGCGAAAACGTGTTTGTCACGTGAACAAAATCGTTTATAACTCAATAGGTAATTTATTGATTTAAAAAAAATGGAAAATTCAATTCCAAATAGCTTTCATAACCAGGCTTTCCAATTTTATATCTTTCCATTAAAAAATGAATTTGTAAATGTATCAAAACGTTTTGTGCTTGTTGAGCAGAGCCATTAAGAACAGCCTTAAGATCCTACACTAGTCGCTGAAAAAGTATAGAAGGGCGATTCCGTGCAGAGTCACATGTAATGAGGGCTTTAATTTTCATTTATTTATCAAATTTTAATGCTAATTCTGATTTTAAGTGGTATGGCAAATAAGTTATAACCATATTTTTTAGTTTAAATGTGTGGAAATAAAACTCCCAGAAATATATCATTAAATTTCATTACGCAAAATGTGCTTTTTTCCGAAGTAGGAAAAAAGCACATTTTGAGTAATGTAATTAAATAATATACTTCTGTGAGGTTTATTGCCACACATTTAAATTTAAAAATATGATAACTTATTTACCATACCACTTAAAATCAGAATTAACATTAAAATTTAATAAATAATAAATAATTGAAAATTAAAGCCTGCGTTATGTGTGTGACACTCTCCATGGAATCGCCCAGAAATGATGGTGTTAATCCTATGGAGAAGTTATTTTCAAATACATTGTTTGGATTTATATATATATATATATATATACATATAATTTTTTTTTTGGGGGGGGGGGGGGCAGCCATAGGATCTTTATGCAGGCTTATTTTTAATTTTGCAATTTTGGTTAGTTTTTTAATACAGTAGACGATTTTACGAACTGGTGTACTGGTCCCGCCCAGCATCTCGCTGAACTAATGTTACTCCCATTTACGAACTTTTGACTTTATGAACACATATGAGTCCCATCGAGCATTTACTGTATTAAGATATCAATTTTAGAATCAGTTCCGAAAATTAAAGTATTTAAAATAAAATATAAAACCTAAGTTAAAAAAGTGAAAACTAGCCAGCATATAGATTGTCTTCAGCTATCATATGCAAAAAGAAGCCTGTACAAATATTAAAATCCAAGCAAGATATTTGAAAATAACTTCCCCGTGGAACTAACATTATCACAAGTGTTGTCACACTGCTATTGTTAGGCTGTAATAAGTAAAACAAAATATTTCAAAAAAGATAAACACTAACCCATTATATACTTTATTGTAATTATCCCTTGATTTAATTCACACTACTTCTTAAATTGACTAACTTTTAAAGAAATATTAATTGTTAAGCTTTTTTATGCTAATTAATTAGCACTTGCTAAATGTCAATTTAAAGCAGTTCATATATTTACAAATAAATTATGCACCAAAATAACTTTAGAAATGGATCAACTTAATTCTTTATATCATTTAAAACATTTGTTGAAACTTGAAATTATGTTCAAGTATAACTTTAAAATTTAGCTACTGGGTTAGAAGGAACAATGTCTTGATTGGATAAATACCAACCTATTAGGTACTATCTTGCAGTTATTCTTTTTTAATCTTGTTTTGTTGCAATTGACCATTGATTTTATCCAATGTTTCTTAAATCTACTAACTTTTAAAGAAATGTAAAACTTTAAAATGGCATAAGATTGTAGCTTTTTATGCCAAAAGCAGGAGCCAAATATGGAATTTAGAATATCGTTGGGGAAAGAAACAATATTATTTACTAACAATTTTATTGAACAAAAAGAAAAAACAAATGTAGCATTGATAGCAATTTTAACAACAGATGGAGTGTTTTGACAACACCTTTAACTGGACATGTAAATATTTTTATTTAAAATTTTCTTGTCAAGACAAGAAAATATGTATTATTCTCTGCTGAAGATCCTTGAGAGATTCGATAGGGTTGTTGAATTCCACTCCTCGCAGCGGAATTGCATTCCTCCATGAGGTCACTATTCTCCTGTGTTAAAAGAAAATATTGAAATTAAGTAAAATAGCAATAATTGTAATGCAAAGGATTATGAATCTTTTAAAATATTAGTTTTTAGATTAAAGTAAATATAAATAAATTCTTAAAGTCTTAAGCAACTTCTTAAAATATTGTTGAACATTCACCTTTGTTACCATTTTCAAAATGTATACAAACATATCTTTTTAAACAATAATTGGGCGGTGGGGGGGGGGGGGGAAATGAAACTTAAAAAATTAAATTTATTCTAAATATGAATATATATATAAGGGGTCGTTCCAAGCAAAATTTAGGGCCCTTTCACAAAAATCTAATAAAATAGGCCCCTTTGTAACATTCTTTTTCACACAAACTGTTTTAAAATGTGTAAATTGTAAATAAAACCAGCTCACTGAAAACAAACTTTACCAAGGGGATTTAAAGAAGTTTTGTCAAAGTCTTCATTTAAATTTGAGTAACATGATTTCAACTTTCATTACAAAATGTTATTTATCACAAAAATAACTTACTTTTCACAAAATGGGCCCCAAAAATAAAAACCTACACACACACAAAACCACCTCCCCATGCATATTCTTAAAAAACATACACTAAAACTTTTAGCTTTATATAAAGTTACACCACTGAAAATTCGGCTAATTGTGAATAAAATGGAAAATGAAACCATCTGTTCAATCACACTTACCCACTTGTTTATCATGTTACTTCTGATTAGGGTGTAAAAAAATCATGATTTTTTAAAAAAAAATAAAAAAAATCTGATTTTTTTTTTAATTTAAATCTGATTTTTTTAATTTTTTTTCCAGTGTTAAAATATTAACATCTACCAAGAATTAAGCATTTCAAAAATGAATAACCCTCCAATTACTAACATAATCTATGTTTTTTTGCTTTAATTAATAAAATTTTAATTATGTAATTATAGAAATTACAAAAAACTGCAAATAAAAAATTTCTTTAGTAACATACAGCATTATGTGCATTAATATTTTATAATAATTATGTAAACCAATATTAAATACTGCTTATATTTTAAAGTTATTGATAAATTGCATTTAATTTTAAATTGATGATACAGATTAAATTTTGTAATTATTAAACAATTAACTGTTTAATTAAGAACACAATCTACATTTTTGAAAAAGTGGTTGAAGGGTGATAAATAATAGTTTGATAAATTCATAAAGCAGCCAGTAATTTTACACAGGTTTTAAAGCGTATGTCTATCAAATTGATCAAAAATTGTAGCAATGTATACAGCAAACTTACGCATAATTTATAAATAGAGTACAAAAATTGTATTTTTGAAATTTAAATCAGATATTTTTCCCCACAACATTAAAATATTTGAATAGCTACTAAATATTATAATGTATTAAAGTTATTTAACATTTAGTTAGATTTTTTTAAATGTATAATAACATCTTTTTACACAGTTTAATATTGTTATAATTAACAATAACAAATATTACATTTTTTACAAGTGATTTAGTGATCGTTTTCATTATTGATTATCATGCTTTTTCACAACATTTTAAAAAATCAGAAAATGTGTGATTTTATCATCTGATTTAAATCAATTGATTAAAATCATTGACACTATTGCTGTGTTTATTGTATATAAAATAATAACTTGATTATTAAAAGGAAATTATGACATTGAATGTTATATTAGATTTAAATATTTTTAAATTAAATGCTTTTTATGTTTGTTAGATAAAAAAACATGGTTTTTACAAACTTACTGTACTTAAAATTTTTCTCAATACTCAGGAATTATACTTGGAAACAATTATTTAAAGCTTTGTTTTGTGTATTCATAAGTCACAATAATTTGAATACTTTTTTATGTCATTTTAAACAGTAAAAATTTTTTGATTTTAATCAATGATTTTTTTTAAAAAAAAATCACTTGATTAAAATCATGATTTAAATCGTTGACACCCTACTTCTGATACAATCTTAAAATAAATTTCTATTTTAAAAACAAATTTAAAAGGTCTTAAGCAACATTACAAAATATTGTTGAAAATTCCCCTTTGTTGCCATTTTCAAAATGTATACATTGGAAGGGGGGGGGGGATAAAACTACATTTAAATTTATTCTAAATATGAAATGTTTTATTACAACAATGATGTTTAACCTTACCCCATAAAATCTAAGCAGTCAGGCGGCAATTTTCTTCCAACAGTCAAATGCATGTCATGTGTCAGAGATACATGTCTAATTTAATACAGTATAACCTCGAAAATCCTGTATCAGGACTAAGACTAGATTTATAAAAATTCTGGATTTCACAAAGATAATCAAAACTTTCACTGTTTTTAATGGTACCTTTAATCATAATTTAATAACAAAGTTATAATTATGTAAGAAAATGAAAAAATAATATTGAAAGGCTTACTTTCATTGAAATTTACGTTAAAAAATTTTCTATAAACAGTCAATTTTGAAAATTCA
The DNA here is from genome assembly GCA_963932465.1 of Maratus speciosus. NCBI lineage: Eukaryota > Metazoa > Arthropoda > Arachnida > Araneae > Salticidae > Maratus > Maratus speciosus. Next base: position 355,766,643 of record OZ010796.1, on the reverse strand, counting down.
ATTGCAATTTTTTTTTTTTTTTTTTTTTTTTTTTTTAACTATTAATAAAAATGCTTTTCATATTAAATACATGTTAGGAATATCTATTTCAGAAATACAGACTTTTTTTCTAACTTGCATAATGTTATGACAAAATCAAATTTTATATGCTGTTTTATGTTATTGGGCAAATGTATCTGACTGATAGATGATACTAAATAAATGAACTAAAACTGCATAGCACTGCATTCCAAACACATAGGAAACCTGGTAGCAGAAAGTTCCTGACGGGTGACATGCGTCGCAGATTTTTTTTTCCATTTGATTTTTTTCCAACTTTATATTATGTTTAGTTCTTTATTATTTATTACTAAAACTTAAGATTATTATTAATAAAAATTAGTAAAATGCTTAAAAACATTAAAAGTAAATTTTCTGCTATTGGGATAGGAAAGATAGATGCTAGGTATGAAGTTTACTAATATGAAAACAGATTTTTTTTTTCCACATATGTATCTGTAAGGTCACACTGGCCCAATACAGTGTTAATTACTAAACACACACACACACAAAAAAAAAATGAAATTCCATGACAAAATCAAAACTTAAATATATTTAAGATTAATATGTAAATTTATACCTTTCTTGCTGATAATACACCTCTTCAGGATTATCACGTGTCTCTTTGATAGTCCTCTTTGTTGGTACTTCTTTTGGGCTGGTGTTAAATTTAACCTCATTGTTGCCATAACCTCCATTCAACCATAGCAGCTTGAGTGATAGGATCAAAGTATTGTTCCTAAAATGAAAATGTGCAAAAACAATGTTATCGATTTAAAACGTTTAAATGATTTTAACTTAAAATTTCAAAACAGACGTAATGATGAGTTCATACGAAAGTGCCTGAAACATACAAAAAACGGAAATTCATTTCCCTGCAATTTACCCAAGCAATAAATTGGGTTGGGTTGATTTTTGACGGCAAAACTCTTGAGTTTTGTGCAATCGAACAGTAAAATTCGCGATATCTTTTTGTGACTAATTAACAAAATTCACTATTCGTCGCGACCTTTTGACGAAATTTGTAATATTCTTCACCAAATAAGTTTATCGATATTCCCGATTATTTTTTGCGCAATCTTTTGACGAAATTCGCAATTTCTTTCTGAACTCTTTACGAAAATAGCAATTTTATTCAACAACCAATTGAAGATAATTACCATTTGTTTCTGAGATATATGACAAAATATCTGGTATTTTTCCATGATCATTTGAAGAAATTCTCAATTTTTTTCCACGACTGATTCATGAATTGATTTAGGGAAATTCGCCAAAGAGTTGCAGAAAAAAACAAATTTTGCCAAAGAGGTAGAGAAAAAAATTTTGCCAAAGGGGTACAGAAAAAAATTTTGCCAAAGGGTTGCAGAAACAAAAATTTTGCCAAAGGGTTGCAGAAAAAAACGAATTTTGCAACAGGGTTGCAGAAAAAAACTAATTTTGCCAAAGGGTTGCAGAAAAAACAAATTTTACCAAAGGGTTGAAGAAAATTTTGTCAAAAGATAGCAGAAAAAAACACAAATTTTGCCAAAGGGTTGCAGAGAAAAAACACAAATTTTGCCAAAGGGTTGCAGACACAGTTGTATAATATAGACACACGTGCAGAAGATTTTCCAAAAATTCGGAACCTTGCAGAAAAATTTGTAGAAAAAAACTTATTTTTGTAACTTTTTTTTTTTTTTTAATACCAAAAAATTAAAAATATTCTCTATATTATAATTTCGTCAAAGAATCGTTAAAAAGAATTTCTTAAAAGCATAGCGGAAAAAGCCCGAATTTGTCAAAGGATCGTGAAAAAAAAATCCCGCAAATTTCATCAAAAAATCGCAGAAAAAACTTATTTCATCAATGGATTACGGGAAAAATATGAATATCGCTAAAGGCTGAGAAAAAAGCACGTATTTCGTCAAAAAATCGCAGGAAAAATGCAAATTTTGTAAAAATATCGCAGAAAAAACGTTAATTTCGTCAAAGGATCGCGAAAAAAGCTAATTTCGTCAAAGAATCTTAGAAAAATGCAAATTTCGGCAAAAGGGCTCAGGAAAAAAAAAATTTCTTAAAAGCATAGCGGAAAAGCCCTAAATTTTGCCAAAAGATTCTGAAAAAATGCAAATTTCGTAAAAGAATCGTGTAAAAAACTACTTTCTTCAAAAAATCGAGAATTTCGTCAAAAGTGTTGTGAAAAAGCGAGAATTTTGTTAAAAATGCATGAAAAAATACGAAATTCGTCAAAAGATCGTAGGAAAATGCAAATTTCGTCAAAAGATTGGGAAAAAACTGATTTCGTGAAAGAATCGAAGAAAAATGTGAATTTCATCAAAGAATCGAGAAAAAAAGAGAATTTTATCAAATGATCACAGAAAAAACGAGAATTTCGTCAAAGACAAAAGGAAAAAACATGATTTTTGTCAAAGGGGCGCGGTAAAAACTCACCAGTCTCTTTAATGATACCTATGAATGGATACCTCTTCCTAGAAAAGGTGATTTAGTTGTTTCAGTAGCAATGTCACATTATTTCTGCCCTTCTTATGCATTTTTAGCTGGGTTTTTTTTTTTTTTTTGACCAAAATAATTATTCTTTGATTAATACTAATTATTTTTAATTTAAATGGTAATTATTTTAAAAATACTCTTTTTAATTCATATTGTTAAAATAACATAACACGGTATTTTACGTTATTAAACATTAAATTAATGTGCAGATAGTTTTTGACCCAATATTTATGCACATAGAAAGTTTTTGGTTTTATACAAGTCTGGTTGCAGAAAAAACAAACTTTGCCAAAGGGTTGCAGAAAAAACGGAAGTCTCTTTAGAAAACAACATATACACAAATATCTACGTTTATAATAACAGGGATAAACTTAAAAAAATATACCAAACTAACTTTTGAAAATTTGGGTTTAACCTGAATTTAACCTTGCAGGAATTCACACTCAGCCTCAAATCGACCTGAACCGATTTTTCTTCCAATTTTTCCACTTTTACTGTTTGATTTTAAAATGTTAATTCATAGAGGAAACCATTAAATTTAAAATTTCATTATTAATAAAAAGTCTTATTATCCTTTAAATAAACTCAAAGCAAGTTTTTTTTCCAATATGAAATTTACTTATAAAGAGCTTATTTATCAAAATGTAATTGTTTTATTAAATATTATGTAAAGTTGTTTTAAAAAATAACATTTTAATACCTTAAACCTTGAAATAAAAAGTATTCGGCCAAACAGTTACTATTCGGCTAGCTCAATATTCAGTATTCGGCCAAAATCACTATTCAGAGCATCACTAAATCTGACTTGCTACTTTGAACAACATTCATAATCTTCAATTTTAATTTTTAGCTTAATTGTTTACATATCAAACACCTACATATATGAATTATGAATCACTGCAGGATTAGTATTAGTTTTTGCCACTTACTGAAAGAAACTAGTTTCTGCCCTGATGATATGAAAAAGTAAAATGTTTTAAAATTTTACTGTTGTATGATATATTTCTCAAATCATTTTCATTTATTAATTTTTTTAGAATATGAAATTATGGCTAAATTGATAAGCTGGGGAAAAATCATTGCATTCATGAATGCAATGATTTTTCCAACACAATCCGCTTCGGGAAATTCGGTTCAAAATGCCCACTTTAACAGCATTTTTTAAAATTTATTCTGCCTCTATCAAAAAATCGACCATTACGGTACATTATATAGTTTCTGAGTAAGAAAACGTACCAATTGGAAGCCTTTGAGAGCAAAAATGAATTGTAAAATGAGTCAGAAAATACGCAGTTTGGATTTCAAGGATTTGAACTTAGATGATTTTTTTCTTCAACCGCTATGTATTTTTAATTTGTTTTTGCTGTAAGAATTGGTCCTATCCAAAACTTGTCTATATAGATGTCGTAGACAATATTAAGAAGATATATGATAAATTCATGGGGATTTTATATCTTTTGAATTGACGGAGTTATGGATTTTTTACTTCTTCAAACCCCCTTTTTGTTTTCGTTTTTAATTTTTTTTGCGGTACGAATTGGTCCTATCAAAAACTTGTGAATATAAAAGTTGTAGATAATATTAAGGAGATTTATAATAAAATTAATTGGAATTGATATCTTGAGAACTGACGAAGTTATGAATTTTTTTCTCTCAAAAACCCTATTTTTTGCGCCCCTTGAGCCCATTTTTAACTTTATCAAAAATCTGTGATACATAAAATTTTGGCCCTATTTTTAGAAGTAATAAAAACTTTAAACTGATTTGATATGTACTAAAATTAAGAAGTTATGGGGGGTTTTCCGTTTTCACAAAACCCCTCCCTATTTTCATCCACTTGGTCCGATTTTGCCCATTAACGAACTTGACCGAGATTTCATGCGCTTTGATTTTATGTATCAGTTTGGAAGAGATTGGTGCAGAATTACGAAAGTTATCGTGTCCAGAAGAAAGTGATATATTTGATGGTGGTAGGTTATGTTTAATTAATGGTTATATATATATATATATATATATATATATATATATATAGAGAGAGAGAGAGAGAGAGAGAGAGAGAGAAAGATTTTTACTGAGGGTGGTTTTGGGTTCTAGGGATCATGATCGGTGTAGATCTGCAAACATTTTTCAGAAATTCCAACATAGGAACGATCCCAATAGGTAGTATTTCATACGAAATCTACCTAAAATGCTGACGTTTGGACAATTCTTTTTGTTTGTAGTTAAAGCCTTGAACGTCTCAGATCTCGCAATTGTGAGAGCCTTGACCACAGGTCCATCAGGAGCTAATTAAACTAAATGTTCTATTAATTTTTTATCCTGCCCCCCTGCTGGAAAATATTACAATCCCCAACATATTAGGAAGAACACGCACGAAAAGATTTGATTTTGCCCATTCGAGGTGCCTGCACAACCTACGACCATGTAGGTCCCGAAATTGATTCAAATGGCTCGAGAGACATCCAATCGAACTTGCGAAGATCATTGTAAGAACATTGTAAGATGGAGAGACGAAATAAACGTGTTCGGTTCACAAAGAGGTTCCCGAGTGAAATTCTTTTCTCCCATGAATGTCCCAGTTTCATAGACATTCCCTTACATTAGGGATGCACAACCTTTTTAAGAGAAGGGCCACTTACAAAAATGCCTGGGTTGTCGAGGGCCACATCAGTAACACAGAGAGAATTCTATTTCGAAGAGGTGATTTGTAACCTATAATCAAATAAGAGACATGGTTTCAGAGAGGGGGGGGACTTTACCCCTCTAGGTTCTCCTACCGCGCGATTAACTGACGAGGCTCACGATTTTTCCGCAACCGATCAACAAAATTTGCAATTTTTCTGTGCATCATCGTCAAAATTCACGACTTTTCCGTTCCCGATCAACGATATTTGCGATTTTTTCGCGCCTGATCATCAAGGCGATTTTTTCCGAGCCCGATCTAAAAAACACTTAATTTCTCCGCGTCGATAGACGAAATTTACGAGTTTTCCGCGCCTGATCAACAAAATTCGCAATTTTTGCGTGCCCGATCAAAGAAATTTACGATTTTTTGCGTGCGTGATTGACAAAATTTGTGATTTTTTCCGGACCGGATCGACGAAATTCCCTATTTTCCACGCCCAATCAACGAAATTTGCGATTTTCCGCGCCTGATCGTCAACGCGATTTTTCCGAGGCCGATCAAAAAACACTCAATTTTCCCGCGCCGATAGACGAAATTTACGATTTTCCACGCCTGATCGACAAAATTCGCAATTTTTCCGCACCCAATCAACGAAATTCGCAATTTTTCTACGCCTTATCAACGATATTCCCTATTCTTAACTGACTCTGACGAAATTGGCAATTTACCGCAGCCGATCAACGAGATTTGTCCGCACCTGATAGACAAAATTCGCGATTTTTCCTGCACCCGATCAATAAAATTCCAGATTTTTAACTGACTGACGAAATTTAGAATTCTTTTCCCGTGCAAACTGACGAAATTCGGAATTTTTCCGCGCGATAAACTGACGAAACTCGCGATTTTTCCGCAGCCGATTTACAAAATCTGCAATTTTTCCACGCATCATCGGCAAAATTTACGATTTTTCCGTGCCCGATCATTTGCGAAATTTGCGACTTTTTGTCACCTAATCGACAAAACTTGAGATTTATCCACGCCCGATAGAAGAGATTTGTGATTTTTTTCGCGCCTGATCTATGAAATTTTTGATTTTTTCGCACTCGATCAACGAAATTTGCAATTTTTCTATTGTATTTGACCGACGAAACTCGCGATCTTTCCCTGCCCGATTGAGGAAACTTGCGATTTTTCCGTGCTTCATTTACAAAATTCACGATTTTCCGGCCCGATCAACGAAATTAGCGATTTTCCCCCACCTAATCGACAAAATTCGCTATTATTCCGTTCTCGATCAACAAAACTCGCGATTTTTCCGAGCCCGAACGAAGAAACTCGCTCTGTTTCCTTGTCTGATCGACAGAATTTGCAATTTTCCAAAGCCAGAACGACGAAACTTGCTGTTTTTTCGTGCCTGATCGACAAATTTTGTGATTTTTCAGTGCCCAATCGATGAAATTCGAATTATTTTTCGATTAGCGACTGACGAAATTCGGAACATGGGAATTTCCATGTTGATATTTATGGTATCGGCCGGCCGATAAACGAAATTTGCTATTTTTAACTGACTGACGAAATTTTCAATTCTTTCATGCGAAAAATTGACGAAATTCACGATTTTTTCATGTGACCTATGGGCAAAAATTGCGATTTTTTCAGTTATAAATTGACTAAATTCGCGGGCCACAAGTTAACCCATCGCGGGCCACTTTTGGCCCACGGGCCACCGGTTGTGCATCCCTACCTTACATGGACAGATATAAATATAGTCGACTCTGTGAAATCCTCACACTTAGGGAACGAGGGTTTTGCGGATTATAGATTTTTGTGGATTATAGATCATCCCTTTATTTACATTTTATTTTTTAAAGTCTGACTATGAATTAGGAACATCTGTACAAAAATTACATTTACAAAAGAAAAGAAAAGTATAACGCACCATTAGTTATATTTAATAACTAATTTAAAGAAAAATTAAATAAACAAACAAACATTGATGCCTACTTAAAATAACGTTTTCTATTTTGATTTGATTGTCTCTTTTACTATGCACGAATTTCCATTTTCGAATGCAGGGTACAAAATATATAAATTTTCTTAAATTGCATTTCATTTCATTGGAAAACTAATAATTCATGAAAAACACCACATTTAACTTTATGAGCTTAATTGTTAATAACAATTTTCAATGTTTACATTCCAACGTGCAGTGTGGGTAATAGACATTTGTGGTTTACACATCGGCGGATTTCACAGAGTTGACTGTATAGCTTTCTCCAGTGCATATGCGCTGAATTTAATTATATATAAAATATATTTAACTTTTGGAATGACGAAAACAACCATTTGTACTGGTCGTACTAGGAAGACTGAAAAGTCCTGATAAGACTTTTGTATGATTTGAGAAGGGAAAATTTGGGGGTAGATCGCCCACATTTTATTATTTGGTTTTTCTTAATGTCAATTCGACGGAAAAAATGGAACTTCCAATAAATCAAAAATAATATCTTTACTTGTTCTTCTCCTAGCTAAATCCACTTTGCATTGATTCACAGAAGCGCCCATTACAAGAAAATATTCATATGAAATACTAAGAACACAAAAATCAGCGTGAAAACCAATTTATGTGTGTGACGGAGATAGCTAGAAATATCTACCGCACATGTAAGTCTGAAAATTTGTATGAGGGTAGTCCAAGGCAGATCATGACGCATATGAGGCTCAGATCTCTAATTTTTTTATAATTAGCCGAGAATATTAATTAAAAACGGATTTTTTTTTTCACAAAATGACAAAATCGCGCGCACATCTGAACCCGATTCCACAGCCGAAACGAAAGAAATTAAGAATTTTCATTAATCAACGGAAACTAACAAAACTAATTAAGATATGGATTTTAAATTTTCAGATTACATGCAGAAAAATATTTTACACGTGTGTATAAAATTTTTGGGTCGGTAATTTTTCTTAACTTTTTCAAAAAATTGACGGCGACAGTACAAACGTTCGGAGAAATAACCATACAGGGGCGAATATACATTAAAAACAAACTAAAAAGAGATATTTTTTTCGGCTGCCTCCTCCATTTAATTTCCAAAAATCGATGGATCAGAGATTATATGACATGTAGACAATTGTCTTAATTAGTAAACGTTGCCAAATGCTATAAACATAATTTAAAAGCATATTATCAATTTAATCGAAGATTATTAATGTATTCTGTAGCAAGAGTCTCGTTATATGAGTCAAGAGTTGGTCTACAAGGGTTTCCCCCCTTTATTTACATTTTTAAGTATGTTTTCCAAAATATAGACTTCTTTTACCACAATTATCAAACATTAGCGGCACATTCTTTTCTCGGATTCTATGGAGCCAGATTTCAATGGGAATTGATTCATTCAATTTAACTTATGATTTACTTGCAGTTTTTAGCTCCACCTGCCAGCGCAGGGGACGCATTCTTATCTCGGGTACCATGGACACAATTTCAACTGGGTTTTGCTTAACTTGGTTTTCGATTGTCTTATAGTTTTTAGTTCTACTTTCTTTCCACAGCCAGTGGGCATTTTTATTGTTTCATGGGCCTGATTTTTTTCTTTCACTGAGAAATTCTTTTCTTTCAAATCATATTACGATTCTCTACAATTTTTCTGGCGATTGCGCAGCACGTCTGCATTATGGGGCGCAGAAAGCGGGGACCCGTGCTGGAGATTCGTTTAGATAAAGATAAATTTGAATGTAGGTTTTTAGTGGTTAGAGATGCGTGTGTAACAGGTCCGGTATACGCTGCTGAAGACAATGGGAACTCATCCCAGAGGTTCATTTTCAGAGATTCGTTATTATTTTTGAATTTTTAATATGAATAGAGGTTTTAATCATTAGCGGTTTGTTTGGAAAAACCTACGGGAGGGTCAGATACTGTACAAATGAACAATGTTCTTTTGATAGCAGAAATGTGATTCCAAGTCGCCAACAGGACTTTTGATGTATAAACTGCAGACTAAACAGAAACCTCCAACAGCAATTGACAATTATAGATCTTTCCTTTCCCCACACTTTCATTGAATTTATGCAAAACATTCACACACACATACACACGCACAAAAGGAAAGGTCAACAATTCTTATTTATTTTCGAAGTATGTGAAATAATTTCGGTTTAAAGCTCCTCTCAATTTGGCGCCCCCTATTTAATTACAATGCGCCTCAATTTAGGTACATAATTATCTTAGGTACCAAGTGTGTTGAGCAACCCCTAGAAACATTTATACAGAAGCTTTTTCTTTCTTCATTATTTGGATATAACAAAATATCTTACTAAAGAAAACATTCACATACAAAACAAAATTTAAAAAATCAGCAATTTTATTTTTTGTTAAAATATGCGAGTTAATTTCGGTTTAAACTTCTCTCAATTTGGCGGGATAGTTTTACCCAGCACGGGCCACGGGACCCCATTGTAATTTGCCCCTCAAGTCGGATCTCCGATGGGGTTACTGCTCTGTGAGTTACTGTTTTAGGAATTTTATCGCACGTTTGGCTAAAGGAATTTAGTATTTACCTAGAAAATAAGCACCGTGTTTCTACACGGTACTCCAATTGAACACGAAAAAAGCGTCGAGTAGAAAATAGGTGTTTATTTTTAAAGTTGTACTTTCTCTCTCCTAATAAATATTTCATTTTTAATAACGTAGAAATTTACTCAGCAAGAACAGTCTTAAAGAAGTTTTATTTAAAGTAATCTGTGGTTAAAAATTATTATTGTTTAGATGCGGTAATCTGAAATGGAGTTGCGTGATATAGAAATGTATGCAATAAGTAAAAATACTTATTGATTATTATGTTATTAAAACTAAATATTACAGTTTTCTGTTTTCTAAATTTAATACACTTCAAGTTTAGAATATATATATCTATATGCAATTGATAAGCGAGTAAAAAAGAGACTTAAATAATTTAGAAAACATAATAATGTTTTGTTAGTTTTGTTTTTGAGAAAAAAATTTCAACATCTAATTTTTATAACATATAATTATATAGACTTTTTACGTATAATTGATAAGAGAATGATGCATAAAAACTGAAAATGTGTTAAATAATTCAAAAATTTTAATAATTTTTTTTAATAATTTTGTTTTCAAAAATTTCATTTTAACTCATTTCAGTATTTTTACAAGTTGTTATATGGATCCTTTTATGTTTTTTTCCACATTTAATACGAGAATAAGTAAAAACTAAGTATGTTAAATAATTTAGATATTTTAATAATCCTTTAATATTTTCAGTATTGATATCAAGCATTTTTCTTCAGGAGGTATTTTTAAATTTCCTGTGGTTGCAGAAAGGATTGTCACTTAAACAATATCAATAAGAATTAAATTAAAAGTAGGAATTGTGTTCATTTAGTAAAAATTTGGATTTAAAGCAATTGCGCTTCTTTTTAACCTGATTAATTTAAGCCATTACAAAAATATTGATTAATAAACAAAAGTGCGGGGGATGGAAAAGGAGACAGTAAATTTTACATGTACTCTATTATATGTTTGTTCGTGCCGTAATATTATTGACTGTGTAATATTTCAGTTTATATAAATATATCAGTTTGTATAATATTGTAATTAAAAATTTTTAAATTATTTATCTAGATAATTTAATTAAGGTTGCAAGGAACATTCAGAAAATTCTGACTTTTTTTTTTTTAATTAATTTTTGAGACATGCTTGTCATGAAAAGACAGTTTTACTCTATGTAATGCAACCCAAAAGTAGGGTATTAAGCAGTTTATGACTCGTTTGGTCAAATGAATATTATTTACTGTACAAAAAAAAAAAAAAAAAACACCATTTAGAATTGGTTCCGGATGAACACAAAAACAGAAAAAAATCGCATACAAAATAAATATTTCATCTTTATTAATATAATGAGCAAGAACAAGTGCCAAAGAATTTTTATTTAAGATAATCTACAATTAAAAAATATTATTGTTTACATGTACTTGGGGTTACATGATATTAGAATTGTACGCAACAAGTAAAATACAAGTATATTGATTATGATTTTATTAAAATGAATATTATAGTTTTCTGCTTTGAAAATTTGATACAACACAAATTTATAATATGCGTATGTGTGTGTGTGTATTTACTATTGAGAAGATAATAGATAAAAGATACATAAATTATTTCAAAAACATAACTTTTTATTCGTTTTGTTTTTGAGAAAAATTTTCAACTTCTGATTTTTGTAACATATAGTTTTATAGACTTTTGTGCACACCTGATAAAAAAAAATTATACTTAAAATTTGAATATGTCAAATAATTTGTAAATTTTAATAACTTTTTAGCAATTTCGTTTTTAAATAGTACCTTTATTCATTTAATGTTTTATAATATGTTACAAAATCAACTTATTTTCCACATTTAGTACGAGAGTAAGTAAAAAGTTAAGTGCTTTAATATTTTTTTAATATTTCTAGTGTTAAAATCAGGCATTTTTCTTCCAGGAGGAATACAGGAGGAGGGCTTTCAGTCTTCTAATGATATAGTTTGTTTTTTCAATAGGTAGAAGACAGAAGACTGGAAACAGAGAGGAGATGGGAGGGGGGAGCACTCCCTGTCTAAATGTTTGAAAATATATGAATTTTGGTCACTTTTGGCTAATTTTAATCAATTGACACCTTTTAATAAAAATCCCGGTTACTCTTACGGGGGTCCCTTAAAAAGGGAGGCCCGGGGCAATTGCCCCGCATGCTCTGCATAGGTCGGGCCCTGTGTCTTATGCCATTAGAAAAAAAATATTGATTAATGAAAAAATTTGTGTGTGTGGGGGGGGGGGGGGAAAGACGGCAGTAAATTTTACTTGTACTCTAATATGTCTGTATGTGCCGTATTATTGATTGTTCAGTGTATCAGTTTATATAAATATATTATTTTTGTCAGATGTACAGGGATATATTTTATAAAGACCCTTTTTAGAGTCTAGAAAAACAGAGCATAATTTTTATTATTTCATCAGGTTAAAAAGTAACAACTATTACTGTAGTGCAACCAAGACATTCATCAACATTTAAATTTTTACTTTCTTAATTCTTTACAAGAAGAAAGTATTGGAAAATTTTCGAATTTCGATTTTCGGTGCATTTACACGTTTTAGTGGTCAGAGAACCCGAAAAACATGTTTTTACTTCTTCTATCTTGACAAGAAGAAAGTATTGGTTTCATGAAAATTTTCGAATTCCAGTTTTCGACGGATTTACACGTTTTATGGGTCAGAGATTCCAAAAAACATGTTTTTACAAAATGTCTGTCTGTGAGTCTGTCTGTCTGTCTGTCCGTCTGTCTGTATGTGACACAAATTTTGTGGTCGCTCTATCTCAAGAACTAATGCACGGAATTTAATAAAAAGTTATATTCAGCTAGTCCCTGATATAGATTTGTGCTGATTAGTTTTTGGTGTAAATCACCCTGCAGGTGGCGCTGCTATGTAGCATTTTGCAGGATTTCCGCAAAAGCTCTATCTCAAGAACTAATGCACGGATTTTTATAAAACTTCAGATTCCGTTAATCCTTGATATGAATTGGTGCTGGTAAAGTTTTGGTGCAAATCGCCCAACAGATGGTGCTGCTATGCTGCATTTTGCAGCATTTACACAATTTTCGTAATAGCTCAATCTCAAGAAATAATGCACGGATTTTCATCAAACTTCAGATTTAGTTAGTGCTTGACATGAATTGACGTTTTGCCCCTTGTGGTGTAAATCGCTCAACAGGTGGCGCTGCTATGCTGCGTTTTTTGAGATTTCCGCAATAGCTCTATCTCAAGAACTAATGCTTGGGTTTTCAACAAACTTCAGATTTAGGTATACCTGGATATGAATTAGTGCTGTTTATGTTTTGGTGTAAATCGCTCAATAGGTGGCGCTGGTATGCAGCATTTTTCACGATTTCCACAATAGCTCAATTTCCAGAACTAATGCACGGATTTTCATCAAACTTCAGATTCAGTTAGTCCTTGACATGAATTGATGTTTTGTACCTTTTCGTGTAAATCGCTCAACAGGTGGCGCTACTGTGCTGCATTTTTTGTGATTTCCACAATAGCTCTAGCTCCAGAACTAATGCACCGATTTTCATCAAACTTCAGATTCTGGTATACCTTAATATGAATTAGTGCTGTTTGTGTTTTGGTGCAAATCGCTCAACAGGTGGCGCTGCTATGCTGCATTTTTCAGAATTTCCTCTACAGCTCTATCTCAATAAGTAATGAACGAATTTTCATCAAACTTCAAATTCAGGTATACTTTGATACGAATTGGTTCTAAATTGATGTAATTTCTTTTACTATTTAAATGATTTAATTGATGTGATTTATTTAGAAGAAAGTTTTGTGATGGCCACAACATACTAGTTTCAAAATGTCTGTCTGTGACTCTGTCTGTCTGTCTGTATGTATGTGACACAAATTTTGTGGGCGCTCTATCTCAAAAACTAATGCACGGAATTTAATAAAAATTTATATTCAGTTAGTCCTTGACATAAGTTGGTGCTGATTAGTTTTTGGTGTAAATCGCTCTACGGGTGGCGCTGCTATGCAGCATTTTTTGTGATATCCGCAGTAGCTCAATCCCCAGAACTAATGCACGGATTTTCATTAAACTTCAGATTCAATTAGTCCTTAACATCAACTGACGTTTTATACATTTTGGTATAAATCTCTCAACAGGAGGCGCTGCTATGCTGCATTTTTTGCGATTAAAAAAATCACAATTTTTGAAGCTGTATAGTAAAAAGCTGATTTTTGAAAATAGTTCTTTGTAATTTATTGAGACTCTTCTCAAATCCAAAGGAGCTACTTTCAGACAAATTTCTTAATTCATTCTTGCTCAGAAACGTGTAAAATAGGCAGGTACTCTTATTAAGAAACTGTGTAATCGAATAACGTTTTCCATTTTTTGATAAAGGCAAAATATCTTTAAGAAGATACAACTAAAATTGGCTTTTGAATCGAATTTTCCGATGTGATAGCACTGGAAAGGAGAAAAAGCTGTCGTCAAGTGACAAAAATCGCTTATAACTCAAAAAGTAATTTATTTATTTAAAAAAATGGAAAATGCTATTCGTTTCCGAATTGTTTCAATGACATACATGTGAACTGTATGACTTTATAATTAAAAATGCGTCAAAAAATTTGGCAGAAAGTTTGCCGTTGTTGAGCAGGGAATTTGAAAATCAGCTTAAGGTAATTCCAATGATTCCTTTATGGTTGTTACTATTTTTACAAAGCCTATTGCCTGCCTGAACCATCATAGGAACAACTAAGTCCAGTTACAGCCCGGCTGAACTATGCAGGAAAAAGCATTGTAAGCCTAATCCAGGCCCAGTCCGAGTCTGATGAAAAAAATTAAGGATGGACTCAACTCAAACACAATGTAACTGTCCGATGCCGATATCTACGCTGAACATGCTATATTTTTGTATTGATGTTGTCAAACTAGCATCGCCAACTGCGGCACATTTATACTCAAATCTGTTCTCAAGTGCTCTGCTCAATAAGCGCGAAAGTTTCTGACACATTTAATAACTCATTTTTAAATGTAAAAGAAAAAAATTGTCAGGGTTGACTGTGGAAACAATTTCTAATCGAAATGAGTTTTCCGTAAATATTATCATAAGACGAAACGCAATATTTCACCTTGATTCAAACATACAATATATTATATGAACCTTAAAAAGTTTACGGTTTACATAAAAGGTGACTAAAATAATAAGAGAGATGTTACAAGTTAAAAAATATACATTTTGTTTAAAACTTCTTAATACTTTCAAGCTTTTCCAAGCTCTTCAACAGAGAATACTTTAATAACAATGTTAATTTATTAACAGAGAATACTTTAATGACAATGTTAATATTATTAAAATATTCTCTGATGAAGAGCTTGGAAAAAGCTTAAAAGTACTACTAAGAAGTTTTAAATAAAATGTATACTTTTTAACTTGTAACATCTCTCTTATTATTTTAGTCACCTTTTATGTAAACCGTAAACTTTTTAAGGTTCATATAATATATTTCATGAGTTTTCCGTTTTTTGATAAACAAATTATCGAATTATAAGCAACTATGATCATGTAACAACTGATTTTTCTCCTGTCTCTGGGTTTTTTTGCCTTTCGTCCAGAAATTCGGTTCAAAATGTCAACTTTGACTGTATTTTCTGAAAGATCTTTTACGTTTACCAAAAAACGGAAAAAGTCTTTCGATTACATAGTTTTTGAATAATATCTGCTTATTTCATGTGTTTCCGAACAAAAATGAATTAAAACGTGTCATAAAATTAGGTGCCCTTTTGGATTTGAGAACAGTCTTATATTTCGCTTATAGTAAAGTCGTATCCATTGAAAATTAATCATATGTTATCAGCTTCGTTTAAATTTTTATATCGGACCAGTGTTTGAAAAAGTGTTTTAATTCGCGCTTGGCGAAAATTGTCCGCTTTTTGCCAAGAAATGGGGTAGTAAGTAACACGCGAACACTCCATCAATTGTATTTTCCCGTACCTCCCCCACTCTTGACCTTTGAGGGGGAAAAAGTAATTATAGCGTGCTGGCTGTAGCGTCACCCAATTTGGCGCCCAGGGCGGCCGCCCCCTTGCACCCCCCCCCCCCCTTAGCTACACCACTGATTATCATGCTTTAAATTAGCAGTTCTTAAAAGGCTTAGTTACTACAGCTCCTTTTTTAGTTTCTTTGTCCTTGGGAATCCCCAAGATTTAACATTGAAGTTCTTTAGAATACAGATGCATGATAAACATACTAATATAGATACACATTAAATTTGGGAAAACGTAACATGTCTATAAAGAAAAAAAAAATCGTGGTCCTAAGAAAATAAATATCATAAAAATAAAATTATATCTGATGGAAGCCTAAGACGAAATGATAGGTATATGACGTAATGATAATGGCGTCTAGAGATTCCGTTTTCACAAATTTTATCATATAAACTAACGATACAGTATTTTTTAACAGTATTCTTAGTTTTCTTTTATTTTACTTGCCAGATGTATTGCGTCCGCGGGCCACCACAGATAAACACGTTAAACGCGACGCCGGTCTCTGGGGACCGACATTGATCTTTCCATTTAGGCGACGCCAATCTTTAGGGACCGGCGGTATAAAATTATACGAATAATATATTTATATTATATAATATTAAAAACATTTTTTACTTTTTTAATGTATTTTATTAAAACATTTCAAACATAAAAATTGTTTTTCCTTCACAAGAATTACAAATTTTGTACAAATATATATATATACACAATTTCTGCGAATGCTGTCGCTTAAACGGAAATTACAGTAAAAATAGTGTCGCGTTTAACGTGTTAAAAGCCGCTGCAAAAAGGTAATCAACTAGGTTCGGGACACTTCTTTGAGAAAAGCAATTTTTAAATTTCCTTTTCTAGATAAAATATTAAATAAAAATAACAAAATGCATAATTTCACAGGCCTGCGACTCAAAGCTAATATAAAAAAAGGTAATGAATTTCAAAGTGGCACTGGAAATTTCACAACTCAAAACCAATCTAAAAAAGATGATGAATTTCAAAATGAGGTTGCAATATTCACAAGTCAAGGTCAATCTAAAGAAGAAAAGGAATTCAGACATACTTGACAGCCTAATGTTTTTAAAATATGAAAGTGAAATAGGAGATTTTATTAAACTGGACGATGTTATCATTAGGTGGGTTCCTTTGAAGACCAGAAGAATGGTGGTTGTTTAGAGAAAATAACCGGCCAAGTGCGAGTATTACTCGCCTACAGAGGGTTCTGTGCAATAAATATATGAATTAGTAACTGGGTATTGCATTACACAGATATATCACTAAAAGCTCTTATCTAGGCTTTAAAAGCCGATGGCGCATAGCGTATGCTGTCTGTGTCTTGATGTATGTCCGAACCGTTCATGTCTTTAAGGGTTAATACCTCGGCTAATTACAGACAATTTTTCTCCAGTGCTCCTTAACTCTTTTGCTGAACGCCCGCACATCGAAATTTGGGTGTAACGGAAAAATGCGATTTTCTCAAAAACTACGTGACCTAGAGTAATCGCTATAGTTTCCCTGCAAGGTTTAAATTAACTTCTACTACTCCTGATTTTTTCATAATTTTAATTTCAGTAGTTTCGGAAATAGAGGGGGGGGGGGGAGGATAATTTTGAATTACATTTTCGACGATATATCTGAAAATATAATAACTAAAATTAAAAGAAATTTATTTTTGAGTTCGGCGTTACGAAAGCTTTCACGTGATACCCCACATGATATACATTTGTTTTTCAAGTAACTTAATTAGCACCTCTACATTTTTCCTAAATATATTTGTGAATGGTTAATAATCTATAAATATATGGCTCAATAGCCTTTATTAGTTCAGCCAATTTGAAATTTCCATGTTCCCATAGTTTACGAGTAAAATGGCTGTGACAGATAGACACAGGAGTGATCTTATAATGGTTCCGTTTTTACTTTTGAAGTACGGAACCCTCAAAAAGGCAAAATGTAAGTTCACTAGTATTATTTTCTTTTTGTTAAATTTTGCTCTACCTTATTTTATACATTTATATAAGTTTCTCTAAACATATGCAATGTTTCAGGTTTTAAATCTTACATTTAATGTAAAGTTTGAAATTGCTTCATTAACAATTCACTAGCAGGAATGACCGAGCTAAGCTCGGTCAAAATTAGCTTTGTGTTTATCTCGATATATTATTCCCACTAAATCATTCTTGCTGTTTTAGATACAATTAGCTTGACCCTGAGACATAGTGACTCAAAATGACGCACTAATTGATTTTTTTCGAACATGCGACCTAATAAATTGCTCTACTCGAGCCTGAAAACGATGGAATACAAAATTTAGTGAAAATCGTTAGTCATATTCTAGATAAAATAAGCTTGACCCACGTTGATTCAAAAAACCACTAACCGAAATTTATCGAACGTGTGAGCTATTTCAATGGTCTTTTTGTTCTGTGAAACGGTATAACAAAAAAAAAACTGTCAAAATTGTTTGAACATTTCTGAGATGGATGCCGTTAGCTTGACCCCGACCCATTATCACCAAAATGACCCACTAATATAATTTTCTTGAGCATGCGACCCAGCCCACTGGTTTTATATTGTCCAGAAACGGTGTAGTACAAAGTTTTGTCAAAATCTTTTGAGCCGTTTTTTAGATAAAGTTACCTTGATCCTGATCCATTAGGACCCAAAATGACCCACTGATTGAATTTTCTTGAACATGAGACCCTGCCCAATGGTCTTATCATGCTCGGAAACGGTATTATACAAAATGTTTTCAAAATGTTTTGAAGCACTTTTTAAATATAATTAGCTTGATCCTGACCCATTGTGAGCCAAAATGACCCACTAATCAAATTTTCTTGAACACGTTACCCATCCCAATGGTCTTTTCGTGCCCGAAAATTGTTAGATACAAAATTTAGTCAAAATCGATTGAGCCGTTCGCTAGATATAATTAGCTCGACCCATACCCATTATGACCTAAAATGACCCACTAATCTAATTTTCTCGAACACGAGACCCATCCCAATGGTCTTTTCGTGCCCGAAAAGAGTAGGGTGCAAAATTTCGTCAAAATCGTTAGAGCCGTTATCTAGATAACTTAGATTGACCCACGGTGACCCAAAAATGACCCACTAATCGAATTTTCTCGAACACGTGACCCATCCCAATGGTCTTTGCGTGCCCGAAAATGGTTAGATACAAAATTTAGTCAAAATCGATTGAGCCGTTCTTTAGATATAATTAGCTTGACCCTGACTCATTATGACCTAAAATGACCCACTAATCTAATTTTCTTGAACACGAGAGCCATTCCAATGGTTTTTTCGTCCCTGAAAATGGTTAGAAACAAAATTTAGTCAAAATCGATTGAGCCGTTCTCTAGATATAATTAGCTTGACCCCATTATGACCCAAAATGACCCACTAATCGAATTTTATCGAACATGAGACCCATCCCAATGGTCTTTTCGTGCCCGATAATGGTTAGATACAAAATTCAGTCAAAATCGACTGAGCCGTTCTCTAGACATAATTACCTTGACCCTGACACATTATGACCCAAAATGACCCACTAACCGAATTTTCTCGAACACGTGACCCATCACAATCGTCTTTTCGTGCCCGAAAACAGTAGAGTGCAAAATTTCGTCAAAATCGTTAGAGCCGTTCTCAAGATAAAATTTACACACACACACACACACACACACAATTTTTGCTCGCATTATAGTATAAGATTTTGCAATGGGCATCTTATCTTTCGATATACAGTGTGTCCACGTATAACTTGACCGACCTTTATTTTCGCAACCGTTGGTCCTAGATGCATATTTCCAATTACAAAAATGGTCAAAATTAGGTGCAAGGTTAAGATAAAAAAAGTTTAAAGCGAAAAAACAATTTAGTGAAGAATTACAGAATCTAAATTTTTATACGGTCCTCCGGTCCTATAAGTTATATTTAGTAAAATTTCCCTGCTACACTGACAAGTAAAGCAAAAAAAGTCCCGTTATTCTACGATTAAAATTCACCGAGTAATAGCTGTTTAAAGTTGGAGTATATTTTTTGCTGCATATTAGGGGTCATTCACAAATTTAGTAGAAATATAAATTCCTCAGATATATTAAAGAAATGGTTGAGAGTAAAATTAGTATTGCAAAATAAACTTGAAATCTTTAATCATTCTGACATATTACTGCAAAATGTACAATTTGTACTGAACATTACAAGAGGATAAAAATAACAGATTTTTTGTTAAAGGGTGAAAAACAACAACCTCAGTTCTTTACAAAATGATTCCTATTTTAAAATACTGTTAGATCACACTGTCTTTCAAATTTTGTGTTGTGGCATGTTTTTTAGCTTTTGAAAATTGATTCTTATGTATATTTTACCACTGAATCCGAAAATGACCTTCATTTTAAACTATCATGTCAGGAATTTTCTCAAATCGCAAATTTCAAAGTTAACAAGTAATATAAAAATTTTGTTTTTAAAGTCAATTCCTACTTAGGTCATAAAAGAAAAATTTAATATAACCCCTTAAGCTAATATTAGTTTTTGTTGCATTAAAATATCTCAATTTGTTGATTTTCTATAAGCAAGTAGGTTTACAATGGAAGTCTATGGGAATTTGGCGAAATATTAGAGATATCGCCAAGTTGGCGTCACTTTTGGCAATTCATTTTGGTCGACAAATTTGGCGATATATTGCCAAGTTGGCGACAGAAGAGGGTCCCCCTATGGTAACCCCCCTTATAGATATGAAGATGCATTAAATGCAATTACTCTGAAATTTGAAATTTGATTTTCATTTGAAATATGCATTAAATGCTTCAATAACCAATGGCCGCCATTTTGTCTCCCATGTAAAACTAAAATTAATTAATTAAAATTTAATTAAGGAATTAATATTTGAAAAAACTGTATTAACATGAATTGTCATCCAGTACAAGTTTAAAAAAATTTATTTCAACTTGATAGGATGAATAATAAGTATTTTATTAACGATTGAAAATTTGAACAAGATATATATAAATAAATAAATAAATAAATAAATAAATATAGGGAGAGTGTGAACTAATAGTAGGAATTGAAAAAGCTCAAAGTTAAAATTGATCCCCCCTCCCCTCCCAACCTCATCGGACCCACGAGCTGTTTAGCTGTAATAAACCCAGTATAAGCCAAAAAATCTAATAAATTATTGAATTAAATAAAATTAAACTGAATAAAAAAGTCTTACATCTATTTTATAGTATCAGATTTTTCGCTATTTTTTAACCTTGAAATTTACGATTTGCGAAAAATCTTGACATGATGGTTAAAAGTGAAGGTAATTTTTTGATTCAACGTTAAAAAATACATAAAATGTAGTTGTAAAAATTAAAAAACACAACCATCGCACGTTTATGTTATCTAATCTAAAACACTTTCTTAAACTTCTTGACGGTAATCTATCCGAATTTCTTTGTGTTATCCTCTAATATAAGTATGTATAAGATGGTAAGAGTCGAAAATTATAATAATATTGCATTGTCATCGGATTTAAGTCAGTATGTAAAATTTAAATTCGATCGGACATTTGAAAGTAAGTTAAAGTTCGAGTTCAAATTTTAAACTGGAAAGACGATCATTGCAAGTTAAATAAAACCTTATGAAAATAACATAATTTTAGTTAAAAGAAATCATAGCCTCAAATCCTTACAAAATAAAACATATGTTAAAATACAATTATTTTAACTAATATGAAATCTAATAAAATTAATCGTAATATTTGTGCGATTTCTTTCAAAGCGCAGATACCTTGAAATAAATTTAAGTACTTTATACACGACCCCTGAGAGGGTCACTAAAGAGGGTTATTTCATCTAAAAATTTGAGCTGACTTTTAGGGGTCGTATACAAAGCGAAGAATGAAGCGAATATTGAAATTAAACAGAAAAATAAATAACCATTTACTATAATATCAGAAAACGGTCTGAAATAAAAAATGAATAAATCAAACGCCGGAATCTACTAGATATACTGCTCAAAGTGTTCTCCATTGGTGGCAATGCACAATTGAATGCCTGACAGTACTGAGTCCTGAACACGTTAGAGCATAGCAGGTGTGCAAACTGTACGAAGATCAAGGATGATGCGCTGCTTCAGATAAAACAGAGAAGTTGTCTCAGTCACACAGACCTAAGCCTTGATGTAACCCCAGAGGTAGAAATCTATGGGAGTCAAGTCCAGCGAAAGCGGTGGCCACTCTACCGGACCACCATATCCAAGGATCTGTTGACCGGATTCGGTGGCCAGATACCCCCGGACATTTGATGTTTTTTGCGGAGAGGGCCCCATCATGTTGAAACCACTTCCGGCATGCATGTCGAAGAGGCAGCTCTTTATACCAGTTACGTACCGTGTTTTGTAGCAGATGCAGGTAATAATCGCCCGTTCTCATCGTAGAAGATGGGTCCAACAATCTGGGTTCCCTATATCCCGCACCACACGTTTCGTACTGCGCGGGCGATTTGGAGGTTTTCCAGACGCCAGTAATGCACATTGTGCACGTTCACAATGCCACCCAGGGCCCGACTTAGACAGTGGGGGGCCCTGGGGCAAACATTATTCGGGGGGGGGGGGCCTTCGATCTTTTGAAATTTTTCTTAAATTATGTTCAAATGACTAAAACTAAACTTCATACCTATTGTATGTAGACTTAAATTTCATACCAAGTACTATTCACATCTGTATACAGTATAGTACAAGAAAGATAACTTTAAGAAACTATAGAATACATTTTTTTTTTTTTTTTTTTGGTTATAGGAATATAAGGATAAATCTGAGCCGTCAAAATGTAAATACAGTTCTCTCAGGTATTATTGACTGTTTGTGTTAATACTTTTCTATTTAACTTAATCTTTGTATTCAATCAGCATGCATTTGGGTGATTCCATTATATAGAAAGGCAAGTGGTGGCATGCATTTAGTAATAATAGCAACAAATTTCAATACTTGTTATGTTGCTACTGCATTCCCCGTGATGCCTTATCGTACTTTGGTGCAAAGTTTCATAATATGAAAACAGAAATCAACAGATAGCAGATCTGTGATATTACTGTAATATTTTAATTAAAATTATGTATTTAAAAAAATTTTATGAAATCAGTAAAGAAGAAATTAAATATCACAAAATGAAAAACATTTTAAATTAGAAGTCTGGTCACGTTTGGATATTTTTTATCATTTGGCTCTCCTTTAACTAAAATTTATATCTGCCCTTGGGGGCCCCCTCAAATCGGGGAGTCCGGGGCAGCTTCCCCGCATGCCCTTGCATTAGTCGGGCCCTGATGCCACCCCGTGTAAATATTGACTCATCTGTAATGCCACCCCGTGTAAATATTGACTCATCTGTCCACAGAATGTCACAAAGGAACGACTGATTTTCCTCTAAGGTGTTGAACATGAAATTATAATAATCAAATCATCGTGCGTGGTCACGCAGCATCAGAGCTTGCACTAGTGTCGGATGTTATGGATGCGCATCTTGTGCATGTAACAAATGCCAGACATGCAGACCACATGCCTCGCTTATTTCCGCCATATTGTGCATTGTCACCAATGGAGAACACTTTGAGTAGTAAATCTAGTAGATTCCGGCGTCTGATTTATTCATTTTTTATTTCAGACCGTTTTCTGATATTATAATAGATTGATATTTATTTTTCTGTTTAATTTCAATATTTCATTCTTCGCTTTGTATACGACCCTTAAAAGTCAGTTAAAATTTTTAGATGAAATAACCCTCTTTGATGGTCCGTAAAAAGGACATTGCACCCTGATTTTGATCTCGAATTACTTTAATTCATCTTTTAACTGATCCCTCAATGAAAGACAAAATCATGTGCAAAAATCTCAAACTTTGAAATTTAATAACTGTGTCATTTTTTGTAGTACAGATGTCAAACTTTCTGTGTTATATCGGTTATGATATGTGTAAACTTTTACTAAACATAACTATAGGGACTGGGGGACCGTATAAAAAGTTAGATTTCGTAATTTTTGTAAAATTGATTTTTTACTTTAAATAATGCAACAACATGAATATTTAGCTCATTTGAAACGTTTTTGTAATTGGAACTATATGTCTACGACCAACGGTTGAGAAATTAAAGGTCGGCGGTAGATAACATATTGCACCCTGTATATTTACATATTTACAAGAAAAATATTAAAAAAAAATTAACAATCACAGTTTTTAAAAACTGGTTCACTTAGTTTCTGAAGAATTCTCAATGAAACGAAATGAAATTTTATTTTTAAATAAATGAAAATATCTTTGTCTACAAAATATAATGAAACATTATTGGTCGAAATAGATCTTTAAAAAAATATAAATTCTTAAAACTTTCTCAGAATTTAATTATTTCGATATTTTCTTTAATTAAACAAATTTATACGATATGGCATCGAATTGTATAATTATTTTATATATATAATTTGACATTATTTCATTATGCCATATACTCTGAAAAATTGTTTTCAACTCTGATAAAGTTTCTGGGTTTAAACAATCGAATTTTTTTCTCGTATTTTAGCCTATGCATTTTCCACTGTATTTAAATCTGAAGTGTTACTATTTGACCTCTCCTATGATAAATTAACATACAGCATATCATATGGAACATAACACAAGGAGAATGCATGAATGCTTCAAGAGAGCAATTTTCATTATATCTTTCCCTCTTTTTCCGTTTTAAATACTGATTTTCTACATGTCCAAAATGATTAAATTTTGATTCATGTGAAAATGTTACTTGAGATCAATAGTTTATTTTGCAATTTTTAAAGATACTTTAAAATTTCTTTCCAATTCCAAACTTTTTTTATTCATTTTTATGTCTGTAGCGTTTTTTCCACATACTTTTTAGTTTTAATTCCGTTCAAATTAACAGGAAATTACGATGCACAAAGCTTTTCCGAAGTCACTTTTATCTTCCGTACTTATATCAAATCGATTTCTTAAACAAAACTTCGTTATAACGCAAACTTCCGGTTCAGAAGAACAGCAGGTCCGTCCCTGAGTAGTGGTCCATCCAGGTATACCGATTTACGCTGGACGTCCCATATTTTAGGGGCTGCAAGCCCTTAAATTTTCAGTTCATTAAAAATATTTTAAAGGACCGCTTCACTGAAACTCCCCGATCATGAAATCCCATGTTAACCTATGAAAAACACCTAGAAATGCGATTACTCATTACTTAATATAATTATTGAAATGTGGTTTTCACCATCAGAAAGAAGGCGTCAGATGTCGAGGATGTTCGTTTTTAAAAACTGTCTCCTTAATTTTTAAGCATTTAAAAAATTCCTATAAACTTTGAAATTTCCATTTTCATGTTATTTTATCATCTTCTTAAGAATGCTTCAAATTGAATTAGACAATTTTTAAAAACGCACATCGTCAGCATCTGACGTCTGCTTTCTGATATTGAAAACCAAATTTTAATTATTACATTAGGTAATTATATTAATTAGGTCATTAGGTTATTAGGTTATTATATTATGCGCTTCTAAGTTAGAGGTATGCACAGCGCAGTGCTTGGCCCGAGGCCTGTACCCGGCCCGGCCAAATGAAGCCGAACTTTCAAGCATGCCGGGCCAGGCTGAAAAAAAAAATTAAGCGAGCCTACCAGCCCGATATAAAAAAAAAATTAACGAAGTCGATAAAATATGAGCTATTTTCAATGAATATGACTTTCGCGAGAATAATTGTGCGTCACGAGCCGATGCTAGTTTGATGACATCAATACAGAAATGTAACATGTCCAGCGTAGAGATCGGCATTGGACAGTTACGTGGTGTCTGAGCCCGTCTTAAATATTTCAGCAGACTCGTACTGGGCCGAGACCAGACTTGCATTAATTTTTTTCTTACAGAGTCGAGAAGGCCGGAAGCAAATTCACAAACACTCAACGTCCCAGCGCCCTTAACGCCAATCTCTGCAGCCAAGCACTTTGGCAAGAAAATGAACTTCGACGCGCATGCGTGTCTTCTCATACAAATAAATTTGCAAAAATCAGAAGCTACTTTGACATTTTGTCCATTCAACTGCCTATTTCTTGTTTGTGGATACTTGAAAGAATACGAGTGCGAAATACTAAATTATTATGTTACCTTCTGAATAACTGTAATATATATGCATGCATATATATATATTGTGAACAAGTCAAATATTTAATTTTATAGATCAGCTTGCTCTATAACTTTGTCTTTTTTCCCCTCTCAAGCTAAAGTATTTATTTATGTAGTTGTACGTAGCTTGTGCTGCCATCTAGTATCAACGTAAATACTAAATACATTACAAGAATAAGTCCTTATTTCATCCTCTGAATAATTATGATATGTATATGTATATGTATATAAATATATATATTGTGAATAAATGAAATATTTAATCTTATACATATGCTCTATAAATAATATAAATAATGTATAATCCGCTCTTTTTAAATGATCACCATAAACAAATGGAAATTTACTATAATGATCTTAGTCACTTGTTGAGGCTATGCTCAAATTTAAGTGCTTTGTTCCTGATTGATAATAATTTAAAAATAGCTAGCAGGAGGTGATCCAGACAAAATTTGGGGGCCTATTTTGGGCACCTTCGAAAAAATCAATTTAATAAAACAGTCCCCTTCACGAAATTATTTTTAATGAAATTCACTCCTTCACAAAATTCTGCTTAATAAAATAGGCCCCTTCACAACGTTCATTTCATAAAGAAATATCCTTCATTAATTATTGTAAAATATGCATTTTGTAAACAAAACAAATTCACCAGAAAGCAAAACTTTAGCAGGATGACTTAAAGACGTTTTTATTAATTAATACTTGGTTCAAATTTGAGTAACTGGATTTCGTTATAAAATTTATTTTTTACAAAAATATAAATAATTCTCATAAATAACTTTTGCTTTTCAGAAAAGGCCACCCCTCTCCAAAAAGAAAAAAAAAAAAAAAAAAAAAAAAAATCCTGCATAGACTCCTGGCCAATAATGGACTCCCCCCCGCTCCCTTCCACACACACGCAAAGTTTTTGATTCATAAACAAATAGCAAATAATAATTTAGATTTTATTTTATTTTTAAACTTTTCAATACATGATTCATAACCAAACCACTTAGGAAACAGAAAATTTGCATTGTTTTTTTTCTTAGTAATGGAAAACTTTGAATTTAATATACTAACGGCCATTTACAAAATTACATTTATTTCAAAGATTTTAGGATATTTTATCCATTTCTGCTTTTTATTATTTTTTTCCATATTTATCCATTAATGAAACACTCCATTAATTAGTTTTCTTCTATGAGCGACTATCAGATTTATTTAAAACAAATAAAAAAATTTACTTAATTAGGGTCAATTTCAAAAAGTAAAAACCTAAACATGCTCATTACTTTATTTTTGAATTTGTGGGATTATTGCAGTGCTATATTATTAATTTAGAATGTGCATCCTTACTTTGTAGCGATAATCTTATTCTAACAGCATCAATATTCGACTTAGTATAATCAATAATACAACTTGCGTAGACTGAATTAATCTGCGAAAGAAAAAAAAATCTCTTTGAACTTTGTAAGCGTATCTAAAATATTCACATAAAGTAGATATCAATATTCGCACATGCAAACTTCGAACTACGATACTAAAAACAGACTGCAGCATGCATGCATGCACATCAAAGTTCATTTTCTCGCCAAAGCGCTTGGCTGGCAAACGTTGGCGTTAAGGGCGCTGGGACGTTGAGTGTTTGTGAATTTGCAGGCCGGAACTGGATTTAATTGTTCTCAGAGTGTGTAGGGCAGACAATATGTTTTGTAAAAATATTAATAGCGATAATGAACTTCTGTTAACGGAACCTTTGGAAATATATTTTAAGGTGATTCTCAAATTCCCTGCTCAAAAACATGAACTTCCGGCCAGTGCCGCTAGGAAGAGGTAGCTTTCATATTCCTTATTTTTAAAAAGCAAGCTTATATTATTCAAACACACGAACCTAAATTTAGTGGAAACCGATTATAGGAGATTTAATACTAATTTTTATCAATACTAAATCATTATGAATGAGAATTTCGCGAAATTAGTCAGCTTTATCCAAGCTGCTTTTATTTAAAGTAACTTATATTTGGTTGCCAAATTCGACGATATCTTGAAGTTCCTGCCATTTTAAGACAACATGGTGGATGAGGCTAACGAGTGAACTTGGTCGAGACCTTAGTAATTCCTGTGCACATGCTTACTCACATCGGAATCGGTTGGTATATACAAGTGCTGTCGCAGGCAAAAAATCAGATTTTTCAAAATGTCACCCACATTAGAAATTGAAACTGCTATATCTAAGCCATTTTTTAAGATAAAGACAAAACAAAAAATGCTCCGGAATCCTTATATCATGGTCAAATACTTAAGAAAGAAACCTTTTTCTATTTCTAATTTTTTAGACGCTCACTTTAAATAAAATTTTTATTTAATTTAATGGCCTCGATTTTGAAACAAGATGGCTGATGAAGCTGGCCAGCGAACTTGGTTGAGACATTACGATATTCCACATGCCTTCTTACATAGAAATAGGTTAATAAATACGCGTGTTATCACGTGACAAATATCAGATCGTATCAAAATGTCAGTTATGCTAGAAATTCAAAGTGCTATAATTCAACCATTTTTTAAGATATATTCGAAACAAAAACTGCACAGGAATCTTTGTATCAAGGTCAAACACATAAATTTTTCATTTTTCAATTTTTTGATAACTCATTTAAAATTAAAAAAATAATTTTTTTTTAATGGCAGCCCTTTTGAAACGAGATGGCGAATGAAGCTGGCCAACGAATCGGTCGAGACATTGGTATGTACTATGTACACACCAAGTTACATCCAAATCGGTTCATAAATACGCCTATTATCGCGTGACAAAAATCAGGTCGTTTCAAAATGGCAGCCACAATAGAAATTCAAAATGCTATAACTCAGCCATTTTTTTTAGATATAGACGAAACAAGAACTGTTCCGAAATCTTTGTATTAAGGTTAAACACATACAAAAATATCTTTTTCATTTTCCAATTTTTTGGTACCTCATTTTAATTTTTATATTTTTAAAAAAATTTTAAATGGCCGCCATTTTTAAACAAGATGGCGGATGAAGCTGGCGAAGGAACTCGGTCGAGACATTGGTACGTATTATGTATACACCAAAGTACATCCAAATCGGTTCATAAATACGCCTGTTATCGCGTGACAAAAATCAGGTCGTTTCAAAATATCAGCCACGCTTGAAATTCAAAGTGCTATAACTCAGCCATTTTAGGTAGCTTTCATTACAAAAAGCTACCTATTGCAGCCGTTCGGAGGAAAGCGATTTCAAAAAATTTTGGTATAATTTCATCGATCATGACCCCCAGACCCCGAAACCACCCTCCGTTCAAATGTTGATATATATATATATATATATATATCATTTCATTCACAATATTGCGGTTTTTGATGATGGTCGGTAATGTTTAATTAATGGTTATATATATATATATATATATATATATATATATAATAAATTTGAAATCACAAATATATGAAGAAATTGATAAAGTTCTAAAGATGATTTAGAAATGAACATAGGAAACCAGTATGTAATATAAGAAACTATGAATGACTCACAGAATCTTCAGAGGAGGTTGTGAGTTCGTTCATAGAAAATGCGTTATTTCATCCAAATTTGTCGGCATTAAGCCTAAAATGACAAAATTTAGTTCCTTATAAAATTAACGTTTTAAAGACAAAAAATTGTAATAAAAAAATGAGAACATAAATAACATTAAAAAAGATGAGGAATATTTGAGATATTAAAATTTAGCCTCGTATTATGTAAATAAATGGGAAAATTTAAAAAGCAATTGGGAATATTGAGATAGTAACATATATCCTTAAATGATGATGCAATATGTGAAAATTTATTATGTTAAATGCATGATACCCAGTATTGTTTTTTAATTATATGTCCATACAATATATAAGCATATATACATACACTTATACACGCTCACACACATAAAAACATATAAGGTTTTAAACTTTTTTAGCATTCCCGACCTCAACCCTCCGTAATGGTATTTTTATTTTTTATGTTTTTAGTGTATAATGTATGGAAAAACATACACATACACCAAACTTTTTTTTTAAAGAATATATATATTATATATACATACATATAATTTTTTGTGTGTATGATTTTTATAATTTTTTCAGCAATCCACATCCCACCCTCCATATATATATATATATATATATATATATATATATCTGATCTTTGTCACACTGTAACTCTTGTATTTATGAACCGATTTGGATGAAACATCGTGTATACATAGTACATACCAATGTCTCGACCGAGTTCGTTGGCCAGCTTCATCCGCCTTCTTGTTTCAAAATCGCGGCCATTTAAATTTTTTTTAATTTAAAATTTGAAATGTGGTACCAAAAAAATTGAAAATTAAAAAATATTTTTTTCTTATGTGTTTGACCTTGATACAAAGATTCCGGAGCAGTTT
This sequence comes from Maratus speciosus, assembly GCA_963932465.1. Classification (NCBI taxonomy): domain Eukaryota; kingdom Metazoa; phylum Arthropoda; class Arachnida; order Araneae; family Salticidae; genus Maratus; species Maratus speciosus. The sequence goes on along the minus strand of OZ010796.1, from coordinate 355,736,307 downwards.
TTATTTCGTTTATATCTTAAAAAATGGCTGAGTTATAGCATTTTGAATTTCTAGCGTTGCTGACATTTTGAAACGACCTCATTTTTGTCACGCGATAACAGGCGTATTTATGAACCGATTTGAATGTACCTTGGTGTATACATAGTACATACCAATGTCTCGGTTGACTTCGTTGGCCAAATTCAACCGCCACCTTGTTTCAAAATGGCGGCCATTTAAATTTATTTTTTAATTTAAAATTTGAATTGTTGTACCAAAAAATTTAAAATTAAAAAATATATTTTCTTATGTGTTTGACCGTGATACAAAGATTCCGGAGCAGTTTTTATTTCGTTTATATCTTAAAAAAGTCCTTCCGGCCAGTGCCGGGAGGAAGAGGTAGCTTTCAAATTCCTTATTTTAAAAAAGCCAACTTATATTATTCAAACACAGGAAGCTCAATTTAGTGGAAACCGAATATAGGAGATTCAATACTAATTTTTATCAATATTAAATCATTATGAATGGGAATTTCGCGAAATTAGTCATGTTTATCCAAGCTGTTTTTATTTAAAGTAACTTATATTTGGCTGAGATGTTTGTGTATACTATCCACATGCCTTCTTACATGGAAATAGGCGAATACGTGTGTTATCGCGTGACAAATACAAGATCGTTTCAAAATGTTAGCCATACTAGAAATTCAAAGTGCTATAATTCAACCATTTTTTAAGATATAAACAAAAGAACAAGTTTTCAGAAACAAAATCTGCTCCGGAATCTTTGTATCAAGGCCAAACACATAAAAAAATCTTTTTCATTTTCCAATTTTTTAATACCTTATTTTAAATTTTAAATTTAAGTTTTTTAAATGGCAACCCTTTTGAAACAAGATGGCGAGTGAAGATGGCCAACGAACTCGATCGAGACATTGGTATGCACTATATACAGACCAAGTAACATCCAAATCGGTTCATAAATACGCCTGTTATCGCGTGACAAAAATCAGGTCGTTTTAAAATGTCAGCCACAATAGAAATTCAAAATGCTATAACTCAACCATTTTTTTAGATATAGACGAAACAAAAACTGTTCCGGAATCTTTGTATTAAGGTCAAACACATACAAAAAAATCTTTTTCATTTTCTAATTTTTTGGTATCTCATTTTAAATTTTAAATTTTTTAATTTTTTTTAAATTGTCGCCATTTTGAAACAAGATGGCGGATGAAGCTGGCCAATGAATTCGATCGAGATATTTGTATGTACTATGTACACACCAAGGTACATCGAAATCGGTTCATAAATACGCCAGTTATCAAGTGACAAATATCAGGACGTTTCAAAATGTCAACCACGCTAGAAATTCAAAATGCTATAACTCAGCCATTTTTTAAGATATAGACGAAACAAAAACTGCTCCCGAATCTTTGTATCAAGGTCAAATACATAAGAAAAAAATATTTTTTTCAATTTTCAATGTTTTGGCACCACATTTCAAATTTAAATTTTTCTTAAAAATTTAAATGGCTGCCATTTTTAAACAAGATGGCGGATGAAGCTGGCCAACAAACTCGGTCGAGACATTGGTATGTACTATGTACAAACGAAGTTACATCCAAATCGGTTCATAAATACGCCTTTTATCGCTTAACAAAATTCAGTACGTTTCAAAATGTCAGCCACGCTAGAAATTCAAAATGCTATAACTCAGCCATTTTTTAAGATATAGACAAAAGAAAAACTGCTCCGGAATCTTTGTTTAAAGGTCAAATACATAAGAAAAAAAATTTATCCATTTTCAATTTTTTGGTACTACATTTAAATTTAAGATTTTTTAAAAATTTTTAAAAAGGCCGCCATTTTGAAACAAAATGGCGGATGATGCTGGTCAACGAACTCGGTCGAGACATTGGTATGTACTATGTGCATACCGAATTAAATCCAAATCGGTTCATAAATTGGAGAGTTACAGTATGACAAATGTCAGATATACATATATATATATATATAATATATATATATCAATTTTGAACGGAGGGTGGTTTCGGTGTCTGGTGGTCATGATCGATGAAAATATACCAAAATTTTTTGAAATCGCTTTCCTCCGAACGGCTGCAATAGGTAGCTTTTTGTAATGAAAGCTACCTAAAATGGCTGAGTTGAGCACTTTGAATATGTATTGTGGCTGAAATTTTGAAACGACCTGATTTTTGTCACGCAATAACAGGCGTATTTATGAACTTATTTGGATGCAACTTGGTGTGTACATAGTAAATACCAATATCTAGACCGAGTTCGTTGGCCAGCTTCATTCGCTATCTTGTTTCAAAAGGACTGTCATTTAAAGAAAAATAATTTAAAATTTAAAATGAGGTATCAAAAAATTGGAAAATGAAAAAGATTTTTTTTATGTGTTTGATCTTGATACAAAAATTCCGGAGCAGTTTTTGTATCGTCTATATCTTAAAAAATGGCTGAATTATAGTCCTTTGAATTTCTAGCATGGCTGATATTTTGAAACGATCTGATATTTGTCACGCTATAACACGTGTATTTATTAACCTATTTCGATGTATGAAGGCATGTGGATACTGTATAGTAATGTCTTGCCCAAGCTCGCTGGCCAGCTTTATCAGCCATCTTATTTCAAAATGGCGGCCAGTAAATAAAAAAAAAATATATTTAAAGTAAGGGGCAAAAAATTTAGAAATTGAAAAAGGTTTCTTTTTAAGTATTTGACCATGATCTAAGGATTCCGGAGCATTTTTTGTTTTCTCTTTATCTTAAAAAATGGCTCAGATATAGCAGTTTGAATTTCTAATGTGGGTGACATTTTGAAAAATCTGATTTTTTGCCTGCGACAGCACTCGTCACCGATTCCGATATATCAACCGATTCCGATGTGAATGAGCATGTGCACTGGAATTACTAAGGTCTCGGCCATTTTCACTGGTTAGCCTCATCCACCATGTTGTCTTAAAATGGCAGGCACTTCAAGATACCACCGAATTTGGCAACCAAATATAAATTACTTTAAATGAAAGCAGCTTGGATAATGCTGACTAATTTCGCGAAATTCTCATTCATAATGATTTAGTATTAATAAAAATTAGTTCTGAATCTCCTATAATCGGTTTCCACTAAATTGAGCTTTGTGTGTTCGAATAATATAAGCTGGCTTTTTAAAAATAAGGAATATGAAATCTACCTCTTCCTCCCGGCATTGGCCGGAAGGACTTTTTTAAAATATAGACGAAACAAAATCTGCTCCGGAATCTTTGTATCAAGGTCAAACATATAAGAAAAAAAAAATTCAGTTTTCAATTTTTTGGTACCACATTTCAGATTTTAATTTAAAAAAAAAATTTAAATGGCTGCCATTTTGAAACAAGATGGCGGATGAAGCTGACCAACGAACTTGGTCGAGACATTGGTACGTATTATGTATACACCAAGGTACATAAATACACCTGATATCGCGTGACAAAAATCAGGTCATTTCAAAATATCAGAAGCTAGAAATTCAATGTGCTATAACTCAGCCATTTTTTAAGATATAGACAAAACAAAAAATGCTCCTGAATCTTTGTATCAAGGTCAAACGCATAAGAAAAAAATATTTTTCAATTTTCAATTTTTTGGTGCCACATTCCAAATTTTAAATTTTTTAAATTGCTGCCATTTTGAAACAAGATCGCGGATGAAGCTGGCCAACGAAGTCGGTCGAGACATTGGTTTGTGTTATGTACGCGCCGAGTTTCATCCAAATCGGTTCATAAATACTAGAGTTACAGTGTGACAAAAATCAGATATATATATATATATATATATATATATATCAACTTTTGAACGGAGGGTGTGGTTTCGGGGTCTGGGGGTCATGATCGATGAAAATATACCAAAATCTTTTGAAATCGTTTTCCTCCGAACGGCTGCAATAGGTAGCTTTTTGTAATGAAAGCTACCTAAAAGACATAAAATTGACAGGCCTGACTATTTAAGGGGTTTGGAATCGAATAGAGTTTTCCATTTTTGATAACTAAATTACTTATCGAGATGTAGGAGATTCTTGTCACGTGACAGCAGGTTTTTCTCCTTTTCCGTGCTATCGCTTCCGGAAATTCGAATAAAAATGCTAGCTTTGACAGTATTTTCTCAAAGATATATCGCTTTTATAAAAAAATAGAAAATACCATTCGATTACTTAGTTTCTGAATAAGAATACTTACCAATCTTACACGTTTTCAAAAAGAAGTGAAATCAGAAATGTGTCAGAAAGTAGCTCCTCTGGATTTGAAAAAACCCATTATAAATGAATGAGAAACTTCACAAATCTACTTTTTATTATACTGCTTCAAAAGTTATCATATTTATAAAATTCCTTTTTAGCTCACAGGCTATCAAAGCCTGAGACCTAATAAGCTCGCCCGTTCTGTATGTATGTATGTATGTATGCATGTACGTACGTAAAGCGATAACTCTTGATAGAAACATCCAATTTGCTTCAATATTTTTTTCTAGGTTCATTGTGATAAGGCGCTTTCCTTATTAGTTTTGGGAGTTCATTGGTTAAGGATAAAGGGGGTTAGTCCACCCCCTTAATTCAGATACATGGGTTTTTCATGCAGAATTATTCAATTTGCTCCAAATTTGGTATACCGGTTTATTATGTTAAGAAACTTCCCTGATTAGTTTTGGGGGTTCATTGGTTAAGGGAAAAGGGGGGGGGGTTAGTCCACCTCTCTTAATTCAGAAAATTGGGTTTTCCATGCAGAATTATTCGATTTGCTCCGAATTTGGTATACCGGTTTATTATGTTAAGGAATTTCCCTGATTAGTTTTGGGGGTTCATTGGTTAAGGATAAAGGGGAAAAGGGGGCTAGTCCACCCCCCTTAATTCAGATAAATGGGTTTTTCATGCAGAATGATTCGATTTGCTCCGAATTTGGTATACCGGTTTATTATGTTAAGGAACTTCCCTGATTAGTTTTGGGGGTTCATTTATTAAGGATAAAGGGGGAAAAGGGGGTTAGTCCACCCCTCTTAATTCAGAAAAATGGGTTTTTCATGCAGAATTATTCGATTTGCTCCGAATTTGGTATACCGGTTTATTATGTTAAGGAACATCCCTGATTAGTTTTGGGGGTTCATTAGTTAAGGATAAAGGGGGAAGGGGGCTAGACCACCCCCCTTAATTTAGATAAACGGGTTTTTCACGCAGAATTATTCGATTTGCTCCAAATTTGGTATACCGGTTTATTATGTTAAGGAGCTTCCCTGATTCGTTTTGGGGATTCATTGGTTAAGGATAAAGGTTGAAAAGGGGGGTTAGTCACCTCTCTTAATTCAGATAAATGCGATTTTCATGCAGAATTATTCGATTTGCTCCGAATTTGGTATACCGGTTTATTATGTTAAGGAACTTCCCTGATTAGTTTTGGGGGTTCATTGGTTAAGGATAAAGGGGGGGTAGTCTACCCCCTTAATTCAGATAAATGGTTTTTTCATGCAGAATGATTCGATTTGCTCCGAATTTGGTGTACCGGTTTGTTATGTTAAGGAACTTCCCTGATTAGTTTTGGGGGTTCATTGGTTAAGGATAAAGGGGGAAAAGGGGGATAGTCCACCCCCCTTAATTTAGATAAACGGGTTTTTCATGCAGAATTATTCGATTTGCTCCAAATTTGGTATACCGGTTTATTATGTTAAGGAGCTTCCCTGATTCGTTTTTGGGATTCATTGGTTAAGGATAAAGGGGGAAACGGGGGCTAATTCCCCTTCACTTATTTTTTTGAGGGGCATTATTCTTTAAAATAAGAGTATAATATACAATTAGTGTGAATAGCCTGTGAGCTCAATGCTATCAGTTTAGCTGGGCACTATTCTTTTTTATTTTCTTTTATTCTAAACTACATAATTTTTAGGGTTCCGTACTTAAAAAGTAAAAACGGAACCATTATAAGACCACTTCTGTGTTTGTCTGTCACAGCCATTTTACTCGTATGGAACGTGGGAAGTTCAAATTGGGGGAAGTAATAAAGACTACTGACCCACATATTTACAGATTATTAAACATTCACAAATACATTTAGGAGAAATGTAGAGAGCTAATTAAGCTACTTGAAAAAAATGTTTTCTTTGGCTATCATAGCTTTCATAACGCTGAACTCCAAAATACATTTCTTTTAATTTTAGGCGTTAAATTTTCAGAGATATTGTCGAAAATATAGTGCAAAAATATGCCCCCCCCATCTATTTCCGAATCAACTGAAACTAAAAATATGAAAAAATAAGTAGTAGAAGTTAATTTAAACCTTGCTGGAAAATTATAGCGATTACCCTAGATCACATAGTTTTTAGAAAAGCGCTTTTTTCCGTTACACTCACATTTCGATTTGCAGGCATTCAGCAAAGGGTTTGAGGAGCGCTTATGGTACCTATCGTAGCAAAAATATACAAGTATTGTTTATAATGATTTTCGAAAAAAAAATCGTCGGTAATTAGTCGAGATATTAACCCTTAAGGGTGGAGATCGGCCTTCGTTTGGTTGTGTGCGGACATGTCCCAGACGCGCTCCCAAAAAATGCTTGGCTAAAGGCGTCCCAAGACCCGCCGGCCAGGGGCCCTCTATGGATTCTGATGTGTGAATGTCCCTGCTACAGTTCAAGGTATGTTGCATGTTTCTCGGCCTTTTAATTATTAAGTTATGAGTAGTTTATTATTTCATTCCTCAGTCATTTAATTCTGCTGGCCCTTGCATTTGCTAGTATTTAAAATATAACTTAATATTAGGCATTTCACCTTCTAAATCACCTACAATCTAATCTAATAGCAACAACAAAGCAGCAGTTATTATTCTAATTTAATTTCTCATGTTTTCATTAAAATGTTAATTCCTACTTAAGATTAAATCATTATTATAGCTGCTTTTAAACCCGGACCATGTGCTTGGAATTCGCTGGATTTACCCTAAGTCCAGCCTCCTTGGGATGACTATTAAGATAACTATATCCCATGCTGGCGTCTTCTCACCCCTGCCAGCAGCTAGTTGGGCCATAGGCGAGGTTCTGGAAGGGGGGGCGGGGGTCGAAGTCGGGTGGAGTGTATCCGCCCTACTGGTCGTGTGTGTGAGTGTTTTTTTTTCTTTTCTTTTCTTTTTAGAGAGAGAGATAAGTGCGAGGTTTACCTCTACTTGTTTCTTTCTCCGTTTCTCCATCTGAATTTTGAGGGGAGTGAGGGGCTAGTAATTTGGAAGCGATTGATACCTTCTCATCTTGTCTGCAATGGGCAATCAATCGGGACTGGTTTGGGATATTGTACAGCGGGGGTGGGGGATTTGGTTTGTGAGATGTATAGTAAAGCCCCTTTTTCCAGACTTTACTTTCGGGTCGTTTATGTAAAAATATACTTTTAAAAATTACAATTCCCATTAATGTATATGTGTATATATATATATATATATAAATCAGCGTAAATACACATAATTATTATTAAAAAATTATTCAAATAAGTTAAAATACAGAATTTAATGTTTAGGCATTAAAGGGGAATAAATAAATAAATAATTAAACCCTTTATTATCTCCTTCTTTTAATTTACGATTAGAAGCATGAACTAGTGCATTTAGTTTTTTAAAAAGGCAATTTTCCCTCTGCTTCTTTCTTTAATATTTGCTAAAGTTAAAAGTATAGTTTTAACTACCTCCCAAGATTTTTAAATGTTCCATTTTAAAAAAGGGGACGCGACCTGGTGACCAGTGGGGTGTTTGGGCTTCGCCTGGCTGTGGTTTTCGCCCTCCATTTTGGAATTTCGCGGTCCGTAGCGAGCACATGGTTCGGGTTTTGCTACACTTCTTGATTGTCTCATCCTAACTCTAATAGCAGGCCTAATGCAGGTTAATTGCTGCTGATTTCAATCGAGACAATGTTGTCTAATTTTACTCTTAATTATCTAATAAGAAACTTTTTTTTTTTTTTTACAAGCTTTTAGCTCATTTCGGACTCTAACTTATTCTCAGTTTTTCATTTATTTTTCAAAACTTAAACCTTTTTTTCTTTTTTCTCCCCATCTGACTTTATTTTCTATTTTATCTAACCACATTTTTATTTAAATTAAAAGTGTTTGTCATTTTATTGAAATTTTTTCTCAATTACTGAACTTTGAAATTATTCCCATATTGCAAATAAAGCTTGTATTTTTTTTTTCCTCACCAAATTAGAAAAAGTTGTTCTTGAGACTTGATTTTCTAGAGACTCAGCCACTTCTGTTCAGTTCCCCCGTGTCCGGCGGTGGTCTCTGGACGGGCTTAGCAGCCAATTTGTTTACATGTCATTTTTTTTGTATGTCCCTTCTGCCTGTAATTTGTAAAGTCCAACAATATTTCAAAAATGCTTCATTCTCCCACTCCTCTTTTAAAGATTTTTCCCTCATGTTCCCGTGTTCTGCTGGACTCTTAACTTACTTCCAGTACAAATATTAAATTCCTCATGTTCAACAATAAACATGATTTTTCATCTCCAAATACATACTTTCGAACTTTACAATACAATAACAATACAACAATTCGAACTTTAACTTTCTTTTTCCTTTTTGCGAGAAAAAAGAAAAAAAATCACTAGGAACTTTGAATCCAGCAGAACTTTTTAAATTTTTAACCTGTGTTTTGCTGGACCCTTATCTTATTTTCAGTAAGAATTTTAAATTCCTTATTTTCAACAATAAACTTGTTTTTTCATCTCCCAATGCATATTAAATTCGAACTTTAACTATCGTTTTCATTTTTTTTTTTTTTTACGGGGAACTTAGAACATTTCGGCCCTTCTATCCTAAATTTCGTCAAAGTCCAAACCCACTTCAAAATTCATCTAAGTCCAACCCCCCCCCCCTACTTTCTTCAATGTCCAGTCCCCTATGTTCCTGTGTCCAGCAAATTTTTAAACTTTAACCTGTGTTCCCGTGTTCTGCTGAACTAACTTACTCTCAGCAGAAATATTAAATTCTTTATTTTCAACAATAAACTTGTTTTTTCATCTCCTAATACACATTTAATTCGAGCTTTAACTTTCTTTTTCATTTTTTTTTTTTGCAAACATTTTATTTTTACTGGGAACTTAGAATATTTCGACACTCATGTCCAAACCCACCTTAAATTCATCTAGTCCAGTACCCCCACGCCCTAAAATAAAATTACAACAATTTCATCCAAAAACAACTCCTAACATATCTATTTACAGTGCTGAGCAGATGCAGGGGCTCACAGACTAAATGCCTCGTTACCTTCCCACCCACTATTCCAAACCTAAACATGCAACAGGCCGGGACGGCGCACAGGGGCCTGTAGATGGGCTCCCACAACCCGCGGATCATTCTTCTGATTTATAATATTTTTTTAAAACTATATCTGCCATTCTGGTTCTCAAAGCCATTTTTTATTTCTCACATACCATCGCTGCTCACAATGGGAGAAAGCCAAACATATTCCATTGCCGAATTGGCAAACAAGGCTAAATCCCTCGTTACCTTAGTCCTGTCAGAGGACGAAAACACATTCACAGAGGAATCTGCTGACCACCTGAAAAATGTGAAACTGATCCTCCAATCGATCAGAAAACAAGACCTCGCCAACCAAAAATCAGTACAGGAGTCTAAACAGGAGTTTGAAAAGCTCCGCTTAAAAGCAGATCTCCTTAAGGAACAGCTCACCACACTAAACGCTGAAACACCAAAACACTGAAGAAATAGTAGCCAGGCTTGAGGAAAGTCTCCATAGCAGACTAGACAAATTAAGAATTGATAATGATAGGGACGCATACCTTCGTAGTCAACAACCTGCCCTGCTCTATAATGATCAGGACGGCAAGTCTCAAGAGGTCCCTTCACCGACAGAGGAGGCAGTACCGGCGGAGCCACAGCGGAGGCCAGGAGAGGAGAGGCATCTTCGAACAATTGTGGTCAGGGGCAAGAAACGCTCCATGTCCGGACTGGCCATTAGAAACCTGCTCGAAAAACAAAATATCGCCTGTCCAAAAGTAGTATTGGAAATCAAATGCCTTCGAAAACAACTGGAACTCTTCTGCCGATCCACCGAAGAAACGAAAGTCGTCCTAAGTGATCTAAAATCCCATGCTAGAATTGCAGAAGATCTATTCTTCAGGATTAAAACCCTCCCATTTCACAAAACTATCCTGTTTGGAGTTCTCGACGGAACAACACTAAATTATATTACCTCGACGTTGGATGAAATTTACGATTACCACACAGACGAAATCCGATTCATTAAAGCCGTCCCTTCTAAAAGACCCTCATGCAAGGACTGGCACCTCATTCTGTCAGAAAAATTAGCCATGGCAGTAATCCAAGATGGAGGCATACCACTGGGATGCAATCTCTGCAGACTGCGGCCACACACCACAGTCCAAAGGTGCAGAAATTGCCAGCAATATGGCCACGTAGCAAAGTACTGCCATAATGATGAAACCTGCGAAATTTGCGGAGAACTCCACCCATCCTCAACCTGCAACAAATCCCCCTCGTGCGTGAACTGTAGACGCGCTAATAACCTTTTCAATGCACACTGCAGAACTGATCACATAGCCTCTGCCTCCAACTGTCCAACCTTCAAGTTCGAGTATAACAGAGAGCGGGCAAGACTGAACGATCTCTTCCAACTTCCCTTTCGAAATCCCCAAGCACCTCCCCCGGCGGCTCCATCCTCCCACTCTGGTCCGGGACTCCTGGGCGAACATCCTCCTGCACATCGAGGTTATTTTTCTTTTCCGAGTCATGCTCCACCTTTGAACCTCTACTCACCTTACTACCAGGAGGACTACTTCAGCCAGCAGCAGAACTTGGGCTTTCAAGGTAGGAGGTTTTAAACTTTTTATAACATACACAATACAATGTCATCCTCAGCACCTTCTCCCCACCCACCCCTTCCTTTAGGCCGTCTAAATTTTCTCCAAGTAAACCTCAAACACTGCATAGCAGCCAGTGTAAGCACAATCAACCACATGGAAGAGAACGAGATTGACATCGCTCTACTGCAGGATGCTTACTGCTCCGATGGAAACCTCGCTATCTTCAGCAAGGACTGGATAAGATTTTCCTCTCAGAATCTCTCCGCCCACATCGTTGTCAGGAGCTCGAGTCTTGTGTGTACCCATCTCTTTACCGGCGACAATAGCGTCTTCATCTCCATAACGGCGAAGGAGGGCGAGATTGTCGTCGGATCCTGCTACGCAGCCCCCTCGGCAAACTTTGGCATTTGTCTCTCGGAATGGGAACACACCATCACAAACAGGAAGGCTTTCATCTGTGGTGGCGACTTCAACGCGAACTCATCCCTCTGGGGATGTCCGCGTGAAGACGCCCGGGGTGACTTGCTGTCAGGACACATAATTATCCATAACTTGGCACTTGCAAACATGCACAACTCTGAAGCCACTTTCGAAAGACGAGATACAGAAGACAGAGTCATAGCAGAAGGCTGGCCTGACCTAACAATTACAAATTCCTTCACCCTACCACGAATATCACAATGGTCCGTATCAGACAAACACAGTGGCTCAGACCATAAATACATACACTTTTCTTACATGACCTCTCCACTCTACACGCAACGTAGACGCTACAACACAACTCGCGGAAACCTTCGCAAATTTAACAACGTCATCAAAAGTCATAAGTCATCCCTTTCAGCACAACTCGAAGGGGTGCACAACGAAGACACACTCAACTCTTTCACATCTAATTTAATCGAAACCATGCAGACTGCGGCGAAGGCTTCCTTTCGACTGAAAACAGTCCAAAAATCACACACTTTCTCATTCTGGAACAAGGATCTTAGAAAGCGGAGGAACCAACTGACAGACCTCAGACGCAAGATTAAAACATTGCGCCTGCTCAATCCTATCCCCCGTGAAGTAAAGACCCTTGCAGCACGTCGTACGAGACTTAAAGCAGTTTACAAACGTGAGATTCTGGCGGCGAGACGGGCGGCGTGGAAGAAATTCTGCAGCAACAATGAGAACCCTTTCGGTATCACTCAAAAATTTCTGACCGGCAAGTTCTTCACTCCGGATGAAATACGTCTAGAAAGACCAACTCACGAAACCTCGCGACAAAATAACCTGGAATTCCTGACACACACTCTCTTTGGCCCATCGGCTTATCCCCAACAAGACAACCAGGATATCCTTTTCACAGCACACGAAGACAAACGCTTCACAAAGGCAGAAGTAAAAACAGCACTATACACATTGAATGACAAGAAGGCCCCAGGGCCTGATTCAATTGATTTTCGGATACTAAAACTCACTCACAAACAACTTCCACACATATTCACGCGCTGGGCTAACCTCTGCCTCACCATGAGGTACTTTCCTTTAGTACTCAGGCAGGGAGAGGTAGTTTACTTTCTGAAGCAAGGCAAGTCTCCTTCCGAACCCAAGTCATACAGACCCATCTGCCTTCTTCCCACTCTGGGAAAGCTTCTGGAAAAACTTCTGGTTATGCGGTTGACACACTTCTTGGAATCAAACAACCTTCTCCACCCCAGACAATTCGGGTTCCGCGAGGGCCACTCATGCGAGCTCGCACTTCATGCCATAATGACTGCCTGTACTGAAAGCATATCCCAGGGCAACGCAACATCACTCGTTTCACTAGACATACAAGGCGCATTCGACAACGTAGAATGGCGAGACATTCTCTTGCAACTACAAGCACTCAACTGTCCGGGGAACATAGCTGGTCTCATCGGCTCCTACCTCTCACAGAGGAGCGTCCTGATTAACTGGGGTGCTGGCACATCTACCCACCGATTACAGAAGGGTTGCCCCCAGGGCTCGTGCCTTGGCCCAATCCTCTGGTTGCTTGTAGCAAATGTGCTACTAACAGAACTAAATCGGCTGGGATTTAAACTATTTACCTTCGCCTATGATTTCAGCTTCATTTTCTCCGGTCGTTACAGACGTCATCTGGAGGAACAGTTTGCCGAAGCTCTTCCTATTTTCTGCCGGCTCCTGGATTTACTGCACCTCACACTCTCACCACAAAAGACTCAAGCACTAGTATTCACCAAACCACACAGATATGATCCAAAACGCCCTCCAGTGATGAGGATCAATAATGTCTCCATTCGACACGTACAATTCATAAAACTCCTAGGTATAACCATTAACGCAAATCTTAACTGGATCCCACACATTAACGACCTAAAACTTAAATTGACAGCATATCATAATAATTCATTAAGACTAACTTCTAAATTGGGAGGGGTAGACAACAAAACACTGAAGATCTGGTACCTAACAATAATCGAAAGAATAATACTTTACGGGGCCTGTATCGGGGGGGGGGGGGAATTTATCATCCATAGCACAACCTAAACTAAAATCAATACAACGCACTTTTCTCCTACAAATTTCAAGGGGCTACCGCACAATCTCCACAGATGCACTACATATACTTACAGGTATTCCACCCATCACACTTCAACTAGAATACGAACACGCCAAATCCTCAATCCTACAGCTAAAACGTGACACAGTAATAGATTCTCTTTTTCCAAACACAACATTGCAATACAAAGTCAGGAGCTGGCAGCTCCACCCCGCTGAGGATACTTCACATTTTCAAGTAAACACAACACGCAACAGCTACACACCTGCTCTTAGCACCACACTCTTCACTGATGGTTCAGGCACAGAGACTGGCGTGGGCGCAGCCTTCTGCGCCACGGAGGGACACAGTGGTGGTCCATCAGTGGTCTGCAAGGCTAGATGATAATAACTCCGTATTCCAAGCGGAGCTGTTCGCAATACTAAACGCATTAGAGTGGGTGGAATCCCACTCTAGCAACAGTATTATCATCTACAGCGACTGCCCCTCTGGCCTGCAGCAATACAGGCACACAGGACAAAACATCCTCTAGTACTGCAAATCAAACTAAAACTTAAGAATCTCCTACATCGTATCTCACTAGGTCACGTCTCGGCTCACAAAGGTATCTTTGGCAATGAACTAGCAGACAACCTAGCGAAGAAGGCCACACAGAAAGAAACAATAGACACACACCTCCCGGTGCCCCAGTCATACGTCAAAAGGGTCCTTAGAGCAAGGATACTGACGCGATGGCAGGAGCACTGGGATACTTCAAAAAAGGGCAGGCACACATATAAGCTAATTCCTAAAGTTTCTCTCACACTATATAACTTAACACCATACACCACTAGCTTCTTAACAGGACATGGCCCTTTCATGGCATATCTGGACCGCTTCAAAATAAGATCCACTGCCACTTGCGTCTGCGGTGAAGATGGCACTATAAGTCACCCGTACTACAGTTGTACTCTCACGCAACGCTGGCACTTGAGGTGTCCAGACATACTGCCAGTCAACTGGCTCCAAAACGTCCTTTCCCGCACCCTCCTACTCAAAAAATTAAAACACATTCACAATTTCCTTACATACTTAACAAACTTAACTTAAGCCCTGGTTCTGCTTATCCAGTCTCACTGCCACCATATCAATCTCCAAACAGCACCAGAATCCAGTCCTCTTTGTAGGCTCCAGTAAATTCTCCTACTCATCAATGTGTGGTTTCCTACGATCGCAAGAGCCTCTGCTCGTGCTTCTGACCATTCTATCAAGAGATACATCTCCAATGGACGCTTGAGTATCTGCTCGTGCCATCTTACTTGTACCACACAAAGCATTACATCTCCAATGGACGCTGAGTATTTGCTCGTGCCATCTTACTTGTGCCACGCAAATCATTACATCTCCAATGGACGCTTGAGTATTTGCTCGTGCCATCTTACTTGTGCCACGCATTCCATTCTTTTCCCTTCCTGCCGCCCCTTGTCGCAAGAGGGGTTCATACCCCGGCGGCCAGGATCAGTCATGTTTATTATTATTATTTATTTTATTTTATTTTTACTTTAAATGTTCTTATACTCCCGCCCTCTGTCGCGAGTAGGCGTTTTCCTGGCGGGAAGGCATTCGTCTAATTTTTGTAATCCCACTTTTTTCTTTTTCAAATAAATTCTGGGTTCTGTGGTCGGTGGGGCATAGACGCCCTTAGCGGGTGAGCGTCGCCCCTTGGGCATTTTGTGTTTGTCCGTCTGCATATGGCCGGACAGGGCTGGACTCACTAACGAGCCCCAACGTATCGGGGAACATACCGGGAGAGACGTTAAGCTCTAAGGGGCAGGCCTAGCCGGCCCCGAGCAGTCTCTCTTAGGCTGCCTAACCCTTAAGGGTCCTGTCCCTGCCGGCGAAGACATTCACGAGCTAATGCTAATCCTATGGGGAGGGATTTTTCTAATATCTCGTTTGAATTTCGACATTTTTAAATAATTTTTTTGCATTGGATAGCCAAGGTCCGTCTCTACAGCGCACCTTGGTTACTTTTTCGATTTTGGTCGCAGATATTTTTAATAAAGTTACTTTCATTTTCAAAACCGGTTCTGAAAATGAAAGTGTCATTCTAAAAAATATCTGCAACCAAAATCGAAAAAGTAACCAAGGTGCGCTGTAGAGACGGACCTCGGCTATCCAATGCAAAAAAATTATTTAAAAATGTCGAAATGCAAACGAGATATTAGAAAAATCCCTCCCCATAGGATTAGCATTAGCGCGTGAGTGTCTTCGCCGGCAGGGACAGGACCCTTAAAGACACGGACGGTTTGGACATACATAATGACAGGGACGGAGTACTATATGTACCATCGGCTTTTAAAGCCCAGATAACGACTTTTAATGATATATTTGTATAATGCAATGCCCAGTAGCAGTATAAAAGCAATAAACGTCAAATTGTTAAAAACAGAGTAATTTAATTAGAATTAATCACATACTTACTATGGGATTTGCGACTAGTTTACATTGAGTGGATCTCTAAATACACCTCCCGTGTCTTTAAAAGTTAATTAAAAACCTATCTGGAAAAACGCGACATGGACCTAACCGGCGTTGCAACTTTGCGACCTCCTTTCGAAGCACGAAGCGCGATTTCTTTTAATAATACAGTTAATAATTCAAATATTTATTGTACGGAATCCTCTGAGCGCGAATAATACTCGCACTTGACCGTTTATTTTAATGAATCGTTATTTGAATGTTGAAATGTCTAAGACTCTAATAAGTCCAAGAGCCGACAGGACAAAAACCTATGTTATCAAGCACAAGAAAAAACCTTTATTTTATGGGAGAGTAGAAGTAGGGGAATCTAATGATCCATGTCTGCCGGAAGTGAAGTGGTGCATAAGCCAAAAATGAGTACCACCGGTTGTTGACTCGTAGGTTTATCATTCTGTTTGTCTTACAAACAAAGGTATGAAAACATGGAGGATAGTTGTAGGACAGACACAATTATAAACCTACGAGTCAACAACCGGTGGTATTAATTTTTGGCTTATGCATCACTTCACTTCCGGCAGACATGGTTCATTAAATTCCCCTACTTCTATTCCATAAAAAAAAGGTTTTTTTCTTGTGCATGATAACATAGGTTTTTGAGCTGTCGGCTCTTGGACTATAAGTAATCATTATGTTGCTATTGTGTATTTTCTGTCTTGCGAATACATTGTAATTTTAAAATATACTGTAAAATTATCCCATAATTATATATGCATTAATTCTTTAGAAGAATCTTAATTGTATGTTAAGAGAAATCTGAATTTTTTGTAGAAATTGAGTCTGGCCGATTCGGGCCTGATTTAATTGATTTTTGTACGGGCCCGGCCAAGATAGCTTTCGTTCGGGCGGGTCCGGGTCCGGAAATTCCGGTCCGTGCAGACTAAGCCATGAAGACTATTCTAAGTTTTTCCATAGGTTAACATGGGATTTCACGATCGCAGAGTTTCAGTGAAGCGGAGTCTTAAGTTCAAATTAATTGTGCATGGAGTATATTACCAATATATTGACATTTAAAAAGTCAACAAGTGTATGCAATAATTTGGTATCGATTTTAAATAAGTATAGTTGTTCTTTAGCGACATCAATTCAACCGATATCGTAATAATGTTAACGATTGAGTTTTAAAACCCTTCTACCGTGTTTAAGTCATTGTTACATCAAAATGAATTACTTTTAGCCACATGTGTAGAATAATTTTCATTCAGATGTAAAAACAAATTTCAGTTATTTTAATACAGATCTTTTGAGTAAGAATAGCTGAATAGACATTTTCTATTTAGCTACAGAATTAATGTGTATTATATATTTTTTTTAAATCTAAAGTTGAATTGTATAACACATTTTCAGGGCAATATTTATTTATATGTATATATATTATATCTAAATCTCTCTCTCTATCTATTTATCTATCTCTCTGTCTATTTATCTATCTATCTATCTCTATATATTTTTTTCAATGTTTCCAATATTTTTATGATATACAGTGTTTACTGTATTTTCAATTCCTTGCCTCGCTTGTTATGATGATACATATTTTAGATTTTTTTTTTAAATAAAGGATAAAACTTCATTTTTAATTTGCATATTCACAATTGTAGAGGATCATTTGTATTGGCTTATAATGGTTATATATATATACATGCACCGAGTGTTTCAAAAGTTCGGTGCGAAAGTAAAACGCCATAAAAAGATCTATGGGTCGGAGAAACATGCGGTTTGCAGATATAAATAGATATAAATATTCAGCGTGGTACGGGATTTTGTATGACACCAACAAAAAAAATTACTTCAAAATTTCGACAATAGAGGGCGCTACTGCAGATAGTTCTATGGAATAATTCCATATTGCTCACACAACGCCAGATTTGGATACAAAAACATTAGAGAAAATTGCATATACACTTTGTCGTATACAAATCTTGCGTTGTGTGAACAATATGGATTTATTCCATGGAGTTATCTGCCGTAGCGTCCGCTATTTTCGAGATTGTGAACTAATTTTTTTCTTGGTGCAATAGAAAATCCCGTACCAAGTTGAATATTCATCTGCAAACTATATGTCTCTCCGTCCGATAGATCATTTTTTATAGAGTTTTGCTTTCGAACTGAATTTTTGAAACCCACGGTATATATGTAATGATATCGCGAGCGTTCCGGACTTGTATAAAGTATATGGAGTCGCGGGCCGTTCACTTACCGGCATGGTGTCCGTACAGCCGGCTTTAAGATGTAAGGACTCTTTGAGGTTGACAGAACTTGTAGAATAATTGGACTCGGGAACCTTTTGGTGGATCGAACTCGTTTATTTCGTGCTCCATCGTACAATTCGATCGCGAGTCCGGTCGGAGGTCCTCGAGCCCGTTACGTTGATGATTTTAGGAGCTACATTGGCATGGGTTTTGCAGGCTTCTCGAAATTGCAAGTTCCCCCGTTTCTGGCGCGGGTTTTAGCTAATATCTTGGGGCTTGTCATATTTTCCAGCAGAGGGCATAGTTGTAAAATTGGGAGGAACATTTCTTTAATTGACTGATTAGCTTTTGATTGATAGCGCGGGCTCAGATTCCAGAATTGGGTTTGGCCAGCCCAGGAATCAGCTAACCACACATGGCTACCAAATCTGCAACTCAGCTATTTTTACTCTTAAAGATCGTCCACAAATGATATCTGAAAGTAATAAGATGTATTGCTGGGAAACAAAGTTATAAGGGGTAAAACTGGTTTTAGAATGAGATTTAAATTTATGAGAAACAAAATTCGGATTTTAATTTAAATTTTTGAAATTTAATTTGGAATTTTAAAGGGTTTTATCCTTTCATATATATATATATATATATATAACCATTATAAAATATCACAAATTATCATCTATATTAAATATATAAATTAAGCTTTAAGACAAGATTCAAACATTATGAATTTTAAATTTGGAATAATAAATTATTAAATGGCAGGAACAAAAAGGATGAACAGGATATGAACAGTGGAAACCAGAAATGCATAACAAATAACTATGAATAACCTACAGAATCATCAGAAGAACTTGCAGGTTTAATTCATAGTGAAGATATGTTATTTCATCCAATTTTGTCGGCATTAGGCCTAAAATGACAAAATCTAATATATATACGAATATATATACCGTAAGATGGGTACTTTGTGGCACCAGGTCTAGTTTTCGTATTTCGAATCTCCCGCTCCGTCCTATACCTCCGTCTCCGCTGCTAAGAAAGAAAACAGTATTGCCATCTCCTGCTACGGTGTGCCACATCACCTAACGATCATTTCCCGAAGCTTTAACACGAAATACGCAAACTAGACCAGGTGTCACAAAGTAACCCCACCAGTCACAAAGTAACTCCTTCTTACGGTATATATATATATATATATAATTTTTATACTCTAACAGTTATTGTCTAGTGGGTAAGTTTAATTTATTTTTACAAGTATTTTCAAATAATTTTCTTAGTTCTTTCAATCTATGTGGTTCTTATTTTATATTGTTTTTATATTTCTTGGTTTACAGTCGATAGGATACAAAAAATAATTTATTTTTCAGCTTATAGCTTTATTCTTTTACAGAAATCGACTGTGCATTGCTTATATTTGTATTTCATGTACCCCTGTACCCTTTAATACGTTCAACTTTATTTAGCTGGATTTTTGTATATTTTGTCTATATCTGGTTATTGCATCAAATTTGGTAAATTTTCATGTATTTAAATGATTTAATTGAACAAAAAGTTTATATATATATATATAATTAAAAATTATCCTACAAGCTCATATAACGATGTTAACCAAAATTTTTAATGAAGACGGCATGTGAAAATATAATACATTAATCGTTATAAAAAAATATTAAAGTAAAGCTAATTGGCATATATAACCCACTAAGAAATCTCAAAATATTGAAAAACCTAAATAATTTTATATTATAATATCGTAAATCTTATAAAATCATTGAATAAAACAAAAGTGGAAAAATTTAGTTTCAAAAAGTGTAGGAGCAATATTTGTAAGAGGAAAAATTTACGAAAGGAATGCAAAGAAGAATGAATATCATGAATAGCAAGAATATGAATGACATATATATTGTGGAATTTCTCATCAGGGACAATATTCCACAAATATAAGTAAAACACAATTTATTTTTAAGTGAGAATTGCATTTAATTTTAATTTTAATGCATTGCATTTAAGAGCTATTTCTTAAATTGCCAGATCAACTCTGAAACCAGATTTACAAGTAAATCAAAACCCAGAAAAATAACAAAAGCATAACAAACTATTAAATTCCATGAAATATAATGAAAATAAATATATTTGCAGAAAATTGACGTAATAAAACAATTACCAACCGATTCCATACAAAAATGATGAACAGTGAGGGATATACAGTGTCTGTCCAGAAAGTAATGAGACCGATTTCATAAAATTCGTTTATTTAAAGATAATTATACAAACACAGAATATTCTTAAAAATAGCCTCCTACTGCATTACTACACCGTTGCCAACGATTCTGCTACCCATTTATGCCCGCGTGGAAGTCTTCAACTGGAATGCTGATTAGAACGCTCGTTACGTTTTCCTGCAAGTTCTCCATATTGTTAAAACAATGACCATTAAAGATCGATTTTAACTAGGCTAATATAAAAAATGTCTGGTGGTGACTGATTGAGGCTGTACGGTAGTCGGGGATAGCGTTTCAATGCTGTGTTTTGCCAGGAACTGAGTCACTTTAAAGGATGTGTTGAAACTAGCTTGATAAAAGTTGTCCGCATTTGAAGTTCTTCCATGACGATTCGATGCACAATCGATTTTGTAAGTCTCAACGTCTCCGCAATCGTTCGGAAACTCATCCAATGATCAGAGTCCAGAAGCTCTTTAATTTTAGCCGCATTGTCTGAATTTCGAAAACTTGATGGACGCCCAGCGCGTTGTTCAACATCGACGTCCTCTCTTCTGTTTTTGAAGGATTTGTGCACCTAAACACTTAAGCCTTGTACAAAGAATCCTTCCCGTAGGCTTCTGGTAACATGGCAAGTGTCTCAATAGCCGATTTGTTTAGTCTTACACAAAGCTTTATGGCGTATCGCTGCTGGACAGTCCGCTGAGTTCGCCACTTTCAAACACGTGTATGCTTCACGAGCGATCCGTGAGTTGCAAAGGCTCAAGGCCAACTGACTTCTACCAGACTCTGTAGCTGACAGCCCCCACCGCACGTACTGCCCGCAAACTCCGCCCCTTTGGTCTTCTGCTTGGCGCGAAAAATTCAGTCTCATTACTTCCTGGACAGACCCTGTAGCTATCATTCCATCTCAAACTGAGAAGCACATGGAATCATAGCAAAGTTACAGTTTGCAGTTAATTCAGCGAATTGGAAATAAGTACAAAAATAAATAAAATAAAATTATATTGGGACAATCATGAAATAAGTATAAACAGATTATCTATAGGGTGTCCTAAAAGTCTGTAAACAGTGGAATAACTCGAGAAATACACATCGGATTGAAAAAACGGAAAAATATGCATTCAGTAATTTTAAGAAAGCTATTCATTAATAGTCGTAATAATCAGTAATAGTCGTTTCTCCATAGATGCCGCTATAATGGACAAAAATGATGTAACAGATATATAGTCGAAACCTCAGGCGCCATTTCAGAAATTTCTTGAGGGGGACAAAGTCTTCTTTGAGAACAGTGGCATAGACGAGGGTGAGGTTCGGGGGGGGGGGGGTGTATCCTCTTCCCTTCGAAAAACAATCGATTTAAATTTCCGTTTTAAGCAGGTTTTCATCTTAGCAGGTATACTTTCGAGACATTGACTAAGGTTTTCCGTTTAAGACAGTATTCCGTTACAGACAGTTTCCATTTTACAAGTATATCTAAGGCTGTTAAAACATCCTTTCTATAGTAAACCTCTGAAGAGCATAGGTACAGTCGTGGAAAAAAAAGTAAGCACCCCCTACTAACTCCTCAACAAATTATCGTAGACGAAAGTTACTGATACCGAACGATTGGAAATAATGTCTACTTTTAAATGATGTGTATACCATTTGCTTAGGGGGGGGGGGAATCTACATATTAAAACGAATCCAAACTTCATATTTTTCGATGGCAATACCCAATTTTAACGAGATATTTCAAATCTCCGGTTCAAACTATGCTTAGACACGAAATTTCAAGTCATTTGAATGATAAGATTTTGAATTATAAACATTCAAAATTGAGTGCTTCTAATGTTAAATTACATTTTCATATTTTCATTTCTATCTCCTGAAATTATGCTTCTAATGTGCTAATTTTTTATGTAGCAATAATACTAATATACACTATAAATACGTTGAATTTGCAATTTTTATAATTTTATGATATGAATTATGAATTATGAAAGTAATATTAAAAAAATTACGAATTGCGACCTACAATTTTTTTGATGGATTTAGATTTATTAAGTCCTGCTTTATGGAAATCCAAAATTTCACATTTTTTTTCCAAGTAGTTTGCAAATTATGCTTAAAAAACGGCAAAATGATGGTTTAAGGGGACATCTATGATAGAAGTGACTAAATATTAGGTAGCTTTCATTACAAAAAGCTACCTATTGCAGCCGTTCGGAGGAAAGCGATTTCAAAAAATTTTGGTATATTTTCATCGATCATGACCCCCAGACCCCGAAACCACCTTCCGTTCAAAATTGACATATATATATATATATATATATATATCCATATATATATATATCTGACATTTGTCACACTGTAACTCTCGTATTTATGAACCGATTTGGATGTAATTCGGTGTGTACATAGTACATACCAATGTCTCGACCGAGTTCGTTGGCCAGCTTCATCCGTCCTTTTGTTTCAAAATGGCGGCCATTTAAATATTTAAAAAAAAAATTAAAATTTGAAATGTGGTACCAAAAAATTGAAAATGGAAAAATATTTTTTTCTTATGTATTTCACCTTTATACAAAGATTCCGGAGCAGTTTTTGTTTCGTCTATATCTTAAAAAATGGCTGAGTTATAGCATTTTGAATTTCTAGCGTGGCTGACATTTTGAAACGTCCTGATTTTTGTCACGTGATAACGGGCGTATTTATGAACCGATTTGGATGTATCTTGATGTGTACATAGTACATACAAATATCTCGACCGAGTTCATTGTCCAGCTTCATCCGCCATTTTGTTTCAAAATGGCGGCCATTTAAAACATTTAAAAAAATTTTTAATTTAAAATGAGATATCAAAAAATTAGAAAATAAAAAAGATTTTTTTTGTATGTGTTTGACCTTAATACAAAGATTCCGGAACAGTTTTTGTTTTGGCTATATCTGAACAAATGACTGAGTTATAACATTTTGAATTTCTATTGTGGCTGACATTTTAAAACGATCTGATTTTTGTCAAGCGATAACAGGCGTATTTATGAACCCATTTGGATGTAACTTGATCTGTACACAGTACATACCAATGTCTCGACCGAGTTCGTTGGCCAGCTTCATTCGCCATCTTGTTTCAAAAGTGTTGCCATTTAAATAAAAAATAAATTTAAAATTTAAAATGAGGTATTAAAAAATTGGAAAATGAAAAAGATTTTTTTTTTATGTGTTTGGCCTTGATACAAAGATTCCGGAGCAGTTTTTATTTCTGAAAATTTGTTCTTTTGTTTATATCTTAAAAAATGGTTGAATTATAGCACTTTGAATTTCAAGCATGGCTAACATTTTAAAACAATCTTGTATTTGTCACGCGATAACACACGTATTCGCCTATTTCGATGTAAGAAAGCATGTGGAGTGGATAGTATGCATCAATATCTCGACTATGTTCGCTGGCCAGCTTCATCAGTCATCTTGTTTCAAAATGGCGGCCATTAAATTAAAAAAAAATTATATTTAAAGTGCACTGTAAAAAAAATCTGTAAAGTTTCTAAAGTTTTTCTAGGAAACTGGGATTCCTAGAGCTTTCCATGTAACGGCAACAACAAAAATTCCTGTAAAAGCGTTTGTTGAATTTTTCTTGTTGCTGTTACATAAAAATTTCTAGGAATCCCAGTTTCCTAGAAAAACTTTAGTAACTTTACAGATTTTTTTTTACAGTGTGAGGTGCTAAAAAAATTAGAAATTGAAAAAGGTTTCTTTCTTAAGTATTTGACCTTGATATAAGGATTCAGGAGCATTTTTTGTTTGTCTTTATCTTAAAAAATGGCTCAGATATAGCAATTTCAATATCTAATGTGGGTGACATTTTGAAAAATCTGATTTTTGCCTGCGACAGCACTCGTATATATCAATCAATTCCGATGCGAGTGAGTATGTGCACAGCAATTACTAAGGTCTCGACCAAGTTCACTGGTTAGCCTCATCCACCATGTTCTCTTAAAATGGCAGGCACTTTAAGAAATCGCCGAATTTGGCAGCCAAATATAAGTTACTTTAAATAAAAGCAGCTTGGATAATGCTGACTAATTTTGCGAAATTCTCATTTATAATGATTTAGTATTGATAAAAATTAGTATTGAATCTCCTATATTCGGTTTCCACTAAATTGAGCTTCGTGTGTTTGAATAATATAAGTTGGCTTTTTTAAAATAAGGAATATGAAAGCTACCTCTTCCTCCCGGCACTGGCCGGAAGGACTTTTTTGAAATTTCTTCTGCTAGCAGGCTTCATTGAGTGCTTAAGGTGCCTTGATCATGAAGGGGGCTCTCTCGGTTAACAATCGAGTACGGAACTTCAATTTGGATACATCCCTTAAAATACGCTGGTTATAAAATAATTAATTTCTCGAAAACTTATACGAATTGCATAAAAATTTGTTTTTCGGCTAATTGAAGGGTGTAGAGTTCATTTATGCTGTCAGAATTGTGTACTGCTATTGAAAAAAAAACAAAGTTATGGCTCGTTTTAATATGTAGATGGCCCCCTAAGCAAATTTTATACACATCATTTAAAAATAGACTTTATTTCCAATCGTTAGGTACCAGTAATTTTCTTCTACGATAATTTGTTGTGGAGTTAGTAGGGAGCGTTTACTTT
This sequence comes from Maratus speciosus, assembly GCA_963932465.1. Classification (NCBI taxonomy): domain Eukaryota; kingdom Metazoa; phylum Arthropoda; class Arachnida; order Araneae; family Salticidae; genus Maratus; species Maratus speciosus. The sequence goes on along the minus strand of OZ010796.1, from coordinate 355,711,362 downwards.
TTTTTTGCCACGACTGTACATTTACTGTAAAACTTGTGAAAATGAAACCAGTCAAAAAAAGAATTATTTCGGAAACGGAGAAAAAAATCGCGTTTCTTTAGAAAAAAAACACCATATAATTACACTTTCTAATACGCAGACCTGTCTAAAATGGAGTTTTCCCCCCTGACCTTTCGACTTCTTTGCAGGTTTTGCTGCAGGGGTGAGGAACCATTTCAAGAGGTTGTTGGAGGGGGTGGGGACAAAGTTTTCTTTGAGGGGAAGAGCTTGAAACAGCGTACGGGATTTTGCTCTCTTAACGTCTTTTAAAATCATGGGATTATTCCAGTAACATTTTTAATTTTCGTGGGAAATCACAGTATTTTTTTTTCTGTTTTTGCGAAATCAACTCGCCAATCGACCGCGGAAAAAAAATCTTAAATCTTGCCAATTTTACTCGGAAAAAATAGTAAATTTGGCAAATTAGTCGCGGAAAAAATATTACTTCCTAAAAGGACCGTGAAAAAAACGGCAAAGATCGTGGAAACAAACAGCGATTATTGCCAATCGGTTGCAGGAAAATAAATGCAGATTTCAACATTCGATCGCAAAAAAAAAAAAAAAAAAAAAAAAAAAAAAAAAAAAAAAAAAACATTGCTCATTAGTCGTGCAAAAAAAATTGTGAATTTCGAATATCTATTAAGGAAAAAAACGAGAATTTTGTCAAAGGTTTCGGATAAAAATCACGAATTTAGTCAAAGAATCGCGCAAAAAATTCAAAAATTTCGTCAAGCGATCGCGCAAAGCAATCGCAAATTTTGTCAGTCGGCTGCGAGAATAAAAAAAACGAATTTCAACAAATGATCGTAGGAAAGAATCGCGACTTTCGTCAAAATATCTCGGGTGGAAGCGAATTTTGTTAACCGTCGCAAAAATATCGTGAATTTTGACAAATGGTTACGGAAAAAAATTGTGAATTTCGTGAATCGATCATGGAAATAATCGCGAATTTCGTCGAATCGTCGGGGGAAAAAATCGTGAAATTCAATCGGTCATGAGATAATCTGCACATAAACATAGTCAACACGTCAAGAAGTTTGCAAATTTTGTGATTCATAGGGATTTGAAATTTTCGCCAATGATTTTCTGCAAGTAAAAAATTTCCGTAATCATTTTCTGCATCCCTTTTCAGACTATGATCTAAATTCCACACAATTCAGAAATGTGCAAAACATTTGGTATCAGGTAGAGTCTGCATTAGAGATGAGTTCGGGCTCTTTTTTCAGAGTCCGGGCCCGACCCAGCCCGACGATTTTAAATCCGAGGTCGTCCCAGCCCAAAACATTTTGTGTCATCAAAGCCCGAGCCCGATACCGAAAATATGCAATAGTAAAAAATTGCATAACATTTAAAAAAATGTTTCAAATGTAATTATCATTTGTAAACTACTTTTTACATAGAAATGACTGTTAAAGGAAAATTTAAATTTAATATTATCAAAAGAAAAGTTTGGTATCAAATAAAAATGTATTTCATACTTAAAATGATTCTCAAATTTTTTCTCATTTTTTCTCTTTTAATAGGAAAATCTTATGGGCATGTTAATGAAGTGTGTTTCATGAATAAATGTATGAAATTTGTAGAAATTACTATTTATCTAGCGAATAATGGAACAACATTTATCAATTTAAGGTTCACATTTTTAACAGTAACCAATTCCTTCATCATAACAATCTATCAGGATTTGCGTGACCCTGAAAATAATCTTAAATTAAAAAAATTTAATGTCCCGGTGCTTTTATAGGAAAAGAGGAAACACTGCTCGATTGCTTTCTATCGGAATAATATGGTAATTAAAGTTACTTATGACTGAAAGTGACTTCGTAAATTGCGTACAGCTTCAGCATCAGCAGAGCTCATAATATAAATATAATAATCACTAAAGTTATTGCCATATGAAGAGCGATTACGACTTGTGTACGTTGTGTACAATAAAAAACTAAATTATTCGCAAACCGCAAACTATAAACAGAAGAAAATATTCTCTTTGTGTTAGATCTCTAAATAATAATAATAAAAAAAAAATAAATCCAATTGCAAAATAACCTCTGCCACAAACGAAAATCGAACTAAAAACAAATTAATTATTCCCGCCTCTTTCGTGGCGCCGTATCGTAGACGTCCAAACATAAATCTGTACATATGACTAATCATTTTCTTTAAAATAGCATTCTATTCTAATAACTAAAATAGAAAAACACAATTTTTGTTTCCCCTTCATTCTGATCAAAAAAAGCAATACAATGATTTGAAAAGGAATAAGTAATTTTTATGGGGAAAAATGTTCTTTGAATTTTTTGTATTCATGGATAAATAAAATGTTCAGATTTCAGAAAGAATGAGTCCGAGCCCGTGTCGGGCCCTGGCTTTCGTGTTCGGGCTGAGCCCATCTCATCTCTAGTCTGCATTGGGTCGCGCAACCAGATTTTTTGAAAAACCGACACGACCCGAGGTACATATCGAGACGGGTTGAAGTTTCTTTTTTTCGTTTCGGGTCAGGTTGACAGTCTTGCATAGAGTCGGGTAACCTGATTTTACCCGAACTCGAGTTGCGGATCAAGTCAGGTTTATGCTATTTTTTTCCGTTAAGTGTAAGGTTAACTTTAAACGTTTCTGGTTATGTCTCTATTTGGATGAACCGATTTTTCAAAAGGAAGATCTGAATATTTTTAAAATGATAAAGCTATATATCGGAGTATTAATGGATGCATATGTGTTCATTTTTGTATATAAGATATAAAATTGTAGACTATTTTTCCATAAATGTAATTAAACATAGATTCATTTTCTTTTACTTTGAGTTTGGGTATGAATATTTCGGGTTTATTTTGCAGTTTGTCAGGCTAGAATTGTGTTTCACGTTAACGACTTTTGTCAGGTTCGGATAGGGTAGAACCCGATCCGTGCAGAACTCTAGTATCAGGCTGAGGAGATTAAGAGCATACTGTATATAATACGATTTAATAAAGCAAATGATTTGATAGTGTTGTAATGACTGCAGTCAATATAAAGTGACACTAATAATGCAAAATAAAAAATTCAAATAATTAAGAACTTGAATTAACTCCCTTTTTAAAAAAAAGAAAAATCCTCTCTCAATTTCGGACTAAAGGGGAAATTCACCTCGAAAATTCTAGCTCTGAGTGGAACGAGTTTTCTTGATCATTTTGCATACGGTTGGGAAGCAATTTAATAGAATTTTTTCTCACATATATTTTTAAAATTAGCCAAAATACTCATCAATGAGAAATGTCTCACCTTGAGAGTGTTGGAATAGTAAAGTCTTTAGAAAATATTTTTGATAGTTATCAGTTTCTGTGCATAAATTGTTTATTTATTGCATGTGTTTTTATTGTAATAAAATCTTGCAAGTTACTTAAGCTTTTGAGGAGTTGATGAAAAAAAAATTGTTGAGTCTGACCTGTGATGACAGATAGGGATGCATCGAATATTCGGTATCTATTTGGTACTCGGACATGCTACCGAATATTCGGTTAGGCAGAATATCAAATTATTCGATCTGTCGAATATTCGGCTTGGCCAAATATCGATCTATTCGGCCAAACCGAATACTTAAAAATATCTTTTGAAAAATATTTTTTAAATCCTTTCACAACTTCTACTTTTAATTGTCAATTTATAAAGCTATTCAGAATAATTGGAAACAGAATCATATTTAAATCAAAGAGAATGCTGCTACGTTTTTTATTTGCTGTTTGATAAGTGTCACTTAAAAAAATTAACCATTAATGATGACCTGCATAGAAATAAATGATGCACAAATGGAAGTTTCTGAACAATGTCTTGTAAATAATCTGTCTTTTGCTTTTTCGCAAAAAGAGTGTTTCTAAAGAAAATGGGGAAAACTTTCAGATGTGACATCAAGACTGACCATTTTTGCCCAAGAAACCAGTATCGCAATCCACTTACACTGTATTTTTGATATTGACCGATTATCTCATCTCACTTCAGGTCAAACTTAGAGTTTCATTTGTTACTTTAACAATAATGAAGATATCGTAACTATATTTTCAAAAGAGTTACTTTGATTTCTGTGACATATCGCTCGTGGGCTGCAATAGTGGCACAACTCAAAAAATCTGGTTCTGAGATTAATGGGTTTGAAGTTTCGCCTTGTAATGAAATGCAAAATTTACACAATTCATTGTGTTCATAAGTGTTAAGTGGTACTAAATGACTCCGTAAGGATTCAATTAATAATAACGCAAAATAAACGGTCAACTGCGAGCATTACTCGCGCACAGAGGGTTCCGTAGAATAAATATATGAATTTGTAATTGTATTATAAAAAAAAAAAGTTGCTAAAAGAATACTAAGACTTTTTCAAAAACTATATAAAATAAAAATATATTTTTTGCAACATATATTTCAAGTAAATAGGGCAATCTGTGTCATTTCGATTTTTTAAACTGCCCTGCTATATTAGAGTAAACATTTCCTGATTCAAATTCCAACTTCTCAACAACTTTTAATTAAAATCATCGCGTTATATCAAACTTTTAAAGTGCCTTCCTATATAGGAGTAGGTATTGGTTAATAGACTATATTCCAAATCTGGGTTCGAGGCTAAAAAAAGTCACGTGGAACCGGTGTTTACCCAAAGAATTTCTAATTGATAAGAAGGGAGGCTACTACTACTGCTTTCCTCGTGAACTGTTTCACTGGCTGGCGGGGATTTACGTTACGTCTACGAAGCCTTCCTTTCTTTACGCTAGAAGTTTTTACCTTGACCACGTGATCATAACGTAGATGGAATATCCTCCATTAAAATTCTCATTTCTCAACAACTTTTACATAAAATTATCGCGTAATATCAAACTTTTAAAGTTCCTTCCTGTATCAGAGTTGTTAACCCGGGAGAAGTCGCGCATACCCAGAGTGTGAATGGTTTTTACTTTGTCACCAATAAATACAAATAGTAATCATTACCTTAAAAATTCTATAAATTCTGAAATAAATTAAGTTGAAGAATACTTTTTTGAAAAATAGTGGTGACAATTGTAAAAAACGTACGCACCCGGGGTATGTCACACGCTATGCGACTGCTCCCTGGTTAATAGTTAATTCAAATTCTCATTTATCAACAACTTTTATATAACATTTTCGCATCATCTTAACATTTTAAATTGAAATTAAAACCAAACAACGACACGTCATTAACTCTACGATTTTGCAAATTTTTCTCTCTCCTCATACAATTTCGTAATACACCACTCTACAACCAGCCACGTGCAGTCGAACTCTGTTACTATAAGTAGGCATAATGCCTTTGTCCTAAAGAAAGAATATATATCCTTATACTGCGAGGATGTAGCGCTAAAATAATAATCATAAGAAGAAGTTGTACACTTATTTAATGTTAACCACTTAGACCGTCCACCCACCGCCAAATTAACTGTTTATAAAACTGTAACTCGGCATCGATACACGGACTCTGTCAAAGATCGACCGAGATCGGGAGGGCTAAAAAATGCCACGAACGAGGAGAAGAATTTTGAAGTTTGTGCAAGCGTTGTTGAAGATGTCTATACATATATTCAGGGATGAGAGCCCTCCGACTCAAATGACCGATTACTACCATTAAATTTTAATAGTATTTTTTGCTTTATCAAATCTCAGAAATTCTGCCATTGAATAATGCGAGAAATACTATTGAAATTTAGGGATAGTAATCGGTCATTTGGGTCGGAGCGCTCTCATCCCTGTATATTAGAAAGATCGGCAAACAAACTGGCGTAAGCAAAACATCTGTGAATAAAATATTCATAGCAAATAAATTCCACTCCTATAAGGTGACTTGTGCCATAAAACACCATACAACCAACCTATAAGGTGACACTGACTCATAAGCTTCTGGAGGACGATTTCGATCGTAAATTAGAATTTTGAGAGGAAATGATGAGACTGTGTGACGGAAATAGACAATTTTCCTTTTGGAATGCTTTTCTGATGAAGCTACATTCCAGTTAAGTGAAGAGGTCAATAGACACAATATGCGATAATTGTCCAATAAGAATCCCCATTCGATGAGAGATTCTCATAAGCAGAGCTCCCAAGTCTCCGGCTTTTTGGATACCAGTATTTTAATACAGAAAATGTTCTTTTATTTAATTGGAACATTTGGTCGATTTAAAATAATAGCATTTTCTCTAAAATAATAGTGGTGTGCAAAAAGCCGGAGACTTGGCATCTCTGCATAAGCAATATCAACAGAAAATTATTGTTTGGGCTGGAATATTGAGCAATAAAATTATCGGACCGTTTTTCATCATCGGTAATTTAACAGGTGAAAAGTACGTTGATTTATTGAATAACCAGCTAATACCGGAGATCCGAAACATTGCTAGAATAGAGTTCGACAATGTTTGGTTTCAGCAGGAGGGGCTCAATGTCATTTCGCATTAATTGTATGCAATTTATTAAACACCAAGGCATTGAATTGGTGGGAGGGGTGCAATTGTGTAGACACCAAATATAACCTCTCTAGATTATTTCTACTGGGACTATTTGAAAAACAAAGTGTTCGAAACTAAATCTTCAGACATCGATGAATAACAGGAAAAGGTAATACAATGCTCTGATACTATAACACCAAAAACTTTGTAGAAAGTAATTGATAACATGTATACCCGATTAGGACAGTGTCAAATAGCAAGAGGCCAGCAATTTGAACATCTAAATAAGTCGGAAATTCTGCCTTTATTGCTAAATTGAGAGAGGTGAGAAGCTCACCTAAAATAAGTACATCGAATCCGAAGAGACAAGGGAGCTCAAGTTAATGAAGCCTCACCGAAGAGGACAAGAAGCTACTACGTCCACGTCGTTGATCATGGTAGTTCAAAAATTAGTGCATTCATTTAGATTTTAAGCTGCGTCCTTTTTCCTTCCCACGATGGAGAGAGAAAAGGTAATTTATTTCTGCTTAGCTTTTCATTTTTAAATTTTAAAATCAGAACTTCAATGTAAAAAAGGATTTCCTACTCAGCAAGCGAATCTGACCGCATTTAGCTCGATTACAACGCCATCGATAGAGAAAAAAACGTTAAATACAAAAGTTACGTATTTTTTCACGTAGAATCCAAATCTGCAATAAAAAAAATGGGCTGTTCTCATTCAAGTTTTCAAAGTGAGATTTTCTCTGACCCCCCAGGGAGTCGAGGTGGGGGTTCAACTTTGGTATCACTGAATAGCTATTTTAAAAATATTTAATACTAGTCCAGGCAATAGAGACCGTATAGGCGCTCTACCTAGCAAAATTCATGGTAGTTTCGGAAAAAGGCCTATATGCTTTTTGGGTCGCTAAATCAGAATTTTTAACTTCCCACCAAAATTTCCCCTGGCAACCTCTCTCCAAATTTTTGTAAAATGCCCCCCCCCCCCCCCCAAAAAAAAAGGTTTTTATATTCCGTCTCTACATCACATCTTTTTTACTTTTCCGATTTTGGTCGCAGATATTTTTTAGAATGACATTTTCATTTTCAGAACCGGTTTTATAAGTGAAAGTAACTCTATAAAAAATATCTGCGACCAAAATCGAAAAAAAAAGGTGCGATGTAGAGACGGATCTCGGCTATCCAATGCAAAAAAAAAAGTTGTTTAAAAATGTCGAAATGCAAACGAGATATTAGAAAAATCCCTCCCCATAGGATTAGCATTAGCTCGTGAGTGCCTTCGCCGGCAAGGACAGGAGCCTTAAGATCGACATTTTTTTCATCATGGTTCAAAAAATGACGTTCTAACATGTGAATATAAGCACGTCTATTTTGTCGTCATTCTGGAGAAGCAATTCCAAGCTAAGGGAAAATCAGCCGTCCCAAACCGTTAGGGAGCCTCCACCTAGTAGAAGCGTGTGAAATACGTCATTTTGAATACATAATTAATACTATCCGAAACATCAAAATTAAACTTCTTTTCATCCTTAAAATAATTTTAGAACAATAATTTTTTCATTCAGATGTTTCTGTGCAAACTGAATGAGAACTTTTTTATGGCTAGATGTTAAAAGAGGACGCCGACGTGGTTTTATATATTTAATTACTTATGACCCTACAATTACTCTTCTTATAGTTCATACCAATGCTGGCGTCTTTATCTAGTTTTTAATTTTCTTTGCTGTCATTCTTTTGCTTACGACAGTGCAAACCACTAGCGTACCCAGGATTTTATTTCGGGGGGGGGACTTAAATTTCCATAATGTTCTATATATTACGAAAAACGTTGAATTGTGTTGTAACCAGAAACCATTTTTTGACAATAAGGCCATAGCCAGAGGGGGGGGGGGGGGGGGCAGGGTGATTCTGTTCCGGATTTTCAGAAAATTTAAGGCATGAGGTTCCAAAAATTTAAAAAAATCGGTCATCAGTAATAAAATTCGGACTTAAAAATGTATCGCGATTTTTGACCAAAGATCGGCGAAAAAAATCAATTTCGGCAATCGTTCGCAGAAAAAGATCTCCAATTTCGTTAAAAGATCGCGTAAAAAACCCGAATTTAGTCAAAGGGCCGCGGATAAATTGCGAATTTGGTCAAAGGACCGTGAAAAACGTGAATTTTGTCATAGGATCGCGAAAAAAAGTCAAATTTCATCAAATGATCGCGGAGAAAACGCGAATTTCGTCAAATGAACGAGAAGTTTCGCCTAATGACCGCTGAAAAACGCGAACTTCGTCAAAGGACTGCTAAAAAAAACGCGAAATTCATCAAAAGGCTGCGGAAAAAACGCGAATTTCGACAAATGATTTCGAAAAAGACGCGTATTCCATCATAGGGCGCGGAAAAAAAGTCAATTTCGTCAAATGATCGCAAAAAAACGTGAATTTCGTCAAGGGACGCGAAAAAAGCGAATTTCTTCGAAGACCACGGAAAAACGCGAAATTTGTCAAAAGTGCAAATTTCGGAAAAAAACGCGAATTTTGTCAAAGAACGCAGAAAAAATGACTTTTGTCAAAGAAACACGGAAAAAGGCGAATTTCGACAAAGGATCGCGAAAAAACGCGAATTTCGTCAAAAAGCCGCGGAAAAAACGCGAATTTCGACAAATGATCGCGAAAAAACACGTATTCTGTCAAATGACCGCGGGAAAAAGCGAATTTCGACAGCGGGTCACGAAAAAAACACGTATTCCGCCAAAGGGTCGCGGAGAACAACGGAATTTCGTCAAAGGATCACGAAAAAAAAACGTGAATTTCGTCAGAAGGCCGCGGTAAAAACGCGAATTTTGATAAAAGGCCACATAAAAACGGGAATTTCGTCAAACGGTCACGAAAAAAGCGCGAATTTCGTCAAAAAGCCGCAGAAAAAACGCAAATTTAGGGAAAGTATCGCCAAAAAAGACCGCAGAAAGACCACAGAAAAAATTCAAATTTCGTCAAATTGCGGAAAAAAACGCGAATTCCGTCAGAAAGCCGCGAAAAAAATTTCGACAAATGATCGTGGTAAAAACGCGAATTTCCACAAATGATCGAGGAAAAAACGCGAATTTCGTCAAAGGTTCAGGGGAAAAACGCGAATTTTGTCAAAGGGTCGGGGGGGAGACGCGAATTTCGACAAAGCATCGCGAAAAAAACACGTATTCTGTCAAAGAGCCGCAGAAAAAAACGAATTTCGTCAAATCATTGCAGAAAAATTCGAATTTCGCCAAAGGGCCGCGGAGAAAACGCGGATTTCGCAATGGGCCGCGGAAAAAACGTAGCGGTCTCTTTAAAAAACGGCACAAATACAAACGACTATGTTTATTATTATAGGTATAGTTTTTAAACTGAAATAATATACTGAACTAACTTTTTTAAAGTCTGTTTAACTCGAACCCAACTTGCAGGAATCTACACTCAGCCTGAAATCGACCTGAAATTAAAACAGAGAACCAAAACTGCAAAAAAAAAAAAAAAGCGTCTGGTAGGAACATCCACCTTTCCCTACTCTGCTGTAACCTTTCAGAAAATTTGCTGTGAATTTCAGAATTTTTTTAAACTCAGAATCACCCCTAGGGGAAGGGGGGGGGGGGTAGGAACGTGTCCGATCTTGAGGCCGCCTGACGCCGAAATAAGTTGAAAAGTGTTAATGATTTTTTTTTTTTTTGCCTAATATACTTTCATTTTAAAAAAAGTCATTGTAGCTTAAAATCTATAAAATTGTTTGCCACACGTCCGGAAATAAAATATCCTTCACCTTTTTTGGGTATGCTGTGATGTCTATGTGGACTAATATGGGACTAACGAGAATAACTAATCCGCAGTAAAACAGAAAACTAAATTACAAATTTATCTCAAACAGACAGGGGAAAAAAACAGCAACTTTTTCATTTCATTTTCGACTATTTCATAAGAGAACCTGTAACCCCATCAGTCCCCCCTTCCCCTCGTTGGGTATGCTGTGGTGTAACTGTACGCTGATATGGGACTAACCAGAATGGCTAGTTTGTTATATTGCAGAAAACAAAGTTGCAAATTTATCTCAAACAAAAAAGAAAAAAAACTGCATATTTTTTCATTTCATTTTCGACTTTTTTCTTTTTTTTTGGGGGGGGGGGTGGCTGTGACCCCATTACCCCCTTCCACTTCTTTTGGTATAATGTGGTGTCACTGTGTGCTAATATGGAACTAAAGAGAAGACAGCGGCTAGTCTGTTGAATGACAGGGGGAGAAATACAAATTTATCTCAAACAGAAAAAAGCACTATTTTTTCATTTCATTTTCGACTATTTTGGAAGGGGCCTGTAACTCCATTATCCCCTTCCACTTCTTTGGGTATAATGTGGTGTCACCGTGTGCTAATATGGAACTAACTAGAATACAGCGGCTAGTCTGTTGAACGACAGGGGGATAAATACAAATTTATCTCAAACAGAAAAAAGCACTATTTTTTCATTTCATTTTCGACTATTTTGGAAAGGAGCTGTAACCCCATTATCCCCTTCTACTTCTTTGGGTATAATGTGGTGTCTCTGTGCACTAATGTGAAACTAAAGAGAACAGAGTGGCTAGTCTCTTGAATGATAGAGGGGAAAATACAAATTTATCTCAAACTAAAAGAGAGAAAATAAGCACCTTTTTCATTTCATTTTTGACTATTTTGGGAGGAGGCTGCAACCCAATTAGCCCCCTTGCACCTTTTTGGGTTTAATTTAGTGTCACTGTGGCCTAATATGGAACAAAAGCGAAGGAAGCGGCTAGTCTGCTGCATGATAGGGGGGAAAATGCAAATTTATCTCAAACAGCAAGAAAAAAAATCAGCACTATTTTTTCATTTCATTTTCGACTATATCGAGATGAGAGCGCTGTAATTTCATCAGCCCCCTCCCCATCTATGAGTATGCTGTGATGTCAATGTGTCACTAATATGGGGTTAACGAGAATGCCTATTTCGCCGTATGACCGAAGAAAAGATTACAGATTCTTCTAAAAAGTAAAGAAAAAACACTTTTTTCATTTAATTTTCGAATATTTCGGGAGGAGGACTGTAACACTATCAGTCCCCTTTCTCTTCTTTGGTGTCAATGTGGTCTAATATGGGACTAATGAGAATGGTTAGTAGGCTGTATGATAGAAAAAAATTAAAGAAATTACCAAAAAAGAAAGAAAAAAAATCAGCACTTTTTTCATATCATTTTCGAAAATTTCGGGGAAGGGGGGGGGGGGCTGTATCCCCATCAGCCCCCTCTCCCATAGCTTTTGCATTACCATAAAAAGTTAGATTCTGTAAGAAATTAAAAATAAGTCTTTGAACGTTTAATTTTATCAACAATTCTTTGAAGTGACATTCCGATGTTGTTAATATCTGGAATTTGGCCTATTTCGAAGTCAGAAAGCATTTTCCCTCTCTCCATCGCCAAAAAGTTTCTCGATCCGAAAGAATACGTTCAAAATTGTTTTTAAATGCTTAATTATATTTTATACGACAATATCCACCAATCACGAGCAGCGGTTTCGAAATATTTACTGCGTTTTTATTATTTTACTCCAGCGTAAATTTAGCAAAATACATATTTTAAAATATATTTAAAAATATACAGACGTTTCTTAAAAACTATTGCATTAGGCTAATTCCATGAGAACTCGTTGTTTAAGTCACATACTACAATTTTTGGCTTCCTTATAGAACGGAAAAATGTGACTTATTTTATCGAAGATATCTCATTAATTGAATAAGGCGAAGCAAACTTTTCGAAAATAATGGGGGCCAACAAGCATAGCGGTTATCAGCTATGTGACTTAACTACAAAAACCCATGGAACTAGCCATTAATATTAATTGGAATATAATGTATTTAATTTTAACAAAAAGATTTTCTCATTTCCATAGCAAACTTTAGCTGACTTCTTTGTTTTTGTGTCGTTCCTGTCATTTTACACCCGCTGTATATATACCACATTTCAGTTTTAAATCACAAGTGAATTTTTTACACACGAACTTCTTGCAACGAAATTTATTCCACCAAGACTACTTCAGGCGGTATTTCACTGATTATGTGTAAGAGTAAGCATAATAAGGGTCCCATTAACATCGAAATTAAGAAAGGATAAAAGTAAAATTCAGAGGAGCATCCCATTATTTACCTGAATAGAAAGTTCAACGAAACCGAAAGAAAATACAGTGCGACAAAGCAAGAATATATGGCAATAATCTTTGCCATAAAAAAGTTAAGACATTACGGAAAAGTTAAGATATTGACGGGCAAAAATTCCTGATCGAGACCGATCACAGCCCATTAATGTTCTTAAAGAAGAATGAAGGAAATAAACCTCGGCTATGAAGGTGAGCACTGACTTTGCAGCCATATCAGTACGCCATAAAACACAGACAGGTAGAGACATCACGCACGTAGATTTATTGCGCAGGGCTTAGTAATGTCTTGAAAAAAAGACACAAAATTGTATATAATAAACTATTATTCCTTTAAATGTTTTGCAATAGAGTAAAATGTAAAGCGTTTTGTAATTTAGTAAAGTGTAAAATATGGTACATAAGTTAAAAGGAAATATTTTGGGAGGAAAAGTGGTGAAAATTTAGAAAAGAGAAGTGTAGACAGGTATGTACAGGGGTTTTTTTTTGCATGTGAGCCATTCATGTGTTTTCACCTACCTTCTGTTTTCCACAATATTTCGTCCTGCGGCCAAAATATTCTTTAAGGGGGAGGAAGTAGTTGTAAAGACTTGAATTGTCTTACAATATTCTTTACAGAAAACCCTTTAGTGGGCACAGATTCACTAGATAGGAAAATCTAATGTGTTTCCAAAGCAGAGCAAAAATACGGATAAGATCCCAATTCCGGTCAGTAAGATGAAGAGAACCAGTCGACCACAATCGATCTGCGACGTTTGACAGTCGATGACACTTGCTAATGGACGAGACCACCCGGTCTTGTCTTTGATGTAACGCGAATGGAAATAACAGACATATTTTCCCACGAGAGATTTCATCGAGTAGGTACCATGGGCAAAAATGGAGGCGGGCCTCGCCCAGCCATTCAGCGAACAGATATCAAAGGTTTTTGGCAGGAAAACACGAGTGGCCTAGAGAATCCCCATTGTTTGAGAGAAAGATACTTAATGAAAATATAGGAGATGATGACGACCTCCTAGTTAGTTAGTTAATTTCTAAACTTAGGTGAGTAACAACAGGTCGGACCTGTAGGAGAGAAATAATTTCTCCGGGGTTTACTCAAGTTTTTCGCGGGCAGACGAACCGAGTGGCGAAGAAAAGCCTTGCGGCACCTCGGCAACTAGGCCTGGATCGAATAAAAGGAAACTGCGGTATTGGCACAGCCAAAGGGTACCACAGGAGTACGGAGATATCTCATCTTTAAAAGGAACTATCTTAAGCAGATCACTCCTAATCTAAGTAAACCCGACTGTCAGAAATCTTAATTATCGAGACAAAACTCTCAGTTACATAAAAAGGACTTATGTATTAAGCTGCCACCTGCTCATAGACTTATTGACTTTGCATCATTTAACTTCAACATTATTAATTTTGTTGCGTGTATATAAATTACCAGTATTTTAGCCCAGAGAGAAACTTGTTTTGATCTTGTTTTGACTTGTTTGAAAACTTTATTTTTCTTCAAATCTAATCATCACTGTTTGTTTATGCCTCTGAAGTACATTGCTCTCGCTACCGCCTTCTTAGGAGCCCGCACAATATATATTGTTGAAAAAATAAAAAATGGTGGTGAAATGGTTAAGAGGGCTCTAGAGGAAGCTAGGTCGGCTCAGTCCACCCAACCCCTTCCTGGTTACGGGCCATCTATGTCTTGGATTTCCGAAGAGTGGGAAAAAGTTAGCCAACGACGCTACGCTACAGAAATCTTGGCGGAAGTTTATGACACCAGAGCAGCTTAATGGACCACACGCACTGGGTGGGACTTGCAATGCTTATGGGGAAATACCCGTATTTGATAGGCATTTGGTTAACACTTGTAGGGAAAATCGGGACGGTGATTAGCTATCTATAAGAAAAGAGTCGTGACGTTGGATGACGTCAGAAATGCTTGTCGTTCATTAAGAAAACGAAGCTTGTGATGAAAAATCTTTTTTGGTTCTGGCACAAAGACTTCGTGTTCCTGAAGAAAATATTGCAGTTGGAATGAAAACAGGTGCACAGCAAGAAATTACAGATGACGTGATTGTAGACATGGTTGAAAACCGCAAACAAGAGAGCAGTGATGATGAAAACGATGTACACCAGAAGAACATGACGCATTCTAAAATTAGGAGTTAAATTGAAAAACCATGAAATACGTCGAACAGCAAGAAGAGGCTACACTCGCAATCCCATGTGGCACTATTTCAATGGCGTAACATTGCAGCATAGAAACGTTTATCATCCAACAAGCAAAAACTTCCAAAGACAGTTTCAAATGAACAATTTCATTCCCATGTTTTATAAAAGCATTGTACACGAAAGAGATGTAAGTACTAAAATAGAAAATAATAAATTGTGTGTAAATTCACATTTCATTTCCTTAGTTAGTGAAGGTTTGTATAAATCCAGTTTATCCGATTTTTTTTTCTTATCCAAGGTAAACTTGGTCCATATTAATTCGGATAATCGGAGCTTTACAGCATTAATATGAATTTGCAAATGAATCGAATAGCGTTTTTAATTTTCCTTTAAAATCTATATATATTGAGTTACAGGGTCTGTCCAGTAAGTAATGAGATTAATTCCATAAAATTCGTTTATTTGAAGATAATTTTACAGACACTTAATATTCTTCAAAATAGCCTCCTCTTGCATTAATACACAATTGCCAATCACTGTGCCACCCATTTATAACCCGCCTGGAAATATTCAAGTAGAATGCTGTTCAAAACGCGCGTTACATTTTTCTGCAAGTTCTCCAGATTGTCAAAACGATGACCTTTTAAGCTGGATTTTAACCGAGGGAATAGAAAAAGTCCGGCTGGGACAGATCGTAGCTGTAGCTATACTGTACTTGGAGCAGCGTTGCAACACTGTGTTTTGCCAGGAACTGAATCGCTTTGAAGGATGTGTTGGAATGAGCTTGACACAAATTTTCCACATTTGAAGTTCTTCCGTGACAATTTGATGCACAATCGATTTTATAAGTCTCGACGTCTCCGCAATCATTTGGACACTCATCCGACGATCAGAGACCAAAAGCGCTTTAGTTTTAGCCACACTGTCTGATGTTTGAGAACTTGATGGACACCCAGCGCGTTGTTCGTTATCGACGTCCTCTCGTCTTTGAAGGCTTTGTGTCACCTAAACACTTGAAGCCTTAACAAAGAATCCTTTCCGTAGACTTCTTGCAACATGAAAAGCATATCAGTACTCAATTTGTTTAGTTTTACATAAAGCGTTATGGCGTACCGTTGATCGACACTCTGCTGCTTTTTGAAAACCTAACACCACTTTCAAACACGTGTCCGCTACATGAGCGATCCGTGCGCTCCAAAGGCTCAAGGCCAGCTGACTTCCGCTAGACTTTGTTGTTGACAGATTCCTCCACACATACAGCCCGCAAACTCCCTCCCTTTGACCTTGTATTTGGGGCGAAAAATTCAGTCTCATCACTTACTGGACAGACCTTGTATATTTCTCTAATAATTACCCTTCTTTCTGAGTTGATTTCATAGTGCTTGAGTAAAAATACTTATTTGTTTCACATTTTTAAGAATGAAAATGACTTTCCAGAATTATGCAGCGAGTTGGAATTTGTAAACAATCCTAAATAGGGTTACACGAATATTCAGTATGTATTTGGCATTGGGCCATATTACCGAATATTTGGATTGGCCAAATATAAAAAAAAAAAACTGGTCGTCGAATATTCGGTTAGGCTGAATACATAAAAAAATCTTTCAAAAAATTTTTAAGAAAAATTCCTCTGGTATATTTTCTAAAAGCATGATTTTTTTTTATATTTTATAATTTGAAATGCGTAAATTATGTTCTCAGTTAAAGAAAGAGAGTAATATATAACAATGTAGAAATTCCTAAACAGATTAATTCAACAGTTCAATTATTCACAATTTCGTCTTCTAAACATCATTTTAACTTAATATATGAAAATACAACATAAACTTACCTTAATTCATCTGTGTTTGAGGGATTCAATTCGTCGCTAATAGTTCTGTAAAAAAATCGGACACCGAAATAAATAAAAATTTTAGAACAGCTCTAGTTCAAATTGTGTCGAATTTTCCGCGTTCACTTCCGCCCCACCATTGGCCGAGAGGTTCTGCTCTCGAAGCTGGTGACATTCAAACATTTAAAAAAAAATGTAAATAGCAGTCTCTATTCGAAACTATTTCCGTTTTCTTACATTGGGATATTAGGCGCAATAACTTTGTAGCATTTGCAGGTCATCGCATTCCGGCACATTGATCTTATCAAAATTTGGTTTTCATCTTCCAAAGTTTGAAATTAAACATGTACTATATTTTACAAAATTATTTTACTAAATTATAAGTTATTTTTATTTTAAATTTTAAGTATTTTGTGAAAGACATTTTGTTTGAGTAAATTTTGAATATTTTACTCAGTTAAAAATTTAAAATTTTATTGCCTTTTAAAAATATAAATTTTAATTTCTAAAAAACTATTAAGGGCATATCGGATGTCACCTTTTTAATGGTGAAAACTAAATTCTGTTAATTGCATTAGGTAATGAGAAATCATATGCTTAAATGTCTCCAAATGTAAAATGGGATATCGCGATTTATGAGGGGGAAACCTATTCTGCTGCTGTATCCCTTAAAGAATTTTTATATTATGTTTTATATTATATTTTTTTTATTATATTTTTCTATTTAAAGTTTCAAATTGCAATATTGATTGAGTCAATAATATTGGATTCAATTTTATTTTGAGCAATTTCTGTTAAATTTTCTTGTACAGTTAATAGAAAATAATAAAGAACAAAAGAAGAAGAGAACATATGAAGAAAACAAAAAATTCAATTTTCTAATCTAGAGTTTTGAAGTAATAAAAAGTTAATACTAGTCAAAAAGCTTGACTTTTTTCTTTTCTAAAATAGCTTCAGAAAAGTAATAATTTTAAAGGACTTTCATAACATATTTGAAGCACTACACAAGAATATTAACACAAAAATACTCCCAGATGTTAAATGTATAACCCAAAATTCATTTTGGAGTAAATGGTTAATAAATTTTTATGAAAGTTTATAACCATAATATTTCTTTCTTTTCAATTTTCATTTCTTTTGATCATTTCATGTATAATACAAATGAATAGAAAAATAAATATTACTTATAGATCTGACTCAGCAAACTATGTAAACCTGTCTAGGCTTTTGTTATTCAAAGGCTGAAAGCTGTCTCGCCAGGTAATTTTAAGTGAATATTAATAGCGTCGGCGTCGTAATAAAAAGCGGTAGGTTTCAAAGAGAAGTAAGAAAATAAATATTTAAAAATTTAGCGGAATAGAATTTTATAAAAAGACAACTAATTCTACTATTATTCATTTTATTTTAAATATATGCGTTATTAAACTCTATTATATATAAAACAAAATATATTATTACATGCTTTTTCATATTAGAGAATTTTCAAGTTTTTCAAATAATACGATGCTTTTGTTTTTAATTTTACAGAAGATAACATTTTCACAGAAACAGTGTTATATTAAATGAGTTTCGGTATAGATAAATAAAGGCATGAAACTTGGTTTTAGAAAAATACTTTTCACATTAATTGCTGAACAGCTGCCTCATCTAACTCCCTCCCCGCCCCTTAGTTTCGTCACTGACCCTGACTACGCCACTGGCATTAAGCTTAAGGATTATGCAATGCAGAAATATAAGGAAAGAATTAAAAATAAAAAAGTTTCATTACATTGAATCTTGAATGCTAGCGATTGTTATCAATAATATGAATAAAAATAGGGGAGTGACGCAATGCCTATTTACGAGCCGCCAATGTTCTACAGTGTCAATTCTAGGTTTTATTAATAACCTTATAGTCACAAATTACCTATGAAAGCATAAATGACCAATAGCCTTGCAAATAAACATTGAAACAACTTTTAAATCTAATGCTCAAAATGGCCACAGACTTGACTGTCTCAGAATTCAAAAAAGATATTCCTTTATCCGGGTGCTGAGGAGCTTCAGTCATAATAAAAGCGTTATATAATTATGGATACAACCCCATCATCACCCGACCTATATAGTGTATTTTGATATTCATTAGTCGATAAAAAATATTAAATACTAGCAGACCCACCCGGCGTTGCCCGGACCCGTGATGAATGAACCTCAAATTTGTATGATTGTGCACCTTTAATTCCTTTTGTCTGAATTTATATTTTTAAATATAAAAAATCGCCAGAAAAATATTAAATTGAAGATACGTGCTATTTTGTGTAAGTTGATTTTTGGAGTGTATGCGTACCGAAAGCGAGCGGAACTGCGACAAAACACTCAGGGTTTTACTGATTTCGTGGACATTTTCAGACATTTTATTTTGTAAAAAATATTTCTAATCGTACGCACGTTTCAAAATTTTTATAGGAGATATAAATCTGGTCTATTTAGATGCTTCGATAAATATTGTGTTAAAATAAGGACGTTGACTAAAATGAGAAATTAAGAAATTTGCTTAAATTACTATTCGAAAATAGTGGGTAGTTCAACCTTCCACCGACAGAGAGCACAATATGTTCTATGCAAATATTACTCTACGAAACAGTGGTCAAAGGGCTGTTATAACTTACGTGAAAATTTCAAGTCAATCATTTAGTTCGTTTTCCAAATTTTAACAAATTCGCGTTCATTCTCTATTAAAAAAAAGCATATCTTTTTCTTTTTAAAAGTCGATTTTTTTCAATTTTGAACAAAAAGGTCTGAATCAATTTTTTTAAATTTACATACTCTTAATTAGTGTACAAATATAGGCCGATATGCTGAAGTATAAAATCTGTAAATGCTGCATTTTTAAAATTTTGATTTAAATTTGAACTACCATTAAAATTTTACCCTATGGTTTTTATCTACTCTCCAAAATAAAAGTAGGTGTTTTTCAAAGCAGACATAATGTCTGCAACTTTTAATAAGTAGCATATATCACACGCCTTCCTCAAAAAACGGCACATAAAAAGTCAGAAAAGCTAATTTTTTAAAAAGAAATCTAGAGCCCCTCCCCGGAATTTATATGTACTAAGTAGCATGTATCTGAGGATTCCGTCGAAAAACCGCACCTGAAACGGTATGAAACGCAGAAGTAAAAAAAAGAAATATTTTGCCCCTCCCCTCCCCCCCTCCCACCTGCCCGAAATTTCACGCGCCATTTTTATAAACTTTTTCTTATGTGTTATAAACTATCTTAAAGTTTCAAGCAGATCGTTTTGTCAGATTTCCTACTTTAAATGAAATTGCGGTCTGTTAGTTCCCCAATCCACCACGAGGGAGCGCACTCTATTATTAACAAAAGCTCCTTTACACAACCTATGGTTCTGCCTTTTTTCCTCGTGGAGGAAGGTTGAACCTGTGGTTTGTCCCAAGGAAATAACGCCATTTTTGTGATCATTTGAGGTCATGCCGGCAAAAGCCGTAGCGAATACCTCATAGCTTAAATAACTAAATAACTAACACAACCTATCAGTAGATATGTTACTCGAGGAGGTGGCGGTCTTCAGCAAGAATTTAAGATATTTGTTGAAATTACTATTCGGAAATAGTGTAACTTAAGTTTTGTCACATTTATATGTACTAAGTAGCATGTATCTGAGGACTCCGTCAAAAAGCCGCGCCCGGAACAGTATGAAACGCAAAGGTAAAAAAAAGGAATATTTCGCCCCTCCCCTCCCCCCCCCCCCACCTGCCCGAAATTTCACGCGCCATTTTTTATATACTATTTTAAAGTTTCAAGCAGATTGTTTTGTCAGATTTCCTACTTTAACTGAAATCGCGGTCTCTTAGTTCGACTTTCCACCACCAGGGAGCGCACTATATTTTTAACAAAACTGTATCTGAACGTAACACCGTTAAACAACCTATCAGTAGATACGTTACTCGAGGGGGTGGCGGTCTTAAGCAAGAAATTAAGATATTTTTGAAATTACTATTCGGAAATAGTGGTAACAAACTTTTGACATTTTTATATTTAATAAGACACATTTATCTCAGGACTCCGTCAAAAAACCGCACCGGAAACGGTAAGAAACGCAAAGGTTAAAAAAAAGAAATCTATCGTCCCTCCCTCTCTCCCCACCTGCCCGAAATTTCACACGCCATTCTTATATAAACTTTTTCTAATGTGTTATAAACTATCTTAAAGTTTCAAACAGATCGCCTTGTTACATTTCCTACTTTAAATGAAATCGCGGTCTGTTAGTTCTACATTCCACCACCAGGGAGCGCACTCTATTCTTAGCAAAAGCGTATATGAAAGCAACATACCCGTAGATACATGGATTTGGGCGGGGGGGGGGGGGGTGGTGTCTTAACCAAGAATTTAAAATATTTGCTTTGCTTCACCGTTATAGCAGGCGCTCTGTACATGCTCCATAAAATATGTTAATTCCACTTTCCGCCTCCAGGGGTCGTACTCTGTTCTTAACAAACATACACCCGAACGAAACTCCGTTATTAAACCTATTTGTAGATATGTTAGTCGAGGAGGTAGGGGAATGATATAAAAATTAAAAAAATTTGAGGATAATTACTATTCGTAAATAACCACTACTCATAAATTAAGGGAGCAAAAAGTTTTGTACGGAACATCCGACATAGGTTCCCACTGCCTGCGGCACTGTATAGCAGGCGGGCGATAAATTCGGAACATTTTTCTGTGTTTAAAACATAAAAAAGAGCAATTAAAAAATGCGTTTAAAAATGTCTTTAAAAAAACACTTCTGAAAAAAAAATCATTATCAATATAAAAAATGAGAATTTAAATTCTATTACAACTGTTGCTATTCGCTGCAGCAGCAGAAAGCATTAGAATGCAAGGACTTATTGTTGCCAATTTCTAATTTCTAGTGGTAAAAGAGCCAGTAAGGAGTATTCTAATCTTTTATTTAACGTTTAAAAAACACATTTCTTGCTATCTAAATAGATCAGCATCAAACAGGCATAGATTAACATTCAAGATGGGACATTTCCATAGAGCGTAATGGTAATGCGATTGCGAAGGTAGCGCCTTTAGTGACAACGGGGAGGAAACTCCCCATCCTTGTAAAATTTTTATCATTAAGCATCTACTTTATTGTGATCTTTCTTTTTTTAATGTTTCATGTTTACGTTTTCAATAGAATCTTACACCGATACATGAACATAGAATAGATATTCTATTTTATATATCTAATATCTATTCTATGATCATGCACGGATATATGCTTTTTTTTTTTACATGATGAGTGAACTATATAAGTGAAACGAAAAACAGGGTAAAAATTTCGTCTTGAATGCTATATATGAAGTAAATATGATACAATTGGATTTAAAGCTACATAAAGTAATGGTGTAATATAAAAATATACGAAGTATTGCACTCTACAAATCCCAGAAAATTTCATAAATATTCCCATTCGGTAGGAGAATTTTTATAGCCGATGTTTTATTAATTTATGAAGCTTAATGTATTAAACAATCGTTACAATAATCTTTTAAAATTTACGCATTTTCACTTTCTTACAGATAAAATAAAAATATTGTTTTAATGTAAATAGCGTACTATCAATTCAATAATATTTATAATATTAACATGTAAGAAATAATAATAAAATTACAGATGGGGAAAAATTCATTTCGACAAATTTTTAGAATTGTATAAATCTAGCAGTTAAAAATAAATAGAGGTACTGACATTACACTCAATAAAGTTTTATTCGATATGAATAAATTAACACGATACCTGAATTTGATTTTTTACAATTTAATTTCATAAACTTACATATTTAAGTTTTTAACAAAATTTTCTAGAAGTTAAAAGTGACCAATACAAGTACAGTAATAAAAAAAAAAAAAAAAAAAAAAAAAAAAAAAAAAAAAAAGCAGCTGAACAAATAAAGCAAGCATGAATAGAATATCGTCTGACAACAGCTTCGTTTTAGGAAAGAGTAGATATTCAAAGCATAGAGGGTAAACATATTTCTTCAGCATAGGTAAATTTCGGAGGCTTGTTAATTCTTCCCCCTTGTCGGTAGTGACGCTAATACTGTTGCCATTACAGATTTTGCCGTAAATGTCCCATCTTGGTCCTTAATCTATGCAAACAGGCACCTCCAATTTTCCGTAAACCAACCAAAATCGCCGATTTTTTAGCAGATATTATCGCTCAACCAATCAAAATAGAAAAAAAACAGAAAACAGTGTGACAAAAAAAAGCCTGCCAGGTTGTCAAGCTGGCTGCTAGGTTGTGACGTCATTTGAAACTAATCCATTCTCTTAAAGTTCATTATTATTAAATATGTTTTCAAAGCACGTGTTTCACCTTCATGCTAAAATTTAATGTTTGGTTGAAAGAACAGTCACTCCTGAAACATTAAGCGCTCAAATTGGTTTATTTAATTGTATCCCGGTTTACTTAATTATTTCTGCGAAAGCTTTATACAACCAACCAACCGAAAACAAGCGGAAAGAAAGAAACGTATTTTTGATGAGCGATGCTTTATGAACCAACCAACCAAAAGTAATCCGAGGGGAAAAAGGCGTACTTTTGATGAGAGTGATGTCCGAATATTAATTAATTACCCTGCTAATAATTAGAATATTAAAATTCTGCGAGCCATGTATATCAGGAGAGACTTTGGTCTATTCTCACAAAAATTTTGAACCTCGTACAGGCTAGATTTTGCTAGGAATCATTTGATTGTAGATTTTGCTAGCCATCGCACACAGACAGACACACACACACACACACAGAGCGATTTGTTCTTTTATTAGTATAGATGGCGATCGTAATTTCTATGATAATCGTTGAGAAGGAAGATGTACCCGCATAAATTTTCTCAATTAAATGAAAACGATCAGTTTCAACCGATGTCACACCCTAGCAAGTATAATCGATTGCAAAACAACTCGATTGTAGATTCTGGGAAGTAATCAATGACTGTATCGATTGTGTTTTTTATGATAACGATTTATTTTCGATTGGTAAGTTCTCGAGAATCGCCCATCACTACTAGCAATTAGTGATGGGCGGTAACGAGATGTTTTTATCGATTTTCTCGATTGTATGGATATCTCGATATTTTTCGATTGTGTAAATTTTTTCTCGATGACTCCAATTTGCCAATTGCTTTTATACGTCATATATTATATATTATACACACGTCATACATTTATCAAGAATCGTCTGCGGGTAAACTGGAATGAGTCGATGTTAATAAGGACTAGGTGACTTCGCTCGCTAGCGGGCCAATCCTTTAATCGGGGCCTCTAATTTATGCGTAATCTTGTAATATGAAATCTCGAACAGGTTACCCGCTATGTACGCCACCGTATAACAGGTGTGATGTGCATGCACTGCAAAATCTTGTAAAAAAATATAATCTCGAACCGAACGAACCTCGGTCCAGATCTCTGGGGGAGGGATGAAAGTGACGGGAGGGGCACAGCAGCTGCATAATATGAATAAGTCGTCACAGGTCTTTAGGCCGTTCCAACCATATGTCACATGAGGGGTCTCGAACTAAATTTATAAAAATGCCCTCACCGTGTGTGCAAAGTGGGGGGGAGGGACGCGAGAGGTGAATAACATGAGTAAGTGGTCACAGGCCTTTCCGACAATATGTCACATGAGGGATCTCGGCTAAATTTAGAATAGTGCCCTGTGGAGGGAGGGACACCGGAGGTGTATAACATGTACAAGTGGTCACATGCCTTTCCAGCGATATGTCACATGAAAGGTCTCGGCTAAATTTATAAAAATTCCCCCCGTGGGGCAAAGTGGAGGGAAGGGCCGCGAGAGGTGCATAACATAAGTAAGTGGTCATAGGCCTTTTCAACAACATGAGGGGTCTCGGCTAAATTTAGAAAAGTACCCCCGTGGGGGAAAATTTTAGGGGGGCGGACACCGGAGGTGGATAACATCAATAAATAGTTACAGACCTTTCCAACGATATCTCACATGAGGGGTCTTGGCTAAATTTGAAAAAGTGTCCCCCGGGGGTCAATGTGTAGGGGGCTGACACCGGAGGCGCATAACATCCTTATGTAGTCACAGACTTTTCCAACGATATCTCACATGAAGAATCTTGGCTAAAATTGGAAAAGTGCTCACCCGGGGGGGATAAGTGGGGGGACGGACACTGGAGATGCATAACATCAATAAGTAGTCACAAACCTTTCCAACGATATCTCACATGAGGGGTCTTGGCTAAATTTGAAAAAGTGTCCCCCGGGGCGGCGAAGTGGGTTGGGACTGACACCGGAGGTGCATAACATCAATAAGTAGTCGCATACCTTTCCAACGATATCTATCATGAGGAGTCTTGGCTAAATTTGGAAAAGTGCCCCCCGGGGGGGCAGTGTGGAGAGACGGACACCGGAGGTGCATAACATCAATAAGTAGTCACAGACCTTTGCAACGATATCTCACATGAGGGGCCTTGGCTAAATTTGAAAAAGTGTCCCCCGGAGGGGCAAAGTGGGGGGAATGCCACCAGAGGTGCATAACATCAATAAGTAGTCACAGACCTTTCCAACGATATCTCACATGAAGGGTCTTGACTAAATTTCGTAAAGTGCCCCCGGGGGGGGGGGGAAGTGGGGGGACGGACATCGGAGGTGCATAACATTAGTAAGTAGTCACAAAACCTTTCCAACGATACCTCACATGAGGGGTTTTGGCTAAATTTGGAAAAGTGTCCCCCGGATAGGGCATAGTGGGCAAAAAGGTTGCAAGGGTGCGGGAGGTGCATAACATGAATAAGTGGTCACAGGCCTTTCCAACAATATGTAACATGAGGAGTGTCAGCAAAATTTAGAAAAGTGCCCCGGGGCAAAGTGGTGGGGGGAACACCGGAGGTGCTTAATATGATTAAGTGGTCACAGGACTTTCCAATAATATGTTACATGAGGAGTGTTGCAAAAGTTAGGAAAGTGCTCCCCCCCAGGGGACCAACTATCACACAACTCGGAATACAACCCCCTTTTTGAAAGTTCATATATTATAAATAATATTTATCGGAGGGCTCCATAAAAAAAATCTGATCTAAAATGATAAAAACGGAAAAACTACCCCCGCAGTGGGGGCCGAATTGGGGAGGGGAGAAGAAAGTCTCATAATATGTAAGAGTAATCCGAGAGCTTTCTGATGACATGTCACATGACGGGTCCAAAAAAGTTTGAAAATTGCTCCCCCTCCCTTCCCCCGTGGGCCCACTCTTTCGTCCCGGTATTCACGCAGCCCCCACTTTAAAATTTTTATGTTTAATAAATAATATTTACCGGAAGACTGCATAAAAAAACCCACATCTAAAATTATATTTATTATAGAAATCGGCTACGGTTTTAAAAATTTGTTCGCCCCCTCCCCAACCCCCGAATTTCACCTTCGGGGGAAGAAAGGTTCACGAAATGAAAGAGTTGTCAAAGGGCTCTTCGATAAATATGTCACATGAAGGGTTCGGTAAAATTTTTAAAATTGCGCCCCGCATGGGTCCACTCTCACGCCCCGGAATTCATCCGACCCACCTTCCCCTTTGAATTTTTTATATTTAGTACATAATATTTGTCGGAAGGCTCCAGGTATGTGAGAGCTTGGTAGGGCTAAAATAAGAAAAATATTGAAAATTAAGGCTTCATTTCACAGCTCATTGTCATGCCTATTTCCCTCTCCAGCTCGCCCCTCGATATCTCTTCTCGGCCCTTCTTGGCCGAGCGTGAAATGACAATCATCAAGAGTAACATTTCGAGAAAGGATGAAAACTGATTTCTCATTCTCGGGCAGCGGCATATGAAATGTTGAAAAGAGACCGAGATCGAGAAACGAGAACTGACAATGAGAAGCGATGAGTTAGCATCGAGAAGAGGTATCTCGAGGTAAGCGAGCAGTTGGCATCGAGCAGAGATGTCTTGAGGTAAACGAGCAGTTTCCATCCAGGAAATATATCTCGAGGTGCGAGAGAAAGAGAAGTGAAGCTTCCAGAAGAGTAAAACTTACCGCGCTTCTGGTGTAAGTCAATTTCCCAAAAGAGTGCATCTTCTTTTCCATTCGCTTTTGTTATTAAGCGATATGGGTTAGGAGGCATAGCGGTTTAAGTTATCAGTTCGGGTTTCAATTGTTGATATAGAAGTTTTCTATTCGATATGCCGCCAGTTTGTCCCTGATTTTCAATGTTTCTCTTATTTTAGACCTCCTAAGCTCTCCCATATCTCTTAATATTAGAATGCTATTGTTAATAACAAAACTGCACTACAAATTATGTGTTTCAAGATTTTAAGTGTCACCTCAGGAAAGAGGATTTTACAAAATTATTTTACCCCCACTCATGTAATATCTTAAAATAAAGGTCATCTCATAACGTTTCTAAATCTACCTTTCTTTTGTCAATCCACCGTTAATTTTATACCCCTGGGCTTAAAATGCTCTAAAGGAAGATACTTAGCGGCGGTTTTTTTTTGTACTCTGGTACGGTATCTTCTACTTATATGAAAATTATAAGACTAACATCAAATTGTGTCTAAAATCGAATAAAAAATATGGATATAGTATGTTTCTTAATTTTAACTTTCTTCTTTCGCCTCAAGAGGACGCTTTAAAGTTTTGTTTCTTCAAACCTTTAGTATACTGTTTGTCCAAAAATTATAAAATTCACAAAATAAAGTCTTTATACTCTCCCCCATCTTCTCGTATCAATTTTATTTTTACTACCACCAGGGGTCGCCGCCCAATGAAACATTTTACTTTTAACCTCAGGTATCTTTCATCTGTTTTTCATAATATTTTGTCTCATTGTTTTTCTTCATTGTAGATACTATTCTCTAAGTTCTTGACCTATTCTGACCATTTGGGCACTCTTTCTGAACCAACTGTGGCCCATCGGGCCCCTCTTCATTTGTCTGGCTCTAATCACACGCTTCACTTCTTCTTTTACCATTTCTTCTTTTTTTTCAATTTTTTTTATTCAATGGTTTGGTTCTTTTACCATTCTCAACTTCCCCTAGTCCTCTCTTACATCGTTAACTTTCATCCTTGGTCTGCCCTACTGTCAATATGGGACCTAATGCCCCTTCGGGAGGGGGGGGGGGGGCGTTTCTTCTACCTTTTCCAGACCCATCATCTAATACCACGTTGGTAAGGATTGGAAGATTAAAATTATCCGAAATCGAATAAAATGATCCAATCAAAAATGAAGTCCATTGAAGTTTTATTTTAGTTACAGAATTCCCTATTAGCGGATATATTTGTCCGTTTATCTTTCCAGTTTTCGATAACACTCCTTTGTTTTCGATAAACGGAGAAATTCGACAGCATTAGACACACTTTAGACATTTGGGGAACTTTAACTTGTATCAAACCTTCTGCCTTTATCGAAAAGAGGAAAATGCTAATCGATTCGAGCTAATGCGCCTAAAATAAAAAATGAGTTTGTAAATGTGCCAGAAAGTAGCTACTTTGGATTTCGATACAGACTTAGAGTCATGTTGGAATCGCTAGCACTGGAAAACAATTTCCGTGTTAGACAGGTTCCCTCTTAGCAGTTATATTTGTCTGGTTATCCTTACGTTTTTCGATGAACGTAGAAATTCCACAGCATTGGCCACACTTTAGGCATTTAGGGAACTTTATGTTGTATAAAACCTTTTGCCTTTATCGAAAAGAGGGAAATGCTAATCGATTCTAGCTAATGCGCCTAAAATAAAAATGAGTTTGTAAGTGTGCCAAAAAGTAGCGACTTTGGATTTCGATACAGACTTAAAGAGTCATGTTGGAATCACTGAGCACCGGAAAACAATATCCGTGTTAGACAGTTGTCCCTTAGCAGGTGTATTTGTTTGGTTGTCCTTACGTTTTTTGATAAAGCTGTCTTGTTTTCGATAAACTGAGTACTTCCACAGCATTTGATATTTAGGGAACTTTAGTTGTATCAAAACTTTTGCCTTTATCGAAAAGAGGAAAATGCTAATCGATTCTATCTAATGCGCCTAAAATAAAAAACGAGTTTGTAAATGTGTCAGAAAGTAGCTACTTTGAATTTCGATACAGACTTAAAGAGTCATGTTGGAATCGCTAGGCACTGGAAAACAGTTTCCATGTTAGACAGGTTCCCTCTTAGCAGGTATCTTTGTCTTACTATCCTTACGTTTTTCGAAAAAAAACTTTTGTTTTCGATCAATGGGGAAATTCCACAGCATTTGACATTTAGGGTAACTTTAAGCTCTATCAAACTTTTTGGATTTATCGAAAAAGTAGAAAGGTTATTTGATTCATGAAATGCGCATTTGGACATTGCAGTTTCATAAAGAAGAAAAGGGAATTTATTCCAAAGCAAAATTTACTAAAAGACAATAAAATCTTTTAAAACATTTAAATAATGTTTTAAAGATAGATAAATGAGTTGAAAGTATTTTCTTAATGTATTTAGCGTTCCAATCGATCGTTACTTTTAAGAAGCATGTTTCTTGACAGAATATTGGATCTTATATTTGAAAAAAAGAGTTTTGAATATTTTTGAGGGGCGAGCGAGGGTGGGGACCGGTGTTCAACTCATTTTGCTGGCATCTGTAGCACAATCAATTTACTGGACGTACGCATACATGAAAAAATATTTGATAAGTTATGCAAAATTCATAATACTTATTACTATGCTCATACAATGGGAATTTTACAGAGTTTTAAACAAATATTAGTAAGTATACACATTTCACTAAATAAATTTATATAGAACATAATTTAAAGATATTAATCCTTTAGAGTCTATTGGATTGTATTAAAATTTAGTATGGCACATAATATTCGAAGGATAAATACTATAGCGAAGATGGTGTAATATTAAAGTTGATTTCTTGAAAGAGCGCATTTACAATAATATTTTAATTGTTAAAAAACAATAGTGCAGAGAAGGAAGTAGGTTTAGGGATATTAATATCAAAGTGAGCCGCAAGTGTTTGGGCCGAATTGTAACCGGTTTTAGGGTTGCACTTTTGGCTTCAAGCAGAAGCAGCACATTTCATCAACATTAGTCTCAAGACTTTGTACTCTGTGCCTAGTATACTAAAGTCCTGCATTGGGACGAGCAATCCAATTTTACCCACTGTAAGAACTTTATTAATTACCCCTAAAGACTATTTATTCACGAACTATTATTCGAGAGAATATTCCTCTGAAAGGATCTTCTAAACTTTCCCACGCTAAATCTCATCGGTCATTTCTGAACAAAGCCATGGCGCCATCAAGGCTAGAAATATCAATGGAGAAGACAGTACAATTTCGTTCCGGCGCTAGTTTAACATTCCGTGGAATCACAGAGAAAGCAGGAGCTTCAGCCGTCCTGTAAAAGAGCGGTGGCAACGTCTAAGGAGGAGAAAAGACTAGTTTTCCCAGGACCGGGAGCTTCAGCCTTTGAGAAATAGGCGGTGGCAACGGCCAAGGGGGAAAAGGACTGGTTTTCCCTAGAACCGAGGGTTTCAGCCTTGGAGAGATGCGAGGTGGCAACGCGGAAGGGGAGAAGGAGTTTAGAAGTGGCAGAGAGAAGTCGCAGAGAAGACTAGGTCTGGCTGGACTTAGTGGGAGATATCAAGTGAGGAGTGGAGACAGATGATCGTCCGATCAGTCCCCCCTCTGATTATATGACTATTGCTGTGGAAGCATCCAAATTGTTCCTGTATAAATTTGACTCGAACCCAAACAAATATTGTTTAACTTGTAAATATTCATAATTAATCGAGAGATTGTTTAGAGATCAAAGACTCTACGCTACCATTTTCTCTTGTCCAGTGATATCGAAGTCCCTACAGTGGTGGCAGCTAAAGAGGATTAAGAACTGGTGAAAATATTCTATCACAGTTCGTCAAAAAATCAGGAAGGGCCGCAACCAGGCCGCAAGATAGAAGGACTCGTGATCACCAGACCAGAGTCTTCGGCAAATCCAGCAGGGATTCCAGAGCCAAGGCAATCCGACGCCGTGCAAGAGACGTGAGACGTTCCGGAGAGCTGAAATCGACAGACGGAGATTAGAAAGGAGACCTTGATCCCCAGACCAGAGTCTTCGGTAAATCCAGCACAGATTCCAGAGCCAAGGCAATCCGACGCCGTGCAAGAGACGCGAGACGTTCCGGAGATCCGAAATCGACAGACGGGGGTTAAAAAAGAGACCTTGATCCCCAGACCAGAGTCTTCGGCGAATCCAGCAGGGATTCCAGACCCAAGGCAATCCGACGCCGTGCAAGAGAGAGAGACACCCGAATCCAGGGAAGTCGAGCCCGCCGGATAGTTTAGCCTACAGATGACCGGAGCTGTACCAGTCTAAGACGGATGTCAGAAGAGCAGTCAACAATATCTCAGGTTAGCACTCTTTATTTGATTCATTACAGAGGTTTAATCGAAATAGTATAGTTAATAACAAACATGTTTTTTTTAATCATTGTATATTTAATAGAGTTTAGGAAGTAAGGAATTTGATAATAACATTTTGTGAAATATTTCCAACTGAATTCTGAGAAATTTAAGTAAATATTAATTCTCTAAAGTTCCTTAAAACTGTTTTAAATAAGTATTGTTTGTACTAAAGGTTAATAATTCAGTGAGGATAATTTAAATTGCTTATGAGAGGTGGCGCATCGTTGGATGCACTGAATGCAAATAATTTAAATTCTGTTTTGTATGTGAATTTTATTCGGAATATATGGTTTCAAAATTTAAGAGACTTTCTGAGAAATTTACTTAAAAGAAATGATACCAAAGAATATATAAATTTATATATGAAAACTTGGTTGGTTAATGATAAGGCTGTCTATCATATTAATATTATTGAAATTGTTGTGATATTTTTATGTCGCGAGAGTTTGTGATTATTCACAACAAGGGAAATATTTAAAGGCTTCGAAGTTGATAATTGCATGATTGGCATAGCATTTTTTATAACTGTTAATTAGTAGGAAACATGTCAGTGTTTGCGGGTAAGAAAAAGTGCGATCTAAAAGAGTTAGCTATTGAATTCGGCGCGAGCATAGAAGAGTCGGATAATATAGCCAAAATTATTAAAAAACTTGAAGAAGCAGAGGACTATGACGAAACTTTAGCACTAGCCCAGCTAAAAATCTTAGAGAAAGATAGGGTTGAGAGAGAAAATGAAGAAAGGTTAGAACGAGAGCGGAATAAGGCCTTTGAGAGGGAAGAAAAGGCTAACGCTTTGGAGCGGGAGCATGAATTGTCGAGAATTAGGTTAGAACGGGAACCAGATGAGTTTAGTTTAGCTTCTAGCCAAAATGAGAGAGAGCCGAAAATATCTTTAAAATCAGTCCAGCCCAAATTCGACTCCGATAGGTCCGAAATATCCATCTATCTCAGTTTATTCGAAAGACAAGCGCAGAAAGCCCAAATCGAGAAAAGTCGATGGGTTACGCATTTACTAGGATTGTTGCCGACGGAACTGGGGGAGCTTATATTGAGAGAACCACCCACACGTTCCGACGATTTTGATCATGTAAAAAGATGTTACTAGAAAGGTTCCAGCTTTCGGCAGAAGACTTTCGACTAAAATTTGTTACGACACAAAAGCCCGAAAACAAAACGTGGAAAGATTACGTATATGAGGCTTCCAATTACTTTGATCAATGGTTAAGTGGTTTAGGAGTGGGAAATTTCGACCAACTGAGAGAGCTAATAATCACAGATCAGTTAAAAAGAAAGGTTAATCCAGAAACGAAGCATCATTTCATTGATGTTTGGAGCACGATAATCACTCCATTTGATTTGGCGAAGAAATTAGATGCGTATGATTCGGCTAGGAAAACTATGAAACGACTAGGGCCCCCGAAAGTTCAAAACCTTCCCAAACCTTTCGAGCGGAATAAATTTGCGAGTAAACCAAAAACGGAACTTAAAACGGAAGAAATAAAGAATAAATGGAGAATTAAAGATATCCCTAAAAATCGGGATGAAATATTCGATAAAAAGAAAGAGATTACATGTTTTTTGTGTAGAAAAACCGGGCATTACAAGTATTCTTGCCCGGAGCTAAAAAAGAAAGAAAAGGCTGAGTCGGTTTATCATGTAGCGGGTCCCGCGGATATAGAGGAGGCATTCGAACCATATGTTAGCCTAGGATTGATTAATGGGAAGGAAATGAGAATATTAAGGGATACCGGCTCAAATTTGGACCTCATTTCGGCCCACGATGTAACAACGGATCAGTTGACAGGAGAAAAAGTATGGGTCCGACAGGCGCTTGATAATGAACTTCCTTGTTTACCAGTTGTGGAAGTAGAAATAGACCTAAGTACTGGCGAGAAAATACTCACGAAAGCAGCAACGGTAGACAAAGATACCGACATGAACCATTATTTGTTAGGAAATAAAACTCAACAGTTGATTGATAAGCATAAATTAAATCCACATTGCATCAGTGCCATAATGACGCGACAAATGACACGCCGCGGAATCGAAAGCGAAACAAATCAACTCGGAGAAATAGAAGGGGAGAAAAACCCGGAAAATGTTCGCCCGATGAAAGCGCAGCTTACGGCGGGTGCGAGCGAGAATCTTCGTTCGGCAGGGAAAACGCATTCGGAAGAACTAGAATCCCCGGATCCTGAGAGGAGAAACGAAAGAGACGCAGGGAGCAGAGAAGAAAATCAGGCGCACTGCTTTCTACCACAGATAAACGCTGAAGAACCAGAGACAGGTCTAGCGCGCGTTAGCGGGGAAAAATTACGAGAGGCTCAAAGGGAAGACGATAATTTAAAATTGGTAAGGCAAAAGGCAAACGAAAAAAAATCAGGTTTTGAGGTGAAAGATGGGTTATTGATCAGAAAGACAACAGACCATACGGGATTAGAGAGGGAGCAAATCGTGGTCCCGTCAAAGTTCAGGAAAGGAATTTTATCTTTATGCCATGATAATGTAGGCGGTCATTTAGGCATGAAAAAGACCAAAGATAAAATATTTAGGAATTATTTTTGGCCAAATGCGGTCGAGGAAATTGAATCCTATGTTAAAACTTGTGACCCATGCCAAAAAATTGGAAAACCAGGCGAGTAAAAGAAAGCTCCGTTAGTTTCTGTCCCGATTGTTACTAGAATTTTCAGCCGTTTGTGCACAGACACAGTGGGCCCTCTTCCACTGTCTGAGAACGGAAACCGTTATCTTTTAACAGCAATGTGTGTGTCCAGTCGTTACCCCGAGGCGATTCCTATAAAAGATTTGTGCTCTGTGACGATTGTTGACGCTTTGACGACAGTATTCAGCAGATTGGGTTTCCCTTTTGAACTACAATCTGATCTCGGACGTTCCTACATAAGTGAGCTCACGAGTACCTTTTTGGATAAATTTGGGATAAAATTGGTACATTCGTCCGTACACAGGCCCCAAAGTCAAGACGTGGAAAGGTGGCATAGAACGGTTAAGAGATTACTGAAAGTTTTGTGCCTCGAGGCCGGGAATTCTTGGGAAAAAAATCTTCCCTACGCATTACTGGCTTTACGTACCGTTACCCACAGCTCCACTGGTTTTTCCCCCGCAGAGCTAGTGCATGGTAGAAATCTAAGAACCCCTGAAAGATTACTATACGAAAAATGGAAAGGAGGAGATCCTACGGAAAGTTTAGTCACTGAATATGTATTCGATTTAATAAACCGTATGAAGCGATGTCAGGAATTAGCGATCGAAACTATGATTAAAACTAGAGATGAAAGGAAAAAGTGGTATGACCGGGACGCGGTGGAGAGAAAGTTTAAAGTAGGTGATAAAGTTTTGGTATTAGCGTTGAATAAAACCAATAAGTTTTCTGTTAGTTGGAATGGTCCTGGCACAGTGGAAAAGAAAGTTTCGGAAACGAATTATATAGTAAATTTATCTCATTGTAGAACGCCTTCTCAAATTTATCACGTAAATTTACTCAAACCCTACCTTCAAAGAGAACAGTTAGTGAATTTAGTCATGGAAGAACATTATGACCCCAATGGAAACGAATACGATTTAGAGATTCCGCAATTAACTAGCACCCCGGAAGAATACGATTTCCAAAAAATAGTGACAGACAGTGCTTTAGGAGAAAGGTGCTCGTCAGACCAGATAACGGAGTTGGCTGAAGTTTTATAGGGGAGGAGGGATGTTTTCTCTAACGACCCGGGAAAAACCGATTTAATTGAGCATGACATAGAGTTGACTAGCAATGTACCCGTAAGGCTTCGCCCTTATCGAAATTCCCCAAGACAAACGGAAATTTTAAAAGCAGAGATAAAGCGAATGCTAGAATTAGGAGTGATAATTGAGGGTGAGTCGGAATATAATTCTCCTATGATACTTGTAGAAGCCCCGGGGCGAGATCCTCGTCCTTGCATTGCCTATCGGAAAATTAACGCAATAACTCGTCCCGAAGTGTTTCCTTTACCTAACATAGAAGAGAGAGTCGAACGAGTGGCAAGGGCCAATTACATAACTACCTTGGATTTGACGAAGGGTTATTGGCAGATCCCTATGACGCCGAAAGCTCAGAAAATAGCAGCTTTCGTGACTAGTTGGGGCTCATTTCTTCCGATCATGATGCCCTTTGGGTTGATAGGAGCGAGCTATAGATTTTCAAAATTTATGAGTACATTACTTAGAGGACTGGAAGATTTTTGTCTCCCGTACTTAGACGATATGGCCATATTTTCCGATGATTGTAATGACCATATGAGACATCTAGGAATAGTTTTAGATCGAATCAAGGGAGCCAAAATAAAAGTAAAATTATCTAAGTGCAAATTTGCGCAGCGTACGGTCAAATATTTGGGACATGTGGTGGGCGACGGACGGCGCACCCCCGCAGAGTCTAAAATACAAGCGATAACAGAATTTCCAGCACCTAAATCAAAAACCGAAATACGCCGTTTTTTAGGGATGTCGGGTTACTATTCCAGATATATTAGAAATTATGCCACGATAATAGAACCTTTGACGAGGGCGTTGAAAGGGAAAGAACGTAGGGCTAAAATTAGTTGGACGCCAGAGATGGAAGAAGCATTCCTCACTTTAAAAAGGAAATTGACCGAAAACCCGGTTTTATATGCGCCAAATTATGCAGAGGAATTCATCATTCAGAGTGACGCATTTGACCGTGGTATAGGAATTATAATGGCCCAACGCGTAAATGGTGAAGAACACCCAGTCATATACCTCAGTAGGAAATTCACTCCTCCAGAGCGAAAGTTTTCTGCGAGCGAGAAAGAATGTGCTGCTATAATATATGCGATAAAAAAATTAAGGCATTATTTAGATGGCCAGAAGTTTAGTATCGAGATAGACCACAACCCTCTAATTTGGCTTCAAAAGAACGCTGGAAATAATCCGCGACTAATCCGCTGGTCCTTGATACTTCAGCCTTATCATTATACAATCAGGCACCGTCCGGGGAAAGAAATAGTGCATGTTGATTGCTTAAGTAGGGCTGAATAATTTTAGGAAAATTGTATATAATTCTAAAAAAAATTGCTTGCATCATAAGGTATAAATAATTTTCATTTTGTATATATTGTTGTAATTGTCATAATAATGTTCCTGGAAAAGAGTGTAAATTTATATGTGATTAGTACTAAAGAAAAAAATGAATAATGAACCTCTGTGGTGAACGAATTTTGAGTGTAACACTGACTTCACTATAGATTTTCCAGCTACGTGAAAAATCTCTCTTGGAGGGGAGATTGCTGTAAGAACTTTACTAATTACCCCTAAAGACTATTTATTCAAGAACTATTATTCGAGAGAAGATTCCTCTGAAAGGATCTTCTAAACTTTCCCACGCTAAATCTCATCGGTCATTTCTGAACAAAGCCATGGCGCCATCAAGGCTAGAAATATCAATGGAGAAGACAGTACAATTTCGTTCCGGCGCTAGTTTAACATTCCGTGGAATCACAGAGAAAGCAGGAGCTTCAGCCGTCCTGTAAAAGAGCGGTGGCAACGTCTAAGGAGGAGAAAAGACTAGTTTTCCCAGGACCGGGAGCTTCAGCCTTTGAGAAATAGGCGGTGGCAACGGCCAAGGGGGAAAAGGACTGGTTTTCCCTAGAACCGAGGGTTTCAGCCTTGGAGAGATGCGAGGTGGCAACGCGGAAGGGGAGAAGGAGTTTAGAAGTGGCAGAGAGAAGTCGCAGAGAAGACTAGGTCTGGCTGGACTTAGTGGGAGATATCAAGTGAGGAGTGGAGACAGATGATCGTCCGATCAGTCCCCCCCCCTCGGATTATATGACTATTGCTGTGGAAGCATCCAAATTGTTCCTGTATAAATTTGACTCGAACCCAAACAAATATTGTTTAACTTGTAAATATTCATAATTAATCGAGAGATTGTTATAAATAAAGGACATAGAGATCAAAGACTCTACGCTACCATTTTCTCTTGTCCATTGATATCTAAGTCCCTACACCACACTTGACTACACGGGTCGGATCGGAAGGTCAAGCTATTTCCTCTTTCTCATTGAGAGGCTACTTCAGTCAAGCAAAAAGACAAGGCCCACTCGCTAATGCTAATCCTATGGAAGAAATTTACAAAGGTACACTATATGGCCATTAATGATTGGCAACTTTCAATTTTAGACATTTTGTCGAATATTTAGAAATATACTTGACAGATTCTTCTGGAATTTCAGGATTAAAAAGAACAGGTATGATCTCATATTTAGCAATGTCGATTTGATAAGGGGGGAAATTAGGGGGCCAACAAAAAATCAAAGAAAAAAAATAATACTTAGGATCACCCTGTAAAATAAAATGCACGAAATGATCTATCGCTACCGAATATAAATAAACAGACATTGTGCAATATGTGTATTCTTTTGTGTAAGAATAGCACGTACTCTCTGGCTGAGACAAGAAAAACCCTGGAACTGGTCTTGACTCAAACCTGTTGGCATAGTAACTGACCAGTCGACTTTATT
Source organism: Maratus speciosus (assembly GCA_963932465.1). Classification (NCBI taxonomy): domain Eukaryota; kingdom Metazoa; phylum Arthropoda; class Arachnida; order Araneae; family Salticidae; genus Maratus; species Maratus speciosus. Next base: position 355,673,790 of record OZ010796.1, on the reverse strand, counting down.
TTAGGGACGTCCGGCATTTTTTCTCCCGTTCAATCGGTCATTCCAAGAATTCTCGTAGCCTTTTCTTCCCTTCCTCTCCTACAGACGACGTTCCTTCCCTACAAGTTTTGGAAACGTCGAAAGCAGGAAATCTACTCAGGGTTTTTCTTGTCTGAGTCAGACAGTATATTAATGAAGATATAGCGATTTATTTAAAAAAATTAAAAAAATTCTTGCATGCTTTTTGCTTATAATATACAGGGTTTTCAACCAAATTTAACGCCGGTTTCAGAAACATTGACAAAATATAGTAGAAACATTATAGTGCAATTGGAATATTGGAATATATTAAATATTTTAGGAAATATGAGCAGTTGTATGAAATAATTTTTATCTGCGCATGCGCGAACGATAATAAGGATCACTTTACATAATTTAATAGTTTACTCTATGGAGCAACTAGTCAAATATAAAATTTCAGTCAATTCTAGTCAAATATCATAAAATTTCAGAAAGATATCGGCGTTAAAGTGAGCAAATTTTTAGTTGTTCTCTAAAAGCAGCTGAATGATAAGGGATTTTACACAATATGTCATTTTTTATTAACTGACTTTCAGAAAAAAGTTAGTATTTAGTGAGTATCAACGAGTAGATTTGGAAAAAATGCTTCGATTTTGATACTTCTTTTGATCATGGTATAGGCTCGTTCTAGTGGTTATCCAAGAAGAACTAAAGCATTAATAAAAAATTAAAATAAAAAAAAATAAAATTTAAAAATGACAATTTGTGGAAAATCCCTTATCATTCAGCTGCTTTTAGAAAACAACTAAACACTTGCTCACTCTAACGCCGATATCCTTCTGAATTTTTACGATATTTGACTAGATTTTTTTAACAAGTTGCTCCATAGAGTTGACTATTAAATTATGTAAAATAATCCTTGTTATCGTTCGCGCATGCGCAGATAAAAATTATTTCATACAACTGCTCATATTTCCTAAAATATTTTATATATTTATGTTCAAATTGCACTATACTGTTTCTACTATATTTTGTCAATTTTTCTGAAACTGGCATTAAATTTGGTTGAAAACCCTGCATGTTATAAGCAAAAAACATGCAAGATTTTTTTAATTTTTTTAAATAAATCGCTATATCTCTATTAATAAACATGCTATTCTTACACAAAAGAATACACATATTGCACAATGTCTGTTTATTTATATTCGGTAGCTATAGATCATTTTGTGCATTTTATTTTACAGAGTGATACCAAGTATTATTTTTTTTTCTTTGATTTTTTGTTAGCCCCCTAATTTACCCCCCTTATGAAATCGACATTGCTAAATATGAGGTCATACCTATTCTTTTCAATCCTGAAATTCCAGACGAATCTGTTAAGTATATTTCTAAATATTCGACAAAATGTCTAAAATTGAAAGTTTCCGGTCATTAATGGCAATATAGTGTATCTCGTTTGCATTTCAATATTTTTAAATGATTTTTTTTTTTTCATTTGATAGCTGAGATCGATCTGTACAAAGGACGTTTATTTTTTTTATTTTGTTTACAAGCATTTTTAATGAGGACACTTTCATTTTTGGAACCAGTTTCGAAAGTGAAATCATCCTTATATAAAAAATCTGCAATCAAAGTCGAAAAAGTAAAAAATGGCCTTTGTACAGATCGACTTCAGCAATTCAATGCAAATAAAATGATTTAAAAATATTGAAATGCAAATGAGATATCTTTATAAATTTCTTCCATAGAATTAGCATTAGCGAGTGGGTGTTTTCACTTGACTGAAGTAACCCCTTAAACCTAAATCAGGAGCAAATAATTGCGATAGCAGAATTATCGAGCAAGCCCTATCAATACTATGAAAATTTCTGCCAGAATAATAGCTAAGTTTTCCAACAACTGTTTTTAGCTTCTCTCGTTATAATCGATTGTAAAACATCGCGATTGTAGATTCTGGGAATTAATCGATGGCTATATCGATTGTGATTTTTTACGATGACGGTTTTTCTCGATTTTCGAATTCTCGAGAATCGCCCATCACTACTAGCAATCACCTTAACAAACAGATGGGTGTTTTGTTTGCCCGTCGGTTTCTATCGATTTCGATTGGTTAGATGATAATGCAGGCTGACAAATTGACGATTTTGATTGATTGAACAAAAATTGGAGCATTGTAATCACGTGGTGTTGAAACCATGGGCATACGCAAGGGGGGGGGGGGCTGATGAGGCTACAGCACCCCCACGCACACACCAACACCAACACCGAAATTGTCGAAAGTGAAATAAAAAAAGTGCTGAGTTTTTCTTTTTTTTAGATAAATTTGTAACTTTTTTTTTATCATACATCAGACGAGCCATGTTCTTTAGTTTCATATTAGTCCACATTTACATCACAGAGGAGGAAGGGAGCTAAAAGGATACACAGCCCCCCACCTCCCAAAATAATAAAAAATTAAATGAAAAAAGTGCTGTTTTATTTTTCCTTTCTGTTTGAGATAAATTTGTAATTTTTTTTCTCCCATACAACGGATTGCCCACTCTCTTCTCTTTTGTTTCATATTAATGCAGAGTGATGCAATAGCATACCCACAGAAGGAGAAGGGTGTTGAAGAGGTTACAAACCCTTTCCCCCTCAGAAATAATCGCAGTGAACTGAAAAATGCTGCTGATTTTTTTTTTTTTGTTGTTGTTGTTTCTTTTTAATATTGTAACTATTTTTCTGCCATACAAGAGACGAGCCATTCTCCGTTAGCCCCATATTGCTACTCATTACATGTTCATTCATTACCCTAATATTGCGGGAGGGGGTTCTGGCTTGTGGGGTTACAGTTCCATTCCCCCACCAAAATAGTCGCAGTGAAATGGTAAAAAGGATAATTTTGTTTCTTTCATTTTGAGATAAATTTGTTTTATATTCTGGAATGCAATTAATTTGTTGTTGTTGTTGTTGTTGTTAGTCCCATATCCTCCTCAGTCATGCGACCAAAATTAATTAAGACTACAAAATCTATTTTCAAATGACTGAAAAACAGCACCAAACATGCTTTAGTGGATAAATGAATGTGTATAATATGTTCAACTGACAAGATCTAGATGTAATTTCGGCAAATCTAGAAGCAGCTTAATTAATATAAGCAGCTCTTGCAAAGGCGACGCGACGCCAAGACTGTAAGAAGATTCAGTGGCGATCAAAAGTTTCCGGCCAGCATACAATTTTTGGTTAATTTATAAGTATACCCATATGAAGAGGAATCTCAAAGTGATACTTATACACTTTATTGAAATAACAGTTAAGAACTTATTTATGGAATAAAAAATAAATATTAATAAATTTAATTGACAAAATTAATCGCAAAAGAAAACGCATGTTCTCAAAAGTTTCCGGTCACCTTCGCAAATTTGAAAAAAAAATGGTGTTATAACAGAAAATAACAGTGATCAACAACATTTACATTTTGTATATTGTATTCATATATTTTGCAATAAGTACTGCGGCGTAGTAACATGGTATCGATTCAATAAACGGTTGTAGATCATCAAAGATAAATTTTTTCCACGGTTCTTGCAATTTTTGTGAAAATGCTGCTGAATTGGAATATTTCTTTTCCCCACACTTTTTCAAGTTAGTTTCAAAGAGTTTCTATTGGATTCAGATCGAGTGATTGGGCTGTCCATTTCAAAAGCGGAATTTTTTTGTGCGAAAGCCACTGCTTGACGAGCTTGCATGTATACTTTTGGTCGTTATCATGATGAAACAAATAGTTGCGACCACAATTTTTCTTTCAATAAGGCAGCAAATGATCTTGCAAGATATCCTTATGCATTGCACTATTCATCTTTTCGCGGATTTCAAATAACGGACAGGAACATTTTCCAGAAAATGCTCCCCACAGCATAACGTGCCCTCCGCCTTGCTTCATTGTAGGAATAACATATCTCGAATCTTATCTTTTGTCTTTGGGTCGTCGGTTGTAGTGTCTGTTATCACTCCCAAAAAGATTGAACGTCGATTCATCAGAAAATATTACTTTTTTTCAGTTTTCACTTGACCAATCTTTGTGGCAATCGCCAGTCGGGCCCTCTGATTTTTTTTACTTATGAAAGGTTTTTAACACCGACTGTTCCATAAAGTCCTACGTCACGCCAGCGTCTTGACACGGTAGACTGATTTATTTCAGCATTATTTTAACACCGTAAATCTCGGGGAATTGCAGCGACATTTTTATTCGGGCCATCAGCTGCTTTTCTCCTGATAATTCTGTCCACAAGAATAGTCATTTTCCGGTATCCCCCGGACTGTGGCAAGTTCCGAAGGTCATGATCATCTTTATATTTTTTTTAAATATTGTTCACAGCAAATTTTCCGATCGACAACTTTGCCGTAACCTCACGAGAAGATTGTCCCTTTAGCGACAAACAAATCATTCGTTTAGCAACAATAAATTGTTCAACTTTTCATTTTTTAATTTAAATACGTTATTCACGTTGATTAATTAACCAACATGGCCAAAAAAACACTTTACCGATAGCAAAAACTAACGGATAACGAATGGCCGGAAGCTTTTGCACACGCGAATTTCGAATTCTTCCCCCTTGCATCAAGTATCTTCAGTACCCAATCAAAATGATCATGTGGTCAGAGGTAATTTGCTTATTCCTAACTTTTGGAGCAATTGTGCTTTTTCTTCTCTGAAACGTTCTGTCAAACAAATCAAAGGAACTAACTGGCCGGAAACTTTTGACCGCCACTGTAAATTAGTGCACAGTGACAATAAAACTAATCGCAATGTGCGATTTCGGCTACATCGGAAATCAAACGCTGTATGCGAGTTTTCTAATAAAGGTATTTATTAACTTTCTTTTTTGAAGGGTATATCTACATCCCTGTCAGAAACAAACCGAAAAATGGGGAGCTTGTGGGATTAAACCCCCTATCCCCTCCAAATTCGTGGCAATGAAGAGGAAAAACAACGGCTCATTTTGTTTCTTTCTTTATACATAAATTTCTACATACACACACACATATATATAGGGGAAACTGGGGAGGGTTGATCCATTTTTAGGGTTCCATACTTAAAAAGTAAAAACGGAACCACTATAAGATCACTCCTGTCTGTCTGTCTGTCACAGCCATTTTACTCGTAAACTATGGAACGTGGAAAGTTCAAATTCGGGAATGTAATAAAGACTTTTGGCCCACATATTTACAGATTATTAAACATTCACAAATATATTTAGGAAAAATGTACAGGGGCTAATTATGTTACTTGAAAAAAATATATTTTCTTTGTATATCGTGTGGGCATCCTGTGAAAGATTTCGTAATGCTGAGCTCAAACATACATTTATTTTAATTTTAGGTATTATATTTTAGGAGATATCGTCGAAAATGTAGTGGAAAAATATGTCCCCCCCCCCCCTCTAACTATTTCCGAATCTACTGAAACTAAAATTATGAAAAAAATTAGAGGTAGTAGACGCTACTTTAAACCTTGCAGAAAAATTATAGCGATTACCTTAGGTCGCACAGTTTTTGAGAAAATCGTATTTTTCCGTTACACACAAATTTCGATTTACGGGCGTTCAGCAAAGGTGTTGAGACGCGCTGGAGGTACCTATCAAAACAGAAGTATAAAAATATTGTTTATATATATTTTCGAAAAAAATCGTCGGTAATTAGCCGATATATTAACCCTTAAAGACACGGGCGGTTTGGACATACATAGTGACAAGGGCGGCCTACTCTATTTACTATAAGCTTTTAAAGCATGGATAGCACCTTTTAACGATATATTTGTATAATTCAATGCCAGGTAGCAGTATAAAAGCAATAAACGTCAAATTGTTAAAAACAGGCTAATTTAATTAGAATTAATCACATAAACACTATTGGTTTCGCGACTAGTTTGCATTGAGTGGATCTCTCTATACACCCCCCGTGTCTTTAAAAGTTAATTAGAAACGTACCTGGGAAAACGCAGCACGGACCAAGGCGGAGTTGCATCTTTGCGACCTCCTTTCGTAGCGCGCTTAGCACAATGCCTAGTTTAAACTTTGAACAAGGGTTTTGTTTTAGCTACACTGAAAAAAGAAAAGATTATACTACGCTGAATTTAGTTTTATGAAATACCAAATGAAGTTTAAATGTCACTACTTTTATTGTCAGTACCGAAATAAGTTCATCATAAACGGATTAGCATAAGATTAAAAAAGAGTTACACAGAATAGCAATATTTGATATTATTTAGTCTTCCCCAGCAAAGAGGAAATTGCTGGCCAGCAGCAAGATAGGTGCTGGCAATGATGGAGAAGTGCTGGCTGATGGTCTACCACTGCATGACCACTGATGGACAGCTTTAGTCAACTTTGCTGTTGGAAATCATCAGATAAAATTCTGGTGGGCATCATTTTATCTCATGCGCTGGCCCACCACTACATGGAAGTGCACGAACTTTTGCAGTATCATTGCTGGGAACCCTTATGCTAGGTGGCGCTGCGAATATCGAAGACATTGCGCATTTGAACACAAATCTGAAATGAATATCTTAACACAATTTAAGCTGTGAAGCTAATTTTTGTTTGAAACTGTAAAAAATATAGCACCATTGCCACCAACAAAATAAATAAGTAAATGAATAAATAAATAAATTCTATATTCCAACGCACTTTTTTTTCTCCTTAAATCTGGTTCGCAGATTACGTCGTTCAGTATTACATACCGTATTTACTCGTGTATAACACGCACTTTTTTTCCAAAAATTTAAGGCAAAAACCCTAAGTGCGCGTTATACACGAGATAATTTTTTACTGTTCGATGTAATCACACGATAAAAATATGAATCAAAAAATGTATTCAAAGAAGAAATGAAAACTGGAAAAATCTTACTTAATAGAAGTATTGCTGTGTATTTATTTCACTCCTTGAACTTTTTTATACAACAGCGCTATTAATGTTATTTAAACATTAATTAGCAGTTCTCATTATCGCTACTGCTGCTATCCAAGTCAGCACTGACATAGTCGATTTATCCTCGTAAATCATATCGTCTTCAGTTCCATCCATCTGATTGGAAATTCGAGTCACTTTGAAGCTCTTTATTATCATCTCGGCTACGATGAAATTCCAAACTTCACATTAGAGATCTGCACGGGCCGGCCCGGCCTGCTGGCCGATTTTCATTCACGGCAATCGGGCCGGGCCGGGCCTAACTTAATTTTTCTGTACAGAGCCGGCCCTGGTTTCATTCCTAGTCTTCGTGGCCCAAAATTTTCAGTCCTAGTTTTGAGACAGCCCGTATGAAAATCATTGTTTCAGCGTGGCCTGGTCCATTTAAAGGTCAGTTAAAATTAAGCCTGGCCCAAAAGTTTTTGCAAAAAATGCATACATTTTTGAATTGCCATTATTCTACACTTAAACATTAAAATTTATTATTTTTAAAGAATCTTAGATTTCTACGCATATTAAAATATAACTAAATTAAAATACAGTAAAATGTGTGAAAAGGAACCTGCCTATGACGGAACCCTATTTTAAACTGAAAAACGTGTTGATCCATGCAAAATAAATATACTAATAAGTAAAAAAAGAATATATAATACATTTACACTTGCTAAGAAGGGAACTTGTCTATAACGCATTTTTTTCTTTTCTATGCAATTCCATCTTAGAAGATTTTACTGTATAGCATTTTTCGGATTTTTAACACTTCTATACATGGAATATGGAATAGCAATATTAATGATAACTGAAACATTTACATACAAGAAACAGAGATTCATTAAAAAAAATAAATATCGCAGCCTGCTGCACTTCTATAAAAATGAAGATTATAAACATGAAAAAAAAATTTAAGATAAATATTTTTGGTCAGAACACCTCGTACGAGACAAATTTTTAACCAATTCGACGTAAAAATCAATGTTTTGTAGAAGTTCACTCGGGGCAGGCCGGCCTGGGCCGAACTTTTAATTTTTTATCGGGCCAGGCCGGGCCAATATTATTTTTTCTACGGGTCGGGCCCGGGCCGAACTTTTAATTTTTGTATCGGGCCGGGTCGGGACGATTTTTTTTCTCTATGAGTCGGGCCGGGCCCGGGCCTGAAAACGTCGGCCCGTGCAGACCTCTACTTCACATATCCATTCACATACAATTGGGAGTGACGCACGCTTCCTTCTACCGCTTGGAGAGAAGTTGAGATCTATCTGTTGTTGTTATCCACCGATTGTAAGCATGCCGAAATGAAACCTCAAATGGTCGGTTGGGGACAACACTTAAGGGCTGCAGCACTTTCGTTATCCCCCTGGTATCACAACCAAATCACTTGAGCGACGAATTTTCGCGTTTACTCCAGACGTCGTGTGTTCACCACAGAAGCTGTCCAGTACCAGCATCGACGGCTGACGTAAAGAACATAGCCGACGTTCCCACACAACGTTAAACCAATCTTTCATGAGTTCATTCGTCATCCAACCGTTTTCCTGTCTTCTTACAATTATGCTAACTGGAGAAGATTCTTTAGGGCTAGTTCTATGTTTAAAAATCACATACGGTGTATACTTGCGGCCGCCCTCCGTAATGGCCAGCATATTGGCGCATTGTTGCTTGTCTTTGTTTTCTCCTGTTGTGCACACGTCAATGCTTTATCTCCAATGGGATGAACGGTTGTAGCTTCCAGCATATCAAACCATAATGGAGTTTGATCTGCATTGCCGATTTGCGACGTCTGATATCTCTTTTGTTTTCGTAGCCTTATAACGTACTGGAAGAACTTGATACGCTGTTCTTCGTATTCTTCCGGCAGCTTCTGCGATACAGGCCCGTAACCAGATGGGGGCAGAGTGAGCCCCCCCCTAGCTCACTCTTGAGCCCCCTCTAGACATTTCACTTTTTTTTTCTCCAATAAAATGTACATTTTAACTAATACTAATCTGAAGGAGAAAACTATATCTGCAAGAAAACCATTTAGATCTTTCAGTTGCCTGAAATGGAATGGAAAATGCCAATTATTTTACAGTCAGAAGCATATTACGGTACAATTCTCAATATGCAACCGAAATGCGATGCGGTAGTAGGAACATTTCCTTCTAAAAAATTAACCCCAGATGTACATCATATGTTTTGGTATACATAGTAAATGGTCGAGGACAATTTATACTCGATAATCTCCGCAGGTTGGAATGGAAATAGACATGTGTTATTCATTCTGATAGGTAGTTAGTGAGCAATGGCTAATCGTCTTCAAGATAATCAATAAAAGCATGTTTCTAAATTTCAACGACGAGCCTGCATACAACATGTGTTTAGCTGAGAAAGGAAAAAGCTAAAAAATATTGTCAATTTATACAAATCAAATAAGAAAAATCTTTGTTTGAATGACATTAATTGTTTCATGTCATGGGTGCCGGCGGAGGTTTGAATGAAAACGTCGTTGGAGCATGATTTTTGAATTTTTATCTGTTTTTTCTCCTTGTGTTTCATGACTTTGAAAAACAATTTTTTTCAGTTTGTCTTAGGTTAAGGCTGTTCTCAACTGCTCTGCTCAACAAGCGCTAAACGTTTTGACACATTTACAAATTCACTTTTTAACGGAAACATATAAAATTGGAAAGCCTGACCATGGAAGCGATTTGAAATCGAACTGTTTTCTCCATTTTTTGATCAATCAATCACCTATTGAGTTATAAGAGATTTTGATCACGTGACTCGTCATTTTTCTCCCCTTATTGACTGGTTTTTCTTTTTTCGTTCGGAAGTTCAGTTCAAAATGCCAACTTTGACAGTATTTTCTGAAAGATCTATTGCGTTTATAAAAAAACGGAAAAACAGTTCGATGACATAGTTTCTGAATAACAACACCTAGTTTCATGCGTTTCTGAACAAAAATGAATTAAAACTTATGTCAGAAAGTTGACCCTTTGGATTTGAGAACAGCCTTATGTTTTTTATTTCATTATTTTATGACATGTTTACTTTTTTTTTTCACTCTAGTGACAATGGAATAAAATTTGCACTTATGGTTATTCAGACTAAGAATTTAACTGCGTTTTACATTTTACTAGGCTGTTTTCATGTCTAAGCCAGCTACTTTCTGACATATTCGCGAAAACTTTTTATTGATAAAAACACATAATTTGCAGGTAATCGGGATGTAAGGAATCGAACAGCGTTTTACGTTTTTGTATTGCAATAAACAATCTATCTGAAAATGACGGTAAATTCAACGCTTTAGACTGATTTTCATGACATGACAACGATGGAATGGTGGTCAATTTGGTAGCAATTGCATAACTCTTGAAAGTATCTTGGATGAGTTCGTTAATCAAGTATGTACATGTTACTGTTTGTTTACAGAAACACACAAAAACATGTCAACACAATAAATCCCGAAATATCGTACCAAATTGAAACCTAATTGGAACAGTGTATTGATCTTGCTAGTATCTTGGATGAATTCGTTAATCAAGTATTGTTCTGCCACCCCTAAGTGCTCACCTAATGAAAAAACTGGTCGTGTTCAAAACAAAGAGTACGCAGCTCTCAAATCCAAGTGAGCTATTTTCAGACGCATTTGTGAATTTATTTTTGTTCGTAAATGCATAAAATTAGCAGAAATTCTTATTCGTAAACTATGTTATCGAATGGAGTTTTTCATTTTTTGGTAAAGACAGAAGACCTTTAAAAATACTGTCAAAGTGGGCATTTTGAACCGAATTTCCGAAGCGAAAGCGCGAGAAAGGAGAACACTTGTCACGTGACAAGAATCACTTATATGATTTGATATTTCTTTATCAAGAAATGGAAAACGCTATTTGATTCCATACCACTTCTCTAGCCAGGTCTGCCAATTTTATGCTTTTAAAAAATGAATCAGAAAATGTGTCAGGATGTTTCGCGATGTTGGATAGGGAATTTGAGAAACGCCTAAATGAATATACCTTTACTTTCGGTTGTCCGATACATTTTTAACTTAATTATTTGTATTTTGAGCCGGAAGACGAACCAAATTTTTTGGTTCCTCCTACTCGGGCGCCCATGGTATGTGCCTCCCTGGCTTCCCTCTAGTTTAAACCCTGAGGTCATGAATCACCCTGTATATTAATTACGGATTATCTATCATGAAAAGAATCTTAAAATTAAAAAGCATTTATTTATCTTGCTCACTCTAGTGGGAAAATTAAATTTGCCAATAAGAGGTTTTTTTTTCCTTTTTTGGTTAGATTCAAATTTTTATTTTAATGGAAATTTAAAAGTTTTTTAGAAAACTGCTATTTACACTTCAGAGAAATATTGAATAATCGAAATTGCATTTGCTGTCTGCTTTTACATTATTTCTGAATGGGCTGAATTAAGTGAGATCAATAGCAGGCACTAATGTAATAAATTGTAAAGTGCAACCGAAATCAGTATTCAATGCATAATTTTCTTCATTGTACATTTGTTAAAGTAGTCAGCGGTTGTCAGGAAAACTTGTTTTAACACCATGTAATATTTTTTACTTATATCAATTGTGAATGTAATCAGAAATATTTTAAATTACGACATTTTCTAAAATATTCTCAATAAAGTGAAAACAGTAATAGGCTATAAGAATTTGAAAATATATGCTAACCAATCTGCAATGCATGATTTTCCTTTATTAAAATCTGAATGAAGTTACTTTTTTATGAAATGTCGGTTTCAATTTACGTTTTGCATTTTAAATACAGTAAAACCCTGCTAAGACAAAATCCAACGGAATGAGGAAAAATTCTATTTTCGATAGATTTTCGTCTTAGTAGGCACACGCCCCTAATTGTTTTGTACTTCTTTACCCGGATTACGATTTTTTTTTTTCAGTTTAAGAATTTCGTTATGCAAATATTCCGTTATAAACAGGTTACGTTACAGATAAGTTCTTTTAAGGTCAGTGCAAAAGAAAAAAGTGCTCCTTCTACATAAGCAATAAAAATGTCAACTGGCCTTTCTTTTCCAACAATTCTGTGGTCATCACCAAAAAAAGGAGTCTCAGCAATGGATAGAGGCAGAGACGCATTCGTCGGAAAGATTTCGAATCCGATTCAGATCCCACAAAGGTAATAAAACATGAAAAGCACTACTTAACCGCGATAAAGACATCGCTATTTGTAGGCAGCGTCCGTTAACAGCGGAAGCTTTTAAGCGGTCAGGCAGTGCTTTTCATGTTTTATTACTTTCGTAATATATAGTACGATCCGGAAATCAGTTCGACAAAATCCGTCTCCACTTCTTTCCATTGTTGAGACTCCCCTTTCTTTTGTTGACCGCAGAACAGTTGGAAAAGAAAGGTCAATTGGCATTTTTATGGCTTTTGTATGAGGTTTTAGAAAAAAAAGCAAATAAACACTGTTTATAGAGAGATCCGTTTTAACAGGTTTAGTTGTCTTTAGATTGCATAAGACATATGGATTTTTAAAAGATGTTAGCCCAGCCCCACAAAAAATTTTCAGAGCCCCCCCTGGCATTACTAGCTGGTTACGGCCCTGCTGCGATAGCGTTCTTCTTCACAAGATACAGAGGCTGTTACGGATCATAAAGCCTCGTACACATCTATAACTCCCCTTGAAATCTTCTCTCTGAATATTCATTTTCCTAGCTATTTTACAGTCCTCGAACACCAAAATTTCCGTCGAGATCTAGTATCCCGAAAGCCGCAGATCCGTTCCATGAATTAAAAACTGCGGCTTCATTTGAGGATATTTACACGATTTTCCCCGAAAAGCACGTTTATTGGATGGTGCTTTTTTCAGTTTTTCTTCCATATTCCGCTACTCTCGCACAATTGACTCCTCAACCCCTGCCCCCACCAGTGGCTGAGAGGTTCTGCTCTCGAAGCTGGTAGACGGGAAGTGCTGGGTTCGAACCCAATCGCGCCCGTCGGCCTAATCGTTCGGAGTTTTCGTGGTTTTCTTCGAACCTTGGATTTCCAAGCGTTAATACGGGTTAGGTTCCCTTAGAAAGACCCCCACGAAGGGCACTCCCCCCCCCCAGGGCCCATATCCCTCGTGCAGATAATTGGCCGTCATAAATACAACAACAACCTCAACCCCAAACTTCCGACTTAAAGCACGGTCACCATTTTATTTTAGATACTGAACTATTTTCAACTTAAATGTCGCAGTCTATCTACATAGATTCTCCATATCACTCGCACGTTGTCAAAAGACGCTCTCAAGTATTTCGTTAAGTGAGTGACGTATACACAACATGATACGAGACTCATTCCTACCCTCGTCACTCACTCCCTCCCCCACACAATCCCTATCCGAAGTCTAAAAATAGATTTTCACCTTCTTTCCTAGCCTGACGTAACATTTGTTTCGACTTTCTTTACTGAAATTCATTTAGCCATTCATTTACTTGCATGTTAAGTTTATGATGCGCGTTATATACGAGATAAAAGAAATTCGCCATTTTTTCCTTCTAAAGTAGGGGTGCGCGTTATACACGAGTAAATGCGGTATTTTATGATTACATATTTTAAATTTTAAAATAAGTCGGCTATTAGAAAATTAGTAAAATTCTCTTTGTAAATTTGCTTTGCGGAGGAAGGTGGGGGCGCCAAAATCCATGTTTGCCTCGGGTGCAAAAAAGGCTAGTTTTGATCCTGCAATGTGCAACCGTTAATCGCAATAAGAGAGGATGAAGCAGTTTACTAATACGGGAAAAGGCCGATATGGATTTCATATGCGGAGCTGCAAACGGAAATAGCAGAGAGGCAGCACGATTGTACAGGGAGCGTTTCATCATAGGCAGTTACCCAATTCTAAAATATTTGCGCGCTTGCATCGGCAGTTGCGTGAAATGGGATCTTGCTTCCCGGTCGGATGCAGGTCGTGCAAGGACGACCAGAACGGCAGTTTTGGTGCTGGAAATTCTGGATACGGTGACAGATCAGCCAAGTGTAAGCACACGAGTTGTGAGACACATCCTCGGTGTGCCACAATCCACCACATGCCGGGGGCTGAAGGTGAAAGGTTGCACCCATACCATTTTCAAAACGTCCAAGCACTGATTGCAACGGGTTATCCTGGTCACGTAGACTTCGCCTTGGGTCCTGCAGCAGAGTGCAGTGCATCCAAATTTTACGGCAACTGTACTTTTGCTGGATGAGTGTACCTTCGCACGTGACAGTGCATTTCACACTCACAATGAACATGTTGGGCAAATGTAGACAGGGGCGCGCCAGCAGTATCCGGCGCCTGTGTGCAGAACTTCAATTGGCGCCGCCCCATATGCCTACCCCCCCCCCCCCAAAAAAAAAAAAAAAAAAAAAAATCAGTTTTTTTTTTCCAAAGAGTATAAATGTATAGCTGCCAAGCCAACCTTCCGGGGGTTTTCTACAAATCAAATAAACTAATTTGGAACCAGAAAAAGTATTTAATGAAATGTGTCTTGATTCTACTGGGTTCTTTTTTATTTCATTTATTGAATTAAATTTTTGATTAAAAATATTGTTGTTTGAATTAAAAACTAAGGAATGTTGTCAGCTATGCAGATAACGGACATCCCTAAAAGGTGGGTGCTTCAGCTGCAGAGGTGCCAAGTTCGCACTAATCTTTTGTAATGCGAGGATTAATTTAACCCAGTTTAACAAAGTTTCCAACCAGAAAAATTATTTGATGAATCTTTATTTATTTAATTCCAGTTTTCTACGTGGAACTTATTTAATTTCATCTCTGAAAAAAAAATCCGGTACGAAATGTGTTAAACCAGGGTTAAATTAACCCACATATTACGGAGGATTAGTGGCAACTTGACACCTATGCAGCTGTTTGCTCTCTCTCCCCACAATGGCATACCTCCTAAGTAAATCAGCTTCTTTTACCTCCATCACTCCCGGAATTTTTAAGATCTGATCTTTATTTATATTTTTACTTAAAATAGTTCAAATAAACTTTAATTTGGAAATATAGCTGTGTTGAATTAATCAATGGTAGGACTATGACACAAAAAATGGGGTGCTCGTAATACAGTAAATACACATAAAAATAGAAAAACATTTTCTCAAATTATGATGTTTGCAATGCACCGGAACGCACGTTATAGTACTTTATTTCTTTAAAGTAATGTAACATCAATTAAGGTGCGCCTTAAACAATTACCACACGTAGATCATAATTGGGAGTGCATTCGAAAATGTTTCAGTCCCGGAACATTTCATTTTATATTAGCAAATATAATACTTTTATTAGCGCGTTATAGTACTTTTATTTCTTTTAAAGTAATGCAACATCAATTAAGATGCATCTTAAACAATTACCACACGTAGATCATAATTAGGGGTGCATTCGAAAATGTTCCAGTTCCGGAACATTTGATTTTATATTAGAAAATATAGAACCCCTATGCTGGCTAAAGTTTCGCCCTGTCTGTGTGCGATGGCTAGCAGAATATAAGGCACATACGAGGCTCAGACTTTTTGTGAGGATAGTCGAAAGCCTCTCCTGATGCACCGTGCACCTAAGTTTCAGAACGTTAAATCTCTAATAGTTGAAAAATTAATTAAAAAGTCCAAATTAAAAGAATGAAAAGTATTCATAATACAAAAAGAGCATAGATATTTTTCAAACCGCAGACAACTTCTTCAAAAACTCGAAGAGAGGGGGAGGGTTAATAGAATTACAGAGCTGCTAGGGCGATAAATGTACTGGGCCTTTTTAAAAAGGACTGTATCTTAAATTCTACTGGGCCTGAGAACTCGAAAATTGCACAACCAGACGCAAAAAAAAAAAAAAAAAAAAAAAAAAAAAAAAAAAACTTTAAGAACTTTTAAAAATTATTCCGGTACGGTTTGAGAAAGTAAAAAAATCCACGAAAAATCGATTTGTAAAAAATCTTTTTATTTCCTTCGAAAGAAACGTTCGAAATCTCTTCCATGGACGCCAGGTGTTCATTGCAAGCAACCGACGTCTTTCAACAGCGGACATTTTCGAACGACTATAAAATTTTCAAAATATAAATTTATAGATTTAATTTTTATTCATCCAGATACAGAATTTTTCGCTGATTTCAAATATGTAAATTTCTTCACGGTCGCTCAACTACAACCATAGATATTAATTATTATTTCATTAATTGTATGATTCCTTTCAAACTCTCAGTTTAAAAGCCAGTCTTTCGAAACCACAAATGATTTTTATAATATGATTCTTTGGAACGCCGTCAATTTTATTAAAATACACCATTTAGATATTTTAAGGTTATGCATCTAGCCGTATCTTTAAACGCTGTTTAATAATATCTAAATTTTATAAAAATCGATCCGCAAGTTTTTGCTTTATAAAAAAATCGATTTTTAAAAAGGAAAAGAAATGCTTTGTTGAAACGCGAATTTGTTAAAATTAAAAAAAAAAACCTGATGAATCGATCTATTTGGGACTTTCAGATAGTTTATAACACATAATAAAGATTTTAAAAAGTAGGTGGCATCAAATTTCAGGGGGGGGGGGTGAAATATTTAAAACCGTACCATTTTCTACCGTTTTAGATGCGGATTTTTGACGGAGAACTAATATGGAACTAAAAGATTCGAGATTTGTATTTTTGCACGATACGCAGCACGCCTGTCAAACTCTCATGAGATATATCATCGGAAAACCCTTAAACCACTCTTTCATATTATGAACCTTTTTAGCCCCCTCACTCAGATCCCCCCCGGGGGTCAATTTTCTAACTGAGCTCCTAATTATGTAGCAAGATTTGGGCAGCTCATTTGAAGGCTTCACCGAAGGTGAAACTCTTCACGGGCCTTCGATTCGTGAGGTCTATGTTTGATCCTAGATTATTAGAAAGCATTTCCGCGTGGGGAGGGGTGGCGGTAAATGAACTTTTTCATGTAACATATCGTTTTAAAGCTTTTGGCCTGTACTTTACTAAACACTCACTCCCCTCCTCTTAACTCATTTTTTCATCAGTAAGTACAGGTCATTTTAAAGTTTTAATTTGTTCATTACTACCACATACAATTTTCCAAAAATCATAAAAAAAATTTACATAACAAATCTGAACAATTAGCAGCTTCTTCCTCCATTTTAACACAGTGAGCGGGATTTCGTATTTCAGACAAAATCGAGTTAAAGATATAAAATCATACAAATTTAAGGTTCATTTAAAAATCACCAAAGAGAGGAGGGGTATCGTTCAAAAAGCTCTCAACACAGAACTCAAAAATATATTTGTTTTACTCTTAGATACTATTATATTTTCAGAAGTTCGTCGAAAATGTATGGCAAAATTATGTCCCCCCCCCCCTTCCTATTTCCGAAACTACTGAAAATAAAATTACGAAAAAATTAGTAGTAGTTGGAATTTATTTAAATCTTGCAGGAAAACTATAGCAATTATCCTAGGTCATGCAGTTTTCCGGAAAATCGCAGTTTTCCGTTATACATAAACTTTATTTGGCGGGCGCTCAGCGGGTGAGTTGAGAGAAGTTCGATGTACCTATTGACGCGAAATCATCCAAGAACTCTCGATAATGATTTTCCAAAAGAACTGTCGATAATTAGCCCAGATATTAGTTAAAAAGCTATCTTAAAAAACGTGGCACAGACCAAAGTGGCCATGCATTTTTGCGACCTCCTTTCGAAGCGCACTTGGCACAATGACAAGATTAAACTTTGTACAAGGTCTTTGTTTTAGGTATGATGAATCACAATGATAAATAGTCAGCGTTTTTCATTTCAATTGAATTCACTTATTGAAGGCAATTATTGAAAAACATTTGATAAAATAATTCCAAGTTATTTGCAAAGTTTTATTATTCGTTTAACGAGTATATTTTGTAAGATTGCAGTTATTAATTAATAAATTTATTATATGAACTCTCTGTACGCGAGTGAAACTCGCTCTTGATCGATTATTCTTTGTTCGAAGCAAATCTATAGAATATACAATTAAAATTTCAATAAAACGTAATTCATTTTGAGATTGTTCTCAAAAACATGTTTCCCGACTTTAAATGACATGAAACTTTCTTACATGCTCATGCGCTCGTTTTTTTTTATGCGTTGCATACAATGATAGGCGTGACCGTTAAATTTGTTTGGAATCGAATGGAGTTTTTCATTTCTTTTTTTACATGCATTGCATTTTGAGTTGCATCCTGTTTTATTTATTTATTGTTTTTGTTATAATGTAGCCGATTGCTATGATTGATTTGTGCTTTTTTCGGCAATTTACTTTTACATGGGTACCGTACATAACCTGGAGGCTTATGTTGCTTTACTATTCTGCAATATAATATCTACCCGTTTTTATATCGTCAGTATGTGTTTCTCTACCAATACTACAATAAGATAGAAGTGTTATACATTTTCAATTATTTGAATAATGGAGCCTTCCATGTATGCCACCAGCTGTACCCCTGCTTTCTGAAAAGCTGGACGGGCCAGGCCTGATCTAGAGCAGGGATGTAGTAGAGGGTATACGGGGTATACGCCGTATACCCTCTGGATTTTTTTAAGGAACACTGTATACCCTCTGTTTTTCAACAAAGCTATGGTATAAATACACTAGGGTATACCCTCTGCCTTGAGCGTAAACCCTCTGCTTAGAACGTATACCCTCTGTTTTTTTTACGACTACACCTCTGGTCAAAAGGTACATTCGCGGTCGCCCTTCCGAATTTTTTATGTTTCTAGCTTTTTTTAATTTATTTTAGGCGCTTGATGGCACCCTTAAGCCTTCCATGGCACCTTACGACCTTTCGACAACAAAACGCCTTTCGATACCGTGGCGCCTTTCGGTTTGAGACTCTTCCCTCCTCCCACCTCTAAAGCTACGCCGTTGACAATTTCATATATCTTACAAGTAAAAATGAACTCAGAAATATATCAGAAATGACGCACTTTCGATTTAAATGCCACTTTAATAAATTTAAATTGGCTAAAAAAATTTCAAAATTTTCAGCTTCGACTAAAATATTTGGCGTCTTTACTATTCTGGCGCCTGTGTGCGGTGCACACTTTGCACACTGGGTCGGCGCGCCACTGAATGTAGATCCACATGCGCATCGGCGACGCTTCTCTATCAATGTTTGGGCCGGAATAATCGGTGACAACCTAATGAGATCGTATCTTCTGCCGTAACGCCTTGACGGCGAAAATACCTGACGTTTCTGCAGAAGATACTGCCAGACTTGTTGGAAGATATGCCCACAGACACTTCAGATGGCATATGTATTCCCAGCACGATGGAGCACCAGCCCATTATGAGCAAGAGGTGCGACAATATCTTAACGTGATCTTTCAAGGCCGATGGATTGGACTATCTGGTCCTATAGCTCGGTCACCATGATCATCTACCTGTCGCGTCTCGATTTCTTTTTGTCAGGACAGCTGAAGAGTCTCATCTATGCAACTCCCCTTGAATCGGAATGTGAACTCGTCGCTAGACTTTTGGGTGCTGCTAATGATAGGAAAATTTTAACATGAAGAGTAGATGCTAATCAATGATATACCATTCTGATGTCCTAGTTAGAAACCGTCAAGGTTACGGAACATACAACAATTATATGTATTTCACAGCGTTCGTAAATCCCTCTTTCGCCGTTGTTCCGCGTGCATTACTATTGGTAGTCTCTGTTTTGAGCAATTCTTATAATTATTTTTCATTAAACTTGGTTCCATAACTTTTTCTAGTCTCCTTGGTTTCACCCTCATGCGACCTGTAGTTCCTTTGCGTTTCATTTCCGACCATGCATTCTATAATAATGGTAATTACTTGTTTTGTTACGTACCACCAAATCTTAACGGTTGTCCATCTTTTTTTAATCAATATGTATATTGCAATTTGAATGCTTCCTTTTAGAAGGCATGTCTAAAGCAAACGATATTCACTATAGAGGAAAAGCTGTGGGCACCCTCTTTTGTTTCTGACTTAAAGATACTTTCATTTAAATATTTTTAGATTTTTGAGCTTCATCAACAATTATAACGAGTTTACTAAATGAGAGGATGCAAAACGATGATTAATATCAATTATTTCAATTCAAAAATGAAGATTTACAAAAAGCTTTGAAAAAAGCACCAGAAAAAATGGGGTGTAAATACGGGCCCTCTCCAAAAAAGGTCATAAAAACTAGTTTAAAATGTTTTAAAACAAGATAAAACAATACAAAATGGTAGAGAATTTATTTATTATAGAAAAAATTAATTTCAGAAATCGAAAATATAACTGGCTCTTTCAGCCCGGCACAATCTAAGTGTGGCTACATTTGGCACATAGCACATTTAACCCACACTTCTCTGCGAGTGTCTTTCCATCACAAATGATGCAAGTCGCATCACTCGAGACTGGTTTTGTCCCATCGTTGATATCCAGATTTATATCATTATCACTGTCCACAAGGGGAGAGTTAGTCAGAATATAAATCGTATCTTTCGTGGGTCGATTTTTCTTTGAAGCCCTCTGTCCTTCCTACCCCTGCCTCCTGGCCTGTCTCTTACTCCGGGAAAATTCAAGGATGTCTTCTTGATAGCACTTTTGTCAAGCGACTTGGTAAACTGATCCTTGCATGGTGATCCAGTGATGACGCTGAACCTTGCTGCTTTGCGTACACGAGTTGTGGTTCTCTTCTTCATGTTGGGACAGGAAATATGTCGACCGAAGAAACTACATTTAAAGTTCCCGGGGAGCATTGCGGTGTTTTAGCAGCTTCATCAATTAGCATAGCTAGAGTTAAATGTGCTTGTATATCAATTCGAAAAAGAGGGGACCCTTATTTACACCAAGAAAGGATGCCCATATTTACACCAACTCCAATTAAGAAAGATGGGCACCTTCACATGTAACCTAAAGACGTGCATGACTAAAGGCGTGATTCTAAAAGAAGCTTAGGATCTTCGCTTTCCCAATATCACTCTGAAATTATTTTAAACTAACTATAAGGACATGAAAAGAAAGCGATTACAGATACCTGTCAAAAGTTTGGAGTTTCGAACAAACACCAACTCCCACAATAACTCACGCTGCATTCACACTATTTAAAAAAATCGTTCGAACTGCTCTCTATTATCTTATATCAACAAGTGGCATCATATACAATCCTGGCCACCAGTCTTCAGCACCTCCAATGGCCACTTCGGGAGGGGTGCCCATATTTACACCTGTGCCCGTTTTTACACCCTTTCCTCTATACTTCGGAAGAGTTTCGCGTTCTGATAGGAAAATTTTAACATGAGCAGAAGATGCTAATCAATGATATACCATCCTGATGTCCTGGTTAGAAACAGTCCAGGTTACGAAAGGTGCAACAATTATAAATATATTCTCTAATATTTTTATACAGGTAACATTCAGGAGTTCCACTGTTATGCCTTTTGAATATCACTATAACTAAATAGAAATATTCGTGGTACATTGTAATATAATACCACGCAGATTTTGTTTTAGAAATTGTAAGTATTCAAAGAATTAACACACCTGACTATACCCCTGAACATATATATAAAAAAAAGAAAAAATCTACTTTGTGAATTTTGCTATGCCATCTTCCAGGAATAATATTTGTAGTATTGATGAGTTTTTCTTTATATGGAATTAAGAGAATATTTTCCGCATTAAAAAGACACCAGAAACGAAAACGTGTTTCACCCCTAAATTTAGAGGTTAATCGGTCCCACTCCGGACCACTATGTCTTCTGTACATTGAAAATTAGTTCTGTATTTTAAAGCAATCAGGGTCAAAGTCTCAAAGCCCGAGTATAATTTTTGCAATGTAATATTAAGCCTTGAAATTGCGTCGTTTGCATTAATTAAACCTTTTCTAATCCACCCTTATTTCAATTATAAAAGCGTCCTATATTTTTATTGTTATGGTCACTTTCTCTAAAACAGATGAAGCAAGAGTACTTCTCTCATTCTATTTTCGTTCGTTGCTATGGAACTAATGACGACACAAGCAAATCTCATTTTCCTCACTATACTTTCGTTTACTTTGCCTAGATTCTAAGAACAAGCAACAACTCTTGCAACAGACTTGGATCAGACGATCACATGTTATGTTACCATAGTTACTGTCTATGATAAGAAGAGAAAAGTTAGGTTCTTGAGCTGGTCTATTTTAAGGGAATAGAGTACAGCAGTACAAAAATTTAACGAAATCATGAAAAGTACAGTTGAAGCCGTAGACTGGAATTGCCATTTTGCCAGATGCGTTATTCTGCTAACAGGGATATTAGATCAGTCAACAATACTCTTTCACATTTTTTCGAGGGGCATCTTTACAAACTACTACAAAATAAACTATTTTAAATATTTAAACTAGATAATCTATTACGTAAAAAATATTCATTTATCACATTAAAATTCAAACTTATGCAATGTTTTAACTTATTTTGACTAATAAATTTTAAAATAAAGAAAAATCATTCAGATCATAAAAATTACAGTCCATTAAAATTTCAATGAGAAATTAAGGAAACTGTTTCCGTAGGCTTTAAAAACATTTTTCAACTATTTTAAGCGTACAAACAGTGTTGCCAGTGGGCTACTTTTTTAAAAATTCAGATTTCTTGATTGGTACCACTTTTTTGAAACGGTAAAATTCACTTTGTTTTTGCCTTAACCCCTTAATTCTCGCTCCCGTGATATTCACGGGCTGTGTCTTTTCTTCAGAATTTTAGATTCCCACCAGTTTTATAAAATAGTGTAATTGGTTTTATTGTGGTATCATTTTACCTGTCATTAAATAAGGTGAATATTTCTTTTTCAAAAAACTAGTGCCGATAAGCAATTTGAATTTTTAAACCGTAATTTAATTCGAGCGTTAAGGGGTTAATTAATGTGTCATTAAATAAGGCACATTTTACCATTTCAAAAAAGTGGTGCCAATCAAGAATCTGATTTTTAAAAAAGGAGCCCATCTGGCAACACTGCGTACAAATCTTAGTTTTAGTGAGTGCGAACACAACGAGTATTTGGTATCACAATTAACTCTTTTTGTACACGCATGTGCTGCAAAAATTTCTGCTTGTCAGATGTTACGATAGTGGAGTCGATTGCATGCATGAAAGATCGAGATACTACCCCCTTAATTCTCGCTTCCGTCATATTCACGGGCTACGTGTTTTACTCAAATTGTTTGATTCCCACCAGTTTTATAAAATAGTGAAATTGGCTATATTTTAGTATCGTTTTTCATGTGATTAAATGAAGTGAATATTTCTTTTTCATAAAAGTGGTGCAAATAAGCAATTTGAATTTTTCACCCGTAATTTAATTCGAGCGTTAAGGGGCTACTAGACCGGGAGGCGGCAGCACAGACAATCACCTCATCGAGTTCACGACTGACATTCCAGAATTAGCTAAAACTCGATTCGCATATTAAGATCCAATTGGTCTGCCAAGTCCTATCTTGGTGGAAAACACCTGAAAGCCCGATTTTAGTGGTTGAGTCGTAGGTTTACCATTGGGTTTTCCTGCTCCCAGTACTCCATGTTTCTTACTTTTCAGTGCAGGAAAACGCAATGGTAAACCTACGAACCAACCGATAAAATGGGATTTTCAGGTGTTTTTCACCAAGATATGACTTGGCAGACCGATTGCGTTTTAATATGAGAATCGAGTTTTAATTTCGGCTCAAACTGTCCGAAACCGCCTCCACTCTATAGGTCTGTATGCTCGCAAACCAATGATATGTGTTACGTAAGCAAAGGACCGTAGCGCCCACAGGGAATGGGCAGCAGAGCATTGAACTGGAGGATAAATGAATGGCGCAATATTTTATTCTCTGACGAGTCCCGTCTTTGTATTCATCCTGATAATAGGCGTATTTTCATCTGGAAGGAACGTGGCACTAGAAACAATCCTGCGTTCGTGCAATGAAGTGTCAGATTTGGCGGTTGGGGAGTGATGGTCTATGTTGGCATCTCCATTGAGGAGTGCAGTGACCTCCACATCATTCGAAATGGAGCTCTGACCGGTCAGCGAAATAGCGATGAAATCCTCATACCTATTGTAATCTCTTACGCTGCAGCAATTTGAGATGACTTCATGTTAATGGAAGACAATCGCAGGCCACATTGTGCTCACTTGATGGATGATTTCCTTTTCGAGAAAGGAATTATTCAAATGGAATGGCCAATGTGTTCTCCAGACACGAACCCAATAGAACATGTTTGGAACATTCTAGGCAGACGAGTTGCTGGCCACCTACCACTCCCACAAACTCTCCAAGAACTGGAAAGAGCTCTTCTGGAAGAGTGAGACAGAATACACCAACTCCTTATTAATAGCCTCATCGACTCCATGCCTCAAGGGTGTTCAACGTTGCTGGTCGTCCGAGGAAACCAAACCCCTTTCTAAAAACGATTTTCTTTGAAAGAAACACCTTTTTTCATTTGGTTTTTCTCATATACACAAATTGTGTTTTTTTCCCCATTTTGTAACCAAATGCTTAATACAATCCATTTTTTTCTGCCAAACACGTGTAATTTTTTTCTCATGCAGCCTACTACGTCTGTCGATTATGTATTAATCATCTAAATCAGCCATACTCAACCTGCGGCCCGGCGACCTTTTATGTGCGGCCCGAGACATACATGCATTAATCCATATTTATAAAGCCGATGGGCATAAAAGGTAGTTAAGGGCTGCACTTTTGTGTTGTTTCATATATTTTCATGATACAGGGTGACAATTATTTAACTATATGAAATTAAACCGTCATAATTTCTCAACGGTTTGCACGACGAAGTTCAAACTTTGTGGTTGGCCGCAGGGCATGATGGGAATTATTATGCGCATGCGCACGCAACTTATTGTTATCGGCCATTTTGCGCATTTGGGGCACTGAGAATCCGCATTTCGCAATCGAGAAGTCTCTCCACCCTCAACGGGTGACAGTGTGGTGCGCAATGTCTAGTCACGGAATAATTGGTACGATATTCGTTGACGGCACGGTGACTACTGAACGATACGTGAATGTTTTGGAAAATGGTTTCAACCCCCTTCTCCAAAGTGACCCTGATTTCGACAAGATGTGGTTCATGCAAGACGGAGCTCGAACCCATCGGACAAAGAAAGTTTTTGATGTCCTGGAGGAGCACTTTGGGGATCGCATTCTGGCTCTGGGCTACCCAGAGGCCACTGGAATGGGACTCGCTTGGCCGCCATATTCTCCGGATCTTAACGCATGTGACTCATTTTTGTGGGCTACATTAAAGACAGTGTGTACAGAAATAACACCAAAGACATTGCTGAGCTGAAAACTGCCATTCGGGAGGTCATCGACAGCATCGATGTTCCAACACTTCAGCGGGTCAGGCAGAATTTTGCTATTCGTCTGCACCACATCATAGCCAATGATGGCAGCCATATCCAACATGTCATAACCTAAATCCGAATATCTGTAGTGACGTTTACATGGTCAATAAAGTTTCTGCACTCAGTAGTTTTTGAATAATTTACGTTTTATTTCATATAGTTAAATAATTGTCACCCTGTATCTGTCCTGTTATTTGTAATTAATCTAAATTTGTTAAAACATCTTAAATGCCATTTGTTTTGTCAAAAGTTCTTTTTAAATGTACTATTTGTGCTACAGTGGTATATACGTTTCTTAATCTTCCAGTTTAACATTATTCTAAATTAATTAATTTTTCACTATATATTTCTAAATTTAAAAATAATAAAGATTTGACATTGTGCAAAATACTGGTTTATTAAAGAAAATCTGATTTCTTTTGTTTAGAACTTGGAATTTCTGCATTGCTACAATATTACGTTTTATATTTATTATATTGCTAATACTGTTTACTAGAGTTCAACGTTTATCGCGAGGAAAAATGGCACCAAAAACGTTTTACACAACTATTTCTGAACAGCAATATTCGTGGAATATTTCTACAACATTTGCAATAGAAATCTATCAAGAATTATATTGTTTAGAAATTAATGGTGTTAAAATTTTTTGTAGCATTTCTTCCTCGACAAATTTTCAACTCTATTAATATTATTAACTTTGTTAAAATTCTTTTTTATTTTACTATTTTAATTACCCCTTTTTACATTATTATATAAGTGTATTGCGGCCCGTCGTAAACATATGTTTACGGCCCGCGAGAAAGAAAGGTTGACTGTGGCTGATTCTAAACAATTCTCCACCGCAAGATACATCACAACTTCAATATCCTTCAGTTG
Source organism: Maratus speciosus (assembly GCA_963932465.1). Lineage (NCBI taxonomy): Eukaryota > Metazoa > Arthropoda > Arachnida > Araneae > Salticidae > Maratus > Maratus speciosus. Next base: position 355,647,627 of record OZ010796.1, on the reverse strand, counting down.
TTTTGAGCAGTGTATATCGGAATACAAATATTTTATTTTGAATGAAGTATTTAGACCGGAAGCCGGCAGCACAGACAACCGCCTCATCGAGTTGGAGGCTGAAATTCCAGAATTAGCTAAAACTTGATTCCCATATTAAAACGCAATCGGTCTGCCAAGTCATATCTTGATGGAAAACACCTAAAAACCCAATTTTACCGGTGGACTCGTAGATTTACCATTGTGTTTTCCTGCTCCCAGTCCGCTATGTTTTTATACCTTTGGGTGCTGGAAAACACAATGGTAAACCTATGAGTCAACCGGTAAAATCGGGTTTTTATGTGTTTTCCACCAAGATATGACTTGGCAGACCGATTGCGTTTTAATATGGGAATCGAGTTTTAGCTAATTCTGGAATTTCAGCCTCCAACTCGATGAGGTGGTTTTCTCATGGTTCGTACGCCTTAGTGATGGGCGATTTCGAATTTTTTAATCGATTTAATCGATACTATGGTCAACTCGATTTAATCGATACTATGAATTTTTTAATCGATGTCTCTAAGACAAAATAAGGTAATATCATTTTCATTTTCCTTCAAAAATTGAAGATAAAGTAGTTGGATGTGCCAATCCCAAAACTTTCATCTGCCTCATAAATGTTAAAACTTCAAAATTCGCTATCACAGTGTCAAATTTAAATGATAACCTATGCGCATCATGAGGATTCAAAAAAGATAGGTTCGTTGAAGTATGTGCATTTTAAAAGAAAATATAAGCATTGCATTTTCCTAACAAATCATTGAATTTCGGCCCACACCCTCTTAGGCTAATGTCAGACAAACGTCTTTTTGCACGCATTTTTCGCTCTTATGCCATCCCTACACCTTCGCTATCATGTGTAGGGACGGTGTAAAAGCGAAAAAAAGCGTGCAAAAAGACGTTCGTCTGCTATTAGCCTAGATGTCCGCAACGGAAAATCCCAATTCAAAGAGCATAAAAGCGGCAGCTGTTGGGCAGTATACACCCAAGCCTAATAAGGATCTATTTATCTGAAAGTGTAACAGAATATGAAGTTTGATTAAATTCCGTGCATTAGTTTTGAGATATGGCTATCACGAATATCATGCAAAAAAAAAAAAAAAAAAAAAAAACAGTATAGCCTGTTACATGATTAACACGAAAAACTCGGGAACAACTTATGTCAATGACACATAATATTAAGTTTGATGAAATTCCGGTCATTACTTCTTGAAATATTATCGCTAATATCGTGTAAATTCTGAAAAACAGTGTTAAATTCAGGGGCTGGTACGGGTGGACAACCCCCCCCCCCCCGGAACATTGAAATGTCCCTCATGAAGATTTGAGATTTTATGCTTAATGGACAAAAGTCCAATTCTCCCCCACCCCCCGAAACTCTAGAATGTCCCTCTCCAGAACCATGGAAATCCCTCCCGGAGAAAAATGCCCGAATTCAACACTGCTAAAAAAAAAGCAGCATGGCAGCACAACCTGTTATATCATTTGCACGAAAACCTAATCATGAACAACTTATGTCAGAATATTAAGTTTGATGAAATTCCGTTCATTAGTTCTTGAGATATGATCCCTAAAATCGTTTAAATCCAGAAAAACGTGTTGAATTCCGGGGGTAGCCCGGAGGGAGGTGCCCCCCCCCCCGTGCAACATTCAAATGTCCCCCCAGAAGGTTTGAGATTTCATGCTTAATCTACAAAAGTCCAATCCCCTTCCCCTCTGAACTGTCCCTCTCTGGATCCGCAGAAATCCCTCCCGGAGAAAATTGTCTGAATTCAACACTGCTGATAAAATCTGCATAACAACGCCCCCTGTTGGGTGATTTACACCGAAATCTAATATGCAACAATTTATGCCAACGTCTAACTGAATGTGAAGTTTGATGAAAATCCGTGCATTAGTTCTTGAGATAGAGCTATTGCGAAAATCGGAAAAATGCAGCATAGCAGCGCCACCTGCCGGTAGATTTACATCAAAAAGTAATCAGCACCAATTTATATGAAAGTCTAATTGAATCTAAAGTTTCAACAGATTCCATGCATTAGTTCTTGAAATAGACCGCCCACAATTTTTTTGTCAGAGACAAACAAATAGACAGACTGACAGACAGACAATGTATAAAAATAGTCAAATCGTATTCCAGACAAGATCTTCTAAAACTATAAATCCTTCGAAAACCGGAAGTCGAAAATTTTCACGAATCCAACGCTTTCTTTTTCTAAAGACAAAAGAAAGCAAGAAAAAATTAACGCATCGATTCTGCCCGTAAATTAAGATCAGAAATGGCGAATCGATTCAGTTTCGTTCGATGCCGATGTCGATCTTTAGATGCGGGCAGAATCGCTATTTTTTGATTTACTTCAATTCTTTAGATTCGGGCGAATCGATTCAGTTCAGATTCGATGCCGATTTTTAGATGCGGGTGAAATTGTTATTTTTTGATTTACTTCAATTCAAATCGCATCGCGCATGATCCACGATTCGGGTTGAATAGATTCCTCCAATTTTACTGTTTTAGTGGCAGAATTGCTGTAAAATTTTGTATAAGAGCCTTTTTTTTTCTTTCTAGGTTCAGTGTTGAATGGCGGGTTGATTTCTAGATTGCTCCGGTCGGGATGGGGGGGGGGGGAAGATTTTAGAGTTCCGTAAGGGGGGATGCACAATTGTCCATTAAAAAGCATAAAATCTCAAAACTTTCGGGAGGGACATT